>CM042842.1:38813148-40306898 GCA_023653725.1 Bungarus multicinctus | reverse complement strand
TACCTTTATCTTAGAGAATAAAAGAAAAGGTGACTGAGAACCAACTTCTTATACCAATTTAGGAATTTCAGAAAGGGTTGAAATCTATAATAGTATTTCAGTACAGGTAGTCCTTGACTTGCTACCACAGTTGGGACCAGAACTTCTAATGCTAAGTGAGATGGTTGTTCAGTGATTCAAGTCTGATTTTATGATTTAATTTTTTGCCACAGTTTTTAAGTGAAATCACAGATGTTAAGTGAATTGTCACGGTTGTTAAGAAATGCAGCTTCTCCCATTGACTTTGCTTGTAGGAAGGCAGCTGGGAAGGTCCTGTATGGCAATCGCATAACCCCCTGGGAGTCTGCAATTGTGATCAATATATGCCAGCTGCCAAGCATTCAGATTCATCTGAAAATGGGGAGGCTACAATAGTCGTAGTGTGAAGACTAATCATAAGTCACTTTTTTCAGGGCCATTGTAAGTTCAAGTGGATGCTAAGGAATGCTTGTGTCAGGATTCCGGCAGTTATTCCAATTAAATCATGAATCTCGAACCACATTCCCAAAACTAAAAATGATTTATTAGAAGTTAACATTCTGGCATTAACCTGAGCGTAGCCAGCTCTGACAGTAATTCACTGTCACCTTTGATCCTGCTTTTCCCCCCCACTCCTCTGGGTGTATCATCCAATGAAACATATCCATAGCCAAGAGTCATCAATCATGCTCTCCAATTAGATTTTTGCGCGGCAGAAGCTTCAATCATTTAATCAGTCTTTGAAGAAAATATGAATGGAATGTACTTTCGATTCTACATTGCTGCCTGCTCTTTAAAACTCCCCCCTTCTTTCTGTTGACAACTGTAAAATGTGTATACAAAATATTTTATGAGTTAACAGCTTGTAAAATGAACACTACCAGTAATACATACCCTATGTATTAATTTTATAAAATGGGGAGCAAAATTCCTCTGAACAAATTACAGGTAATCCTTAACTTGTGACCATTAGAAAGCATTCAAAGTTATAAAGTTGAATAAGGGACTTTTGACAGATCCTTGCACTTATAAAAGTCCCAGCGTCCCTGCAGTCACATGATGGTGATTTGCGTGTTTGGCCACTTTGGCCTGTATTTTGTACAATTTCAGCATTCCAGGATCATAATAATCAATCTTCCCAGCTGGCTTCCAACAAGCAAACTGCACAATTCAGTTAATCAATCATAGCAAAAAAAATAAGTTCAGAAAATTGGGCAAGACTCACTAAACCACCGCATCACTTAGCAATGGAAGTTCTGATCCCTACTATCTTCGTAAGTTGAGGATTACCTATATGCTACAAAACATACAGCAAATAATGCAGGACATTTATAAGGAACCATTTTGATATCAAGGCGGGGTAACTGCAAGGATGTGTTGATGTAAGTCAGCAGGAATCGTGCTTGACTTGAAGGTGATTTTACTGTTTAAATGCTTACTATACGTTTTATGACTCTTAAGACTCTTAAGACAGTCCTTCAATGCCGTTCAAAGTTCAATGCCTTGAAAAAGGCAACTTATGACCATTTTTCACACTTATGACTGTTGCAGCATCCCTATGATCACATGATCAAAATTTGGATGCTTGGCAATTGGTTTGCACTTATGACATTCAAGAGTGATCATTTTTTTTCGATCTTCTCACAAGCAAAGTCAATGGGGAGGTCAGAATCCCTTAACAACCATGTTATTAATTTAACAGTTGCAGTTATTCACTTAACAACTGTGGCAAGAAAGGTCATAAAATGGGGGCAAAATGTATTTAACAACTGTCATACTTCGCAACAGAAATTTTGGGCTCAATGGTGGCCATAAGTAACTTTTCCATTCTGTTATTATCCTTTTTCAAAATTTGATATGGGTGATGGTAGAGGTAGCAGTATTTTCCCCCCGAACTCCCTTAATTTTGCCAGTCCCATTGTCACAAAAAGGACATCAGGAGAAAGATTCACTGTGGAGAGATGTTTGGTTTCGTTAGAGGGAAATGAGAGGCAGCTTCTTCTGTTTGTGAAAGGCAGGATTTTTAAAAATTCATTCATGTATTTAATTTTAATTAATTTCATTTCTTAAAGCACACATTGGACAGTCTTCAGAAATTACTAAATCAATTTCTTTATCTTAGGGGAGGCTAATTATGTTGTTTCTTAGTTAGAAGTTAGAAGCTAAGACAAACTATATTGCTTTTGATAACTTATTCTTTTAAAAAAAAATCTAGAACTTGAATGTGCTTTATCCAATAACAAGTTGATTGCACATAGCAGCTCCCTTTGATCTTTGCTGTTTAGTGTACAAAGTTTAAAAATGGGAAAGTCCAGAAAGGGGCTATTTTTAAAAAATGATGCACATAAATCCATGCCCCCTACATGCCTTGGGATTTCCTGCTTAGACTAAGGCTTCAAAGGGGATGAAGGAGGACTTTCTACATTTGTTACAATTCTCCAGGAATATAAGGCACATTCTTTAAAACAAGAAACCATCATGTCTGAAAGATATTTTTTAAGGTTTAAGGATGAGATAGCAAATGGATTTCATTAAAAATACAGATTTAAAGACACAAGCAAGACCTTTGTGGATGCAGGACACCCCTTCATCTCGTGTAATAAAGCATAAAGTCAAAATTAGTGTGTGCGTTCTTTTTTCAGTCAACCATATATTTTTCTCAAACTTTAAGAGGTGGTGTACGCTACAAAGGAGCCAGTGAATTGATGGTTTGTCTTTCTGCTTTTAGACACATTGCTCTATATTTTTCACTGAAAACAAGACCACACCAGCTATTTTTAAACTCTGATGAGTCAAGCATTTAATGTACCCTTCCTTCCAAATCCTCAGTCTGTCTGGGGGCTTGTTGAAACTTGATGAGTTTTTTTGGGGTAAGAATCTCTGTCTTGACTGTGTGTCAATGTTTGAACAATGAATGCTATCCCTGGCAAAAGCTGTCAGTCGGTGTTGGAACGAAGTGTTATGAAGCTTAGTTTACATTAATATATATTTGATATACTGCTTGTAGCAAGTAGCTATAAGACAATCCAGCATTCTGAGCTCTAGGTCTAACTTCCATAGTTTTCTATGAGAAGGCTGCTAAGAGTTTTTTTTTTTTCTCTCTTTCTTTTAGCCTGTACTTCAGGAAAAAGAAGGGGAAAAAAGTACTGTCCCTCCCCCCGTGACATTTAACATGTCAAAACCTTTTACTTTTAACATTTTCTTAAGTATCAAAATCTTGAACTGGGTAAGAATTATTTCCTTTATACATTTGTTTCTTGCATCTGAAACTAAAGCTGCATGGAAGAAATTTGGGCATAAAAGCTACCATTCCAGCTGTGAATATTACTAAGGTCTATTATGGGCTCACTGTTTCTGAATTAGTTGCCTAGTTTGCAACAATAACTTTTCCTGATCAGAAAATCAATGCCGTTACACTTGCAAACTTAACTCATTATCTAAGATAAAGAGCCTCCCTTGAGGCTTCATTCAAGGTCTCAGAATATGGAGGTAGGAGTCTCTATGCTAAGTTTCATATTTCTCTTTCCAACAACACCCTGTCTCCAAGCATGTGAGCGCTTGACATTGTCTGGAGGTCATAGTGGTTCACTTCCTTAGATCCACACGTCTTCTCCATCCTGCTTCTTGTTCTTTCTGACCTTCTCATGTTGAACAAAGCAGTGTGCATAATCATGTGGTGAGCTATGTTGTGCTCAAATGAACATGGTTACAGCCCTCATCTCTTCTGTCAATCCAACTGAATGCATGGACATTGGAAAGAAATAGGGAATAAAATTCTCAAACCTAACAACAAATAGGAAGAATAGTTGAATGCCCCCATATTCTGTGCAGATTTAAGTCCTCATTTAATCATTGAGGAAAGGCTCGAAGATTTATACATTCCATGACATCTATCTATATCTCCTTAACAAAAATAGCAAGCACACTACAATTACTTCTAATTCATTCTGGAATAGGTGTGGATTTTTGTTTGGGTTGGGTGTTTGCTTTATTTTGGCTAGCTTGCTTGAAAAAACACTTTGCTTTCTCAAAGTTCATGTGATATCCTCCATGACAGTAAAGCCCTGATTCTATTCAAGTCTGACAATTACCTTTATTCTGAATATTAAAAAAAAATTAAACCTGTATGAGGACCAGTTCATTCATTTTCAGTTAAAATTTGAGTCTAAGTAATCCAGACATTTACAGAAAGTATTTAATATCTCTCCCATCAGAATGTAAAATAAATTTGCTCTGGATTTCTATAGAAGAAAATTGGTACACACATACCGTATTGATTCTAACATGACACAGATAGCATAGCAACAAAAAAAAATGGTTCATTTATTTGAAAAACGTGATCCAAAAGAGAAATAAATGATTTTGATTAGGCTGGGGGATTCTGGGAACATGGAAGTGTGTGAAGTTCTTTAAGGTGGCAAACAGGAATAGAAATAAAATCTTACAGCTCAGAAATACATATATCAAGACGTAAAAACTGAAAAATAATGCATGGGTCAAAAATGAGAGGAATCAAAATCTTAATTCATGTGCAAATTATCAAATAATCAAAGTCTTGAACAGATTGGTATGTTTTAAAAAGCAATGATTGCAGACCTATGCATACTTAATAAACTGAAGTCTGTGTGTCTTAAAATGGGAAAGATTGAGAAACACTTTTAATAGCTATCCATCTCTTCTTTTGTTCTGTGATGTTTCTAAACAAGAAAAAAAATCTTGAAAAAATAAATCCATTTCGCCACCTTCTTTTTTTAAAGAAACAAAAGATAAATTTGACATATCTGCAACAATCTTAATGCTACTAAGGTTTTTACTTCCTGTTTACAAGGCCCTGAATCAGGTAAAATCCAGTGAAACCATTTGTCTAAAACTTGAGCTAGCAGATATGATTTTAACAGATAGATCAAAGAGGAGTAATGTAATGAAAAATTACTTCTGGTATCTGGAATATTTGGAAGTATCACAGCTAACTGGTAATAGTTGCCGTTGTTATAAACCAGTTTCTATAAAGAAGTGATATTGGGGGAAATTCATGCAAATTGCCTGCTGTTGATAGAAACATAGAGGTGTGTGAAGTTCTTTAAGGTGGCAAACAGGAATAGAAATAAAATCTTACAGCTCATTTATAAGAAGAAAAAACTGAAATTTGATGCATGAGTCAATGAGAGGAACCAGAATTTTAATTCGTAGGAAAATCATCAAATAATCAAAGCCTTATTTCAGAAGCTGAACAGATTTGTATTTTTAAAAGCAATTATTACAATCCTATGCATATTTAATAAATCATATTCTGATAGCATTTTAATTTCTTTTAATATACTCAACTGTATAGTAAACCAAGTTTTTAAAATTTGTTATTTTGCACTTATTAGTACATAAGTGGGTCGATCTAGCTATCATCTATCTATCTATCTATCTATCTATCTATCATCTATCTATCCATCCATCCATCCATCCACCTACCTACTATCTATCTATCTATCTATCTATCTATCTATCTATCTATCTATCTATCTATCTATCTATCTATCTATCTATCTATCTACTTACCTACCTACCTATCTATCATCTGTCTGTCTATCTATCTATCTATCTATCTATCTATCTATCTATCTATCTATCTATCTATCTATCTATCTACCTACCTACCTACCTACCTACCTACCTACCTACCTACCTACCATCTTTTGGAATTTTGTAGGAACTATCTGAATCAGACTTCTAAGACCAAACCTTAAGATATATGATTCCACTCTGCATTGTGCTCCTCTTATATACCTGTTCTGCTCATCTTGATAAACAAAATTATAATGAAGTCTGACTGAAGGCAGATATTTTCCTTGGACAGGCAAATATGATCAGGACGATTAGTGATTACTATAAGTGGATACTTCAGTCTTCATCAGGCTGGAGTTCTCCAGATGTGCTAGTTTACAGCTTTTATTACATCAGCCAGAGAAAATAGGAAAGGCTGGATTAGAGAGACACAATTATAAAATGCTCAGCTCATTCTTTATAGCTTGGAACTGATGTAAAACAGAGAGAGGGAGGGAGAGGGAGGGAGGGAGGGAGGGAGAAAGAGAGAGAGAGAGAGAGGATTCATCTTCTGTTTTTAAGCTATGCTATATGAGGCAAACCTGTCACACAGCTTCAGGAACTCACATTGCACCCTCCATACAGGAGATGCATGAGTAGCATCTACTTTAGGCATTACAGTGAAGCATTGCAACAGGAAGTACAAATGATTTTTGCTTTCTGTTCTGCCCTGAACATTTGAATATTTGCATATTCAGAGACAATTTTAGCAGAGCCGTTACGAAACTAAGAATTTAACTTGGATATTCATTCGTATCATTTTAGTTTTTCCATTACTAAGCCTGACTCTGATTTTTTTTTTTAGATTTTTTAAAAAACTGACAACATTAATATATGGAGATGTTTATATACTATAAGTGTTGTTACTGTACATTTTACCAATTGACATACATTATTCCAATATATGACTTTGGAAATATATAATTTATTTCTCAAATTTATGTATTTATCAAATTTATTTGCCATCCATCTCTCAGTTCAGGCAACTCTAATCAAACCTCTTAAAAATAATAAGAAGCATATATAACCCTTTTCTTTCTTTCTCTAGGGAGTGGGGGCAGGGGAAAAAGGGGAAATTTTCCAAATAAATGAGTCCTGTTATAGATTGTTGGCTTTGCTGTTTTCTGTGGCATGCCAGAATGATCCTTTGGAAGCTGGTTGTCAATTTGCTCCTATAGAAAATTCCTATAAGTTCAGTGTTGCTGTTTTTAATGAACTTTATTAGTTGTCTTCTAAATCAGTTATCCCCAACCTTTCCAGCTTTCCAGACTGGCAGAGGGTGGAGAGAGGGGGAATAGTTAAGCATGAGTGGTAAGCACATATACTCAAAATTTGCACAAATGGGGCTGCATGCACTCACCCACCAGTGGTAGGATTCAAAAACTTTTACTATCAGTTCTGTGGCCCTGGCTTGGTGGGTGTGGCATGGCTTGGTAGGTGTGGCCTAGACTATTGCAATGCTCTCTACATGGGGCTCCCCTTGAAGAGCATCCGGAGGCTCCAACTGGTGCAGTGTGCGGCCCCGCGGGTGATCTTGGGGGTTTCTCGGAGCTCCCATATTACATCGCTCCTGCGCGAGCTGCACTGGCTTCCGGTGGCCTTCCGGGTGCGATTCAAGGTGTTGGTGATCATCTTTAAAGCGCTCCATCGCTTGGGACCCGGGTACTTGCGGGACCACCTACTGCCACCATCGGCCTCCCGCCGGCCAGTGCGCTCCCACAGGGTGGGCTTCTTCAGGGTCCTGCCGCCTGGACGATGTCAGCTGGCGGCCCCGGGGGTGCGGGCCTTCTCTGTGGGAGCACCCTCCCTTTGGAATGAACTACCTGCAGAGATGCGAGCCATTGCAGACCTGCAAGCCTTCCGACGCGCACTAAAGACCCACTCTTCCAACAGGCCAGTTTGGCCTAACATTAGGAGAAGGGTTTTAAATTTTTAACGCAATTTTAAAATTTTTATGGGTTTATTGGTCTCAGCCATTATATAATTAATTTTAAATTTATTTTAACATTTCTAACTGTATGTTTTATTGTGGCTGTTCACCACCCCGAGTCCCTTTTTGGGAGAGGGTGGCAGTATATAAATTGGAATAAATAAATAAATAAATAAATAAATAAATAAATAAATAAATAAAATGGCTTGGTGGGCATGGCAGGAGAAGGATACTGTAAAATCTACATTCCCTCCCCACTCCTGGGAGAAGATTATCACCGGTTCTCTGAACTACTCAAAATTTCTGCTACCGGTTCTCCAGAACTGGTCAGAACCTGCTGAGCCTCTGTCACCCACTGTTTGCGCAAGTGGAGCTGTGTGCACCCAAATGCCCACACACTCACCTGCCCAGGGGTGGGATTCAAATTTTTTAACAACCGGTTCTGTGGGTGTGGCTTAGGGGGTGGGCGTGGCTTGGTGGTCATGTGACTGGGTGGACATGGCTTGGTAGTCATATTACTGGCTGGGCATGGCCAACTCAATATCACTCACATCATTCATGCATCTCCTCACCTGGCCTCTCATGACTGTGGGGATGCTGCAACAGTCGTAAGTGTGAAATTATGGTCATAAGTCACTTTTTTCAGTGCCATTGTAACTTTGAATGGTCACTCCACACAAGCAAAGTACCAGCAAAGGAGGGAAAGAAAACTCCAGAGAAGTTCCAGAGACAGGAAGTATAGTCCTGCCAAGAATGTAATAAGGATTAATGGAGAGGCATTTTCTGTAAGCAACACCAGAATGTTTCTTTCCTGCCTTCCTTACAGGATTAGGCCAGTAATTTCTTCTAACAACCGGTTCTCTGAATTGCTTAGAATGTTAACAACTGATTCTAGCGAATAGGTGTGAATTGATAGTATCCTACCCCTGCACCTGCCACTGCCACAGCTCAGTTCTGAATGGGTTACAGTCCAGAAGTTGGAGACCTTGTTCTAAATGTAAATTTTACCACTATTTTAATATAAATACCCAGTACAAAGTTTATACACTTATTGTATATACATATTGACATACATACACACAGCAATATATCATTTAAAAATGCCCAGGTCTGGTAGTTGAAGTCTACATGTCTTAAATTCCTAGGTTGAAAAATACTGTGTTATGTAATACTGTACTGTTGTGTGATCACATATTCTAAATTGAAGCAAAGAACCTGTCATTTTCTCCTTTTATAAATGTTAAAATCTAATCTTCAAGGACCAGGATGCTTGCTTGCTCATTTATATGTTTATTTAAAGAATGTTCTCCATCATCCATCATCCAAACATCCATCAGTCTCCATAAACATTGTGTTCTAATATGTACAGTATATGAAATTATCATGCAATTACTAAAAATGTGATCGCTCAGATGACGTAAGAACCATCAATCATCCATAGGGATGCTTCTGATCTTTTTAAAATGTTACATACTATGAAATATTTTTATATATGAAATATAAAATGCACAATTAAAAGGGAATATTTTAACTTTCAGTGCTGAATATCGGTTTAACAATAATAATATTTGAAAATTCAATTAAATGTATTGTTTTATTTTACAGCAATTACTTACAAATAGAATTGAGTGTCATATAATAGAAATCTGACCTACATACTAAAGTAAATAAATTAATATAAATGGATAGCCTTGGATTGTTAATAAATGCAATCAACTTTGAAAATTTCATGTGCCACGTTCTATTTAGTACATAGACACAGCATACCATCTGCTGATGTTTATTTTTTTTCCTCCAGTCAGTAAAAGCTTTTGTTTAAGTCAAAATTCAAGTGACAGAATCAGAACAAAAGGAAAAAGGGCAGCAAAACCACATCTGAATAAATTCCAAATATGACTTCTAAAGGCAGACAATATAAAAGCTATAATCTTAGTTTAACCCCCACACTTTCTAAACACTATAATTACTCGACATCTGCTGGTTACTCCATTTTGCTATTGGATAACCTTAATTACCCTGTAATATTTCCTGACACTCCCCGAAATATGGCCCATGGATGATAATTCATTCACAGATCGGCCCCATTATTAGCTACTAATTCCAACAATCAAGACAAAGACAACTAACAGATGACCTTGAAAGATTACCGACTTGATAAATGGGATTTATTTTATGCCTTTAAAGACAAACTGTTTTTTTCTGACTGCACAAAGAAGGATCTGAAATTAGTTTTTTTTTTTAAAAAAAGAAGGTAGATGTAAAAGATATTTGATAAATGCAGAAGAATTGTTCTCTCCGCAATACTCATCTTAAATTACACAGTTGAAGATGTTTCTTTTTCTTTCATTCTTTCCAGTTTCTACAGTTACAAAGCAAATGATCTGTCTCATCATCTCCTCATTAATACAGAGGAAACAGACCAAGGTAAAGTGTTTGATGCTGCCATCTAATTTATCCCTACTCAAGGCACTGCTCTAGAAGACAGCTTCTTAACCTTTTGCTTTTAATGATTCTCCACTAATCTTAAAGAGGTGAAGCTACCAGATGATGATGATGATGATGATGATGATGATGATGATGATGATCATTATCATTATCTCTTTTATTCATTAAACATGAAACTTCTTTTTCTTCCACTCTGGCATCTCCTGGTACAGTGATGTCAATAAATAGTACGCTTCAGCCCTCAACAACAGTAATATCTGGTGTGTTATATTCCAAACGATGATCCATCTGTATTTGAAAGTTCCACAAGATCTTCACCATCTCATTTTCGACAACATTTTCCACTTTATGTTCCCATGACTTTCGGATAGAGGTAGGGTGTATTTTTTACATAATGACCAGTGGATTAATTTAGCAACTTGATCATGTCTAGGGGTCATTATGTAAAAAATATTTTACATTATTATTATTATTATTATTATTACTACTACTACTACTACTACTACATCATCATCATCATCATCATTATTATTATTACCTGTTTTATTCATTAAACATGAAACTCAGGCAACTGAACATTTAAAAATGTATCATAAATACCATTGACTGGTGTTAATGGTTGATACGGGTTACTGCCAGCATCCTAGGTATCAACCAAGCATCTTCTTAAAATATACAATGTTCCGAGTAGCACAGTTTTTTGCAATTCCGCTGGTGTTATTGCAGGAAGCTGCAATTTTTTGATATGTTTTGTAAAATTCTTGGAGATGGTACCAAGTTCCCCGATGACAATGGGTATCATTGTTACATGTTTCATCCATAATCATGTAGTTTCGATGGCCAGGTTGCAATATTTCGTGATTTTTTTCCAGTTCTTTTTCTATGACTCTGGCATCTCCTGGTACAGCAATATCAATTATTGGAATTGGAATGGGAGGAAAATGGGGTGCACGGAGGCCAAAAATAGGGTGCACAGAGGTGGCAATAGGCAATGGCAATCTCTGCAGCCTGAAACAACTGATCGTTGGGAGGCCGATCCTACCAACAATCAGCTGCTTGTGCTAATCAGGCTGTGCTGAAGCTGACCAGGCTGTTTGTTGTTTGCTGCAAGGAAGCAAATTGCTGGGAGGCAGAAGCTGGTGGGTGGGGGCCAGTGGGCAACATTCACTGTTTAAAATGCACAGACATTTCCACCCACTTTTGGGGGGAGAAAAAGTGTGTCTTATACTTTGAAAAATACAGTAATGTGATGTTGAACAGTAGTAGTGAAAGTGAGTCCCCTTGGAAGATTCCTCATCTGGTGTTGACTTCACCAATGTTCTTCCCATTTGCTGTTAGAATTGTTTTCCATTTTTGCATATTTGCTTTAAAAAATGTACAAATATTTTTGCTGATTCCAAAATTTTTCAGACAGGCGTTAATCCAGCTGTGAGATAATGTGTCAAATGCCTTCTTTTAATCCATCCACATCATATTTAAATTTGTTCTTCATTTTGCATTTTTAGTACCATTTTGTCAATGATCAGCTGATCTTTTGTTCCTCTTGATTTTTTTGTAATATTGTTGTTGTTGTTGTTGTTATTATTATTTTCCCATACAGTATTGCTAGAAATTTACTAGTGTAGTGCTTGCTGGCAAAATATATATTAGTGATTGCTTTGCTCTTTATATTTAACCTAACATTATGCTTTATAAGAATATTAAAAGATGGAATCTGATTTTAATGGAAGAAGAAGGACCTCAGGGAAACAGTCGAGGCTCCCACAATTTTATCAGAGCCAATAAATTAACCTAATTCTTTGCAATCTTGCACTATCCACCTGTTAACACTTTAACAGCCCAAATCTCTGGTCCAGCACAAGAATATTACCATAGTCATAATTTCATGACGCTTCATCTCCTTGCCTATTTCTTTCCAGATGCTTTCTGGCCTATGATTGCCACACAGATACATTTTTTCATTCACTGAACATGACTATTTCTTATATTTTGGTTTAATTTAAATCCAGAATTTTGCAAATGGACACAGAAATGGGAGAGTTTGAATTGGCTGATGTTTCACCTATGTTAAGGAATTCAACTGCAATAGACTGGTTGGCCAATTCCTTTAGTAATCAAAAAAGAAACAGATCCTATACTTGCAGAAAAACACTAGGGGGAAGGGAAGGGAAGGGAAGGGAAGGGAAGGGAAGGGAAAGGAAGAGATATACAGTATTAGTGAATTCTTTCAACCTTCATCTATTTCAGTCAGAGATCATCACAGCTTATTTAAATTCATAATTTTGACATTTCTGCATATAGTAGATGAAGGTGCACCCACGGAGAAAACACATGCACACATACCTGTACATATAAAACAAGAACCCTAAAATAACCCATTTATCTAGAGGGACATAGATGTTTGTGTGGAATGAGCACGAGCACTCTTATTCTGCTGTGGAATCAGATTGACAGAGGATTATAGCGGAGTTCACTTTTCATTCACCACAAAACCACTAATGAAAATGTTTTTTTTTCTTTTTTCTTTATACCTCATCTTTTTCAACCGAAGACATACACATTGAAACCAACAGCATACTGTAATCAAACTTTTTTTTCCCCAAAATGATTAAAATGAATATCATTCAGGTTAAATGGAAAAATTATTTACATCCTGAAACATAGTTTGGAAAGCAGAAACTGGAAGAGACCTTTTCATTTTGCATCAGTATTGTTTACTTATTTATTCACCATAGTTGACTAAATGTTTGGAAAAATGTAATACAGACTGAGTTACTTTATGAACTATTTAATTAGAAACCCTCCCAAAAAAATCCAGGCTATCTACAAAGATTCAAATTTAGATTTTTATTGTTACCTATATTAAAACTACTATCACATTAAGTTCTACCACAGTCCTGAACTTAGCTGCCTTCCATAGTTCCTGTCTACCTCTAAAATTCAGAAAGCCGTTATAGCAAAATTGAGAAGAAATATCAGACTAGCTGAGTAGGAAATATCAAAGTAGCTTCATCTTTAAGAGATTCTCTAGCCAATAAGGATAAAAACTGATTCCTATTATAATCACCTGTAATCAACTGATTCCTATTGTAATAGACAACAAACACCTGTTTGGGGAGAAGGATTATGTCTTTATATTTATTGCATACAGAAGAAATATCCGGTATCTATTGCTCCAAACTAACTATTATATGCTTCTGTCTTGATTATGATTTTAAGAGCAACTTATTTGATATCCCTTCCAAATACTGCAGATTTACTGAATTTAACAGAAATTCTTAAGCCTTGTGCAAAAAAATGCAAACTAAATAAAAATAGCAATAGCACTACTTATATACCATTTCACAGTGCTTTACAGCCCTCTCTAAGTGGTTTACAGAGTCAGCATATTGCCCTCAACCATCTGGATCTTCATTTTACCAACTTTGGAAAGATGGAAGGCTGAGTCAACCTTGAGCCTGCTGAGAATAATTAACTTCAACCCCCACTGTTCCTCTGTTACAAGAAACAAAGTTCCTTTATGTCTATTTATAAGATAAATTACTTCTTGCCTATTGGCTCTTTTTTAAACCTGGCTGTGCTGTGGGATGAGTTCTACCATAGCTGGACATTAGTTATGACTAATCTTTCCATCACACATAGAGTCAGATCAGGATTGCAAAGTTTCTATTCAAGCCCAAGATGATGAATGAATAAAGTTGTTACTCCAATTAAATCATGAGCCTCGAGCAACACTCCCAAAACTAAAAAAGATTTATTTGAAGTTAACATTCTACACCCAGCATTACTCTGAGATACGTAATTCACTGTCACCCTTGATCCTGCTTCCCCCCCATCTCTCTGGGTGTATCATCCAATGAAACACGTCCATAGCCAAGAGTCATAAATCATGCTTTCCAATTAGATTTTTGCATGGCAGAAACTTCAGTCATCTAATCAGTCTTTGAAGAAAATACGAATGTAATGTACTTTCAATTCCACACTGCTGCCTGCTCTTTGTAACTCCCCCCACTTCTTTCTGTTGACAACTATAAAACGTGTATAGAGAATGTTTTATGAGTTGACAAAAGTCAGATTCTGCATATTGTTCTTTTGCACAGTCCTGCTTCCAGTGATTCAAACTTTCTTATTTTGAGAAGGGTGCGAAACTGCATGTATATTTGGAAACAACGATAAAAGCAAATGAACATGCTATCAATTGTCTGCAAATGAAAAAAGTGGATTAAATGCCTTTCTAGGATGAAAAAAATGCAAAGTCTAACTCCACAGCATATTGTTTTACTAAGTATAATAAACTTGTGCCATAGTGCTATTTGTAACTGGACGCTGTACAAAGTAATATGACTGGAAGGATAGACTTTATAAGAAAACTGTAAATGATAAAACAAAAGGATGGCTTTCACACTCACTGATTCCTACAAAGGATGGTTGGTTTGTTGACCCTCCTTTGTCAATGACTGTTGTCCTAAATGGAGCAAATTTGATGTTAGGAACAAATGGTATCCTTTGGCGACTAGTCAGTACTGCTCAACTGTCTCCGAACAGGATTGGATGTGACCTCTGTCTAAGCCATTTGAGTCTGAATTGCGTGATATGGCTTGTCAGATCAAACTAGGTTAGCATTTCTGGAAGCTTACAGAGAAACAGAAAAGGGAGCGGGTTAATCCAGCAGAAAGAATATAAGAGGGCGGAAGGAGAATATGTCTTCTCAATCAGATACATAGATAAAAGGGTCATATTTCTGGGGTGTCCCTTTAATTCTCACTTTCTGTAGTTATTCAATACCAGGAAATATATGTTTGCTTCCTAAAAGCTTAAAAAGATAGAAGAATGGAAGATGGGAGAAAAATAAAGTTGTCAAAAATATAAGTGAGATATCTGATGTGAGGAATTTCTCATTATTCATCAGTAACATGACTCCAAAATAATTGTCAAATGTTGGAACAATTCACCCTTTACATGTCACGACAATATTATAAAGATATATTGTTTTTATTTTTTAAAAAATAGAAAATAGTTAAGGATTATTATGAATTTCCTGTCCCTGTGTAAAGTCAATTAAGTAACATGAATATAAAATCACATTTCCTCTCTTGTTTAGAGAGATCTTACAGATTCTCTATTTCTAAAATAATGAAGAAATAAGGTCTGGTTTAATGAGCACAGGAATTAGACATTGCGACTGACATGAAGAAGAAAAGTGTTGGAAGAGAAGATCTGGAGGGTTCACTAGAGATGTTATAAAATGTTACCTGTTCCAATTTTTTGGGGAAAATAGCCTAATTCACACTTCTTAAGTTACTATGTGAATGAGAACCCAGATAGCCATCAAATTGTACAAATTTTGAAACTCTCATATTAAAGATGTATATAAAACACGTTGGGTACATGTACTATTGGGTGAATACAGATAAAAATATTATGTAAGTCTGATTTTAAAATAATTCCTAGAATATTGGGAGAACTTGGTGCAATAAAAGTATGCCAAACTGAGCTAGACTATTTTTTAAAGCCAGTTATTTCAGCAAGAAAGATTTTTTAATCAGCTATCCATCTGGATATAAAACCAAAAAAATGAAACAAAGAAATGCGTTCAGAAACCCATTTAGCAGTACATGCAGCATTGGCTAAGGTATAGAAAAGCAATTAAATGCTTGTTAGACAGTCCTCCATCACCAGAGGACTATGTTGTTACCTCCAAGACATCTATTATGAAAGTGGTGCTACCTGCCTAAGCTATTAGTTGGGGAGAAAAAGAAACTGTTTTTCATTATATTGCTAGTGTTTTGTTCTTATGTGATCTACCGGTAGATAAATCACGTAAGATGATGTAGATTTTTATTTATTTTAAGACTTCTTGTAGATCACCTGATGTAAAAATCAGGGCATGAATAATTTAAATGAACTTCAGCTGTCTTTGAACATCTTTCTGAAATATATCTTGCATCCGTCCTCTGAAAGGTAGGGCAGTATGGATGTTCATTTATTTTTATGAAGTCCGATTCTACTCATTATGGAGCACCTTATGCTGATTGTATACTGTTTGCCCTCCTAAGTAGTTGATTAGCTGTTGTTTTTTAAACCACAATAAATGCTGTAAGGACATCCAAGGACAGGAAGTCTTCTGACTGTCGCACATAAATATTTTATCAATTTCTGCATAGAATCCCCTGAATAGGAAAGCTCTGAAGACTGAAAAAACTGAAGTTATCACAGGATACCGATCTCTTAGTAATAGAACAGAGTAAAGCTTTTGGCACAAATTAACTAGATCTGTGCAGTTTACAATACCCCCCTTAGAAACACAATTATGATTGCCATCTAAAGCTAAGGGACCAGGGTTGCCTGATTAGCTCTGAAGCTGGCTGGAATCTTGCCACTGTAACAGATGGGTATCAGGGACAAGCAGCCAGAAGATCGTATATGTGCAATAGGTGTAAAAGGTTAGGTCACAGTTCCCAGTTACATTGCCATATGGCTTTGCAATCACAGTTGCCATCACAAAGAAAAAAATGGGTTTTGAACACAATCTTGCACTGAGGAAGAAAAGTAGGAAAGGATAAACAATAGAGCTCCTCTTGATAACTTTCTCTTTTTCTGCACAGAGTACATGCAGAACTCAGACAGTAGTTATCTGTTTGATATATTCATAGCCTCTTGTGTATTTTAAAGTGTAATAAAGGTATTTTAATGTTCACAGCCTAGGGGAATGAAAGACAGCATATAAGTATACTGAAGTTTTTTTAAAGTTCCATGGTTCAAATGGTTGCTTGCTTTTAGCTCCCAACTATGTAATTATTCAAGATTTTCACGAGAGAAAGTTTCCACGTGTCCCCTTAGATCCTTTAAGAAAATAGAAATAACTTGATCATTTTACATATCTCCTCTCCTCGCCTGTACTTATATTTTACAGGTTAAATAAAGATCATAAAATGTACATAGGATACAGTATTTATTCTCTCACATCAAGGGATATTTCTAATGACAATTACAGGGGACCTGATAGAGGCAGGGGAGGAAGAATCCACAGCAGACACATCATCCAATCCACCACTAAATTTTCTGTGGACAGAGAATCTACCTAGACAGAAAAACAAGCGAACCATCACCAAGAATAAGAGCCAGTTTGTTGTAGTGGTTATGGTCCACTACTGTAGTGGTCAGGCTTAAAACCAGGTGACTGTGAGTTCAAAGCCAGCTGGTGACCTGAGGTCTTGTTTCAACCCTAGAAGGAGGCAAGGACAAGCTTCTTCTGAAAAACCTTGCCAAGTGTGAAATTAACTTGTCTGATTAGAGAAAGAACAATGACTACATTTATTTAATGACTGGAAATTTCTTATGAACATTTTGCTGAAAAAAAGAGAAAAATGTATATCTTTGGAATCATATTTTGTGTAAAGTGAAGGCTGATTTTCTTCTCAAAAAGAAGCATGAACTTTAGATGATAAAAATGGACTTATCTGATTAGAGAAAGGACAATAACTACATTTATTAGTGACTAGAAATCCCTTATGGACTTTTTGTCCCCCAAAAAGGAGAAAAAAATGAACTTGTGATTTTTGAGTTTGATGATTAGACTATGGAAAGAAGGAAACTATGTGATAACCTTAGCGAGTAATTATAATTGTTGTTAAAAATTGGAAGCCTCTTGATAACTTTTTGTTTTCTTTTTTGTTTTCTATTTCTTTGCACTTTTATTTACTTTTCTTTGTTTTCCTTACTTCTGTCAAAATTTGTCTTGTTTAGATTTAGATATACCATTAACTTTGATAATTTGGATTCAAAACAACATGTTGTGGGCAGGAAAGTATGCTTGAATGAAATGCTGCTGGGAACTGACATTTTCCTCTGTTATTTTTGTAGCTTAAGGTCTACTTTCTGGCCACTAGAAGATCAACCAATTATTTTATGTTAATACTAATTAGAGCAATCTCCTAGAGAATAAGATGGCATTTTGATTATTTTCCAGAATGGGATTTTTAACAAAAAAAACAAAACATAATTTTACTATAGCTTACTGAAAGCCCATCATTTTAGTGATAATTGTTTTAGATTCCTAAGATGCTTGTTTGTTTGTTTATCATATTCATGCCCATCTAACACAGCATGATTCTGGGAGGCTTACCATAAAAAATTCTACATAAAATAGCAATACAAAATAGCAATATAGCCATCAACAATATAATTGGCATGGGACCAGGTTACCTTCAGGACCGCATTCTGCCAGCGTTCTCCAACAGGCCGGTGCGTTCCCACAGAGAGGGTCTGCTCCGGGTGCCGTCGGCCGCTATGTGCCGTCTGGTGGCGCCGAGGAGTAGGGCCTTCTCTGTGGGTGCCCCCGCCCTCTGGAATACTCTGCCACCGGAGCTCCGTACCAGCACGGACCTGAGGGCCTTCAGGCGCGCGTTGAAGACCTGGCTCTTTGAGCAGGCCGGCCTTGGCTGAGATGGTTTTAATTTGGTCTCCATTTTATTAATTCTAAATTGGGTTTTAAGGGGTGGGGGTGGGGTTTTGTTAGTTTTATCAAGCAGCCGATTGAAATTTAATATTTTTTAACTTTTGTATTCTTTGTGGGGTTTTTAGATGGGCTGTTCACCGTCCTGAGTCCCTCAGGAGAAGGGCGGTATATAAATGGAATAAATAAATAAAATAATTATTGGTTCATGGGGGAATAGGTGACCAGAAAGAGGCTACCACAAATGACTGCTACTGATACTGAAGGTGTCCTTTTTTAATGGCAACCATCTTTGGATCAAGTGTGATCCAAAATATGATATAATGTTTGAAGTGTTGGACTAAGATTGAGGAGAGGCAGTTCTGGAAACTCACTGTAAATTGAGCCAGTCACAATCAGTTCAACCCTATCACAGGATTATTTTAAAGGAACAAATTAAGAGGCAGTAATCACATACTTGTTTTACATAGACACACATGCATATCAATCCTGACTCAGCTTTGAAACAGTTTTATGAGTTTATTCCTGAAAACCATGCTCCCTAAGACTGAAAATATCAAAAAAGGGCAACATTGGGTTTGTTTGTTTAACTAAATTCATTTTTCCAATATGCCAAACTTTCGATCTAATTCTGATAAACGGTGTCATAGTTTCTCATCAATAACAACATATGAATAGCTACATAAGATTGGATACAAAAATGTTGTGCCTAGTTTATAAAAAGTGCAAATATCTTCAGTAATGAGATTAACAAGAATCTAGGGTTTCTAAAGTCCAGGGGTGGGAGATTGCAAAAAATCCAGCCTTGTTTTTTTAACCTTGGTAGAGAGTTATGAATATTTAGCTCTTAAAAATCTGAGTTTGATTTCTCGATTCAATTAGGTTTCCACTTCTTTTTCTTTCATAGGCTTCTTAATTTTAATAGCATTTTGACACGTAAATACTATAATATAAATAAATATATTTCCTTAACTTGTCTTGAATGGTTGGTAAACTTTTTTTTTTGGGGGGGGGGAATGTATTTCATTAGAACTTAGATTTTTTTTTTTCAAACATAAGAGTGAGAGAAAGTGGATTTAAAAAAAATGAATGTCTGCTTAAATACAAAATGAATGGACAAGTCTATCTCTGGGGAAAGAAAAACAGTATTCAGACAGAGCATCTTCACATACAATATGCATTATGCACTATAACAAAATAATACATTGGATTCTTTGTGGTATTTTGATAACATTTTGAATTTTGTTGCCTGTTTCTATTTGAAAAAAAAGTGCTTGTATTCAATATTCAGCAGTATTATAGGTTAGTAGTTATCTAAGTAACATTGACACACTATTCAGGGGCTCATAATATAAAATTATAAAATTAAGGCATTATTTTGCATGAGAGAACCGGATATCTGTATTGGTCAACTGGATTTGTCATCAAATCAGGAAGCTGCAATTTGATTATATGTAATATGTTGACTTACAACTATCAGAAACCTCCAATTATTAGCTAATAGTTTATAATCAGTTATACCACAATATAAAGCTACGGTCAGAACAAACTTCGTGTAAGTTTTCATGACAACATTTGCATTTTTTTCCTCTACTAAAAGCTTAAACATATGAAAGTGGGTGGGTGAATCGATGGGTGGTATTGCTTAGTCATTCCAATAAATATATATTGTTTAAATAACTAACCACATCCTTTTGGGATAAAAATGGACTAAAATGCTTTTTGAGGCTTTAAGAATCTTTTACCACCCCCTCTCCCTCTATATATTGTAGCCTTTACAGTTTCAAAGTCTTATTTTGAAATGACGAGACCATTCTTTTCTTTGATCATGTGTTAAAGCTGAGTTTTGATTCCCTTTTCCAAAATCCTATATAGAAAGGATTTTTTTTCTTTTTCCTCTTTCTTTCTTACAAAAAAGACACATGCAAAATTACAGCTAAACTTTTATGAATCTAATTCCGGGTGTTAGTCTGTATTTGCAGCTTTGTTTCTTTTATTATAGCTTTCTTTCCTCTTCTAGTCAAAGATGAAGAAAACATAATAGGCGCTTTCTTCAGGAAACAGATACAATCTTCAAATGTTCCCTCTTAAAGACAGATTAATGAATGGATGCTTGTTTTAATTCCTCTTCCATTTCATTGAACTATTCTGCTTTGTAAAAAAAAAAAAATGGAAGAAATAATATTGTAAACAAGCAAGCCATGAATGAGGTCCAGGCACAGATCTCTACATCCATTAACATTTATTTACCAATTAGAATATTAAAAATCTGTTTCCACTTTGCATCCATATTTGCAAAAAATCAGCAACATTTTTTTAAAGGGGGTTCAGTTTTCATATAAGAAAAACTTCCAAGGTGAAATAAAATATAGTTTATTAATCAGTGCTGAAACTAGTAGCATTAATCTTTTGCCTCAGCAAGCTCAGGCTCAAATCTTGCCTAGTCTCTCATCACTACTTCAAACTGTTTCCAATATTCATTTCCTAATTTAATTTAATTTAACCAATTTAAAATGACCACCCACTCTGGAAGGCTTTTGGCAGCTTGCAAAACCCATAAAAAGAGTGAAAGAATTAAATTGTACAATAGAAGTCAGCCTAGACTAAAACAACAACAAACAGTATAAAAAGTACAAAATATAATATGTCAGGAACTCAAGTATTAAATTATATTAATATGAACCCCCAAGAACATGAACAGAATTAGATCTTAAGTACTTTCTGGAATCCCAGACAAGTGAGCGCTGTCTAAATACCTGGAGGAATATTGTTCTAAGAAGGTAAGGGATGACATCATGTATGTAAAGTAGATGCAACATTACATTCACAAGTTGGAAGGCTCAAATATGAATCTGAAGATCCATGAAGATCTTCCACATTTTGATCTGGGTTTCACATCTCTAAAACTGAATTACTACTCTACAAGTTGAAAATCACTATAGAGTTGACCAGCTCCTCCATGTCTTTCAACATTCATTTTCATCCCCATACTATGTATTGCATGTCAGCTAGAAGGAAGAATAAATGAAGATGTACTGTAAGATAAGATCAGAGAATGGTTTGTAAATATTGATTTGCTCACTACTCATTTAATCAATAAAACATAAAAAGGTAGGAAGATCAGGGACGGATTAGATCAGATTCCTTTTTGGTCTAGCATTCTGTTTTCATGATGTCCAGCCAGATGTCTATCTAAAGGTGGACATGAGTTTGGGACTTCCAGTTTGGACTGCTTTGGTAACGGACCGAAATCAGCGATTGTGCACAGTTTCAATCCGTGCTTGCCACTGGAGCGCCCCAAGCTTCTTGGATTCAGGGCTGAAACTACCCTATAGAGGTGGTAAAAAAGGGGGAGACCGCTAGCGGGGTTGAGGAGAACCACATCTCTCCACATCAGCTGGCCATTACTCCCTTTCCCAAAGGCAGTTGCAGTGGTGGTCAGAAATGGCCATCTCAAAGAACTGGACAAGATTGTGCAGGAGGAAGTTAAAAGGAGAAAGTTTGACTGACCGGGTTGAACAGAGGAAATACCTATTTAAGGTACTTTGGAACTTAAATTACCAAGACTAATATTATTCCTAAAGAAGATTTTTTTAAAGCGGCAAAGGAGAAAGGGAAAGGAAAAAGATTTGGTTTCTTTTCTCTCACATTGACAGCTTTAATTGATTTTGAATGTTAAGGACAAGAGAGCTAAAGAAGAAATTGATATTAATCCACTTTGACATTAATAGGCAATGTTAAGCTGAAAATAAAGTGTCAAAGGGATAATAAAGACTCTTGGACAATTTAAAAATTCCAAAAAGGAGGAAAGCAGAGAGAGAGAGAGAAAAAAAGGAGTGGAATCTGGAAAAATGGAGGAGAC
Organism: Bungarus multicinctus; assembly: GCA_023653725.1. Lineage (NCBI taxonomy): Eukaryota > Metazoa > Chordata > Lepidosauria > Squamata > Elapidae > Bungarus > Bungarus multicinctus. Next base: position 40,284,593 of record CM042842.1, on the reverse strand, counting down.
CACTTGGAAGTAAAAAGAATTAACAGTGGAATTTCAACAAGACTTGTAAAAGATACACTCTAGTTGAAACTTTGTTACAAGATAATAGAGTCCCTTGCAAAAGAAAGTGAAAAAAGAATCAAGAAACAACTTTGGATTATTGGGTGACCCTTGGCATTTTGGATGGCGGATTCTAATGAAATGAACTAAAATCAATTGGGGGTTGTTTAAAAACTTTTAAAATGGCATCACTCCTCAAAGAGTTAAAAATGAGACTTAAAGAACAAAAAGAAGATGCACAAGAGGGAAGAGGATCTTTTGGCTTCATATTTCTTTTTTTCTTTTTCTTTATATTTATATGCCGCCCTTCTCCGGAGACTCAGGGCGGCTTACAGTCTTTAGAGCACCATGCTAAGTGCTCGACAATAGCCTTCATTCCATTGTTTAGGCCTACTTATTACTAGGGCTTTTTGGCCCCCAACAATCTTGGGGCCTCATTTTATTTATCCCTATATTTCAATTTTTAGAAATGGAGATCTTGAACTATGAAAAACAACAAGAAGCAGAATAAGAAGGGCAGGACAAAGAAGAAGCCATCTTTAATGACCAAGCAATTTTAAGCAGGGTAATAAAGGGAAAGGGGGGAAAGGGAGTTAAAAACTTAAGACCTGAAGCAACCCCCCCCCAAAAAAAAGAATAGTTTGAAAAGTAATTATAACATTAGGAAGAAGCAAAAGAGAGGATCATAGAAGGGAGAATCAGAGAGAAAGGGGAACAAAAAGGGGAGGGGAAAGGAGAGGAGGAAGATGGAAAGGAAAAGAAGTTATAAAGGACAGAAACAAGATATAGAGAAGCAGAGAAAACGTACAAAGATTAAAGGTATAAGCCTATTTAAAAGACAGAGACAATGGCTAAAAATTTAACTGAAAGAGAGGATTCTGCAAGGGTACATGAGATAGCTTTGTGATATTAGAAATAGAAAAGAGTTAGAAAATATGATAGATGATTATAAAATTGTAATACAATTTTTATATAACGGAATACTTGTTAGTAATTAAATGAAACAAAAAGAATAAGAAAATAAAGCTCCCAATGATTTTAATAAATAATAATAATAATAAATAATATATACAAAATTGAAAAGAAACATGAAAGTTTTTTAATGAAATTAATATCAGTTGACAGGATGAATTCGATTAGAATAATAATTTTACTGACCATTGTTAAGAATTATTGTTTTTTTTCTTTGCTTTGAACTTAATGAGTTAGATAATTTGAAATATAGATGATTAAAGTGAATGACAACTGATACTTTTAGGTAATAGAATGTTTATTAAAATATGGAAATATTAAAAAAAAGAAATGTTAAAATTGTTATTGATATTAATGGCTGAGCTGAATTTAAATAGAATAATTATTTTATCTACTATAGTTATACATATGTATACATATGTACATATGTATATATATGTACATGTGTGAATAATAATAATAATAATAATAATAATAATAATAATAATAATAATAATAATAATAATAATAATAATAATAATAATAATATTTATATACCGCTCCTCTCCCGAAGGACTTGGAGCGGTACACAACCATACAATTAAAAACATTAATATATAAAATTTAAAACTAAATTAAATTAAAGACCTGGCTGAAACAGTTAAAACCCCTCCCTTAAACCCTAAAATTTGATATAAAAATTAAAATACCCAAATCTAAAATCAGCCCAAGCCGGCCTGGTCAAAGAGCCAGGTTTTCAAGGCACGCCTGAAGGTCCCCAGGTCCGTGGCTGTACGCAACTCCGGAGGCAACCCATTCCAGAGGGCAGACGCCCCCACAGAGAAGGCCCTATTCCTCGGGGTCACCAGCCGGCACATAGATGCTGACGGGACCCGCAAGAGACCCTCCCTGTGGGAGCGCACCGGACGGTGAGAGGAAAATGGCAGAATGCAGTCTTTTAAATATCCTGGTCCGATGCCATGGAGCGCTTTAAAAGTTAACACTAAAATCTTAAAGCGCATCCGAGAGGCCACTGGCAACCAATGCAGCTCGCGCAGGAGGGGCGTCACATGAGAGAACCTTGACGCCCCCATAACCACCCACGCGGCCGCATTCTGTACCAGTTGAAGCCTCCGGATGCTCCCATTCGGGAGTCCCATGTAGAGGGCATTACAGTAGTCCAGTCGGGAGGTGACCAGGGTATGAGTGACCATGCGTAAGGCATCCCGATCCAGAAAGGGCCACATCTGGTGGATCAGGCAGACCTGATAAAACGCCCCCCTGGAGACCACCGTAATGTGATCTTCCAAAGACAGCTGTACATCCAGGAGGACACCCAGATTGTGAGCCCCCTCTGAAGGGGGCAAAATCTCACACATACGTGTGTATGTGTGTGTGTGTGTGTGTGTGTGTGTGTATGCGTGCATGTATGTTTGTATGTATGTATGTATGTATTTCAAGAACTCAGTGTGTATTTTTAAGGGAATGTACCAAGTAGAATTCAGTTGACAATAGTTTACAATTATAATTGTAAAGGCATAAATTAAATCTTAAATAAGATTTGTATGGATAATAAGTAAAAGATACAAAGGTGTTATACTCCAGTCTAGTAACTACAGGGGAAAATTTGTCTTATGAGAAAAGAAAATATGAAATTGTAAACAGGACAGACAAAAATATAAAAATGTTGATTAGAAAGATATTGAAATTCAGAAAAATATATGCAATTAAAATTAGAAAGGAATGAGATAATTAAAAATAAGGTTGCACAAAGCAAGGGAAGGGAAAAACTACTGAGAAAATGTGAAAATAGTTATAAGATATGGAATAGAATATACAAGAAGAATATATAATTGAGTTTATGTCTGTATGGAAAAGTGACAACCCAGGATCATGCTGTTCTCAAAAGAAGGATATATTATTTGTATTATGTTTTATGAAATAAAAATTTATTAAAAATAAAGTTGGACATGAGTTTGATTGCCACTCATTTTACCTAGAAAACAATAGGCACAAACATACATTTGTAAACTGGGGGCAAGGTTTAATTTTGCAAAATAAATTATTATAGGTACTCTTCACTTGCTGATCATAGTGGCAACTGACGACTCCATTGCTAAGTGAAGTGGATATGATCTTTAAGTAAAACACATCATCATGTCCATTATGTCAGTTCTTGCTGACATAAATAATTTGACTTTGGGAAATAAATGTAAGGCATCCAAAAAGTATCCATGATATCAATCACTCTGAGACATTTTCTCTCCAATTGATTTATTTAGGAACAAATCTGGCATGTCAAAGGCAATTTCCCAAAGTGAAATTATTTTCATGCATTATACAGAATCCACCGTCTCTCCTCCCTTTTCTCCTCCCACTTCTACACTTCATAAATCACGAGAACCAATTAACTGCAACTGGAATTTCTTAATATGACATACAGAATAACCTTGAACTTTTCAACTCCTCCACCCCCACCCTTCCATGAAATCTGCTGTGGTTGTTAAGAAAATCACAAATAGTAATTAAGCATGATATCACATGTCTGTAACTTGTGATCTCCTACCAATTTTCCCATTGACTTTGTTTGATGGAAAAGAGCTGTGAAGATCCAACAGTGATCATATTACCATGGGATGCTGCACCTATCACAAATGCATGCTGGTTGCCAAGCTTTCAAATTGTGATGTCATGAGTCCAAAGATGCTATAATGACTGCAGATTTGGCAACCACTCATAAACCTCCTTTTTCAATGCTATTATAACAGTGAACAGTCACTGAATGGGTGGTCAGTAACCAAGCATATACTAAACTATAACATTGTAATCTAGTGTACTCTGTCAACAAAACCTCTGGGGTTAATTTGGATTTCATTATCACATGAGCCCAGCCATACAGATGGCACCAGCATCAATATGCTGGTTCCAAATTGGATGAACAGGAAAGGCTAGATTTATTCCAGTATTATCTACAAAAGAAGTTTATAGCTCAAATCAAGGGTCCCCAACCTCCAGATTGTGGACCGGTACCGGGCTGCACAAATGGCATGCAGGTGTGCAAAGCTTTAATTGCGGATGCGCATTGCATGCAACCATCCCCCCTCCACTGCCAGTTTGCAAATCCAAGGCACTGCTGACTTAAATGGTAACTAAAATGGTACACCCCTCACTACACCCAAGTATATCAACCATGCTATTAGGGAAGAACATACTGTGAGCAGAAAATTATGATACAGAAGATGAAATTTTCCAAAGCACCCAAAGGCCAGATAAAGAAAACTGGATGGAAGCCGATCAAGAAGAGATTCAACTAGAAATACGGAGAAATTTTCTGACAGTGAGAACTATCAGCCAATGAAACAGCTTGTGACACCTTCATCATCGGAAGCTTTCTAGAAAAGACTGGACTTCCATCTGTCAGAAATGGTATACGGCAGAGATGTCACGGGTGGGCTGCGGGCCAAAAGCGTCTTGCACAGGACACACCCACCCCAACTCTGAGAAAGGGAAAAACGTCACGAAACATCACATGATGGCAACATGATGTGGCAAGTTTGATACCTGTGGTACAGGGTCTCCTGATTGAGCAGGAGGTTGCACTATATGACCTACAAGGTTCATTCCAACTCTGTTATTCTAGTCTATTTTAAATGAGAAAACCATGAAAGTAAAAAATTATGACAGTGAAAGGGAAATTCCTTGGGCAGCCAGAACATTGGTGAATCCTTTGAGAAAAAACAACAACTATCTGTAATAAACAAGATTGGCATATGGAACATGCAAAGCATGAACCTTGAAAAGCTGGATATCATCAAGAAAGAGATAAACCAAGGTAGCTAAACATGGAATTTTGACATACAGCTAGAAAAAGAAAATTCCTGGAATGAGCACTTCAAGGGAATAAAGGAAAGAAACCTCAAAGGACACATGAGAGATCTTTTTGCCCTAATAAAGAACACTTGGCACTATTTACTGCACACAAAGGAACAATAAGGAACAAGAAATAACTAAATGATTAGAAGCAAATCAAAAATAGATGAAAGGCACATTCTGAGGAATTGCATAGAATAGCAATGATCTTCAACTATACAACAACAGAAATCTGATTCAGAGCCAGATATATTGGAAGACAAGATAACATGGGCATTGAAACAATTGCCAGAACCAAAATCCCCTGGAACTGATGGCATTCCAACAGAATTGCTTTAATCAGTACTAATAGCAGCAGATAAAAGTTATGGGACTCTAATGACCAGCCAAACAACTGGTAAAAAAGAAATCACTGTTGATTCCTTTCCTATAGAAGAGTGACACAAACATCTGTTTCAACCACACAATAGCCCTCATATCACATGCTAGCAACCTTTTGTTTGAAAACCATTCAACAATAACCAAACAAAATCATGGAAGCAGAGCTGCCCAAAGTACAGGTTGGTTTCAGAAGAAACAGAGGCATTTGAAATCACATTGCAAATATTTGATAAGTCGAGGAACAAGCATGTGAATTTCAAAAAGGGTATACTTAGATTTCATTGATTATGCAAAGGCTTCAGTTATATTGAACAAGAAAAATTATGGAAGTATCTGAAAGAAATCAGCATTCCAGAACGTTGATTTATTTCACAACATCCCAGTACAATTATCAAGAAACCCCTAATAGAACAAATCATGGAAATGCATACTGATTGAAAAGGGGAAAAGGTGTGGCAGGGGTAGATTATATTGCCAGATCTATTTCACTTATATTTATTTATTTATTTATTTATTTGTCAATTGTTTACAAGATAATAGGTGTAAGTAAAACATAGTTATGAATACATAGATACATATAAGAAAAATAAAATATAAAAGAAACAATAGGACAGGGATAGTAGGCACGTTGGTGCGCTTATGCATGACCCTCTTAGGAAAGGGGTGAGGTCAATAGTAGACAGTCTAAGGTTAAAGTTTTTGGGGTTTGGGGAAGAAACCACAGTCAGGTAGAGTATTCCAGACATTGACCACTCTGTTGCTGAAATCGTATTTCCTGCAATCAAGTTTGGTGCGATTAACCTTGAGCTTGTATCTATTGTTTGCTCTTGTGTTGTTATGGTGAAGCTGAAGTATTCATTGACAGGTAGGACATTGCAATGTATGATTTTATATACTATACTTAGATCGGACCAAAGGTGGCATAGTTCTAGGTTTTCTAGGTCTAGAATTTCAAGTTTGGTGGCATAAGGTATTCTGCAACAAGTAGAGAGTGAAGAACTCTTCTTGTAAAATATTTCTGGACTTTCTCAACTGTGTTAATATCAGATATGTAATGTGGGTTCCAGACTGATGAGCTGTATTCAAATATTGGTCTAGCAAATGTTTTGTATGCTCTAGTTATTAGTTATTAGAGAAAAAGCTACGTAAGATTAGGTTAACAACTCTTAGCGCCTTTTTGGCTATGTAGTTACAGTGGGCTCTAGCACTTAGGTCATTTGAGATGAGTACTCCAAGATCCTTGACAGAGTTTGGATCATCAACAAGGTCTTGACTATTCAGCCTGTATTTTATTTTCTGATTTTTTTTGCCAATATGTAGGATAGAGCATTTATTTGTTGAGGTTTGAAGATGCCATTTGTTTGACCATTCTGATGCATAGTCATGGTCTTTTTGAAGGGTAGCAGTATTGTCTGTGGTGTTGAATAGCTTTACATCATCAGCGAACAGAACGCAATTGCTCTTGATGTGATCACAGAGGTCATTTATGTAGAATATGAAAAGAGTTGGTCCTAGAACACTGCCTTGGGGGACACCACTATTGAAAGGTACAGAATTTGATAGGATGCTCCCAATTTTGACCATTTGTCATTTGTTTGACAGGAATGCTTCTATCGAGTTATGCAGGTGTCCAGAGATACCGTAAGATTTTAGTTTTAGGAGTAGTTTGTCATGTACCACTGAATCAAAGGCTTTACAGAAGTCTATGTAGATTGTATCTATTGCTTTGCCCTGATACATATGCCCTGTAGTCCATATGTTTTTGCAATGTAAGAGTTGCAGATTACATGATAGTTTTTTCCTAAAACCAAATTGTTTATTAGAGATTAGGTTGTTTGTTTCTAAGTGGAGGATGATGGATTGGTTAATAAATGATTCCATGACTTTACAGATGATGCAGCATAAAGAGATTGGTCTGTAATTTTTGACTAGGCTGGGGCCTCCCTTTTTGAAGATGGGATGACCGTGGCTTGTGACCATAGTTTTGGCAAGGAGCTGGTCCTGAAAGACTTTTCAAAGTTATGCTTAGAGGTTCGGTTATGGCAGTGGATAGCATTTTTAAGAAGTAGGCACATATTCCATCTGGTCCAATAGATAGAGATGGTTTTAGATTGCATAGTGCTTTTTCAACATTGTCTTCTGTAAAATTGATATGTATTAGATCATTGTAGTTGTCTGTGGTTCGACTAGGAAATACTGGGCATGATCCATTGCTGTTTACAAATACTGAACCAAAGAATGTGTTAAAGAGGTTAGATTTAATAGTGTCGTCGTTGCAGTCTTTACCATTAGGTCCTTTCAGGGGTGGGATGGACCTTGAGACTTTTAGTTTGTTGTTTACAAAATTGTAGAAAGCACGGGTGGAATTGGTGCGTAGAAGGTTTTCTTCTTGTTTAATGTGATAATTGGTGCATTCAGTTTTTATCTGGTGGCATAAATTTTTGTATCGGCTTTTGAAGTTGGCAATGTGACCAGATTTGTTTATCCGCTGATTTCTTTTTGGATTGAAGCTGCCTTATTGTTATGGGTAATTTGTTTTTTCTGGTTTTGGGAGTTGTTAATGGTACATATAGTTTGATGACTCTTTTGACTTCAAGTAAAAATATGTTGTAGTGGTCTTCTACAATATTGAATCCAGAGAATAGAAATTGCCAATCAAGGGATGAGAGATCGTTGTTTATAAGTTCATAATTGCCTTTTTTGAAGTTATAATTGGGGATTCCGTCATTGTGATGATTTTTGTGTGGACGTATGTTGAGACAAAAGTCAACCATATTGTGGTCACTGTTGGAAAAGGGTTTTTTAATTTGTATTCCGCAAATTGAATTCAAACTATTGCAGAAGATGAGATTGAGGCAGCTGTTACATCTATTGTTGTTGGTTACTAGTTGTTCTAGTCCCAGATTTATTACTGCATTGTAGAAGATTGCATGTGTGGGTTCAATTGTACATTCGTTTAGGGTCCAGTTAATATGAGGTAGATTGAAGTCACCAAGAAAGATAAAAGCATGTGGGCAGGATGCTGCCCATGTTAGTAGTGTATTTAGCTTGTTTGCATGTTCAATGTCCCAATCAGGAGCTCTGTAACATAGTAAGAACTAAAATGTGATATTTAAGGACAGCTCACAGACGTCTCAGGAATAGCAAGCTCCTGGATAACTTGGATGTTTTTTAGATGTAGGGACTTTTTATAGAAGATAGCAACACCACCTCCTCTATGGATTTCACGATCTGATTGGTAAACATGATAGTCTCTTACTGTGGTAATGGAGTCAGGGAGAGATGCGTTGAGCCATGTTTCACAAACAAATATAATGTCAAATTTAGCCGTATTTAGTAAGAGGAGAAAGTCAGGTATTTTATTTAACAAGGCTTCTTGCATTGAGTAACTTGCATTTAAGGCCAGTTGTAGTTGGAATAGAGGTAGTTAGGGGCATGCATGCCTAGTTTTGAGTGATGTTGGATTGGATGGGGTGGGGTTGGATACGGAGTTGTGGGTTGTGTGACTTTCTTTTGATGCAATCAGCTCTGTAGTCAATGTATAGGTCCTTTTCTCCATTGTCTAGATGGTTTTTGAGTTCAGCGCAGAGTTCACAGGAGCGGATTCTTTGCAGTATGGATAAGTCTGGTCTTGAGTGAGGTTTTTTGTAGTTGGGATTGGTTTTTGCAATGGTATTTATTGTATGAATGAATATGCGTTTGCTGGACTCATTTTTGCATACAAAAATGTACAAAATACAACAAAATCTTGGGGCCACAGAGCCGTCATTGTATTTGTACCCATGACCTTCTCTGGTTATTTCAATGATATCTTCAGGAGACATGTTTGTTGTATTTGAGTTGCTTATGATATCACGAACTTTGGTGATGTCATCTGATTTGTCGGTGTCTGCAAGATTAAATAAGATGGCATTTGGACATTTCTGTTCACGTTCCATGGTGTCTCTGATGAGTAAGGAGATATTATTCATGGAATTATTTGAAGGGATAGTAATTGTTTGTGGCTGTGGTGTTTATTTTTGGTTGTAGTTGTGATTGTAGTTGAGGTAGTGGTTGTGGTTGTTGTGGGATTTGATTTTGAGCTGATAGTTACTTACTTATATGTGCTGTATTTTTTTTCAAGAGAAATTAGGCTTGCTTGTATAGTTGTTTCAAAACGTGTTGCTAAGCATTCTTCTATTGAGTGAATGAGTGATTCTATGCTTTCAACTCTGCCAGGTAGGGTATTCAGTTCGTTTAGCTTAGGAGAACATGATGGACATAGATAAAATAATCTATCTGAATTTTTTTGTTTGCCAGGTTTTTGTTTGCATTTAAGCAGGCAGGGTGGGCTAGATTATCGCATAGGTGGCATTTGATGTAAATTTCTACATTTTTATACACTGAGGCAGGTTTGAAGAATCTTAACTTAGATGAATTGGAAATGGGAATTTATTTATTTGGCATATGGCATGTGTTAGCCAAGGATCACCAAGGTGTCTGGCTGCCTCTGTGAAAGGAATTTTTCCGGGAGGTATTAGCTTTCCCCGCAGGATGCCTGAATGCTAGTAGGCAATTGGGGGAGGTTCCTTCCTTGTATCATCATGGTTTAGTTGCTCATGGGAATCGAGCTGTCGACTTTAGCAGCATACAGATCCAGCTTCTTACCACGTGAGCCACTGCGGCCCCTGGAAATGGGAACAAAAATTGATGGCAGAAGCATTAATAACCCAATGTATTCATACGACATCACTCTATGGCAGAAAATGAAGAGGATATAAAACAACCTATCTTAAAAGTCAAGGCAGAAAAAGTTGGATTGTACTTAAACAAGACCGAGAACTCAAAAGTAATGACAATAGCTGGACAACAAGCAACAACAACAGAAACAATTTCTATGTATTCTTCCAGAGTCCTGCAGTTGCTAGGCCTGATTGCTTAGCCAGCAGTCCTGAGTCCTGTAACCCAGAGTTCCCAACCTTTCTGGCTTTGTGGACTGGCGGGGTGGGGTGAGAGGGGATGGTTCCAAGCGAGAGATGGGCAAGAGCATGCACAGCTCCATTTGAACCTCTGGAATAGCTGTCCTCTTCTTCAAAGCATGCAAGCCCTACAACTACATCAAGGTAGTGCCTTACTGGGGTTTATTATTATGGTTCATTGCATAGTCATCCACATATTTAGATTGGATTTGACATTTTAACCCATTTATCGAGTCCTTCCCAAGGACCTGGGATAGACATATATTGTTGTTCAAAGTTGTTAAGTATATTATTGGATGTTTCATCATCATCATCATCATCATCGGATAAATGCCCTGCAAAAATAAAATATATTGAGTATTATTAGTAGCAATTCATAGCTCTATCTTCAATTTAATTCCTTCCTTTTTTGTATTGTTTGTTTACATACAAGTTTATCAAATTATACCTACCCTGCTATGAGATAAAAGTGTGGCACTTCAGATAAACAAAATCACAAAAACAAATTTGTGTTTAATCTTGACTTGGAATCAGGATCAAACCTTTCCAGTTGTGGTTTGCAAAAGAGCTTTTTGAAGGAGCTATAAGCATTCCAAATAACAAAATAGGAGTTAAGAAAAATTCTATAAACCCCAAAATCTTTGAAGATCCATTCCTGTAGTGCCAAATCATAGTTTAGAGTCATATCTGATATAACCCATTGATAACCTATTATTCTCATCTGAAATCTACACCATGTGAAGTAACTTTAAGTGATTGGTTCATTTGTGTGCAGTATGTATGACAGCAAAGACTGATCATTTTGACAATAAGATGTTTAGGTCCAGTTACAACTTAAAAGGGTCTATTTTCAACCCAACACCCCTATGGATGTCATATATAATTAAATGCATTTATAAAACTTTTTCAAAGGAGAGTCTCAGAAGCTTAAGTGCACACTTGGCAACAAGCATTTGGAGACCCTGTGATTAATTATATGGATAACATCTCAAACAGCAGTGGAAAAATGAGAGACCATAAGCCACAGTTTACAATAGGAAGTGTGTGATCTCAGGCTTTTAAGTCTTGATTAAAGGAAAAATTAATTGCATAAATTGTATGTTTTTTAAGGTGGTGCTTGTTGTCTCAGAGCTTGGTAGGTTCTTCGTGTAATTGAGATGATTTATGACTAAGGAGACCTCTATGATGTGAAATAATTCAACCTGCTAAGGTTCTGTGGCATTTATTTGACATCTCAGCCACTTAGTGATGGTTGGATGAAAGTTTCCCTCTGGAATCATTACAGTTACTGAGTCAAAAAGCTCCAGTTAAGTTAAAATAAACCATTCGTTTAAAAACAATTACAAGTAAATGACACCTGTACCCAGCAATTAAGAGCAATCTTAAACTTGACAAATTATATTACCAAGGCAGAAATAGTATCGTGAACAAGATGTATTCATCTTGAGTCATCAAAAGTGACCCACACAAAGAAAAATTGGCTTTCATGCTCACAACTGATGTGGAACTAAATGCCATACAGTGTTTATACATGCACAGTTGGAATACAAATGAACACACACACACACACACACACACACACACCAGGAGTATACCCCCTCATATTTTGTAAATATTTAAGTATATCTTTTCATGTGACAATCTTTTCATGTGACAACACTGAAGAAATGACACTTGGCTACAATGTAAAGTAATGAGTATACAGCTTGTATAACAGTGTAAATTTGCTGTCCCCTCAAAGTAACGCAACACACAGCCATTATTGTCTAAACCCCTGGCAACAAAAGTGAGAATACAGACTTCCTGTTTGAGTTTCTTCGGAGACAGTCAGAAATCTGCAATCATGCGTGGTTTCTGTCTGTGCTCGCCACTGGGGTGCCCCGAGCCAGCTGGTTTCGGGGCTAAGCCACCCCGTAGAGGTGGTGAAAAAGGGGGAGACTGTCAGCAGGGTCGAGGAGATCCACATCTCCCCTCCCCAGCTGATCTTTACTCCCTTTCCCGAAGGCGGTTGTAGCGGTGGCTAGAAATGGCCACCACAAAGAAGAGCTCAACTGGAAAAGAAAGTGCAGGAGGAAGATAAGAAGAGAAAGTTTTGGCTGACCGGGTTGAATTGAAAAGCAAGAACGTAAGATACCCTGGAATTTTAACTATAAATAATTAACTTGTTCCCAAGGAAGATTCAGAAGCAGCGAAGGAGAGACGAAAGGGAAATGATTTGGGGGGTTTTTTTCTCTCCCTCCTTTCCTTATACTGACAGTTAAGAGAAAGTGAAAAAAAAAATTCAGCTTTGACAATAATAGGTAATTCAGCTGGAAATAAAATGTCAAAGGGATAAAAGATAAAGATTCTTGGATACTTAAATATTTAAAAGAAGGAAAAGGAGAGAAAAAGCAAGAATAAGAATAAGGTAGGATCTGGAAAATGGAGGAGACTGCCTGGAATTAAAAAGAACTCACAGCGAAACTTTAACAAGATTCCTAAAAGATACATTCTAACTGAAACTTTGCAACAAAATAATAGAGCCCTCAGGAAGAGAAAGTGAAAAAAGAAGCAAGAAGAAACAGCTTTGGATTATTTGGACTATTTGGTGATTTTTGGATTTTTGGCTATTGGATTTAAATGATTAAAATTAATTGGGTGGTTGTTTAAAAGTGTTTAAAATGGCAACATTCTGGGAAGTACTGAAAATGGAACTTAAAAAATACAAAGAAGATGCATTAGAAGGAAGAGGTTCTTTTGGCTTCGTATTTCAATTTTTAGAAATGGAGATCCTGAACTATGAGAAACAATAAGAAATACTTGTGGAGCAAGAAGATCGGGACAAAGAAGAAGCCATCTTTAATGATCAAGTAACCTTGTGTGAAAGAAAAAAGGGAAAGTTGGGAAAGAGAGTGGAAAGTTTAGGACTTAAAAAAACAACCCAAAAAAAGAATAGTTTGAAAAATAATTACAATTCTAAGCAACAGAAGAGAGGATTACAGAAGAGAGAATTAGAAGTAGAGAGACACGGGGTAAAAAAGAGAGGGAGAAGATGTGGGGGAAGAAGGAAAGAGAAAGAAGCTATAAAAGACAGAAACAGGTTATAGAGAAACAGGGAAAAGGCATAAGAATTGGAATAATAAGCCTATTTAGAGATAATGGGTGAGAATTTAATTGAAAAAAGGATTCTGCAAAGGTACATATAGTAGTACTGTTGTGTTAGAAATAGAAATAAATTTTTAGAAAATACGAGAAAATGTGTGATTAAAATGATGGATAAAATACTTATTATAATGCAATGGAATGTTCATTAATAAGTAAATGGAATAAGAGAGAGTGGAATTAGGAAAGGAGGGGAACACTTTAATTAGCCATGAAAAGTTTATAGATAAAAGTATAAATATAATTGATTTTAGATATGAGATAATTGTTTATACGTGTTCCGAAGGAAGTATGGCTGTAATTGATATTAATAGAATTGAATTGGAAGGGAATGACTGTTGTATCTATTATTGCTATATATATTTTTTTTTAGTTTAAAGAACATAGTGTGTATTTTAAGAATGTACCAAGCAGAATTCGATTGGAAATTATGTATTATACAGAATGTTATAATTCTAAAGGCATAAATTGAAGTTTAAATAAGAATTGAATGGATAAAATTTAAAGATATAAAGGTATCATACTCCAATTAGTAATTACAGCGGAAAATTTGTCTAATGAGAAAAGACAATATGAAATTGAAACAGGATAGATAAAAGTGTAAATGTGATGAGTAGAAAGATATTAAGGTTTGCAAAAAGACATATAATTGAATTTGGACGTGAGATAATTGGAAATAAACTAATATTGATGATAGAATCGAATTGGAGGGAAATGAGTATCTTATCTACTATTGTTATATATATTTTTGTTTAAAGAATATCGTGTGTATTTTAAGAGATATAAAGATGTCATATTTTAAAATTTGTTTAATTATAAAAGATGACATTAAATTTGAACAGGCAGATAAAGTATAAATACAATGAGTAGAAAGACATTGGAATTTAGAAAAAATATATAATTGGATTTAGATATGTGATAATTAAGAATATTGAGTAAATTAAAGTTATGGAGAAAAAGTTAAAATAGTAAGAAGATATGGAATAGAATATAAAGATGAATATGAAATTGAGTTTGTGTCTGTATAAAGAAGTAATAACCTGGGACCATGCTATTCTCAAAAAAGATGTTTTAATTGTATTTTTTTTGTGTGTGTGTGAAAACTCAAATAAAACTTTATTTTTTTTAAAAAGTGAGAATACATCCCTAAGCGATAATGTCCAAACTGAGCCAAAAATGTCAATATTTTGTGTGGCCGCCATTATTTTCCAGTACTGCCTTAACCTTCTTGGTCATAGAGTTCACCAGAACTTCACAGGCTTCCACTGGAATTCTCTTCCACTCCTCCATGACGATATCATGGAGCTTGCACATTTTCACCTTCCATTTCAGGATGCCCCACAGATGCTAAATAGGGTTTAGGTCTGGAGACATGCTTGGCCAGTCCATCACCTTTACCCTCAGCTTTTTTTTTAGCAAGGCAGTGGTCATTTTGGAAGTGTGTTTGGAGTTGTTATCATGTTGGAATAACTGCCCTGCGGCCCAGTCTCCAAAGAAGGGGATCGTGTTCTGTTTCAGTATGTCACAGTACATGTTAGCATTCATGACTCCCTCAATGAACTGTAGCTCTCCAGTGCCGGCAGCACTCATGTAGCCCCAGACCATGACATTCCCACCACCATGCTTGACTGTAGGCAACACACACTTGTCTTTGTACTCCTCACCTGGTTGCCAACATACACATTTGATACCATCTGAACCAAATAAGTTTATCTTGGTCTCAGTGGACCACAGGACATGGTTCCTTGTCTGCAGTAAACCGTTTGCGGGATTTCTTGTGCATCATCTTTAGAAGAGGCTTCCTTCTGGGATGACAGCCCTGCAGACCAATTTGATGCAGCGTCTGAGCACTGACAGGCTGACTACCCCACCCCTTCAACCTCTGCAGCAATGCTGGTAGCACTCATATGTCTTATTTCCCAAAGCCAACCTCTGGATATAACGCTGAGCATGGGGACTCAACTTTTTTGGTCGACCATGGCGAGGCCTGTTCTGAGTGGAACCTGTCCTGTTAAACCACTGAATGGTCTTGGCCACCATCCTGCAGCTCAGTTTCTGGGTCTTGGCAATCTTCCTCTACATCTTTATGTAGAGCAACAATTCATTTTTTCAGATCCTCATAGAGTTGATTGCTATGAGGTGCCATGTTGAACTTCCAGTGACCAGTATGAGAGTGAGAGCAATAACGCCAAATTTAAACACATCTGCTCCCCCCCTTCACACCTGAGACCTTGTAACACTAACAAGTGACGTGACACCAGGGAGGGGAAATAGCTACTTGGGCCCAGTTTGGACATTATCACTTAGGGGTATTCTCACTTTTGTTGCCTGAAGTTTAAACGTTAATGTCTGTGTGTTGCGTTAGTTTAAGGGGACATCACATTTACACAGTTTACGAACTGTATACTTACTACTGTACATTGTAGCCAAGTGTCATTTCTTCAGTGTTGTCACATGAAAATATTTACAAAATATGAGGGGGTATACTCACTTCTGTGAGATACTCTGTGTGTGTGTGTGTTTCTATCTGTATCTCTCTCTATATCTATCTATCTATCTATCTATCTATCTATCTATCTATCTATCTATCTATCTATCTATCTATCTATCTATCTATCCTGTTACTGTATCTATCTATCTATCTATCTATCTATCTATCTATCTATCTATCTATCTATCTATCTATCTATCTATCTATCTATCTATCTATCTATCTATACTGTTACTGTATCTATCTATCTATCTATCTATCTATCTATCTATCTATCTATCTATCTATCTATCTATCTATCTATCTATCTATCTATCTATACTGTTACAGTGGTTAAACAACTAAAACATAGAGAACCTTTATCAATCCACACTAGTTGTCCAGAGATCTAACTTCTTCCCACCGATAATGTCTGGGATTTACTTAATTTCTTTAATGGACCTTTATTTCTAGTCAGTTTAGTAACATGCACTAACTATAGTGGTTTATATAAGGAACTGCATAAAAACAAACTTTCCTTCTCCAGGTAAACAAAAGCCAGCATATACTACATATACTTTCTTTTCTTCTGTTCAGTCTTTTCTTCTGTTCAGGGACTGCCAGACCTTACAGTTTTCTTGGCACGGTTTTCAGAAGTGGTTTGCCACTGACTTCTTCCTAGGGCTGAGAAAAAGTGACTGGCTTTGTGCCCAAGATAGAACTAGAACTCACAGTCTCCCACTTTGATATTTTAACCACCAACCAAACTGGCTATTATAATAGTTATGCAGTTGTCATAAAAATAGTATAATCCAAAACCAGGACAGGAACAGACAGATTTCCACAAAAATTTGAACAAACCTGTATATTAATGTAAAGACTATAATCAATACCATTTAAATAAGAATACAGAATATTTCACAGAATGAGGTTGCCATAATGGGTAACTGACATTAGCCATTTGTAAGGATAGTGGTAAGTAACATCTTCAACTCTATAGACTATATATGATGCTGAGTATGGTTAAGAGGCTACACTCATATTTGCACACGTTTATATGCACAATATCTCTTCCCAGAAATCTCAGAAGCTGCTAAGAAAACCATAAAGATAAAGCACTTATGCTTTCTTTCCAGTGGTATATTGCCTTCCAACTGACCCAAATTCCTCTGGAGACCATAGAGACTGTTTACTGCAGAAATTAGAATGTGATTTCTGAGTTCAACACTAGGAGTGCTGGGTCTTGGAGAACAAAGTCTTCTTCAAAATTGTCAGCATTTTAGAATGTCAGGAAAGAAGGTTATTGGCAATGGGCAACCAAGGAGGTGGTTAACATTTCCACCATAAACCCTGTAAAGGCATGAGATCCAAAACAGTGGCCTTTCTATCCATGCTTTACTGAAATTTATTGAGTAAATTATTATTATGCATGTGAATGTAGCTAACACAAAAATTGTTATTATATAAATAGAAATCACAAGGAAATATTTTCAGCTGTAGGACTTTGAGGTACAGAAGATGTTTTTTCCTACTGTTACGAATCTGAAAAATATGTCACCTTTAAAGCTGCTGTTTCAGTTTAAAGAGAAACTGCCATTGAAACAGAGAAAGATATATCTGGAAGCAGCTACAGAACTTTTGATTATTTCCTGCCTGCCTAACTGCCTGCACAACACTTTCAGTTCTTGATCATCAAGTCCACCAAACATTCAAAGTACGTTTGCCTTCCTCAATTAATACAGAGACCAAAACAAAAAAAAATTGAATTAAATATGTGAAGATGAAATCACTAAGATAGGCCATAAAATAAATTTTCTTTCTAAAAACTGATGACCTAAATAGTTAATTCTGAAAGCAGCCAGTAAAACAACATAACAAGGAAAAGCTTTGCAAAATATTGATTTAATGCATCGCTTAAGCAACAGAATATCTCAAGCTAGAATTATCCATGCTCTATTTCCTTTTAACTTGGACAGTTTATCTATTCACTTTTCTCAAAGGAACACACACACACATATTTCTACATGAATCGGTTTTTATCTGAAGCATAGTTGTTCATCAGAGTCCAATTAAAATCCAACAAATCAGCATCTATAAGATGGATGCGTGGTGCTAATCCTAGGTGTTTTCATTTCAGAATGTTGCATTGCAAAAAATACTGTACATTCAAAATTAAAATGTACAAAAGAGCAAATACAGTTATATGATCTTTACAGGAAGGCAGACAGGAAGTGCAGTAGCTTTGTGGCCATAATCCAAGGCCACTTCATTCAGAAATATTTGCCAACATAATCAATGAGAGTTACTTCTTTAAGCCTATAAAATCAGGCTACAATTTTAGATGAGCTATGCCAAATGCTTATCTTTCCAAATGCTTATATTTCCCAGCATACAGCCACCATAACTGAACCAACCTAGTACAATGTTCAATCTAATAGGCTTTCAAGATAAAATTGAAAGGGTGGAAGTATGAAGATGGCTGTCTTCATATGTCTTTTCTTGGCTCTTCTCAAACAATTGTGCTTCAATCTATCCTTCTTGGCTGATGCACCATTCTTCTTGGCTGATGCAGCTCCTTCATGAGATATTCATGCAATAATTTGAGATTTCAAAGTCAGTTCAGGATACTTTGGAGACTGAAATGAATAACCAACAGATTGCCAGTTGAATCTTGGTTCCACACTAGTAACATAACAGCATCCTTACCCAAGAGCAGAAGACTAGACTGAAGACAGAGTTTAGTCACTAGCTTCTATAGATGGCTAATGGCTGAGTGGTTAAAACACTGGGCTTGTCAGTGGAAAAGTTGACAGCCCAGGTTTGAGACTTGAATGCAATGTGATAGAGTCAGCTCCTGTTACTTGCCCAGTTCTTACCAACCTCGCAGTTCATTCAAAATATGAGTAGATAAAAACCACTTCGGTAGGAAGGTAACAGTGTACTGTGCATCTTGGTCTATGGTTATGCTGGCCACATGACCACAGAAGCATCTTCGGACAATGCTGGCTTCCTCAGCTAAGAAACAGAGATAAGCACCACTCCCTTGACTCAGACATCAGTGGAGAGAGGGAACTTTTCACTGTATTCATAGATTACCATCATTTACTATATGTAGGAATGGCTAAATCTGCCATTTGGTTTCTTTCCATTTCTTTTTTTTCCCCCAACTGTGTCAGTTTTGAGAATTTGTTCCTAAAAAGCTTCTGTAAAAATTGCCTTGCATTTTTCCCCCTAATGAAGGCAGTTTTATGCAATTTGCCAGATGGTCTTACTTTGTAAACCACTTGACTGAATATTATTCATTTTTTATCATTCATTTTTGTATGCATTTTCTGTAATGAGAAACTTAATCTCAGATCCGGAATACTGTGCATTTCAAAAACAACTGAATTTCAGTTTTCATCTTGATTCATGAGCGAGAATCACTTACATTCTTACTAAACTTCATTTCTCCACCCCCTTTATCCCAAGATATTTTCTATTCTAAAGAGGAAATACAACATTTGCTGTGAACACTATTTTTTCCTGCCATCGGAGAAGGTTTCTGCAAAAGCCAGCTGTTCATTTTCCTAACTGTCCTGTTTTTCTTTTTCTTTGTTATTCTCCTTACATTATCTTTTTTTTTTTTACTTACAAGGAGACTTGTCAGACTTAGTCCTTTTATAAGTTAAACACAAATATACAATTTCTGCATTTCATGACTGGAAACAAAAATTTTGCCTTGTTAGAACCATAGCCCAATAGCCACAGAATAATTAAAAGTTTAGGCACTGAAAGTAGCTGTAAGGAAAAAAAAATCTTTATCAAGCCCCATTTATTCACCATAATGCTGGTAATGGGAGTAGGATTCTTCCATTTTTCTCCTGTTGCTACACTGAACACTAAACTAGCTTAAAAATGGAAAGGCTGGGTGTTAGACAAAGGTCTACAATGTTGTTTTCTGGAAGTAGGTGCAGAGATGACACGTGGGATTGCTGCAGGAAATGTTGAGTCATTGTTAACTGAAGATGGCAGTCATAATGGCAAATTACAAAAGAACTAATAGCAAAGTCAGAGAGAAGAAACTGCTTATTTATTTACAAAACCTATATACCAATTTTTCATTTTTAGAGATCAGTAACAATACTTGAATAAGAGTCAACATTGTTGTAATTTGGCACAATACATTAAGTGCTTTGCAAAATTCCAAATCGCAGAGATAATTTATTAAATATTTAAATGAACTAAATGATTTTAAGGATGATATTGTCTGATTGCTGTATAAAAGGGAGAGAATGAAAAGCAGATATCCCAGAGTAAAGAGTGAGAGTGGAAACAATTAAAAATAAAAGCAAGAATGGGGCATCAAATGTTCCTTCTACTGTTTCAGGAAAATCTCTTTATAAGAGCCATTGGTAAATCCTCTTTATCAATGAGATTTCAAGCATCCATTTCTGTTTTAGAACAAATTGCATTTATTTTTATGAAATAGTAGAGAAACTTATTGGAATAAATATATCCTAACAATGTTTTTTTTACTGTAAATTGCAAACTAACTTACTCTAGGAATTTGAACCTTTGTAAAGTGAGAAATGGGCTTCATAAATATGACAATTCTGTCATACTATTATGAGAGTTGGGATGAATTTTATACTGTATTACTATAATGATTGTTTTTTCAGTCAATCTTTATGTTCATGCAATGTATCTACATGCTAGAGAAAATACCTTATTTTTATTTCATTAGGTATGGGATTTAAAATATTTGCAAGTAGCTCTGGATTTTGTTGTTTTGAACTATGGAAATATAGTTTATGTTTAAAATGTAGTTTGCCTTACCAGCAAAATCTCCATCAGTAAAGGCCAAATTTTTCAGGGCTAGGGATTTTTTGTCCTCACTGATGAAATGACAGCACGCTTCTTCTCAGAATAGGGGTAAATGTCAATCAATCAGTAAATATAATAGAAACATTAATCAGTGAGGCTGGATTAAAATTTCTTTTTAAGAATGCCACTTATGGGAAATAAACCTGTCTTTTCAAATTTTGAAAGCCCCTGTTATTCTTCTGTAAAACAATAGATCAGTGCAATGCAAAATTCCCAGTTCAGTTTCTTGAACCTAGAGATAGGCTTAGAAAGCAGCCTTGTCTATTACAGTACTACATTCGTGTTGGAAGTATCTACCAAGGAACTTCCAGGTTGAAAGGATTCGCAGGTGACATCACCGTTGCCCAGGGGATGCCTGAAGGGCTACCTTTCATGTCCCTGTTCTTTTCCCACCAAAGTGGCACTACATATTTACTTGCATTTGCATGCTTAGGTGGGCAGGAACGGGAACAAACTGATGGAAGCTCATTCCACTACACAGTTGGCACTCTCGGATCTCAAACTGTCAAGCCGGTCTTCTGACTCAGCATCTTAACCACGTGAGCAACTGCGACCCCCTAGCCTTGTCTAAAACTCTGGATTACAGCTACAGGTAGTCTTCAACATACAACAGTTCATTTAGTGACTGTTCAAAGTTGCAACAGCACTGAAAAATGTGACTTATGACTATTTTTCACATGACCGTTGCAACATCCCTATGGTCATGCAATCAAAATTCAGGCACTTGTCAATTGACTCATATTTATGATGGTTGCAGATTCCCAGGATCATGTGATCACTTTCTGTGATTTTCTAACAAGCAAAATCAGTAGGAAAGCCAGATTCATTTAACAACTATATTACTAACTCAACAATTGCAGTGATTCACCTAACAACTGTGGCAAGGAAGGTCATAAAATGAAGGGGAAAAAAGCACTTAATAAATGTCTCGCTTAGCAACAGAAATTTGGGGCTCAATTGTGATCATACTGTTAGTCGAGGATTACGTGTACTTATCGGTTATCCAACTATTTTATTTTAATATATTTGTTTTCTAAGAAGAACCCATCTAAACAAGTGACTAGGTGTTCACTATTTGCATAACATATTGCAAATTATGTTCATTGTCTCACTAGAGTGTATGTACAAACCTGGGATGCTGTCGCGTATCTTTGATTATTCCTTTTTCTATAGACAGCTGTGCTTTCATCAGCTGTTCTTCCCTTGCAGTGCCCTACAATACCTGTCTATGAAGAGGGTAGGGTACTTATGCAACCACTTGAACATAAAGAGGACTATTGAGATGACCCCAGGCCATTTTCCATCGCCGCGTTCTATGAATCTGTAATTTATCTAGAAAAGTCACTTAAAGCAGCAAAGAATTGAGTGTCATCTATAAAAATGATGCAATTTCATAAATAATTGCAGCAACATTTGAATTCCAAATTCTGTTAACAAAGCAGCTATTTCAGTGATGAACATTCTTTGCACTGAACTTACTTTTTCACAAACAAAGCAAGTAAAATGAAAAGATACATCTTAAGGGGATGCATTTTTCTTACATACAATATAATCATTTCTTTCACAATAAGATTATTGGTTAAGATATTAAATGTGCAAGGCAGATGGGATGCAGATGAAAGTATTAATGAACACCTTGTTGATTTGAGACCACCCAAAAAGTAGAATAAGAACTGAAAAGAAATTACCTGGATGCATTAATAAAGTTATCAAGCAATTAACTTAACATACTGGAAATAAAAAAGACTTTTTAAATTTGAAAAGACTGGCATGTGTGGACATAAATTATGTTCTGCTCTGAAATGTGATACTTTGAAGAAAGAAAGCCTAATCTATTAAGCTGTAGTATTCAAACAAAACTTCTAAATTAAATAAAATTGGTCAAAGTGTTTGTGTGAATGGAAAATTATATAGGACCATACCCAACAGAATATGCAGCTTTCTACTGCAAAAAGGAACAAAATGAGAGACAAGTATTTGGGCATCAATATAACTACTGGAAATGTACAAACCATTTTCTTAAACAATTTTCACTAAATATGTTGTACAGTATTTTTTCTGTAAAACTTCTTAAATAAATACAGTTTGAAGGGGAAACTAACTTATATTTACTGCTTTTGCAAGTAAGTTATAATCCTTTTTTAGAGTTTTGAAAGTTAATATGTGATAGCTGTTTGAGAGAAATGATCATGTTATGTGTCCATGTTTTACAGGAAAAAAATATTACCAGCCATTTCAAATAAGAATGATTTTAATGTATCAGTTCTAATAGGAAGAAAAATTAAAATTAAATTTTATACTGAATATGACCTACATATGTCTGCTTTTAATGCTAAAAAAGTATCCAAATTTGTACTGTAATAAGAGTCCAGATTACAAGGGTTTCAAAGATTTTCAATAATTATTAAAACTATTTTTGCAGCTGATGGCGGCATATAAGGGACATTATTTCTATTCTATAACTCTAATTATATTTAAAATCAGAACAATTAAAACCACTATCATCGTAAAATTTAATCTTAACAAAGAAAGGCTGAGTATTTATTCTTTCCGTGAAAAATTTAACCATTAGTTTATCAATCTCATTAAAACATTTAACTGGAACCAACAAAGGCACCCAACATATTGATGCAGAACAGCATTTCTGAAACAGATCTAAAATGCAGCTTAATAACTTTTATTAAAATCTCTTTATGCTGATGATAATCCATTTATATGATTTCCTCCCTTCTTTCTTGACTTTGGATAGGGTCCAAGGCTTCCTAGGAGGATGTTTACTCTTTAGTTACTTGTTAAGATATTTAAATTTAATAGCTGGAACAGTGGGATTGTACCATGATCCAGAATATACATTTAAGAGTTGATTGGTTGGAGAGTGCTGGCTCCTGCATGAGGCAATCTGCCCTGAGATTGGTTGCTATGGGTGCGGAGGGGGAGTTTTCCTTTTCCCTGCCTTTTTCTTCTGTGTGCTCTGTATGCTGTTCTGCGATTTACCTGACAATTTACCTCATGATGCTCTTGTTTGCCTGACTATTTTGTCTGCTGAATATATAGATGTAAAATATACTTATTTCCATAAAATTACAAGTTTGCGTCAATTACAAGCTCTCTGAATATCTCTCATTTGACCTGGAGTCTCAATCAGAGCTTCCAATGGTGAAAAGAAGTAGATAGTTTCTTAGCTGAAGCCTCATTCACTCTCTAGCTTCATCAGAAGCCAAGATTTGGAGACTTGGGGAAGGAGGGGTTCAGTGGTAAATACCTATGCCCTAGTAGAAAGAAGCTGCAATCTGGGTTTGTGAGGCATTTCTACCAGCCCAAATTAAGTGGCAGAAGAAGTTTAATTAGATTTTCAGCTTACTAACTCTCTTCAAACAGTATAGAAGCTTTGTTTTTGTAGCTGATGGTAGAGAGAGAATAAACCACATTTTAGCACATGACCATCTTGCCAGAAGATATGCTTCATTAATAATAAGCATTTGGAAGAAAATTATTTTCTGCTGATCTATTTTACTGCTAATGATTATATTTTTCAATAGGTACTTTTTTAAAACAAAAAAATCTGAATTAACTTAATAATAAATTGCATCATAGTTCTGAAGAGGTACTTCACAAAAAATACTTGCAGAATGGTTTGCTCGTCTTTATGGGGCTGCTGGACCTGGAGTGCAAAAACTTAGAAAACTGCGAGTTGGTAGCAAAGGTATATAGGATTTGGGAATATTTTTCTAACATCTGCTGGTCTCCCAGATCTTTAAGGTCCACATCTAATAATCAACATCTTAGAGCAGAAATTTTTATATGAAAGAAACTTGACTTGGCTCTCAAATAATTCATTTGAAAATAGACCATTTTGCACTTTCCTTTAAGTGTCTCCAGTGCCTTGATTCTCTGAAGCCTTTAAGAAACCATATCTCATAAAAAGAGAAAAGTCTATTCCATGATTGTTGGCATAGTAACTCATATCCTATTCCTATCTTCAAATTCATGAGAGAAAATTTGTCGTATTGTGTTGGGCTGATGAAGATAGTAGGACGTGACAGGAAATAATTAACTAATGGGAGTTAGAATTAATCAAACAATGGAAAACTATTTCCATATTGTTGTGAAAAAGAACCTTCATAGATGGGCCCATGAAGTACCAAGGATTGTCTTTTATGTCAAGAGTCAGGGAAATCAGGAGATTCAGGCAGTTCAAACGAGTATAAAAATTTATTGCAAGCTTAAGCTCTCTACAAGAATCTAACCAATTAGTGATCAAGGAAAATGAGTGGGAGATAAAAGAAGCATTCAAGGTGGGGTGGATTTAGATCTTTTATGTAGGGACTTGTGATCTATGATGCGTTTGATCCTTCCCTTGGACTCAGCCTGGTCATCACCTACATTTTATTTAGATAAAATTTGAGAGAATTGAGGAAATATAGATATAGGAATGGAGGAAAAATAGGAAGTAGCTTTCACAAACACAAAGCGGAACTTGAAAAGATCGGCAATGTTTGTGGTATGTGTGTGCGTGTGGACATGTACATGTATCAAAATGAGCAAGATGGAGAAATGGCATTTTAGTCTAAACACCACCCATTTTGTACAGGTACGCAATGCTAGTTCTTGTCAAAAGGGGGCAGGCATTAAAATGGATTTAATTTCCTTCAACATTTATTTTTAAAAAGCATAGTTTATAATTCTGTAATAGTGTGATTCTTAAGAACTGCTTTGCATTGCTACCTGAAGCTTAAAATAGGATATTTAAGAAAAGTCCTAAAATAGCTAACAAGAGTGAACTTCCACTAAGCAGACTGCAACAATAATGAGATTTTTATGTTGGCCCGGAAAATAGTATCAGCTGGTTTCCAGGTGATTATGATTTCCAGCAGATGCATGATATGAAAAATCTTTTTAACAGATGCTGACTGTGAAAACCTGAAGCAGCCAAATTTTGTAAACCATACATCCAAATGTTCTTTTGCTCATGCTAGAACTGCAACTGACATTTTCTAGTTTATTGCTAGAAACTCAATTGAATTTTTTAATTCATTAGACATTTCATTTTAATACTGTTTTTTCACATGCATACTGTACATTAGCTAAATTAACCTTTTCTTGGTAAGACTATTCATGGTGTACAAACACGTCTTTGTTGCATATACAGTATATTGACTTGATATAGTGTATTTTTTGTCCTGAAATATTTTTTATGACCCTGTAATCCCTTTTCATCAGAGTGGAGTTGGGGGATTGACTGGAGCAGAGCATTTACTGGCCAGATGCCCTTCCTGACACCTATGCAGAGTTTGCAACATATTTTCTCTCTGTGCCCTGATAGAGAAACATCTGCTGCTGCCTAGGATTGAACTCTCAAGCTGAGGCACATGTCTGCACATCAAGGCCACCGTGCCGCTCTGTTTTGACATATTCGAATGCATGTATTCGAACCATTTTGTGATATTTTTCTATTTAATGTATATGCATTAATGTATTCAGACATACTATATATGGAGCATTCTAAAATGTTAATATATATAAGTCAGGGGCATCCTAATATCCTAATGTCACTCTTCACTTTTATTTTAGAGTATTTAAGCTTACAATATGTTGGTATTTCAGTAAAATGAATGCAAATATTGGCTTACTTACCACTTGTCCATCTTAAAAGAATTATGCTTTGAACCATTGAAAAGAAAATATAGGTCCAATTTCTCTAAATAAAATTTTGCAAAATGTTATGGCAAAATGCTATTTTGCAGTGTCATTTTTCTTTTTAGAAAAAGGAAATACATGAATGTCTTTCTTCATCATACCCTGATTCCTCCAGCTTTTAACATGAGTGAAATGTTTTCAGAAACTAACAGAAAACAATAAACTTGATATCTGTCAGAGGTCACAAGCTAATGCATTGTCTTTTGAACATAGAAAGAATTGTCCATGAACCTCTTCAGTGCCAAATAATATTGCTAACATTGGCTGGGAAAGTGTTTGCTAAAGTAATTTGAACTGTAGACATAATTCAAAACAAATGAGTGGGAATTCTTGGTTGGAGATGGAGATTTGACACACAAAATCTACTACATCTGAGATCCATAGCTAATTTAATGCAAAAGCTTTTTTATAGATTAAAAATTGGAAAATCTAGGCTGCTTACAAGAGCAATTCTTTAAACTAAAATCCATAGCTATTGCTTATAATGTTTCACAGAGAATCCAGTACACTAAAGAATTCATTCACATGGGAAAATTGAAGATAATAGCAGAATTTTAAGACAGAAGGCAGGATTACAGATCTAGTAAAGAAATGTTCAGAAAATATATACACCCAAGAATATAAACTAAACTATTAGGTTAAAATTCTAAGTGAACTAATGAGGGGGAATAACTGAAAATATTTAGATGACCACAAGAATGAAGTACAGTGAACTGAACTGGACACAGGTATGGAGAAATAGGTTTGGCTTTGGGGGATGTATTTTGCAGCTTTACACTATTTATTTTATTTATTTCAACATTTATATGCCGCCCTTCTCCGGAGACTCAGGGAGGCTTACAGTCTATGGAGCACCATGCTAAGTGCTCGGCAATAGCCTTCATTCCATAGTATATGCCTGCTTATTACTAGGGCTTTTGGCCCCACCAAGCGGCATTTTTACAAAGTCAGCTTATTGCCCCCAACAATCTTGGGTCCTCAATTTACCTATCCCGAGAGGATGGAAGGCTGAGTCAAGCCCATGCAGACTTGATATAAAATGAGGTTCAGCTTGAATATCAACTATGATCACTTTATGACTGTGATGATCTACCTCTTGATAACTGTTGTTTTATTTTGTTTTATTAATCCATTTGGATTGTTTACTGCCATGCGTTCTGTTTGGGGCAGGCCCTGAGGTGATTCAGAAGTTTTCATTTTTGCTATGTCAAAATGTATATGCAACATGTCCTAAAAGAACTTCACAAAACTGCTAGTTTGCCTTCAGGTCTAATTCAGCATTCTGGTGCAGTATTTAATATCCTAAATGGTATAGTAACCACATAAGATTAATTAACTCAACACCAAATATAGCATGAGAAGTGCTGTTCTAGAAGAAATAGAAATGATATAACAATAGCACTTAGACTTATATACCACTTTACAGTGCTTTACAGCCCTCTCCAAGTGGTTTACAGATTCAGCATATTGCCCCCAACAATTTGGGTCCTCATTTTATCCACCTTGGAAGGATGGAAGGCTGAGTCAACCTTGAGCCTGGTAGGATTTGAACTGCCAAATTGCAGGCAGCCGGCCGTCAGTAGAAGTAGCCTGCAGTACTGCACTCTAACCACTGCACCACCAAGGCTCTATAATACCACTATGATGTTTAGAAGAGTTAAAAATCTCTTGCTGAGAGTGAAAGAAGGGAGTGCAAAAATTAGTTTATTGCTCAGTATAAAAAAAACATGCAATATTATGTGAACACATAAAGGCAACAGAATACAAATAAGCAGAGAAGTTGAAGTTTATTTATTTATTTTGTCAAGTGATTATAAGATAACAGGTATAAGTATAAATATAATTATGAATACATGAAATGGATACATATAAGAAAAAAAAAACAATAGGACAGGGATGGTAGGCACATTGGTGCGCTTATGCACACCCCCTAAAGTTATGACACAGTTTAGCTTTTTAAGCTCAAAAGTTCAGAGAGATAATGACTATAGCCATGAAATAAAGAGACATCTATTACTTGGCACTACATGACAGACTAAGACAAAATAATTAAAGTGCAATGACATCACATTGATATCAAAGATATACATTTCCAAAGCTATGAGTTGTGCAGTTCTAACATATGGTTGTATAAGCTGGACCATCAGAAAGCCTGAACAAAGAGAAAATTATGCCTTTGAACTGAGATGCTGGGTGGGGGGGATGTTAGGGATACTTTGGATTGCATGAAGAACAAAATATTTCAGTACGAGTAGATGAAGTAAAACCAGATTGCTCAGTAGAAACACTGATAATGAAAGCAAAGCTTAAGTATTTTGGACATATAATGTGAAGCCAAGAATCAGTGGAAAACATTTTAATGCTTGAAAAAAATGGAAGGCAATTGAAAAGGAGGCCAACAGAAGACATGGTGGCTAGATACTGTGAGGTATTTTGAGCTTGGAAAAGCTCAAAGAAGCACTTACTGGTAGTCAGTTCTAGTGAAATGGCATCAACTGGGCCACTGTATGACCCAAAAGCCACTGTATGATTGTGATCACTGTGAAAGAAAAAGTGAATTAAGCATTAATAGAAATATGGGTTGCCTATGCTGCAGAATAGAGAGATCTATTTCTGTCTATAATTACACAATACTTTTAAAATTAGAGTGTTTTTGTTATTTTTTTTTAAAAAACTGATTGAAGGTTTGAAATTCAACTCTGCACATTTTCCCTAAAATATATGTTTTAATATGTCTTTCCCTCTAAAATATATTTAGTTACATGGATTTCCTTCTGTAATTTATATTTTGATATGCATTTTATGAGCTCAGAGTAATACTGCAAAATTTAAACAATGTGCAATCTGTTTCCCTGTTTGGTATGTGGGAAATAATTATTTATTAAATCTGTATGCTGCCCAACTCTGAATGGCTGGCTCACTATAATCAAACAAAAATTACAATAAAATAAAAGACGAAGGTAAAAAACAGCAAACACAAAATAAGCAAGGAGTCTCATTGTCTCTTGTTAAAGGCCAGGAGGAAGAGCCTGTTCTAAACAAGGGATTTGGGATCATCTGGATCTCAAGGAGAACTTAGTTCTAGAGGTGCTGTTACAGAACGTTTGCATCTGGGTCCTGTTTGGCCAAAGACACCCACCAATCCATTTACTTTGAAAGTGCACATCAAAATTGAATTCTCCAGAATTTCTACTATGATATCAGTCATAATTTCAGCCTTTATATATTCTGTGCATGTTGGACAGGTAAATGTTTAAAAATTTAGGATTTCTTCAGAAAGATGTGAAAGAGCAGATTAAGAGGTATTGGGAATAAGGAATTATATGTTGATGAATACATTGTTATATGAGTAAGGACCAGACAAGAACAAAATTTATAAATGGAGCAAATTGCACAGAAATTCAAACAGCAACACCTTGCAATTTTGCCATACCTCTGAATCCAGCTTTAAAAAATGAGGGCATATATGGTAAGGATGAAATAAAGGAACTGTAAAATGGCTGTTCCAGGCTTCATAATTCCTCACTAAAAGAAAGGTTTCCTATTAAAAGAACCTTCATATGATGGGAAATGGAGACATTCAGACAAATCATTTCCTCTTCCTCCTATAGTTTGCTTTCTTCTTCATGTCATAAGACAGATTCCTGGAGCAATGCATTCCCTGTAGTCATGGCAGCTACTCAGTATCAGTATCAGTAATCTGCTTGGAAATTATGTATTAAAAATTATCTAAGAAGTGCTTGTAAGAGAAAAAGTGGAGTGTGGATTATATGGGCAAAAAAGTGAATGTAGGGTTTTTTTGAGGGGGAGGGGAAATTAACTGGATTTTTTTTCTGAAAATTTGTTTATGTATCTCATTTAGCCAAATCCATATTTGAAATTTGTCTGTTTCTGATAGCAGGAATTAGCAGTTCAAAAAGAAATCCAAATGGATGGCCATTATAGCAAAAGCATATATGCCTTCAGAAAATATGCATAGTAGAATGTGAAATTAACAATTAATGTTTCCTTATGCATAATATAAAACATTCCTTTTTTAATGCAAGTGATCTATGAAATCCCAATATTAGTATGATAAAACCTTTGTTTAAATGTGTAGAAACAGTTTGTGTATCCACTGAAGATTATGGTGTCAAAACCATGCGTTGTAAAATATTTAACAAATAACAGGTTTTCCAAAGAGCAAGCAGGAAGGTTTCCCTTTTAATATTTTAAGTGGGGAGACTTTGCGTAAATCTATCCGGCACTCTTCCATCCTTCTTTATAAACGTATCTGGTTTTTAGTTGGCGGTAAAATATTATATTCAAATATTTCTCTGAGAGCTGTTATCTTTTTTCTTCTGGTATTCTGAATCAGGCACCACTAAATGTCTACTATTTACATAAACGGTTTAATTTGTTTTTTGGAAAAAAATAAAATAACTTAAAACTTTGATCAAATGTATCCAATGTATCACAGACTTTTATGTCAACAGTTGTGTACAATTGATTGCACCTGAAGAAATAATATCATTCATTCCAAGAACTTCCACACAACCCTTTTCCACTCCACCATCCTTCCTAACTTTTTTCACCCCTGCATACCATAGAATGCATAGAACCACAACAAAATACCAATATGCCAATAAAATAATCCTCAAGTTACTGAAGATTGTAAAACAACAATAATTCCCATATTATTCATCTCAACTTGATGCACAAAGGAAATAAAGTAAAAATTTAACCCTCCTTCATATCTCCATCATTGGCCTCATGAGAAACTTATACATAAGTCAGGAAGCCATGGTATAGACAGAATGTGGCAAAAGAGACAGATTCCAGGTTGGCAAAGGAGTGTGACAAGGCTACATACTCTTATTTATTCAATCTACATGCTGAATATGTATTAAAAGAAGTTGAACTGGAAGAAGATGAGCACAGTTTTAAAACTGGATGAAGAAATATCAACAACCTAGGCTATGGTGTTGAGGCTACTCTGACAACTGAAAATACATACGTAGGATCTGCAAGCCCTGGTAGTTAAAAGTCAAAGAAAACAGTGGAAAGAAATGGGACTAAAAATAAATACAAAGAAAACTTAACTAATGAAAACAGGTAGAAAAACCAGCCAATGAAGATATCAGAGTGGGGATAGCTTCTGCCTTTTAGGATCAATTATTAACAATAAGGAAATAAGCAGTCAAGAAATATGTTAGCACTTGGTAGAGCATCCATAAAAGCCTTAGAAAGCATATTCAAATGCTATAATATCTATCCCTACAAGGAGCAGAATTGTGCAGGCCATGGTATTTCCTGTGGCTCTCTATGGAAGTAAAAGTTGGACTTTAAAAAAGCAGAATAGAAAGTGGGTTGATACCTTTGAAGTTTGATGTTGGAGAAGACATCAGGGATAAAGCAAAAGCATACAGTATGCAATGGTTATGCAGAAGTCAGCAGAGGCCGCCTTCTGGAACAATATGCTCCAGAGACCTGAATGGCTCCCCCACATGGTTAAAGTTCAGGAAGCTATTACCGATCAGGCTATTATCCCAGGCTCCAGGGAAGTGTGAAGGTTGACTCCCTCCCAAACAGACCTTTTGTATATGTCCATGATTTCTTTCTTTCTTTCTTTCTTTCTTTCTTTCTTTCTTTCTTTCTTTCTTTCTTTCTTTCTTTCTTTCTTTCTTTCTTTCTTTCTTTCTTTCTTTCTTTCTTTCTTTCTTTCTTTCTTTCTTTCTTTCTTTCTTTGCATCATAAGCCACTCAGAGTTGTTGGGGTTGGGTGGTCTAAAATCGTATGTATGTATAAATACCTAAGTAAATATATACCTGTATTAAGCCTTTTATCCTTCCATGTGATGAGATTTTCTCTCTCCCTCTTTCTTTTCTTTTCTCTTTTCTTTTTTGCCTTAATCTCGTGATTCTTGAAAACATATAGTATACAAAATAATAATAATAAAACATTGACAGTAAGACTAAAATACAAAGAGAGAAAGAAGAAGAAGGAGCGAGAAAAACAAAAATGAAGGCCACCAGCAGTGACTAAAAAAGAAAGAAAATGCCTCTTAAGATATGTAACTTAGTCCTCTCGATGTTCTGGAGCCCAGATGTGAAAGGCTGACTAGACCAGGATATAGGGGAAAAGTGGGGGAGGAGAGAAAGTTTGCTATTGACCCAGCTTTATTTCATTTTAACACTGGGAGAGAAGGAGAGATCAGCAGTGCAGCGTATCAGTAAAGGTATAGTATTAGATTCAGGGAGACCCAAGTTTACATCCACCCATTACTTCACAATAGAAACTCACCCTCAGCCATCATTCTCTCAGACTTCCCAAGTTTGCAATTTTTTGGGTGGATAAAGTGAAAGAGAGACTCCTGTGGAAGTTCCTGAAGGAAATGTAGGATATACACTTAAAATAAGTTAATATTGGAGTGTTTTCTTAATAAGAGGTAGTTATTCACATTATGAAGTACTATATTGCTTAGGGCTGCCAAGTGGCAGTCAAAGCACTCTCAATTAGTGCTTCAGGCAACTTTGTTTTTATATATATATAGTTTTATTAAAGATTTTTTTAAAAGAAAATAAAAATGAATACAGAATAATATACTGTAAGCAAAGAAAGAAACCAAAGAGAAAATATAAATAAAAGTGTAAGAAAGTAAAAAAGTAAAAGTATAAAAGAAAGAAAAAATATATGAAGAAGACACTTTCACACTCCTTTACAGCAGTTATTAATTTCTTACTCCAAAGTTACTTCCTTACTTTCTTCTTTCTACTATCTCTCCTATCTAATCATCAAAATCATAAAACATGAGTTCATTTATTTCATAAAAAATCCATAAGAGGTTTCCAGTCAGCAATAAACCCAGACATTGTCTTTTCTCTGATAAAAGAAGTCAATTTAGCCATCTCAGCAAGTTCCATCATCTTCACCAACCATTACTCCATTGTGGGTAGTATGAAATGTTTCCATCTTTGGGCATACAAACATTTCACTGCTGTTACCATATAAAAAATGAAGTTCTATGTCTTTTCTTTTTTTTACAAATATTTGTCCCAAAATAGAAACCTCTGATCTCAATTGTATATTAATCTTTAAAATCCTCTGAATCAGTGTATGTCAGTGTATGTATTTGAATTTGTTTTTTTTTTAAAGCTTTTTTACTCATATACCAAACATGCCGAAAAGTCTCTGTCTGTTTAACTTTTCTAACATAAATAACATTACCTTTATATATTCTAGACAATTTCTTTGGTGACATATGCCAATGATACTTCATTTTATCAAGCCCACTTTGTAATACATTCTTTCATTTGTTCTTCTGTTTCAAATTTAAAAAAAATGTTTATACATTTTAGCAATTACATTGTCATGATTTGCACACAATTCCATTTCAAACTCAATCATACAATGTTCAAAACGATAAATTCTTTTATCTACTTTGAATATTTTAATACTTTAAATATGAAAAGCATTGACAACTATATCCCTCTGCCATCAGTTCTTCTCTTGGTTTTATTTTATATTCTTCTTGACAAAGTTCTAGTACCTCACAATAAGTTAGCCATTTGTGTTTTCCTGTAATTTTTCATTTATAATATACTTCTTATGCTGAGAGCCATAAAGGTGTTTCCTGGCACAACCTGGATTTGTATCTATCCCATGTTCTCAAAGTAGTAGATGTAACTGTCTATGGAGATTCTCAGTCATCCAGATCATAGTTATCCCAAAGGTGCTTTTTCAGAAGGCAACAGTCCAGTTGCCTCTTGAAAAAGCACTTTTGGGACAGCCATGACCTGGATGACTGAGAATCTCCATAGACATTTAGCTATGCACTTTGGGATGAACACCCTTCGAATAGTGCGGGAGTATGAATGGATTTCCAGAAAAAAATTGCAGACTACAGGAACCTTTTGTGCTTTAGTTTAAAATGCAGACAACAGCCTGCACCTGTCTTCAACAGTGAAGGGACACAGGGCAGAAAACGTCCTGCAGCCAAGAAGTTTCCACACACATGTGCACTACTTAGGTGACCCTGATGGCATAGATAAATCTCCAGGTGGCCTCAACAACTCTCTAAAAGAATGCAAATCACCAGCTGTCTTCAAAGAATATAAATCCTTCCATTCCCCACCATCTAGAAAAAAAGGAAAAAAATAGTAGATGTAACGTAATGATTTTTAAAATCCACATAAATATCCATGTCATCCAAATCTCAGGTTGTGTTCTAAGTCCAAACACCTTCCTTTTCTCAGGGGTACTTCATGCCAGCTTTCAAAGGTAGGTTCAGAAAGAATGTATTGCTGGTGTCAAATCAGATTGAAAAAAGGTGCAGATAACTGTGTTATGGCAGACATGATTGCCACTTGAGTCATAATTGCACAACTACGGTCCTTAATACAAATGGCATTTGAGAATCCAGTGCCGTTTCCATTCTCTGTTCTATTGAGAAAGTGCAACCTCATTCAGCATTGGCTGAATTCCAAACTCCATTTCTGTTTTTTTTTTTTGCTATTCAACAGTGTCTCCATTTAATTCCAGCATGTTTGCTCATGCAATCAACTTCAAGGGGCACTAATGAGTTCCTTAATGTTAAATGGTAGAGCACATTAGAACTGGGTTTAGTTATTGATGGTGATTCATTCCAAATATTTGTATGTCTTCCTAGCACTTTCATGCATATATTGAATCAGGGATCTCCAATCCTCAGGCTGCAGACTGGTACAGGTTTGTGATCTGTTGGGAACCAGGCTGTGCAAGCAGTGGGCGAGCGTGTGAAACTTCATTTGTACAGGATTAGGTTGCATGTGCAAAACCATGCCACCCCTTTCCCACTGATGCTGCCACTGCTGCCGATCCATGGAGCCAGAAAGATTGGGGACCACTGCATTGAATAATACACAGAATAAAATTGATTTCTGTGGTGGTCCATTGCTGACTAATCCTTAGCAACAGTTCCTTGGTACTGCTGGATAACAATGATGAGAGCCATTGAAAACCAGTGTCCACTAGATCTAATTCCATTCTATATTCAGAGGGATGATATGGTTAATGGTATTGAATGTCCCCAAGATAAACTGTATTCATGTTTTCCAGCTGCTGGCACCATTCAATCTTAAATTGACCAAAATAGTCTCAGTCCAAAATCCTGATCAAAAGTCTAACTAAAACAAGTTTACCTTATCCAGATATTCTCAAACAATTTTCCCAAAAATGTTTGATAATGGTCCTTCATAGGTCAAGAGAAAGATTTGAAGTTGGCTTTCTAAAAATTATATCATAGACCTAATTTTTCCACATACCTGCAATTTCAAAATTTCCCTGGAAAAAAAAACCCAAATAGTAGGATAAGTGTTGAACTTATTAAAATTCATGAATGTCTTTATTAATAGGCTGTGAAGAACTTGAGACTGTAGATGTTTAAACTTAAAAATAACTCCTGATAAAGAATAATTGACCTCCACAGTGATACTCAAAACAAGCCAGATAGTGGTCACAGCATCACAATCCAAGTCCTGCAATTTTGTCCAACTGTCAATGACACTCAAAAGGGTTGATTTTGTTCTCGATGCTATAATCTTAATTTTCCCTTTTTTAACACCGCTTCCTCTCATAGATGTCCTGTATATAACTAATGGAAAATGTTGGAATGGAGAAGAAAGCAATAGAAATTGTAGTTCTCAATTGATCTGCTAGTGATCATCTGATGCCTCCCCTGTGGTTTGTGACAACTTAAAGGCTATATAATTGAGAGCCCTTTCTGGATCCCTTTAATTTGATAGTTTCTAAAAATAATTCATTTAGTAATTAAAGACTAACAGCTGATGATCTTTCAAGAAACAAAGGAATTAAGACTGGTAATGATGCTGTTAGTGTAGAATCATAGAATCACAGAACCGGAAGAGTTCTTGGAGGTCTTCTAATCCAGGAGTCCCCAACCCCGGGCTGCACAAGTGGCAGGTGTACCCATGCGCAACTCCATTTGTGTGAGCAACAGGTGAGTGTGTGAAAGTATGAAGCTCTATCCCTTTTCCATCCCCCACCACTTTCACTGGTCTGCAAAGGTGGAAAGGTTGGGGACCAGTGGTGGGATTCAAAAGTTTTTACTACCAGTTTTGTGGGCGTGGCTTTGTGGGCATGGCAGGGGAAGGATACTGTAAAATCCCCATTCCCTCCTCATTCCTGGGGGAAGGTTACTACAAAATCCCATTCCCTCCCCATCCCACTAACCTGCTTTCCAGCTCTGTTCTCTTGTGCAGAGCAACAGTAGGAGGCAGAGAATAGATGGGGGTGGGGCCAGTCAGAGGTGGTATTTGCCGGTTCTCTGAACTACTCAAAATTTCCACTACCAGTTCTCCAGAACTCGTCAGAACCTGCTGAATACCACCTCTGTTGGGGACTGCTGTCCTATTCCAATCCTCTGCCCAAGGCAGGAGTCCTATACCATTGTGGACAAATGGTTGTCCAATCTTTTCTTGAGCACCCACAACTTTGGGAAGCAACCTGTTCCATTAATTAATTGTTCTATCAGGAAAGACCTCCTTCTGATGAGCTTCTATCCATTGCTTCTTTTCCTGCCTTCAGGTGTGATGCAGAATAAATTGACCCCCTGTTCACTCTGACAGCCCTTCAAGTATTGAAAGACAACTGTCATTTCATCCCTAAACCTTCTCTTTGTTAAGCTAAACATTCCTGTGTCCATATTTGTTTTATCTTTCCAGTATAGTTTATTTAAAACTAGATAACCGATGACCCACTGAGTCATCTTTTAGTGGTATTTCTCTACTGAAACACAAGTGGACAAAAAGACAGTGGGACCAGTAGTGACTTCTGACTTCCTATTAGCTTGCCTATTGGCAGGAGCATCGGAAATTACAATCATGGGACTGTGTGCGTCTAACCATGGCAGCATGGTGTTGCAGAAATACTGAAGCAGCCACAAATTGTCAAATTCCAATCCTATAGGAGTCCTGGGTCCTGGATTCTGGGTATATTCTTTAAGGTAGCCAATTTGTGGTACATGGATTCAAACATTGTGTCCTACGATGCACCATTTTACTCAATTGGAAGTTACAAATCAACAAACAAGAGTGTTTTAGTAGTATATAGATTAAAACATTTACTTTAATGTGAAATACATTCTAACAATATTGGTATTATTAAATTCAAAGCAGAGTATACTGTAAAACCTCAGTTAACAAAAGCATACAGATAGATGGATCCAGTGTGGTATAATGGTTTAGGTGCTGGCACTGGACATGCTAACCTTCTTATCCACCCATAGCAAATTGAAGCTTTCTGGCTAATTTTGCTTTCTACTAATGCTTTCTTAGCCCATCCTACCTCACAGGGCTATTTCTGTAAGAAAAATAGGAGAAAGGAGCACTAAGCATACTGTCTTCTGTGTGAAAGGTTAAGATAAAGATCTAACAAACGAATCAATATGTACAATTTCTTCTAAGAAAGTAAACAGTTACAAGGTTGTACAAGGCACTGCAATACTTCTTAATGTAACTTTTTTATTGCTCCAAATCCTTCAAGAATGATTATGGTCCACGGAAAAGGGCTTGAAATAGATTGAATCTGATGGTTGCTACCTTTAAATAAAATATACACATTTTCTGTACCGCGTTTTCATGAAGAAGAATGTCAAGTGCAATAGGAGACAGCTTTTATTTTTTTTAAAAAAGAGGACTAAACAATTAACTCTATAAGCATCAGATCACAGGCTAGGAGCATAAAAATCCGCCAATATGGTTGTTGCACAATTGTACCTGGAAAACTACATTCAGCTAAAGCAATGATATGAACATAGATGATAAAGTCTATAAATAGTTCAAGAGGTAAACATCAAGGAGTGAAAGAGATTGCACAAACCAGTACAACCAGTCTTAGACAGCAGTTCAAAGTAAGAAATAAAAACATATATTTAAAAGAATACCAATGCAAATCAAAAGCCTATTTCATATGTTTATGAAGCACTGAAAATATGGTAAAGAACTGTATTCTAGTGACTCACTGTTTACAAGCATATTTACCTTGTATAGCAATCCTTTACATCTGTAAGGCAACACTACACAAACACAGAAAAGGAATAGTAAATAGTAAGCAAAAACATTTTTTTAAAGAAAAAAAGCTTCCATCCGTACAGCACCACACATTTCCCTCTATCATTTTTGTTTTACGTCACTGCTTGAGCCACTGGAGATAAAAAGTGAGGAACAGTTATGACCATTCATGTAATTTGAAGCTTCTATATAATATCAAATCAACATAACTAGTCTACAAAGGAAGCTGGATAGTTAATGTTGTTTTGATTTCTACACTACATCAATACTGCTCTGTCAGTAAAAATGGATTTGCTTAATCTACTCTTGTCATAATTATTTGGTCCCTAGATGCAGAGCCAAATAATCTCTATTAATATTTATTTATTTATTTATTTATTTATTTATTTATTTATTTATTTATTTATTTATTTATTCATTCATTCATTCATTCATTCATTCATTCATTCATTCATTCATTACATTTCTATGGCCACTCATCACAATCAATAATTCTGGGTGGCTCACAACCTACATTGCCAAAGGTTTCTGCCACTCATCTCATGGATAAATGCACAGTACAGTGAATTCAAGAGGAGGCTTACAAAATAATTCTATCATGATTTTTTTTAAATAAAAGTGCAAAGGTATTTTAGGATGTTTTAATTGGTTCAATACTTAATTATGACAGGATATCCCTTTTGAAGTAGGTCAGAATTATGTTGCAGATACTGTATATGAGTTGAGTCTAAAAAAAAGTAGGTATCTCGAGGCCATTGAATTAAGTTGTGGAATGGGATTTGGATCAAAGCAGTGGTGGTATGCTACCGGTTCGGCCCAGTTTTGTTGAGCCTGTAGTTCCAATGAGCAGCGGAGATCAAATCAGTTCTCTCTGCCGCTCTGCTGTTGGGCCCACCCGCCTGCTCGGCCTCCATACTCACCTTTATCCTCTGTTTTTGAAGCGCAGCTGCTTTGCGCGGCACAGCAGAGTGCTGCGCAGCAGCTGCTGAAGCGACCAGGAGAGTGCAGGCTTGCAGGAGGTGAGTTGGAATGTCTCTGCGCCTGTGCAAAGTGCGTGTTTGGGGTGCGCGCGCACACAAAGCGCACCCACCAATCCACGTCCTCCGAACCGGTGGTAGACAGTTTTGAAACACACCACTGGATCAAGGATTTTCCTATTCTTGGCTTTCACTCAATAGAGCTCCTTCCAAGTCTGCTTTAAATTCTGAACATTTATCTTTCTGTTTTTCTACAATAATTTTAATTATATAATGTTTCTCTGTAAACTTAATAAGATGGCATCTGTGCTATATTTGTTCTTTTTCAATTTCTCTTTATTGCCAAGAATTACACAGGTCAAATGTCTTCATTGGCCTTCATAGCTACAGTTCATGGTCACCCTCAGCCATACATAGGACATTAATAACAGAAAGAATGGGAGGCAGGAACCTTTTGAACTAGAACTGGTACTTCTTGCCTTCATTTAGAAGCATCTTAAACATGCTTCATTACTGCCATTATGCTTGCAAAAAGTTTGTTTTCCAGGAATAACAATATTGACAAAAGAATTCCTTGTGGTTCGAGATTGTTTTATCACAGGCTTTTATGATATAACAGTAATAGCAGTTTTGAACTGGGTACCATTTTACACATGGTAGCCGTTTAGCTCGTTTGTTTCTCATATGACCTGGATGACACATTAATGTATTTTCTCTTATGTTTTATGAACTTGTTAAAAATCAGAACTTTGAGATAGAACAATAGAGTATCCTGCATCAACGTGAAAGAAATTTCTTTCTAACTTTTATATGCAGTACAGAATTATTACAGAACCATTACATAATAGAAATTAGAAATATGAAATGTCAGTAAAATGGTATCCGTGTATGTTTGCATAAATATTTAAAAAAAAATATTGCTATATACTAGGTAGGACTATTCATATTTGTTGCTAACCAATGGAGTGATTTATTCAGGATCAGGTAGATTTGCTAGTGGTGGCCAGACTTTTATAAGCAAACTGTGTTGATGAAAGAACATAGTACAATTAAAACCATTAAGGGCTTCTCTTTGTTTATTTATTTATTTGGCCCTGGGTTATCAGATATGGCGCTAATCTTGAAGGTAATTATATATGAAGAAGGGGAAAAAAGACCTCTGTGAAGAAACGGGACGCTTTTATTAATGTTCGTAAAAAGACTCCAAAAGGTAAAGGCGCTTGCCATTTATTCGGAAAAATAAATGAGGTAGATGAATCTCGCGTTGACCTCCGGTACGTAGTCAACACGCTTAAGAACTACGGAGAAAAAGGCAAGA
This sequence comes from Bungarus multicinctus, assembly GCA_023653725.1. Taxonomy (NCBI): domain Eukaryota; kingdom Metazoa; phylum Chordata; class Lepidosauria; order Squamata; family Elapidae; genus Bungarus; species Bungarus multicinctus. The sequence goes on along the minus strand of CM042842.1, from coordinate 40,243,878 downwards.
ACGGAACGAGGCTGAAAAATTCCTTTTGTTTCATAGACGACGAACGGAGACCAGATTTTCCTTCAGAATTCCTATACGGAACGCCCAGATCTCCCTTCGACAGTAATAGGGCGCTTCTCGAGGCACGCCGCCGAGAGAAAGACAAACACACCCACAGACCCACACATTGCAGACACTCCCTCCACTGAACCCTGAACAGAAGCCGGCCCTCTTCTCTTTTTAGCAAAGATTGGAAACATTCCTAGAGAACGCGAAGCAGGGCAGGGGCTGGCGGGCACGTGACAGGGACGTTAGCGTCTTCAGACAGATTGTGCCTTGCCGTTCCCACACAATAATGTGGGTGCGCGCGCAAGAGCGCGCCTATATCGTTGGGGCGGGAGCGCCCGGATCGGCCGGCCGGCCGGGCGGGGAGTGTGTATGTGCGTGTGTGTGGAGGGGAGGCAGAGTCGGAGGGCGGCGGCTCGGCTTTCAATCCCCACCCACTTCTCTCCGTCCGGGAATGACTTCACGCTCGCTTGCCTCTCGCTCCGCTAATACACGGCAGGAGCTTAACCGTCCGTCTCTCCACGCAAGGGGAAGACGGCGGGCCTCGGCTCTCCGAACGCTGGCTCAGGGTTTTGTTTTTTTTGTTGTTGTTTATTTGTTTAAACTCCTCTCCGGATGAAGAAGGCGAGGATGCCCAAGTTTGGGTTTCCACGGCCAATGGAAGGGGAGGGAAGGTGGTGGTGAGTGGTGGTGGTGGTAATGGGGGGCTCGACGCGCCTCACGTGATCGTGCAACCGCTCTCCCCCCTCCCCCCACCACCACCCGGTCTTCTGTTTCACACGGGCAAGTATTAAGTTCCCCGATTCGGAGGAAGCCGGAGTGAGCCGTGGCCGTGGGACAGGCGAAGGTGCCCGCCGACTTGACCCAGACTTCCCCCCCCACACCTCTCCGTTTCTTCCCTTGCGACGCGCGTCCGCCCGCCTGCCTTCCTGCCTCCCCGCCGGGCCTTCTTCCCGGGACCGCATCAGCAAAGTGGGATTCTGCATCTTTGGTATTCTTCTCACAACGCCACCTTCAACTCCCGACGCCCGAGATGACTTTGCTCCGCCGCAGTTGGGGGAACGGTGAGTCCCCCGGACTTTAGTTTTTCTTTTCTCGTTTTGGGGTCTCGAGCATGTGTCAAAAAAAAAAAAAAAAAGCCAGCCTTTCTCTCCCTTTGGCAGGTCCTTCCCCACCCCTCCCCTCTCCTCCCGGACTCGTGCAGGTTGTGGACATTCTTTCAAAGGAAGCTTATTATTACCCAGGTCTTGCACGAGTATTTTCCCCGGCGGTTTCAATTACATGCCCACTTTTTTTTCTTTAAAAAAAAAAAAAAGTGTAGAGAGTTTTCTGCTCTGGACGGTGCGACAGAGCGAAAGCTGTTTCTTTCCTAAGACAGGTTTTTGCTTTGTTTGGTTAAAAAGAAGGAGACGGGAGAAGTGGAGGAAAGAAAACGGGAGGGGTTGTTCCCTCCTTCCCTCGAAGAATTCGATATTTTATATATATATATTGTCCCTAATAATGGTAAATGCATAGCTATAGGAGGAGTGTGAGGAATAAAAGGGAAAGTTTGCCAAGTCAGCTGGCAAAGGCGTGCCACACTTAACGGACATTTGACAGTTATTATAATTAGCTGGGAGGCATGTGGTGGTGGTAGTGGGGTGATAGCTAACATACACACTTTTGGACAAATTGCTCATAGAACCTAGAAAACCTTCACCAAAAAGTTCCTCTTCTTTTTTTCTCTTGAGTGGCCTTGTGTAAAACAGAATGTGATGTATAAAAATTCCTTTCTTAAACCCCGTCCCCCAACATGATTGAAAAAATAATGTTTATGAGTATGGATAAATTCAAGCTGAGTAGAGACTGACTTGTATCTTTTTTTTTAAATGTTGGAATGCTGACTTTAATTTAGAATTTGGTTAAATTCCTAATGGTTTTCAAGGAAGAGGTGTAAAACTCTTCCTTGTAAAAGATTCGAAGTATGGAGGGAGGAGAATAAGACATTCATACGGATCAGTCTTGATGCTTTCACATACATGAACAGGAGATTTATGAGTTCTCAAGCAGAAGCAACAGACAAAGCACAGGGTGTTTTCCTCTTCCTGCTGCTTCTTTTCTTTCCTAGAAATGAAATGAAATTCCAGAATCTTGGAGTAGAATAATGCACTTTGATTATGTTTTCATATTTTAAAAGTAATTCACATCAAGCAGTAAAAAGTATTTTTTTTTAAAAAAAGCACTCTATTGTGGGAAAGTTGCATTCTGAAACTAGCTTCACAGGGGAGTGGTTTGGGATTGGGGGGGGAGAGGCGGGAGGGCAAGGACAATAGAAATTGGATTCATATTCAGACCAAGCAAGCAGCATCTCCATGAATGTGCAAGTTAAGGGAAAAACAGCAAGAACAAATGCAGAACTGCTATTTGGTTTTCCTTAAACAAAATCCAACCACTCCCCTTAAAATATGAATAACAACAAATCAGGGTTTGTGTGTGAGAGGCAGACTCCAGACGTTCCTAATTACAGCTTGAAATAAAGTCTTTGTGGGAAGGGCTTTTGCTTGCTACGGATTTCAGAACACCGAACCCAAGAAATACATAAAAAAAGAAAGGTTCAGCATCACATTATCTCATAGTTTTTTTTTAAAGCCACACTTCCCCCCCCTTCTTTGTCTGCCGTACTGTTATCTACACCTCCCCCAACCACCGCCCACTGTGAGCTAAGACACCTGAAGGCCAGACATAATGATCAACAGAGCGCTTTACTCCAGCCTGTCTGGATTCCAGCCAGGTTGCCCTCCCCCCTGCAATTCTCCAGTCGAGGAGCCTGCACGCAATGCACGCCAAGCTTATTCTTCAACTGCCTGCAGAAGAAGGGTAGGAGTCTTGCCCATACTGTGGCAAGACCAAACCAAACAATATCCCCTTTCTCTACTGGTCAGGGATCAGTTTGAGCACATGTATTTTTTTTTTCCTCCCACATACATTTGAAAGTAGCTCCCCTGCGCACACCCACATATGGTCTATGACTAGTACTCTTATCCCATTCCATCTTTGAATGCTTACAGTCTGCTTTAGTTTTGGTGTGCCTTACAGTACACATACCATTATATTTTTGTGAGAGGTGTTTACAGAAAATATGTGCACCATATTGAAAAAATGTGCATGTGTTTTTCAAATGTTATATTCTATTATAATACTAGAATATTTTAGACAAAATGTCCAGAGAATTTAGGAACATATTTTTCAACACAGTTGCAAGAAGTTTGAAGTCAGCTGATATTTTCATTGGTAGATAGTGTCTAAAAAAGATACTGCTTGGCTACATGCCAACAATTTCATGAAATTTGGGGCAAAATGCTGAGGCTTCTTAGAAAGAAATTGTATTTAATAATTTGATGCAGATGGATTTAACTCTGTAAGCCTACTCAGACATTCTTGAAAGTAATTCCTGCAGGGTAACAGGGCTTCTCTCTGGTAAGAGTTCAGAATATTAAAAGGCAAAAACTATGAACAATAGTTTATTTTGGCTAAAATTGTTATTTAATTTTGACTGATTCAAAGAAGAATTTACAGGGTCCTGTGCAAACAAAATAAATACCTGTGGCAATGTTTCAGGAAGTTAACAGTGTTTGCTAAGACTCAAAAATATTTCAGGAAGTTTTACATTCCTCTAAGTAGCAAAATTTCAAGAGATATTAAAATATTTAAACATTTAAATTATAGTGGTATTTGTTGGAGAAAGGTGTTGGAACAAAGATAATAACATTGAAAGCCACTTTACAATATGCAAAAAAGCATAATCATTAAATATATACTGTAGTATAAAATAGATCAGTAAATATATCTATGCCTTATAATGCATTTATAGCAAAACTTTGCTATAGAATGAGAAATGTGTATGACAAAAGAAAATGTCTAATGCAATCAAAATAGTTTTTTAAGAGTTATAGATTTGATTATTATGCTATGTATTCTGATTTATTCATTATTCAGAGCCTGATTAAATTAAATGTAATTAATTTGTAACATTGTGACATAAATGTAATGTCATTCTCTAAATAATACTCCAGCAAACTTACATTTACTAAATGCTAGGGTGCAACAAACATTTCCTGTATATATCTCCCCAAAGTAGAGGATTAATGTTGTTGCTCTATATTGTAATCTATATGCATGGTTGCCTTGTTAGTCTTTTGCTGAAAAACAAACCTTGTGGTGCCTTCAGGTCTGTCAGATTTTTTTTAGGATGTAAGATTTTGTGAAGTCCAGTTTTGCACATGTCTGAAATTTATTTTTAAAAGAAAAAGTTTAGAACCTCTCTACTAATGAAAGGCATTAAAGCAGATAGGGAATTATTTCAGTGCAATTGCTCACTGTATAAGAATCTTAAGGCTATTCATGGGACTTTAATCACTCTGCCATTATTGATTTCAAAGAAAATAGTAACTTCTACTTTTGTTTGCATTATTATTGATTTAGGTTAATTGCCACTTAATACACTTCAATTGCTTTTTTGTTCAAAAACCTATAAGAAGTTAAGATGAACATCCTTTCTTTCAATAAAATACACAGATACATATTCCATAACAAGTAAATACAATTCATATTCATTAGAAACTGACTTAAAATCTACCTTTAGTGAGACTTTTACTACCAGACTTCTATGGGTAAAAATGTAATTGAAGTATTTTAAGCAAACTGCTGATCTGAAAAAGTGAAAAGAAAATGCTCCTAAAACTTCTGTAACTAGGTTTTAGATAATAATCCTAGGATAGGAAACATAGTACAAAGTACAGCTAGCCTCTGTAATTGGGTCACAAATAGAACATATGTCAGCCAATAAGACTTAATAGGAGTAAACACCTGCAAGTGCTAATAGGTATGGATAGCACCATATGAATCCTTATGCACCTTGGAAAAGCAGTTATATCTGTTTCACATGGCAGTTGATGTTGGACTTGAGAGCCACCAATTCTGATACGTTATCTACAAGCAGATTTTGACATGCATAGTATAGGTGTATATGAAATTCTCAGTCATCCAGGTCATGGTTGTCCCAAAGGTGCTTTTTCAAAAGGCAGTGGGACATTGTTTTTTCTTTGAAGACTGCAAGGAATTCAAATCCTTCCATCTTCGATCATTCAGTCAGAACTGAAGAAACTTCTTGGATGAGAAGTGAAATGTCTTCAAGGAAAAAGCAATGTCCAGTTTCCTTTTGAAAAAAGCATCATTGGTACAGGTGTATACATTTTTAGCTAGTCCCACTATGCTGTCCTCAGAGCTATTCCTTGTGGATATGCATAGGAATGAAATATATTATTGCTGTATTTGCAGTAATGATTTGAAAAAGATTTTACTGAGATTATTCTGAAAACAAATAACAAATGTACTTGAGCAAATCAACATTAAAAACCTTTTTCATAGAAGTATTGCTGTATTGCTGTAATATATATTAATGTTGGATACCTTAATACAGTTATCAAATATCAAATACTTTTATTCAGTTTAAATGTATGTTGCTTTCATTCATTTTCTATCTTTTTAAAGAAATCATCATTCAATCAATAGATTTGAATACACCTTTAAACATTCATTTAATCTAAGCTTTTTTTTTAAAAAAACCACACATTTCTAAGACATATTAAGACTCAGAAAAACTTTTTTGTTTCTGGTATTCTGGTACAAAATCTGGGAATGTAGAATACCAAGGCAATTAGTTGGGCAATTTTCTACTTCTCAGTTTGAAAATATATTTCTGTCATCTGCAAAATGACACTGTACTAATAGGATATACCCTATCGTATGTCTGCACATGGTGCCATATCTTCCTAATGTATCAACTTCTGTTTTTCTTTGTTAGAATCAAATCTGCAAGCTTGCTTCCTGTATGGACAGACATTGGTATTTTTAGCAGTAGCGTCCTCAAGTGTTGAACATTTGTAAACAGTTATAATTTTGGTGCCCACCAGTTATGTGGGGATTCTTTAAAAGAATTGAGATTGCAACTTCAATGTTGCCTTGGAATTCTGTGAATTGTAATTCCAACACTCCTGGAGATTATCAGGCTGACAAAAGCTACAATAACCATACACTAGAAATTGAAGATGCATGTAGCCTTCTTATACGAAATCTGTCTAGATAAATATTTCTGCTACTGACATTAAAAGCATGGACAATTATGCCAGCTGATGTACCAACTTTCTAACTGTATAATCTGAATCAATTCTTAAATTTCATAGTGATATAAATTTGGTAACCATTACAAAGGTAGATATTCTTCTTTCTCAATTTCCTTTTCCAATCTGTAGATTTCTGGTTAAGTTTATTACATTATAGCCATCAGAATTCCACCCTAGTTATAATAGTGTAAACTTTCATCTCTTCATCATGAAAAGAAGACTGGAAAAAAAAGCCCAAGTTAGACTTTGCTAGAATTTTTGAATGGTGACAGTAGTCAATTATACATGCTAGCGAGGCCATCTCCTCTAATGCTACCATTGCCATTTGCAAATGGAGATTAGAAATCTGCTTTTCTCTCTTATATGAGGTAGCTATCATCCTTAAATAAATCCAGAAACTGGATCTTGGCTAGCTTTCATTGATTACCTGGAGTAAAAATCACAGATGCAAGAAATACTTTTTCTTCCGTTCAGTTGTGCCTGATTCTTGGAGACTGCCTGGACAAGTTGCTGCAGTTTTCTAGGCAAGGTTATTCAGAAGTGGTTGGATATTGCCTTCTTCCTAGAGTGAAAGTGACTAGTTGCCTTCGTGCCTGGGTGGGGGTGGGTGGGGAACTAAAACTCACGATCTCCCTGTTTCTAGCCTTATGCCTTAACTACACTAAACTGGTTCTCAGGAAATAAATAAATTGTAAAGATACATCTCTTCTGTGGTATGTTAGCAAGCAAACACAAAGCACATAATTGGAAAGGTAATTTCAGCAAGATTTAGGGTCTCAGTTGTTTGAGAGGAGCTGTGAACTTGTCCTCCTGTAACCAGTGGTGATTAGAATGCTGATTGATTTCTTGACCCTCCTCCACATACTAGGTTAAGAGCTAATAGTCTGCAAAACTGTAAGTACTTTGATTTGGCAAACTGGTGTGAAAAAAAGTCTTGGCTTTTTTTAAAAAATATGGCTTTGGTAGCTGTACTCAACTGTCCTATGGGGAAAAAATTCCTGCCATTTTGTGATTTCTAACATAATGAGTAAACTACATGAAATGTTCAGCTACATATTATTTGTCTTTTTAAAAGATGTTAGGCTAAGACCATGGAGAATTAGATTCAAATATCAGCTATGGAATCTCTCTGGGTGACTTTGGAGCCATCATTTTCCCTCAACTCAACATATTTCACAGGGTTGTGTGCTGTTTTGAGCTCTTCAAGAAGAGCCATCTAATGAAAAAAAAAATCCAAAATTTTAATGCTTATTTTATGTATTTCAATCTGTATGCCTCCCTTCTCCATCATGCAACTGAGCAGTTAACAGAGGTTAAAAAAAACTGAAATTATTGCAAACACATCACATTGGAGGCAGCTAACAATGAAAACTATGAAGATGGACTCATAGAGCAGGTTGGCCTGCATGGATGTTACAACTGGAGTGAAAGAGCAGCAGAATTGGTGAGTGAAGAGGTTAGCGAATCTTCTGGGAAGATTCTGGGTTAAAATATGTAACACTTTCAAGGAAATGACATGGTTGCAATTACCAGGAGCAAGATTGACTTGGCCATCTTTACCTTTTTATCTTATGATATCCTTTCTTTCCCATTTGCCCATATCATATTAAAAAAAGCAGTCATATTTTTAGTTGAAAATTAGTGTATTTCATCCAGGAGTTTGCCTCTTTAGATGTAATCTACTTTGTCTAGATTGCATAACTGAAACAGCAATAACTAGAGGAAAAGGTTGTGCAACATTGACAGATATGAACATACATTGCACTCCCCTTTTTTTGGGAAGAATTCATATATTGTCAAACAGCAGTCTTGTCACGTATGAGCTTTGTCCTTCACTACATTTACACTGTATTTATAATTTCTTCTTCTAGCATTATTGTTCTTCAATAAATCCTGTGTTTATACAGTGGTTAAAAAAATGAACAAGGGAGGATTATAGAGACATGTAAATTGCTGGGTCCTGAGGTAAAAGAAACAATTGCATTTATCTTTTCCTGAAAGTAAATTAAGCACTGACCTGTAGCATAAAAGTGCAAACTTGCTTTGGAAAGGAAGTGTAGTGATTCAGTAGGAAGGCAAACTGATTCACACATTTACTGGGAATATATAGAAAATATGTTCATGAATGTAGATGCTAGAGAGAAATGAAACTCTAGTATTGTGTGGACTGCTGCTTCTTAGAATGCCTTGAGATCTGTTGTACGATGATTTATCCAAATCAGTTTTCATGTTTTCAGTGTGGAAGATTTATTTGTTCAAAGTGATTGAGCCAAGAAGTTGTCCTTACAACTATGGGTAGAAATACCTCTGCAATTTCAGGAGGTTCAAAAGTCTGTCCAGACTGCCACCATCTTTATATTCAAAATGCAAGTCTAGCTCAACAAGTATGAAGAAGTGAACTTGTTTTAAGCAGCTATAGAAACTTACATTTCTGTGAAAAGAAAGTGATCTGGACAATGCGTTTGGTAAGGTTAAAAATGGTGAGGAGAACCTGAATGTATACATATTTCTCTCTGGTTCTTTGTTAGCTATTTCAAAAGAAGGGCGAAGAGGACTGTGTCTGAGTTCAGTGACATTTCTATATGGTAAAGCTGAAGCAGATGGCCACGTGCTCTTTTCTTATTTAGATGAGAGTTTTCCTTTCAATAACATCTTTCTTCTGACCTGCTTAAAAATTCCAGCGAATGAAATCAGCACAGGATTTTCAATGCTAATTGACCATGTGCAGAGGAAGGGTTAGTGGAGAAATCAGTAGGGCCATTGTGAGATACACTACATCAATCTCGCCTTTGTCTTGCATACTTGCTAGCTAGAGCTGAAATAATTAGGAATATTTTATTTTTATGAGTTTCGTTAGAATTGCCCTAGTGTATGGGGGTGGGGATAGTAGGTGGAAAAAATTCATTTTCTATCAGATGGTGCCCATTTGAGTGCCATTTAGGTATAAGTATGTTGCTCTTTCTTATATCAGTTTCACATTATTCCATTTCAACTTGTGCCTACAGATTGGTGACTTTTTTAAAATCCACATCCCACCGAAATAATCTTCTAAATGACAGAAACAGCATTTTCATCAAAATAGTTTTTTCCTGTATGTGTCTTAATATCTATATTTAGCAAGATTTGAATTGGGAAACTGAAAATGTTCAGGCTGGTAGATAATTTAAGTTTCCACCTGCACATTTTATTGAGTGGTGTGAATCAGGTTTATTTCTATCAGAATTCACTAGAATCACATTCTGTGAGTATTGTTGGTTTATCTCGAATTCCGCTTCATTTAGTGCTTATTCTAAATGGATTAGAGAAACAATGGGCATTATGATGAAAGGAGTCAGTATATTACAAGAATGCTCAATTCTTTGACTATTAACTAAAGAGGGTTTATGACCAAGCAGACAAACATAAAGATATGGCATCCTTCAACAGAAATGTACAATCATTTGCTGTGTTGAATACTAAAGTATAGGTACCTTCTAGATGTCACATCTATAAGGTTCAGATGATGATATTCTTAAATAGTTTGTAATACATGGCAGCCACTTCGAAATTGAATGAAGTTAGACTTTATTATGATGTCAGTCTTGTCATATGCTTTATAGTAATCATTTAACAAACATTTTGCACATTGCTGAAATTATTGTTAAATCATGCCCAGATTGTAATACTTCTATTGCCTTTACAAACCACAGGTAATTGAGGTAGTCCTCAACTTACAACAGTTCAATTAGTAACTGCTCAAAGTTACATCACTGAAAAAAAGTGACATGACAATTGTTTACATATTTTTTACACTTATAACCATCCCCATGGTCACGTGACCAAATACAGACTCTTAGCAAATGATTTGCATTTATGATGTCCAAGGATCACACGATCATCTTTGGTGACCTTTTAGCAAGCAAAATGAATGGGGAAGCCAAATTCACTTAATAACTATGTTACTAATTTGACAACAAGTGGCATCAGTGACTAAAAAATTGCGAATGACCAGCAAGGACTACAAATCCTTCCATTCTCCACCGTCCAATCAGACTGAAGAAGCTTCTTGGATGAGAATCTTCAAAGAAAAATGAAGTCCAGTTGCGTTTCAGCAGTAATCAGCACCACATTCGTAAATATTTAAATGCGTGCAACATGCACACACATGCACAGTGTGGTGTTGATTACATATATGTGTGTGAGAATATATATATGTATATACAATAGCTTGTGGTTTGTCATTTTAGAAATACATATTTCTAAGAATTTCTTAATAAACTTCTAACCCAAAGGGAGAAACTTATTCATTGGAAGCTTACCAAGATCATCTCAAGTAGAATGACAGTTATAGTAAATGAGTTTCATGAAAATTCAACACATCCATCATTTCAGTCTTTCTCTGAGGTTGTTGCTACAGGAGAGTTTTACATTGAGTACCTGGTTATACATGCACATCATATTTGACATTTGTTAATCATGCTAAAGATGGCTACAGTTGTTTTGATAAAGTACTTGTAAATTGTTTTACATGTAATCCATATCTCTTTTCCTTTGTCCTCTATTCCACCTCACTCTATTTTAAATCCTACATTAGTCTAGCCACCATATGCATCTGATGAAGTGAGATGAAGTTTACGCTTTTTAATAAAATTTGTTGAAAAAAACATTACAAGACTCCTGTTTTTTTACCACCATAGTCTAATACAGATTTCTTCTTACGATCTCTAGTTGTACACAGCAATCTGAATTTCTATAGTGATACCTTTTAAAAATCATGTTGCTATATTATGGATTACACTACAGTTTTTTCCTGCCTCAAAATGTCAAGTTCCTGGGATATGGATTTTAACAACTGTAATCAGACTTTGTCTGGAACCACAGAAGGGGACTTGCGTTCTGCACATGGCTCTATGGTATTCTTGACCTATTAAAAGTTTACATTAAAAATAGTTTAGTACATTTAATCAGAGAAGAATCATGATACGTTGGTGTACTATAGAGTATTCTTATGCCTTAAGCAAAATTGAAAGGCAGCGTGTAGCATGTTTGCCTGCTACCTTAAGTTGTCATCCTTAAAATATTGCTTCTGTACTGAATATAGAATGTAACATGTTCTTATTTGTATCTTTTGTGGTTTTCTTTCTGTAAAAATATTTTTCTTTAACAAATGAATAGGCAAGCATTGTGTATTTATTACATGTTTGAGATTTGATAAAGGTATGTGAGCAGAATACCTAGAGTGTCAGCCACTCTTTTTAATTTTTGTTTTTATATGCAGTTAGGAATAGAGATAGAGGAGAAATTCAGTTTGCATTTTAATGTGAAATTATCTGATTTACACTGCTCAAATCTATATATAAATTAAATGTAATTTTGCACTGATATTTACACCTTTCCCAAAGTTAATGAATATTCACAGCTCCAAAATGCATATCAAATATGTCTATTATAAAAAAGTTGCACATTTATTTTTAGGAAAATGTTTGCATAAAGCTATACTAACTAGTGGAAAACTACTTTCAAAAATTAAATTACCAAAATCTTTGGTAGAAGGCAGGTAGGGAATGGAGCTTTTCATTTTGGAAAGCTATTCTGGATTTTTAGTGTGTCAGCACTGCCACACATATACTGGGAAAGAACGGGGACTGGCCAAACAGCAAACTGCACTCCTTACTAGCACTAATGATGTTATCTAATTTGGGTAATGAAATGACTGCAAGAAAGCTCAGAGAGCACTAAGGACACTACCCCCCATGTCAACCCTGAGCTGCAAATATTCTCCTTTATTAGGAGTAGATATTATTATTTGTGAGATTGTTATTCCTTTCAGAGGCACTGCCCTGCAGATAATCCAATGGGAGCTCTTATTTATATAGAGGCTAGACTCTAGGGTAGTGGTGGCTAATCTTTTCGGCACTGAGTGCTGAAATGGGAGCGTGCGTGCCTCCCAGAAACCAGAACAGCAGCTTCCTGACACACATGCGCAGGAGCACCAGAAGCTTAGCTTCCCCCCAGTCTTTCGGTTTCTAACACGCGTGTACGCATGAAGACCAGCTGGCCAGCATGCACATGTGCACCAGGGAGCTGCTTTTTCGATTTTCAGTGCTCCTGTGTGTGCGAAGACCAGCTGGCCGGCACACCGGAACCCAGAAGAGCAACAGGTGACAGCTGGCATGGCCAGAGAGATGGCTTATGTGGTAGAGGTTCGCCATCATGGTTCTAGGGATTAGATAGGATTGCTGCTTCTGTACTGATTTTCTTACTTCAAAGCAGTATCACTGCCCGAGCTATTCAGTTTGGTTACAAATTGGTGATGGGATTTCCCAGGCTTATAGTCTTGGAAGATTTCAATCTTTCATCCTTGGACACCATGTCTAGAGTGACTCAGGAGTTTATGGCCATTATAGACCTGGTCCAAGTCATGATTGAGGGAATTGGAAATGTGATCTGGAGGTGGGAAATGTTTCTATCCTTGTTGTGGGCAGGGCACTTTTTGATTACTTTGGAGTTTTACATTTCCATTTTCCATTTCAGTGGGAGCTAATGACCTAATAGATCCAGTTGGTGTAGAGCAGACCTGTCAAATTGGTGACCTACGGGCTGGATGCGTCATGTGCAGGCCACGCCTACCCCGGCTCCGCATAAGCAAAAAAAACACAATATGTTACCATACGTCACGTGACATGATCAAGTTGGACACCCGTAGTGTAGAGTAAGGAAAATGACCTTGATTGACAGAGAGAAGCCAGATTTGTTGCCATAGTGACTGGAGGGGGCCAATAACTTCCAAGATTGATTTCAGCCCTACTGTGTAAACCAGACCAAGAAATCGACTCCACAGGAAGCTAACACTATTTTTATTAACTACAGTTACAGAATCTTGAAATTCTGATTGTCCTTTACTACAGCTCTCCCCACTCATGTGAATTAATGAGCTACTTTTGTCTAAACCATGCTTTCCCTTGCTTCATTGGTAAAATATATTGGCTTATGTGTGTCAAGGTAAAACTTTTCTATTCTCTACAGTTAGGTTTCAAAGTGCAGTTGGTGGAATTCCTGAGAATCTACTGTACAGCTTGGCCAAGGCCTTAGTCACACTTTGGAATGAAAATGGCAATAACCTTAAACCAGATTGTGACTGTGTAAACTCTCTCTCTCCTATAGCTCCTCAGTCTACACAGAGACTCTGGGAGATGAAGCAAAAGAAAGTTTAGAGTGATGCTGAAGAAAAAAAGAACAAATATGACCATACATGGGAATCTTTGTAAGAGACTTTATCAGGACAATAAGAGCAGCAAGAGAATTATCTTCTGCTCTTACTGCATTCATTGATTGCTATCCAATGACTCTTTTTAAGATGACTTGGTTCTTGCTGGGAAGATCACCTGCAAAACCCCTTTGAGGATTCTTTTAAATAACATAATTCAAATAAAATCACTAGGGTGCAATCAGAGTTGGATTTTGATTATGTAGATTCTGCAGTGTTGGCTAGGCAAGATCTGACATGGTATCTGGGAAGAACTTTATCCTGTTGGCCCCAAAGAATTAGACAAGGTACTTGGAGCTGAGTGACCTTATTTTAGATTGTCTATCTTGATTTGTCAGGAAGGTAGCATGGCTGGGTCCAAGCAGTAGTGAATTTCTCACTTAAGAAAGCAGTGATTCTCCTCTTTCTCAAGCAATTGATGGGACTAACAGTGCTTAATAATTACTCAGTTGTCTACAACCTTCTTTTCTTGGAAAAAAATGTTGAAAGGGTAGTCAAGCTACATTTCCAAAGGATCTTGGATGAAATGGTTTATGTTGATCCTTATCAATCATATTTCAGCCCTAGTCACACTATGAGGATAACATTGGTTGCTCTTGATGGTGAGCTGTTGTGGGACTGAGATGGAAGGAGTACATCTGTCCTGCCCCTCCTTGATCTGTGAGAAAACTTCATCCAATTTTACATGAAAATACCATTGAGGTTCTGTCCCTTTATCTCTACAAGGTGGAGTTTGGATGAGAAACATTGGTGTGGACTCAATTCTTGTAGGATTGAGTGACTGAACTGTGAGTTTCCGAGAGTTTCCGAGAGTTTCCTTTTTTTGTTCTAGATGGGATAGATCTGCGCCAAACATACCAGAACACAATTTGGAGCCCTCTCCATTATGCCTTCTTGTTTAAAAAGCATGGGTCACCTATAGCTCAGAGAGCCTTCACACAGCTTAAACTATTTGTGCCTGTTCAGTATCAGGAGCTCCTTGTTACATGCCTTGTCACATGCAGTTCAGTTAACGTAGTGTGCTCTAAAAGGGCATGTTCTTAATGACCACAGAAGCTTCATCTGGTACAGTATGGAACTCGATGGATAGTTATGATCGAACCTCTATATGCCCATATAAACACTTCTGTTTTCTGATCTGTGTGATTCAAGCTTGCATTTTGGTAATCTGTGTAAATATATTAATTGATTGATTAATTTATTTCAAATATCTATAGTAAGTACAGAAAAGAGAGATCCAGCCCATGGCACCTATTTTTTGGGATGGTCTGGGTTTCAGTTTTGTCTCCTTTGCTATTTAACATCTACTTGAGGTGATCCAACAGTTTGGATTATTATTGATATGCTGTGGATATTCAGCTTTATATCTCCACTTCTGTCTGCTGAATGATGCTGTGGGTGTCCTGTCCCGATGACTGGAGGCTGTATTTTAATGGGGAGAAATGGGCTTCAACTAAACCCAAGCAAGACTGTTTTGAGTATTTGGGCCTTCCAGTAGCAAGGGTTTTCTATGACTAGTCTGGGTGGGTTGACACTGCACAGAAGGGCCTGGTGCACAATCTGGAAGTTCTCTTTGACTCCTGTTTCCTAGAAGAGTAGGTGGAGCTGTGGCCAGAAGGGTTGTGAACCAGTTGTGCCTGTTCTGCATGAAGGAGCTTTGTTCATAGTCATGCATACCCTTGTAGCTTCTCTGGATTACTGCAACACATTCTAAATAAGGCTGCACTTGAAGAGCATTCAGAAAGTTCATCTGGTACAGAATGCAACCGCATGGTTAATAAAGGATATCAGATATTCAACACATGTAATACCACGGTTACCTGAGCTGCATTTGCTGCCAGTGTGCTTCCAGGTGCAATTTAAGGTTGTTTATCATCTTTAAAGCTCTTCATGCCTTTGGGATAGGTTACCTAAGAAACCATTTTCACCCAGTCGTTTCTACCTGTCTAATTTAGTTTGGCAGGTTGGGCATATTACTGTCCCATCAGCCAAAGAAAGTTGCCTGGAGGGAACCAGGTAATGTGCCTTCTCTGCTGCCCTGTCCTGGAATATTCTCCCCTCAGAGATCACAATGACCCTGACCTATATATTGTATTGTTTTAATTATTTTAAATTTGTTTTTACATGTTATGATGTACACTGCCCAGAGTCACTTACTGAGTTTGGCACCTAAAGAAATAAATGAGTAAAACTAAATAAAAATACATATACATGCTTAACAATTTAAACTGAATAAACATTTGTGTGTGTGGGGGGGGGGAAGGAGAATAAGAAAATGAAAACTGAGCACAATAAAATTTGGTAGATTTCCTTTCCCCTAATTTAGTCTAGAAAGTACTCAAGATAGAAAAATCTGAGTTTATGAAATAACAAAGGTTCTACCAAAGCATCTGCAGACAGTGAAAAGAAATTTTAAAAAATACAGTACAATATGATTAAAATGATGTTGAGGCCCCAGTAAAACTGGTATCCACCAGTTAATTGTATCATGCCAGGACCTAGACAGAAAACCCTATTTCCATTGTTTTTCTGAAGACCATCAAAAATCAGGATCATTTGGATTTTGAAATTTGAAAAGGGCAGGTTCCATGATGGAGAAGGCACTCTTCTGAGATTCCACCAAGGGACACTGTTTCACTGAGGGAACTCGGAATATGTCCACTCTGCCAGCTCTTTTGGGATGGGGATAGGTGATCCTGCAAACAACCTGACTGCAGGTAGTAAAGGGCTTTAAGGTATGAACAGCAACAAACTGAATTGTAGCTAGAAGCCCACTTGGGAGTCAGAGCACCTCACTTAGCAGTAATGTTACATTTGTGTACTGTGAAGCATTCACTACAGTGGCGGTAGTCTACCGGTTCGGCCAGGTTCTGGCGAGCTGGTAGCAGCAATGAGCAGCAGAGACTGAACTGGTTCTTTCCACCACTCTGCTGTTGGGCCCGCCCACCCGGGCTTCCATACTCACCTTTATCCGCTGAATTTGAAGCGCAGCTGCTTTGTGCGGCACAGAATAGTGCCACTCGGCAGCTGCTGAAGCAACCGGGATCATGCAGACTTGTAGGAGGCGAGTTAGAACTCCTCTGCGCCTGCGCAAACGCTTCTGCATCTGCGCAAAGTGTGCATTTGGTGTGCGCGTTCATGCAAAGTACGCCTACCAAGCCACGCCCACCGAAAAATATTTGAATCCCACCACTGATTCACTTCTATCTATGGCACTACATTCTGGACCAGCTACAGCTTTTGAATGCTCTTCCAGGGCAGCATACAGAGTATATTGCAGTCCATGTATACAGACTACAGCAGTTAACAAACATTCACAAATACAACAGTATTAAGTGGTAATAAAAAGTTCATTTCCCAACTAATGTATCCATTTATGACCAGATTTCCGGCATCTGACAAGATTTCAGTATAAAACTGATTAAGCCCTTTAAGTTTTAGGCAGTAGTGCAGCCAACTGGAGGGTTCTAATCAAATAATTAAAATCACAGAGCTAAGCTTGTTAACTTGTGGTTAGCACTTTTAGGGAAGCACTGCAGTGTAGAGAAAAGTAACTCAGGAAGCAATAGCATGTTAAGCAATCTCTCAGCCTTCAAGAAGGCAAAGAAAAGGAAAAATTGGTCAGATACAGGACACTGAACAAGAGAAATTTATCTGAATTAGAGAGTAGCAACCAATGATCTTTATTTACTTAGGGACCATTTCACATAGTGACAAAGTAATTGGAACAGAAAGATTGTGGTTTCTAAATGAGGAGAGGATGTAGCCAAATTAGGAGGTGACCAAGGCATAAGTGATCATAAGCAATGCATCTCGATCTTGGAAAGAGTGCAAACAAGATGTATTTGTATAAAAGTTCTAGTCACAGCTGGTATCTACTCTTCAAGCAGGAGCTCTTAGTCCCAAAGAAACTCTAGTTTGTATGCTAATTCTGGCTGTGTGACCATAACATTAGGCAGCACTAAAGATGGCAGACCCCTAATCTGCTCTAACTCCATAATTATTCAATCTTGTGAAATTTGAACTGAAGCTCATCCAGACTCATACTGTCTCCAAGCAAGGGGTGATAGTCTACTGGTTCGGCCCGGTTCAGTCGAACGGGTATCTCGGAGGATCATTTGTGAGCAAACTGCTAGGCCTGCCCGCCCCGGCTCTATACTGACCTTTATTTCTTGGTTTTGAAGCTCAGTTGCATCGCATAGCACAGTGGATTGCCGCACGTCAGCTGTTTAACACACAGGGACAATGCAGGATTGCAGGAGAAGGTCAGTAGGAAACCCTATAGGTGCGTGCGCATGCAAAGTGCACCCACCAAGCCACGCCCAGAGAACCAGTGGTAAAACAATTTGAATCCCACCACTGCTCCAAACATTAGTACAGCACCTACACAGCATCAGTTGGGCAGTCTGGGATGGTCAATTGAGATGTAGAACTGAGTATCATCAACGTATTTATCATGCTTGATCCCATGTTGGCTGATGGCGTTGCCTAATGATTTCATGTAGATGTTAAATAGGAGTGGTAAGAGAGTCAAGACCTAAGTAAAACAACTTTGTTCTTCTATGAATGCCAACTAAAACATCTGACATTGGAAGAAGGAGGAAAATGTACCAGGTTTTCACTCCCAGTCCTCTCAGCCATCCCAGGATACCAAATTTGATGGTATCAAATGTATGTAGATGAATGTAGGGCTAGGATGAATACACCAATCCGTCCCGTGCCTACCAAAGTTCATTCATGTGCACAATCAATGCCAAATCAGACTGTATCCAGTCTGAAACCTGACTATAGAGGATCCAGACAATCTATTCTCTTCAGAGGTCTATCAATTTCTCAATAAGCTTGTAAAAGGGAAGGTTTGGGACTGGACAATGTAATAACTTCTGTAGGAGTGGATTCCTCTTCAAGAGACAAGGACTTGCTCCATCCTGCAAAGAAGTATTTACTACCACTTGATGTCACCCCTGGGAGGCCTTGACCAGCTAGGAAAGACATGTATCTAACATACAGATGGCAGACTTCAACAACCAAAAGAGTCTATCTACTTTCTCATGAATAACTGGGTCAAAGTCAGTCCAGATAACCTGACAACACTCATTCCTCTGTCATATTCACAGTATTGGCACTGTGGAACATTGAGTGAATCTGGGTAATTTTATCCTTACAGATAAGAAAGGGCATAATCACCTGAATTATAGACACAGTAGGGCAGAAAGATAAATTTCACCATCCTTAATTCCATAAGGTCCAGTGTGCAGGCTTTTACCTCTGCTGTTGGTTTGGACAACTCTTTGTCTTCCTCCAATGGTACTCTCAGCATGTCTTCCAACACCCAAAGCTGTTCCAAATACCATGGGGCCCTGCAGGATCCACATGAATGAATCTGAATAGGCTTGATTCAAGGCCACTGTCATCTGCTCATTTTAAGCAGCAATTAATGACTTTGGCCAAACTGCAACCACAAATTCCCTCTGGGATTTATTGGGTCCATTAAGCTCCTGGGCAGACCGTTCAAACAGGGCTCTCTTCCCTGCAGTGGACAAAATTACAGAGAATTCTACAGTAAAGTCAACAGAGAGTGATCTACCTTTAACAAAGGCCCAACTCCCTCTAACATTAGAAGTTAGTGTCATCCTATTTTTTTCCCAATTCTTGAAAATGCATATATACCTTTTCTGTAGTTGTTGCTTTATTGAGAAGATCAAATTAGTAACTAGTTAGTTCTCTTATGCTTTCTAGGAAATGTATGTACGCAGTCATGTTCTAGCAGCACCTTGCTAAATTCTTCTAATGCATGTACGTGGTTCTGCCTTTAATAATAGCCAGAAATACACATAGGAAATACAGAATATGGGAGATAATTTGTTTGCTGCAATTGTCATATGGAATATATTTTGCCAATTATGAAATGGCTCTATTGGCTTCCAGGCTTCTCTAGGCTCAATTCAGGCTGCTAAATTTAACTTTAATATATCTGGTTATTAAGATTGCCATTGGGTAGATTTTTGTCAAATAAATTGATGTGAGGTGAGGAGGCAATGATCTAGGAAAAATACTATTTTATAATTTGAATCTGTTCCCCAACAAATATTGTCAGATGCTATCTAACTATACTTAATACTCAGAAAGAAACTTTTTTATTGTTTCTGTCTTTTTATTAGGTTTAATTCAGTTTGTTAGTTTAGTTGCTTCTTAAATACTTTTTGTGCTTGAAACTTTTTATGATTTTATGATATTTTATGATTACAAAGATTATATACCTCAACAACTGTCTATAAATATTTGCAAAAAAGAGTAAAACGTATTCTCAGTATTTGATTAACAGCATGTGCTGTCACATATATGAAATAGTATGTATGATTTGAGTGCAGTGGTATACCGTTAATCCTGCATGTGCTAGATCAGGCTAAATTTGTGTGGAAAGAATCGACAAATCAAATGGGTGTTGGTTCTTGCCATTTGTCATTCTTGGCCTTCAGCTAAGTTTATTTAATCTTTTGGGCTGAGTTACGTCTTCTGAACATTGATGGTAGGTTTATTATGTTATTTTTGAAACATCAACTTATGACTACAGTAGGCAATAAAAAATGTGATACTAATAACCAGGGCAGAAATCACAGTGAAGGCATACTTGCAACCCTGCCTGGAGACTTCAGATTAAATATATCTGTAGAAAATACTGCAGAATTAACCCTTGGAATAAAGCAAGGAAAGAAAGATTTTGAAAATTCTTGGAAATAACACTGTGTGCATATGTATAACTTTGAGAAGACCTGTATCTCTCCTTAAGCACTTTATTTTTCCAAACTGATGCTAAAGGTTAGAAACTTTAAAATTGTATGAGTTAATACGATGTTTCGGTTCCCAGGAATTCTTTACTAATGGAAAATTTATATTGTGCCTTATGGCCTGCATATAACTCGGGGAGGAGGCTATTAATGTTTAGGACATATTAGGGGTAAAAAATAAGAATTGCCTGCTGCTGGTAGGTCATTATCATCCCATCCCATATACAAGATAGAATTTCAGTTAATCTCAGCTTTGTGAGAAAAATATGAGAACTATAGTAAAGGAAATAAACATTGATAATCTAATTTTAATATACATTATTTTGCAAGTACTTATTTAAAAAGTGAAAGTACTGAGCAGAAAAACGAAAAAATCTAAGCAGGTTTAAGCTAGTCAAGGAAATGGAATCACAATTGGAACCTGTATATTATTGTTCCCATTTAATTGTAAATAATGAGAGTACTAAGTATACAGTGTACAGGAAGGCAGTACCCAAGGACCCAAATGACTCAGAGAAACCCTACCCATCTATGAGTATTATAGTAAGCTTAAAGTGGCTTTGGTTTACTAGCATTCTTTTGCTATAACAATAGCAGTTGGACTTATATACCACCCCATAGTGCTTTATAGCATTCTCTGGGCAGCTTACAGTGTCAGCATTATTTGCATATTGCCCCCAACAATCTGGATCCTCATTTTACTGACGTCAGGAGAATGAAAGGCTGAATCAATTTTGAGCTCCATCAGGATAGAATTCCAGACTGTAGAAAGAGTTTTCCTGCACCACTGCACCACTATAGTCCTAATACATGTTCTACATTGTTGGATCAGGTATAGTAAATTCTAGAGCATGCATTGATGGATTATGTGTCATCAAGTCAGTTTTGACTCCCAGCAACTACTTACTTTTCATGATCTGTCCTTATCAAATCCTTTCAAGTCTCCAAACAATAATGCCATTGTAGCTGAATTGCCCATTTTGCTGTACGTCATCATATAGTCAGCTTGAATGAGAACATTTATTGCAACCTAAACTCTCAATTTGCAACCAATTCTTACATCGCTTAGAACGCAGAAGTCTTCCTTTTCAATTTATTTTTCACTTTCTGTCATTGCTAGTATTTTCCACCTTTGAAAAGCTTTGAGAGGATCCTGAAAATGATGCTTGATTCTCAATTATGATACACTTAGTTCATTTTTGTCAGCTTGTGAAGAAGGAAGTGGGAATTTGCAGTAGAAATGGTGGTGTAGAGATTCATTGAATTTTCTTTTCTTGTTTGCCAGTGTTATGGAATTAAGGTCTCACATTGCTGAAGATATGTTGTTTCCATTACTTGTTGTCTGCCCTCAAGGTTAACTTTAGGTAATAATGGCATCTAGTTAAGAAAAGTGCCTCCTTTCAACATACATCAGAGATAACTGTAGTAGAGAAGACATTTAGATCTTGCTCTAATAAGAGTCCCTAAGCCTCCTCCCCCTTTACTAAAATCAGAACAATTGCTATTACTTTTTAAAGGAAAAGGTAGCACTTTGTTTCAGAAAGCCTATCATGAGGTCCTTGGTTTTTTTTTTTTACTTATTTTAACTCCAAATCAAATAATGGAAACATCCAGATTCACAACACACATTTAACCACCGAGCAGAGCCTGAAGTCTGAAATAACACTTTGTGTTGCAGTCTGCCATTTTGTGGTGGCAGAAAATTGCCTTGTGACTCACATACGTGGGACTAGCCTTATTTAAAAGAAAATTAGGTTTTTGTTGTCTTTTTCCACTTGTGTGCAAAGAGTTCTGTTCTCTGTAAGACAAGAAAGGCTTTGCTTTATCCCCACTGAATAGTTTGTATTAACCACAGTATGTCGACATTTCATCCTTGCACCTTTTACTTGGACTTCAGATTGCATAAAATGCATTAAGAACTCTGAACAGGCTTTTCAACTTGTATCTTTCCCTTTCCAACATGAATGGGGAGGGAAATAGGTTGATGAGTTACAAACCTTGAATTAAAAAAAAAAAAGCATTAGGGATAAAAGAATAGAGTTTGCTTACAGAATCAGTGTAGATGGGAGTTTATTTTAATGACAGTCGATCAGATTCTATTAGCATTTGAACCAATCCGTGGAGATAAAGTAATCAGACCGTATAAAGGAATATTAAATTTTATTTAGTCTCTGTTAATTATCTAGGAAATGCTTTGGGTCCAAATCTCCCAGAGTTGGGGAGTTTAATTTTGAGCCATGTCAAGCATGAAACTTGAAATAGGCTATTTTGGGCATATTGAAAATATTTTGTTTCATAGCGCTTCCAAGAGGCTCAAAACAGTCTGTTCCCAGTCAGAATGGGGCATTTTGAAAAGTTTTATGCTATCAGTAGTTAGACTGACAAAATGAGGGGTGTGGGGAGTGCTTTTCAGCTGGAGCAGAATTCTTTTTTTTTTTCCTGGCACGGTTCTGTTCTCTTTAATCACTTTATAAGAGGAAATTCTATCAGTACATCTCTACGCTGGGGGACGGGGAAATCCCAAATTAAAAAAAAAATCAAAATAAGCATTTGCTGTTGAATAACATTATCTAGCTGGTGACTAACTTCCTCTTCCTGCATTATAATTCCTCTTTCCTCCCCCCCCCCCCCCACCCCATCATTTATATAGGCCACTATTCATGAAGGAAGATGAAGCCAGCGCATAATCATGAGGAAATAAAGCAATTTATTTTATTTAATTAAAATTGCATGCTCTGCTCCTTACGAATAAATAGAGCGGGGATGGAATCCAGATTTTGTTTTTATATTATCCTTTTCTTTTGTTTGAGGATTGCTGAGCTTTTAGCAGTTTCGATTATGTTTATGCTTATGCTTAGGACAACACCCCCCCCCAAACCGGGGGAAAAAAACCCACCCTCAGAACTATGGAATAACACTGCAGGGGTTGCCTGGACTTTCAACTGAGTGTAAAGTCTGTTTAGTCAGTGCCTTCATGCCTAACGCTAACCTTTCCCCTTGTCACGCCTCTCCGCTCCAGGTGCAGCATTCTATCTGTCTACTCCCTCCCCCATCCCCATTGCTAATTAGTTTGGGCCTGTTTTACTCATACATTCCGCAAAGTACAGACTGTTTTTACAGCACAGACTCTGTCCCACAAACATGACCTCAAGGTGTATCCTTTCGTGCATGTCCAATATGTTTGCTAAAGATTTCCACTCCCTTTCTTATTTCTACAAGAACTAAAACAGCTTCGGTTCAAATTCCCACCAGCTTCTTGACTTGCTGTATTTGGGTCAAATACTGTGATACTTGTCTTGTCTGTAAGATTCTATTATTCCTTTTGTTTGTGGTAACTGGGAGAAATGTACAGAATGAGACGTTAAGTTTAACCCAATTGTATGCCTTTAGTCTACTATGAATTTGTATCTGTGTCAATAATATCCACAGATGCTCATATTTGAATTCTCTGTCAAACAAATACATCATTACAAATAGTCCTTGACTTATTACCAAATTGAGCCCAAATTTCCATGACTAAGCAAGACAGTTGTTAAGGGGGTTTTGCCCTATTTTATGACCTTGCAACATGAATCACTGCAATAAATGAATCATTGCAATTGTAACATGGTTGTTAAATGAATCTGACTTCCCCATTGACTTTGCTTTTTAGGAGGTCGCAAAAGGTGATCACATTGAGCCCAGGACACTGCAACCGTCATAAATACATTGCCAGTTGCCAAGCATCCAAATTTTGATCACATGACCGTGATGCTGCTGCAATGGTCGTAAGTGTGAAAAATGGTCACAAGTCACTTTTTTCAGTGCCATTGTAACTTAGAACGGTCACTAAACAAATGATTATAAGTGGAGGACTAACTGTAAGTTGAGGACTAACTGTATAAAGACCCTTCTTTCTTAAAAGCTAAAATTGGATGTAGATTAGGGATTGTTCATGGCTGAATAATCATACTTGCAGTAATTCACTAATACCTTGAATTACACTAGTTCCCCATTCCAAAAGTTTTTTTTCATTTGGTTAATTCTGTTAATTCAGTTCTGTTAATTATGTTAAATAATACAAACAGAATATATCGAAGCCAAAAATAGGGAGGAATTCTGAATATATAATCAGATCTTTCAGAAATGTAATCTCCTGGCTTTTTGTGTCTTTATTACAAGCTGATAATCCTACAATAACAATATAATTCCCTGTTTGCATTAAGAAAGAAGCTTCTAATTCTCTAAGGAACAAACATTTCCATCTTTAAGGGATAAACACCATAGTCTTGTGGCCATCTCCATTATTATTACTTATCCATTACTGAAAAAAAAACATTTCTTGTTTGGTATACTCTTACTAGGTACCCTCTTAGGTTAAAATCAGATTTTTGTAGTAGTGATATGTAAGGATAGAGATTCCTTACTGTTCAAAATGGGAAAATTATTAAAGCAATCGTGGATAATTAGTGTAATTCTCCTAAATGAAGGAGCGTAAGAGTCAGAGAATTAGCACAAGAACTCTTTCTTCTTAATAAAGCAATATAATATATTTGCTGTGTTAATGATTTCTGCCCCTAAAATACATTTTCTTTCTTTAAGTACCTTAAGTACTTAAAGGTAAGTTAATATTGGTTGACAGTCCCATCAGTAAATAGATCATAAAAATTACACAACAGCCTTTAGTAATTTGGTTCTGAACTAGGTGTAATGATAGGCAACAGCCTAAGTGATCCAATAGATGCTTTTGCATAACCATTGAGCTCAAAAAAGCTAAATGTGGGAAAGATTATGAATCGAGATATTTAATGCATCCAGGAAGAACTTTATTTTTAAAGTAGGAATAATATTTTACAAGTACAATAAAAGGATTATTTGTCTCATATTCCAAATAGAATTATTTCTCTTTGTTTCTAGGAAAATGCAATTCTGTTCTCAGGAAAACGAGAAAACAAGAAAGATTTAATATTTAATTATCATTATGATCAGGGAGCATATAAAATGAGTGTTCATTAATAGAATGGAATCAGAATTTCATGAGAGAGAGGGAGGGGTGGGAGGAGATGTTTTCCATTTGATCCTCCCAGTAACCTTAGAAGGATTGGCTATGCAAAGTAAGACTCATAATTAATTCTGATGACCAAATCTAACATTTCATTTCCTAGA
Source organism: Bungarus multicinctus (assembly GCA_023653725.1). Classification (NCBI taxonomy): domain Eukaryota; kingdom Metazoa; phylum Chordata; class Lepidosauria; order Squamata; family Elapidae; genus Bungarus; species Bungarus multicinctus. Next base: position 40,218,493 of record CM042842.1, on the reverse strand, counting down.
TTTGAATTGGACCAAGGCAGAAAGAAAGTTATGCCATATCTTAGAAACTATGAACTGAGTGAAAAAAGGAAGCTCCATTATATCTGTGATGTTCAATATTGACTAGGCATTAATTGTCCCATAAATGTAGTATAAATCATTGTTTGAGTATGAAATGTTCACGGTGCTGAGTATATCTCGCTGCTATTGCTAGATAATTAAATGAAAATTTATTGTTAATTAGCCAAAATTATTCAGATCAGCAGATAAATCTCATTTATTTTTTGATGTTCTTCTGACATTAGCACTGGGACTCCCAGTAATTTTCTACAATATTCAGGTAATTCAGTTAATCAGTTTACTCCTATAACAATGCTATAGCTCCTGTAAGATATTTCATTCAGCTAAAAAAATAAAAATATATGAACTTGAGTAGTAATTGGCTGCCCAGTCAGTCATTCTTTTATAAGAATGTATGTTTCCTTAAATGTAATAGTTAAAATAGGAAACCAGATAATTGTAGGCTAAACTGGAAAATAAAAAATGAATGAATCCTATGGCATTTCTCTGTCCATCCATCTATCCATCCATCCATCCATCCCTCCATCCATCCATCCAATTTAATGTATATCGACTCTTGGCTCCTAAATGATTCTAGGCAGCTTACAACTAAAACCTGACCACAAGGGCAATACAAAACGAAAACTAAAATAAATCAGAGCAAAATCAAATAAGGCAAAATCAAAACAAATAAAAAGGTAGTTTCACATTTACCCTATCCCTAAAGCTTACGGCCTTACTTTTCCCTCTCATCACTGTCCAAGTCACTTTAAGGTAAGGAATCATGAGACAGATTCAGGATAACTATTTCCAAATATGCATCTATTCATTATAAATTAGCATATATGTTTTCTTTTTGTAAGATGAATAAGTAAGACACACTTATTTAAAGTAGACCTATATGGCTTATAGAGGGAAAAGGGCCAGATTAATATTGTAATAACAATTGCAGGCAGGAAGACATAACTGGCACACTAATCAACTTTTTGGTAGCTAGTGTCACAATAGCAGCAATGGAGCTGGCAGCGTCCATGAGGCATAGACAACTCAGCAGTGTTTTTTGGGGGGTTGAAGTGGCAGCAAAATGCTAGACAGTTGCAGCAGATCCTTCCTAGTAGTGCTGATATTAGGACAACAGCAGACTGTTATTTATCAAAAACTATAATTGAGCCACTCAAGGCTTCTGGGTGAGCCACACGTCGTGCAGGTATGTTCTAATTCTGGGTAGATAATCTTTCATTTTGGGTTGAATGAACTTTTGTTTCTTTTCTTCAAAGTCAATGTAGGCAATGTTAATTTTGATCCCAAAGTCTTTCAGACCAAGAAGAGTATATGTTATTCACAATGTGCCAAGCCTTCTTTTGCATTTTGTTCAGTGGGGTCTTGGACTTTTGTCCCAAATTCCTGTGTGGAATTTGCTAGGTGAGTATTCTGAGACAATGAGTATTTCTACCAGATCTCTGATTTAGCATTCATTTAGACTGAATGCAGAGGCGCAGAAGAATTTCCACCTCTTGAAGAAAGCTGATAGTTTGTTTAAAACATTTTTATAACTACTCATCCTATAATCAACTTTGGAAAGCTCACATTAAAAAAAAATATTACATTTCTGCATGAACTAGATGTGCCTGTTTTGAATGTGGAGACATCGTTACAGTAAGTCCTCATAAGCACGGAGAATAGATTCCTCTGCCTTTGCTTAATATTTAACTTTAGAATTTAAGAAATGGATTTCCCAGTTTAATTCAGAAAAAGTATACAGCAAATGGGTTTCTCAGTTTAATTCAGAAAAAGTATACAGCAGTTATCAAAGGTTGTTTAACTCATTTCCTTGAGCAAGTATTCTCCCATTCCAGATCATTTTTTTAAAAAAAGTTAAAGCTTTGAAATGAACAGTAATGGCCATCGAAGTTCCTTTTCTTTACGCGCCGTGGAGAAGCTGTTTCATAGCTCAGTTGTATGGAAAATATTTGCAATCAGACATCCTTGATGCAATCCTTAGCATCTCCAGGTAGAAATGTGAAATAATAATGAGTACAAAAAGCTTCTTCTACTTGAGGCCTTGAAGAATTATCCAGTGTGAGCTCAAGATGCATTTAATTGAGAGCTGTAGTATCCTGTTTAATAATGAATTTAGTGTTAATATTGCTGATGGACAGGAACATTGGTAACAACTCAGCTTCTGAATTGAAATACTACTGGAGAACATAGCAGAATTTATTTTAAAAGACTGTCAGAGGGAATCAGCACTCAAAGCTAATTTGTTCATCAGATGAATGGAAACATCAACAACACCCCTGCGCATGATTATGGCTGATGCCAATATAATAGCTTCTGTTCGTTCTATCCCAAGCTAATAAACGTACTCATACATAAGTCCTGATTATTTTCATTTTAAAAATTAAACACACAGTAAAACGTATTCAATTTTTAGGACCTCAACTTAAATTTGTTTTTAGAAAGAAAATTTCATAGAAAATGAAAACTACATGTATTTGAGTAAAGATACATGCCTACCACAAACATTCCCAAATGATAGGCTCAGAAGGAATTGATTTGTATTCATTATAAGTCAAATTCTGTGGCAATTTAAGATAATTGCAGATAGCATCATCAACAGAGAAAACTTGCAACTCTGGTTAAAACCTTCCACCATTCCCAAAGCTACTTCAAATTTTACTTTGGACAAAATTTCAATGGTAGCTTTAGGCTCAATCAACAAAGTAACAAACATTGATAGCTAGAAGATTTTTTTTCTCCATTACAGAATCATCATTATGAAAATTCTTTAGAGTTTTGCATTCATTCTTACCTTGACTTTGATTAATTACATATACACTGAGGAATAATAATAGTTTTCTTCAAGGTGACATGTTGAAAAATGTAGATAATAAAGAGAAAATTAATTTCAGCATCAATCAAGTATCTGTTCAAATTGCACTCTTTGACCAGCAGCATGGATTGTTTAATAAAATTGAGAATATTAAAATGAGATAAAGTAAAAATATTCATATGTGGAAGAGATTGGTAAAAACTAAAGTAACATCTTATGGAACACAAAAAGAAAAAAAACCAGTGATAATTTATATAACATTTATATATACTAATTTAATTATAAATGTAGAAATTACACTAATTTATATTCAAAATAATAATTATCATTCAAATAGAAATGCAACAGATATATGGTCAGGCTGGCCAAGTCTTTGTCAAGGTAACTGAGTGCTCTGTCTCAAATCCAAGTCATGTAGAAGGGAAACTTCCAGATTGTCTTCCTTTGTTGTAATTTAGTTTATATTTGTACACAGCCTTGGAGATGACCTTGGAGAAACTCTGCAATGATGGTTATAAGAACATGTCCAAAACATGTTTTAAGCCCGGTAACATGGAAAACCTAGACACACAGGCACCCTACCCTAATTCCTTGGGGTATAAGGGAGGGAAGGGAAACTGCTGGCTTTGAAGATTTTGTTAATCTATATCAATAAATTAAAGTTTCCTGGATTGGCCTATCTTTGTGTGGTTCAGAAGAAAGAATTGTCCTTTATAAAGATGAGAACCTGGATTGGATTGAAGTTGAGCAGACTTAATGCAGACAAAGAAAAACAACTAGTCATAAAAACTAAAAGCCCAAAATACTTGGTGTCTCAAGGAATAGCTCTCCTTATCCATTGTCAAATATATGATATGCTACTATATATATCTTGACTACTACTATATGCTAACTATTAACATTAAAGAGCCAAATTGCTGTTGGCTGTCATGGAAACAAGTAAAAGCATCAAACTTGGGTCTGAACAAGAAATGTAGAACTGTTTTGAACATGCAGTTTAATTCTGTTTTTATTTGTTTACAAGGCTGTTTACTGACTCAGTCTCCAAATATGCACAGTATATTTTCATGTTTTCCTCTGTCGCTTTCAGATAAACATTGGAGCTGAGCCGTTTTCAATTTTCAGATGGAGGACAGCATTGTAAGCATATAATATATGCCACATGATGAAATCTTCAAATACTGTATCACATTCTACTATGGTGTACTTTACTCAGCAGGAGAAAATCTTGAAAATAGGGTACAGTGGTTGAGTTGGATTTAAATTTGAAACTCAATCACAGTATTTTACACCCAAAATAAAATACTAAGAGACCATTGGTTATGATCAACTATGAGCACAGGGTTAAATATAATCAGTAAGCTTATGGTTCTCATTTGTACATTTAAATTCCTAGCTCACTAGGTGATGCTACTGAGATCTTTCCTCTGTGTCTTGTGTTTATTACAGTCTAGATGACATAAAAAAAGGCTCATACTCAACTTCGGAAAACTGAGTCTTGTGGGAATCCTAAGTCGAGGGAAATTTGTGCTGGATGGGGTTACACTGCCCCAAAAGACACTATGTGTAATTAAGGGGTTCTCCAAGACTCACATTTGCCAATTAAGGAATAGGTGGCAACTATTGTACAGAGGGCCTTTGTGCAGCTTTATTTTTGCACCTACTTTTACTCCTGAATAAGTGCTCATGCTTTACTCATCTTGAAGTTAGATTAATGCAATGTGCTCTATATGGCTTGGTGACTATAGATTTAGATAAATATTTTACTTTATTATGTGATTTTTGGAATTCATTCTATTACTGAGCATTTTAACTTGAAACGTGCAGAATATAGTGCTATATAAATTGGCTGAATATAATGATAAATAAGTAAATGTCATACACAATTAGGTGTAGTGAATAGTTGTTGTAAAATTGAAGCACTAGAATTTAAACATGCATTCAAAAATAAATTACAGGCACTTAAAACTCTAAATGCCAACATATTAATAGTCCTAGATCACATAAAAGAAAACAATATCCATAATAAATATATGTGGAACAGTGTATACAATAGACAATGGAGCATTATATCATAATTATGGAAACAGATACAAAATCTTATTTATGCAGAAAAGAAGTAATGTAAGCAATCAAAACATTCAAAATGGCAAGGAATTAAATTTGAAGACATTCCTGTAGAAATATTGAAACTAGTGGATTAAAACTAATGACATAAATATTTCAAAAAATGTTGATAAGCTGCAATTTAGGGATTATTTCAGTTCATTGGCAAATACCTTTATTTATTAATAACACAACAGGTTTGATAGGAAAAGTGAAATTTCTTTAATGTTTGAATTCAGGAATGGGTTAGAAATCTGAGATACTCTTTGTGGCATACAGAATTTAGTAAAAGGTTGCAAAGGTATAATTTTTGGCATTTAGGAATCTTTCATTGACTTTATGAAAGGACATTTCACCAAGCGGAATATAGTAAGTTGCTAGATATATTAAAAATCTGGATGATGTATACATTATGAATTTATGCTGAAAACAAGCACTGTTAAAGTGCTGGTAGAAAGAAACAAAATAATTTCAAACGTTAGATAGAATTTTAATTCTTGATATTCTGAAACTATTTTCAGAGAATCTTTTAAAAATGTCAAGAAGTTATAGATACATAATTACACTGATAAGAATTTATGCAATGCAGGTAATACTATTCTGTTGCAAATAACAAGCAAAGTTTATAGATTTTATTCATTCAGTTGTGTCAAATAACTTAGAAGCTAAACAGAATCAGAAGCAAACAAAAAGTAATGGTCATTATAAAAATAAAATTTCAGATTCAGTTATAGTGCTAATAAATACACAATACTAATACCTGGGTTGTATTTTGAATGATAGATGGGATTGTAGCATGGAAATAAAAAATAGAAACGAACAGGAGATAGTAGATTTTCAAACCTTAAGTAAACTAACCTGGTGTCAGAACATAGGATTGGAAGTTGTTGACAGATACATATTTTGGAGCTCAAGCAAAGTTAATGCCCCAAATGATAATTGGGAAAATAGAATTCCTTTAATATGGCTATGACAATTGCTCAAAATATCATAGGTTTAACACACACAAAATGTGTATGTGCTCCAGAGAATAGGAAAGATAGAACTGTGAATACTATTAAGAAAAGGAAATTAGAATAATTAGTACAGATGCTTATGCAGAGAAAAATATCTGAAACACAGGACTGAAAAATAACTTATATTGTAGCTGGAAATTTTTTTTAGTAAAACACAACGTTGTTCCAGACAATAATATCGAAAGAATAAATAGAAGCCTTGATTGCTCATCTGTTTGGAACCCGCACTGTATATTGGACATTAATACAATTGAGCGGGTTCAGAGATATTTCTCGAGAAAAGTACTCGACTCCTCCACTCACAATAGAATTCCCTATGCCTCCAGGCTTGAAATTTTGGGCCTGGACAATCTGGAACTGCTCCGCCTGCGGTCCGATCTAAGCATATGTTCACAAAATTGTCTGCTATAACATCTTGCCTATCAACGACTTCTACACGGGCAAACTACCGATACAAACTCAAGGTAAACCACTTCAAACTCGATTGCAAAAAATGTGACTTAAGCAACAGAGTGGTCAAAGTCTGGAATGCTCTACCCGACTCCATTGTTACAGCCTCAAACCCTCGCAGTTTCAATCTCAAACTGTCTACCATGGACCTCACCCCATTCCTAAGAGGTCTGTAAAGGGGGCATGCATAAGCACACCAGCGTGCCTACCGTCCCTCTCTTATTGTTTCCATTTATCTATATTTACTTCCTTTGCTCATGTTTATGTTCATGCCTATATTTGTAATCTTGTACATGTTTGATAAAATAAAATAAAAAAAACTTTAGGAGGAGATGGCACTATGAATGGAAAGACAGAGAGCAAGGAAGATGGTCATGATTAATATGGCTAATTTTCTGGTTGCATCTTCAGAGTTTAAAAATATATAGACTTTTTCTATATTTTATTTTATTGTATGCAGTTCCTCAAAAATGCTTTCCTACTTTATGAAGACAGTGGCATTTCCTGCATTCATCCTTACCCCATTAGGTAAAGACATCTCTAAATGAGGACCTTCATGCTTGACTTCTTTTTCTTCAAAAAAGCCTCTGATTGTACCAGCTGTCCGAACATATTTTTAGTCACTTAGTACTTCCATCCCTATGTTGCTGCATTGGAACCTCATTTTAAGGTCAAAAATTAGCCTAAATACAGGATCTGCTAAATGCAAAAGAGAAAAAGATCATGGTAATACATTTCTTGATGTAGTCTCTGGTTAAATTTAGAAGAAACCCTCATTATTTAAATATATTTTAATTTAGACTTTAATTGAAAACATCCTGCAGAGTTTGTATTTTTTAAAAAATACATCAAAGTATGTATCTTCCCAAATAAATCCAATTAAATTTAATGGAAAATCATGGACTGCCATCATAGACTGGGTTTCATACCATTGCTTTTCTCTGTGAGGTATTTTATATTTTCTTTTGTTGTTACAGGGGTCTTTCTCATGGAGCTTTAAAACACTAATAAGACAAAAAGCAAAATTAGTCATGTTGGTTATAAGAATATTTCCATGTTTTGACAGTATGTTCAACAGTGTTCAAAATCACCTGCAAGCTTTCAAGTCTTCCAGAACAGTCTTAAAATTGAATGTTGGTAATTAATTTATACTGCATAAAATGCTACTGTGTTTCAGGTTATAAATTACAAGCTATAAATTCTGAGTATAAAGTAAAGAATCAAACAAACAATGGTTAAACTCCTAGCTTTTTTTAAAAAAGAGATTAGGAATAACAGATTTATCTTTTTAAACATTAACAGTTTCTTTTATTTTCTCATCCCAATCATAGGAAGAGAGTATTAAAAACAAATCTGAACCCATTACAATACTTCATAGTGCCTAATTTAAATGCCTGAGTCTCTTCATAAATTCCATTTTAAAATAGTGATGAAATGCAGAGTCCATGGCTTCATTACACTTTTCAGTCTTCATGTTTTAACTTTATTTCCGATCTTGCCTGGGAAGTTAGAATTTGTAACCTATTGGTTCTCATTTTAATATTTTTCTGACCCTATCTGTAATTTTAATTTAACGTTGTAGTTGGATTCATGCGAATCAGTCCCGTTTGATTCCTATTTAACCTATTTGTCTATGGAGTTCAAAGGCCACTTGATTAAAAAGATTCTAAATTACTTCATGAGGTTATCCATTATTAGTTACAATTATCCCCCCCTCAAGAGCATTTGATTTTATTACAGCTAATATATGGTCAACAAGTATTTTTTTGTATTTTGTGTATAATCAAGATTAACTAAAAGCATATAAAATTTCCAGAAATGGTCTCTGTTTCTTTTCATTAATTTTATCAAACATTTTCACTATTGAACATTACTAGTCACTTACTTACAAGCAGCATTTGTTGTGTCCATTCTTCTGCTTTTCAGAGTCATGTCCAGAATATTTCCTTTGTTTTGCTTTTTCACAATATGCTTGGTAGTACAATCAATTAGCTTCCAGTTTGATTTATGTTTTATATGCTCATACAATTAGATCATAATGACCAGAGAGGGATAATGAACTCAGAGGGATGCACTTATTGGAATTCTGGATGATGAGTTTATGATTTATGGGCATGTTGGCCATAGGAGCTGCAATTACAGTGAACTTAAACCAAATGAAGATAAGTGGCAGCCAAATGGGTTTTGCATGTGTTTGTTACTCAAATTGGAGTATCAAGATTCTTTTGCATTTCTTTAGAAGTCAGTAAGACAATGAAAACAGATTCCCCAGCCTCTGACTTCGCTAAATGTAGCATCTGGATAAAACTGAACAAAATGCTTGAATAGCATGGCTATTTCCAAGAACATTGTTATAAAATTGAAAAAGTAAATACTATGCAATAATATTCAATGTCGTGGTAATATTATCCAATTTTTATCATTAAGAAACAACATTACAGATTTTTAGATATGTTTGAGCATTTTTTTTATGTTTAGAATTCAGCTTATGGAATGCATTTGAATTTTAATGCCTATTTATGATTATTAAAAGCAAACATGACATAGAATATGCTTTGGCTTTATTACAGAAGTTTATTTTCCGGAATTTGTCACATATCTCCAGAGAAGTGAATTTTCAAAACGTGATGGCAAAACATTACATTAAATGGAGCCCGGTATAGGAAAAACAAAATACCTCCATTCCCCACTTAAACTAAGAAACTTAAGGGAACTAGAAAGTATTCTGGACTGCTTTTTTTATATTTTACTTACGATCCTAGTTTCTCTGTCCACATTAATCTGCAATTGAAAATTTCTGTCAAATATATATTTAAATGTGTATATAATAAATAATATATACTTAAATGTTTATTGAAAAATGTGGATTTAAATGACTTCTTCCTCTCAAATGGTTTAAAATGCCAAAGACTGTTACCGATTAAGGAAATGCAGTGGCTAAATTCCTTTGTGTGCTTTAGTCAGAAAATATGGGTCAAGATATTCTTTTCAAGAATCCACAAAATCCACATTCCTCAAGTTTCTGACTTCAGTCAACAGCTTGGGCAATTTTCTTTCCGATATTATGCTGGTATGTCAAACTTACGTATGACATTTTGCAGATAGGAAAAGTTAAATGTATTTTTCATAGAATTGGGGAAAGAGAAATATCTTCCCTCCCATCCATTTCTGACCATAACAAAGTGATTACAAGCATTTCTTATAAAGAAACAGAATTCTTGCACAATGCAAACTATTTCTCTAAGTGTTTGTAACTAGTAAGTTGCATATTTTTTACTTTGTAGTGATTCAAGTATGGTTTATTCAGACTACTTAGTCCATTCTGGGTTCATTGTTACAACACTGAATATGTATGTTTTTGCCAGGTCAAATGATAACTAGGATGGAAATAAGTTAAGGCACTGCAGCCTATATGCAAAGTTCAGCTTCATTTAGTAGAGCAAAACATAGTGGAGTAATTCAGTTAGTGATTAAATTGTTTCCTTAGATAGAGAAGAATACACTATCATACCATGTATGTGAGTTAATCTTTTCTCTTATGTGCCTCAGTCTGAATTTGCTATTTGCCACAAAAGGAAAAGTACCATTGGTACTAAGAGTTCAGACCTAAGATTATGAGTTCAAGCCCAACCTCTGTCCTCAATTAATTGTAGGTCTTTAGTCAAGTTGCTTCTCAGCTCCCAAATACCTTCCCCAAGAGAACTTACACTTAAATGAATGGAACTCCTAATTGTAAGTCTTTATTTTGCGCTGGGGGAGAGGAATGTTTTCACAGAGACACTCAATCCATTGCCATTGATGCAACTTTTCATTCTACCGTATTATAATCAAATCAGTATGTTTTAAAAATAGTGACAGAACTCACCACAAACAAAATATGTCTATGGAGATTCTCAGTCATCCAGATCATGGTGGTCCCAAAGGTGCTTTTTCAAGAGGCAAATGGACTTTCTGGTTTTTCTTTGAAGTCCAGTTGCCTCTTGAAAAAGCACCTTTGGTACAAACAAAATATGTTAGGGCTTGAAAATCTGATTTAAATAAACATCTTAATTACTACTTCAACGTGTGTTGAACTCCTGGTGATTATCTGCATTGTTGCTTGCAATAATATTACAAGTGATTGGAAATGGATATTTTTTTAAATTTCCCAGGCTAAGTCACTGGGCTTTCTTAGTGATTTTTCATTCATTTACTGACAAAATTCAAACATGCTTAACTTACAAGCCCAAACAAAACTAGCTAGCTGTGCAATACCTATATAAAATCACCTCATATTATAACACAAAACAAATCTTTTTTTTTGTTTATTGCCATCTTACAAATATTTGAATATACAGTTCAAATCTTTAGAAGTTGTTGGTTCAGGGGCAGAACTATATGAATTTAAATTACCTTTCAGAAATGTAGTCCTGAGCCATGTTTGTGTCCCATGAATATGATTTGAGTTGGCTCTTCAATCTCTGAGGTGGCACAGTTCCTCAGTGGTTAAGACACTGGGCTTGTCAGCTGAAAAGCCAGCAGCCCAAATTCAAGACCTAAGTGCCATGTAATGGTGTGAGTTCCTGTCTTCACCCCAGCAATTGCCAACCTAGCAGTTCAAAAGCATACAAATGTGAGTAGATAACTAGGTACCACTTTATTGAAAAGATAACAACATTCCATGTCGTCATGCTGGCCACGTGACTAGAAATGTCTTCGGACAGTGCTGGCTTAATGGCTTTGAAACAAAGATAAACACCACCCTCTAGTTGGTAACGACTAGCAGACTAAAATCTGCAGACCTTCAATCTCTGCTTCATGAATTTGAACAATTAGATTGAGGACAGTGTATCTGGGAATTCAGGTGGTTTTTTCTGTTATAGTGTCTGCTATTTGAAACACCATGCTATAAGAGGTTAAGTTTGTCCCGACTGCTGCCCTTTCAAAAAGCTCTTAAGACCTGGTTGTTTTCTTGAGCGTGAGATCAGATTAGTTGAACCTTTTATCTGTTAGTTGTATAGTTTTCTTGGCAGCCATTTTATGTTATTGCTCTTGTTTTTCCTTATTTATTGTATTTTTCATTTTTGTTAGCTACAATTACGTTTAGAGAAATAGGTAGCCATATGAACTGATTTAAATAAATGCATAAATAAATGTAAATTTTTGAAGCTGTTTATTTTTGTCAGGATTGATTCTACTTTCCCTTAAAACATCTTGAAAAGGCTTAATAAGAGAACCTTCTACCACCCAAGTTGTGACAATGGAGAAAAAGAATTATAAAATTAATGTTTTTCTCTACTTGTGCGCTGAATAAGGTAGAATCTTTGGGATGGGCAGAAATACTTTCAGTGGTTGAAACTGATATATACACGTACAGAATTACAGATCCACATTTAAATATATATGAACTATACCTATTCAATATATAAAGCAACAGCAATAGCACGTAAATATACCTCTATCCTTTCCCAAATTTGAAGGAATGTATGCATAAAGTTTTCTTTATACCTTACGTTGGTTTACCCCTTTATACCGTGGTTTACCCCAATTTGCCTGGGCCACCCTAAAGATAACCTTAAAGACCTAGTAGTACACTGATTACAGAATCTTTCCAGCATGTGTGTATGCTTTTTTTTATGTCATGAAGGAAATAGTGTCAGAGAATGACTACTGATGGCTATAGCTCCTTGCATTCTCCTTAGACTTTTTAGACCTTTGCTAATGAACATGTGAATGGGCTAACGGTTCTCATTAATTCAAGAATGTAATATGTGGATTCAACATATTCCAGTAAGAAATTTACCAGAGCTATATTATCATAAAAGAAACTTCAGAAAATTAATAATTTGCCATCAAGAAAAAATTACATTTCCTTCAAAAGGATTTTTTTATTTTCATTAAATATATGCTGTCTGGTTATTGTTGAAACTTCAGCCCTGTATTCCCATCTATTAATTATATCTTGCATTCTCCCTTCTAAAGTTCTAACAATACTGGTCATTATTGACAGAGATTGATTGGCATGGAAAAAGGAGCCCCTGTTATGAAACTCCAGTGAAACTTCTTAAATGCATGTGTTTTGTACTTACAAGTATTTTATGCTTGCTTTGTGCACTCTAAATACCTCCTTACTCATAGTAGGCACTTGAAGAATTTGATGGCTATCTACGCATTCCTTGGCAATTTAGGGAATGAGGAACAAATGTATTGTTGTCATTTGATATGTTACAGAAATTTGGTCCCTTCATTAAACTTAGTCCTTGAAACTTGATTGGACACAAAGATTCAGAGAACTGGACAATTAGAGGAAAATAGATTATTTGCCTAAATGGCTGTAAGTGTGTGTTTTAATTTGTTTTGTTTGTTTATGATAGCTCCCTCACATCATTGACTTTGTATCTGGTTCACAGATTTTCAAACTTCTTGGCTGGTGGTCGCATTTAAAATTTGGAGAAAATATTGCAGATGTTATCACAGAAAAATATACTGTACAATTAATTATGGAGGCCACGTTACAAGAATATTATTAAATTTTCTGCCATATTTTCTAGTTCTTCATCAGGATACTCTCTACTACCTTGCTTATTTTTATCCTGGGGAGAGGGGGACAGGAGACAGCAATAATTTATATTTTCTAAGAAAGATGATCAGAAGCATTCTTGAAAATATTCATGATGCTGAAGGTTAATGATCCAGTTGCAATATGAATTACTAGCCTTCAATCGACCTACTAGTACTAGCCTCCAGTCAACTTATTTTCCAAAGCACCTGAAGGCAGGACAAAAAGCAATGATGGAAACTAATCAGGAGAAAAGCAAGCTAGAACTAAGGAGAAATTTCCTGACAGTTGGAACAATTAATCAGTGGAACATATTGCCTCCAAAAGTTATGAATGCTCCAACACTGGAAGTTTTTAAGAAGAGATTGGACAACTATTTGTCTGAAAGTCCCTTCCAACTCTGTTATTCTGTTATGAGTGCGTGGAGAAAGAGAAAAAGAAAATATGTGTATATGTGTGCATTTGTGTTCTGTGGGCAGGTAATGGGTTTGGTGTCAAGGAAAAAGTCTTCAGAGACATTTATATTTTGTGGGTATCCTTTGGAAAGGTGATTTCTGGGTGGTTATACTCCATTTTTGTATAACCATAATTAGCAGTTAGTTTTCTTGAAAGCATCTTTGAATTCCCTGACAAAAACAACAGTAATTTGTATTCTTAAAACATGTATTCTAAAATTTACTTAACTCGTTCTTGCTGTTGATGTGCTCTTTTGTGTGAAAAAACTTCTTAGTCAAAAAGTAAGAGAGATTGTTCTAATAATGCACATTGGAGGGGATATACATCACATTAAGAATACAAATAGGAAAAAGTAATTAATCTTGTTATTTGGTTTCAATTTCTGGCTGAATAGCTGAGTATTATACAACTACAGAATTTATACAGTCTTAAATTGAAGTGTACTGGTCCTCTGGCCATAGCAATAGAAGAGTGTAAAAGAAGTATTCTCTTATATTCCTGAAATCAGAATCATGAAACGTTATTATAATACAAATTAAATAAGAGTACAGATACAAATACATAATTTGAACATTAGAAATTAAATTGCTTTAAGTAGAGACAGACCAATATTATTTTTTTAAAAAATCACTAACAAATCAGATCTCTGGATATCCAATCTGATTTTAGTGCCACTCTGAGTCCTTAACTTTTTTATTTATTATCTTCAGACATTTGCTTTCATATCAGTATATTTCCAGCATAACTGTAAAAATGAGCTGGACAGCATATGTTAATCCCTTTTCACATCTTGTTTTACCAGCTGCAGTTTAAGATTTTCTTCTTTGAGTCGGCTACATATTCAGCTAAATTTGTTTTAAAACATGGTTGTCCAAACTTTTGGTTTGCCTGGATTGCATTGAATGAAGAAGAATTGTCTTGAGCAGCATATAAAATATATAAGAGTTAATGTATATAAATAATACATAGTTTATTTTTTATATATTTTTTATTATCTTGTGAAGCCACCTTTCCAGCTGTGCAGGGCTGCATGCAACCCATTGGTCACAAATTGGAAATTGAAACTCCTGGAGGAGAAAGCAGAACTGTTACTGGTCTTGCCATACAGGCCCAGACATCCGTGGTTTGCGGATTTCAGGGACCTATCGATCAATGACCCTGGAGAATTCTGCTGGACAGAATTTCACTCACACAGGGTCCAATCCAACATGCGGACACACAGTGGCTACACCTAGCCATATGGCAGTTGAGTGGAGACTTTTGAAAGGGGAGAAGCTCTCCAACAAAGTCATCTCAATGATCCAGGCGGCCAGACACCCGTCCACTAACTGCATATATAACGGTACTTGGACTACTTTTTGCAGGTGGTGTGACAGGATGAAGATAGATCCCACTTCTCCATCGGTGGCAAAAATACTGGATTTTCTCCAGGAAGGTTTGGACAAAGGACTTTCCCCAAATACATTACGTAGACAGGTGGTGGCTTTAACCTCAGTTATTTCCTGTGGTGACCTTTGATCCCTCGCTCATCACCCGAGGATACGCAGTTTCCTCCGTGGGGCCACTAACCTAAGATCTCCAGTGATCCACAGATACTCTATCTAGGATCTAACCAAAGTTCTCACAGCAATCATCAAACAACCATTTGAACCTTTGAGAACTCCACCTGCTCACCTATAAAGTGGTGGTCTTAGTAGCCATAACATTGGCAAGGTGAATCTCCGAGCTGGCTGCTCTGTCAGTGAGACAAGACCTTTTGTATTCCATTCCAACAGAATACTTCTTCATCTCGATCCAACCTTCATACCCAAAATCAATTCCGCCTTCTATCGAGCACAGGAGTTGATCCTCCCCAACTTCTGCCCAAGACCAGCCCACGCTCTAGAGAGACAATAACAACTGCTAGATATAAGAAGGACACTCCGCATTTACATAGACAGGACTGCTTTATTCAGAAGGACGGAGGCCCTCTTCATCTCGTTCCAATCTTCTGCCCAGGGCAGGAAAATCACACCCTTGACAATTGGCAAGTGGTTATGGGCCACAATCACAAAAGCTTACAAAACATAGACATTGCCCATGCCTCGAGGTATTATGGCACACCCCACCAGGAGTGCTGCCACATCGGTGGCTTGGGCAACTCAGGCGCCGATCGAGGAGATTTGCAGGGTGGTGACGTTGTCTCCGTCGCCTTTCATTAGGCACTATAAGTTGGATGTTTTCGCCTCGGCCGAAGCAGCGTTTAGCAGATAGGTCTTACAACGGCTGCACACACGAAGAGGGACTCCAAACCAGATGGAGACCCTCCTGTAGAACTTGCCAGCTTTGGTAGGTCCCATGCCTGGATGCTCAGAACAGCTCTCAGGAGAAGGGGCGTTGGTTTCTCTGGGAGTTGTGAAGAGCATCCAGCCCCACCGAGAGACCGTCTGGTTCTGGGTCCAATCCTGGCCAAGATGAAAGAGCAATGATGAAGAAGAAAATCAATAAACAGATCACTTCGACTTCACCAAAACCTGGGACACGGGAGGAACCATAAGGAGGAGTGTCCTCAGAAATCAGCTCAGCGTACTGAACGACAGACAGAAGCACTTCCCATGCCTGGATGCTCTTCACAGCTCCCAGAGAAAGGGTGTGTCAGGAAAGAACCAATGTCCCTTCTAAAGCACAGTCAAGCTGAACACTCAATAAATTTGCCCCCCGTGCTTTTCTGTTCAATTTTGAGAAGTTTAATACTAGAAAACGCAGGGACAAGAACGTGGATGTTATAAGTAAGATTATGTATGCTATTTCTATCCCACTTTGCATTTTTGTAAATGAGTAAACAAGCTTTTGTCTCTCAAAAATAATAAAACTGTGTTCTTTGTAACAAGGCAAACCTATTCGCCATAATAACTTTGTAAGATAAAATCATCTTTGAGATCAATTCTTAAAGACTTTATGGAGAAATGAAGTTTTCTTAGTAAGAGAATGAAAATAGTTTGTCAGTGCTTTCTTTGATGTTTTGATTTGCGTATGTTTACAAATATAAATCTAAAATATTATGGATTGAAGTAAAATATATATTGCCTAAAATAAAATATGTGTTAAAACTAAACTGATAATTAAAACAGAAGTGATTATTTCTTAACTTGTTCTGCCTTATTTTCATTGCAGCACAGAATTTGGCTTCTGCACAACTGATAAAGAGTTTTGAATCTTATAGAAGATGGTTCGCGTAGAAATTGTCTGATCATCCTGGAAATGTACATATTAGGAGCAGGACATAAACATACATGATAGCCATGTAGAGTTACAGTGTAGTAATACACATGAAATGCTTTCAGTTGCCTTGTTATCACATGGGCAGATACGTTCAAGTAATAGGATTTTGGAGTATCTGTCTTGTAGCAATGCATTAAGATTAAGTTCTAATGCCTGACTCTGAAAGATATGTAGCTTGGGGGAAGTTAGATTTTGTAGATACTTGGTTGGTTCCCAGGTTCCCTTATTTTTATCAAATGTCTTCCATGTTGGGGTAACCTAACATTTGAAACTATATCCCTTATTCTTTGAATGAGCAGGTCTTTAGCTTGGTCATATCTTAGAAATTAGGAACAATTTAGAAAGCACATATAATGCCAACTTCTTTATAACCTGTTTCCAGGAAGAAGGCAGATTGTTCCATTAAAACGAAAGGGGTCAGTGCAACTGGGGGGAAAACAGGATTTTCAGCCAATAGTTTTCTTATCCACTTCCAAGCACTTATCTGGATTGCAGGTATTCTTTTCTCAAACCAGATCTGGGCATTTGCTGATCTTTTGGATGCATCAAGTTATTGAGATCAAAAACTGATTGCACTGTTGCGCACCTTCTTTGCATAAATTTCTACTTGCACCTCATAAAGAATTTGGCCAGTGGTTTATCCCAAAAAGTTTTAATGCCACAGGTATTAGTTGCCCTAGTATAAAAGAAGTGCTTAATAGCACTAGTAGACTAACAGCTAGCTGCACAACTGTACATGATCCTGGTCCAAGTTTCTAATGTAAGTTTCAGCCCTAGCAAATATATTATCAGCATTTCCAAAAATTGCAAAATTGCATTTTGAGAGAAATTAGGGCGGTGAAACTAAGTGGAATAAATGTACATTTATCTAAAGAAAAAATTACTTTAAAATACGATTTCTTTGACAGAATTTACAAGTTTCTGTTTCAAGATGACTCTGATGCTAAACTATATATAATTTTGAATTCTACCTCTTTACAATCACATGCATTTGTTTAGAAATTCCTAAAACAATAGTGGCAAACACTTGTGGCAGACTAATAAAAAAAGTTCTATCATTTCTCAAAAATCCTACATCTCATTTATATTAGCGGAAAATTGGATGACAAGATATGGGGTGGTCACATTCTATAGTAAGGAAAGAATGCTTTTGTTATTTTTGTTGCCACGCTGGCATGATTTCTAACCAAATATAATGTAAATCTTTCAAAGTAATCAGTTTTCCATTCAGCAATGTTCTTAAGTGATTGAACATACATTTTAAGCAATTTGGTTCACTAGTAATGATCAAACCTCCCAGAAGCTCAAATATGTATTTAAACTGCCACTAGCTACGACTACAAATGTTTGTTGGCAGTCAATCTTCTGGGAGCATAATTTAAGTTACTACTGGGAAAAAAGATTTGGACTGGTGATTTCCATCTGGAGAGCAATATCTGAACTTTTTACTATTTCCTTTTCTAGTGTATTATCTGGTGTAGTGATTAAGATCTCAATGGAAGACTATTAGGTCCAGAGTACATAACTGCTTAAGGCTGCCATCAGCATTTATTATCCTTGGCACTGTGTGATTACACTAGATAATGAGAGGAAGGATTTCATATATGGATTCACCTTGATTGTAGTTCACTAGTCCAAATGAAAATTTCCCAGTGACAAAAAAATGACAGGTAATTCCTTTGAATAAACTGCATTCATTACATGATTCATTTTAAAATGAAATAAAATGCTGAGCAACAATTTCTTTTTTATAAGTTGCTATCAATATGAATAAAAATGAGAGGGAACCACCTAGCTCAAGTAAAATAGCCAGTGTATAGAAAATGTATTATTTTATTATGTTCTCTTATGTTCTTTAATTAGATTATTTATATTACTAAGACCAGCAGGTAAGCTGCTACATAAATAATTGAACTCCTTATGATGTACATTGTAGCTATTTATCTCCCATGTTTAAAGGAAAAAAGGTTAGGGATAACATTTGTTTGTGTTATCTTTTGAATGTGGATTCCAACTTTGTTTTGCACAGGAAGATGGCAGAAGAAAAATTCAATTTTAATTCTAGTCTCAGTAAATTATTAACCTTGTAAAGAATTACAGTTTTACTATTAACCCTCAACTTACAACCGTTTGTTTAGTGACTGTTCTAAGTTACAGCAGCACTGGAAAATGTTACTTACAACCAGTTCTTCCAATTATGGCTTTTACATCATTCCACCTGTTCATGTGATCAGAATTTGGGTGCTTAGCAACTGGCATAATTTATAAGGGTTGCTGCATCCTGGGGTCACACGATTGCCATTTGCAACCTTCTGAGCTGGCTTTTGACAAGCAGAGTCAATGGGAGAAGCAGGATTCATTTAACAGCTGCAGTGATTCACTTAACCATGCCAAAAAAGATCATAAAATCAAGTTACTTAATAACTGCCTTGCTTAGCAACCAAAATTCTGGTTGCAAGTTGAAGACTATCTGTATTTATAACTTGGTACTTTGCAGTGTGAGCAATGCATTATTATGTTCTTTCTTGAACAACATATACTATGTTTCATGTAGCAAGTTTTGTATAAGAGACAAATGGAATAAATAAAGCCATTTTTCAGAAGCCAATTGAATTTCTGAGTTTCACCATTCACTTTAATTTCCATGAACCTTTCTGCAAGTAGAATAGTTTAATGCCAAGTCTGATCTCAGATATACCAGAGGTAACACAATTAAAATGATTTTTGCAAAAAAAATTAATAATTGCATTTATGCCAATTAAATTTAAAAAATGCCATCAAACATGCCTTTTCTTTTATGTTTATTTTTATTAATTGTTTCAAGGTACAGGCATTAGTTAACAGGAAATAGTTTAATGAAATACCTGCATTGTTGATACATATACAGATAATTGGCATATTGCATGAAAAGATTGTTTCCACATTATACAATTTAGGATTGTAGGAGGTCATGAAAAGTCTATAACTCTCAAATGATAAAAAGAAATCTATTAAGGAAATTAACATTTTAACTCCTTAAGCAAGTAATAATTATCTTTTTCCTCTTTCCAAGTAGTTCTTAACTTTACATATTCAATCAAAAAGTACTTAACTTTATATATTCAATCCAGGAAATGTATAGAATGTTCTCTGATTTTTTTTAAATAAACAAGAAAGCCTCCCTTTTTGAAATCAGTGCATTTCAAAAATGATAAGAGGGAAATGTACTCAGACTGCTTATAAGAGTTCAAAGTTCTGAGAAGTCCAAACATTTTATGCTGTATGTAGGTATTTCAAAGTAGCCAGCATATATAACATTCCTTCTTCCTCCTGTTTTCCTCATAATAACCCTGTCAGATGGGTTGGGCTGAAAAAGAGTGATTGACTGGCCCAAGTTCATCATCTGGCTGGTAGAAAAATCTGCCTAAAAGATTTGGCAAAAATGCAATGACCTTGGTGTTGGACCCTTAACATAAAAAAATCCCTCATGATTGCCAATCTTTGGTAGGAAATGATACTAAAAAGATTCTTCACTATGCCTGCAAAATCATGTTTTCCTGGATATCTAATGTTTCACTGTCTCACTAACATTTTGATTCAAGTTACCAGTGTTGTCATTTTGTTTGTAACTAAAACTTTGTTTGCTTGTTTTCTGTAATTAATTCAGGAATAGGATCTTTTCAGTCCAGATATTTTTCTTGTTTCTGTCTAGCTTTTCAAAATTCTAAAGTTTGAAATAATGCATTTTAGCACAATAGAGTTATTTTATTTCCTCTGCTGATAGACAGACAGACAAATAACAAGAGATAGGTAGATAAGAATGAAGATAAGATAGATAGATAGATAGATAGATAGATAGATAGATAGATAGATAGATAGATAGATAGATTAATTGATAGATAATCTTACAATCTGTTATTAATCACTGGAATTAGAAGTAATAATTTCTTAGGTAGCTGGGTCTTTCCATGGTTTGTCAGACTGATTAATTAACAGTCACAGTAGGAATTCAGATAACAACAGCTACAGAAATGGTAACAAAACAGCATTTATGTTTCATAAAAATCAAAGCATACTGGGTCATCAATCATTATGTGGCAGGAGGGGAAAAGACCAAAATTGTGATATCTTGCTGTTTCCTGAGATATTTTGAAGTCATATTTTCTTTTCTGAAAGTGGGTAGATTTCAGAAGATACAGAAATCAAAAGTTTCATAGCAGTGGCCTGTGCAATGGGCTTTTAGAGAAATAATGTAGGAAACTCAGATTTCCATTCAGTGTTTCTAAAATGTTTTTTTTTGGTTTAGTCATCTGAGATGTTGCCTCTTAAATCATATCAGAAGTACCTAAGAGCAGTTTTGTTCACCAAAAATCTGAAATTCTAGCCCACATTGACATTAGATAAATGTGTCTTACACCCAGAAGATAATTTTAATCCGACCCTTTCTCCTCCTGACTTTGACTGTTACTGTCTGGTGGTGGTTTAAAGAGCTTTTGACTCTCTTCAGCTCTGAGAATTCCCCCTTTTTAAGCCCCTCTAATAGTGCTGAGTGGACAAAAAATTACAGATGCGGGAAAAGCTGACAAATGACTGCACAGTCCCTCCCTTTCCCTGCTTTCTAATGCCTCGGCAGTCAAAGCTTCTGCCAAAACATGCCTGAAAGCTAGCAAAGAAGACAAAGACACAAAGATCCCATTTGCTAAAGGAAAATAGATTTCATGTGTAAAATGCTAGTGAGAAGAATAGAAAACTGGCAAGAAGTTCATGGCTTCAGAGACAAAGTACAGGAAAGAACATTTCTAGAAAGACTAAAACTCTGTATGTCAAGTTCAACAAAATAATTGCAATGAGACAATATAGCTGGGCATAATAATTTATTACGAAGAATGAATATAAAATACTGAATTTTGTAGAACAGAAACTAATTGTCTACCTCAAGGTATTTATGCTCTTTGCCAAGGTTTTTTTTTCAGGTATTGAAAAAAATTCAATATCCTTGTGTCAGTAAATGATGCAGATAAACCACTTATTCATATATTTGCAAAGTTTTGAATAATGTAATCCTTGAGATTCAAGCACTCAGAATGTATTAGGATTTCTGAAAGCTGGTAAAAGGAGAAACAGAACTGATACCCAGAATGGTAGTATGTTGGTTACTTGGAGTTTATTAGGTCTGCTTGATTTGCATTCTCTGCTCAGTTGGGCTTAGTCTGCATTTAAGCTAACATGTCAGCTGTTACAGTTGACAAGAAAAAACAATGAAAGAGGCAGGTAAGATTTTTAAAACCCAACCCCCAGACTGCAGCCCATTACTGGGCTGTGTCCTATTTGGAAGCGAGGTGCAGGGGCGCGCATGTGCTTGCACACCAGCCCACCACTCACACAAGTCCAATGGCGTGTATGCATGCATGCGTGCCAGCCCGCCGCTTGTGTGCCCCAGTTCCTTCTTCCCCCAGCCAAACCGCAAAAATTGGGGACTGCTGGTTTAGAGTTAAGACCCAGTAGGTTAGGAAGAAATGATGTCATAAGATGAGACCTATTGAAATATTATAATTTTTTTTAAAAAATATGATACATTAAGTACAATATAAATTTATCTACAAGTGGAAATAGTGGTATTTTAATTTATCTGAATACTGGTTGTCTTCTTACTATGGGATGAATTTGAAAGGTTAACTTAATTTTTCTAATGTAGAAGATACTAAATCAAAAAGATGTCATATCAATAATTGATAAGAAAATGGGATTTCATTTTTCACACTAACAAAAAATAGTGAATCCAAAATATTCGATGTTTAATTGTTTTAGAACACAGTTTTCACACCTTGGTACATCTAGCCAAATATATTAAATTTATAATTAAAAGCTATACATAAAGTTCTGCAGGATACATTATCCATATATCTGAATTTGATTGGTTTCAGATATTTTTCATAGAAGCAACATCAATATTTGTTCTAGTTTCATATCCCCGGTAGCCCTGAGTTTGGAGTTATTTCAATAGAAATTAAATGTGATAAGGTTTTAGAGTGATTTCAAAGACAAAGATGAAATATGTGTCATTTTGCCCCATGAATGGAAAATAGGAAAATGAAAGATACAAGTTCCACTTTGATGATGCTTTAAAGAAATGCACAATCATTGAGCTTGCCTGTTGTATTTGTCATATTTGTATCAATTCACTATTTCAACTCATACTGTATATTACTTCTAGCTATGATGTTATTTATTTCTTGTATAACTGTGTTCAAAGTTGAAAAATGCATCGCTTTTCCACACATGAAATGTGGCAGAAATTTTCTTCCTATAACCATAAAACACACCTGATACTTTATTTCCATTTGCATGTAATGTGAAAGGAGTGATGGAGAATTTTTTCAGAGAGCTTTTACAGGACAGCTTTTAAAATACCATGCTTAGGAATAGAAGGAAGCTCTTGCTTGTGAAAAATTATGAAAACGGTTCAGTTGAGAATTGGGTATTAAAGCATAAAGAAATAATAATTGTAATATACTCATACGTAAATTTCATGAGTATAGATTGAGAAAATGTCCTTTCTTCTCCATGCTGCATCGAGAGTCCAGGATTGGGATTGGGTAGACTGCTTCCTATGACGTCATTAAGCTGGGTCTGTACTAGTATATAAAAGCCAGCCTCCGGGAGAAACCCCAGCTTTGACTCAGCTTCTTAATAGTCACAAGCTGTCTCTGAAAGCGTGTTAGTATTAGCCTCAGTGAATTGAAAGAGAAACTACTTTTGTTTTTTTCAGCTCCCGGGGACCCGGGCAGCTGCAACTTCAGGAGAGCGGGGCTCCGTTCTCCTGCAATGCTGGGATATTGTTCCCAACGCAGGGAAGCGTGGGAGGACCTTCCCCAGTGCCTCGGTTTGCTAGATCCTAAAACTGATCGGCAAACTGATAGCAGCAGCCAGCAAGCTGATCGTGTGGGCAGCTATTTCCCCCTTTCTCGGCTGACAAGATTGCTCGGGGCTCTTAATAGCCTAAAGAGCAAAAAAATCACCTTTCTGGAGCCTTATATCGTGGAGACCAGAGATAAGCGGAAAATTCTTTTCTCGTCGGGGAAGAAAGTGGACTATCACCCAGCTCCTTATAGCCCTCCTGCTGTTCGGGCTGAGAACACCTCCCGCTTTGCTTGGCCTCAGAGGACGTATTCCCAATGACAAGACCAACGCCCAGATGCCCCTGGCAGACAACAATCTTCTGCGGGTAAATGGCCCTTTCGAGAGGGAGGGGGTCGTTTCTTACATCGCTCTAAGTAATTCCTCGTTCTCCCCACCCATTGGAGGTTGGCTAGCTTTCTTTGCCTCCAAATGGGAGGAGTCAACGACGGACCTCTGGGTGCTCAACACAGTTCGGTCAGGGCTAAAATTGGAGTTCTTATCGTCACCTCCAGAAAAATTTCTAATTTGTCCCGTCTCACGGGATGGGTCAAAAAGAGCCCTTATGAATTCGGCCATCCAACACCTACTTGACATAAGGGCTATCCAACCAGTCCCTGCACTCCACCAGGGTTGGGGGTTTTATTCTAGGCTTTTCATTGTTCCCAAAGCATCGGGGGTGGCGTGCCATCCTGGATCTCAAATTTCTCAATAAATTTGTCAAATACAGGCGTTTCAAAATGCAGACTCTGCATTCTATTTTAGAGAGCGTTCGGGAGGGCGACCTCCTCACTTCCATTGATCTCACGGAGGCTTACCTTCACATTCCCATCTGGCCCCATCATCGCCAGTTTCTCCGTTTCTGTTACCAGAAGATCCACTACCAGTACCGGGCACTTCCATTTGGCCTCTCATCGGCTCCAAGGGTCTTCACAAAAGTTCTTGCAGCATTGGTAGTTTTGCTTCGTTCTGTTCCAGTGAGGATCCAATGCTACTTGGACGACATGCTGATCCTGTTCTCCAGCCTCCACTCTGCCCATCAGGACTTACAATTACCCTAGCCTGCCTCCAAAGTCACGGCTTTTCAATCAACATCAAGAAGAGCCATCTTTCTCCCACGACCAGGTTGCTCCACGGGGGAGCAGTCATCGATACAACTTTGGGTCAGGTTTTCCTGTCTCCAGACCGTGGGAAAAGCCTCGCAGAGATCATCAGTTACATCCAGCAACAACAGACTATTCCCCTATCTCTGCTGTCCAAGATGGTCATGGGGAAGATGGTCTCCTGCATTGGCATTGTCTCGTGAGCAAGGCTTCACTCCCGATCTCTCCAATGGTTCCTGCTCCCCTTTTAACGAGCAGGAACCAGTCACTCCTCGATCAGGGTCCTTCTCTCCCTTCAAGCCCGAAGGTCCCTCAATTGGTGGATCTCCTGATCCCTATGGAAGGGTCTCCATTTCAGGGAACCACACAGGTTGGTTGTCACTACGGATGCCAGCCTCCTGGGTTGGGGCTCCCATATGGAGGGCCAGATAGCCCAAGGGGTGTGGTCCAGGTCAGACAGCATCCATCCCATAAACTGGTTAGAACTCAGGGCTATCCTTCTGGCTCTCAAGCAATTCAAAACATCGATAACCGGCTTCCATGTTCTTGAGTTGACGGACAACATGGCTGCAAAGACCCACGTCAACCGACGGGGGGACGAGATCCAGGGCCCTCATGAGGGAGGCAGAACGTTTGGGGTTATGGGCAGAAAAACACTTGCTGTCGATCTCAGCAGATCACATCTCCAGAGTCGACAACTCCCAAGCCGACTGGCTGAGCCGGAGTTCAGTTGACCAGACGGAATGGTCCATTCCCCCTTCCCTGTTCAAGGATCTCTCCCTCAGATTTGGCTCTCCGGTGATGGATCTCTTCTCCACTCCTCTAAACGCCCAAGTCAACAGATTCTTCACTAGGTTTCCTTGCCAGGGAGTGGAGGGGACCAATGCTCTTCGGTGCAGATGCCCCACAGGTCTCCTCTATGCCTTTCCCCCTCTTCCCATCATTCCGGCACTCATACGGAAGCTGTTGAAGGAACGAGCGGAGCTAATTCTCCTGGCACCATATTGGCCACGGAGGCCCTGGTTTGCGGACCTCGTCAACTTGTCGGTGGCTCCACTTTGGAGGATACCAGCCCATTTGATCTCCCTGCACCAAGGAGCCCTGATCCATCCAGAGCCCCAGTGGTTCAAGTTGACCGTGTGGTGCTTGAGCAGCTGCAGCTAAGGGAGGCTAATATTCCAGAGAAGGTTATCCTCACCATCCAGGCTTCTCGCAAACCTTCCACAAGTCGCATTTATGATGCCACTTGGAAGGTTTTCTCACAATGGTGCCTCAAGGAAGGTCTCTCTCCTACCTCCGCCCAGTTGGCTGAGGGTCTTGGGTTCCTTCAGGATGGATTAGAGAAAGGTTTGGCCCCCAATGCCTTACGTCGCCAGGTCGCGGCTCTCTCCTCGGTCCTTTCATGGGATTCATTCCCTACCCTGGCCCACCATCCCTCTGTCAAGAGATTTTTGAAAGGGGCTTGTAACCTTCGCCCCCCTGTAGTGCACAGGTATCCTTCATGGGACCTTCACCTGGTCCTTGATGCCCTTACGAAGTCCCCTTTTGAGCCCCTCAGAACTTTCTCTCTCCAATTCCTAACTTTTAAGGTAGTGTTCCTAGTTTCTATCACTTCGGCCAGGAAGGTGTTGGAAATAGTTGTCCTGTCTATCAGGCAGGATCTCTGCACCTTTTACGAGGATAGGGTAGTTCTCTTTCCTCCCAAAAGTGAACACCTTATTCCACAGATCCCAGGACATTGTCTTGCCTGACTTCTGTCCTGCCCCAAGCCATGACTTAGAGCGCAAGTGGCACTCTCTAGACATTTGAAGGGCCTTTAGAATCTACATCAAGCGCACGTCCCCTTTTAGACGGACAGAAGCCATGTTTGTTTCCTTTTCCCCTTCCCATTTGGGGAATAAGGCCTCTTCCCCTTCTATTAGCAGGTGGGTCAGGGCGTGTATCACGCAGACCTATAAGGCACTATCTCTCCCGGTTCCACGGAGTCTAATGGCACACTCTACTAGAAGTGCGGCCACTTCAGCCGCCTGGACTACTCAGGCGTCCTTTGAAGAGATTTGCAGGGCCGCTACGTGGACTTCCCCGTCTCCCTTCATCAGGCATTACCGGCTGGACTCCTTTGCCTCGGCAATGGCGGCCTTCGGCAGACGGGTTCTTCAGCAAGTGGTTCAACCATCGGAGTGATTGACTGGACAAGGACCCGTCCACGGACATGCAAGCCTTGGTATGTCCCAATCCTGGGCTGTCGATGTAGCATGGAGGAGAATGGGCATTGGTAAATTTACCTGTGAACACCCTTTCTATCTATGCTGCGAGAGAGCCCAGCCCCTCCCTTGGTTTGTCCGGAGATGGTAAGGCTTATATGGTATCAGAGATTTGCTTTCAGAGACACTTCTCAGTCTGTCAAGTATCTTCGCCAAAGCTGGGGTTTCTCCTGAGGGCTGGCTTTTATATACTAGTACAGACCCAGCTTAATGACATCATAGGAAGCAGTCTATCCAATCCCAATCCTGGGCTCTCTCGCAGCATACATAGAAAGGGCGTTCACAGGTAAATTTACCAGCGCCCAATCTACTATATGCAGGAATTTTCATCCCTAAGTGATCTGGTTATAAAATATGATATCACATGACTATATCACTTAGTGACAACAGTTCCAGAAGTCCCCAGTTAGCAGCATTAAGCTAATACCATAGATTATTAAGCAAAGACTTCCTATGACTGAAACTTGCAAATTCCTGCCAACTTCCCCCATTGATTTTGCTTGTCAAAAGGTTAGGTTGTAAATCAAGATTTCTTGACTGCAGAGGTTCTGGGACTAACCACAATTTCAAGGAGAAGTCCCAGGTGTCAAGATGCATGCAGAAATGTTTTGGAGGAAGTTTTCTCATTCTTATTCTGATTATAGAATCACAGTATGCTTGGCACACTAATCTTGCAAATTGCAGGCATTAGGATAGGGATTTGCATCAAGTTTACATTAAAGCTTCTTCATATATGGTAGGGAGCTGCAGGAATAGTGTATGATCTAGAAAGTCATTCTTGTACCTTGCTTCCCATGCATTCTATTATGAAAAAAAAGAATTTCTGTGGGGAAAATTAATGCTAGGTTAAAGAATGAAATTATTACAAATGCTGCAATGGTTTTTAGATAGTCTTGGTTAAAGAGATAAGAATGTCACTTTCCTTTTGGGGGAAAAGTGTACTGTAGTTGAATCACGATGTCAACCCAACAAATTATTCGCTAGCTGGAAGTATAATAAGAGAAAAAAATTAACCAACCTCTTGCCATTTCTATTCTTTTCTAGCTTTGTATGCAGCTGCCTACATCTTATAATACGACTATCTTAGTTGACTACCAAAGTGTAAGATGTAGTACTGCAATTAGGTGTCCAGTTCATAACATATGTCTCTACGGCTTGAACAAAATGTGATAAAGCAAACAAGAAAAAAAGATACTATTTTTTAAAGAATTGCTCATTTTCCCTGCCTTATCAAGTGCCATCCTATGAAATGAAGGAAATGCTGGTAAAACTATTCCTCCCAACACATCGTTTTTTTTAAATATGTGCAAATAGGTTATAAATAAAAGCATCATAGGATACACCTTTTTTAAGTGCAGAAATCCAAAAGAAAATATCTCTAATTAGTGACTATCCAGGTTTTGCTTGAACACATCCCAAAAAGAGGAAATCACCATCATAGAGAGTAATTTATTCCACTGTCAGCCTGTTCCTATTGTAAGGAAACTGTGGCTGGAATAAAGATTCCATGTGCAATGAGGAAATGAGGTCAACAACTTTATTCAATAACAATCAGCTGTGTCCCACATCAGCAGATGGTAGTATTGGGGTGATTAACGGCATTTATAAACACACAGAGCAAAACGGGTCAATTTCTTATTGGTCTAAAATACGTTTTTGTCTTCTATGGTTAGCATCCACATAGCAATAGAATAAATGAATCTGATATGAGAATGTTAATCACATGGAGTAGTTGGTTGTTTGCACATACCTATAACAACTATACAGAACTTTGCTACATTATGGGCAATAACACCTACCTTGTTTGAAAAGAGAAATATGATATGAAGTTCTCAGGATATTTTGGTGGATGTAACAAGAAAGGGAAGACGAATCTTTGGATATCATTGTAGAGGGCAGATTCAGGGGCAGGTTCAGCTGATCATGGGAGTTTTAATAAAACACAAATATAAAAGTGCTGAGGGGAGGGAAGACTCATATTGTGTTTAAACAACTAACTACTGCACATGACTAGCATTCTCATTATTCAAATTAAAATAACTCTTAACTAAAATGCTTAAAATTTTACTTAAAAAGAAGACAGTATATAAATAGATACGTAATTATAGATTTTTTTTAATTTGGTGGTATGGATCAAATGTGTTAACATTTATTAGGAAAAGCCTTCAGGGCATGTTTCTACAAATAAAATAGCCTAAGTGGTTTACTGTGACAGTTTACTGTGACATTCTATATTATTGACTTTAATTGATTGGCATTTCATGAGCATTTGTGGACCCCGTATGTCAACATTTGGAAGATGGCTGGCATGGTGTTATAGTCCAAGTTCTCTTTGTACATCTGTGCAATATTGAGGTGCATCTATAAGAGGTAGTCCTGCCATCTTATACACAACCTCAAATGCAATTGGTTGTGATATAAGAAAAGGCTCAGTAAAATATGGTACACAGGAAATACTACAGTGTAGTATTACAGTACTATGTACTGAAGGAACATAAAGGAGGTTGTGCGATGAAAATAAAATGCTTACCTCTCACCTATGAAACATGTCAGGCATGGGAAAAGGATTTATATATTATCAGAGTTGCTTGATGGTGAGATGGGTGGCTTATAAATTAAATAAATGAAATAAACACCCCTTCTATATGTAAGATAGACCTTGTCATGTATTGTTGTGAGGAGGTTGGGGAGGAACATGGGCCAGTCCTGGAATCTTGGGAAGGCTCTGATGAGTGCTGTGCGTCGGAGGCAGAGATGGGGCCAGGGCTGTCCGACAGTTATCTGCCTTTGGAGTCGGAGATCAGTGGGGCAGAAGAACAACTGGAGTCTGTTCCTGATGTGTGCATGTGCAGAGCTGT
Organism: Bungarus multicinctus; assembly: GCA_023653725.1. Classification (NCBI taxonomy): domain Eukaryota; kingdom Metazoa; phylum Chordata; class Lepidosauria; order Squamata; family Elapidae; genus Bungarus; species Bungarus multicinctus. The sequence goes on along the minus strand of CM042842.1, from coordinate 40,188,693 downwards.
CTGGAGAAGGGAACAGTTAAGGAACAAGGGTAAATCAGGACTAAAGTCACAGGTAGATGGTGAATTGTCCGTCCCATAGGGAATAAATAAGAACGAAAGGGGAGTGGTGTTTGTAGGAGACAATAAGTTTGTTTAATTAGTGTGAAGATTTGTTTATTTGAGTTTGTGATTCAGAGAGACTCCTTGGACAGCTTGTGCTTGGAAGCTATTGGCCTGGCAACTCTCCAAGCCTGATAAGGTCTGTGGTTGCAATTCACCCTTGAAAGATGTTTGCCAGGACTTTACTGGATGTGACTGACAGGAATTCACATTAGCCAAATAAAAAGGGGTTTTGTCGGGACAAGGAGTCTGTTTCGTGATTTTGTGAAGCCTAGGTCAGAACATCTGTCTTGTCTTATGCTAAAGTTCTAGACAAGTATATTCGGACTTGAACAAAAGTCATTTCTTATATTTGCAGAATTTTGTTAGAGGAAGCAATATAGTTCAACTGGTGTGGGATACCTAATTCTGCATTCTTTTCTGCTCTTTCAGTGACTTGAAAACTTTCCTTATGGAAGGCCTAGCTCGGCAATTTTACCCTTTGAGACAAAAAGAAAGATGGCCCTTCCCTCCTGCTTCCTGTACAATTGCTGTTCAGATCAATACTATAGTCTTACCTAATGCAGATAGTATTGTATTTGAGGAAACAGACTTTAGGGTCACAGAATTACAGTACACTTACCCATACTCTCCAATCCATTATTGTGATAGCATCCATCATGTGAGGCAGTTTTATTCATTGGCCTAAAATTGTAAGAGAAAAGAATTTTCATGTTACATGGATTCAGTGGAACGTGTGCTTTTTCCCCATACTAGTTGCTATTCATGAAAGTCAGTTCCTATTTCTATGATATCACCATTCATTTTATCTAATTATATATGACCAAATCATGAGAAAATGTAGGACTTAAAAATAAAAAAAATGTTTTTACACACACGCACAAACACACGGATACGCGCGCATGCACACACACACACACACACACATTTGAAACTCAAATTCTCCGTTGTTTCTTTTTCCAGTTGAATTGAGAAAACCAGATGAGTAACAAAATTAACTCAAGACATCTTCTGGGGTCAGCATCTTCTGTATCTACCAAAGGAAAACAGATGAGACATGTTAGCAGAATTCCAAGGTACAGCAGCCTGATTTATCATAATGTTTCTAAAAAATATTCAAGTAATCTGTTTTTTCTGAATTGTGTCCAAATGTCACTAATACAAGCAAACTGCACTCTTGAATTTAAAAATAATAAAAATAAAATTGCTTTAAATTGCTGGAACTGTTCATCATTTGAAGCACCATGACTTTTGTCCAATATGGAATTTAACGTTTTGGTTCCAGGGATGGTTTAAACAAATAATAAATTTGCTAATGTGTCAGGACTGTGAAAATCAGTTGTCATCTGTCTGAAGATATAGAAGCACAGGAACAAAAGGAGCTCGCAGTATTAATAGTGTTTTGAAGGTATCAGAGCAAAAATTAATAAGTAGAAAAGTAATAGCATTGTTAGCAAAGCTTAGTTATATAATGTGGGTTTAAACCAATGTGGACAACTTTCCAGTAGGCAAGAGCTATTTTTTAAAAAATGGTTTTCTGAGCACCTGTGCAAAGCAGTCATATCACCAAGTACAAAGAGTTTGGCATTCTGCGATAGGGCTCTGTCGGTTTACTATTTATTTACTTATTTATTTTTGTGTCTTTGAGTCAGTGTTGATCCTGGACTATTACATGGATAAGTTCCTGCAGTTCTCTTGGCAAGATTTCAGAATAATTTGCCATTGTCTCCTTCCTAGGGCCGAGAGAAAGTGACAGGCTCAAGAACACCAAACTGTCTTTAGCTTAAGGTGGGACTGAAACTCGCAATCTCCCAGTTTCTAACTTAAATGATACATTAACCATTACACTTAAATAGCTGTCTTGGGCCATCTTGAACAGAAGCAAATTATTTTTACTTGTTTTCCTTGCATGGAACCTCTGGGGATCCTGTATAAGGAGCCTAGAGCACGCACTTCATCAGTATGAGTTGCATACTGTAATTTGTCCTTGTACATCAGAAATCTGTGAATAAATATATATGAGAGTAAAATATGAACACTGTAAGAAAACCCATATAAAAATTACACATCCTTCATAAATTGCTCTCTTAACAAGCCTTATTCCTTTAACTAAAAATATCATTATGACACATATTTTGCCACTTTGTATTCCCAGTTTGGAATAGTTTTGTAAGATTAAAAGTTTATAGACAACTTCTTCATATACAAAACACATTTACAATTACTTCTTTCCCATACCATCCTATCCTGCACAGTAGGAAATAAAGTCAAACTGGTTTTTAAAGGCATTTCTGAGTGTCCAGACAATCAGAGAATTATAGGTGAAGGAAAAATGAAAGGCAAGTATGAAAATTGTAATTAATTTATTTGTGGCAACATCAAAAGCAGCTATTAGAGGCAGACATATTAAGCTTTCTTAGATTACTAGCAACTGAGTAGAAAACTGTGGAGAAGAACAATAACATTATAGCCATGTATTATTTAATTAGTTCTTTTCACCCTTCACAGAAATATTTCAGAAAGAACTGTCTACAGATCGCAGCCTTACATGGCTTTTCTCTTGATATTGTTAGATGACAGAAAAGCGATGTCAATTTGATTAGTACATGGGAATTAAAAAAAAAAATATTGGAAAAAGGGTCTGGATTTTGCCAAGAAAGTTCTACGGACATGTCTAGAAATGATCAAGAATCCAAATCAACTCAAGAAAAAAAGATTTTATTGCTGAGTTGATTGTTCTTTGGTCCTCTGGAACAGGGGTCGCCAACCTTTTGGACCTCAGGGACCACCAAACTCATAATTTTAGATTTCAGGGACCACTAACTGGTTCTGTGGGTGTGGCCTAATTTGTGGGTGTGGCTTGGTGGTCATGTGACTGGCTGGGCATGGCTTGTATGTAAATATTATAAATATTTACATAAATGTTAATTTTTTTATAAAAAAGAGCAACCAAAATCAGGCAAAGCAGGCAGGCAGATTGAGTTGCTCACAGAATCACAGATTCATTCAGAAATATATCTATCTGCCATTGGCTAGCTTAGTCTGTCACATAAAATTTGCTTGCAAGCAAACTCATAAAATTTGCCAGCAAGCAAACTCACAAAATTAACTCACAATATACCATATATGTAAATATTGAATTTTTTATATAAAAAAGCAACTTTTATCCAAAATCAGGCAAAGCAGGCAGATTGAGTTGCTCACAGAATCATTCAGTGATCTATCTATCTTCCATCAGCTAGCTCAGTCTCTCAAATTTGCTTGCCTGAGTCTGCACTGAATTTGCTTGCAAAAAAACCTTCAGTCCTAAACCTTCAGTTCAGTTGTGCTTAGCTAGAAAGCAAGAAATCAACCATTTCCTGCTTCCTAGCTAATGTAAATCTCCTGGCACAGCAGAACAGATGATGGTCGGAAAAAGGAAAAATAGCAACTTAGCAAACAAGTTTGTCGGGTAAGGAGTAAGAGGGCGGGGAGGGTTCCTGCAGGCCATGTGGGCTGAGCAGCTTTGTGTTTCTGTGCAGCCTGGATTAATTGCTTTGTGGGGGTGCTTTGGGGGTGAGATTTCTCTGCGGCCCATCAAAATTTTGTCAACCAGCCCACCGGTTGGCGACTGCTGCTCTGGAAAGCAGAAACTGGTAGAAAACTACCATTTTGATGTTTGGTGAGTTACTTATAAAGTTCTTCTAAGTATAAGATCCTTCCCCTCTACAAAGTATGTTTGAAGAATTTATCCTTCCATAGATTTGTCAGAGATGAGGAATGGTGGAAAACAATCATAATGCCCCATAGAAGTAATTCGCCTCTTTTTTTACTGGACCTTGGTGGATAGTTGAAAGAAAAATCCTTTCTTAATACAATTTATAAAAGTATTTTAAGCAGAATTTAAAACAAAGCTGAAATTCTAAATATCCTTTACACAAGAAATTCCTTTAAAATCTATTGGATTCCCCTGAAAATATGTTCAAGATGGGGCATTAATATCCTTTACATTAATTCTACAAAACCATTATATGGAGTATAACACTCTTCCTAAAATATACATTGATCCTATTGTACTGTTCTGGTTTGTGATGTTACAGTTAGAATTAATGCTTGAAATCTGACCAATGTTCCAAGTATTTCAAAAATATTAATTACAAACAAGGTTGAACTCATGTGGCATGTTCTTTTTGCTTTTCTTGCTTCTATTAGAATAGTTGCTAAAACTGACCTTATAACTTTGAGGTTATAATATTGCATTTCCCATTGTCAATCCCTTTAATGACCCAGTGTACAACACATTAAGTCATTGATAGTATCCTATGCAGTTCAGAGATTTACACTATAACTCTTACCTTCCTTGCTATTTCTTATTCAGACTAGGCAGATAGAACTCAAAAGTCCAAAAATAGATGGACAGTACTTGGTTGCTATATCTTTACTGTTGTTGCTGGTTCGTATGGTGACTAAACGATACCATGTTTTAAAAGTATTTGAAAAAAACCTGGTGTTGAAATGTATGTTGTTATGATCAGTGCAACAACTTGCTCAGTTTTCAAGCAACCTTACTGCATATTCCTATGGAAGATCAGTATCATTATTATTCCCAACCTAGCAATTGTAGAAAGAATTAAATTAAGATATATCTTATGATTGCCTGGTGAATTCAGAGGCAAGGTGAGGTTTGAATAGGACAGTTTCCTGGTTAATTGTTCTCACAGATTCTCTGAAATAAGCCGATATTCAGCATAGCAATGGTACCAACAACCTTCTTTGGACCTGGTAGCAGATTATGTGGAATGTTTGACAAAGCCGAGACAATAAAACAAAAAGAAAAGTATATTTTATCAAGAGGAGAGAGAGAGAGGGAGAGAGAGAGAGAGACCCCATCATATCCCAGCTGATTCTACATTGGAGAATAAATAGCTTCTTTTATGTTGAACAATGCTCACTGCATTTGCTGACAAGCATTTGCTTTCTTTGTGTTTAATCAGCCAGGCTTCCAGATAAAAGAAGTTTGGGAAGAAGAGGGGGTGGTTTTCTTTATCACGCAGAGAAGAGAGACAAACCACCACAGGATTTTCACTTCATTCTTTGCTTAATATGATAGAACTAAATATCATTAATGTTACATTGCTTATATCTGGCATTCTGATACCTGCTTTTTATGCCAGTGGGAAATGATTCTAATTTTAGCCTTCTATAATCATCATTGATTTCTCTCTATATATCTATCTCTTTCTCTCTTTTGATATACATTTATTAAAGACACAGTGCTCCATTATTACAAAGAAAGAACTATTGGAGGGGAAAAAATGCTAGTATAACCCTCAGCATGATACCATCTATGAATTCATTCAGATTAAAAAAAGAGTCACCCCACTCTGATTGGGTTAGTTTGAAGCTCTTCACAGTGCTGGGATTTCAGCTCTGTCCTAATTTTTTATATTAAAAAGGCAGTATGGACTAGACTCTAGTACAAGGACATGTATCATGAATACACATCATGCCATCTGTCTGTTCCATTTGTCTGCATGGTTCTGCAGTCAAAACAAATCCGTCATCCCAGATTTGCTGCGGGTAGGTTGCCTGGGAGCCAGGATTACAACACAGAACTCAATTTCTAATGGTGGGAGGGGGAGAGACACAATTGCTGCTTCTCATTTTATTGTTTGAATTCTGAATTACGTTTCTTCTCCCGATGCCCACAGCCCAAAGGAAATTAAGAGTCTTTTAAAAAACTTTTAAGTTTTCTTCTCTTCATGTCCACAGCCAATTTCTGTAGATAGGATCAGAACTACACCAACTTTTGAGAAGGTAGCCTGAAAAATATTCTCAATGCTACTCGTGTTTTTTTTCCCTAAAAATCATCTTCATATTAAATATCGGGGGGGGGGGGGGGGGAAATCTGGTTATGTGTTTTGAATCAGTCCCCAAATTGCAAAATCTGCCACTTTATATTGCGTTGTATCCATCACAAAAAGAATGAAATATTCTCCCCTGAGCTGTTAGAGCATGGGAGGTGCTTCAGTCTCTTCTTAGGAAGGCTGGGCTTAATTTTGAGGACGCACCTCCTCCTTCACGAGACTCCTCCTTAGCGTCCCCAATTTTAGCTCAGGCTTCCTAGAATAAGGTTGTGGTTTCTCTGGCCGGAATAGAGCTAGAATAATTTGTTGAAATTGCAGACCCAGGTTTGGTGATTTCTCTCCCGTTTTATTACTCTGTAGCTTCCAACAGCCTTCCTTAGATCATCTGGCCATCGGACCTTATCAGATCGCTCCCTAGAGTGTGCGCTCGAGTCCAGCAGAGGCTGCAGCCTCAAAACAACAGAGGCTTATCTCTCCGATTGTTTCCCTTCCGTTCCGAACGCTCCAATCATCTTGAGGTGAAAACCTCCAAACATCTAGTGCAGCTCTCAACATAAAGCGCACAGACAGTATCTGAGGCTTCCCCCCGCAGAACACCTTCGAGGGCAGAGAATTAGCCTCTGTACCCTCCCTGCCAAGCGGTTTTGCCTGCGGCAGATTGGGTGGTGATAGCTCTTTTGCCTTCGCGCCACAAGGCAGCTGCCATTTTAAGCCAACTGCGTGGCAAAAATTTTACAGATTGCGACCCTTGGCTGTGGGATGATTTTTCCCTTCTAGGTTTCCCTTCCTGGGCACCGGGGACAGGTGTCCATACTCCCAGTTTCTCTGGGTAGTAGTGAACTTAGACTGCTGGCTCAGCCCCACAGATACTATTTAGCAGCTCAACTGTGTGCAATAGGCCTTAAACGCCTGTGCAGGTTATCAGTTGCAGGCCTCTCTGCTTCTCCATTGAGCCGAAGGGAGAGTCCAGGATGAGGTAGTCTCTAGTCTAGCTCTGCAGACGGAGTTGAAAAACTGAGGACACACCTCCTGGTAACGGTTCCCAGTTCTTCACTCGGTCTCAGCATGTTCAGACCACCCTTTAAGGGCTCTGAATAGTTCAGATTGTAGAAGAATTTTCACCCCCTGGATTAAGCTTTTTGTTTAGAGACGCTTAGATCAGGTTTGACAGCTAGCCGGCTTGCCGGTTTAGCACTTTCATTTTTTCGTGCCTTTTTTTCCGGTTCGCGTTTTTTTGCTTATTATATAATTTTTAAACTTTCCTTGCTAGTGGACTGTTTTTTTTCTTTTTCTGGTTGGAATTTGGGTGGAGGTGACCCTGAGAGCCCGTGTGGATGGGGCTGGGGGCGGGAGTCGGCATCTGATTCAACTCGCCTTCTCCCGATCCACTTTCCCTTGACTTGGGCTAGCCGCATCTGCCGCTAAGCGCCCCTTTTTTCAGAGGCAGCAGCCATTTCTCGAGTTTTGGGACAATCTTGCAGTTCGTCTCCAAGATTGTCCCTTTGGGGGGGGGGGTTCTGGCCATTGGGATTGAATCCTGACCCTCCATCCAGTCCCCAGAGCACTATGGCAGCTGCGAGATGCTTGAGTCTGCCAGATAATTGCGGTGCAGCCAGCACCAGGCTCTCAAGCCTCTGACCTGTCAAGGCTTGCTGCAGTTCAAAGAGTCAGCCATTTTTCACCTTTTTTTCTCTGACTCGGCTTTTGAATTGCGGAGCTGGGCTGAGCTCACCACTTTGGGTCACACTAGCCTTCTGAAATGGTGGAAGCTACTGTGGCAGTAGCAGACAGCATTAGGCTAAATTATTTTTTTCTTTAGTTCTTTTTCCCTTTCCCTCCCCCTGTCAAGTGACAGTTAATTTTGGTGGGCTCAAAATGGCCACCAGGGGAGCTGATCAAGAACTGTCAGTTCCTCAGCAGGGTAGAGAGAAGGCTGTAAAGGGATCGCCCAATCCAGGTCTGCTGGACTGGAGGCAGCAGCTAGGATTAGAGCCAGGGCTCTAGCCCCTAGAAGACCCTCTAGGCTGAGGATAGGCAGGCCAGGCGCAGACAAAAAGCCATAGATAAACAGTTTGACAAGGCAGTGAGAGATTCCAGGATGGCTGAAAACAGGGCCACCTCTCCTCTGCCTCCACAAGATGACAGGCAGATAGGACCAACTGGCAGATAGGCAGTATTTGACTGCCTGGTCTCCTGGTGGCTCAAGTACTCAGGATTTGCAGGGAAACCTCCAAATCAGGGCAGAGACCTCTCACAATTTTGTTGAGCCGCCTCAGGGGATCCTTGATTGTGGCACCTGCAAGCCAAGTCTCCAGCGGAGCCAGACCTGTGCCTGCAGCCATCTTTACACCTACAGCAGCTGGCTTACGGCCTGAGGAGACCCAGATGCAAGAAATGCCATCCTTCGTGAGAGCCTGGATCTCCCAAACATTAAGTAAGGAATTGCAGGCAGAGGTCAACCAGCTGCGCCATCTGTCTTATTTGAACACTAACAGAGGCGTCCTTCAGGGGCAGGCTTTTGCAGAACAGATGATCCACTTCAGAGAGCGCTCAGGATCCTTTTCAGAAAGCAGCCAATTTTATGGCTCCGAGAGGGACCTCCTTCCAAAAAGGGATTTTTCGGATGAGGAGTCGGAGGTAGCAGGTCCCCCCTCCTTTAAGGGCCTTTTCCAGCCGGCTCTCTTCAAGACTCTGCTGGTTAAGGCTAAGAGCATGGCTCATCTTAAAAAGGACACGGTCACTCAGGACCTTCCCACAGAGGGAGAGGATCAGGAAGATTACCTGTTCACTGAGAAAGCATCTATGGTGGATGCTGTACCTGTGCCCCAGATGTTTTTGAACTTGATAAAAAAGCAATGGGAGTCCCCTGGGGTGTACACTTGCCCCAGTGGGTCTGAGTCTACCTTTTGGACATTATGGAAGTGCCAAAGGTAGATGGCCCAGTGGTGGCTTCCTCATCTGTGATCCCACCTGATGCGGAGGATGATTTAAAGGCAGAGGGCCGGAAGGAGGAGATGGTGCTCCAGAGAGCTCATCAAGCCGACGCCTGGGCTACTAGAGCATTGACAACCGCGTCTTTTTTTACTTGGGCCTCTTTGCGGTGGCTGAGGCAGCTACAAGGCAGAATCTTACCTGAAGATCTCAGGGTGCATCAGGACCTGAATAAGATTATAGCTGCAGCTCAATTGACTGCTGATGCCACCCTCATGTCAGCCAAATTTTCTTCCAGAGCCATGGCTTCTTCCATAACAGCACATAGGCTCCTCTGGCTAAGAAATTGGCAAATGGACGTCAGAACCAAATGGAAGCTGGCCTCGCTCCTTTTAAGGGAGAGAGGCTTTTTGGGGAGGCCCTGGATCCTTTTTCGATGGAAACCAGGGACAAGCGAAAGATCCTGCCCTCCCAGAGGAGGCACTTTGATTACAGGTCTCCTCCCTACTACAGGAAGCCCTCCTTTAAACCGTGGGAACTGTGGGAGGCTTTCCCTGTCAAAGTAGGCCATTCTTCCAAAGATCCTCATCTCAGGCCGATAGACAGGCCTTTGCCACCAGAGGGCGTCAGAGGCAAGAGGGCAGAAGGTCCTTTGGGGGCTCCCACAGACCTTTTAGGTGCAACAAGTGACGCCTGAGCCTCATCTCCCATAGGGGGCCATCTGGGACTGTTCTGGCAGAGGTGGGAACAGACCACGACAGATGCTTGGATCCTGTCAACCTTACGGTCGGGTCTCTCTCTGGAGTTTCTTTCCTCCCCCCAAGAGCCTTTGTGTGCTGCCCCATCTCCAGAGACACCTCAAAGAGGGATCTCATGGAATCAGTGATCCAACATCTGCTGGACATTTGGGCCATCCAGCCGGTTCCGGAAGACCAGGAGAGACAGGGTTTCTATTTAATATTGTTTGTGATTCCAAAGGCCTCAGGTGGGTGGCGAGCAATCCTCAACCTGAAAGGGTTCAACAGACATCTAATCTACCAAAGGTTCAAGATGCATACCCTCCACTCCATCCTAGAGGGACTGCAGGAGGGAGATTTTTTGGCCTCAGTAGACTTAACAGAGACCTACCTCCATGTGCCCATACACCCCAACCATCATCAGTTCCTGAGGTTTTGCTATGGTGGCTGCTATTTTCAATACAGGGCTCTCCCGTTTGGCCTGTCATCAGTCCCACGGACTTTTACCAAGCTCCTGGCAACTGTAGTGGCACATTTCAGAGCCTTACCAATAAGGATCCAGTGCTATTTGGACGACATCCTGATAGCATCCTCTTCCCAAACCCAGGCAGAGGAGGGTCTGATGTCGACAATCAGGATTCTTTGAGAGCACGGGTTCTCGATAAACCTGGACAAATGCCACCTAGTACTATCGACTCGGCTCTTGCATTTGGGGGCTATCATAGACACCTTGGCCAGCCAAGTTTTTCTTTCACAGGAGCATCGAGACAGTATCAGGGAAGTCACATCGCTGATCCTGTCTTTCAGAGAGGCGCTTATCATCTTGCTGTCTCAACTTCTTGGCAAGATGATAACATACATCGGGATTGTCCCATGGGCACGTTTCCATTCCTGAACCCTATAGTGATTGCTCTCTTGCCAGAGGGAGTGCAGGGGCGACTCACCAAGGAGGGTTCACATCCCCTTGCCAGTTCTTCGTTCTCTCCATTGGTGGCAGTCCCAAGCATGGATCAGGGATGCTTCTACAGGGAGCCCCAGAGGATTACCATCACCACTGACACCAGCCTGTATGGTTGGGGGGGCCCACTTGGGAATACAGGTCACCCAGGGGAAGTGGTCACAAGAGGACTTCGCCCAAAACATAAATTGGCTAGAGCTCAGCACTGTCCGCTTAGCGCTCAAGGATGTAAGGCAGGAGGTGATGGGGAGACATGTTCTTCTCCTCATGGACAATGTGGCTACCAAGGCCCAGATAAACCGGCAGGGGGGCACTCGCTCCAGGCCTCTAATGCAGGAGGTGACTCAATTATGCAGGTGGGTGGAGAGACACCTGTTATCCCTATGAGCAGAACACATCTCGGGAGTGTCCAACGTGCAGGCAGACTGGTTGAGCAGGGCCACAGTCGACCAGTCGGAATGGCTACTGCATCCCAGTCTGTTCCAGGAGATGACAGAATGCTTCAGCTGCCCAATTCTGGATCTCTTTGCATCGCCAGAGAACACGGAGCTCCCAAGTTCTTTGCTTGATTCCCTGCACGGGGAGCAGAAGGGGTCAATGCTCTCCAGTGCAGGTGGCCCCAGGGACTATTGTATGCCTCCCTCCCCTTCCCCTGATTCCAGCGTCAATCAGGAAGGTACTGATGGAGAGGGCGGAAGTTCTGTTGGTAGCCCCTTACTGGCCCAGGTGCCCTTGGTTCGCCGACCTGGTGGGCCTGTCAGTTGCCAGACCCTGGAGAATTCCCCTGTACAAGATCTCCCTCAGCCAGGGTCCGATTGAGCACCCAGATCCAGCCTGGTTTCGGTTGACCATCTGGCGCTTGAGCAAGGGATCCTGAAGCGGGAAAAGTTTTCCACAAGGGTCATTCAGACCATCCAGGCAGCCAGAAGACCTTCCACAACCAGGATATATAACGCAACGTGGAAGATTTTCTGAAGTTGGTGTGCTTCTCACCAATTGGAACCCACTGGTGTTTCTGTTGCAAAGGTGTTAGAGTTCCTACAGGACAGGTTGGATAGAGGTCTCGCCCCAATACCTTGAAGAGTCAGGTGGCTGTCTTTTCCTTGGTGATTTCGGTCAAGGACTCTACTTCCCTGACCCAACACCCTAAGATGAAAGCCTTTCTTAGGGGAGCCACAAATTTGAAGCCTCTGGTGGTCCACCGCTACCCCACCTGGAATTTGTCTAAGGTCCTGCAGGCACTGACTTCTCCCCCATTTGAACCCTTTCATAAAGTCAGCCTTCGCTTATTCATGTACAAGGTGTCATTCTTGGTGGCCATTACCTCAGCCAGGCATATCTCGGAGTTGGCGGCCTTATCCATCATGAAGGATCTGTCCGTATTCCATGCAGACAGGGTGGTTCTACGGTTGGACCCTACCTTTTTGCCCATGGTGAACTCCTTATTCCATCGTTCAAAGGAGTTGATTTTGCCAACTTCTGTCCAGAGCCTACCCATGCACGTTAGGAGGATCCTCCATATTTACATTAATAGAACCTCTTCTCTTAGGAGGACGGAAGCCCTGTTCATTTCCTTTCAGCCATCAACCTTAGGTTGCAGGGTGACACCTTCCACAGTGTTTCGCTGGCTCAGAGCCTGCATTGCAAAGGCCTATGAGTTACAGAGGCTTCCTGTACCCAGGAGAATCACTGCGCACTCAACCAGAAGTGCAGCGACCACCACAGCCTGGGCAATGCAGGCATCGATTCTGGACATTTGTAAAGCTGCGACCTGGGACCCCATTCATAAGACATTACAAAATTGACTCCTTTGCCTCAACAGAGGCAGCCTTTGGAAAACAAGTCCTGCAGGGTGTTCATGTAGAAGTGGGGACCTCCGACCAATCCAGTTGCCACCCGTAGGACAGCCATCAGCCAGCTTTGGTATGTCCCATCCTGGACTCTCCCTTTGGCTCAGTGGAGAAGGGGCATTGGTCCTACCTGAATGCTTCTTGGGGAGCCAAAGGGAGAGTCCAGTCCCACCCTGTATTCTGTCAGGTCGGAGTAGGGAGGAAATGTCCCTTTTTTTCACAATATCAACTAAGGTATAGTTTGAGGACGAGGAGCAGCTGAATTCGCTTCAATGTCTCATGCCGCTCAGGTCACAAGCCCTCCACCCAAGAAGCTCCCATCAAATGTACCTCCCCCAAGCAGGGCTTCAGAGGCAACATCTGGATACACCTACTGCAGCTGGCCTTCGCCAGGAAGAATAACTCCCAGAGGAAATCCCTGCCAACATGAGGGAATGGATGGAATTGGTAATTCAAAAGGGCATAACAGCAGGCATCCAGCAGGCGATTTGTACAAGACAACCATCCACAGCTTTGGACTGCGGGTCCCTCTCAGAGCGGTCTCTAGGTGTCATGGATCAACATTTCCATCAAGTACCCCCCCAGATAGAACTTTCTATCCCCACAGACATGGTTCCACAGGGTCCACAGGAACTGGAAGATAGATTGGATCCAATGGGAGAGGGGTCAGTCCACACCATAGACCAGGGCTTGTCAGAGATGTACCCTCTGGAGAGGGGGATGTCGGATGACGAGGGCCTCATGCCCGACCAGCCTCTATTTACGGGACTATTCCACCCACAGTTATTTAAATCCTTGTTATTCAAGGCAAGAATACGGCACGCCTTAACAAACCGAGCTCCTCCCCCCAACCAGCTGACATCCCAGGGGAATCAGAAGATCTAATATTCTCCCAACTGGTCGCTGCGGCAGACATGATTCCTGTTCCACGCATGTTTTCTGACTTAATACAGAAACAATGGGCCACCTCAGTGTCATACCCCGCCCCTACGGGATATGATAAAAAAAATTTATAATCTGGCACCCGAGTTTTCAAACTCTCTAAATACCCCAGAAGTGGATGAACCAATAATTGCCCTAGCATCCTCCTCCGCCATCCCAAGCGAAGCAGAAGAAGCTCTCAAGTCTGAGGAGAAGAGCGCGGAACTGGCTCTCTGCAGAACGCTTGTATTGGACACATGGGCCATTAGAGCGGCCACGGCCACCTCATTCTTCACTAGGTCGCTCCTTAGATGGCTTCGTCATCTGAAGGGATATTATTCCAACTTCTAACATAAGGGCACACTAAGATGTTGCCAAGTTGATTGCGGCTGCAGAGTTTTCTGTGGACACTACCTTTAATGCTGTAAAATTTTCATCTAGGGCCATTGCTTCTCAAATCTCTGCCAGGAGATTACTTTGGCTCAGACATTGGCAGGCCGACACTAAACATAAGTGATGGCTTGCCTCAGCCCCTATTTCGGGGGACAAGTTATTTGGCAGCGCACTTGACCCTCTTCTAATTGAAACTAGGAGCAAGAAAAAGATCATCTCTCTTTTTTCGGAAGTCGGAATCCAGGTCTCCTCAGTCCTTTCATAGAGGCTTCTTTTGTCTCTTTTATCAGGGACCCTATTATCCAAGATACCAGAGAACATCAGGATATAGGCAACAGCTCGACAGGCCCGACTTTGGGGATAGAAATAAGCGAGGAGATCCACCTAAGAGACAGTTTCGTGGATCAGGATCTAGGCCTTTTCACCAGCCCAAATAGTGACCATAAGGACGTTCCCATTGGCGGCCGTCTAAAATTGTTGCCGACCAATGGGATTCCTCTAATTCTGATGTGTGGGTTAGGGACACATTAAGATTCGGCCTGGCCCTGGAATTCCGGTCCACCCCCAAAAAAATTTTTTATGAGGTGGCCACTTTCCAGGGACCCCGGAAAAAGGTCTCTCTTGCAGACAGCTATAACACATTTATTGGAGATCCAGGTCATCCAACCTGTCCCACCTAACCAACAGGGTCATGGCTTTTATTCGTACCTCTTCGTGGTTCCATAAAGATCGGGGGGATGGAGGGCAATTCTGGACCTAAAACACCTAAACAAATTTCTAGTCTATCACAAATTTAAAATGACCAACCTCCAATCTATCTTGCTTGGCATCAGACGAGGCGATGTACTTACATCCATAGACCTCATGGAGGCTTATTTACACATACCGATTAGGTCTTCCCATACTAAATTTCTGCGGTTTTGTTATAACAACGTACATTATGAGTACACCGCCCTTCCATTCAGTCTAGCGTCAGCCCCTAGAGGTCTTGGCCGCCCTGGCCGCATCCCTTAGAGACAGGCCCATCCATCTCCGATGTTATTTGGATGACATTTTGTTACTGGCATCATCCGTCCAACAGGCCAATGCGGGCACTCACATCACGCTACTGACCCTTCAACAGCATGGCTTCTCTATCAATTGGGCAAAAAGCCACTTATCGCCCTCTATCAAATTGATTCACTTAGGCTCCATTCTTGATACCAAGGAAGGCAAGGTTTTCCTCTCCCAGACAGGCAAGAAACATCAGGGAACTTGCTCAGGAGATCAGAACCCTTAAAAGAGTACAACTAGCTCTCTTATCCAAATTACTAGGTAAGATGATTTATTGTATTTCTATTGTCCCTTGGGCCCGCTTTCATGCAAGAACCATACAATAGTTCCTGTTGCCGTACCAATGCCCTGGGAGAGACAACGCCAAGGTTCGTGTCATAGTACCACCTACTGTCCTCAGATCTCTGCGATGGTGGACACATCCTACAATCAACAAGGGTTGTCCCTTCAAAGAGCCACACAGATCAATAGTCACCAAAGACGCCAGTCTAGTGGGATGGAGAGTCCACTGCCATTCACACACAGCGCAAGGATTTTGGACTGGTCCAGAGAAATTGCACAACATCAGTTGGTTAGAGCTGAGAACCGTTCACCTGGCCCTCCACAAATTTGTTCCATAGCTTCAATACAAACACATCCTCGTCTTGACAGACAACATAACAACAAAGACCCATATAAACAAACAGGGGGCACTCGTTCCAGTCAACTAATGAAAAAGTCAGAAAGATTGTTCCTGTGGGCCGAGCAAAATCTACTCTCCCTCAAAGCGGAACACATATCGGGACTAGTAAACATTCAGGCAGACTGGCTCAGCAGGGCCACGATGGACCAATCCGACTGGTGCCTGGATCCAAACATTTTTCAGCAGGCAGTCCAGAGGTTGGGCCAACCGGTTATCAACCTGTTTGCCTCCCCCCTCAATGCCCAACTGCTGCGGTTCATTTCACGATATCCATCACAGGGAGCAGAGGATATCACTGCCCTCCGATGTCGCTGGCCTCCCGGCCTGCTTTATGTGCTTCCACCCCTCTCTGTGATTCACAAGCTGATCCAGAAGCTCCTGGAGGAGAGGGCAGAATTGTTGCTGGGGGCCCCATACTGGCCACGACGAACATGGTTCACGGACCTGAAGGACCTGTCATTGGAACCGCTGTGGAGGATCCCATCATTGGTCATCTCGCTGTCTTTAAGGTCCAGTTCTACACCCAGACCCACAATGGCTCAACCTAGCCATATGGAAATTGAGCGGCGATGTCTGAGAGGCAAACACATTTCTAATCAGGTCATTCACACAATACAGGTGGCCAGACGTCCTTCGACGAACCATATCTACAATGCCACCTGGTCCATCTTCTGTCATTGGTGCATGAGGTCTCAGGTCAACCCCACTTCCCCATCAGTAGCACAGTTATTGGACTTTTTGCACGAGGGCCTGGACAATGGTTTATCACCAAATACCCTCCGGAGACAAGTGGCGGCATTAGCTTCGGTCATCTTTTGGGGGGATCTCACCTCCATCTCACATAATCCTCGCATTCACAGCTTCCTCCATGGTGCTAGGAATTTGAGGCCTCCTGTTGTACATCGTTATCCGATTTGGGATCTCAACAAGGTGTTAACTGCACTTACTACAGGTCCTTTCAAACCTCTAAGGACCATGACCTTCCGCTTACTAACTTATAAGGTTGTCTTCCTAATTGCAATTACATCAGCAAAGAGGATATCCGAACTGGCAGCCTTATCTGTGAGAAAGGATCTCTGCATTTTCCATCCAGAGTTATCCTTAGACCAGACCCAATGTTTACTCCAAAAATCAATTCGGCATTCCACAGGGCACAATCTCATTGTTCAGGAATGGTCATGCCTTTTAAGAAAGCAATAACAATATGAAGTGATCTATTTATTTACTTACTTACTTATTTGTAAAATAATTGGCTGCCCAACTTATCTCAGAATAATATTGGACAGCTTACAATCATAAAAAATAAAAAACCGTACAAAGATAAAAACATAAAAGTATATGTTCAGACTATAGAACTGTACTTCTCATAAGCTTTTTAAATTTAATTTTTATTTGGGGGGGGATTATAATGGAGGAATGAATTTGCTTTAGATTAGTATAATGTATTTTTCAAATGGTGCCAAAATCTGTATGAATAGAGGTATACATGAACCACTCTGTTTATTCCTAATGAGCTAATCTGTTTCCTTAACAGAAACTCTGATGTTCAATTTTCCTACAGTTATGCAATCTCTGTCATAGAAAAAGGGCTTTTCCATTACTAAATGAAGAATGTTTTTCCCCAACCTCAAATCCTAATTTACTGTACAGTTCTATTAGAAGTACAACATATGTTTTTCTTCTCAGTCATTGATTGGAACTGAGTTATCTCTTAGCCAAATATTTGAAAACAGTCTGTTACACCTTTGACCAGCATGGAAGTCCTCTGGTGTGTAGCAAACTGCAATCCCAAAATGACAACATATGTGACATGATGTCATTATATAAATGCTGCCATTATGTACTTGTATCCAAAGACTGACACAACTTGTGGTATTTTCATAATGCCATTTCATATGTGTCATCACTTACCCACAATGGATACCATTGGCCAATTTGGATATTCCCACATTTCCTAGCAAATTTGAATTGAGAGCTATATTTGGATATACTATATCCAAGCCTGACTTGAAAAACAGCCCTGAAAGGAACATTTGTATTGACAAGAGGATCTTATAGAAGGTACTGAGCCCATTCACATTCTGATTTAATAATAAATGTATTAATTATTTAATAAACAAGTATGGTCATTAATGTAGTTTAAATGTACAGTATCTGATTGTTTAATCACTATTAATGTCTAGTTGTGTAAAATACAGACAATATTCTATTATGCACTATGAATATACTGTAGTAATGACAGTGGTCCCATTCATACATAACGGTGTATCATGGTTACTGCTTGATATGTAGCAATGAAATTATTTCTCTTTTGTAATAGCTAAAAGCTTACTAAAAATCCTCTCTGTTAAAAGAAATGCGTAGTAGTCTAATTTGCTTTTTTAAAAATTGTATGAAGATGATTGATCCAAAGAACTGCATTTGGGGCAGTAATCTATGGGCAGAACAAAAGTTGTGGCCTCATTTGCCAATGTTAAATGAGGATTGGGTTTTAGTTTCCCCACAGTACTCAACTATTCTATAATATTACTGACAGTGATAGAAAATATGATTTATATCATTTATAAGTAATTACATTTATAATGGGAATTAAGAGGTGAGATCCAAAGATATATCAATTTCTTGAAAACACTTTCAGCAGTACTCCCAATTTTTAATACCAATTTTTTTAAAAGTGTAATTTGCATTAATTTAATGATTACTAGAATGAACTGGACATTTTTTTAAAAAATCCTTGTTAAGTAGTAGCAATATGTATGTGAGGAATTTGAATAGGGGTTAATCAGATTATCCAATGATGACCTATTTCTCTACTAAAATAATATACAGTGAAAGGACATTCAGTGCTACATCTGCCATTACAGTCTCCAGTCTGTTGAATTTCAGTGCTTTTGAAATATCGGCCTGTTGTGTAAGCTTTTTCTATATGGCCTATTTCCCTCTAACAGTCACATAAAGCTCAGAAAGATTTTTTTTAACCTCAGTTTGTTGGTTTTCATCAACTTAAAAAGTTTGACCTTAAGCATTTTCTTAGGCTTGGAGGGAAAGAACCTACTTGTGCAACATGCCAAGCATTGTTGGTTTATCCTATGGAAGCAGCTGTTCTGGGGAAGATTAATTGCACATATTTTCAGATGTTGGATTATGACTCTAAAGCAGAAAATAAGAAATAACCCCAATGACAGTTGGTTTTTCTCTTTACAGCTTAGAGACATCCGTATTCTCTTGAGGTTATACCAGCTTTTCCCAAACTGGTATTTCCAGTTTCATTGGTACCAGAACTCTCCAAATTCTTACTCATGGCTGATTTAAGAGATCAAACATAAAGAAGATTAATTATGAGACTAGAAATTCAGCAAGCTAACTTTGAAATAACACATAGTTGGGCAGGCAGGGAGACAGATTTTGTTAGAAAATTGCAGTCCAAGAAATTCTGTATCTAGTTCTCACCCTTTCACATACAACTATGGGAACATGCCTAACGTCAGAACAAACTATTGTGCATTCTAATGTGTGCTGGTTAATTGCGGGTCATTAGTAGCTGCCCCAAGTGCAGATAGGAACAGAGTTTATATTTTTCTGAAAGATGACAACATTGTAGCAATTCTTAATGTAACATATCCTACATTGCCAGAATTCGGAATTATTCTCATCCACTGCCCTACCATTGCTGTGTCTGCGTACAAGTCATATAGCATTTAGCTTAGCTGTGAAAAATCAAGCAGAGCACATTCATCTTTATATATGCAGTGCTAAGCAAAATGGATTAACCTCTGAATAGATATACACAAAGCTGAATGTGAAATATTATTTTAAAGGGACGCAGTATTACATTATTTTTCATGGAGATACATTCCTCAGAAATTTTAAGTTTAATCTTTGCAGACTTATATTTGTTACCATATTTTCTCCTAACAAATCTCTACCTACTAAATAACAGCATGGATAGGTCGATAGACAGACAGACAGGCAATATTACCTAACAAAATATTTGGGCAATTTATATTGAACCAGTACAAGTATATAGTGTGTAATTATTTGTTGCTATAAATGGTTCAGTGTTCTACTCTATTTTCTATCAATCTTCACCCAATTCAGAGGATGTATCTCTCTCTGTAGATCCTCTGTAGTAATAACTTAAAAAGTCATTAGGCTGGCCTAAATCTGCTTATATTTATCAGCCTTAAATAGTACATAAGAGGGGATTATCCTGTGGGATATCCATACTGTGCAGGCACTACTATGAGTACTTATAGTACTTATATGACTATCTGGCTATCACCTATATATTCTGCAATTTTTCAATAGACGTTAAGGCCTTAGCCCTGAAATGGACTAGGAAACTAGATGCTTCTATAAAGGAGAAACCAAAAATTATATTTTTGTGATTTATTTCATTAATAGATAACCAGCCTTGGGCAAATATTTTGATCTACTTGATATTTTCAGGAACTTGTGACTTTATCTCCAAAATTTATTATAGTTACTATGGTAATTAAATCATTTTTTTTATTATGCTCATACAGCATCATACAGCGGATGGTGTACAGTCAATTAAAAAGCATAGAAGATACAACAGAGTCTTAAAAAAAAGAAAAGTGAGAAGAAGTTAAAGCAGGAAGTATACATAGAAGTCTTTAAGAAAAGAATCTAAAAGAAGGTGTAGGTGTATTAGATAGATGTAGTGGACATAAAGACTGTATGAAATCATAGAGCAATCTAATATGACAAATTAGGTGCTTATTGAATCTTGTTTATTGCACAGTTCATCATCTGAAAAATTTGGAATGCCATTCCGTAGAACCTGACAACATTGTATGTTATAGCGGGTTTGGTATCTGAAAGCATCTGGGAGATAGAGAATTGTCCTGTGTGCCCTGGATGTTTATCCAGTGTAGGTGAAATAAGGCTAGTGTATGAGATAAGGCTAGTATTAGTGTAGGCATCAGAGAAACACATGCTCTGTTGTATCTTTGTTTAGAGCAGTGGTTCCCAAACTTTTTCAGTCCACCGCCCCCTTGGTGCTACAAACTCATCCTCAGTGCCCCCCACCCAGGGTTGGGATTCAAATTTCTGTGGGCATGGTCTAATTTGAGGGTGTGGCTTGCTGGTTATGTGACTGGGTGGGCGTGGCTTGCTGGTCACGTTACCGGGTAGGTGTGGTTTGCTGGTCATGTGACTGGGTAGGTGTTGCCAGGTGACTGGCAAACCAAATACAAATGGTCCTCACTTAATGACCGGTTGTTTAGCAAGTGTTCTAATTATGACTGGCCTCCCCAGAGCTACTTCACCTGTTTTTGGAGTTTTGACAGCCATACACACACACTCCCTTCCAACCCTGCTGGAGCAGGTCATTGGACTAGAATCAGCAAAGCATCTCTGATTAGATTCTAGTAGTGAATAGAATCTAATCAGAGATGCTTTGCCAATTCTTGTTGATTTTTATTTGTATTTCTTTATTTTATGTTGCTGAATTGCATTGACATGTGTGTCCCTTCTTGTGCACAACCCAGAAGCTTTTGTGATTCTTTGCAGCAAAAATTACCGACCTCTGGCTTTGCTCTACTTTTCAAATGTGCTGCCACTGCCACGTTCTAGGTGCCGGCTCTGCAGGTCCAACCCAATGAGCCTGCTGCATCGGAGGGACCTGCCCAAGCAATTCCAAACAGAGCAGTGCACCAAGTCAATGGGGTGAGCCTGAGAGAGGGAAAGAAAGACAGAGAAAAGAAAGAGAGAGAGAAAGAGAGAGAGAAGAAAAGAAAGAGAAAATGGAAAAAAAAAAAAGGGAGAGACAAAGAAAGGAGGAGATGGAAGGAAGGGACAGAAAGAAAAAGAAATAAAGAAGGAGAGAGGGAGGGAGGAGAAAGATAATGAGATATCTATTCTAGTCCAATCACCTGCTCCGGCAGGGTTAGAAAGGAGTGTGTGTGTGTGTGTGTGTGTTCTTGTAATTCACCAATACATTTTGGTTTTACCTTCTTCAGAATTGGCACTGTAATACATTGGGGAAAAGTAAATTTTTAGGGTGGAGTTCTGGTCCAATGGATCCTGTTTAAAGCCTCAACAAAATGTGAGAGCTTCCTGATAGTCTTGACCATGTTTCATCCACAAAACTTTTAATAACCTGGCATTGGGCCAGGTTATCTGCAGGACCGCATTCTGCCGGTGATCTCCAGCAGACCGGTGCGTTCCCACAGGGAGGGCCTTCTCCGGGTGCCGTCGGCCTCTATGTGTCGTCTGGCGGCCCCCAGGAGTAGGGCCTTCTCTGTGGGGGCCCCTGCCCTCTGGAATACTCTGCCACCTGAGATACACACCAGCGCGGACCTGAGGACCTTCAGGCGCGCGTTAAAAACCTGGCTCTTTGAGCAGGCTGGCCTGGGCTGATACAGTTTTAATTGTCTCCTTTAATTTGGTTTTAACCTGGGTTTTAATATTCTTGGGGGAGGGTTGTTTTAGTTTAAACAGCCATTATTTAATCTCTTTTTAACTTTTGTATTGTTTGGGTCTGATTCGGCTGTACACCTCCCTGAGTCCCTTGGGAGAAGGGCGGTATATAAATGTTATAAATAAATAAAATAAATAAATAAATAAATAAAAATAGAAGCCAAAGATGTTTCAATGTGGAAAAGGGCCTCAGTCTAAATTAAGCCTCATTTCAATCTGATGCATCAGGTCTCTTCTCTCTCCCTCTTTCTCTGTTTCTCTCTCTCTCTCTCTCTCTCTCTCTCTCTCTCTCTCTCTCTCTCTCTCTCTCTCTCTCTCTCTCTCTCTCCCTCCCTCCCTCCCTCCCTCCCTCCCTCCCTCCCAGACTAGCTTTGCTCTACTTTCCCCATGTGCCTGTGGGGGCGGTGCTTCAAACATGGATGGGTGGATGGATAGGTGGATGATGGATAGATAGAGAGATAGGTAGGTAAGTAGGTTGATAGATAGATATATTGGTAGATAAATAGGTAGGTAGGCAGGCAGGCAGGAAGACAGACAGACCTTTTGGACAGATGTATGGATAGGTAGGTAGATAAATAAATCTATATTGGTAGGTAGGTAGAAAGGCAGGCAGGCAGGTGGGCAAGAAGGCAGGCAGGAAGACAGACCTTTTGGATGGATGGATGGATGGATGGATGGATGGATGGATGGATGGATGGACGGACGGACAGACAATACGACAGCGGCACCACTTTGGAAAAGCGGTGGTGGCAGCTTTTCCCAACATGCTGCCACATTCGAGGCGCCAGCTCTGGTGCAGTACAACAGTCAATGGGCCTGCAGGGCCAGCGCCTCAAATGCCCTCTTACAGCCTCTTAGCACCCCTCTGCCGGTCCCCTTAGGGATGCTAAGAGACGGCAGGGGGGTGTTTGAGGTGCCGGCTCTGGAGCAGTGCAACAGTCAATGGGTGACCCTGCGCAGCCGGTGCCTTGAACGCCCCCCTACTACCTCTTAGCATCCCTCTGCCAACCCCCTTGGGGATGCTAAGAAGTGGCAGGGGGGAAGCGTGTCGAATGCGGCTGCGGCGGCATGTAACGGGCCACTGCTGCCACATTTGAGGCGCCGGCTGCAGAGCAGTGCAACAGCCGGTGCCTCGAATGCCCCCCTGTCACTTCTTAGCGCCCTTCTGCCAGCCCCCTTGGGGACGCTAAGAGGCGGCAGGGGGGCGTTCGAGATGCTGGCTCTGGAGCAGTGCAACAGTCAATGGGCGAGCCTGCAGGTTCAGCGCCTCAAATGCTCCCCTGCCGCCTCTTAGTGTCCCCAAGGGGGCCGGCAGAGGGGCGCTAAGAGACGGCAGGGGGGCATTCAAGGTACCGGCTCTGGAGCAATGCAACAATCAATGGGTGACCCTGCGGGGCCAGCAACTCGAATACTCCCCTGCCGCCTCTTAGCGCCCCCCCTGCCGGTCCCCTTGCCTCTTAGCCCCCCCAAGGCATCCCACTGCCCCCCCAAGGGGCAATACCGCCCACTTTGGGAAACACTGGTTTAGAGAGTCATAGGGGCATTGTCTCTCCCAGTAAGGAATCTTCTTGTATTGTCCTTCAAGAACCACTTGGGGAACAGCATGACATCGTGCCAGGATAAAGGCACTCCACTATTTAGGTATTTCAGATTTAGTTAGGTGTGCCACAGAGGAGGCATAGTAATTGGATTCACAGGCAATAAAGCTTGGATCCTGACTAGTTGAGTTGTTGTCAATGTCTGCTACACATAGATCTGGTTTTAGTTGCCATTGCTTGTTTCCTTGTGAATTGAAAACATCAGAGACAAATTCCTTGTATGCCTAATGATGCTTGAATAAATAAAGTGTTCAATTTAATTAACTCACAATTAATAGGAACTATGGTAAAATAATATAAGAGAGTAACTTCAACGTGTTAAAGCCAATATGTATAGGCAACATGTTGCCATGTTCCAAAGTAAGACCTAAACAAGAGCCTACATAGTTGGTTTTTCAATGTTAAAAAAAATGTAAACAGCCAATAACATCAAAAAAGAAAACCATAATAATTGAGTAGAATCAACTACTAGATGCAAATAAATGAATGATGGTTCCATTTTTTGTAGATTTGTATACAGATAGCACTCACCAACCATTCATTCAAGCAGCTGTTTGAAGTTATGGTGGTGCCGAAAAAAGTTACTTCACAGCACATTTGCAACTCTGCAGCATCCCTGAGTCATGTGACCACCAGTGAGTATGCATTGTTCTATGCCTGATCTGCGTTTTTTTTTCCTTTGCCCCCTTGCAGAGCAGAGAAATTGGGGAGAAGGTTTGAAGAAAGTAACTGTTTACTTTTATACACGCTGAAAGCAATGAAATTACACTGGGAGTCACAGACGCACCACACACTTTCCAGTTCTCTCTTGAATTTCTTTCTCTCCAAATTCTCTCCACTGTAATGGTGAGGCAGGAGAAAAAAGCAATCAGTTTCTGTAGGTAATATTTCCTTTGCCTGACCCTTCTACCCGTAGAGCAGAGAAATTGGAGAGAAAGAGATTGCAAGAGCATAATCTGTTTGTTGTTCTACACAAGAGCAATGTGATCATGCTGGCAATGGAAAGGGTTAGGCAGAGGAGAAATTGCCTGCAGAAATCAATTGCTTTTTTCCTCCCCCATCCTACCCATAGAGTGAAGAGATTGGAGACAAAGGGATTTCAAGAGAGTGACCTGTTTATGTAACTCACCCATGTCTTCTAACCCTAGGATGTGGTGTGATTACTTGCTTTTGATGTATAAAAGCCAGTAAACAATCAATCAGGGATCCCAAAGTGGTGGTAGTGGGAAATAATTAGGAAGCAAACAAAAGCTAAAGGTGAGAAACAGATTAGGTTGTCTCTCTTCAGCCAGGAAGCACAGCTATGGTCATGTGATTTCCCATTTAGCAAACACTTCCTTATCAGTAGAGTTGCTAATCTCAATTGATGTCATTAAGCAGAACTACTTGTACATCAGAATCCTCATATCTTGTATAGCCTGAAAAAAAGATGGAAAGTATTTTTGTATGAAATATATGTAGAGGAATCTGGTTCAGTAACCTTCCATAGAGAATAATTGTCCATCTTTCTGAAATTAGCCATACTTTTCAGTGTCAAAAATCTCCGAATTGATTAGTCATCTGAAATCTGGAAAGGAATGATCTTTATTCTCTCTAGAGGTGATTAAGTGGATGCCATTCTGGCCTTATCATTTATTTACATAAAGACTGGCATTTGCCACCCTTAGGGAAGAGAAGGGAAGGGAAGACTTCTATGATAGTTATCATTGTCTAATCAGTCTATTAAATACCATTAGCAAAATGTATGTAAGACACTTCTAAATTGGAATGGAGCTAGAAAATATACTTGAGGATGGGATCAAATCTGTTGAAGTGCAATAGAACAGGGGATTTTAAATTATTTGGTGGAGAAATATACAGAAAAAATAAGCTTTGCCCTAGATGCTGCATTTAAGTTTAAGCAGGCATTTGATTGTGTCAAATTGTGAGAAAAGTATGGAAAAAGCTCATGAGGAAAGTATAGAAAAAACTTAGAAGTATAACATCAGATTACCATCTGCTTATTCCTATAAGGTATACAAAACACTTACTTTAAAGTAAGATGTAATGTGGCAGTTCCACTGTCTGATTTGATCTGTATTAGAAGATGAATCCATGCTTATTTAACTTCTATATCAATTCCATGATTCGTCATGTAACTAAATTTAATCCACTTTTTTATTATTTATATTGTTTATATACTGTCAAATTTTCAAGAGACCCCTTATATTTTAAAAATAGCATTTTTATATAAATAAAACAATAGTAAACAATTGTAAACATGTCATTAACGGCATGGGTAGGAGGGAGTGCAATCTTATGAAAGCTGCATTATAGTGCATCCCCTGCCCCTTTTGTACAGTTGTTGCACATATACGCTAAAGAATTTCAGAATGTCTGTGTGTGCGTGTGCACTATTACATACAGATGAGCCCGTCACTCTTACTCACGTGTGTGTATGTGTGTGTGTAGAGAGAGAAGGGAGGAGGGAGGGAGGGAGACACAGAGAGAGAAACAGACAGAGAGAGGTGTTTTGCAGTGTTTACTGCATTTCTGAATATATTCATTAGGCCTAGGCAGGAATCTAGATTCATAGGATAAAATGTAAATCAGAGCACCCGTCAGGGCCAATTTGAATTTAAAAATACCTTTCCCTGGGATCATGTGTCAGCTAGGACAGATATGCAAGCATAGGGAAAGATATAGCCATCTTAACAGGTCCCTGACAAGTGCTGGATGTACAAATCTGGGTCTCTTCACTAGTTAATATATTCAAGATTGAGAAATGATTTGAGATGGACTCTTGTTTTTAAAATAATATACACAATGTTAATGAAGATCGGCAGTTTTCAACCAAGTATTTAATGCACTGTTAACAGACATACAACATAGTCTACATCCACATGATGCAGTGAAATGCAATGTTTGACAACATCATTTGATAGCATAATTGCATCCCTTCCTTTCTAAAATGATGTAACTATTTCATATAACAGACAGACTTCTGGAAAACGTAATATATAAATAGCAGCTGTGGTTCCTGTGCTAAATCAAGAAGTCAGTTGAGTTTTCTGCCTGGTTCTGTTACAAACCATTTGTTTAACTTAAGAAATTATATGGGCTATTGTGATCAAGAAAATTTAAATCTTACTTTCCTTGCACTTCAGAAGATTTTGCAAGGTATTGTTAAATCATCTTAACCACAGTCTGGGTAAGGATCTTAACATTCTTTATCTGCTGGCTTAAGATAGCAAAGGCAAAATTGAGGGCATATGAAAAATATATATTTGCCACAGTCTGAGGGCTAAAATAGAGAGAAAAATGACAAGACAACAATTTCTCTTTAAGTAGGCTATTAATTGTTCCATAACCAAGGGAAATATAATTATTTATTCAGAAATGTTCTATTATATTAAGTTAGTTTTTCTCATTGTAATTATGATTAGGATTACAGGCAAAAAGGAATAATATTATTATTATGGCCGGTTGCATAATCAGCCACCATCAGTCAATTGCAAAATTGACTTGGAACAGCTTACATCCTGCAATAATACCATCAAACATCAACACCTGTCTATTCCAGATTCTTGGATAAAAATAACAAATCCAATGTAAAATTTGATTACATGATGATGGGAATGTTGCAACTGTCATAAGTATGAAAAATGGTCATAAGTCACTTTTTCAGTGCTGTTGTAACTTCGAATAGTCACTAAATGAACTATTGTAAGTTAAGGGCAGTCAGTCTAAGTCAGAGTGTCAAACTCACATCATCATGATGGTGTCACGTGACATATCAGGAGTTTTTTCCCCCTTCGCTAAACCGGGAGTGGGTATGCCCAGCATGTGATGCAAACAGCCCATGGACCGGGAGTGCACACCAAATGCATAGGTATGGAATAGATGGTATCTTACTCCATAGCAGTAACTGCTAGAGGGATCTTGGAGTCCTTGTGGACAATCACTTAAATAAGAGCCAGCAGTGTGAAGCAGCTGCCAAAAAAGCCAACACAGTCTTAGGCTCCATTAACAAAGGGATAAAACCAAGATCACGTGAAGTATTAATACTACTCTATAATGCCTTGGTAGGACCACACTTGGAATAGTGCATCCAATTTTGGTCACCATGATGTAAAAAAAGATGTTGAGAATACAACTCTCTGTACAAAGAATACAGAGAAGAGCAATAAAGATGATTAGGGGACTGGAGACTAAAACATATAAAGAAAGTTGCTGGAATTGGATAGGTCTAGTTTAATGAAAGAAAGGAATATGGATGGCAGAACAACAAGCAGTGGATGGAAACTAATCAAGGAGAGAACATCCTAGAATCGTGATGGCAAACTGATGCCACGTGTGCTGGAAGTGGCACGCAGAGCCATCTCTTTGGACATGCCAGCCATTGTCCGATGTCCACATACGCGCCGGCCAGCTGGCCTTCATGCATGTGGGCACTGGAAACCAGAAGAGCAGCTCTCCGGAGTGCATACGTGTGCATGCCGGCCAGCTGGTCTTCGCATGCGCGGGAGAAGCGGAAACCAGAAGAGCAGCTCCCTGGAGCGCATGTACACGCTGGCCAGCTGGTCTTCACACATGCATACACATTAGAAACCAGCAGACTAAGTGGCTAGTGTGCATGCGCTTGCTGGGAAGCTAAGCTTCCAGTTTCTGGCGCTGCTGCATGCGCATGTCTTCCAGTTTCTTGTGTGCATGCGCGCACGTGCTCCCATTTCGGCACTCTGTGCCGAAAAGGTGAGCCACCACTTGCCTAGAACTAAGGAGAAATTTCCTGTCAGAGAAATTAATCAATGGAGTGACTGATATGCCTCTAGAAGTTGTGGATGCTTAACACTGGACATTTTTAAGAAGAGATTGGACAACCATTTGTCTGAAATGGTGTAGGGTTTTTTGCCTGAGCAGGAGACCTTCAAGGTCCTTTCCAATTCTGTTATTCTGAAATCAATTCCCCAAATATTTCATTCAGTGATATTTCTCTGGGTGGATTTCAACTGTAACGTTCCTGAGATTCAGCTAAAGTCAAGAGCAGCAGCCCAATTCTCCTACTGTAATATCTTTTATTCAGGAAAAAAATTATACGGCTTAGGACCAAAACTCATGAAAGCTATATCTACTTGGAGGCCCCTTTAAATTGTTGAACATAATAGCTATCTTCACAGAGCAAGCCTTGTGTGCAATGGAGTGTTGTGGTTCTAAGGTAGGAAATGCTCTCCATACCATTAAAAGTAAACAATAAGAAAAATAGGAATCTGTTTTTCTTTGTGTGTGAGAGAGAGAGACAGAAAAACAGGGTGTTCTTGCAGTTCATTGTTTTGCACGTGCCTAAACCCCAGATCTGATATTCTTAAGAATGCTTTCAAATTGCCATTATTAAGCAAGAAAAATGTGGGTCAGACTGAGGATCAACTATTTGAGGATTTTGCTTCTTAAAATAGTACTCTAAATGTTTCGGGGAACGCTCAGGCAGAATACTGGTACATGAATATGATGTAGGCCTTGTGAATGATATATGAAGATCCATTAGTTTCTTTTTTAAAAATAAATGTATTTATTCAATATTTTGACAATTAAAAACAAATTCCTACACTTTACAATATTACTATAGCAATGGTTACATTGTTAATATCTTCTATTACCATGTTATATATCTCTATGTTTGCTTCTTCGTCATTTTAAGCATTTTTTACATATATACATTTTTATTTACATTTATTTACATGTAAACCTTATTGTTTTATGGTATTACATAAGTCATAATTTGACGCCTTTGCATCTTTTTCTTATCCATTCGTACCATTCGTACCATTTTATAATATTCTCCTTCATCTTTATCTTTCAATAGCTTCGTTAATCTGTCCATCTCTGCGCATTCATATTCCTTATTAATTATTGTAGTTTCTGGGGGGATTGTAGTCTGTTTCCAGTTCTGGGCAAAAGATATTCTAGTGGCCATTATAATATGAAGCATCAAATATTGGTGTTTTCTATTCATGTTAGGTTTTAGCATACCTAATAAAAAAATTTCTGGTTTAAATTTCAGTTTCTGTTTTGTTATTTCCTCTAACCATGATCTGATTTTTTTGCCAGCATCTCTGTGCATGGGGGCACGTCCACCACATATGGAAATATGTTCCCTGGTTGTAATTACATCTCTAACATTTTGCTATTGTATTTGGGAACATTTCAGCTAGTCTCGCTGGGAGAAGGTGCCAGCGGTAAAACATTTTATATATGTTCTCTTTGTAGGAGACCGACAATGTTAATTTATAATTTACTTGCCAAATACGTTCCCGCTGTTCCAAATTAATGCTATGGCCTATATTTTTGGCCCAAGTTATCATACTTTCTTTAACAGTTTCCTCTTTCATTTTATAATCCAATAGATAATTATATATTTTACTAATCTTTTTTTTCCCCACACCTTGTAATATTTTGTCTAACTCTTGCTGAGTTGTATAAAAACCGAATTGTTCTTCGTCTTTTTTATAATGTGTTTGAACCTGCATGTAAGGCCACCATCCTATTTCAATTCTCTGGAATTCTAATTGGTTCCGTGTTTTTATTTCCCCCTTTTCGTTTAGTAGATCTCTATATTTTATCATTTTATTAAGATCCAAGGCATTGCGATATATTAGTGCTTCCATTGTTGACAACCATAATGGCACTTTCACATAGTGATTCTTTTTTAGCTTCTCCTATATAGTTAATAGAATGTTTCTCATCCAGTGTCTTTGAAAATAAGTGTGGTGTTTACTCTTCCCATCCCAAAAAAAAATGCATGGCAGCCAAGTTGCAGGTTGTAACCCTCGATCGTTAATATCCTTTTATCTGTTAGATTAATCCAATCCTTAGTCCATGTGATTATTGCCGCCTGATAGTATAATTCAAAATGTGGGAGGCCGAATCCTCCCTTGCTTCTACTGTCTTGTAATAATTTATATTTTATCCTAGCTTTTTTCTTTTGCCAAATGAATTTCAATATTTTTTTATTTAGATCTTCAAAAAAGTTCCTTTCCAACTTAACAGACACGGTTTGAAACAAAAATAATAATTTTGGTAACACATTCATTTTTACATTGCAATCCACCCCATCAGTGACAATTGTATCTTGGTCCAGTTATCTAAATCCTTTTGTATTTAAGTTACTAATTTATCACAGTTGTCTTTCTTTATTGACAAGCATTTTGCTGTAAGCCAAATTCTGAGATATTTCACTGTTTTTACTATCTGCATCCCTAATTCATTTGCTAATTCTTCATTTTGTTTTTTAGTACAATTTTTGGTTATTTTAGTTTTTTCTTTATTAATTTTGAGCCAAATTCTTCTATTTCACTCATTAATACAAGACATGTTTCTTTTGGATCTTCCATTATGAATACCATGTTGTTGGCAAAGGCTTGGAGTTTATACTCCTCTTTTTTGACAGTTAATCCTTTAATATCTCAGTTTTATCTTATCTGTTACAACAATACTTCTTCTGATAATATATATAATAATGGGGCTAGTGGGCATCCTTACCTCACTCCTTTACTTATTTCTATACCATCTGTGGTTTCTCCATTCACTATCACTTTTGCCATTTGTACTTTATAAATTGTTTTAATAAGTCCCAAAAATTTTTCACCAAATTTCATATAAGTCAATTAATCAATGAGAAAACACCAATTTTAAATTATCAAAAGCTTTCTGGGCTTCCATGAACATAAGCACCATTGGTTTATTTGGGTGTATCTCGTAATACTGTAGGACGTCCATAATTAATCTTGTGTTGGTCTTCATTTGTCTATTTGGGACCATTTTGGTCAGAATGAATAATTTTTCTTAATATCTTTTTCAATCTGTCGGCTATTATCGTGGCCAGAAGAAGATCCATTAGTTTCTATTCAAGCCTAGTAACCAGTCATATAGCTGTTCCCATGAATTCTTTTAATTCTGTTTAAATTCACCAAAGTCTGCAATCACCCACATATTCATAGTTTTGGATTTTTTGATTGATTGATTGATTGATTGTCAAATTAAGAAGGCTACCCAACTCCATGAAGATTGGGTGGCATACAGCATTAAAACAGAACAATAAAAAAATGTAAATACAGAAGAAAAGTGTTTCACATTAACATGCAAAACCCTGTAAGGATTTATCTATTCACACTAACCCAAAGCCTGAAGAAAAAGCCAGATTTTCAGACTTTCTGAACACAGATGGGGTGAGGACAGAATACTGGCAAAATGATAGAAAAGGACTGCTTGCTTTTTTATCCAGGGTCCTGTCAGATGTCTTTGTTATCTGTCATCTTTGTCAGTGAGATATAGAGCATGCTCATTTTGTCCAGTCAGACAGAAAAGATAGAAACCATCAGACAGATAGTCCTTCAGATAACTCTGATTTGTAGCACAGATAGTCCCAAGTAACTTTGTGACTAATCCTTGCATTTATACCAAGTCTAAAAAGCAAAGGAAAGCTCAAGATAATAAGCACAGTCTGTTTTATTTAGCAACTGCTTTGCTTAATGACCGAGATGCCATTTTGAAAACTTTGCCAATTGTGATTGCCAGTGAAGATTACCACTATTCTATTATTTTTCAAGAGCTCTAGGCAACATTTGTGTGCACAATTACTTTGGGAGATGGCCTAAGAAAAAGTGACTAACCCAAAGTAACTCAGTATATTTCCATAGCTGAAGGTGGGCTTTAGCCTAAGATCTAATCTCAACACTTCAATCACTATATCACACTAGCTTTCTGTTTTAGAAGTTCGTGTTCTCTCGTGTTTTATTTTGGGTTGTTAAATGTTTTTCCTAAATGCTAATTCATTCAGCACTTTGACTATCCACTTCATGCATCTGATCATTCATTCATTCATTCATTCATTCATTCATTCATTCATTCATTCATTCATTCATTCAATTTATATACCGCCCTTCTCCCGAAGGACTCAGGGCGGTGCACAGCCTACTAAAACAATATATATATATATAAGGTAAAATAGAATTAAATAAAGGCTATAACCGAATCTAAAATCCCAACCTTAAAATTCATTACTTAAACCCCATTAAAATCAATTTAGGATCAGCCCAGGCCGGCCTGCTCAAAGAGCCAGGTCTTCAAATCACGCCTGAACACCCTCAGGTCGGTGGTCGTTCTCAACTCAGGGGGGAGCCCATTCCAGAGAGCGGGTGCCCCTCTCTCTGAGTCCTCTTGCCTATGTAGCATATAGGCAAGTAAACATATTTGTTTTTTTACAGTACCACACATATTATCTTTATGCAATGCTCCAATAACCTATAATGTAGTACAGTAGGATTCCTGAACAACATCTACAAAGATTCATCTTTGTCCCAGCTGAATAATGAAAAGAAAGAGACAATATATAGTCATAGGAGGCCAGTCAAATATAATTTATTTCTATGAATATTTATATTCTATGAATATTTTCTTTAGGTTTTTCTTAAAAGAAAGTTGGATTTTACTCTAGCTCAGTTTGCTAAAGGGCTCTTGTTTCTTGGGTGTTATTTCCTTGTATCATATCAGCAGCATCAAATGCATTTTCAAGAGATACATTTAATTTATTTTTACATTTATTTAATCCAGATCAAAAGAATATTGCATAAAAATCTCAAAACAGGTTCTGTCAAGAAATTCTGAGCTTGGATTTTCCAAGCACAAATACTCTTTGTCATGCAAAAATGATTTTTGAAGATGAGGGAATTGTTCAGAAAGATTTCATGGCATGGATAAGAGTCATCTATTATATAATAGTTACTACATTTTGTAGTATGGGATTGGTGATCAAAATCAATCACCAGGGAAATTTTAAAATAGTAATATGCAGCGATAGATCACTGTAGTCCTAAGAAGATAGTCAGTAGATGCCAGAAGCCTTTGGAGATCCCAAACATCTGGACAGTCTCTGATGGAAACAGAATGCTGAAATAAATGGGCTTTTGATCTGATACAGGAAGGCATTTTTTGTGTTCACATGAAGATTTCTCTCAGAGAATACCCTGCAGCTGCAACCATTAATGAATATATTTGTGCATGATCATAACAAAGTTTCTGATCTAACATCTGGACCTCAATCCTGCGATGCCACAGATGAACAGATCAGATTACAACTGCCTGTGGACCTGATATGGGCTTGGTAATATAGCACCACCATGCTGAGCATTAGTAATTGGAAAGAAAATATAATTTGTCTGATTTGCAGCCAGAACCATTTGAACTATCTTTTCTTGATGAACACTTTTCTCGATAGCCTTTATTTCCATTTGTATTGGTAATTTTGGAATCTTGATGCATATTCTCAGCCCTTTTATAAAATGCAGGGACCTATCAAAGTCAAAGGGCTGTCTGTGCATGTCCTTGCAATCATGGCTTTTGTGAAACCTTGTCTGATCTCCTTAATAGAAATGGAAATCAAGACCAGAATATTCATGGAGATTGATGTCAATGAAGGCAGCAGTTTATTTAACTACATTCAAACCCACAAATTCTATCTATGACTCTTTTATTTGTACATACAGCTTGTTATTAAAGCAATCAATGATTGTTTCCATATGCCCATCTAATCTGAGCATGGCTGAATTGTTTTTTTCCTGTCTAATTACAATGATGTTCCAGAAAATGTCTTTAAATGTCTTATTTGTTCTTTTCTTCTTTGCTTAAAAATTTGAATATTTATGCTTAAAGATTTCACTTGTAAATGAATCTTGACCATTTTACTGAGATTAACAACTTTTTTTATTTCAAAGTATATGAAAAATTTCATAATTTCATAATTTTCCCCCAAATTTTATTATTTTCAATATTTAATTAACTGCCATTCGTTTTAATGCCACTAGGGAGAAAGACATTGTGTACTCTTTCTTTCATTACCATAATAGAGAATCATATTTAACTCTAAAAAATTAATTCTGCCATTCTCTACCCTTATCAAAGTGTATGCTACAATGCCACAGAAGGATCAATTAAGATTGTTAGTAGTTGCAGTCCTACAAAGCTGAGGATCATTGTTTGGAAATGCTAGATTAGAATGTTGGACTAGACTTGTGGACCGTCCAAGTTAAATTTTAATCTGCATTTAACCATTAGAAAATCAGTATTCTTCCTCCTTTCATTTTTACTCCACCTCACCATTTTGTTCTGCAGGAAAAATAAGAAGAATCCCACATATTATCTTAAGATTTTACTACAAAAAGTAACAGGTAATGGATAATGATTGATTAAATCAATATCTAGCCAGAGTAGATGCTAATTAAGATGTGCAGCATTTGTACAACAGTGTCCAACGCAGGATGAGATGTTTGTCCCCAGTTAATTATATTTAAGGACACAATGTAGACCAGGGATGGACAATTAATTTTCCCAAGGGGTTGCATGAGAAACTGGGATTGTTGTGGAGGGGCCAAACAAGTGCAACCTGATTTGATGTCCTCAAACTCTTATCAACTCAACCCCTCAGGCTGCTCCAGCCAAGGGAGCAAGCCCTTCCCAGATGCAGAAAAGAGTTTTCTCTCCTTGCCATCCTATGGCTGCCAGCCGGCTGAAGGAATGCATGGTAACTGCACAGAGCTAGACCTGACTCAGCTTCTTTTTCTGCTCCCTGAAATGTGTTTATTTACATTTTGATTTCTAATTTCTGATTGAGCTCATGAGGGCTGGACAGGGACAACCAATGGGCTGGCTGTGGCCCGGGGACTGTAAAATGCCCAAGTATGTAGACACCATGGTTTTCCGATCTTTTGGCTTGCCTGGGCTGCATTGAGTGAAGAAGAATTGTCCTGGGCTGCATATAAAATACATAATATAGTTAATGTTTACAAATAACAAACTTCCTTTATTTTTTAAATACATTTTATTATTTTGTGGGGCCGCGTTACTAGCTGTCCAGGGCCGCATGCCACCCGTGGGTCACAGGTTAGACACACCTGATCTCGATGATGCATTGTACAAAACCGCATGTACAAGTAGAGCTTCGGATCTATTACAGCCCTTTTAAATGTCAATGACTGATATTCAGAAGCAGTTTGCCTTTATTATAATCTGACAGTAAGATATGTCAGAAATGTTGAAGCAGTGGAACGATCAATTTAATCCATCAAGTTTCCTGTTGGCTTTAATTTTTTAATGAACACATCTCAATAAATCTCTTAGCCAAGTAACTAAGATTTTTGCATCAGGATATTGGATTGAACACTATTTCTGGAACCCAAGCCATGTTCTGCCTACCACTGAAGCAGTGGTCATATGTGTCTACATGACTATGGTCATATTTATAATGAATCTTTTAATTTGCTATTTCTCTTGGGACTCTGCCTGAAGCAGAACCTTTAGCTTGCTGCAAAACCAACAAGGCTGTTGTGAAATTGAATGAGGAAAATTGCAATAATGGTATGATTGCTTGCAAAAATCATTTGTTTTGCATGTTATGCAACAAAAGATGCAAGATTTATCGTATTACATTATTCACAATAGCTGTGCTTCAATACTACCATAGTGGAAATTTGTGATGCAGAATAAAATGGGAAAGATTATACTGAAGAATTGCCTCTTTATCATGTCATCAGTCTGAACTTTTGTTTGCATGTCCTTTTTCCCCCTTTTTTTATCTCCCTAAATAACATAAACTTCCCCATTCTGTATTTGTTTCTTTTTTATTTCTGATTATCTGTAAAGCAAGTATTTGGGTACTTTTGTAACAGTTTTGTTAGGGCTATTTAATGAAAATGGAAGAGACCTCCTGAGATGAATAACATGAGAGATACTAAGAGAAACCCACTAACACATATTTTCTATAAAAATAAGCATTTTTCATCTAATAAAAGAAGTTGACTAACTCTCCAGAAGCATCATAAGTATACAGAAATATGCATGGTGTTTTGCAGTCTTCTGCGAGGATTGAAGAAGATCCAATTCCTCATATGACTACAACCTCGGTTCCCAAACTGTGTACAGCAATGCCCTGGGTCACTCAGGGGAATGCTTCAGGATATTTTAGTACTCAAGAAAAGCAGCTAATAGATGGACAGAACTTATAATAACAGAGTTGGAAGATATCTTGTATGTCAATTAGTCCAACCCCCTGCTCAAGCAGGAGGCCCTATACCATTTCTGACAAGTGGCTGTCCAGTCTCTTCTTGAAAGCCTCCAGTGCTTTATTGATTGACCCACAAGCTTCATTGATTGTTCTCACTTGTTCTCCTTATTTATAGTTTAAAACTCTCCTTGATCAGTTTCCATCCATTGTTCCTTGTATGACCTTCAGGTGCTTTGGAAAATAGGTTGTCCCCTTCTTCTCTGTGACAGCCTCTCAAATACTGGAATTCTGCTATCATGTCACCCCTGGTCCTCTTCACTAGACTGGATATGCCCAGTTCTTGTAGCCATTCTCAATATGTTTTAGCCTCCAGGCCCTTTGTTGCTCTTCTCTGTTTGTGGCTCTTCTCTGCATTCTTTGCTCTTCTCTGCATTCTTTGTATAGTCTCAACAGCTTTTTATAGTGTGGTGACCAAAACTTGATGTAGTATTCTAGGTGTGGCCTTATTAAGGCTTTATAGAGTGGTACTAGTACATCACATGATCTTGATTCAGTTCCTCTGTTAATGCAACTACGGATTGTGTTGGCTTTTTTGGCTGCTGCCGCATACTGCTAGCTCATATTTAATTGGTTGTCCACTAGGACTCCAAGATCCCTCTCACAATTACTACTATTAAGTCAGGTTTCATCTAATCTGTACATGTACTTTTGGTTTACTTTTCTGTATGTTTCATTTTGTTAAATAAGACCCAATGTTCATGTCTGGAGATCCATCTGGATCTTGAGCCTATTATTTAGGATGTTAGCTATTCATGCCAGCTTAGTGTCATCTGTAAATTTGATGAGTTCCCCTTCTATTCCCTCATCCAAGTCATTTATGAAGATATTGAAGAGTCCTGGATTTAAGAAGGAAACTTGTGGTAACCAACGGCTTACTTCCCTCCATGTTGATATCGTATCATTAAGGACTACTCGTTGAGTACAGTTTGTCAGCCAGTTACAAATCCATCTGGTGGTGATGCTATCTATCCCATATTTTTCTAGCTTACCAAGAAGTAGGGTGTGGTCTACTTTGCTGAATGCCTTACTGAAGTCTAAGTATACTATGTCCACAAATGCTGATCTATTAATTTAGTCACTTTATCAAAATCTGAAATAACATTGGTTTGGCATGATCTGTTTTTAACAAATCTGTGCTGGCTTCTAGTAATACCTTAATTTGTTTCTAGATGTTTGCAGATCTATTTTTTTATTTTATTTTCCAACATCTTCCAGATATTGATGTTAAGCTGATTGGAGTTTAGACGGGTTCCATGAAAAAAAAAAAAAACAGAGATTTTTTAAGTGGACTGTGAACTGAGAACATTTGAGAACTTCTGGCCTAGAGAGTCATCAATTTTCATCTAGTGAGAACTTCAAAGCATCCTTTAGGTGAAAGATAAATTAATATTTACAGATGTATATTGAGGAGGAGAAGTTGTGCATCATTGGTTAAAGGATAATTGCTCCAAAACATTGATTCTTCAATTCTAATTACCTTTTTTTTTCATCTGAAAAACTGAGTACAAAAGCAAAGTATGAGCAAAAAGCTTTATATGAATAAACACATGATTAATATTTTGTGGCAATGAACACATGAGCCATGATGGTGCAGTAGTTAGAGTGCAGTACTGCAGGCTACTGACTGCTGGCTGTCTGCAATTTGGAGTACAAACCTCACCAGGCTTATGATTGACTCAGCCTTCCATCCTTCTGAGGTTGGTTAAATGGGGACCAGATTGTTGGGAGCAAAATGCTGACTCTGTAAACCCCTTAGAGAGGGCTGTAAAGCACTGTGGAGCGGTATATAAGTCTAAGTGCTATTGCTATTAATATTTTGTTATCCATTATCTAGTCCTGGAAGATTTTTAATGTTGCTTGCATTGATTTAAAGACAGATTTTGGTTTTATTGCCAGAGATAAATACAGACAGACTTTGATTTATATCCACTGTTGGGATTATATTCTGTTGGGGTTGCTTGAGTGGAGCATTCTTTAAGCAGGATGTAACTCTCAACAACTGCAATCCCAGCACTCTCAGCTGTGGTCATTAAGCAATCCCTGGATTGTTAAGCAAATGGATTGTCAAGTGTCAGGTGTAAAGAATGAGTATCTTTTATAGGATTGCAGTATAGAAGGTTTATTCAAATCTATACACAGAATCTGATCAACTAAAGTTTAACTCTAAATTGGCACCAGATAAGGGTCAACAGAATTCAAGAGGAGTAGATTTGCTTATGGGAACACAACAACTCTAAACTGATGATGTGCTTAACTACAATGTGGTCTAATCTCCTGACATTTTGCCACCTTAAATTTTGGTTCAAACTAAGTTTTACTTGCAGCTTCCTGGCTTCCCTGACATTACACAACAAGATTTTATGAACATAGAAATTAGTAGTTAATTTGGGCTGAAAAGATTTCACCTTGATTGCCCTGAGAGAACCTAAATAGAGTTGAAGCAATGGGCTCTTGACAGTGATATCTAGAATGAACTAAGAATAATGTCTGATTTGGAGTGAATCTGTTTGCAGTGCTCTTTTTCTATGCTATTACTTGCCTATAGTCTTTGTTCAACATGCATTGCCCAGGGTAACATTTTGCCATCTTTGGGGCTTGTGGAATGATAGAATATTTTCCAGCCAAGAGCCCATGTACATATGGAAAATAGAATTGTCTTCACTTGTGTTTTTGCACAGCTGTTCTTATTTGGATGGTTTGGTGAGCTGACTTGATAATTCAAATACTAACTCATCATCATGTTAACACCCAATGAATAAAATACTCGCCTTGTCTTCACATAGAGGTCATCTGAGATTTCCAGAATGGTTTCCAAATTTTCTTTAGTCATTACTTCTTTATGCTTAATAGTGTAGTAACTTTGACAACCGTATTTTTGTGTTTTCAATGTACTCTTTTAATATATTATGTTTGGTTCAAGTATAAATATTGACTTATTTGGTTTTTGCTTTTTGAGCACAGATCAAATCAAATAAACAGAATTTTGGGTTGCAGCCACTTTCCTTTTTTTCCTTTTCTTTTTTTCTGTTAAACATGTTCATCAGCCCATGGGTACCGCAAAAGCATTTTGGGGATTAAATATGATTAATAAATTTAATTAATTAAAATTAAAGAGCAATTACATTTAATTAAATAAGTTAAAGAAGCAAAGAACATGATAGTTGCCATTAGGGGTGTATTGATGCCTATAAATATCATATTAGAGATAGATCCTGAGAGTTTAGGATTACAGTCTTGGTTTGGCTTCTTTTTAAAAATTAGCATATTTACTAAAAGTATTACTTACAAACAATTTTTTTAGGAATAATTCATTCAGTCAACTATCTCTTCTCATCTACAGCACATCCTCTTCCTGACTAGCTGTCACATTAAGAACTTTTCTGTGCTGCCTACAAACACAGACATGGTCTCTTGGCTGCCCACATTTGTAGCCATCTGTTAAAATGGCAGTACGCCCAATTCAGAAGAGTTTGCTTCATTTCTTAAAGACAAGGGATGCTAAGAAAAGTTTGGACAGACAGGTGACAGACAGCTTTGACATTTTTCTACATAATGGTTTTTCACCTTGAGGCCCCTTTTTCCTTTCCTGATTTGACAAGATTACATCTGTTGGCAATCAAGGGCCATAATTTCCCTCAACTCAGAGTCACAGTACAGTAGAAGATCATCAATATTCTACTCTGACAAGAGAAAGACTATTTCATCACTCCAAAGCTGCCAAATAGCATATTGAAATACATATAGCTTCCAGATACACGATTCTAATAATCTCATAGAACCATAAAGGATTCAGTCTGATGCTAACAAAACATCAGAAGCCCAGCTACATCACAGGTTGCATATTGTAAACCACTTATCTAGCTAATGGCACCCAATGGGAATGCAAAATTACATTAGCATTTTATCACAAATGTAGAAACAACCTCGGTAGGAGATGGGGAGGGGGAGAAGAGTGCAGCTCAGTTTAAGCTCATTTGTACTGCTCTGCTGAAAAAATGATTGCCATTCCTGAGTATTCCTTTTCTTTGGCCTATACTTTAACTGGTTCTGTGCCACCAAGTCGGTGTTGATTATTTGCAGTCACACAGCTAGACCTTCTACACTACCCTTCGTATCTTTTACATGGACCCATTGCTCTTCTAATTGTGTCTGTCCACTTTGCTGTTGCTTATCTTCTTTCTTTCTACCATTCCCAGCATTACGGATTTCTCAAGGGAGATGTGTCTTCACATAATGTATCCAGAATATAGTAATTTGAGTCTGGTCATTTGTTCTTGAATAAATTGGAATCATTTGTTCTATGATACGTTTGCTTGTTTTCTTGACTAACTATGATATTCTTCAAGATTATGTGAGTATGCTTCACAAAAATAAAGAGCATTCTTGAAATTCGTGCTGCTTCTGTTTCTTGTTTTCTTGACTCTGTCTACCTTGAAAGGCTGACATTTATCTTGAAAACCTGTCAAGTTTTTTTCTACATGTCTATACCAAGCAAAATCAAGTCAGGGTTATTTTAAGTTTCTTTCTTTAACATTTTTTTCTTTCCCAGCTATGTTTTCCTCCTTTATGTCTTTCAAAGGAGCCCATCATCCAGTGCTGTATCATTAATAACTTTATCTTGATTATCCAGGTGATTGTTTTGATAAAATTCAGGAAAGGTTTTATGTTGCCTTTTTCTTTACAGTGTGAAGTAAGCCTTTGCTATTGTCCCTCAATTGATCAATCTCTCTCCAACATCTTCCTATATTGCTGCTCTTTAGTGTAGGTACCTGTTGTTTCAGGCAAGCAACTAGGATACCTTGGGATATCCTGCTGGAATTCTATATTCCTGAGCATATACCTCAAGAATTCTTTTTCCATCTGTCCCAGGAACATTTTTCTGCCCTGTGAGCAATGCAGGTGGGATCATACTTTTTCCAGTGCCATTAGGTTTTAGAGCTTATGTTCTTCTAAGGGTCATTATGTATGAATAATTGAAAATCCCTTGATACCACAAACATGAAAAAACATTTAGACTGAAATATTAAACTAATTTCAGACAAGTATATTTGGGACCATTTTTAAGCCATAGGTAGAGCAACTGCCCAAATTTGTTAGAAGCATTGTACTGAGGCTGGAAGACTGCCCACAAAGACATTCCACTTACAACAAACAAGCACTTATCTTACAAACAAATATACACGTTATACACTATGACATTCTTTCTTCATATTCCATTTACATTACAAATCTACATCACAGTCTCACAGACAAAACGCCTCCATCATTGAAGTAATTCATCAAAAGGGAAAGGGTCAATTCTTTACTTCCTCTCCCATTATACCAGTGGATTTTTAAAATGTCTTCCATTAGTATTAACAGACATATTTTAAAGCCCAGAAACAAACAAACAAAAAAGCTTTTTCTTCTTCCTTTAAGATACTGTAGGACTGGGAATCTTGGAAGGAAAATTAAGGCCCCTAATAGAGGAGAAAGATTTACAATTGGGACTTTAAAAAAAGAATTAAGGCTTCAGGAAGGGGTTTATGGATAATACAGGAAACTTTCACAGACACTGACATTAGGAACTAGGTAAATTTCTTGGCTACACTTCACTGTATATAATCCAAAAACATTCTGAAGCATATTTCAAGTGAAAGTCAAAGCTAGATTCTGGTTTAAGTTTTATACATAAAGTAAATCTTTACAATAAAGCTGTGCAGTTTCTAAAACCATATGTTTTGAATTAAAGTCATATTCTATAGCAGAAAATCTATGGAGCATTCTTCTTTTTTAGCCTCAACATCTTTTGTACCACTAACTTTCCTTGTTTTCTAAGGAAAATGATTCTCAAATTTTAGAATATTCCTTATTTTAGAAAGTTTCTGTGAAAATGCCCCAGTGACCTTTGAAGATTGAGTTTAAAAGGAAAGGGTTATTGACTGGAGTTGTGCCTTAACTCCATACTGTATTTTTCCGAAGTGAAATGTATTAAATTCTCATAATGCTCCTTTTTCTGGAACTGGATTGAACCAGAATATTTAGTAGTATTTTATCAAAATATCTGAGGACAAGGGTAGACATGTAAGACACATAAGATGTATTAATGGAGGAAGATAGATACACACATACAGAGACAAGAGAAATAATGGGGATATATCTAGGACTGATGAGATATATCACTTCCTGCCATGAAATTTAAGTCACTTGTGCCCTTCCCTTCAAATTTCCTCATTCTCTTGCACTTGAAAATACTGCCCATTTAGGGCTTACCACAAATTACCTCAAAAATAATATCTGAGAATAGGAGTTTTGACTAGTGATCTTTATTTCAGGAGCTCTTATTTCTCAAGTGATTGAAGGATGTAGTCAGAAAAGGAAGGTGCACAAGCCAGCCTAAATTCAATACACGTCACTTCTACTTATATACCAGTATATCCATAACCCAGAGAATGACTATGGTTATTTAAGGATGCTGCAGTTAAAATCCAAATCTGTCATGTTTCTGATAACCTTTTAAAGTTGTTGGATTTAAAAATGCATTTTGGATTTACTAGTGGTTTACCATGTCTGAGAGAAAACAAACACTATGAAATAATGTGGCACAGTGCCAGTCACCAAGCTATTGAATATATATTTTTTCATCCTATTGCATCAATGATTAATGACAGTGGGGGGGAAACAGTGTAATCTTTGATGTGGTTTGCCTAATTGCTAATTTTTGCTTCCTTGCCCTTACTTTAAACATGGATTTTCCTACATTTCATCTAGTTAACTAAGATCGTGCAAAGTCTTCCAGATCTAGTACTTGAAATATTGTAGCACATTCTGTTTAAGACTTGAGAAAACATTGCAAGGGGCTCTCCAAAGTGGGCTGAGCATGCATAGAAATAGAAAAAATATTGCTGTGATTTGCTATGAAAGCGTCACCCTTGGCAAAGGTTTCCCATAACCATACTAGTTATAATGCTGTTTCATATTTGCAGTATTGTAATTCTGACAAACTGATTTCAGTCTGCTGGAAGATCATTTATTTTAAAAAAAACCAAATCCATTCAACTTATTTTTTAAAAGTTAACTGATTTTTCTATTGAAATTTTAGTTGTTAATTTTAGTAATTAATGCCAGTATTTTAGTTGTTAATTTTAGTAATTAATGCCAGTATTAGAAAAATTACTAAAATTGTTAATTTTAGTAATTAATGCCAGTATTAGAAGAATAGTTCGTTGGGTTGAAGAAATACTGAAAACCCCAACTCTCATTCTCCTTTCCTTGCTAATACAAAGTTTAATCATAAATAATAATGATTAGGTTACTACTACAAAATAATAATAATAACAACAACAACAATAATAATAATAATAATAATGTCCACTTATTTTAAAGCACATAAATAATAAACCGAAAAGTGTCAACATTTTCTCTAGAAAGGCATCTTAGTAACTTTTTTTCCAGATGAGTCTAAAGAATCAGGCATGAAGAAGATTGTCCCTAATGCTCAGAAACAAAATTGGTCTAGTGATAGTACCCTTTATAAACTAGGAACTTGTGCTAAGTATTAGAGAAACAAATATGGGGAAATCAAATACCCATCGTTCTAAAAGTAACCAGAACAGCATTAAAAGCTCATTCTTTACTCGAAAGGTACAAGAAAGGAAGAACGTTGAGTGCTGAAGACATCTACATATGCTGATT
This sequence comes from Bungarus multicinctus, assembly GCA_023653725.1. Classification (NCBI taxonomy): domain Eukaryota; kingdom Metazoa; phylum Chordata; class Lepidosauria; order Squamata; family Elapidae; genus Bungarus; species Bungarus multicinctus. The sequence goes on along the minus strand of CM042842.1, from coordinate 40,144,417 downwards.
TCTGTCTGATAAGATAGAGCTTAAATGTCCAAGGATGCAAATTTAGTAAGGACACATATATTTGTGCTTTCCAGAAGTATGTTTAAAAAGGGTGTATTTTCACTTATAACAGTTTTAAAGCTCCTCTTTCCTAAAAAAGCATTCCAATAATGTATCTATAATGAATGTCAGTACATTTTATAGTAGACAATTACAGATAGACATCATCTTTGAAGAGATAAAAGCATCATTTATTCATAATGATTATGAAATTTCTCAGTGAAAAGCCACTTGTTACACTGATTGCAGTTTTGTTTTTGTAAATAACAGTACCAAAAGCATTGAGCTGAACATGTGTAACTTCAGACTTACCAGAATGGTTATGTAAATGCTTGTTTGGGTTACTATTAGTGATCCCACTTCTCAGAGTTGGGTGTGGGATCAAATTGTAAATTATCTATGGATTTCATAGGAGTTTGTTTGTCCAGTCCCATCAAACAAATACCACTATGGCACAGAAAGCAGTGTTAACCAAGCTTTGTTAGTATTTCCCCTTTTTTCTTGTCAAACCTCCAAATATTTGCCAAAATGCACATGCAGAAAAAAATGTATATTTCTGAAAGTTGGATTTAAGAAACATACATGGGAAAGTATTTAATTTTTTTTAAAAGGTAAGCCTTTTACTTTAAAAGGTGGTTCACATCAGGACAATTTATATTTTAAAACCTGCATTGAAGAAAGTTAATGTAATAATGAATACTAAGAAAGCTTTTTTTTTTTTTAACTAGGTAGATTTATGTGTAAAATACAAAGTCAGAGAAAAGCTCAAGTATGTCAGAGAAACGAACAACAGATGCACTTTTTCATTGTAAAAAAATACAAACATTTTATTTATTTATTTATTTATTTATTTTATTTATTTATTTAACTTTTATACCGCCCTTCTCCCTAGGGACTCAGGGCGGTGTACAGCCAATCTAAAAACCCCAACAATACAAAAGTTAAGAAAAAGATTAAATTAGATTAGGCCGAATAAAAAGCCCACCCCACCCCCTTAAAACCCCCTAATTAAAATTAATGGAGACACATTAAAACCCTCTCTCAGCCCAGGCCGGCCTGCTCGAAAAGCCAGGTCTTCAGCGCGCGCCTGAAGGACCTCAGGTCCATGACGGTACGCAGTTCCGGTGGCAGAGTATTCCAGAGGGCAGGGGCCGCCACAGAGAAGGCCCTACCCCTTGGGACCGCCAGGCGGCACATGGTAGCCGACGGAACCCGGAGAAGGCCTTCCCTGTGTGCTCGCACTGGTCTGCTGGAGATCACCGGTAGGATGCGGTCCTGTAGGTAACCTGGTCCAATGCCATGGATCGCCCTAAAGGTCAGAACCAGAACCTTAAAGTGAACCCGGAAAGCCACTGGCAGCCAATGCAGCTCGCGCAGGAGAGGCGTCACGTGGGCGCTACGTGACGCCCCCATGATCACCTGCGCGGCCGCATTCTGCACCAGTTGGAGTCTCCGGATGCTCCCCGCAGGGAGCCCCATGTAGAGGGCATTACAATAGTCCAGGCGAGAGGTGACCAGGGCCTGAGTGACCGTGCGCAAGGCGTCCCGATCCAGAAAGGGCCGCAACCGGTAGATCCGACGGATCTGATGAAATGCCCCCCTGGAGACGGCCGCGACATGGTGTTCAAGCGACAGCCGCACATCCAGGAGGACTCCCAGATTGCGAGCCCTCTCTTTTAAAAAGCAATAAAACAAACAGGCCAGAAAACTATCTAATTAACTTGAATAGAAAAAATGTATGTGCACACACACACACACACATTTGGTCTTGAAATACCTAAAACCAATATATAAAAACTAAAGATGATTAAATATATAGTATATAAATATACTCCACCCACCCACTGATATAATTGTGACCAATATGGAATTTATGAAACCTTGACAAATGTTGAGATTGGCATTACCTGTTTTATGTTATTTTATTTGTTTTTGCAGTGGCACCTTTCCTAGCATGTTAGAGTTGAATTAGTTTTCTCTATTGATTCTAAAAGAATTGTTTATAAGGTCATTTTATACAAAACAAAATAAAAAAGCAGGAGTTGGATTTGAGAAAAAATCACTCTGCCTTCCCTCTCTCCATGTAGAATTTCTGTATCAGGAGAGCACAAACCAAAAATCTGATAGATATTAGCTGATCCTTTGACATTTCATCAGATTTAGCAATAATTCCTTTTCCAAAGCAATAATGTGGTTGCTAGATTTGAAGTATATATTGAGAACTCTCTCAATGCTGCCATTCAGTTTGATCTGATAGGAAGAGGAGTAAATGCATTGCCTCTGGGAAGGGAGGAGAAGCCTGACAAATGAGTTGGATTAATCCTGTGTGCAGTATCACCGATCATCTGTTATGTCGTAAGAGAAGATAGGAGGAGGAGTGACTTTAGTTTTTTCTTTCTCGTCTCCTTGAACAAATGATTGCAGACTTAACCTGTGAGTTGCATGCATTCTGCTGATTTGAGTGTACATTCTGCTATAAAAATAATACATCACAGAAAGAAAAGATGAAATAACTATGATTATACTTATCTGTACATCTCCTTGCACTGAGTTAAGAATATAGTTATCCTGAATATGTCCACTCACATGAGAAAATTTACATTGGGAATACTCTGCTTCCAGGTCCAATTCAAGTTGCTGGTTACTACTTTTAAAGCCCTTGATGGTTTTGGGCCAGGTTATTTGAAGGACCATATTTTCTCAATTGTATCTACCCAATCCCCCAAATTAGGGAGGCAGTTTATATTATGAGTCCCTTCAATTAAGGAGATCCACCTACTGGGATGGAGATGAAGGGCCTTTTCCGTGGTGGCTCTGTCTGTGTGGAACATCATTCAGTAGAGATCAGACAGAGTCCTGGGATCCCAGATTGATATGGAGCCCATCAAGTGGTTTGCTTGAATGTTGTCATCATAGGGGTGGGGGATTATATTTGGGTTTATTTCTGTAAGCTGCCCAGAATCACCGTGAGTTGGGTGGCCATATAAATTTCTATAATAAATAATAAATTATGTCTGGTGAGTTTTAATACTTGGAGAGATTTCTCATAGTCAGTAGCAAACACCCACTTCTGAACTTTTGAGCCTAGGGACAAAGTTCTCTTGTTTTTCTTCAAGAGATTCAATAATAATTCTTTATTTCCAGCCATCAAAATGGTATCAGCATATCTGAGACATTTCATGTCTCTCTTAGCAATTTTAATCCCTATTTTCAGCCATTTCATTACTCCCTATTTTGTTCTCAGTGTTATTTCCTAGCATTATATAAACCCCAGGCAAATGAATTTTTGTAATTTGTACATCTAGTAGTTTTCAGTTCCTCTGTTATTGGAGTCTACATTGCACAACTTTGGATATTATCTTCCTAGCAAGTGTAACTGTTCAATTGTATGAGCATTCTTTAGTTATTTTGGGGGGGGGGGGGGGGCATTTGACTATAAAGTTATCTTTTCCAATCCCTTGCCCATCTATTTAAAAATGCAATTTACACTTTAATCTGCATCTCCCTGCAAACATTTGGTAGTTATTTCATCAGTTCTTGCATTATTATTATTATTATTATTATTGTTGTTGTTGTTGTTGTTATTGTTATTGTTGTTATTATTGTTATTACTATTGTCACAACTTTCCATATGTTTGTGCAACCTCCTATATTTTTTTCTCCTTAGATATTTGCCGTTTTTGTCTTCCGTTGTGCCATTTTTTCATTTACTTTGATTCCTAAAATAAATATTTGCCTTTCACAGTTATCTTCAATTTGTTTTCTTAGTTATGAAATTATTTCTTATTGTTCATTTGTGGAAATCAGTAATTACATATTTTCTTCTCTATCTGTTGGCTTTTCCTCTTCCTTTCTGCTTCTGTTAAGCTATTCAACAGAGAGAGCCATTTTATTTTATTTTACATTTCAGAATAATTTTGTTTTCCTCCATCTTTAAATATGTCATGTATTTCAGTCTGAACCTATTCAGAAAATTTTGTTCAGCAGGTCTAATCCATTAGATATATTTTTCATTTTCACCATATAATCATATGAAACATTGCAAAGGTTGTGCCTTCTTGATTTCATGATATTATGTTTTATTTAGCTTAATGGAGTTTATTATCTGAGCTACAGTCAGCACGAGCACTTGTTTTTGCTTACTCAATACAGCTTCTCTATTGTTGCTTAGAAAACAGATACTCAGTTTGATTTTGGTTACCCATCAAGTGATAAAAATATTTGCTATAAACATTTAATTTTCCCAGTACACTCTTTCCCACATACAGTTTTTGTAATTGAAAAACTGAGAATATTTTTTCAAGCCAAATCAGGACAGTTCTTGTTAGGATCCAAGAGAAAGAATGTGTATGGGAATCTATACACAGAAGTCTTGAGGGCGAGGGTTACTTGTCACTAAGTATTTTTCAAGCTTTTGTCAGGCTTCCTATGGAATTATTTCCTTTGGATTGCTTTTGGGACTTAGAATGTATTCTGTGCCAGAATCCGATTCCAGTTCCCATGTCTAGAAAACAAGGTTGCCAAGATATTTGTTAAGTCATTGGAACCTAACTATGAAGTCAGTATGAGAAAATTTGCTTCCAAAGTAATAATGAGGAAAGCAGATTTTGTACTTAACAGTATTTCATTAGCAAAGTTTGTTGAGATCTAATCATCCAGGCCTGGTTGTGCAGAGTCTCAGGCCCTGAGTACCCGGCTGATGTTATGTAATGCCAGGTCCGTCGTTAACAAGGCCCCCCTGATTTGCGATCTCATTCAGGAGGAGGGTGCGGACCTGGCAGGGGTCACCGAAACCTGGTTGGGCCCAGAGGGCGGTGTCCCTCTGGTAGAGATATGCCCACCAGGTTTCCAAGCATTCCATCGACCGAGGTCTCAGGGAAGGGGTGGTGGGGTGGCGGCGATTATTAGAGAAGTCCTTTGTCCTAGGGAGGCCACTGTTCCTCAGACGGCTGGTTGTGAGTCTCTCTTTGTGAAGTGGGGTCGGGGGGTTCAGATGGGCCTGTTGATAACATACCTGGCTCCCTGCCACGTGTCATCGGCCCTGCCCGGGCTCCTCGAGGTGATAGCCGGGCTGGCGGTTGAAACCCCCAGGCTTTTAGTCATGGGTGATTTCAACCTGCCTTTGCTCGGGGAAACCTCTGGGGTGGCCCGGGAGTTCCTGGCTTCCATGACGGCCATGGATCTGACCCAATTAGTTTCTGACCCCACTCACACGGGGGGACACACACTGGACCTGATTTTCGCCTCTGGTCAGTGGTTGAATGATCGCGTAGGAGACCTAGTTATAAAACCCTTGACATGGTCCGATCATTCTCTTCTTAGACTGGACTTCAGTGCCGCCACCCCCCATCTCAGGGAGGCGGAGCCGAGGAGATGGTTCCGCCCCAGGCGCCTGATGGATCCGGAACGGTTCCAGATGGAGCTTGGGCCATTTCCTGAAACTCTGGCTCATAACTCGGCCACAGACTTGGTGGCCACCTGGGATAGGTTGGCCGCTGAGGCTCTGGACCGAGTTGTGCCTTTGCGACCTCTGACTCGGCATAGATCCCACCTGGCTCCGTGGTTCACGGGGGAGCTGAGGGGGATGAAATGCTGGAAAAGACGTCTGGAGGGCATCTGGAGGGCCAGTCGTGCTGAGTCTGACCGGACACAGGTGAGGTCCTATATTAGGACCTACCTAGTGGCGATAAAGGCGGCGAGGCGTTTACACTTCTCCGCCCTTATTGCGTCTGCAGAAAATCGGCCTGCTGCCCTGTTTAGAGTGACCCGCTCCCTGCTTGAGCCGAGAGCGCGGGAGGACCTCTTGCAGGGTAAGGCAGAAGAGTTTTCCCGATTTCTGCATGATAAAATCGCCCAGATTCGGGATGGGCTGGACTCCAGTTGGGTGGTCCCGGGGGAGATGTCCGGGGCAGGTCTTGAGACGGTTATCTGGGAAGAGTTCGATCCTGTGACCGCCGAGGGTGTGGACAGACTACTGGGGAGGCTGAATGCCACCACATGTTTATTGGACCCGTGCCCTTCCTGGTTGGTTTCTACCTCCAGAGAGGTGACACGAGGCTGGCTCCAGGGGATTGTCAACGCTTCGTTGATGGAGGGGGCGCTTCCGACCGCCTTGAAAATGGCGGTGGTGCGGCCCCTCCTCAAGAAGCCTTCCCTGGACCCGGCTCTTTTGAATAACTATCGTCCTGTCTCCAACCTTCCCTTTGTGGCGAAGGTTGTTGAGAGTGTGGTGGTGCGTCAGCTCCCTCAGTATCTGGAGGAAGCATCCTATTTAGATCCGTTCCAATCGGGCTTCAGGCCCGGGCACAGTACCGAAACAGCATTGGTCGCGTTGGTAGATGATCTCTGGAGGGCCCGTGACAGAGGTTATTCCTCTGTCCTGGTCCTCTTAGATCTGTCAGCGGCTTTTGATACTATCGACCATAGTATCCTATTGCGGCGGTTGGAGGGGTTGGGAATTGGGGGCACCGTCTTGCGGTGGTTCTCGTCCTTCCTCTCGGACCGCTCGCAATTGGTGTTGACGGGGGGGGAGAGGTCCACCCCTAGGCCCCTCATGTGTGGGGTGCCTCAGGGGTTGGTCCTCTCCCCTCTTCTGTTCAACATCTATGTGAAGCCGCTGGGAGAGATCATCCGTGGTTTTGGGGTGAAATGCCATCTTTATGCTGATGACACTCAGCTTTACATCTCCACCCCAAGCCACCCCAACGATGCTGTGGAGGTTATGGCCCGTTGCCTGGAGGCTGTGCGGAACTGGATGGGCGAGAGCAGGCTTCGACTCAACCCTTCCAAGACCGAGTGGCTGTGGTTTCCGGCGGCCCGATATAGTCAGCTGACTCCGTCGTTGGCTATTGGGGATGAGATCTTGACCCCCACAGAAGGGGCCCGCAATCTTGGTGTCCTCCTGGATGTACGGCTGTCTTTGGAAGATCATATTACGGCCGTCTCCAGGGGGGCTTTTTATCAGGTTCGCCTGATACGCCAGATGCGGCCCTTTCTTGATCGGGACGCCTTACGCACAGTCACTCATGCCCTGGTCACCTCCCGTCTAGACTACTGTAATGCCCTCTACATGCGGCTCCCTGCGGGGAGCACCCGGAGGCTTCAACTGGTACAAAATGCAGCCGCGCGGGTGGTTACGGGGGCGTCGAGATACTCCCACGTGACGCCCCTCCTGCGCGAGCTGCATTGGTTGCCAGTGGCCTTCCGGGTTCGCTTTAAAGTATTGGTTTTGGTCTTTAAAGCGCTCCATGGCATCGGACCAGGATACTTACAAGACCGCATTCTGCCAGTAGTCTCCCACTGACCGGTGCGCTCCCACAGAGAGGGTCTCCTCCAGGTCCCGACGCCTTCTATGTGTCGTCTGGTGACCCCGAGGAATAGGGCCTTCTCTGTGGGGGCACCCGCCCTTTGAAATGGGATGCCCCCTGGATTACGAACGACCAGTGACCTGAGGGCCTTCAGACGTGACCTGAAGACCTGGCTGTTCGAGCAGGCCTGCCTGAGCTGACTAATGGGATTTTAAATGGGGTTTTTAGATTACTTGGGACGGGGTATGAAGTTTTATTGATTTTAATTGGGGTTTTTAGATTTGGGACAGTCTAGTGTTTAATTCTCTTTTAAATAATTTATACTTTGTTTACTTGTATTTTAGTTGGCTGTTCACCGCCCTGAGTCCTTCGGGAGAAGGGCGGTATATAAAACTCAGAAATAAATAAATAAATAAATAAATAAATAAATAAATCCAAGAAATACAGAAGAATATTTTAAAGTAACCCATTGTTCTCTATTTCACACTTTGCATAAATTTTTATTCTGGTGTACACTCTGTACACTAATGTGGAATGTTAGCAGTCATTCACATTGTAAATATACTGGAAACATCATTATTAACATCCAGGAATATAAATCCCAAAGGTGCTTTCCTGTGACAAAAAAAAAGAGTTTGGTATTCAGCACCATTCAGATGGCATTCCATGGAGAGCTTCAATTATCTTAGATTGGAGAGGAATGTGCATGATAATCTTTTGCTTTGGTGGATTTCTTTGTAAGTTCTTGCCTCATGTCTCCTGTTTTTGGAAGTGGGGAATTTCACACATCCACTATCCTCAATGGAATGCAATCCAGCTGTGAGTGCTGAGATTTGACTATGATTAATATATCAGCCTAGTTTTATCTTTGAAACTAATTAGTGTAGAACATATGCTAATAAATGCAGGTGCAGCCATCCAGTATGGGTGCTTAGTTGTGCGCATTTGGGAACTCAATTCATTTTCTGGAAGAAAATAGTAAATTAAAGATTCAGATTTTCTATTGAAATAAATAAAGATGCTGCAGTGGTAAAACCCAGAGAACACATCTGAGCTTATTACGTCCATTCAGAGTTACCCTTGGAAACAAAGTTTTCCAGGTAACACAGTTAGAGAAACAGATCTCAGATCATAATTCTTCCAACAGCATTTTGCTAAACAGTTCAGTTAGCAATTGCTAGCATGAAAATGCTTGCTCTGAAATTAGAATAATTGAGCTTGTTCCATCTTAAGGATTGATTTATATACGGTATGTGTCGTATTCTCCCCACCCACCCTGCCCCCATATCTGTGCCTGAAATTGCATTTCTTATTGGTCAGCTCAGGAAGGGAAAGGCCCCCGGAGCTGATCTTATTCCCTCAAAACTAATGAAGAATAACATTGAAGGTTGGACTCCAATCCTGACATCACCTTTTAACAATATTTTGCATCACTGAATGTATCCGTGAAGATTGGGGCCTGGCAATTATAGCTCAAATCTTCAAGAAGAGAAAGAGAACAGCAGGCCAATTAGCTGCTCAGCATAATCATGCTACGCACCCCATTAAGGACTGGCTGAATCAGGAAAATCTAATAGATGAGCAGGCTAATTTCAGAGAAGGTAGAGGCCTCATTGATCAATGCTTGATCCTGTAGAACTGGACTGAAAAATATTCAACCAGCAATGTGGCATTACTTTATGTTGCTGGCAACATTTGATTCTGTATCCAGGATCAAACTATGGGAGAAGCTGGAAGCCTCATCAATTGATTGTGGACTTTTCTACTTAATCTGAGTTCTGCGCATTAAAATAACTCATAAGGTCAGATGCAATATGCACCTCTTAAAGCCAATTAAAACTCAAAAGGAAATCAAACAGGGATGCATTCCTCCCCACCCCGCTTTTAAACTTTTATACCAATAGTACTGTGAGATGCCCGAACATTTCAAATGTTCATTCCCCCCAAGCTATGGGATCACAGCACAGCTCTGCTGCTCTATGCAGACAATGCTGTAGTTATTTCCAGAACACCAATAAATTTTAGAAGAGCTCTTCTAGAGCACTGACCCAATACTGCAAAAATGATCGTCTGGAAATAAAATATCAGAAAAACAAGATTAGGCCTCTACCAAAAGGCCAACACTCCCATCATGAAGCATTAATGGTCACAGGATAGAGCAAGTAAACTGCTTCAAGTGCTTAGGAATAGTTATACAATGGTGAATATGTCCTTGGACAAAGATCTATCAATGTAAATTTTACCACTCTAGGCTTTTTCAGGCTAGGATACCAGCCCAGTTTTTCTTTGGGACTTTGGTTGGCCTTCCAGGTTTTCGGTTTGCTACCTTGAAGGGGGTATAATCAGAATTTATCAGAGCAGCTCTTCAGATAACTCAGTGTGTCTCAAAATTAGGTATGATAAAAGTTGAGAAAAGAGTGCGTTTTTCTGTCACAAATCTTGGGTTAAAGTTTAACTTTTATCCTCAAGGGCTAGTGCCATTAATTCTTCAGGACAATTTTCAGCCTATTCGGATTAAGCTTGCTGTATCTAGATGTCTCCATCCTGGGCTTCTCTCCCTCTTTACTTGGTATAATATATGGACAGGTGAAACAAACCCAGAATCAAAGAATAGAAGATACCAAGCGTTAGGCAGACCTATGGAAAGTCCCAACCTTCCTGTCAGGAGTAAAGAAGAAATTATGCTAGACTTCTTTCTTATTTGAACCAAAAAGATGCTCTGATTCAAACATGATCGAACAAAGTATGTAACTAGTGAAAAGAAATTTAATGGTCAATGGCTGTTAGTACTAGGCTTGTAACAAGATATTTTTATTTCCACAGATTGCCTGTCAAGCTATAATGTTTCGGGAAAGTACAAGAGAATGATTTAAACAGCTGAAAAAGGAGCTGAAAAAAGGGACAATGGTAAATATTTAAAAAATAATTAGAAGGTAGTGTAGATTTATCTTTACTTGCTTTCAAAGATAGACTAGTACAAAAATATTTGTCTGCAAACTAGCTGCAATTTGCTTTTTCTTCTGTGATCACTCTTAATTTTCCTTGTATGCTTTCCTGTTTTCTCTAAAAATTCTAAATATTTTTATTCAGGATTTTTCTATATGCATATTTGTAACATTTTTTTCTGATTTCCATTAGCCTATGAAATTGAAATATTATAAGTAAAATTCTGTATACAGAAATATTCATATAACCTTGGCTTTATGTGAGTTTCTCTAATATGCATGTTATTGTATATGGATTTTGAGCTAAAAACTATAACGCAAAACTCTTCCAATTAACATAAAGTAGTTTAAAAAATATGTATTTGACTAAAAATTCCCCATCTCTATTTCTACATGCCATGATTGTAGATTAATTTCTTTCCTCCTGCATTCAACCAGAAAAACAAACAAACAAACAAAGGCGCCTAAACCTTCCCCACACACACACACACACTTTTTCAGGCTAATTTTTCTTATTCATTCAAGTTAAGGAAATGGAGATTTAGATATACCCTTATCAAAATCAAATCAAATGAAATATTCAGCAAATTCAATAGGAATTGCTATGGTTTTCGTTATAAGAACCATGATAAATTGATAGATGGATAGATAGATGCCTTCAAGTCATTCTTGACTCCTGATGACTGCTTGGACAAGTCCCTGCAGTTTTTTGACAAGTTTTTAGAAAGTGGTTTGCCACTGTCCGTTTCCCAGGGCCGAGAGAGAGAGAGAGAGAGACTGACACAAAGTCACCCAGCTGTCTAAAGGTCTTCCACATTCTAGCCTGGTGTCTTAACTACTACACCAAACTGGCATTCTAAGAATAAAATATCTATTTAAAAAATCCTTGGCTATCTAGAGTCAGCATATCAATTATGGCCAAGTACACAAACATTTTGACCGAAACTTCACAGCCTTTCTTGAAAAAATGAAAGAATTAAACGTTCATGTGTGCGTATTTAAAAATGGCCCCACTCTTTTATTTTAAATGTTATATTATCTCAATTGTATTCAAAATTCTTTGGAGGACCAACCAGTGGAGCTGGTCCATTTAGAATTTAAATGGGGGCACTAGATGCATTTGTCAGTCCACAAACATTTTAAAACTAGTTCTCATTTCTTATTTATTTTTGATAGGAAACACATGCTTCATTGTGCATATTTCTTCAGTAGTTCAACCTCAAATCAGCCTTGCTTAGCAATAGTGGCCTCTTTGCAAAATCATCACATGAATGATAAAAATTGTGAAAAATGTGAGAAAAAATCATTTACTCTTAAGATATTAAAAGTCTTAACAAATGAAAGGTGGTGTAGGATAATATGTATATTTTGGAATTGCATATTTTAGGGGTGTAACTGCCCAACATTACCATACTTGTGTTAATGATAGTGTCATGCATGTAAACACAGTTGCGTATTGCATTCTTCTAACCAGATATTTTCAAGAGCAGTCTGTTTTATGTTGCCAAGGGGTTTTTTTTCCACTTGTGTCAGAAGCACCGAGGTATGCTTCTGGCTGAAAGGATTAGCTGGTGACATCACTACTGCCTGGGGGGACACTCAGTTGGGGGATCTTTTCATGTCCCTGGCAGGAGCTGGAGCAGAGGATGGGAGCTCAACCCTGCCCCATGCAGCACCTGAGTCTCGAACATGGCCTTCCAATCTTCAACCTAGCATCCTAACCACATGAGCCACCGTGCTCCTCTTGTTCCCAACTTATCAGTCGATAGTAAAAATATAATGTGCAATGTAATGTGAATTTTACATCCTGCTTTACTAATTTTCTAATCCTGTGAAAATATAAATAATTGTTTTTTCACTTTCACAGAGCAAAGCTGAAAAACTTGCATGTATGCTCTTATAAGATTTCTGTCATAGGTTGTATGTTCTTAATGTAACTACCTTATGAAAAGCAATGTTACTCTTTTCACTCACAATTATAGTTGTTTATCAGTGCAGTTCACTCAGTTTTTCTTAAAATTTCCTTCTCAGCTTCCTGTCTTTTGACATTGAAAGTAAGTCAAATGTGCTAAAAGTCTTGAAAGCTGACTACATATCCCATGCTGTGATTTTTGGCTTCCTGCATATGGTAGTATAGTACCACAAGCTGTGAATTCATGAAAGAATAGAATTACTTTTGACTTCTCACCAAAGTTAATAGCAATATCTCAAACATCTGTGTCCAAAGGGCCATACCAAATCTGCAGCTGTTCAGTGGAAATCTGCTGAAATAATAAAATGGTGAGAAATACAATATCAGAACCAAGATTCCTAATCACTTTTCTCAAGCAACTGTAAGGGTGGAACTTTAAATGAATCATTTCTTCATGTGTTCATGATGTAACATGACATTTGTCAGAAAGATTAACACTGAAACTCTGTATATATTGATCATAATCTTTTCACAGTTATTTTTTGAGATAATACTTGTAAAAATGTGACACAGGTTCATCTGGAGAAACCTGGTTTTCTATATATCATTAGAAAATTAGTTCAGCATATCTAGTAGTTAAAAACTATACATGAGACATAGGAAAGTGCTATTAATACTGTCAGTACAGAGTTTGAAAAAGAATTGCACATCTTACTTCATGGACAGTCTGAAGTGAGATGCTGAAACCTGTGGTGATCAGAATAATGTTTGTGATGAATTGCTGACAACTGTAAAAAGTTTCTGTTAGGACTTGGCCATAATGAGTCTGTTATAGGAACAGTTAAAGGTATATAGTTCAATTTTTTTAAAAAAAAAACTATACCACAATATCAGATTAGAGTTTAGAGAGCTGGTGCTGCTGACAGATTGACAAACCTAACAAATTTCATCTGATTAAGACATTTTATTAGGATCTGTTGATATTTTAAGCACATGAGTTACAAGAAAAATAGCTACTATTTTATATTTTCCCTGATTTCTAGTTTGTAACGAGCTTTTATAACTAGGTGAACTGTTGCTGGTATTTCTTGAGTTCATTGTAATGAACAACTTCAGTTATGAAATTGCCATGCTTTCTAATTTTTGCACAGTTAAAATAAATGATAAGGTGAAATAATGCATGTTAATAAATTCTCTTGCTGTGAATCATCATATTTATCGGGCTATAATGCAAAGGGAACCACTTAAAAATCTAGATGTTGCACTATTTTATTCAAAGATTTTTTTGCTTTCTGTTCACACATAATCCTATTTCCTTCACACTGTTTTCAAATATCAAAATATAGCCCATTCTTGAAATGGGGCAGTAACCCAAAAATAATAACAATCATTTTAATATTTTGGTACCTAACAGAGCAAGCTTAAGTTTAGGTTGGAGTGCTCTGACATGTACAATTACATTGCTGGCCTGCATAACAAAAATAAGGACAAAGAGACATTTGTCCTTTCCATGTTCTATGAAATTGTTTCTTTGTGTCCTTTTGGACAAAGCTACTCTCTGGTGCAAGGAGTGAGAAGGGACAGAGAGCAAACAGCTGATGTACATTCCAACTCAGTTCACGGACATGGTAGCCAACCAGAGGAAACTTTGGATCCATTAGACCAGTGTTTCTCAATATCAGCACCTTTAAGATACGTGGATTTCAAGTCCCCAAATTCCCCAGGCAGCCTGCTAGCTGAGGAATTCTGGGAGTTTAAACTTGTTCATATATTTTTAACTTGCTGAGATGGGGAAACTGCATTAGATTCTAAGTTACTTTAGCCAGACCTGCCTCTAGGCACATGTCTGGAAGCTTTCTGGTGACTGGAATTTCCTGACCTTAGAAAAAAAGCTAATCTCACCACTGACAAGGAAGAAGGATCTGATATCAGGTTTCTTCCCCAAAGGATAGTGGTTTATTTTCTGACCACAAAGGCAGACACCAATGTATCTAATTGTCCATGGGATGCCACCGTATATTGGGACCATACTTCTTTTGCTCATCATATATGCTTCTTATTCTTTAATGCAAACTTTATTAAGGTAAATTTACATTTTTGACATCTTGTGTTGTCATGTCTGAGTAGAATCTAAGCCATGCATGACTCCAAGAAGTGTTTCAAGATGTCTTTGTGTTCTGGTCATTATGAGACTTTATAATATAGCATTTCTTCAAATCGTTCCAAATTAATAATTGTATTACTTTTGATTTTCATTTTAACCCCTTCCAGATACTTCGCAAAAATTAGGAGGAGGGTCTACCAACAGATGTACGGCTGTAACTCTAATGAAACATGTTTAGAAACTTCATGACAGGTACACTGGAAGCTTTGCAAGCACAGGTTTATTACTCTTATGAGTCAAATGGATGTCATATGTATCAGTCCCAATTTCTGTTTTTATGAGATTTATGTTTTTTTTTAATTTTACTGTGTTACGAATTGCCTATAGTTGTGCTAAAACATGATTAATCCAGCAGATAGGCTGATTTCAGTATGAGTATCCTAAAAAGCTGTTTCTCAGTTCTGCTGAAATCAATTGGATTTAATTTTGGCTAGAACAAATTATCCTCATCTAATATGCATAGTGTATTAAATAAAATGTCTAGATACTGATAGAGATTTATGACATCATCATTCTGTTTTGATTATGAAACATTAACAAACATTCTATTTATTATACTAATATGATCAAAAGATATTTAAATAAACAAATAGTATTCATTTTGACCTTCAGCCTTCTATGTAAGGATTGTTCCCTTCTAATTAACAGGCTTAAATATGCCACTTGGCATAACTGTTAAATATTCTGTACCATACAGCATTCCTGTTTTCAATTTAGGTCAAGCTATCAGGATGATGAAAAGAATCGAAGATGGAAGATGAGATGCTCTAATTCACATATACGCCCTCTGGAAGGGCTGGCAAAGGCAACCACTTAAATTAAGCTCAGGTCATCAGACAAGATATTTAATCTATTCCTAAGACAGACAACTTCTACAGCTGAAATCCCTATGGCCTTTAAAGCAACACAATGAACTACTTTGTCGTGTACTCCTGTCAAATCATGTTAGGTTGCTTGATTTTTAGAAGTGATATTTCATGTACTCTTATGAGCAAATTGCTCAGAGCAAGGAAAAGTGTTTTGGTTTATTTATGACCTACTAACCTTAAGTAAAGAAAAAGAAGTTTCAGCCACTGTGAATGTTCTCAGAAGCCTAGAGGTACGAAATGTACATAAAATAAATCTGGCATTTGTAGCACAGAATAGCAAAAGGCACACATGGCCAGTCCACAGGGTTTCTTTAAAAAAGAAGATGGAAACCAGATGATGAAAGCAGAAGGGGCGAAAGTCATTCTTAACCAATAAATAATATAAAATGCAGACTATAGAACTGAAAGTTTAGAAGCAAGTAGAGATTTTCAGACTATTCAAGGTGAGAAATAAACAAAGAATGGATGGTAATACTGAGCTTTCAAGTATGTTGTTAGTAAAAAGAAATTGAAATGAAAAGCAGCCAGCTCTATTGTTAGGAAATACAATCTCAAGAACGACAACTAAGGAACTCATTGTCTGATTGATATCATGGAATTAAAATAATAAACTGGGGAAGGGAGAAACTATAGGAAGAAGAAAATAAAAATAAATATAGAAAGAAAGAGTATAATAGCATATCAGTCTATAGTGCTTTACAGCATTCTCTCAGCAGTTTACAAATGTCAGTAGTGATAACTATGAATCAGGATCTATTCATGTGGCTCTTGGTGAATACATACAAGATACATTTTAAACCCTACACATAAAAATAAAAGTTTTGTCTGTTTCTTTAGCTGATTAATGTAGTCTTGGTAGTAATCAGAGCAAGAGAGGGAAAAAATGATCAGAAACTCTCCCTAATCTCTTAGGGAAGGCTATACTATTTTGTTTCATTTTGGATAAGGAACAAAAATAACCTATTTTTCATTGTACACTTTAAAGAAAATGAACAGGAAAAAGCAAGAAATAAAATATCACAAATTATTCAAAAACCAAGTTTTTAAAAATGTAGTGCCTATGAGTTTTTAAAATGTTAGAAACTATTTGTAAAGTTTAAATACCTTTTATATAGTTACATCATTCTTAAACTGCTGACATAAGTAACTGAATTATACTTTGTAAGTTCAATCCATATTACTAAGAATCTGATTTGATTTATATAGCTCATAAAATTTAAATATTAATTCTATACATAGATAAACTCAAATTTTGGATATGATACCAATATAGTACATATATGGATGGTTTCCAGATTGAATTTAAATCTGTATCAATTTTACAATTATTTTAGACATCAAAGCATACTCCCAGAAATCAACTAGCGATTCTTCCATTGAAGGGATCCAGTGACTTTCCCAGAAAGAGCAATGCAATGTCCTTGCAACAATTATATGTAAATGCTAATTCAATATACCAAAGAAGAAAAATGTTTTGGTAAAACTTATTAAGTATTCGTAGGTTGAAATGTTAAGATTTGTTTCATTCTAGCTTAATCTTTTACAGAATTGTTGAGCTTTATGACATTGTAAGTATGAAAGAATTATTGTAAGGTGTCAAACACATTGCCTTCAAATTTACATCTGTCTTAGGCATAGCTAACAGAATAGAATAACAGTTGGAAGGGACCTTGGAAGACTTCTAATCCAACCCATAGCTCAGGCAAGAAACCCTATACCATTTCAGACAAATGTTTGTCCAATCTCTGCTTAAAAACTTACAGTGTTGGAGCATTCACAACTTCCAGAGGCAAGTTGTTCCACTGATTAATTATTCTAACGAAAGTAATTTTTCCTTATTTATAAGTTGTTGTTTCCTTGATTAGTTTCCATACATTGCTTCCTGTGCTGCCTTCAGGTGCTTTGAAGAATAGCTTGACTCCCACTTCTTTGTGACAACCCCTGAGATATTGGAGCACTAGCACCCCTAGTCCTTCTTTTCATTGAACTAGACAAACCCAATTCCAGCAACCGTACTTTATATGTTTTAGCTTCCAGTCCTCTATTAGGCAATAATAATACTGTCAAATATTTATTGCAAAAATGTATATACAAGAATAAAAGTACAAGTATTACAAGAGTTACAGGTGTCAATTTGGAACCAGTATTGTGACAGTAATGTTGTTTTTTAGATCAAACAACTTATAATTTTGACTTTACTTTTGATTTAGTTTATTTTAATAGAGAGGGACGTTGCTCTAATGTAATATTTTTCTTCAGGGATTTATGGATATTTTTCTCTTTCCCAAGCAGGGAAAGTTTAGATTTTTCTCTAAATTTTTCTCAGCATTATAGGTGCAGGAGTGCTTTGTTGAGAATTCCTCAGTAGATGGATTTGATGAATAAATGTTATGGAAACAGTGATTTTTTTTTTAAGCAAAATTAATCTACCAAATTGAAAATAATGTCATTTTCTTAATTTTCCTTCACTTTAGACATTTAAGGATGGATACTTATGAAGTCTTTGGAGTGCTCCTTTTGGTTGCTTCAGTGAACATTCAACGCTGTCGGTGAGTTTGGGATTAAAGTGAAAACCATCGACCGTTGATTGTACCCTCCAGCTAACCATCCTCCTCATTACTCCATGCTTTCAGAATTTCATTGAAGACAGCTATAAAGCAAACATCCAAGATGATTTGTTTGTGTTTTCCCTTGCAGAATTTAACTACAAAAAAAGGTCACAATCAACATTCATTGCTGTCGGTGGGTTTAACTTTGTGGACAAGCTCACTGAACAATGAATGCAACTGTGGCCCCACTTTTTACAATCCCAGCCAAGAATCCCATTGCTTTTGAACATATAGCACCTGAAGTGGATGTCTCTAACACAAAGCTTTGGATCAAGATACTGAGTTACTTACCAGCTGTATGTTTAAAATATTTGCTTCTGTTTTTGTTGTCAGGAAATGCAAAATACTATCTGTGGCATTTCATTATGATATAGCAACAAAATATGTTCTTTTTTTCTACTCATGGTTAGCTGGATTACAAATTTTCTAAACAAGAAAAGAAAACATGTCAAATTGAGGGATAAACTGAATTTATCCAACTTTGGTATCCCAGTAAGTCTAATAGACAAATGATTATTACTAAAACCAACTTTTCATTTTTGTTTCTTGTAAAAAGTCCAAAAGTGGTTTCCAAGAAGAAATAAATTAAAATTTGGATTCTAAACATAAGTAAACAAGATGTAAAATTTGAACCCAAAACCTTCTTGCTGGGTATGATAGAAAATTAAAAATAGAAATTAAAAAATTAAAAATAATTAAAAATAGAAAAAAAATATCAATATTTAATCTTGCACATTATAATGGCAGCCAGAATAAGCTATGCACAAAATTGGAAACTCTCTACTGTCCCTTCAGAGGAGATGGTCATTAAAAAAATTCATGAGTGCACAGAGATGGACAGCCTAACTAAATTATTAAAAAACAACGAAGATAGTGACTACTATAAAATTTGGAATTGTTGGTATGAATGGTTAAAGAAAAGGCAATATTTGACAACTGGATAAATTATGAAATTATGGGAAAAATACATTTAATCATAAAGTACTCTGTGAAATTAAAACATTAAAAGAACGAGGAAAGTATTGTAACAAGGCAGATCATGTCAATGTTAGGAGGTGAAAAAAAGAAGTATAACCAATGCTCAATCCCTGCTGCAAAATGTATAGATGTATATTTATTTGTTTATATGTTTGTTTGTTTTTAAATGTTTTAAATATATGAATCTTAAATAAACTTTATTTAAAAAAAAATAAAAAAATTTTTTTTTGTTAAAATATTTTATTTAATCAAGGCTGTCAATTTAGTTATCTCTATCAATTCTACCAGCTTCTACCATTCTTCCATTGAAAATATTTGTAAATCTTTCCACCTTCATCATATAAATGTCTCCTTGTCATTATCATATATAAAAAACAAAATTCCATAAAATATTTTTAATTTGTTTGTCTGTTAAGCCCAAAGGAAAAGCTTCTGATTTCAATTATATATTGATTTTTAAAATCTTCTGCATCAAAATACATACTTGATCCCAATATTTTCTATCTTTGTTACCTGTCCAAGGATGAAAAAATATTCCCTCAGGTTGATTATATTTCTGACAAACAGTTGAAATTCTGTTATACATTTTTACAATTTACGTGGTGTCATATATCAACCATACATCATTTTATAAAAATTCTCTTTAAGATAGTAATTCAATGTAAATCTCATCCTTTCATTCTCTCATTGGTCCAATTGTATATTATATCCCAAATTTTTTGCCCATTTTAATATACTATTTTTAACTTGTACGGCTAGTATTTCCATTTTTAGTAAAGGTTTGTACATCTCAACAATCATATGATCATCATTTGTACAGAGCGCTGCAACAAACTCAGTTTTACCCTTTTTTAATTCATAATCCTTATTTAACTTAATTCTTTCCCTTAGCTGAATGTAAGGAAACCAATGACGTGTAAAACCTTCCAACTCCCAGTTTTCCCTTGTTTTAAGAATAACGCTCATTGGGAAAAATTCTGCAAATCGTATAACTTCACCATTTTCATTTAATTATCCTCCCACTCCTAAAAACTCTAAAAACACAACTATCAAGAGACAATTTTGCCTTAGACCTATTCCAAATTCTCAATATGGCACATCTAATATGATTTTGAAAGCTACATTCACTTTAAGTTTGTTGTACCACAGATAATCATGCCATTCAATCTTAATTAATGGTCTTCCAATATCCAAAACCCTCCTATTTCTTAAAGTCACTACTAAAGTCACCACTCTTTCACCCAAACTAAACAGTAAGTAAGTATATTTAATTCTTGGTTTCTGAAATAATTTAGAAATACCTTTTTGACATTGCTTAAAAGTTGTAAATATAGGTATTGTCTGGAATGAAAATAATTTTGTAAAGCATTCATTTTAATCAAAGAAATTCTTCCCAATGACAGTTATAATTTTACCCTTTTCATCATGTCTTTTTTTACCTTTATTCCATAATTTAACAGTTATTTTGAAACAACATACGGTCCCTAGTACTATAAGAAGCCCCCAAGTATTTAACCCTTTTCATCAATTTAAAGCCAGATTTCTTCAATAAAACATCTTGATATTGTGTAATTATACTTTTAACTTGTTTTCTGCTTACCTCTGAGCCTAATAACATGCCAAAATCTTTCAATTTTTTTCATTGAATGATACTGATTTTCAGAAGCCATTTTCAATTAGGATTTTAACCAGGATATAGTACTAAGACTGGCTTGAACAGAAATGATGAACATGGGATCTTTGGTATGCATAGTGAATGTTCAGCTGTATGGTAAAGCCTTCTGTTTGGGACAGACATACACAAATGAGTTCTGAAAAAACAAAGGAAAATATTTAGTACCTTGGAGTTTTGGAATCTCCATATTCCACTATGACAAAAGATTGTTTAAATTCTGTTCTATAATTACATTCTTTTTGAAATTCACAGATCAACTTACATGTACTAGGCATCAAAAGTTTGCATCTGCATATTATTATTCTAATTTCTTTTGAATGTTTTGTTTCAATAATATAGATTCCTCATTTTCCAACAGTCAGTTTCTTTTTCATTAGACTATTGACAACAATATACCCTTGCCAAAAGACTTTTTTTCTTTAAAAAACCCATGAGATCGTTTTGTTCTTGTAAGATTCAAAGCAATACTTTCCAAGTGAATATAACAAATTAGCACACAAGATAGTTAATTTCAGAACATAACACATATGATTTTAATTACCACAAAAATAACCTACTGTACACTCATGCAGTTGTAATTATTTTTAATTATGTCTTTTTTATCATAGTAAAGGAATCAAAGACAGGCACTGAGACATCTTAAGAAAAGGAATATTTGCATAGCTAAGTGAATGTTAGCTAAGTGAATATCAGATTGAAATACTGATATTTGATAGTAGTTCAATTTCTAGGAGGAAAATTCTGGGCATAAAGATTGTTATGAATTTAAAAGTGTATTAAAAAGAATGCGTACTTTTTTTCTTTATTCTGTCATTTTATTTGACCAACTAAATATTTAAAATATTACCCTTTCAAGTGATTTATGTCTCAAGCTGCATAGTATTTCCTGCAATATTAAAATGAAATACTCATTATTGTGGAACAAAGAAAAGGGACAACCTGTCCTTAGAGCTGCTGGGGAAAGTGCTTACAATTTCTCAACACAGTTTATTTTTTACTTACTCTGCCAGAGGACTCAGCAGCAATTGTCGTTTGCACGGTGGGTACTTCAGCAAGGGATGTACTTACTAGCTGTATGTAGACTAACTGCAGGTCAGGGGACCGTTGGAGAGTTCAGCTTATCCCTGAAGCAGCAAAATATATTCAGAATCAGTGCCAAAGGCAATGCCTGCTTTGAAGCCATCTCCATTTTGTGCTGGAGGAGGTGGGAGGGGGGGAACAGGATTATTTTTTGATCATAAAATAAAGTAAATAATTGAGAGATGTTCACAGTATGAAAAAAGTTTGAAAAGTGGACCCTGAACAAGATGGCAGATACCAAATTTCAGCTTAAACACTACAGGTAGGTTTGCGGCATTTAAACCCATGGGTCCACAGTAACGTCAGAATAACATAGTAATCCCAGATTTAGAATCTTTAGAGGAAGTTATGAAAAAGAAATTTGCCAAAGGTGTGAACTTTAGCGGAGGTTAAAAGAGGTGACAATCCAGGAAAGGCTTCTGATTGATACAGCAATATTGTGGGAGGCATGCATATTTTCTTGGCTCTTTGCTCATCTGAAATTAAAGTTTGAATCCCTAGCACTGCATAACGGAATGAGCTGCTATTACTTGTCCCAGCTTCTGCTAACCTAGCGGAACGAAAGCATGTAAAAATGCAAATAGAAAAATAGGGACCACTTTGGTGGGAAGGTAACAGCGTTCCGTGTGTCTTTGGCATTTAGTCATGCTGGCAACGTGACCACAAGACATCTTCAGACAGCGCTGGTTCTTTGTAATGGAGATGAGCACTGCTCCCTGGAGCTGGAAATGACTAGCATGTATGTGTAAGGGGAACCTTTACCTTTATAATACCATAATACATCTGAAAGAGAAGGGGCTTATGCTACAATGTCATGACACCGTTTTTTGCTTCTGGTTCCCATTGTTCATTCTGTAAATTCCATTGCTTCATCTACATTTTAATGATAGCAACAAAGTGTAAGGTATACAAAAATGCAATTAGCAAATTCAACTTTCAGTTTTATATAAATGCTAACCTTTCAGTGTTACATATTAACAAACCATATTTTCTCAACAGTTAAAAATATGAACTGCCTGCCCAAAATGGCTTGAAGGTTGCATCATTTACAAAACAATATAAGAAACTTGTGTCAGAGTTTTCTCAAAAAAATGTTCAAAATGAGGAAATCCAGAAAGAGCAAAGGCACTACAGCATCTAAGTAGCAATGCTTGGGTTGAATTAATTGCCAAGAAGCTTTCTGAGGTAAATTAAGGTTAATGTTATGCTCTGCAAATTTTATAAAGTGCTGCAACAGAGCCTAATATAGAAGCAGATTCTAAAATTCTCAATTTATAAGCCAAGCTAAATAATTAAAAAAAGCTTGGAAGTGAAGAAAATTCACATTTTATGTTGTACTCTATGCATGAAAATTTCAAAGGACAGTTCTGCCAAATAAAGTTTAGTACTAATAATTTCCTGAAAATAAGAATGGATAAAAAAAGTTTTTACAATATAACAGCTTCAAAATGCATCTCACGTTAATAATATTTACTGTATTTTGTTCCAGTTCTGTAAGGATATTCTGGATTCTCTATTTAATCTTTGCTTCCTTTATCTCTACGTTTACATTTACCAACTGAGAAATCATCTAGAAATTATATACTGAGATTTTAAAAAAATCCGAATACAACTTTAAAAACTCCTCCTAGAGCATGGGTCTTCAAACTTGGCAAGTTTAAGACTTGTGGACTTCAACTCCCAGAATTCCTGAGCTAACACGACTGGATGAGGAATTCTGGGAGTTGAAGTCCACAAGTCTTAAAACTGACAAGTTTGAAGACCCCTGAGCTAGAGATTAAATAGTGGGGACCAGATGAATACAGATAGTCCTTGGCTTACAGCTACAATTAAGCCCAAACCTTCAGTTGCTGAGATATTTGTTAAGTGAGTTTCGCCACATTTTATGACCTTTCTTGCTATGGTTGTTAAGTGAATCACTGCAGTTGTTAAGTTAGTAACATGGCTGTTAAGTGAATATGGCTTCCCCATTGGCTTGTGAGAAGGTCGCAAAACCCTGGGACACTGCAACTATCAAATATGAGCAGTTGCAAAGCATCTGTGTTTTGTTTTGATCACATGACCAGGGGATGCTACAACGGTTGTGTGAAAAACAGTCATAAGTCACTTTTCAGTGCAATTGTAACAGAATGGTCACTAAATGAATGGTTGTAAATTGAAGACTACCTGTATTTGTTTCCCTAAGATGCAAAACACCAAAAGCAGTTAATATCTCAAAATTCACCTTTAGAAATGATTTCAAAAGTGCTCAAAAAGTTCATAGAAATTACAGCAACCGAGTTCCATCCATTTTGAGTTAAAAGGTTTTTATATCAGGTAAGATGCTAATACTATCAGAACCTGGACAGTCAGAACTGCATGCACTTTGTTAAAAAAGATAATCTATGATAAAGCAGCAGTGAAAATCTCAGGGCCTACCATGGCTGTTGGAGCCACTTCAGCTCCAAACACATGAGTGAAATGACATTAGCTTATGAGAAAGTGAGGCGTAGCAACTTCAGTGTGCTGTTGTCCTCAGAAGCAAGACACGCATCCAAGCCTCAAATGAAGTTAAATGTCCCTTGGAGGACTTACACCAGCCTCAAGTCTACATTTGGATATGACTATAGGATAGGATCTGATCCCTTTTTGGGGAAGGGCCATGATATAAAATCTTCACAACTAAGAAACTTACAGCAACTAACAATTCAAGTCAATGTCACAGATAGATGTGTACTACCCACTATTTTTTGAGAAAGAGGACACAGAATTGTGATAGCTGTGAGAGTTTCACATTCCATAAAAAATTATTTTTAATGAATTTTCTAGGACTACACTTTCCAGGAATTACTTCAGATAAAAAATATTATATTGCTTGGTATCTTTAACATCTACAAGCCAGTAACTTGCTAGACTTCTCATCATATTTCCAGGATTGTTTCCTAATACGACTCAATAAAAATTCTATTTTGAAAATATGAAGCTTTTTCATTCCTACTCACTTAGACTCTATGACTTGTACTTTCCCTATTACCAAATTCAAAGCACGCACAAAAAAAGGAAGCTACCTAACTAGCTCCTTGCTAATTTTGCTCCTTTTTATGCTACTCATGTTTTCTTTAATACACACTTCCTTGACAAATGTTACTTGCCTGGAGAAGTGGGTGGGGACATATGCTTGTACCTTTAAAAGTTCTTAATTAATTGTATTTATTTCTGATTTATTTCAAGTAGACCTCTTTAACTGTGGAAAGCAGTCCTTACAGAATTGCTGAATGAACTGAGAATATTTCACCCTGAAGTAAATACACCAGGAAATTCAACGGAAGCAAAGAGAAGGAGTGACAAAATCCTGACATTGCCAATAACAGCCTTGTCAAAATTACAGTCTTGCAGCCATTAATTTCTCCCAACTTGTCTTTATAATGAAGCTTGAACATTCTCTGTAGAAGGCCATGACTGAGACGAGAGTTGAGACTGAGCCAGATTTTGTGCCTCGGATGCCAACATTCACATTTTTTAGACATATAAACCAATAAAGCTAAAAAAAGAAACATCCATGTCAGTGCTACCTTTTTTTCCCAAGCTGGAAAAGATTCAGTAACAAAAAGGCCCAAGTTCCAACCTTACAAAAAGCTTTGTCAAAGGAAAAAGAACTATCTTGAGTTAATTTACCATTTAGAGGAAAGAAAAAGGCAGATATCCCAAGGCTAAATTAAGTACTTTAAAATCATTCTCCCCCCCATATTATAATGACAAGGGAAGGAAGGGAGAGGAACTACAAATCTCATCACTTCTGGCTACAGGAGATGGCACAGGTGGTTGCCCCAAATGTCAATAACACCATCTGATGTGTAAATCACTTTAATTATCAAGTACAATCAGTGCTAATTGATGCATTTCTGCTGAAATAAGGCACAATGACAAACTCACTCCTACAGAATGATTTTAATCTTAGCTACCTCTAGCTATACGAACAATTGCAGGTATAGATAAGACAGGTGTGGTCTTGAGTAACTCCAAAAGATAGTTAAAAACACACCAATCTTATCAGTTGAGTCTTGGTTAGTATCACTTAGGGCAGGGGTCAGCAACCCGCAGCTCTGGAGCCGCATGTGGCTCATTTCACCCCTCTGCTGCAGCTCCCTGTTGCTCAAAATATGCATCATAACTGCTAATGTATGACACCCGTTGGCACATTTATTGAGGGAGATGGCACACAGAAGCAGACGGCATTTTTGGTTTGCTCGAGGTGAATAATTTAAATTTGGTTTTTTATTTCATAAATACTATAGTTTTTTTATACATAGCATAAAGGTAAAAAAAATGATATATGCAGTGTTAACTTAATTTTAGATGCCAAAAGGGTTTTGTGGCTCCCCGTGTTTTCTGTGGGAAACAGGTCCAAATGGCTCTTTGGGGTTTAAGATTGCCAATCCCTGACTTAGGGTCACCTGGGGACTTAATCCTGGCTAAGAAAGAAAATAAAGTCTCCATGTTCACATACTACATTATTGTAATTCATATAAGGAAAAGAAGGGGCCTAACTACAATGTGTAGATACTAACCATGATTTATTCCATTAATTTTCTGCATCATACTGATCACACAAAATGGGTTTGCATGTGCCAGGCTGACTTTGGTTGTAGCCCAATGTGTCATATGAATATAGTCTAAGGATAACATGCAGTTAAACCTTAATACTGAAAATGAGTACAAATGACATTCAGATGTCAAAGCTTTTTATCGGGTTAAAGGAAATAGTATATGTCTTGCTAGTGAGAGAAGCATCTGATATAAATACTCAGAACCAGTGGTTCAGTGTGAGTTTTGCATGCGCAATGTTTGTAACTCACCTACTGCAAACCGTGTGTGTAAAACAGCTGATGTGGGGCAATTGGCTGTGCTGCACAAAGCAGCTGAGGTTGAAAAACAGGAAATAAAGGTAATAACAGAGCCAGGGCAGCTGGGAGGCCGAATAGCTGATGATTGGAATAAACCCGTTCACTCATAGATGATCATCGGAGCTACAGGTTCAGCCAAACCGGGCCAAATCGGTAGAATACCACATCTGCTCAGAACTTGTCTTTCTTTACCTGGTTAAGGGAGAGAACGTATAAATATATATAAACAGAATTTCTAGGCCTAAATTAAAAAAGCAAAACATTCTATGCAGCTGATTCTGTATTATACAAAAAAATGACAGTATACACAGCAAATGAGACAACCATACTGGGTTTCGTATCACAAATCACTAGTCGAACACTTCCCAAGTGTTTAGGACTGCATGATGTATCGGCGGATTATGCGAGCAGATCCCAGTAAAGTGGCCTTCTGTAGCTGACCAATGGTGATCTTGTCATTATATAATAATAATAATATATTATATAATATATTATTATATTATATAATGCCATCATTATTGTTATTGTTATCAGTATTATCGGTATTATCGGTATTGTTATTATTGTTATTTTCTATCAACACATTGTGTGAACAGTGTGGTTCCAGGGTGTTTTACATTTTAAAACAAACATGACAATAATTTCACATCGATATTGTTAACTTTATTACATCATTTGCTATTAATTCATATTATTAATCTTGAATTAATCAATATTCTCATATATTATTTTACATCGATGTCTATTCTTAACATCCCTGCTTTTCTTATAAATTCTGTATTAATAGTTCATATTTGCAATATTTAATTAATTTTGTATTTCAAACAGCCATTCATAAATTCATGTTTATTCATAACAGCAACACACTTAAAACATGCCGATTGTTCATTGTCCTAGGTTTGTATCATTTTTTTATTCATTGCATTGTTATAGAACTTACAACATAGGAAGTCATGGTGGCTCACTTATCATGACTGATAAGATGTATGAGAATAACCATACTTAGTCAAAAGGAAGATGACCCAGAATTTTTCATTCCACCCCTACTGCTATATCCCATTTACCAAGGAAAGCTAATATTCTTTATTTCTGTTGCATTAATTTCTCAGTGAATTGAAGGTTAGTCTTCCATTTCAAATAGGGTTTTCATAACTGGATATAAAAATCTGGATGACCATAAGAGTACTATAAATAGAAACACAAGCCAGCATGTGAGACCTAGATCTCAATGAAGACCAGTCATCTATCACAATAACTTTAATCACTGTTCATTTTGACCCAAACAGATTCAGATAAACCATTTCCTCTAGAATCCTCTAGGCCTAGGCCTAGTAGGTAATCATCTGATGGAGCAGAGAAAGGTTCTGGTATTTTTTAAGATGTTTTCTAGTGAAATGGTGAAACTCCAGTGTCTCTCATTATTATCAGTAATGGATAAGCCTCTGGGAACTTGGAATCCAACTACATCTGAGAAACTCTCCAATAAGCCTCTGTAATAAATTACAGTTGAATAGATGTTTTGCAAAGCAACTGTTTATCAGCCAGGCATATGGTAGGCTACTGTATAGAAATGTATATTTTCAACAAAAAACAGTATTTCACAACAATCAGAATTTTAAGAACTACCGTAATTTTCCTGTAACAGCTTGCTTTTTCAACTTAAGTGAACTTGGAGTGTTGGGTTCTCTACTGTTTATCTCTTTTCATATATTTTTTTTTTGTTGGTTTCCTTTTGGCTGCATGCAATTTGGCTTCCTATTTATAGTTTGTATGTCTCTGAAAACATTAAATTAACTTCTGGATGAAGGTTGTGTTTAGATTTTGGTATACAGGGACATTAAATAAATGCCTTGGAATTTAATTCAGATTTATCCCCATAATAGGGTAAAGGGGGTTATGTATTTTTTTACAAAATACAAAATACGCCAAAAATTAAAAAAAACAGTTTTTTCATCTTTCAGAGTAATATTAGAAATAAAATTGAGGCCTACAACAAACAATTATACTTTTGGTTTTCGTGTCATTTTACATCACTGTATAATTAGCCATACTCAGAAGCTTGCCTCTAATCTGTTACTTTGATAATTCAATTTTTTACATTTAAAAAATTCTGATGCAAGGCACAGCTAATGGAGATTCATGACCTACTGCATCATTACTGATTGGATTACAAATCAGCTTTTCCCATAACTCCAGGTCACCTACGTATGTCCCAACATTGCTTCAGAATGGAAATCCTTTGATAACCATATCATAGTTGGGGTGGTTGTACTCATATCTTTTAAAATTTACTCAGTAACTGTAATTTAAGCAGATTAATTTGGCTGAAGTTTAATAAAGATCCTTCCAGACAAATAACTTCTGCCACTGCCCAGTATTTATAAGCTACTTTCTTTCTTCTTTAATGACATTTTTAGAGAAATATTTTGGAAAAAAAGAAGGGCTAGAAATGGAAATTGTTTGGGAGAAGTATCTTTTTTGATAAAATTAAATTAATTAAACAGGACAAAATTGTCATTTAGAAACACCAGATACAGGCAAAGCTACTCTGTATGGAAACAGGTAGATGAAACAGGTAGCCTACACCTTGCCCTTCAGAAGATGGGGGGGTGGAATCCCAAATGTCAAAAGATTTGAGTTGCAGCTGCAGCGAAAACACCACAAAACTATTTCCTCAGCTTTTTCTTCTCATCTTCTGAATCGGTTAACCTGAAGAATTAATCCAGCAGCCAGAAGTCCCATAACATTACACCAGTTATCACTGGGTGAAAATGGCTCAAGAGAAATATTTTGGAGGAGTAAGAAAAGTGTATAATTGACTTTTTTTTCCCCCCACTGCTGAACTGGAATAGATAGATCAAGTATATAGTGAAACTATACATATATTCCTGATACAGGAGATATCACAGTGTGAAAAAAAGGAAAGGGATAAAAGCTGATCACCCGTACTCTGCTAGGCCAATTTAGACAATGGTTATCTTTCAGAGGAACACTGAAGTATATCTAAAGTAGTCAGAATGATTGCTGAAAGAGTGTAGATCAAGGGTGTCAAACTCCATTTCCCTGAGGGTTGCATCAGGGTTGTGTTTGACCTTGGGGAGCCAGCGCTGGCATAGCTAAGGTGGGCATAGCCAGCTCAACATCTCTTGTGTCAAGGGCGTCTCTCGAGACCCAAGCCCTCTGACAACGAAACAGGTTCTCAAGCCCCATTTCCAGCTGTGATGGCCTCCTGCAATCCTTTGCCAGTGAAAACAGAGCTCAGCTGTTTTCACCAGCAGATGCACCATGAGCTGATCCTTCGCTATTTCCAGGGTGGCCTTGTGAACCAGTTCTAAGCACCCCGCGGGCCTTGAGTTTGACACCCCTAGTCTAGATGAGTCATTATTTCTAGAAATTGCAATATGGAACAATATAAGATTGTACATAAGGTTGTACATACTAAGGAGGTGTTGTTTCACATTTTTCTATTTTTACTTTAATGTGTAAGGGCATTTTCTTTTTAATCCTATGCTAGCCACCCTAAATCACAATCTATGAATTGAATGACCATATAATTACCATGAATAAACTAGGCAAGCAAATTAAGACTCTGGGGCCATTAGAAAAAAACAAACTCAAATCCTGCATGAGAAGATAATGGAAAGAAATGTTTATATATCAGTAACAGATTTTAGGGGTTTTAAACTGAAGTCCTTCTTGAATTTGGCAGGTGAGATTAATTGGATTTTAATTAGAGGTGTGTTAAACTGGGATCATCTATGTAGAAGGGGTGCACTTTATCATGGCCCTATTTTTGTGGCTGAAGTAAAATACATCTTAATACTTCAGATTGCTAAGAATTTGACAGTATAGGATGAAGTGATCAGTGTTTGCTTATCTATGCAAGCATGTGTGTGTGCTACTTCTCAGTTAAACTTTCCTTACCATCTTCTACCCTCCAATGCAATCTACCCCAATAGGTAAAACTATATTGATGGGCAAGGATGGGAAAAGGGTATACACAATACTGGCCTCATTGTACAAACTGCTTTTACTCAAGATTCCTAATTAGTAACTTGCCGCAGCCAACCTGCCATGGCCAAGTCACCACAGGACAATTCGCCATGGGACAAGAGTTACACTAATATTGAAGAAACAGTGGAATATAATCATTAAAGAAGGGATGCCAAAGGAGGGGGGAAAAAAATGTGAAAGACAAAAATTAAAATATTTTAAAAATTATTTCAAATAATTAAATTGACTTGTCCCGCGGTGAACTGTTCCATGGTGAGTTGGCCTTGGTGGCCCAAGTTGGTCCATTCCGGGTCGCTCTGGGGTACCCAAGCCTTTTCCATAGCCAAGTAGCCATTTGTCAATCCCCTCCACACACAAGATTTTTTTGTGGAGAATAGAGTTGTGCTTAGCTGTTCTAAAGCAAGTCATAGTAATGATGACCCAGCTTGACATTTTTAAAAAAAATACACAAATATAAAGTAAAGAAAGGGAGGAGAGGAGTGATACAGAAAAATCCTGGGTGCTTTCTGAGCTTGGTTGTTTGCTTGCAGATGTTTTATGACTAGGTTAATATCTTCACTTCATGTTAGTTGTTACCTAGTCAGGTATCAAACCATCTGGAAACAAGCTCAGAGAGCACCAAGTACTCATCAGTTCAACCCTATGATACATATTTCTATTGGTACAAAAGGATTCCATTACAATTGGGTTGATGATGGCAGAGCAAGAAATTAAGTCCAAGGCACATCTTAAAACTATATCTGCTTAAATTTCCTCATTATGCCATTATGTGCTACCTCCAGTGGTGGGATTCAAATAATTTAACAACCGATTCTCTGCCCTAATGATTTCTCCCAACAACCAGTTCACCAAACTGCTCAGAAAGTTAACAACTGGTTCTCCCAAAATGATACGAACTGGCTGAATCCCACCACTGGCTACCTCTCAAAAGACAGAGAATGAAAAAAAATGACGAATAGGAGCTGTCTCCAATTGTGTAGATTAAAGATGGGTCTTGCATTCAAAAGGTTAGAAGATCATGAAAACTCTCTTTTCATGCAAATCAATATTTTGGTGTGATACTTCTTCTGCACTTCAAGTGTATCCCAGAAAAATCTGGAAGATGCAAGAGTATCTATAGCAACATGATGTGAATTTCCTTCAATATTCAACATGCAAAGGATTTCCTGAAAATATTGAATTCTGCTGAGGCATAGTAGCCATTGCTTCAAGATACAGGCAATATTCCTATGCTGAAACCAATGAGAAATTTGAAGCCAACGCGCAACGCCAGTTTATTCATCCCAGACAAATTTATGGTATCGCATCTGTTTCAGATGCCACAAGAAAGGGAGATCTCTTGTGTAGATTCAGTACTCACAGCCTACAGCAGGTGCTGTTGGGGCTATCATTGTAAAGGTTCCAGTTAATACATTTCTCCACTTTCATTGCAGAGCTTTATGAGAAGGAAAACAGAGAGGTTGTTGTGCCAATCCTGAGAGCTTTTACATCCTGACCTCTCTATGTGGCTCAAGCTGTGCAGATCACAGAAAAGAGGCAAAAGTTGTGCAGTGGAGAGCATTTTCTGCTCTAATAACTGTCTTTGTTAGTGCTCAGTCAAAAGAGAAAGATAAGAGAGAGAGAGAGAAATGTTAAGCCATTTTTTAAAAATGACACACAGGTGCTGCCTTTCAGCTTGTTATTTTTTTTTAAATAGTCAACTACTGAGATCACCAAGTGAGACATCAAGAAGAATTAGAACTTGCAACCCAGAGGAAAAGCTTTATTAGCCTATCTAATGTCATGTGTTCGGCCATATATGAAAGGCCATCGATTGTTTTCACATGGGAAAAAATGTTTAATTCTGATCCCAGTTAGGAAAGCTATCTGAAGATCACATACTTGGCCTGAATAATGAAGAAGTACTGCATAGGCCTAGCACACAAACACATGCACAAAGAGAGCGTATGTGTGCTCTGAGCATTTAAATTTGTTATATAAATTGTATCACGCTGCTCCATAGTATTAACTTTGGAAGAGAACTGTTTCAGTTTATCCTGACATTAAAAGCTACTGAGCTCTCAAAGGCATGTGCTAAATGTTTGTTCTGTTTACACAGCTAAATACACTTCTATGTATATGCAAGAAGTGGAACTTTCCTCACTAGCATCATTAGGAGAGGTGAAGAATGATCCTGTGGGGAGAAATCATGGTTTTAGTATCAATGTATTTTCCTGTTCAAGTACTGATACACAATAAATTAAATTTATAACCATCTTTGATCAGCTAAAGCAGCTGGAATTTGCCTTTAATTCCCCTTGAACTGGAAACACCAAGTTTTACTTAACTATGTGCTAATTACCTATGACATTTGGCCCAGCAAATTTTCCCTATAGAAAAACCTTTTAATTACTTTGCAAATCTACCATACAGGAATTTGGAACAGGATCCTGATTACAGTGTTGGAATTTCTCTCTAATTATTTGCATCTGATCTAATTTTAGCAGCTTAGAGAGTTACAGTCAAGTATATAAGGCAATTTTGGAGAGTTTGCTTTATATATAAAAAAAAAAAACTTGTTGAAATTAAAAGGTTACATCCTGATCAAATGACTATAAAGTGTTTCCCACTAATGTCCCTGAAAGAAGCTCAGATATTGCCATGAGTCCAGAAAATGTCAACCATGCCTCTCACGCATGGGACACTTCTTTTGGCGTAGCTATATTGGAAGCATTTAGACTTCCCTTCAGTTTGTGGTTATTTATTTATATTTATTTAATATGCTGCCTATTTCACTGTCAAGTAACTTTGAGCAGCTTACAAATTTCATAAAAACAAAGATACAAAACATTTATTTATTTATTTGATTGATCTTCTATACCGCCCCTCTCCCAGCAGGACTCGGGGCGGTGTACAGCCGAATAAAAATACAAACATAAATACAATATTTAAAATGGAATTAAAAGAATTAAATAATTGGCTGAAAAATTAAAACTATCAAAGGTTAAAAGCTAAGAAACCATTTAAAATCAATTAAAAACCCTGCAAGTAACTCTAGGCCAGACCGGCTTGATGGAATAAGTGGGTCTTCAACACGCGCCGGAAGGTTAATAGGTCAGGGATGGTCCTCATCTCTGGAGGTAATTCATTCCAGAGGGAGGGTGCTCCCAGAGAGAAGGCCTGCACCCTCAGAGTTGCCAGCCATCCAGCCGGTGGCACCCTGAGGAGGCCTGCCCTATGGGAGCACACTGGCTGACGGGAGGCCGATGGTGGCAATAGCCAGTTCCATAAGTACCCAGTTCCCAAGCCATTCAAACATTAAATATTAAAATAGAGGTTAAATAAGTTTAAAAACTAGAATACTATGGAGTAGAGGTAGGATCTTCTTCCTATTGCAATAGACATCTTCAACATGGAATGCCCTCATCAGGATCCCAGGCCAATTGGCAGAGTCAGTTTTTGAGGCTCTTATGGAAGGCCAAGAGGGTGGGGGCAGAACCCACCTTCTGCTACAATGAGTGGGGAAGGCCAATCCCATATGGGGTGAGATGGTTCCTGAAATGGTCTGGACCATAAACACCTTGAATTGGACTCAGAAGCAGACTTGGGATATCTTACGGACTTCTAGAACTGACATAATATACATAGCCTACTCTGAAAATCCACATGGCTGGATTCTGCATCAGCTGTAACTTCCAAATACTCTTAAGAGTATCCTCGTATAGAGGGCACTGTAGTTGTCCAAACGTGAGGTAACTGGGACATGAATGATTTAATTAATAATTAAGAAAATATAATATCAGTAAAGATCGATTTAAAGAATAAATTATAAAGTCCAAATTAATATTAATTAAATACTTAAATAATTTAATGCCATATATTAATGTATACTTAATTCATTCTTAGCAAATAAATCCTTGTGGCTTTAAATCCATTTAAGTTGCCCTCGTTCAGGAGTTCCTTAGCTTTTTACCATCATACCTTGCTTTAGTGTAATCTTAATGTACATAACCTAGCCTAAAAATCCAAATGAATGCAAACAATCAATGAAAATAATACAATGAAATATTAGGAAAGGTGGATTTATTGTAACAATGTGCAATTAAAAGGTTCTTTATAGTTCCCCTGGATTTCATCTGTTCCATCCCAAGGGAGATATATCGTACCTCATAGTTTGAGAAACCTTGCCCTCATGTAATGATGTCCAACCTTGACAACTTTAAAACCTTCAACTCCCAGAATTCCCCAGCCATTGATATTCCTCTCACAGATGAGGCCAGCTTATAGAACTCTCTCCACATCCAGGTTTGGAATGCCCCTCTTCAGATTTGTTTTAAAGATTACATTTATCCTTCAGTTTCCTCTTTTATTACTTGGTTATTTAAGAGCATCATTCAAATAGTTTAAAGTTGTCCAGGCATTATTAGTTACTACTTAGATGCTATGTTTTGTGGTTGATATTACTGTGATTTCGTTGATTTATATTTTGAATCAACATGTTTTTCCAGGACTGAAGGGTTATAATTATGGTTGTTGATTGATATTAGAAAAAACTAAATTGCCTTGGGAATCACTGCAACAAATATAGAAGCAGCGGGGGGGGAGTGAACCAAAATGAAAATTCACAGAATTTTAGAATTCTGCTAAAGCAGAAAGTAAAACTTGTATTAGGCTCTTTTTTTGTGTGTGTGTTACTTTTGATGTAAGCTGGCCAGAATCATTTTGGCAGCCTCCAAATCTCATAAATAAATAAACTAGTTCTCCAAACTTTAGCGTGTTTTTTTTCCAAACTTGGGTTACATGGTTGGTTAAATGTTGAACAGAAAGTTATGTGAACTTCAGCTCAATTCAAAAATTGAATTAATTGAATATCTCATAGGTATTAAACTGTTGTGAAACATTTTGTGAGAATACAGCTTCTGAGATGTCTGCAAGCATTCCCAAGCATAATGTAACCTCATCTTGGCCAAATTAATTAGCTGAAATAATTTTTTAATGGTTAAATACTATAGAAAGCAAAATGCTTTGTGTTTTTTCTCAGCAGAACTTTTCTTCAGTTTCTCTGAAACAGTCTGGGAAAAGAAAGAGATGAGTGGCAGACATTTCTTTTTTAAAAGAAAAGAAATCCTAGAAAAGAAAAGAGATCCTAGGAGTAAAATTTGGAGTAAGATAGCAATGTTTTTAAATGCAGAAATATCATATTGACAATAAAGGGATTTGTCATCAAGACTATGGTTTTCTCAGTGGTAACATAGATCATAAAGGATTAAAAATAATGCCATTTTGTGGTGCAGGAGAAAATCTTTATGGTGCTGAGAATACCTTGAATTACAAGAATAATTCTTTTCCTTCTCCTCCTCCTCCTCCTCCTGCCCCTGAAGTTTTGTTTTTGTTTCTGACAAGATTTTAGAATGGTTTGTCACTACCTCCTTCCAGGGCTAAGAAAAAAGGACTGGCCCAAAGTCACCCAGCTGGTAATTTACCAATCTAGCATGAGATTGCCAACTGCATCAGGGTATTAAAAATAATGGCTGATATGTCCACTATGGTTTTCCCATATAACCTTTAAAACAAGCTTACTGTTGTTAGAGTTCAGATCCTTAAACTGGAGACATAAAGTCCTTGAAGCAATTTTTCACACATTTCCATTACAGTTACCCACTACCAGGGGCGGGCGGAGGGAAGAAAAAGGGGAAAAAAAGCAAGCAGTTAGTTTTCAAGAATGGTGCCTGAGTGTCTCAGAAGCTGCTCATACATTGCATGTTAGCAGACAGCAAGACTACTAAAAAGTAAAGTGGGGGAACTTGCTTTTTTAAAATCACTTTCATCTCTGAATACCTAAGTTACTCACCAACCAGTGTATCTTTATGAATTACTCCAACACAGCAGGAAATACGATTAAAGCCACTGCATTCCAGGCCATAAATCAAAAATTGCCTGCTTGTTAGTCATAACTGTACAAAGTCTATATTTTATAAGGAATGCAATTAAAGATACAAACATATGTCTAAGATTACCAGAGATTTTACTATAAAACCTATTAACCGAGTCTTCAACTCCATCAAGAGGCATTTACTTAAAGAATCAGCATATTTTGCCTTGTTTAAGAAAATGTACCAATTGTATATGTTCCTGAAATAAAAGGTAAAGTTGTTAAAGTTCTCATCTAGGATAAGATGCTGGATTCTGCATGTAATATAAAGTGTGTTTTGTGTCTAGTGTACATAATATTTTCTGTATGGTATGAAATTTCTGTTTCTTGTTTCTACAGTTTCTATATTATGTACTAGCTCTATACCCGTGCATCACTATGAAACTATGCGATCAAGCTTAGTTTTTGGGGAGGAAAATAAGAGAGGGGGAAATGTGCCTCTGTCTACCAGCATCCATCAGTATTCATCTGGCTAGCATCCGGTCAGTGTGTGAGAGAGTTGAGAGCTGTTTGGAAACTGAAGCAGTATATTTGGTGTGTGAGCAAGGAGGAGACAGCAAGGAGCCTGGGTGTGGCTTGGCTCAACTGTTCTCTACTGCTTCTGTGAAACTAAAACTGAAACACATCTCCTCTGCTTGTGTTTTGCATTTGGAACAGGTGGGGAGGGAGAGTAGAACTCCTTAGCATCAGAGGGTGTTAATAATAATATATGAAATACTAATGCTCTGATAGTCATTTAGAAAAACTCTTTCTTAGTGAGCACATAGAAGCCAAGAGGAACATATGTGCCAAATTTCAAGTTTGTAGGCTTTACGGTTCTGGAGATTTTGTGATGATGTGTGAGTGATATTTCACTTTTATATATATATATATATAGATTGGATCAAGACCATAATGAGCCCAAGAACTAGTACTTTCTACTTGGTTTTCAACACTCATAATTTTCTTTGTAAATAAATGAATAAATAACAATGCAAGCAAAGAAGATATGGTGCCTGTGAGCTATAATAACAACTATTATAGGAAGATAGATTTGGATTTAGTGAACGAATTATCCTTTCTGCAAATAAACAGCAATGATTAGCATTTTATTTTCTTTTAATCAATGTATGTGTCATTTTTTATTCAGATTGAATATTCAAGGCAATGTGAGTCTCCAAAATGGTAAAATGTAAAATATCTTTTGCAGGCTTCCAGCACCTGTTTGCTTCTTTGAACCTCTCTGGAATATGCTGAATATTTTTTTACCTTATGTTGACATTTAGGGAATGTATAGGACTTTTAAGTAGTAAAATGATGTCTTGGGGCAGTGTTTTTTAAACCTGGTAACTTTAAGATGTGTGATGTTCAACTCATGTTGGCTGGGGAATTCTGGGAGTTGGTTGAAGTCCACACATTAAAGTTGTTAAGTTTGAAAAACAGTACCTTAAGCCTTGCAAATGTAGATTCATATTGAAGTAAATGATCCCTTATACTGATGATTCCTTATAAGGCGTTAAATATTAAAATCAACTCCTTAATTGTTGCTGTGAAAACAGTTTTATCACCAGTGCAATCTTTCAATGTGATTTACCATGTGATGTGAATGTTCTACACTAATTAGCTGCTTAATGGACATCTGGAAATCCCTTTGTTCTCAATTCCACTATCTTATGGAGCTACTCAGAATTTCAATAAGGGATGTAACTTATAGTTATGATGATTTGCTATTAAGCAATATTTTAATGTTTTTCACTATTACTTTGATCAAAGTTACTATCATACTGGATCTCATAGCAATTCCCTCAGACTAAAAATGCTCCATAGATCACTCTTGATAGTAATGCACATCATGGTTTTGCAGTTAAACAAGGAGTTTAAAAATATTTAAATCCACAATTCCCAATCTTTTGCTCAAGATTGGCTCAGTCTTCCATTCTTCTTCTGAGGTCGGTAAAATAAGGACCCAAATTGTTAGGGGCAATATGCTGACTCTGTAAAGAGAGCTGTAAAAAGAGGGCTGTGAACTGCACCAAACTTGATTGCAGGAAATACGACTTCAGCAACACAGTGGTTAATGTCTGGAATACTCTACCTGACTCTGTGGTTTTCTTCCCCAAACCCCAAAAACTTTAACCTTAGACTGTCTACTCTTGACTTCACCCCTTTCCTAAGAGGTCTGTAGGGGGCGTGCATAAGCACACCAACATGCCTACTGTCCCTGTCCTTTTGTTTCTTTTATATTTTATTTTTCTTATATGTATCCATGTATTCATAACTATGTTTCACTTATACCTATTATCTTGTAAGCAATGGACAAATAAATAAATAAAATAAATAAAAATAAAAAATAAAAGCATTATGAAGCGGTATATAAGTCTAAGTACTATTGCTATTAACATTTTGTGATTACATCAAACAAAATAGTTGCTGTTAAGAAGCGAGGCTTATCCATTCATGCAGTGACAAATGTTAGTTATAAATCATTAAGTTATCAAACTCAAAGCCAGAAAATTGCTCCCTGACACTTTCTGGCTCTTAGTACACACCCTATTAACTCATTCATGTCAGAGGTGGAGAACTGGTAACGGAAATTTTGAGTAGTTCGGAGAATCGGCAAATACAACCTCTGATTGGAGATTTTACAGTATCCTTCCCCTGCCATGCCCACCAAGCCATGCCCACAGAACCGGTAGTAAAAAAAAATTGAATCCCACCACTGATTCATGTATATATATATTCTGAATAAGATGGCTGTAAGCAAAAACTTTTTGTGTAAGCAAAAACTGAGATGCAGCCATTTGTATTTTCTAACATGATCCTGGAAGTGAATCCCAAAACTGATGCTTTGTAAAGCCGCATGCCAACTTCCATTATAATATTGTCCAAATCTATCTTGAAGGATATATATTAAAAAAGTAGAATGGATCAAAACACTTAGGAGAGGGCAAGAGAGACTGAGAATACTTCTACGTATTTCAGGAAAAAATCCCACATAGGTTGGAAAAGCAGTGAATGTCATGGCTCCACAATCAAAATGCTCAGTGTGCTGTCTTAGATAAATTTGAGCCAATATTTCTTGCTGAAATGCATAACATGAGATGAGAATGTACAGTTATTCATTTATGGCTTTCTCTCAGTTGCAGATAAGGTGGAATGAACAAAAAGTATTATTATTATCTGTTGCTGGACAGCCAGACTCCACCTAATATACGTTAATTGCTAGATGCGAGGATTTTTGTGGACAGCTCTTCATATGTGAATATTGTTATTAGATTGTTGGTACATAGTGATGTTTACTGATTTAATATATGTGTTAAGCCAGGAATTTCTTTCTGGTGTTCTGTTTTTTAAAGATGAAACAAAGTTCTTGTAAAGCTTTCGTATTAGGGCTTCCTCTGAGTCTTCCATGACAGGATGATCCACTAAGGCAATCTGAAGGAACTATGTACACATAGTGCAGCTACACGTTTACTGTAAGCTTTCTTTAAAGCATGTTAATGGATTTTGGGCGGGGGGAGTGGAAAAATTGAGATAGAGGAAGAGCAAGCATAAACTACGTAAGAGTGAACTCAAATTATTTGGGGATTGGAGGTTTATTGAAGTGCATTTGTGGCCTTAACAATCTAGAGGTTTAACAAGCCTACATTTGTGCTTGTGATCATGGCTTTTGAGGTTGTAGGGATATGACTGGAGAGTCCTTCTTTTGAAACGTCATGGTTGATTGTGTGAAAATGATTTGAGCATTATTAACCCCAGCAAAACCAATTCCTGAAGAGAAGGACAAAAGAAAGGGAACACCACTCTTGGCTACTTCAATAATTCAGAAATCATACTGATTGGATGTGGTGAAGGAGCAAAAGAAGTTGAATGTCTGGTATTTTTCTGTGAATACAGTCAGATTCAGCCAACAATATCTACAAAAATGATCATAAATGTTAGCATTCCCCTCCTTTTCTTTTTATCCATCTGTTTGGAAGTTCATAAACCTGTAGGCACCATCTTCTCATTTTCTCTAAGGGAACAGGCATCCAATGCCTACTATCAACCCATTACAAATTATCAGAATCATTTTCTAGGCAAACATATTAGCTATAATCAATGTTTCTATCAATGTATCTTTTCCCAGGTGGTTTGACAAGACTTCAGAATACCAAAGGAATCCTGTCAGCCCCATCTTTAGTGGTCCTCTTGTTTGTCCAGCTAATTTTTTTTCTTC
This sequence comes from Bungarus multicinctus, assembly GCA_023653725.1. Lineage (NCBI taxonomy): Eukaryota > Metazoa > Chordata > Lepidosauria > Squamata > Elapidae > Bungarus > Bungarus multicinctus. The sequence goes on along the minus strand of CM042842.1, from coordinate 40,103,833 downwards.
TGCCTTTGTTCAGTTTTTCCCTCCTTTTATCTGTATTTCTTGCAGCCGCCTGTGTTTAATTCCACACTTTGTCTAGCTGTACCTTTGTTCACACCTTCCCTCTCGCAAAGCCTATCCTTCCTTAAAGGCGCCGTGAAATTATGCAAAGCTTTTCCCTCAGGTCTCCCCTCCACATTTCTCTCCTGCAGACAAGCTCTCACACTCCTAATGAGGTTAGCTGCTGAAACTCAGCAGCTGCCTTCAGTCATCTCAGATAAGCTCATAATGAGAAGCTCTGACTCCCTGGAACATCAGTTTTCCATTTTTTTTGGGGGGGGGGGAGGGAGAGAGAATGGTGTGAATGAAGAGCAGAAAGTTTCTGTTAGGGAAGAATTCACTCATGAGTACTAAATGTTCTTGGTAAACATCATCAGAGTAAGGCTTCACACAAGGGAATTTGCAAGAGAGAATAGGAACAAAGGCAAAAAGCAATTTATTTAACAAATGGGTTGGGTCAACCCTTGTTGCAGTGGTGAAATGCTACTGGTTTGGCCCGGTTCGCCCAAACTGGTAGTAAAAAAAAAAGAGCTCCAACGATTAGCTGAGAGGAGAAAGAAGAGAAAAGTGCAGGATTGCCCCCCACCAGCTGCCCCTGCACTTTTCTGTTCTTTCTCCTCTCAGCTGATTGGCACAGCAGAGCCTCAGCTGGTGTTTGGATAGCTGCATGCACCTTAGTTGCACACGTGTATGCAGAAAGTGTGCAATCATTGAACCAGTAGGGAAATTGGTAGAATCCCACCACTTCCTTGTTATGTTCCTATCCTCTCCCCTCACACCCACGATATTTGCCATAGGGAGGAAAGAAAAGCCTGCAATGTTTTGCTGAATGAAGATGCTCTTTATTCAAAGACTACTGTCTTAGGATAAACCTGAAATAAGCCTAGTTAATTATGTTAACTACCTAGCTGTGCTAAACACTTTTGCATAACTAACATAGTAACACATAGTAATTGTGTTTCAATTTACTGGATATAAAAGATTAAAAAACACTTTGGCAATAAAGTCCCATTCTCATCACCATACTTTAAAAGTCAGGGCTAAAATAATGTCAGCATGAATAAATAAGTCAGTCAGTTAATAGTTTAGTATTGGGAACAATAATGTTATTACTGATATGGTAGAAATTCTCTCTACTGTCTGCCTATATGCATCAAGTTATATCAGTAATAACCAGAAAGTTTATTTGACATGTTCTGCAGCCTCCACACCAGCCAGTTTCCAAACTGATGGGAGATGCTTGCATTTATAGTCCCAACATATCTCAAGAGCACTATCTTGGATTATTTGGCAAAAGTTTTCTAAGATTACAGGGAGGGACCTTCTACAAAATTTTCTACCGGGATATTTTTCAAAGAAAACATGCATTTTATCTTTAGCTCCATTTTCTCTAGCAAGGTTAATTCTGGGGTGTATCCAGATGTTTTTATGTTTATCTATTGGGAGTAGGTGGGAGTTGGTCATCAAATGAAAAGGAAATATTTTTTAATTGGGATGGTGATAAGGACAAGGGAAATCAATCTCATTCCACAGTTATCTGGCGTGATGCTGTTTTTGGAGAATCAAACTTATGGGTACTGTCCATAGGTTGTTGTTGTTTTTAAGTCAAACCATAGTATAAAACATGCTTCCTAATGACTTGGCCTAGTCATTTGGTAGATTCATTTGGAAGTTTCTTTTACAGGTTTAATAATTATGTATGGGAGTATTTAAGTAGGCCTGATGTGTACATTCACATTAAGATCACCCAGCTTTAAATCAGGATATACAGAGCAGGGATAATCTGTATATATAAAAATGACATCCCTCCAGAAACATTTTACCCCATTGTGCTTCACTGGCCAGCTAAGCATGTCATTGGACTCAGGGATATGTTGTATCCCTATATGGGTTACCCTATCATACTATTAAGAGGATAAAATTGGTGATTCTACTGTTTCATTGAGTTTTTTTTTTTTTTTGATAAAGGGCTCTTTCCATTTTAAACAAAGGATTTAAAAATGGACTTTAGTCCATACAAGCTTATTATTTTAAATATTTAGATTCTAAAGTGACTGAGCCCAGGATAATTTTTGATGAGTTAAGTTATTGTCTATCTAGAAAAGCATTGCCTGCTAACTCTAACTAAAAGACAAATTGCAACTTACACTCTTCCCCCATTTGTTTATAATGTACATACCTAGTAACTTAGAATAAACTAATTTAAGTTGCCTGGCCTTTGGCTGACTGTTCTCCATTTCATGTTTTAATTGTCTGTATCAAGAAAATTCTTATTTTTTCACTATATTTGGCTAATATAATGAAGATATATGGAGAAGAATGTTCATAATTCCTTGCTATTTTCTCTGAAGTCCAAAAGAACTGAGAGTTCCCAGATGGCCTTTCCCAATTCATATAATACTTCTAGTAATTTATCTTTTTGAAGAAAATAGCAAGAAAATGTCAACATACAGGTCGCTTCCTTAAGCCATTGTGGCATTTTGTAAATTAGTCACAGCTAGCTAGCGATTGAGGTAGGAAAACCCAATTTTTTTGGGAAGCCATTTAAATCTATCAGATACCCAGAATAAGCCTTTTCTGATCCACCATCCCAGCAGAAGTTTAAAGTAGCAGCCAATCTAAATCTAATCAGTGAATGATATGCCTAAAACAATAGAGTTACATGTAACTTTTTTAGATCATAAGTTTCACCAGAATAGAAACATTATGAAAGTTGTTGTGTGCATCTAGCCAAATACTACCCAAGTATATTGATTAATCAACCTGGATATGGCCTGATCCAGTGCATGTATCTGAAGAAAATCACCCGGGACTGAATAAATATAAACATTGGCAATCTAATTGGTAAGCAACCCAGTTGGGTTGGCACCTACCCTGTTGCTTTTCTGAAAGAACGCAAAAATACGGTTTTGTCAGTGGGTCTGGGAATCGCAAATAGAGTTAGAGCCAATCAAGTGTTTGATTTGATTGCTTTATTGCTCCCATGGAGGTGAGGTGGGGATTTTAATGGAGGTGTTATACATTGGATTTTAAAATGCTGTAAGCTGCTTAGAGTCATCTCTGTGTGAGTTGCGTGCCTACATAAATTTGTTTAATAAATAAATAAAATAAATAAAAATAATGAGCAGGTAGGTAGATACATGCAATTCGCACTTGACCATATGATGAAGAAAAAAAATTACCATGTGAATTGGCAGGAAAAAAGTTGTAAGTTCATTATCATAAGTACCAGGCTTTCAGTTGTGATGACACATGAATCTTTGCCTCATAGAAGCTTCTGCTGAAGGAAATTTCACAAGCACACATTTGGCAGCAATATACACTGTTTAATTTGGCATGCCCACTTCCTCCAGAGAGGCCTGGTAGGTCAACAATTGCACACCTGCATAAAGAAATTATTTTTGGTTTCTTTCTTTCTTTCTTTTTGGCCAGGCTCAATCTATATCCTGTACTTCTGCTTATATTTTATTAAACTCTTGTTTTCTTGTGTGGTCTTATCCTAAGCTGCTCTTTCCAAAGGCCTGAAATCATTACTGTTTCTTTGTATCAAGCCTCCAAATGAAGAAGCATCATCTTTCAGCGTGCTGAATTTTAAACATTTGCCAATAAAGATGGTTAGTTTTGTGTGTTACATGCTTTTGTACGCCGAGCATGTTGCTCGTTGTTACATTTTGCAAAATATAGTCATCTCCCTTTTTAAAAAAATGTTTGCATTTCATTTTTATTTCAGGATTAAAGTTCTGATAAAGCACATCTTGCAATATTTTCTTTTCTTTTCTCCTGGAGTTCTGGGTTTTTGTTTTTATTTTTTTATTTTTTGGCTTTTTGATTGTGCTTTTGAGCAGGGGTGGAATTCTACTGGTTAAATTTCCATATGGTTCACCAAATCGATATTTGAACTGACCGGCTGGCCCCTCCCACCCCATCCTGCCTCTCCCAGGAGTCGCCACGCAGCCCATCTTTGATGCAGATAAGTGCAGGCTCCACATGGAAGCTCTGGGAGGGGGAAAATGGCCCTTGTGGAAGTTCCAGTAGGCCACGCCCTCCATGGCCATGCCCACCCAGCAACTGGGCTGGGATTTTTAAATCCCATCCCTGCTTTTGAGCATGCTGTGTTGTTGGATGGGCTGTGGATAGATTTTTCCACTCCCTCTGTAAGTGTATATGGGAATAACTGTGGGGGATAGGGCAAAGGGCATGGTCAGATAAGAGACGGCATAACCCATAGCTGCATAGTGGGCAGATAAAGAAGCTTGCAAGGGAATCCTAGCTAAGTTCTCAGGCTGTAAAGGTGACAGCAGGAGAATTACACTTTCAGACTTCCAAGTTTTTTTTAATGGATTTTACAATAAAATAGAATTAGTTCATCAGCCTGTGTTTCCTGTCTGGTCCATCTGATAAGGCTGAAGTCTCATCCAAAGCCTCCTTGACTTATCCCAGCTATAAAAATCCAGTATGTTCTCTTGGGGTTTATTTGAAAGGGGAGAAGCAGATTGATCAAGGTTACTGGAAAGAAAGAAAAAACCCAAGATATCTATACACATACTTGGGAACCTTGTAGTAAACTAAGGGCATGAGTATAATACTGCAGCTATGAGAACTTTGTTGAAATAATTTCCTTCTCTTGCTTCAGAAACAAATAATTTTCATCATTTTGAATCAAATTTGTTAGGTAAAAAAGATTATGATACTACATGGCATTATTAACAAGCATAAATATTTTAAATGAGAATTGCCTTATTGTGACCTGTACAAACACACTTAAGCAGCCTGGGAGAGTAGCAGAAATTTTTGGGAAGAAAAAGATCAATAACCCTACAAATAGAGAAACAGAACATTGAGGAGAACAATATGGATAGAATGATATGTTTGAGAATGGCAGTACAAAAGTCTACCTGTGCATAATTCCTCAACTCACAACTGCAGGAGATTCTTTTAAAGGACACTTACTTTGAAAACCTCAACTTCTAATCACTGTCAGAAATTGTCCACTGTACTAACCATCTTAAAGCTATTGACCTTCAGAACAAATTTGAAAAGTCATGAGGTGAGTTTTTCTTTCCATCTGAACAAAAGAAAAATTGTAAGATTGGGATTTTAAAGAATTTGAAATACAGTAAAAAGCTAAGATTCCAAACTAAAAACAATTACACATGGATTAAGGGTCCAGATAAATTTGGAATATTGGCTTTTACTGTAAGATGTTGGAATTGAAATAAGTAGCTTTGCATAGGAAGCAGACTTGGCTATCCTGTGTATTGTAAGTCAAAACAAAATGAAGTTAAGTAATAAATTTAAAAATTAGACACTAGAAGAAAAAAAACATAATAATTTAAACAATTAGAAACCTGATCTTAATGTCAGTTAATACTGGTACTTACAAAATGACACAAAACATAATATCAGAAATATTAAAAAAGATTTTTGAAGAATGGTGGCAGAAATTATTAACTACAATATCAACATTGTCAATTACGATGTCTGCTTCTATGAGTAAACTATGTCTAAAAGATGTTAATGAAATAATGATAGATGTAGAACAAATTTTTCTTAATAAAATAGAAAAAAAATTTTTTGAAGTGGAATTACAAGTGTGATGCCAAGAGAATGATTTGGAAAAAGACACTTTAGTGGGCATGCAAAAGAAATTGGCCAAAGGTTTAAAAATTAAAAAAAGAAATGCAAATGATAAACCAAGTCAATGAGCTGGAAAATGTTTTCTTACTGGGCCTACAAAAAAGAGTTGTTAAAATTTTGAAGAAACCTGTGCAATAGGATTTGATTTCTGTTAAATTTTTCTTTATCCCAAGACAATATCTGACTGAGTTAAAGATTAAACTTGTTAGAAATAAAAGTAAGGAATATAAAGTTGGTTTACTTTATCAAGATTAAAATAAGACATTTGTTTTTGCAATGTTCTGGAAACCCTTGATGGACTTTTTGCAGACACCAGAAAACTTGGAAAACTTGATGTTTATGGATGTATTTATAAACAGGGGATGAGACATAAAATGAAGAAATATTTCTGTTACCTTACACAGGTTGGAGGATTACTAAATTTGTTTATACCTGTTGTGATAAAGGCTGGAAGAAATTTCTTTATATATTTCTTTTTCTTTATTGTATTCTTTTCTTTTTCTTTCATTTTTTTTCCTGCACATTTTTGTTCCCCATTCTTTTCTTTGACTGTAAGTTTAGTGTGTATTAGATTTTACTATTGTAATTAAAATTGTTAATAAAAATTGGAAGGAGGCTGAGAATGTGGAGGTCTGTTTGCATGCTAGATTCATTTCAGCAGTAACATCAGTTTGAATATCTGTGAATGGATATTATCAAAAACGCCTGAACTAGAAACATTATTAGTTTCATCAATAATCAAATTTATAGCTTTTTCATCCTTCTATATTTGCTTCAGTGAATATTTAAAGATGACAATACATTAGAAGTATTTTAGCACAACCTGGTGGGCAAGTAATGAAGTGCAATAGAAACCTTTTCTTTCAGAATTGGACAGAGAAGCTGGGCTGCTCAGCCTTCCCCCCACCCCCAACCTAATAAAGGGTTGTTTGAAGTCCACTTGGTATATACATAGTTTTCCCAGACAGATGACTCTACATTTAAGATATCATGCACACATGCAAATTAAAACAACAACAACAAGAATAACAAAATAGTAATAAAAAGAACAGCATTAAATGGGAAAGGACAAAGAACAAAGTGGAAGTAAGAAGGTAACCGGACAGCAAAAGTGCTAAGAGAGAGGATATTCCTGGTTACACAATGCAAAAATAATATAGTTATCTGGCAGGAACGTCTTCCAAGCAATAGCCAGTGATCTAATCTTCCAGCTAATTTTCCAGATATTCTCAGGACTGGAGCCATTTGCAAGTACACTGATGTTTGTCAACGTTGTTATCTTTAAGAAGAGTGGACTGCAAAATGCTGGCTAGAGAATTCTAGGAATTGAAATCCAGTCATCTTAAAATTGCCAAGATTGAAAAACACTATTCTACATCATGTATATTTTTCTAGTAGTTCCCCCACACACACGTATCATCACTGCAAGTAATCTTTAACTAACCCATGGAGGTGGTCATGTACACTCATCTGCCACTCTTTAAAGCAGCTGTATTTTTCCTGAGTCATGCAGCTGTCCTCCACAGCTCCTTTGATCCAGAGAAAAGTTGCATTGATTTTAAAGAGTCGCCAGCAGGTGCTGCACCAGTTTATCTCTGTTTCTCTGCATTAAAAGCAAGTTGCCTCAATACATGAAGCCTCACATAGCCTTGTGATTTCCTGGCTCTCCCCTTTGCTGTTACCCCATTGTGCAAATTGCATACTTTTTTGTTTCCAATTCCTCTGAAACCCTCATTTAGAAGCTTCCTTACAGATAGTCCTTGACTTAGGACCATAATAGAGTCTGCCCATCATGGTCATAAGTCATGACCATTGTAGAGCAGGTCACCTTTGTGACCAGTGCAATTTTATGACTTTTTTTTTTTCAATGATCATTTACTTGACTGTCATAAGTGAATCGGTTGCTAAAAACCGGAAGTAGATTTGATTTTCGGCAAAAATGTTATAAAATGTGGTCATGTGATTCCGCAGTGCTGCAAATGGCCATAATTGTGGATTGGCTATAAATAAAGATCACGGGAAAGGAGCAGCAATCAGAACTTCAGAGACAGTTTATAGGTAGTAGTTGTAGTTGATAATTGATAATCATTTAAAAACATAAACGTGAATTTTATGCATTTATAATGCATTGCAGGTTTAGCCTTTCGCATTGCTGAAGTTTTTATTACAATTTTACTTTCTTTTTTTTATAACAATATCCTATACATTATTTTTATTTTAAAATAGGAACGGTCCAAAAATATAACATCTGAAACGGTTTTCCATATAAAATTGAATGCAAAGTGCAGTCTTTTCCAAAGGAATAAACTATAAAGAATAAAATAGAGCATCTTGTAAATAAAACTTCTGTTCAAGCCATAGAAACAGATTACAAAACAGAACATCTGTATTAACATGTCTAAAAAAAAGTTAGTTGAATTAAGTTTATGCAGCTTTCAGCGTTCATAACTTTAGATTTGTTGGTGATTCAGATGAATTCCTGTACGTATAGTGACATCTTGAGGCTAAGTTTAGATTTGCAATTCAAAAACTTACTAGAAAGTTGTGCTTTTACTGTTGAGAAAAGGATATCGATCATAACTTCACTAGCTGAGCTCAAGTCAAAGAATTTTTTAAAACTTTTTAAGGTTCTTTGCTTAGTTTGTGTGACCAAGTTTATACTAACCCGGATCACAAACTTTATTTTAAATCTCTCTTGTTTTGTTAACGTTTGTCCAAGTTGTCTCAGTTCATTATTACCATGTAAACCTGCAAGACCTGTTCACTTCATTTTAATATCCTATAACTCCTGTGAACATTCTGCTTTCTTTCTCCATATTTAAACTGGAATCACTTCGTGATTGCTAGAACCAATGGGCCAAGACTAATTGACCTGTAAAATTAGCTAGAATCTCTGTCGATTTTGACCAAAGCTGGAAAAGTTAGGTCCCTATTCCAAGACATTTATCAATAACTCTCAAGCAATATCAGAAATTCATTTTAAAATTCAAATCATTTTAGAAGTATGGGTCTAGTAGTTCTCACAAGATGATGACTAAAAGCTTATACTTGAAGCCTCATCTCTTTTTTTTTTTTTACATACTCTGGGCATTCAGAATCAGTTGTGTTTTCTTTTTGGATACCAACCTGAATATTTTCAAAGACAAATCTGTATATAAACTGTGTATGAATGACTTTCCTCTTTCCTCTTAAAAACAAGAACAACAAGGAAGAGAAGAGCAATTCTCCTTTTTGGGAACTATGGAAAAGATCTTTGCTAAAAAAAATGCCGTACTTTCAAAAATATTAAACAGTGCAAATCACAGCTAAGTGATTAAAACCTCCATTTCTTCATACAGACACACATACAACATTCACAGTCTTCTTAAATTTATCCAAAAGTTCCTCATTCTTCCATGTTGTTCCTTGGAGGAAAATAATCCTTTGAGTTTTACAAGATGTGTTCTGTAAAAGAATGGCCATTTCTAATATCCTGGTTTCAATTTTCTTTTGTGGGAAGATTTTCTGGGGCGTGGACAGAGGATTGATTCAAATTCTAAGCCATGTCACTCAAAACTGGATTTGTAGGTCCATTAATAGAACTCTCTGCTTCCCTGGATGTATCCTTGGCTTTGAAATCGTTGCATATTTCAGCATCATTTCCATTTTCTTGACTCATAAGTTGGAAATCGGATTCCAAAGAGTTATTCTCTTCTTCCTTCTTGACTTCATTCTGGATGTTAATGATTTGTTCGTGGCATTGGGCATTTTGTAGCTTTCCATTCTGGGCAGGATACAGGCTTGCAATAGTATCGTAAAGAAACTGATAACCTTCCTAAATGGCATTTAAAAAGAGAGAGTTAGCATATGTGCAAGTCCATCATGTATTTTCTTTCCCTAAGTAGTTTTATTGAATGATATGATAATGCTCCAAAACCAGAGAGAAAGACACAATATGCTGCCTAGACTTAATTAGCAATAGCAATAGTATTTAGACTTATAGACTTTATAGTGCTTTACAGCCCTTTCTAAGCAGTTTACAGAGTCAGCATATTGCCCCCAACAATTTGGGTCCTCATTTTACCCACCTCGGAAGGATGGAAGGCTGAGTCAACCTTGAGCATGGTGGGATTTGAATTGTCAAATTGTAGGCAGCTGGCTGCAGAAGTAGCTTGCAGTATATTAATTAATTAGTTAAGTACGCTCCCACAGGGTGGCCCTACTTGGGGTGCCGCCGCCTGACTGTTGTCGGCTGGTGGCCCCGAGGGTTCGGGCTTTCTCTGTGGGAGCTCCCTCCCTATGGAATGATCTCCCCCCGGAGATACGGGCTATGACGGATATTCTGACCTTCCGGCGCGCAGTAAAAACCCTGCTTTTTGAACAGGCCGGCCTGGCCCAGTAACTATGTTTTTTGGTTTTTAATTAATTAAATTAGGGTTTTATTAGTTTTAATTTTTTAACTTAAATTTTAATAGACAGCCGATTTGATTATTTAATTTATTTTTAATCGTATTTCTTATGTATTTATTGTATGTTCTTAGTGGGCTGTTCACCGCCCCGAGTCCCTTTTTGGGAGAGGGAGCGGTATAAAAGTGCGATAAAATAAATAATAAAATAAATAATATATTTCAGTGTTCATAAAGTTTTGTTACTCCCACACTTGGTTTTCATGAATACAGGAAGCCTTTACAAAGGATTCTTAAATACCGTAGAAGATATGGGTAACCACTGGCAAGGTTTCCTAAACTATAGTTTGTCGCTTGTCCATCACTTACCATCCTTCCCTGCTATAGCACAGAGATATAGCAGAGTCCCACAACAGGGACAGAAAAATTTTCCCTGCCTTAAATATACACAGAATGGAAGCCATATTTACCCAGTAGTTATTTCTTCGATTCAACAAAGTATGTGTCTCCTCCTTTATTATTAGCAAATATGTTCAATATTCAAGAATTAAATAACTATCTGTCATGCCCCTATTGGAGACTGACTCTGAGGGAGAGGGGGAACAGCTAACAGGGAGGTTGTGGAGGAGGCTAGGGAAGGGCAGAGGCCAGCTGGGCAGTCAGAGGAAGACCCAGGCCCATCCCCTATCCATCCTAGGGCACACAGGGAGGAGAGAATAAGAGACAAATGGGAATGACATGATCTACAGGGTGTGGAAAGGGCCTTGATTCTCTTCATGGGCTGCAGCTGTGAGAACTAGTTAAAAGGATGGACATGCATATGGGGCAGTGCTGGAAACAAAGCATAGAAATATCTCTAGTTTGTCATTCCTTTCTGAATTTTTCCCAATGTGTGTTCCAATATCTGTGGATGTCTTCAAGCCCTTATCTTGCCTGGTTCCCTTAATTGTTTCCATGTGGTTGTGTTGTTTTTACTCTTTATAATTTATAAGCATTTATAGTTTAAACGGCATTTCCTCCGTTCTGTAATTGTTTGTGGGGGAGTTTTTTGTCTCCAGTCAAGGATATTTGGAGCTTTGGAGCAAAGTGAAGGAATAAGAGGGGCTTCATCAGTTTTTGGATCCCACCCTGGATCATCACACTGTACAAAATAAATCAAAAGGCAAATCACCAGCAAAGCAATCATTGTTTGGATTCTGAACATTTGCCTACTGAATGATAATGACAATGGAAGTATTTCTGTAGAACAGATGGACTTTAAAAAAAAAAAAAGAAATTAAGTACTAATATAATTTACTTACAAAAAAGGAAACCATTTCTGTTCTGGCTCTACGAAGAGCTTTCACCACTTGGAAAACATCGATTACATCTTCAGTCTCAGCACATTCCAAGAGATTTAGCAAAGCACAAAATACTCCCGTTTGTTTAGAACCATCACTATAAATATATATATATATGAAATCAAAAATATTAGATAACAGCAACAGTAAAATGAAGAGACCAACAAAGCTTAACATACAACAGGTAGGCCTCAACGTATGACCACAATTGAGCCCAAAATTGATTTTGCTAAGTGAGAAATTTGTTAAATGAGTTTTGCCGCTTTTTACAACCTTTCTTGCCACAGTTGTTAAGTCAAATTAGTAACATGGTTTTTTCAGTGAATCTGGTTTTCCCACTGACTTTGCTTATCAGAAGGTGGCTAAAGGTGATCACATGACACCGGGACATTGCAACTGTCAATGTGAGTGAGTTGTCAAGCTTCCAAATACAAATCACGGGACCATGGGGATGCTGCAATAGTCATAAGTGTGAAACATGGTCATAAGTCACTATTTTCAGTGTCATTGTAACTTTGAGAGGTCACTAAGTGAACTTGTATGTCGAGGAATACCTCTACAACATATGTACAACTACTATAGAAGAAATGAGAAAGAATTGATAAATTAACTGGAGGGGTCACTAGAAGTTCTTAAAATGTGGTCGAAAAATCAACAACTTACTTTGATATTAAAACAAATGTTACTATCATTTTTGAAATAAGTGAAGAAACAAAAAGAACATTCAAATGAATTAACAGTTCAAAGAACGACACAAGGGGGGATTCAGAACAATAATCTGTGGTTCCTAAATTTGGCTGTCTTGGAATTAGCTCCAAGAGATCAGTATTGAACCCTGGAATAATCATTGAAGCCTTAACTCGTTTTAGCCAGCAGAATGCTGCAGGAGGGGTCCATCCCCTCTCGCCCATGCTCAGCCGGCCCATGGAGAAGAACTACAATGCTCATCCATTCCTCAAAGAAATCCAGTTTGACACCTCTGCTCTAGATTAAAGCAGTATAGAAATCTTTCTTTGAGTAGGATCCAGACAGGATTATAAAATGGATATAAAACAGATAATTTAACTCCTTTTAGCATAGCTGTATGCCACCCAGAGTCTCTTGTCTGTTAAATGGGTAGCTACATAAATTAGTTTAATTCAGCAACAAATAATGCTGCTTTTTTGAACAAATGATTTATATAATAGCATAGAGGTTCGTTATCATTCCTGTCTATTGAACAATGTGGTGTGGATTCTCAGGAGGAAGGGGCTGTTTTCCAGAGGGCAAATAGGCAGTGGACCTTGGAAAGTTTGGTTGACAGAAAGAGGATTAAAATGGCTCCTTCTTAGCTTTCCCCAGAGTATATTGTAGTTATGCTTTAGTCTGGCAAAAGTCTGTCTATAGGTGAACAATAATACATGAAATTACTGTTAAGTCAAACTTGTTTCTTGGGCCTAACATTATCACATTTTTTTTAAAGCAAGGGCAGAGCTTTCCTATTTGTGGGACTGATGCTATAATTTTTTACTCTGCCACAGGATCAAGAACTACAGAACATAACCTATTCCAATATAAAGATGAAAATATTATAGATGCAACAGGCACATTAGCCCACACTTCAAAGCATGTCAAAATACCTCTAAAAGTGGTACCTACCCACAATGGACAACAAGTGGAACATTCTTGTTCTTGTTGGTCACATTTCCTTCAGCTGCATCTTGAGTTGAAAATTTCTGTTTGAGATTCTGGATCATGGTGATTAAGTCTTGGGGGGTTTCTGGGAGAGCAGAACTATCCCATTTATGGTACTGATACTGAAACACTTTCCTGCTGTCTTTCTTCTGCAACAAATGCAGATAGGACAAAACAATTTATACACGTTTAGAGCTGAGGATCTTTACTTGCACAATGCACAAAGATTAGGGGGCGTGCATAAGCGCACCAACGTGCTTACCATCCCTGTCCTATTGTTTCTTTTCATTTTTCTTATATGTATCCATTTCATGTATTCATAACTATGTTTATACTTATACCTGTTATCTTATAATCGCTTGACAAAATAAAATAAATAAATAAAAGAAAAATAAAATAAAATACTGAACCTGGAAAGGCTGTCATAATGCTGACCCAAATAATGACTTTTGCTGCTGAAAGCAAAAAAAACAAAAAACAAAACCCTCACTAATGCTTCCTCAAAAGATTACCTAAAATCTTAAGGAGCTATGACCTTCTTTACTGAGATTATGAAAGTGTTGAATTGCTTAGTGCCTTCCTCCAGTTTGTCATGACATTGTCATGACGAGATGACATTTCTGTAGCTATCTTCTGCCTGCAATAGAGACAGAATTCTCCTCTATCCAATGCTCCCATATAAAGAAAAACACCAACCTGCAATTAGATGTAAATGACAAAAACAGTTAAGAGGAGTTTAGCACTAACTCACAGACCTGCTCTCCAATATCTCATTGACTAGGCCAGGGGTGTCAAACTTGATTTCACTGAGAGCCACATCAGGGTTGTGTGTGACCTCTGGAGCGCAGGGAAGGATGTGCCAGGGTGGGAGTGGTTAGTTCAATGTCACTCATTGAGGCTCTATTTTCAGCCATGTCAGCCCTCCAGGGCTCCATTTTCAGTAACGACGGCTTCCTGCAGCCTTCTGCCAGCAAAAATGGAGCTCTAGGAGGCTGTGCGGCCTGCCTAGGCTCCATGTTTGGCCACGATGGCCTTGGACAGCCGTCTGCCAGCAAAAACTGAACTCTGGGAGGCCATGTACATCCTCCGCGAGCTCCCTTTTCGCTGGCAGAGGCACTGTGGCCAGTCCTTTGCTGTTGCCAGGATGGGTCCATGGGCCAGATCTAAGCACCCCATGGACCAGATCCAGGCCTCGGGCCTTGAGTTTGACACCCCTATTTCTACAATGAATGAAGGCAAATATATATGTCCCATATATATGTTTTAGGATCTAATCTGAGTTGGTTACTGGGACCAGAGGTTTAATGCTGGAGCCCATCTTAAGCCCATTCCAGCAGAATGTGCTGGAGAGAATTTAGAAAGAAATTCCCTGAGGAAAACAAATTTATGAAATGGATTATGACACATACAACAACAGATAGGAATTGCTAATGTTAGTTCTAGATTACCTCGTTCTTTAATCAATCAATAGAAGGAATTCATTGGTAAAAATAAACAAGTACAATCCAACAATAAACATTAATAACAGAACATTATGTTTGATAGAATAGAATATAAATAACAGATAACCTATAGGAAACAAGAAATAACTGCCACATAATATAATCTAGGAAATATTTAACTCACTGTCAAATGTGTTAAAGGAAAGTTTAATTAGTTTTAGCATAGAGATTATTGTGATGTTTTGTGTATGAATATTTGTCTTTTGAGTTTGTATATTTGTATATTGTAACTTTTTGTATTTAATAAAGTTTAATAATAATAATAAAAAAGAAGTTCCCTGAGGATGGGCTCTAACATGAGTCTGAAAATTTGGAAGACTAAACTTCTGATCTCAGTGACCAGCCCAGATTGGATCCTGTTTTTACAATACTTGTTGCTTTGTACTTTCCTTCTCTCTAGTAAGAAGTCGAGCCTCACAGCTTTATTGTTATCATATCTATTTCCATTCTTGTGTTCAAACATATTGAAATGGTATACTTGAAAAAGTTACAACAAAAGAAAATTATTTAAATAGAAAAATAAAATAACTGCAAAAAACAACCATACATAGGCATACTTATAAAGATTGTCTAAAGAAAGAGAAGAATCCTCAAAAGATGTAGTTTACCTGATACATACATACATATGGGAAGGGAAGGGAAGGGAAGGGAAGGGAAGGGAGTCTACATCCTGGTTTAAATTCAAGATACATTCCTAGTAGTTGGAGATCATTAGAATCCCCAGAAAATATGGTCAATGTTCATCAGGTTGGCTGAATTTTAATAGTTGAAGTCCAGCACAGCTGAAGAGCTTCAAGTTGAGAAACATTGCTATGAATGTGAATCCTATTTATATAACAGTAAATTTCCCTTCTTCCTACATGCTACTTTAAATCATTTGAATAGCTATAGTTTGTCTCCAAGCTGTGTGCATTAAAAGAAATTTCTATGTATCTTCATCAGTTCAATATTTGGAAATGTCTGTAGTATTGTAGCATTTAAAATAATCACAGATTTGCTTAGTGATGTTAATAATACATAGAAACAAGCAGGAAGTCAAAAATAAAACTTTGGAAGTGCAATCAAAAGCCAGAGATGAAATAGATGAGGATGAATAATTAGTCCTTTTACCTTTATATGAGTTATGTCAAAGGCACGAATGGTATAACTGGGGCTACAGTTGCTGTCTTTTAGTTCAACAGTGATATTATCATATGTCATTTTTCCTTCTTGCCAATACTGGGCACAGAGTTCCTAGAATTGAAGAAAGACCAAATCAGGGTGGAAGAAGCATACATGGAAGTATGGATAAAATAAAACCAGTTGCCTTGAACCCAAAGCAATATACAGGTAGTCTTCAACTTACAGCCAGTTATTTAGCAACAGTTTGAAGTTACAATAGCATTGAAAAAGGTGACTTATGACCATTTTTTACAGTTATAACCTTTGACTCATGATCATGTGATCAAAATTCAGCTGCTTGGCAACCGTCTCATATTTATGACTGTTGCTATGTCCCAAGGTCATGTTTTGCGACCTTCTGGCAAGTTGGGGGGGAAGCCAGATTCACTTAACAACTGGGTTACTAACTTATCAAGTGCAGTGATTCGTTTAACAACTGAGGCAAGAAAAGTCGTAAAATGGGGCAAAGCTTACTTAACAAATGTCTCACTTAACAACAAAAACTTTGGGCTCAATTGTGATCGTAAGTCGAGAGCTACCTGTAATTGCCATTTTCAATCTTCCTGGTTGGTTTCTAACAAGCAAAGCCAATAGAGGAAGCCAGATTTATTTAACAACTGCCTGGTTCACTTTAACAACTGTGGTGATTCAGTTAACAACCATAGCAAAAAAAAAAGTTGTAAAATCAGGTGCAACTCTCACAACAACCACCTTAGCCAACAAGGTAAATTCTGGTCACAATTGTGGCCATAACTTGAGGGTTACCTGTACTTAGTATTCCATTGAGGAAAAAACCTGGCCATTTACTTTCTCGTGAATAAGGTCAAAGTGGATCATAGGACATAAACACCAAAGATCTTTTCAAACATAATTTAGTCATGCAGCATGAAGCCCTATTTTACTACTCTTATGTGTGCACAGACCTATTATTTAGACTTGCAAAACTAGTAGTATGGTGAGAAATAGGGAACCAGATTGAGGAAAACTAGAAATGAATTGCCTGGATGAAATGTATGGATGCTTCTTTCATAAATTCTTGTAAATCTTAATATAAATGTGAAAGGCCAGGTAGCTCCAGGATATTTCATGCTTAATTTTGAATGATATTT
This sequence comes from Bungarus multicinctus, assembly GCA_023653725.1. Taxonomy (NCBI): domain Eukaryota; kingdom Metazoa; phylum Chordata; class Lepidosauria; order Squamata; family Elapidae; genus Bungarus; species Bungarus multicinctus. Next base: position 40,086,989 of record CM042842.1, on the reverse strand, counting down.
AAGGGAGAAATTCATTTAGTTTTTTTAAATTAACATAAAGCATTTTCAAGCTCATATATGAACTCAACACTACAACATACTGAAGATCTTTTTTTAAACACGTATTTCTTGATAAATCACTTAAATACTTACAATCACGTCTTTCAACCTAGGAGTAGGTGCCACTGAGCCTAGATTCAATCAGTATATTTTGTTTCCTAATGGATATGATCTCAGTCAGGTTACGTCTACAGTGTTTGGTTTAGAGAATTGAAATTGGTATTTTTCCATAACAAACATCACAGTATGACTATAGATAGATAAATTTGCTCACCTGATTGTCTGTCAGCATAACAATAACTTTGACTTTCTTTTGATAAACCATGTTCCAGAAGTCACCTATTGTTTCTGGAAGTGGTCCTTGGGTTGCTATAATTCCATCTTGAACCCAGTAACTCTGTTAAATAATTGAAAAATGAAAATGAAAGAATTAAAAACCAATAGTATGAAATGATGTAGGGAATAAGATATACCAGTATACGTAAATGGAATATATAGTACATTAAAGGAAAGATAAATCACTGTCTGACATTGCTTAAAAGTTGATAACTTGCTTTAAAGACCATCCATGCAATTGGGAGAAATCAAATAAAACAAAAAAAGGGGCAAATCTCTGTTGATTTATTTAATTCCTGATACAAAGTTCAAGAAAGCAATATATACTGATCCATATGATTTTACATATCTATAAGTAGCCATTGAGGCATGGTGGCTCAGTGGCTTAATGATGCTGGAGATGGTCTCAGCTCCAGTGGTTTGAGCCCAAGCATTATCTGTCAGGGTGAGCTCCTGAAACTTGCCTCCATTTCTGTCCGCCTAACAGCTTGAAAGCATGTTCTATGCAAGTAGATAGATAAGTACCACTTTGATAAGGAGATGAGCTGGTGCTCTGTCCAGACAGTCATATTCTTGATGGCTCTGAACCTTCCTGGTTGCATCATCCATTAGTGAAGCAACTTCAGGAAGGGAGGGGGCCTTGGTTGATATCGCAGGAAGAGCCACTCATCTTTCTCTCTGGTGCAAAGCCAGCTCACCCTCCTGTGGGGCACCTTGGGAAGTGTGTAAGCATTTCTTATCAGGCTTGTACCTTGGCAAGCCAAACGACTACTCTGCGATAGCATTATGGTCTCCAGACTACTGTAGCAATGCTATATGCTAATAATAATAATAATATCCATTGAAAGTAGGAAGGGAAGAAATCAGATACTTTTTATCTCCATGCAAAGAAATCTTATAAGGACATTTTAGGTTTTTATGTCATGAAAAATGTCTTTTCATTATTATTATTTTTTAAAGTTGGAAAATAACTCTGACTTCAGAGACCTATGGCACAGGCAAAATGAATCAAGTACACATACGGGTATAAAGGAAGCATTGATATATTTATTGGGTTCCTCTTCACAATCACTATCCTCATCAGATGAATCAACATCTTGTTCACTCTCTCTGTTCCCTTCTTCTTCGTGTTTGAATAACACTCTGTTGTAATCATCTGCACCACAAGATAGTTAGAACATGCAAGTCAAATAGTTTCACAGAAGTTAATAGTACATCTCAGTTATTCATAAACCACTACAAAAGCTATGGCAGCTTATCAGTCAGTCTAGAAAAAAATATATACAAAGGATTATTATAATCATGCAAGCTGGATCTTCATTGGTGTTCCAGTGGCAGCTTTGCCTACTTGAGTCTATGATATTTCATGCCACTCTTCCATTCTTCTAATTTTCTTGCTATTTCTCATTCTCTCCCTCTCTCTTGTCTTCTACAGCAGTCAATCAGCATTCCTTGACCACGAAATATGCATTCGTTGGCCACTCAATCTTGTTGGGCTACTTCGGAAAATGCACACCTTCATTGGGTACAAAAGAAGCAGCCCACTTGCTGGCAAACAAGGGTCAGCATAGCTATTTAATATTTATGTTGCAAGCTCTGAGTTGGTTCCTCCTGGGTTTCCATGTGAACTTTAGAATGCTAATGTTTAATTTATCTACATACTGCTAAAGCTGTGGTGTCTGTCTGTTTGTAACCTTCAATTGGGTGCAATGATGCATTGTAAGGCAACAGTTTTTGAACCAAGGTACCTTAAATTTGGATGCATTACAGAATGCATCCAAAATCTAGGATTATTACACTCATAGGTTTGAAATTTGGAAATGCTGTGCTCTCTTCAGCACTGCCATGCTGTCATACTGCCGTGGTCAGCCATGATCATTTCCAATGTTCTTTGATTGTTTCCTGTAAGTCAATGGGGAAGACAGGCACTGGTGAAACCCAGATCCTGATTCATCCTTAGCCATGGAAACTCACTGAATAACTTCGGGCCACTTTACTCTCAACCCAACCGATCTCACAGGGTTGCTACTCTGGGAAAAAACCAGGAGAAGGAAATAATCTGTACAACATTTTGAGTCCTTATAAAAAGTGGATATAAAATTAATTAACAAATAAAGATGATTGGAAAGACTTGGAGTTGTAAAATTACAAAGAAATTAAAAGTATGTTCATTCATCTTATATTTCTTCCTCCCCAAAATTTATTGTATCGCTTAAATGACTGAGGCAAAAGCTAATATTTTTAAGGGTCTCTACTTCTACAAATTACTTAGAGAACTGTGTAACTTCTCATAGGAGCAGAAGATGCAGAAAGAAAGTTTCCATGCAGCTGGTTATAAAAGGTCTAAACAAATTATTTTAAAACGTAATAATATTTAAAATTCCATGGATCATTTAGAACAGTAAAATTCAGAATATATGATTTGCAGATTTCCCCTTGCAATACTCACATGGAATTACTGTGGCACTCCGGTTTTTCTGTCTGTTTTCTTCTTTTTTACCAGCTTTCTGATGCTGCCAATTCTTGTATAAAGGCAGTCGCTAAAAAAACAGACATACCAAAGAAAAATTATAGTTAAGCAGAAATGCTAAACTGTATCTCACCACTATACTATGTTTACTTAATTTTAAATGCCAGTCAACTAAAGTGAGCAGAAACAAATGGCAATGATGCAGAGTATTAACACTCCCACCTCTGCTTAAAATTAAAGTGTTAGTTTAGCAGTCATTTGTTGTATTTATTTTATTTCGTTCATTTATTTATAAAAAAGGAGTCCCTGTAGATTTTACTCTGCTAATCACTGCTGACTAAGGGAGGTGGTTCTCATTGTTTCAAGGCCACTAAGTGCTGTTACCCTCCCACCAAAGTGGTACCTATTTATCTACTTGCATTTGCATGCTTTCGAACTGCTAGATGGGCGGGAGCTGAGGTCAGGTGAGGACAGGAACTCACTCCATTGCAAGGTGCTCAGGTCTTGAACCTGGGCTGCTGGCTTTCCTGCGGCTAAGCCACTGCACTGCCTCATTTATTTATATTCCATCATCATCATTATTATTCTTAGAAATAACTCAAGCCAGTGAACATACCCAACACACCTTCTTCCTCATATTTCCCCACAATAGCAATCCTGTGATGTGGATTAGGCTGAAAAGGAGTGACTGTTCTAAAGTCACACAGCCAGATTTCCTGGCTAAGGAATAACTTGGACTCATAGTTTCTTGCTTTCTAGCCTGATGCCTTAACCACAAGACCAGACTGGATGTCTCTGTATGTCCAGAGAAAGAAATTCTATTTACCTGAAATTCAGCTTCCAGCAGAGATGGATCACTGAGAGAATCCTTTTTCTTCATCTGACTGAGATAGTTGGGCAGTTCTGAAACAAAGACTTCTGTTTCGCCAAATTGGACATATTCAACCAAAGCATGATGGATCAAGATGTACTGTGCCTAATGGGTCCAAGGATTGCAGATTTTGTAAATGGCAGAAAGGGAAAGTTGCAATAAAAATGGAACTGGTAATTGAATCAATTCAACATAGCACAAAATAAAATGCAATGGCACCTAGGTACTCAACATTAATTGATCCTGGGAGGCATGATGAGAATCTAAAGTGATGGGTACTGAACAATTTCCCCCCATAAAGAATAATGTAGTACAGGGGTGTCAAACCAGATCGCATCACGAGCCGTATTGTGACGTATCAGGATGTTTTTTGTCTTTGTGGAGGGCTTGGCCTGCTTGGGCCATATCTGACCTGCAGGCCACCAGTTTGACAGGCCCAATGTAGTGAGTCACAAGGCAGCTTGTGCATTGAATTCCAAACAAATGATGTGTGCCAGTCTATGTAGCACTCATTGATTAGTATGACATAGGCCAGAGGCGAACAAGATTATGAAATGCCATTTTCACCTAAAAGTTAATTGAGTACCAAATTAGACGAGTTTCAAAGCAGTTGAGTACCAAGGTACCACCATATTCTATTTGAAGTACAATTCTTTAAAATGCCTGTAGCATATGTATTAAATAGACCTGACAGGAATTCTTATTTGTAAAGAATTTGCTGGAGATAAACCCCTTTGAATTCTATGGTTGTTGTTGCAGAAATATGTACAATTATGGGTAAGTGAAGAAAAATATCATAATATAACAAAGGAGATAATTAACTCCTACATTATAGAAAGGCAGTGCTAATTAATCAAACTCTTTAAATATACCTCCACTTGAACCATGAGGCATCGCTGACGCCGTAATTTTGCAATATAGCCATATACATCAACTCGTCCTTCAGCTTCTAATCCTTCCAGCATTGCATCAATCCCAATATAGGTTCCAGTGCGTCCTACACCAGCACTTCATAATTGTAATAAAAGAGGAAAAAAATACAACAAGCATCATTCAAACTGCTGCTGTTAAGATTGACGGATTATGGAGAACATGCTGAGATTTGCCCTTAAATCAGTTCAACTGAACTCACGCAGATTGTGATGTCCGATAAATTTATTCCTCTAATTACACACTTAGAACATCCCTTTTATGGTTTAAATTGTTAAGTAAAGTTTAAGCAAATGTATTGCTTAAATCATTTAGTAAAAATTGTGTGTTTTTATCACTATGCAGGTTTTATCGGTATCATCTGACCATATGTGTAGAGGAAGCTCCATTGAGTACAAGCTTATTGAACAAAACTTATTTTACCTGCAATGGACTACTATTGGGCCACTAAAGAAGTTGCTTAATGTATTGACTCGGCGGCGCAGCTTGAGAAGAAGATGGGGGTCATCAGGTACCCCATGATCTGGCCAGCTTGTAAATTGAATGTGGGTCACATCTCTTCCTGCTGATTTGTCCCTTCTCTGGAAAAAAAAAGTCAATTAAATATCAGAAAGTCTATGTAGCACTCATTGATTAGTATGACATAGGCCAGAGGCGAACAAGATTATGAAATGCCATCAACACATATTCATCCTAGTGACTTTTGTTAAGACTTCTTCAAGATAATCCTGTATTAATCAACCAGGCAAAATTTACATAGTAGGTATTTTGGTGTGGAATAAAGAAAAGGAGATATGAATCAATAAACGACTGGTTCACATCTCATGATTTTAGGCATTTGGATGTTATAACTATCATCTGGATGTTACATGAACTGTTGCATAGATAATATCTAGTTCTGTCAGCCCCACCAGGTAGACTAGAGAGAAAATCAATTCCACTGGAAGACTAAAATTATACTTTACTGATATAGGCTATAATAGCAGATATAGTTCCAAAGCTACTTGTTATAGTCCAGTAAATCAGGAAGACATTTGCCTGAGTTCCTTCCAGATATTATCTTGTTTCTCAGTACCTGAAGAATGTTTCAATCCTCTTTGGCTAGGTAATAGTTCTTGCATATTCTGACAAGGTCACCCCCTTTACTTTCTACAAATATTGAGCAAACTCTTACAAGACTTGGTGTTCTTACTTACATGATTGATGTGCAGCTTCTGAATTATGTAATCTGGACACACTTTGCATTCATTTATGCTTACTATAATGTCCCCATAAGATGCAGTCTCCTCCTCCATTGATGGCCAATACTTGGCACATTTGACCTATGGAAATAGAAAGATGCTCAATTGTTTCAGCAGGAAGGAAAACACACTTTCTGCTTTACAGTTTGTCTTTGTTAGTGAGTATGTCACACTAATGATACACATTCATCTTACACAATGAACTACTAGAGCAAAATATATTTAGATTAAAAAGAGTCGTGGTGGTGCAGTGGTTAGAATGCAGTATTGCAGGATAATTCTGCCAACTGCCAGCAGTTCAATTCTCTCCAGGCTCAAGGTTGACTCAGCCTTCCACCTTTCCAAGGTCAGTAAAATGAGGACCCAAATTGTTGGGGGCAATATGCTGACTCTGTAAACTGCTTTGAGTGGGCTGTAAAGCACTGCAAAGCAGTATCTAAGTCTAAGGACTATTGTTATCGCTAGATGGGTGTATGCTGCATGTCAAGCTTGGCCAAAGACAGCTGAAGACACTAAGTAGTTGTTTGCTTTTATTCCTTCTAAGTAGCATGAATAAAAAAACAGGTCACACCAAAAAAAAATTGGTAGCAGTTCGAAACTAATCAAATCGAATCAAATCTTTTTTTTATGGCCCTATACCAGTGTAGATTTAACATTAGCTTAGAAAAGAACAATTTTCTACACTTGTTTCTCCCATTCCAGTTTTGTAATCACCTTTTCACCGAAACAGATTAAGTTGCTTAAAATACACTTAATAAAGCAAACGGCAAACTGCAAAACCTCAAGACCATTATGTACCATTTCAGGTAGCTTATAGCAAAGAAGTTTCCTATTAAATTAATCAGCTAAGCAAATTGTGTCAGCTTTCAAGTAGCCATCGACACACTAAAATAATGGATGGTTTAAAAGTGGAAATTTTTTTCTAAGTAAAGTAACTAATAAATAACACAATGGGTATTTTCCGCTCACCTTGCTGCCTTCCTCACAGCGAGTCACCATGACAACAATGGTTGCTTTTTGTTCCCAGATCATTCTCCAGAAATCATCTATTGTCTCTTCCTTGGGACCTGCCAAAAATATTACTTTGATCACATGAAGCATTTCAAGGTGATAATTAGGGATGGGCTAATTTGTCAACTGAAATGTCACCAAGTTTTCCTTTCTCCAGCCCTAAATGGATTGCATCCCATAGCTTCTTTGGTTTGTAATTGTTTTTCCCTCAGCACGAATATTTGCAAAAGCGTTCTTTTTCTGTGGTTAGCAGAATATTACTTCCTTCAAATTGAACTAGCACCAGAGACACACACATGCAAATATTCACATAGTCATGCATTTTTGTATATTTTAATAATAATCATTTATTAAATCTGTATGCCACCTGACTCTGGATGACATTTTTTCCTAATATACACTCGTTTTAGAAGGAATTTTCATTAATATCCATGCATATGTATTTAATTTTATTTACAGGACTCATAGGTCAATCCAATCAGTTGGTATTTGTTTCTGATACATGTATTATGCATCAACTGTATACATTTTATCTGAACGAAGAATGATATTTGGCAGAATCTGCTGCAAAGTTCTTTCAGGAGCTGTTTTAAGTAGATTGTACTGAAATGTTTGGATATCTTTTTATGTGCCTTCTAGATATAGGGCCCCAAAATCTAGGCAATTAAGTATTTCCTGATTGTGTACTACATTCTGGAAGTTGGCTAAATAAAATTTGTTGACTCTCAGCCTTTGAACTAATTTTATATCAATTAACTGACAAGATTGGAGAATAGGTTTAGTATTTTTATTGTTTTTCCCTTTCGTTTTTGCTTTATTCGTAACTTTTTAGTTCTTTATTCTTCTCTATTTGTTTTATATTGTTTTCACTCAATTCCACTTATTTTAATCAAGCATAATGTCTAATTAAAGAACATAAATTAAGAAGATAAAATGGCATTTATTATCAAGAGTTACCTAGAGACCAACATCTCAGTAAAACTTAATTTAAATATTAGCAGTTTTTGTATAACAAAAATTATATGCAACAAAAGATTACTTTTTTAAAAAAAGTTTATATGTTTTTCTTAAATTGCTTAGGTTTTCCCATTTATATATTATTTTTACATACTCCACACATATACACATACACATACAAATATACACATATATTTCACTTGGAATATGGAGTTAGAATATGTATGTGTGAGTGTGTGTGTGTATGTACACACACACACACACAGACCCCTTACTGCAAGTGAAAAAAATAAACTATATGATGGTTCCTTGCTGTTCTCTGAGCTGAACCAAGTTCAGATAACAACAAGAAACCCTGAGCTACAAAGATTCTCCTTTATTGCTAAAATAAAATATTTACTATTTATTGCTACTAAATTGAATATCTTTTTAAAAAATTTAAAAATTGTTTTTAAAAAATCAGAAAATGTTTTTTTAAAGGCTTTTAATTATTTAAATTGTTTTCTGGGTTTTGTAAGCTACCAAAAGCCTTTTGGAATGGGTGGCCATAACAAATCAATCAATCAATCAATCAATCAATCAATCAATCAATCAATCCTTAGAGATGGTTAACAAGAACCAACTATACCTGACTTTTTTTCAATGTGACAACTATTTCAATACTTATTTGATCATCTCTGTACAATCTATGGAATTGAAATAGATTCATCCCTGTGAGGGTTACCAATGAACCAGCTAAAGGTAAATCTATGGAACTGAAAAAGTGTATTATTTTCCACATTCTTATGCACATAAGGTAGACATTGATCTCTAGGACAGACAGAATAATGGATGGGTGAATTGTGATGTAGAATGGGAAGGAAACTTCCACCCCAGTTTGTTTTGTGATATGGAACGGCACCACCACCATTCTGCTTGGTGGTCTAATCAGAGAAAATAGAGACAGCAATGATTGTATTAATTCATTTCTATGTGCTATTCAAAGTCAGAAAGATAATACAAACCTTGTGCAGCAATGTATTTTTTCATTTCTTTAAAACCCTGTGATAGAAAGTCATATATTATTATTCTGCAAGTACGGGCTCAGGAGAAAAAAAAAGATATTTGTACAGTCTAAGTTAGAAGATGCTGAATAATGTCCGAGTATGAGTTTGAACATTTTAGATGAAAGTCACTCACATCGATATAGCTTGCATTTATGTAGTCATATCCCTGCTCCCCGGGGCTTGTGTTAAGCTCCACACGATTGTAATCATCTTTTCATATGGAAACAACAAAAACAAAAACAAAAAACACCAAGTTCAAGAATGTCAATCAATCAATATTGTTAGTTTGGTATAATTTTTTGAAAGCGGGCGGGGGAACAAGAAGTTGAAAAGTTCATGTTTGCATGATGTGCTTACAAGGGAGGATATCGATGTAACGGTTCTTGTTCTGGTTATAAGGCTTGCGTGCTTCTTTTATGGGGTATTTACTGAAGACTCTGGGAATGCTCTGCAAAAGACAATATCCATCTGAGCCAAAAACTTTAGGTTAAAAAACATTATAAACTCAGATAAAGAGGATGAATCCTTGTTTGTTTTCTTTTCTTTTTTTTGCTGGCTATTCTGAATCCAGTATTCTATTTCCATTTGTTTAGCCTAAGATCCAAATCAATCAGCAGGGTATACAGTATTTCTAAATAAACCTATGTAGAAATAACAATAATTCAGGCCTATTAAATAAATAATGTAATGTGAATGGAGACATAATGATGCTTATCTTCATTTTCCATATACGTACTTCAGATTATTATGAAGAGACTGTTATAGCCCTATTCAGACATTTCTAATCTCCCTGATATTGAAAGGGAGTCTTTTTTAAATGACCCTGCAATCCCTTGCTTTGGGGTGGAGTCAGGGCGACTGATTGGAACTGAGTATTTATTGGCCAGATACCCTTACTGATGCCTATGTGGAGTTTGCAGCAGACAATTACTAATTGGGCCCGGAGAGAAAAATATCTGCTTAGGATCAAACTCACAGTCTCCTGTTTGTTAGGCAAGACCTCTAGGTCACCATGCTGCTCCTTGATATTGAAAGGGAGTAAAAGAATTAAAATGTGTGAGACCTTTAGGATGGGAACTATCTACTAAAAAAAGCTAACCATCAAGACCCTACATAGACCCTCCTTAGATTTTCGATTGGGATACTAACCTGAAATTCATCCAGAAAAAGTCTTCCTTCATCTGCTATTTTTCTCTTGTAAGCTTCCCACAATAACTCCGCAGGGATTGGGTCAATGTTCTTCATGTGTCTTTCATCATCTTTAAAAGAGGTAGAAACACTTCCAGATAAGCATATGCGCATAGATTCTAATATGTGTAATGAAACTGTAATTCAATACATGCTTGAGCACATGTGTCAAAATTATTGAATGGGTTTGGTGCCTGAACTCAGTGAGCTAAGCTTTCAAACATACTACCAAATTATTCAATCCAAGGGCATTGAATTCACTTATGGCATATGCATTTAAGTCTTCACGGTAACAATAGAGAAGTGAATAAAACAGCGCCTAAAATTAATATGGTCACGCAACTGTAATTTATAACAACAGTTTTTCCATCTTTCCTTTTGGAGCCTTACATTTGCCAAGGTTGAGAACATTGAGATGAAGGAAGCATACATTTTTCTTGTACTTATTCCTTTTTTTTTCAGGAAAAAAAAAGTTATACATGGGGATTACTTTTAGATACTTTTTAAACATTCTTCAATGGTGCTAATTGCATTTTTTTTAAAAAATCCCTATGTAGCCACAAAGGCTTTGAAATTTGTTTTGATCAAGGATCAGGAAAGAATTAGTCTTTTCCCCCTTATTGTATAATTTTTGTGATGCTAATCAGGCCACATTCTATTTACAATCCAGCCTGAATGAGAGCAAGATGACTTTTATGTCTTATTAAAGTTGGTCCTCATTTACAAAGGAAAAAAAAAAAAGTCTTTTAAAGTACCTAGTTTAGCCCATGTGTTCTTTGTATTAGAAACTCTCGAAGAGGCTCTAAAGAAATGTGAAATTATTCTGAATGAAGTTTAGATTCACTGCTTAAAATGACATCATAACAAAGCTAAAACTTCATTTCTGAGCAAAAGAGAGAGAATAAACTAAATAAAATGAAGAGTGGCCCCCGCTTTTCACGGTTATTTTCACAATAATAATGAGGGCATGCTAATTCCATTGATATATAGGCCATGTATCCATTGATGTAAGAAGGGATGATGAAAGGGACAACATTGTGCTTAGAATTTCTCTTTGTTGCACTTTAGTTCAGAAGCAGGGCAGGAAAACCCATGGGGTAAGAATTCCATGTAGCAATGGGGTTTATGAACCTCTGGGAAAAAAAAAAAAACTTTCATAGTACCATTTCAAGAATCCTGTACTTTCTAGAATTTTTAAATATTTACCTCTTGTTACAAGCCTTACTCCTTCTTCTTCATCTCTGCAATAGAATGTCAAAAGATAAAATTGAATGGTGACAACAAAATATTACTAATTTTCAATAGATATTAATGAGTATGCACACGATGTAGTTTGAATGTGAGCATAGTAAGCCTTTTTTTTTTCTAATTCTGCTACTCCAGCTTTGAAAAAGAGCAGGTTCCCCTTCTGCTCACACAAGGCCCAGCACAGCAGAGTGTGCTCCCCTGTTGCATATTAACAACTATTTCAAAGGCCACATTTTTTAAAAGATAAACATGAGGACAACCTCACCCTTGATGTACAACTGAGCATATTGCTGATCTACATTACAATGTCATTACTTGATTCCCCTGGAGACCACTTGAAACTGGTTTCACTCTATTTGCAGATCGTAAGACAGGCATAGCTTCAGTGCACAGCTCAGATCCTTTTACCAGGATCTGAACCAGCAAAATCTCCATATGATGATTGTGTTAAGGCAGATCACTTGATTCAAGAGCTATCTGGACGCTTGGTGTCAAGAATTAGTAGGAAGGTCTATGTATTGCACGCACATAATAAATGCACAAAAATGGATACTTACTGGGGAAAAGTTAGGGGAGGGGAAGACAGAAAAAGAAAAGGTCATCTTTCAAACTTGCTGGCTGGAACTGAACCAGCATCTTTCTAAATGTTCAATTTAGTACAGGTTCATTATGGTCATTGACGTTTTTTAAAAAATAAATATAAAATTATCAAGTTCCAAGGAGAATAAAAACCAAAAGAAAAGGTAAATAAATGAAAGAAGTACACAAAAGATACTTAAGATACTAAAAAACGATTGCAAGTAATGTTAAAGAGAAATAAGTTCTAAAAAGAAAATATTACTATTAAGAGCTAAATGAAGAAGGCCAAAATATTAATAGAGGTAGTCCTCAACTTGAAATGTTTCTTTAGTGACTGTTTGAAGTTCCAAACAGTGCTGAAAAAAATGAATTGTGACCGGTCCTTGCAATCAACACTGTTGTACCATCCTCATGGTCATGTGATCAAAAATAAAGCACTTGGCACTTGGGGTCATGTAATCACAATTGGAGATCTTCCTAGTTGGCTTCCAATAAACCAAGTCAATGGGGAAAGCTGGATGCATCTAATGATTGTGTGATTTATTTAACAGCTGTAGTGATTCACTTCTGCAATGATTCAGTTAACAACCGTAGCAAAAATGTCATAAAATTGGGTGCAACTTATTTAACAACCACCATGTTTTGCAACATAAATTCTGATTCCCAGTGATGGGATTCAAATTTTTTACTACCGATTCTGTGGGCGTGACTTGGTGGGCATGGCTTGGTGGACATGGCAAGGGGAGGATACTGCAAAATCTTCAGTCAGGGGTGGTATTTGCTGGTTCTCCAAGCTACTCAAAATTATCACTACCGGTTCTCAGAACTGGTCAGAACCTGCTGAATACCACCTCTGTTGGTCCCAATTGCAGTCATAAGTTGAGGACTATCTGTATAAAACCATGCCGCTCAGAAAATCAGAATTGCAATGAACTTTCATAAAATCAAAATAAATCAATCAACTGAGGGGAGGGACATATGTAAGTGTAAGTACCGTGGTCAAAATCTGGAAGGCATTGCTCTCTACCTTGAATGCAACTAACTGTAATTGTGATAATAATAAAGAATTCTGTCTATAATTTTGTGCAAAATTTTCTATGATTTTTTGCAACGCAATGACAATGATAATTGTACAGTTCATTTGCAACAGAGAAGCTGCACAAGTGTTCTCTTCCAGGCATATGTAATGGGACAGACCAGGGTGCAGTTTTCCTATGGTTGTCATACACACTTAGGCGAGGAAAAGAATGCATTTCACAAAGTTACCTTGAGTTCTTTCTGTTAAGAATGTATATTTTATACAAGACAAGAAGTAAAGCCAGAACTGTTACAATAATCAGGAATGCCAAGAATCCAATGACGGCTTTAGTATCATCTGTAGAATGAGATGACATGAAACAAAGAGTTTAGGAAACATTTTGTTATCATCCTGTGTTTTCAGTATGCAAATTAAACTAATCAGTAAATTAAAAGGAATTTTTAAAATGTTAACATACACTTGGTGGTTATTGTTTTCGATATTGGCTCTGAAGAATAATGTCCATTGAAAACAAATACCTGGTAAGAAGAAGATACAATAAATGCAGAGACCTGAAATTCAGCAAAAACAAACTCTTGCACAAACTTCTATGAAAGCTATACCATATGAAACCTTCATTAAGAATATAAATGTCTTAAGGAGCTATAAGAATCATCTCAAAAATACAAGATAGAAATAAGAAAATAAATATTTCACCCTGCCCTCATTTATGAAGATGAAAGCTTTGATATTATATTAAAAAAAAGAATTGCAAAGAAGAAGCTGCCCAAGTGCTCAATGCCAGATACGTATTAATTTTAAGGAAATGGCTGAGGATGCTTGGCTGTTAATTAATTAATTTATTCAATTAGCAATTTGACTGTACTTGATTTAGTCCTGTTTAAAAAATGGTTGCAGGGTGCCCCTGGCCAGAGGATGTAGTTACTACATCTGACCAAAGGGATAAAAGACACACTTGGTCCTTGAAACTACTTGTCAACTGACAACTACTAATGACAATAATAGATCTGAGTACTGCTAAGTATTGCTCTTATAATTTTGGAGTAATCCATTCCAGAACAGCATGTCCTGAATTTAATCACCAGATTAACCAAGCACAAACAGCGATTTTGATTTGTGGGCATGTTAGCCTTTACCCAATCCAGTAGCTTGCTGAAGAACTGATTCAGACCATCAATTTAATTCATTATTTTCTCAAAATTTTGACTTCACTGATTGATGAATAAGCAGAGAGATATAATGTATTGGGGAGGGGGGGAGTGAAATATTTCAGTCTCAAGTTTAGAGCAATGCAACTTACTTGAAAAGTGTATGTTTTCAAAAAAGAAAGGTTGTCCACTTTGAATTCACAACGGCTGCGGTTCTCTTTATCACTGCTATCCCATTTTAATATATAGAATAAGTGAGGCCCATTTAATTTCTCTGGTCCCACACAAGAAACTTCTACAATATTGTTTCCATCTTTGGATATGCTTAACTCAAGGTTTTTCAAAGGACTTGGCTCTGTTGAAAATTAAAACGTTTTTCATTAAAAGAAAATAAGCAGTGCTAAGAGCGCAGGAATCAAAATGCTCCAGCAATTTCAGGTAGTTCTTTTTTTAATAATTGCAATCAGCTGTTAAGCCAAATGATCAATATGTGAAGACGTGACTAAGAGCGAGACAGTGATGGACACTGTGAAATTCACTAGTTGCTGCTGTTTCACTCAAATAAAATTCTTTTATACAGTGGGTCACTACGTTTGTTTTGGGTTTGTCCGAGGAGCTTCCACAGATAGTTTACAAAATGAGCTAGACTGGTTATCAAGTCTCCATAGTAACAAGATATGAGTGCCTTGTGAAGTTCTGTTTTACTGCGCATGTTTGCAGGGGAGGAGTTTTACTTCCACTTCATCTTTCATTATAGTTTCTTTGCTTGCTTAGTAGAATGGTATTGCTGTTTCTTAGTTTCTTAGTTATTTTGTAAATAAAATATGCTGACAACAGAAAAACACGATCCATTTCCTCTAATTTATAAAACTAAATGTTTTCGTTTTGACACAGTGTCCTGTGTTTGACCCATTTGCCTCCTTTTTTGTTCCCTTGCAGGACATGTGACTTATGACCATTTTTCACAGTTACGACCTTTGCAACATCCCCATGATGATGGGATCAAAATTCAGATGCTTGGCAACTGATTCATATTTATGACCTTTGTGGTGTCCCAGGTTCACACGATATCCTTTTGCAAACTTCTGACCAGCGAAGTCAATGGGGAAGCCAGCAGAGGTGGGTATTCAGCAGGTTCGGACCAGTTCTGGAGAACCAGTAGTGGAAATTTTGAGTAGTTCAGAGAGCCAGCAAATATCGCCTCTGACTGGAGATTTTACACTATCCTTTTCCTGCCACACCCACAGAACCGGTAATAAAAATAATTGAATCCCACTACTGGAAGCCAGGTTCACTTAACAACTGGGTTACTAACTTATCAACTGCAGTGATTCACTTAGCAACTGTGTCAAGAAAATGGGGCAAAACTCACTTAACAAATGTCTCACTTAGCAACAGAAATTTTGGGCTCAGTTGTGGTGGTAATTTGAGGACTACTAACTGAGTTGTTTTTCTCTGCAGTGCAGTAGTTCCATAAAAAATACTAACCACAATGACAAGGTCAACTCTGTGACCTTAATTACTTGATTAGAACTCTGGGTCACTGGCTGCTGCTGTCTGAAACTGACAAGACCATAATCAGTTTTGCACCGGATATTTTTGTTGTCCTAAATGTGTGCATTGGTTGGGAAATGATTATTTTTACTAGTATTTATTACTGTCACTTTTACAAATGGTCACTATCTAAGGTGGTTTCTAAACAAGGACTATCTGTACATAAAATACATTGTCCCAGTTCTACCTGTATTAATTATAGATGCTAGATATTTTCACTATTTCACTAGGATTCATCTTCAAGAAAATAAAACCAATATTTTCAATAATTTCTTCTCCTCTTCACCCCACAAAAGTACATGTTTTTTTCTAACCATGAGGGTTATATATTCAGATACTGATATTCTTTGTGACACAGAATTCTTTCCTCCTTTTTAAAATTAATTTCCACAAATGATGATGAATGCAATCCATAAAATGCTCCAAAACTTCATTAGCAGTATATTAATTATAAGCTTTTCATTAGTTGATACTGTAGAACAGGGCTGTCAAACTGCTGGCTTGTGGACCAGATGCGTCACGTGCTGGTACCTGGTTTAGTGAAGGGGGAAAAAATCCCGATACATCACCATGATGACGTGAGTTTGACACTCCTGTTTAGGAGGAACTTTTTTAAAGAATTTAGAAAAATCAGCAAAATAATTTTTCAAAGTAAAATCCTGGTTTTCATTGATTCTCAATTTGATCCTCATTTTGCTATGTGCAGATGGGGTTTATTAAAAAAATCAAAATGGCAGCTAAAGTGGTACAATTGAAGTCCCATTTTGTGGTTGTTTTTTTTCCTGTGTGGCACATGTTATTATCATTTGGTTTTAGGGAACATTTGGAGGCAAAAGGTAATTCAAACATCTTTAATTGTCTAGATTGTTTTTAAACTTCATCTGCTACCTTGAGCAGAAAGGTGAGACACAAATCAAATCAATTTGTGGGACATTAAGTCAAATTATAAAATGTTGCTAATATTTTATTTTATTTTTCACAATTCTGAACTGCCCTGAAAGGTGAAGATCTATCTATCTATCTATCTATCTATCTATCTATCTATCTATCTATCTATCTATCTATCTATCTATCTATCTATCTATCTATCTATCATCTTCTATCTAATTGTTGAGGGCAATATGCTGACTCAGAGTGTGCTAGGAAACTGCTTAGAGTCTGCTAGGAAGCACTATGAAGCTATATTTAAATCTAAGTGCTATTGCTATTGCTACTGTTATATAGTTGCTCAACTCACACATAGTGACTCTGGGTGGCATACAACATTAGAAATCCACAGTTAAACATTCATAATTTAAACCCCCATCTCCATCCCTTGGTGGCAACAACAGAATCAGACAAACCACTTAATTTGTTCCAAATAGCATCTCTAACCTTTGGGAAGCTTTGGAAACAAATCATGTGTTCAAGGCCTTGATTATTCTTTGAAATTGCACTTCTACACTTGGTTAGCAACAAAAAATATATTATCATGGTTGGTTGCAGTCAGACAGCTGTTTAGACTGGATTAGATGTTTTTTTTATGTAGCTATTGAGGCTTTCCCAAGAACCTGGGTTAAACAGGCGTTGTTTGATAATATCAAAGATATCATTACAGGATGTAAGTTGTTTCAGCTAGCCTTTGCAATTGACTGATCATGATTTTGTCAATGACAGTGGTATGGCCATGTCATGCAGAGAAATTTACTGGAGCAAGCAATATGTTGGAAAGAATTTAAAGAAAACAGGCTGTGAAAGAAAATGGTGACTGGACACCATCCAAAGCTGATAGCAATCAAATTATAGAAAGACTCAAAGAAGTACTGCAAGACTGGAAGATATGGAGAGATCTGCCCTATAGAATCACTGAGAGTCAGATACAATCAGAGATGGTATTCAACCAGTTCACACCGGTTCGGGTGAACTGGTAGTGGTGATGTGGCATGGGTCACCGAACCGGTGGTGACCCCTGGCTGGCCACACTCCCGATCTGGTGGCCCAGTCGCCCACTTGCTCCAGTCACTCTCCTAGCTTTCCCTACCATGTGGTGGCTGTCGCACAGCTTGGGTGTTTGTCCCAGGGCTGCTGCACATGTGCACTGCATGTGCAGCCACTACACATGCAGTGTGCATGTGCAGCAACCCAGGGACATCTGTTGTGAGATGCCTGCAGCTGCGGTGTACTTTTTTCGGTGTGGCTGCAGTCCAGCAGATGCACCGAAAAAAGCATGCCCTTTTCTATGTGCTGTGCCCGGCAAGTCCAGCGCATAGAACAGGGCGACACTGGACCGTTGGAAAAGCAGAGTGAAGCCAGAGATCAGTAGCTGCCTCTTTCGCAGCGTAAGAAGCTTCCCAAATCAGCTGGCTGGTCTCCTCTTTCTCTGCCTATTTGTTCTGTATGGCCGAGGATGACGAGACCTGCCGGCCAATTCAGGGAGGATTTCTGCCCAAAAGAGATGGCTGGAGACTGAAAAAGAGTCACCTCCAGCAGCCACCCTTTTGGCTGGCTGATCTCTTCCCCCTCCGCCATACAGAACAAACAGATGGAGAGAGAGAAGACCAGATGGCAAATTCGGGGAGGATTTCTGTGCTGCAAAAGAGGCGGCTACTGATCTCCAGCTTCACTCCATTTCTCCAATGGTCCAGTGCAGCCCTGTTCTATGCGCTCACTGCCCGGACTTGCCAGGCCCAGCATATAGAACAGGGCATGCTTCTTTTGGTGTGGCTGCTGGACTGTAGCCGCACCAAAAAAAACACGCAGCAGCTGCAGGCATCTCACACCAAGGGGGGAGAGAAGCCCCAGGACATTGATCACTTGGTGGCTGGCTGGGCTAGGCTGGAAGAGGAGTGTTTGCCAGGAGAAAGAAGAAAGTGTGCTCTGGGAGGGCGGGCGCCGGGCAGGCAGGCGGATGTCCCGGGCCCACTTAAAGGTCAACTTTAAGAGTGTCCCCATGCAAGAAGCCAATAACCAAGAGCAAAAGTAGTGGCAGCAGGGGTGACGAGAGTGTGTGTCCCTCCACAAGAAGTGTAAAGGGAGGCAGACACCGCACCTCTGAGGAAAAGAGATGTCAAAGCCCTGGCTGTCACCCAGGAGGGGACCTTGGAGGGATCCATCACATGCCCCTGTCACCTCCGCCCCCGCTACTTTTGCTCTCGTTCTCAGCTTCTTCCATGGGGGCGCTCTTAAAGTCGATCTTTAAGAGCTGGAAGATGTTTTGTTAGTTCACTGCCAACTCATCATTGGGAGAGGTGTAGCCCCTGAATGCAAGATAAGTCTTCCTTCATGCTCCTTGTGCACGCCGGGAGCATCTAACTGGAGCAAGAGAGAGCAAAGTTGACTGCTATGAGGCGAGCGCCTTGGCTTCCCCTCTTGCTCCTCAGAGTCACCCTGAGCTGGTGTGGTTCTTTACTTGGGCAGCCAGGCAGCCGTAGCAGCACCAGGCAGTGCTGCAACAATAAGGTACAGTAAGATTTGGCAGTGCAAATTTATCTCTGAGGGGCTTCTGGTTCTGGCAAAAAAACAAAACAAAATCCACCCCAAAACAAAACCTATTCGGCAGGCAGTCATGATCTTTAGTTGGACTGTTTTTTGGTCAGCCCAAGGGCAGAGGAGGAGGGGGGGAAGATATGTGGGAAATCACCCTGTCTCTGCAGCATCGGTCATGTGACTGAGTGGGCATGGCCAACTCGATGTCACTTGCAGCAAGGTGCTGCACTACCGTGCCCAGTTGGCCATATGACTACCAAGCCATGCCCACCAAACAAGCCACACCCACAGAACCGATAGTAAACAAATTTGAATCCCACCACTGGACACAACTGCATGGATATCATCATCATCATTTTGTTTTTAATTCTTGTATATTTGCAACAGGTAAACTCCTTTGTGGGTGCAACTGGTCAGTTAAAGATGCTGAGCTTGTCAGGTGGAAAGTAACAGCCCAGTTTTAGAACTGAATGCTGCTCAATGGGATGAGTTCTCATTACTTGTCCCAGCTTCTCCTCATCTAGCAGTTCGAAAGCATGCAAATGTAAATAGATAAATAGGTACCACTTTGGCAGGAAGGATTCATGCACCTTGGCATATAGTGATGCTGGCCATGAGACTACAGAAATGTTTTTGGACAACAATGTTTTCCTTGACTAAGAAACAGAACGAACACTGCCTCTAGAATCAGACACAACTTGAGAGGGGAAACCTTCACCTTTAAACACTTTTTCTTTTAGTAGTCCTGCAGCTGCTGGCCCTGGTTGTTCAGCCAACAATCCTGAGTTCTATGCCCCATTTGTACACTTGTGAAGTACGCATGATGGCACTTTTTATATATAACCATCCAGAGTCACTGGGAGTCAAATAGCATATAAATGTAATAAATAATAATAAAATTTATTGTGATGATAACCTTACCCCATAATTATATATTCACAACTAAATATTTATAATTAAATATCCACAACTTACTTGTTGGCAGAGTCCTAGTAGAATTTGTACAGAGATCCCCCTCAAGTGGTGGGTTATTTTTTTTCTTTGTGTATGCCTGTACCATCACTTTATACTCTGTGTAAGGTTCTAAATCATTCCATTTAAGTTGCATGTCATTATTTTCTGTCCCAATTCTTAGAACATCTGCAAATATTAAAAGAATAAATACATTCAAATATAAATAATGCTGATGCAGAGACACAAATTCAGAAATAATTATTGGAATTTATTTTCATAGAAGGAAACCAATCTCCCATTAAGATTGCCAAAATATAGATAGATGGATGAACATTTATTTTTTTCTCAATCCAGCAACTTTCATTTGTCAAACTAAGATCTATTTTTTAAAGTTTAAGATTTTTATGTATTTTTATTTGTATTTTTTCAAACATATCCATTTCATTTGTGTATTAGACAGTTATTGCAATTTTCTTTAACTATTGTTAAAGAAAGAAACATTGTTAAACCAGTTATGAACATTGTTTTTTATAAATATATAGATTTTTCTCTAATATATCTTTTAAAATTAGAAAACTAAAATGGTGCAGTTTGAATATTAACTAACTTCAAGTTCTATATTAATATGAATTAGATGTAGAAGTAAATATACTTTCCAATGCAAACTAAAATTTCTTACCTTATCCCAGAATAATATTTTGTTTTGATTAATTTACACTGAATTGATTTTTACCTCAGAATATTTATTGTAGTTTACAAAGTCCCTCCCACAGGTAACAATATATTGTTCATTTCTAATGTGTGTAAACATTGAGGCAATTATTATTGGTGTTAATGCTGGAATTTGGAAGATTGAGAATCCCATTCCATTAAATTCTAGCTCTATCTATCATCTGTCTGTCTATCTACTTGGGGAAATTAGTCTCCTAAAAAACATAGTGGATCATGAGATTAGAACTCTAGGCTGACGATTGGCAAATATCATCTCTGACTGGAGATTTTACAGTATCCTTCCCCTGCCACATCCACCAAGCCACGCCCACAGAACCAGTAGTAAAAAAATTTGAATCCCACCACTGCATCTATTGCCCCACCTTCCAAGAGAGGGGGTATAATTTGAGGTCCAGAAGGAGTGGCTGAGGAGTAACCATTGTGCTCCACCAATATCTGCCATATCTGTCTTCTAATTCAAACAGTGGGTTGATACTTTCAAGATACATGGGGTCTAAAGAAAGGAGAACTCCTTCCACTTGGAGGAATCAATACAAAATCAAACTATTTTCAGTGTTAGTGATAGAGATTAGAAAACTACTCTTGAAATTAACAGAGATCAATAGAGGAAACTATTACTAGGAGAAGATCAATAGAGGAAACTATTACTAGGAGAAGACATGAACAAGAGCAGCTACTTATCATGGTTATTACAATTATCCATCCAGAAAATTTTGAAAATATTTTTTTTTAAATCCTGAAAATGCATTAGTAGGTGCTTTCAAACAATTAGAAATACATACCAGTAGTACATAGCAATAGTAGTATTAGTATTTTATATACATACCACCAGTTTCAGTATTGACTATTGTGATATTATACCCATGAATAGGGCCATTTCTCTGGTTTTCTGGTGCACTCCAAGCAACTGTTATACTTTTTTCAGTTGAATTTGATGAACAGCTTTTAGGTCGGTCTGGTGCTGATACAAAAATTAACAGAAAAATGAGTAGTGATAAAATAACAATCTCTGGGACATGACAACAATAAACAGAATATGAGCAATATAAACCATGACTACCATGACTTTACAGAAGGGAAATAGAACCAGTGTCAAGCAGCAGATTGTTTATTTGTACAACACTGTGTATTTCCAGAAAATGTCAGGAATTTCAGGTCTTAGAAAAGTTTATCAACTCCAAACAGAGTAAGAATACAAGACCAGCAAGTCCCATGTGAGGTTAGTCAACTACTCACATAGACTGACCACTTCAATTCCAATTCTGCTTTTATAACTTCTACTTGGCCCAAAGATGATATTTATTCCTTAGGTTCAAGATAAGATGTATGGTATGTATGATAGCCTCTGTTGAGAGTTGGGTGGTTTGTAAGTACACTAAGCTTCTCTTTCCACAAAATACATCTCTTTAGAAATCACATATTGGTCTCTAGAATCTCCTGCCAGCTGGGCCCATGAACAATGGACCATAAACTTTCATCATTTCTAATTGGTCACATTTTTGTTAGTGACTATAAGAACAATTAATCATTCCCAATTACTTCTGATTGGATGAGATGAACAATCAACCCTATGCTAAATGTGGCCCAGGGCTGTAAATATGTGCAATTATCCTGTGGCCTGTGTGCAGAGAGAGAGAGAGAGAATTTATAACAACAAAATCTTCAAGTTATTGAGGATTTTGGAAAATCAAAATACAAATGACCTACATTTTCCAAGTAACTTACAATCTTCTTGTTAATTGAGGTTATGGCTCCTTCAAATTCAGCTTGATTCCTTAAGATGCTATGGACATATCTATCTAATTTTCTCAGCAGCAATTAATAGTATTGAGTTCCAGGCTATTCTCAATCTAATCTAAAGTCCCAAGATTACTAATGTTCTCAAGATCAGCTAATCATATACTATTTATACTGTTGTACCAAACAAAAATAATTGAAGAAAGGAGTAAAAAAATTAACAAGATTCTAAGAATTAAACATCATCTTTTAGATGACCATGGACAGAAATGCTTTGCAATCTTTGGGCCAAGCTAAATGTTGAATGCATATTCACACTTAATATGCATGATTTCTTTGGTCCTGAAAAGAAGTTGCCTACACAAGGAGGAAATCAGAAACTGGTTCCATTCCTATCTTTAATGGCTATCTCATCTTGGGCTAATCTGTACAATCAGCACAGCCCTCCCCCCCAAGCTGTGTGCTATCTCCACTTCTCTTCTCCCTATATACCAATGACTGCATCTCAAATGATCCATCTGTTAAAATACTGAAGTTTGCTGATGACACAACAGTGATTGGTCTCATTCGAGACAACAATGAATCTGCATACAGATAGGAGGTTATACAACTTGCCTCGTGGTGTAACTGGAACAATCTGGAACTGAACACACTCAAAACCATAGAAATGGTGGTAGACTTTAGAAGAAACCCTCCCATACTACCAACTCTTACAATACTAGAAAACACAGTATCAACAATAGAGACCTTCAAATTTCTAGGTTCTACTATATCACATGACCTAAAATGGACACCTAACATCAAAAATGTCATCAAAAAAGCACAACAAAGAATGTTCTTTCTGTGCCAACTCAGAAAGCTCAAAGTGCCCAAGGAGCTGCTGATCCAGTTCTACAGAGGAATTATTGAGTCTATCATCTGCACCTCTATAATTGTCTGGTTTGGTTCTGCAACCCAACAGGACAGACACAGACTTCAGAGGATAATTAGGAGTGCAGAAAAAACAATTACTACCCACCTGCCTTCAATCGAGGACCTGTATAATGCACGAGTCAAAAAAAGGGCTGTGAAAATATTTACAGACCCCTCACATCCTGGACATAAACTGTTTCAACTCCTTTCCTCAAAATGACGCTATAGAGCACTGCACACCAGAACAACTAGACACAAGAACAGTTTTTCCCCAAAAGCCAAACAAACTGTTTTCTAGTATGATTTGATGTTGATTGTACCCTATGACTATCATTAAGTGTTGTATGTTATGATTCTTGATTCTTAATGAATGTTCCTTTTCTTTATGTATACTGAGAGTATTTACACCAAGACAAATTCCTTGTGTGTCCAATCATACTTGGCCAATATTCTATTCTATTCTATTCTATTCTATTCTATTCTATTCTATTCTATTCTATTCTATTCTATTCTATTCTATTCTATTCTAATTCTCTTTAATCTCATTATCCTGTGATAATGAGATTAAAGAGTCGTCCTATGCTTGAGTCAGAGGGCTTTAATTATGGAGTTTTCCATTTTAATTAAAAAACTGTGTTGGTTTGCTGTTGGCTAGGCAAAAATAAAGTCAAGCTTTTCCAGATACCTATGAAGTCTCTACAGTAGGGGTGTCAAACTCATGTCATCACAGCAGCATCATGTGACGTATCTGGACTTTTTCCCCCCTTCAGTAAACCGGGCGTGGGCATGGCCAGCGCGTGACGCATCCGGTCCATGGGCTGGGAGTTTGACACCCCTGCTTTACAGCAACTCTACAGTATTCATTATATGGAAACATTCACAGGATTCTAAGCATATTCTATCAGAGATGTGTAATCCTTGAGTCTGATTCAATAGTTCTGAAAAAAACTTTTTAAGACAGGAATCAGTTCAGTTAGTTTCCATTAAAATTATTCAGAGGTTGGCTAGTAAGATTAAAATGCAAGCTGAGGAGAATGACCAGACTTAACAACTCTGTCTCCATTTTCTCTATGAACCTGGCTGTTTATAATGAACTTGGCTGATTTAGCATTATAATCTGATATATTTTACCAATTATCAGTTACCAGGATCTCAATACATATCTCTTCCTGTTTAAACTCATGTAGAAATATTAAGTTTCTGGGCAAATTCAGTAAGCAGTAAGTAACAAAATATTTTTAAAAATCACGTGATTTTTACGTGTGATACTCACTTCCATAGTCCGTTGTTATCTCACTTGTACGGTTTACTGGTTTCTCAAGAAAACGTGATGAATGAATACTTGAATGGCATGTGTACTTTGTGTTGGGTGACAGATTCTGAAACAGATTCTCTGACTTTTTCCATTCATTATGAATGGAATTAGAGTTAGTACCTGTAAGGAATGACAAAAGTGATTGCCCTGAAATCCAGGCATCTGGGAGATTCTCCATCTTTAATAGTCTTGCCAAACCTGGATATAATTGTCCTCCCAATTTGTAAACTTCAACTCCTAGAATTCCCAAAACATATAAGCATCATCGAGAATTCTGTAAATTTAAATACTCAGGAACATCCAGGATTGAGAATTTTGACCTGCATGCTGTTTTGGTTTGATTTTTAAAGAAGGAAATAACAATTTGGAATTCCAAGGAGAGAGAAAAATTAGATCTACAATGGAATATAAATCATTCTAAAGGCAACCCACCATTTCACTTAATAAATAATAGTACTACAATAGTACTACACTATAGTCCTCCTGTAGTGGCTATAATTGGGGCCCACAATTTGATTGTTAGATGAAGCAGTCACTAAATGAAACCATGGCTGTGCTTTATAATCTTTCTTCAGCTTTCTTTTGCTTTACAGATGTTTGAAAGTCATAAATGTGAGGACTGGTCACAAAGTCACTTTTCATCACTGTATAAGTCAGCTGCTCAATGAGGACTTCTTACAAGAGCATACATGAAAACTCGAATTCTTTAAACATTTTTATAATATTGCTTTTATCTTTTATAAGGTGAAACACTTATATACAAAGTACTCATTGATTTCCCCATTAATTTTAGATCAAATGCCAACTGATTGCTTTAAAAAAAATCCTACCCTGTGGGAAACAAGAATATGAATATTTCAATTCACACTTATCATCAGTGTCCCAAAATAAATTTATTGTAGTATTAGTGGAGGTTGCATTCAAGTTCTTGTTATCTGAAAGAGAGGAAGAGAGAGAAAATTGAATTCATTTAAGTATTTTTCATGTTTTAAAACAAAATGTTTGAAAATTACCTCCTACATACAATGGATGGGTTACAAAACTATACACTGGAGGAAAAATGAACAAAGTTTTCAACAAACAAGTGAGGAAAAAGAAAGTAGAAGTGTAATTGCAAAGATGAGCAGCTCCTTATTAATCTTTTCAAATAATCTTTTCTCATATTTCAATCACAACGTTAGAAACTCTTTTTCTCCCATGGGCTGATAGACCTGGCCTATCTCTCCCAACATGACTAAAGTATACAATGCCATTTCCTGTCAGAGTCATCTTAGTTTCTCTCATGTTTCTCGAATTGAAATCTTCACCTGCCTACCAACCACAGTTTCTAGGAAGCTGGGATACAAGTTGTGGGATGAGGGAAGCAGGAATAGCAAGTGAAACCAGTGTCTGATTTTTAGCTGTTAAGTGGAAATTCCTGGAAAAATTCCCTGAGGGTTGTTAAATCTTCAGCTTTACGTTTTAAAAGCAAAATCCCCCAGCCATTCCTATTTTAAATTTATTGCACAAATATTCTTTAAAGCAGGGGTGGGATTCAAAATTTCTTAACAATCAGTTCTGTGGGTGTGGCCTAATTTGTGGGAGTGGCTTGGTGGTCATGTGACTGGGTGGGTGTGGCTTGCTGACTGGGCATGGTTTTGTGGTCATGTGACTGGATGGGTGTGGCTAGGTGGTCATATGACTGGGTGGGTGTGGATTGTTGGTCATGTGACTGGGTTAGGCATGGCTAGGTGGCCATGTGACTAGCAAACCAAATATAAGTGGTCCTTGCTTAATGGCCAGTTGCTTAGCAAGTGTTCTAATTTACGACTGACCTCCCTAGAGCTACTTGACCTGTTTTTGGTGTTTTGACAGCCATGCGGACATGCGTGCACACACACACTTATGATTAGTTACAACATCCCACACAGTCTTGTGACTGAGGTTTTCTATGTTTTTTGCCAATTTCCAACAATTCCTTCTGGTTAAAAATGCCCATTGGGGAAAATGGACTTGTTTAACAACCACAGTGTTTGCTTAATAACCACAAGGTTCACTTAATGACCATGGGGTCTACAACAGGTTAGGCAAAACACCTCAAAGAGCCATTTTTCTATTTTCTTTTAAACAGGTATCTCTCTCTCTCTCTCTTTCTTTCTCCCTCTTTCTCATCTCTCTGTCTCTTGTCTCTCTCTTTCCCTCCCTCCCTCCCTCTCTCTCTCTCTCTCTGTGTCTTCTCTCTCTCTTTCCCACCCTCTCTCTGTGTGTCTCTTGTCTCTCTTTCCCTCTCTCTCTCTTTCTCTCTCTCTCTCTCTGTGTCTTGTCTCTCCCTTCCCCCCTCTTTCTGTCTCTTGTCTCTCTCTTTCCTTCCCTCCCTCCCTCTGTCTCTCTCTCTGTCCATCCCTGGGGGGTGGGGAATATAAGTAACTTTTTTTCAGTGCTGTTGTTACTTTAAATGGAGGCTAAACAAATAGTTGTAAGTCAAAGACTATCTGTACCTGCAGTTTAACCTTCCAATTAGCATCTAACTAAATTTCAGCTGCATCTCTGCACCAGGCACATAGGATAATTTCCTTATTCCCAAAAATGCAGGAAAATAACCCAGGCTCACAAGAAGTTGTACTTCTGATGTTTTTCAAGCGTAGCAACTTTAAGACATGTGGACTTCAATTCCCAGAATTCCCCAGGCAGCATGAGACCTGATCATTTGATTATTCCCAAGTCAGTAACATAAAAGCATTACCAATTTTAAAGATACTGAGCATTGTATCTCTGCATGAATTGATTTAGTAAGATTCCATACTTACCATACTCCTGTCTCTGCTTGGACAGAACCATCAAGGCATTTCTACTGGATTGTCCCTTGTACCAAGGTTCTGATTTAATATTGCCTCCTCCTCCTCACTAAATGCATGGATTGACCTCAAATGGATGTTACCTATTTTCTACTGGTGGGTTCTCTTCGCTGATAAAGCTATTCAACACCACAGACAATACTGCTACCCTTCAAAAAGACCTTGACTATGTATCAGAATGGTCAAACAAATGGCAACTTCAAATCTCAACAAATAAATGCTCTGTCCTACATATTGGCAAAAAAAATCAGAAAATAAAATACAGGCTGAATAGTCAAGACCTTGTTGATAATCCAAACTCTGCCAAGGATCTTGGAGTACTCATCTCTAATGACCTAAGTGCTAGAGCCCACTGTAACTACATAGCCAAAAAGGCGTTAAGAGTTGTTAACCTAATCTTACGTAGCTTTTTCTCTGGTAATATTAATAACTAATAACTAGAGCATACAAAACATTTCTAGACCAATACTCGAATACAGCTCATCAATCTGGAACCCACATTACGTATCGGATATTAACACAGTTGAGAAAGTCCAGAAATATTTCACAAGAAGAGTTCTCCACTCCTCTACTAGTTGCACAATACCTTATGCCAGCAGACTCAAAATTCTAGACCTAGAAAACCTAGAACTACGCCGCCTTCGGTCTGATCTAAGTATAGTATATAAAATCATACATTGCAATATCCTGCCTGTCAATGAATACTTCAGCTTCAACCATAACAACACAAGAACAAACAATAGATACAAACTCAAGTTTAATCGCACCAAACTTGATTGCAGGAAATACGACTTCAGCAACAGAGTGGTCAATGTCTGGAATACTCTACCGGACTCTGTGGTTTCTTCCCCAAACACTTTAACCTTAGACTGTCTACTATTGACCTCACTCCTTTCCTAAGAGGTCTGTAGGGGGCGTGCATAAGCGCACCAATGTGCCTACTGTCCCTGTCCTATTGTTTCTACATTTTATATTTCTTATATGTATCCATGTATTCATAACTATATGTTACTTATACCTATTATCTTGTAAGCAATTGGCAAATATAAATAAATAATAAATAAATAAATAAAATAAAATGTAATATAAACTGCCCCTTTATCACAAAGACACAGCTTTAAAGATATTAAAGTCCCCCCCAAGGGATACTTGTTTCAGGCTACTTTAAAATGCTTTAAAGCTTGGTTCAGCTCCAGCAAAACTTCCTGGAACTTCTCCTTGTAGCACTAAGCACCTTGGCTTTTATTTTGAAATCCAGCACTCTTGGGTTTCAGCGCTGGATTTTAAAAGGCAAGCAGCTCCGCAGTGCTACAAGAAGTGTCGGGAAGCCAATGAACTAGCAAATTAAATAATACTTTTAGACTACTTTCTCTCCCAGCAATCTGGGCTGAAGCAGAATTAAATAATATCTGCTCCTTTATTTTCTGAATGGATTTTATAGGAAGGAGGCTTAATTTCACCTGCACACACAACCAGCCACTTCCCACTCGATCTACGTCATTTAGGAAGCAACAGCAAAACTCAATATCTTCCAAATGGGATGGCGTGGGAGGAGGAGAGAAAGGGATTCTTGCTCCAGGCTTAAAGCCCGGCAGCTCCAGCAACATATCTTCAGCCTCATCAGAGGCAAGTGATCGGGACGGGAAGGGGTGGGGCCAGCCAGGGGCATGATTTGCCAGTTTTCCGAACTGAGCAGAATCATAACATCCGGTTCTATAGAACCGGAGGAAACCGGTAGAATCCCACCCCTGCTTTAAAGGGGGAGTGATACTTAGTAACACATGCAATCTTATTTATTTATTTACAATATTCATATACCGCCTGCTCTCCCTGTGGGACTTGAGATCATGACAAACAAAAAGGGTGTGTGTTTCTATTCAGAAAATAGCTTTTGGATGAGTTACTACCAGCTCCAACTAGCTGGCAAACTCAAGAGCCACTAGGATTTCAGGAAGGCACCTTAAGTGCTAGTAAGGATGAAAACATAATTTTGAAAATTCTGATAGTCAAAGTAAAGATAAGTTCAGGTTCTTGCTTAATGACGGTAACTGAGATCAGCAACTCCATCCCTAAGTGATGCAGTTGTAAAGCATGATGCCACATGATTGTGCTGACTTACAATGGCAATGTTGACATTTACAATTGCCATCAGTCCATGAATCCCACATAACTGTTAAGCAACTCATCTGTCTGGTTCCCACAGCATTAAAGCAGGTCTATTCAGTCCGTCTCATTTAGCTAAATTTGATCAATTTGTACTATGTATTGCCAAGAAGCCCATTAGGATTTACCTACACCCCCACCCCAAAATGGTGTTTAATGCAAGGTTTAACAGAGCATGGAAAACAACATTTAAGAACAATAATGTGGATTTTGTTTTAATGTATTATAATTACTAGAAATAGGAACATCAATGGAAAAGGTTTTCTCGCAATTTTTGCTGAACTTTGCTGTTATGTCATAGGTTTGGCATTCTGTCAGACGAGATAAAGTTTTGGTCTCTCTTTTCCAGTCACAAGAATTGCAGGTAACATTCAGCAAATCTAATGATCCATGAAACGTAAGATTTGCAGCATGACGATCCTCTGCAAAACGCTCATAATGCTGAATAGCGGCTATAACACAAACAAAGAAATCAAAGTTGGATGTAGTCATTCTGAAACTTTAAAATAAAAAAAATTCAATCCACAGAAGGCCACAAATGAAATAATAAAATGTATAAATCCTAAGGGTACAGTTTTATTCCTGTATTAATTAAACTATTCGGTACTCAGAGGATTCGACATCTGCTCTATGGCAGTGATTCTACTCATATAAAAAAAAAACACAAAGTCTCCAGGATCAATGTAATCTGGTTAGATTTATAAGGCCACCTCAAATCATTCTTCAAGGTCCTTGATGTATTTACTCAATCTGGATTAGGTTTTCCTAATACTGCTTAAGATAATGATTAAAAAATAAATTCTATGGGAGAAATAAAACCATAGCCATCCCCCTCCCCCCCTTTGCAGCCTATCAGTTCAAGCATTAACAACGATGGGACAAAGCTATCTTTGAGACCATACAATGTATCCAACTTTGGTCACAAATTATGCTTCCAAATAACCTTTTCTGGATATTTTCATTCTCAAATAAAAAGGCACTTACCTTACATAGTTTTAATAGTCTATCCTAGTAGAGGATAGAGGGGTAGTTCAGCAATATTTTCACTCTAGAACAGTGTTTCTTAACTTTGCCTATTTTTAAGATGTCTGGACTTCAACTCAGAATTCCCCAGTATGTTTAGCTGAGAATTAATTCTGGCAGTTGTAGTCCAGACAACTTAAACTTGTCAAGATTCAGAAACATTGCCCTAGTTTGAAGTTGATGCTATTAGAGTGACATTGTCAAATGTGGCTTATCCAGAGATCACCTTTATTTAAGCAGACATTCCTGGGGAAAATCTTCAGTAACTTGGGAGCCACAAGTGGAATAGAAGTACCTAATACCAGAGCTTCTTCTAAAAGGACCTATTCTGCTGATCTGAGCAGTAATCTACTTGATAGCAGGCAATGAGGTCCTTCAATTATTCAGTCCCTCAGGCATTTATGGCTCTAGAGTCAACATCAAGGATGGGATTCTACTGGTTTGGACAGGTTCGGGTGAACCGGTAGTTCCGGTAAGCATTTGACCCGCCTGCCCACCCTGCACTTTCCTGTGGTTTATTTCATTGTTTTAGAGTACAGCTGATTCGCATGGCAGGGCGGTTTCCCGCACCATAGCTGTTTTATTCACAGGGGCTGCAGTAGAAGGTAAGTATCGGAGCTGAAAATGGGCTTTTTAAAACCCATGTTTGGCGCATGCGTGCTCATCAAACTGGTTGTTACACCAGCTGAATCGCACCACTGGTCAACACCAAAATTTTAAATTGTCTCCCAAAGGTATATTTCAAAATACAACTGGATTTTCTTTGCTGTTTTTTCTTGGAAAACCCAAAAAACAAAGTCCAGTAGCCTTTTGAAAAGAACCTATAGGACAACTATGATCTGGATGATTGAAAATCTCTGTAGACACTTTAAATTGTGGCTGACTGGCAGCTTGTGCAGATCTTTCTGTAGGTGCATCATATGATCCCTCTCTTTGCACTCATCAGGAAGTTGGCTAAAAAATTTTGAAACAGTGTGCACATCTTGCACCAGTTTGTACCATTTGTAGCACACTATAATTTGTCCATCTGGTTATCTCCTTTATCATCAAGTCCATTCTTGACAAGGCTATACTGGACACTACCAACTGCAGTGTTTTCTTGAAGTTTGATAGAAAGGAGAAGAGCTGGGAGTCCTTAGAAGGCTGATGTCATCCTGTATATATAACTGGAAAGCTACCTATTAAGCCAGAGGTCTCCATACTTGACAACTTTAAGACTTTAACTCCCAGTTGAAGTCACAAGTCTTAAAGTTGCCAAGTTTGGGGACCCATGTATTAAGCAGCCTATAAGTAGTCCTCCACTTACAACCACAATTGGACCCAAAATTTATGCTGCTAAATTTGGTAAGTGAGTTTTGCCCCGTTTTATGACTTTTCTTGCCACAGTCAGGAAGTAAATCATTGCAGTTATTAAGGTAGTAACTCAGTTGTTCAGTGAATCTTGCTCCCCCATTGACTTTGCTTGTCAGAAGGATGCAAAAGGGTATCACATGACCCCGCGACATGGCAACCGTCGTAAATGTGAGTCAGTTGTCAAGTATCTGAATGTAAATCACGTGACCTTGGGGACGTTGCAATGGTCGTAAGTATGAAAAACGATCCTAAGTCACTTTTTTCAGTGCTGTGGTAACTTTGAATGGTCACTAATTGAGCTGTTCTATGTCGAGGACTACCTGTATTTGTTACCAAATGCACAAATACAGATGAACAGCCCATGAAAATGATTCTATGCTAAAGGTTGTCCCAATGATACTTTTTCAAGAGACAATTGGACTTTCTGGTTTTTCTTTGAAGACATTTCACTTCTCCTCCAAGAGGCTTCTTGGATGAGAAGTGAAACATCTTCAAAGGAAAATGAGAAAGTTCAGTTGCCTCTTGAAAAAGCACCTTTGGGACAACCATGACCTGGAAGACTGAGAATCTCTATAGTCATATATGCTAAGGATTCCAGCAAGAGCTCTTCTATTTTTTTTAAAGGTATAATAATTTATATGGCATGTGTATGTGTATATTCTGATGGTACAAGAATATGCAAAAGAACTGTGGAGCCAGCCTTTCAAACTGATGGAGCTTCTTTCTTATTCAAATGGTTATTATATTCCATCTTCTAGCGGGGAAAGAATTAAAAACTTACCACAAAGTTTTTGTGTATCTGCAAAGAAAAAAACAAAAATAAGAGAAAGTCATTTGTAGCAAATGCCTCTAAGAGGGGGGAAAAAGCATTCCATTTAATATTAATATTTTTGGATTTACATATTTATGTACATTATTTCATTGTGTTCTGGTTGGGAGAATGAAGATTCCATAATATGTTGCATTGCTTAATAGAATCATTTCATAATTTCATGAAAACAATAATTGGATATTCAGCATCTTGCTATATTTTTAGGAAGTGGCTCACAAACTGTGCTGAAATGTGCTCCCCATCAATGACATCAGACCTCAGCAGACATCAAGCACAGCTTAATTTCAGAATATAATCTATCTCTGAGGTTTCAGTAGAGTTACCTCAGTAACTCTTGGCTGTATCAGACAGCCCCAGACCCTTATATTAGATAAAGTTAGTTGGACTGCTCCAATCAGTTGCAGAGTTTTTAACAGCTTCACAACGCTTAAACTAGATGCAGGTAATCTTTAGTTTACCACCAGAATTAGGAATGGAATTTCTGTTGTAAGTCACTACAATCAAATTGAGTCAACCTGTGAGCAAACCCAGTATTATGAAATTGTTAGGGTCTTGTGAAAAGAATCACATGATCAGGGCCAGTGGTGGGATTCAAATAATTTAACAACCGGTTCTCTGCCCTAATGATTTCTTCCAACAACCAGTTCACCAAACTGCTCTGAAACATAACAACCGGTTCTCCCGAAGTAGTGTGAACTGGCTGAATCCCACCATTGGTCACAGCTTCCTCAAGGGGGATTTTTTGCCGTATTTGATAAGAAACTGGCAAACAAACCAAGTTTGTATATTGCCATCACATGACTACAGACATTGATGATTTATGTTATAGTTGTCTGTGTACTCAATTGAGACCCATATAGCAATCATGCAGAAATGCAATGCCGTTATTAGAGTAATCATAGGTTTGGATTGTCACAATGCTCCTTCAAGTTTTTGGAGATAGATACGTGGGTATCTCTTCATCCAGTACAATAAAGCAAACTGCAAGGATCTGGCCTAGTTGATTTGTCAGAAGAGAGGGTTTTTTTTAGGATGGGAACTTAAAAAGGGGAGAGCAATCATAATATTTTGTTTTTCCTTGAAGATGTTTCACTTGATGTAGTAGTTGAGGCACCAATCTAGAAATCAGGAAACCAAGGGTTCTAGTCTTGCCTTGCCACAAAACCAACTGAGTGGCCTTGGGCCAGGCACTCTCCCACTACCCTAAGAAGAAGGCAAAGACAAACCACTACTGTAAATCTTGCCAAGCAAGCTCCAGTGATCTGTCCAGAAGTCAACACTGACTCAAAGGGACAAAACAACAACAACCCCTGAATCAAGTACGTTATGAATTTTAGCTCTTCATTCAGATTATAGGGCTGAATGCAGGATTCAGAAACAGTTTTTATATAATCCCTATTCAATTCAGCTGACTTCTACAGGAAAACATTTTCAACAAACGTTTATAGGATCAAACCACACTTTAAAATTAAAGTGTGGTTTGTATTCAAAACTTTGCATGCGCAGTAAGTAAATGGGTGCAGGTTTGTCACCTATTGAGGTGGTGTTTGGGAGAGCTGAAGAGATGCTTGTTGGAGTGCCAGTGGTTGGAGTAAAGAAAGTATTCCCATCATCTGCCAAGAAATAAACAGAATGTTAGCATCACATCCAGAAATAACTGCTAATATATTTCCCATCTAGGGAAACAATTTTAAAGCTGAAAGGAAAGAAAATGTGCCGTGTTGCTTTTGCAAATCAAAAGTAGAAAAATATAATTGAAGGAAAAAAATAGAACTACCCAATGTAAGGTACAATATTACATGCTACACTCAATAATGTTATTGCACAATAACAGAGCTCACA
This sequence comes from Bungarus multicinctus, assembly GCA_023653725.1. Taxonomy (NCBI): domain Eukaryota; kingdom Metazoa; phylum Chordata; class Lepidosauria; order Squamata; family Elapidae; genus Bungarus; species Bungarus multicinctus. The sequence continues at coordinate 40,052,170 of CM042842.1, read as the reverse complement.
TTCTGAACAAACATGCATACAACTAATGTTAATTTAAGGTGAAATCCTTCCCCTACTTAATTGGAGATTATGACAACTTCAGTGGTTGCATCAGGGGTCATAATGAACAATGGTCTGTCATAATGGTAATCAGATTAGGGTAAAATTAGTCTTCTTTTCCCCACCCCATGACTTGCTATAAAGGAGCAAGCTATTAAGAAAAATGTCACAAACTTAATAGAGTAGTCATGAAGACATTAGAAAATGCTGTAATGTAATGTTTAAATGCTGTAATGTTTTTACACTGAAATGTAAGCAGAATTGTGCAACCCATATTAATCTGTAAACTTTGAATTTAATAATGCATTGATTTCAATGCTACTGAATCAGTGATTTTCTAACTCCCTGGTGCTACAATATCTTGTGCTAATTTATAAGACTTTGCCTTAAAATAATTAACAGTCACACTGATGTTAGTGTTGGACAAGAAATAACATGCCACTTACGTTTTAATAATCAAATGTTAATCTCTTTCTTTCTTTCAGCTGTTTTGAAGGGTTTAGACTTTTACTATTCTTTTACTATTTATGGTTTTTTTTTAAATTTATTCCTATTAAACATTTCAAAATTTTCTATGTCTTTAACCTTGTAACATCTTTAAAAAATAATAGAATACTGATCAAGGATCATAATAAATATACTAGTGCTAATCTATATCTAATCTGTTAATATACTAATCTAAATAACATAAGAGTTGTTAAACTTTGTGGTACTGTAACTGCTCACTCTAGGTTTTGCAGACAGAAGCAGGACCAAATCCCATAGCATGTTTTCACAGCATGTTTATTCTTCCTGCATCAGTCCAATCAAATTTTTCAACTCACATACATATGTACACAAAATGACAGACACAAACATACACATACAAATTGCTTGAAACTTCCAGGGGGTTCAATCCATAGATTGAGAAGTCCTGCCTTCCATGGTCAGAGCACCCAAAAATAATTTGTCTATCAGAATGTCACAACTTAATCAAACAGCAGTTTTATATGCCATCCTTTCCCAATGTGAGGTTTTCCAGATATGCTGGAGCAGCTCCCCTAATTCCCACAGCCTGCATTGTTAAAGGATAGATTACTAAACATCCTGGGAGTTGGACTCCAGCACATCAGAAGAATGATCAGGCTGAGCAAGGTTGCGATGTGTACTTATCTGAGAGTAAGTCTCACTAAAGTGAAAGGTACTTGCCACGCTTTGGCAACTACACAATTGATTGAAATATTGCTCTCTTGCAATTTTGCGAAAAAGGAAGATGTTACACCATTCAGATGATCTATGTCCTATAACTTTATGCTTCAGCTTGTAGGGAAAAAAATCCCCAAAACAAATAGAGGTTGACTTTCAACATGTTAATTCTATGTTAACTCATAAAATGGAAAATGTCTACCTGACACACAAAAATTGTGTGTGTGTATGTGTGTGCATGCATACGAACAGAGATGCACGAATATTTTATAACATTTGATTTATTTGTCAAATTTAGATACCATCCATCTCACTCTGAGTCAAATACATAATGTTGCATATTGACCCAAGCATCTGATTATCTGATTATCTTAGGGCATAGTCATAGCCCAGGAATCCCACTAATTGTTTCACTTATTGCCACACTAAGCAAATGGTGTTAACATTTCTGAATCTCAAAATTTTCAGCAGGAGGAGGAGGAGGAGGTTCTGAATATCACTTAACAGACAAGGCTAGCTGGAGGCTCCCTAGAAGTTCAGCCTTTGCTGGTACATACAACAAAGTAGACCTAAGGCCAGCTTGTGCCTTGATGAGATACATCCCCTTCAGCACTTTTCCATGTATTTACCTCTCAGACACTACAGAAAGAACTGCTGTCTCATTTCCCACTTCATTGTCTAGCTACATACATAAACAACCTTTGCTAGCCTGATGCCATTCAGAGGAGTAGTTCCCAGCATTTCCAGTATACCAGTCCCAGTCTATGGGAATTTGGAGAGTTATGGGTCTAACACAGGGGTATCAAATGTGCTTCATCCCATGATGTAACACAACTTTTTCCCCCTTTGCTAAACCAGATGTAGGCGTGGCCAACACGTGACACATCTGGCCTGAGGGCCGCAAGTTTGATAGCCCGGGTCTAGCACATCTGAAAGGCGCCAGATTGGGGGAAGCTAATATAGAGACTGACCATTACAGACAGAGAGCAGAGCTATCACCATCACCTGACTCTGTGGTTTCTTCCCCAAACCCCAAAAACTTTAACCTTAGACTGTCTACTATTGACCTCATCCCTTTCCTAAGAGGTCTGTAGGTGGCGTGCATAAGCGCACCAACGTGCCTACTGTCCCTGTCCTATTGTTTCTTTTATTCTTCTTATATGTACCCATTTCATGTATTCATAACTATGTATATACTTATACCTATTATCTTGTAAGCGATTGACAAATCAAATAAATTCTAAAATAAATTCTAAAATTCTACTTGCATTCCTGCATTGCAACTTAGTATAATCAAGAGCTCCAATAAAATGCTTTCAGCCCTAAGGAATTCAACTTTTGCAATATAGACACAGAGCTTTCCCATTGCAAATAGACAATATTTACGAGGCCTTATGACCTGAAATTCTCGGTTTAGCTCAGTTTCCTTATGCCTGAATCGCTAAAAGCAAACCTGAGATAGTGAGGGAAGCAGATGTAACAGTGAAAGCCACACTCTCTTTGGTAAGAGAGGTTTCAGTAAAATTAACAGCCTGAGAAACAGGAGGAGGCACTGTTTCGTTGGTTGGAGAACCAGGCTTTGCTTCAAAGGTGCTTGCAGGTGAGAATGGAGTGGTGCGTGAAGGAGTCAATGAAAAATCAGGAGTTGTTTTTCCTATGGAGGGCAGATAAGGAATGGGAAAAAAAATCAGCATTATTATACACAGATTAATACAAAATTCCCCACAAATTGATTTGGTTCACTCAGAAATGTATGAAACACAATATAGGTAGTCCTCGATTTACAACAGTCCATTTAATGGCCATTCAAAGTTACAATGGCACTAAATAAAGTGAACTATGACAGTTTTTCACAGTTATGACATTTGCAGCATCCCCATGAACATGGGATCAAAATTCAAATGTATGTGATTACCTTCTGGAACCTTCTGAGAAGCAAAATCAATGGGGAAGCTAGATTTACGTAATAAATGGGTTACTAACTTATCTACTGCAGTAATTCACTTAACAACTGCGGCAAGAAAGGTTGTAAAATGGGGCAAAACTCACTTAACAAATGTCTCACATTAACAACAGAAAATTTGGGATCCATTTGTAGTTGTAAGTCGAGGATTACCTGTAATGACCTGAGACTATTTCTCAGAAGCAAAACACAAGTCTACTCATCCATTCCTCATTTTGTTACTCTAATATCACTTCCATCCTTAAATTTAACAATTCTGCCTATATTAAAGGCGGTTTAACATTTCAATACAATTACACTTTAGAATAATACAACACTGATTTCCTGATAAAGTTTACTGTAGCCACAATGCACATTTTTAGCACTTTTAACCCTTCTAATTCTTCAATTATATTGTTATAATTGAACTTCCTGGAAGTTGCAGTATATTAAATATATTAAATTAAAATAAGACTAGCTTCACTGATCAGAAAGTCACAGAAATCACCTCAAAAGGCTAGTAAAAAAACATTTGAACAATTTTCAAGTATTTGCCTCTTGAAACTGGTTAAACATATATCAGAGGGAAAAGACACAGTTCATTTATACCAGGGATGTCAAACTGGATTTCTTCGAGGGCTGGATCATCATTGTAGTTCTCCTCCATGGGCTGATGTGGGGGGGGAAGCGGGGCTTGATGGGATGGTCGCCTCCTGCAGCACTTTATGGGCCAAAATGGGACATGGGCCCATGTGTGGACCCTCCCCCGCATCTCATTTTCAGCCTCCACTGCGTCCAGCAGTATTCTGCCAGCTGAAAACAGGCTCCCAAGGCCCCGCGTGGCCATTTTAGGCCAGCAAAGTGCTGCTGGAGGCCGTGGAGGCCAAAAATGGGCTGTGTGGGGGTCCCTCATGGCGCGTTTTTGGCCTTTTTTTGGCAGCAGAGGCACTCAGGGTCGGTGCTTTGATATCACCAGGTAAGTCCCGCAGACCAGATTTAAGCACCCTGTGGCCCGCAGGCGTTTAGTTTGACACCCCTGATGTATACTGTTAGCATATGATCCAGCAACCACATTTCTGAGTGCAGTTTACAAAACCAGTAAAAATATAACCAGTAAAAATATATATATGCAAACATAAGCATATCCACACATTTCAGTTACTCCTGTACTGGGCTCATGTAAATTTAATGAAACCGTTTTATGAAAATCTTATCCAAACTGAAACACTCTTCCAACAATTTGCAAGATAGGCAAGGTATCACATGATAAGCTACCACATCCTCCATTTGACAAGCACTCTGCTGTTGTGCCTTGCCATTATTCTCTCTCCAAAAAACAATTGTGAATGATTTTCTCTTCTGTGGGTGGGTCTTCTGGAGCTCACATGCATGCAAAAACACACACACACAAATATCTACACTGTTGTGTATAAGTGTATGTGAGTGTACAGTTGTGTACACACTTATACACCAAGGCAATAAACTAGTTTAAATAGATCAGAACACCTGAGGTGACATAAGATAGAAAAGTGACTTTCAGAGACAGCACAGAAAATCACACCTTGAAGTTGCTTTTATAAGTCAGAAATCCATAGAGGATGGCATTGTTTATTTTTGTCTTCCTATTTTGGCAATGGGACAACTGGGCAGTGTAGATAAGCCCATAGGTACTACTGATAGAATTAAATTAACAATATCAGGGAAAACAGGTATAGATAACCCCCTAGGTACTGCAATAGAATTAAATTAACAACACCAGGGAAAACAAACTAAACCAATACTTCCCAAAAATGTCGAGAAAAGAGTGTGATGTTACTAACCATTAGAAGTCAGTACCATTTTTTTCTTTTTACAACCCTGTAATTCTTTGCATCAGGATGGAGTCAGGGCAAGTGAATGAAGCCGAGTGTTTGCTGGCCAGATGCCCTTCCTGATGCCTACACAGAGTTCACAGCAGATATTTTCTCTTTGCGCCCTGGCATAAGATCATATCCCATGAAAAACAAAGTTTTCACAAAAACAAATTAAATACACGTATTGCTTACCACTTGTTGCTTTCACAATAGGTGTTGTTTGTGGTGTTGTTGACTGGCCTAAGAAGGAGGAGAAAGGAGACATCAATACATTGTGGTATGGAAAAAATGGTCCAGATATTTTACCAGTAGAAGGTTGTCATTTTTTTTTAACAAGAAAGAAAAATGCTTTACAGGACAAAATGTATTTATTTTTTATTTGAAATCTGTCCCTGGCTAAATGTAACTGAAGGATAGCGTTCCCCACTATTCAGTATTGTCATATCTTACTATATCAAATGTAATTCAAATGATGTGTTCTGCATAATCCTCATTATTACATCATGATGATATGACATGCAAGACAACATTGTAGCTTTCATACAACATCTGCATGCCTTCCTTCAAATTCTTGGAGAGAGACATAATGGTTAATATGACATGCCCTCAGACTAGAGACTCTGTGATTCAATAAATGAACTCTAACATAAACTGACCTCAATCTAACATAATACTGTTGGAAGTTAAAACCCACCCCTCTCCTAGGAAAATGAAATATTTTAGGATACACTAAAAAGGCAGAATATTTCCTCTAAAAGAGAAGTATAAACTTAGAAAGGCAGAAACTCAGCTCCCCTCCACCTTTGTTAATGGGCCATTAAGGCCTGGGCCAGTCTACTCTACATAACAAAGATCTACCTCCTTCAGGCAGAGCCATAATAGGAATCCCAAAGCCCTTTCATTACATCATCATCCAGCAAGGCTCAATCAAGCCTGGGACTCAGGACAGTCTACAGAGTTGCCTCTGCATGGCCCATGGACGTTTGACAACCAATCAGAATACAATCTCAAATTCAAATCCCAACAGAGGACATAAAACCAAGGGACTCTCAGCATTTTCCCCCTTTTCTTTTCCTTCATCCAACATCTTGAAATACGTGATCATCCTTTTCACTTTGGAGCTTCAAGACATGTGATCCTGTCCACCATTAAACCATCTTTCCAAGCAGTCACCATGTTTCCAATGTCTTTCTTCCCCACTTGGAACTGAACCCAGAAGGATATTTTTTCCAACAATACCTTTGGGGGTTTTCAGGGAACCAAGTCCAGCTCTGTCTATACATTTTAAAAAATACTAACATAGGTTTATCAATATGAAATAAAGGGTGTCCACCTCATCCAGCATAAGCAGTTTTGAAAAGTTTATTACTTACAATATAATAAACTGTTTATTTACTGGTTTATTACCAGTTTGTTTCTAAGGAGTATTTGAACTGGTTGATAGTTCCCTCACCATCTCTTGTATAATAATATATTTGATTTATATCCTGGTGGTTTTTTTTTTTTTAAGATGGAGGCTAACAAAATTTAAAGTAGACAATAAAAATTTTAAATGTAAGTTAAATGGAACACTACAGTGAATCAGCAGCCTAGCAAAAGAAAACCCACACTGGTTCAGGCTCAAGGTTTTGACATTGTTCACAACTGGATTCACTCGTGGGTTCCTGGAGAAAATAAGTCCCTTACTTAGGACTTCTTATCTCAAGTTTAGGAAGATCTCTGTCAGCCCTGTCAGGTTCTTTGACATTGCTGTATTGCTTGAATGGAATAAGTTGAGATGACAGTCACAGGACAGCTTTAAATAATGCCAACACTGTATTACCTAAAAACAGCATTCTGGTGTCTGTAGAGAGTAATGTGTCATTCATAATGACTTCTCCCAGAACTCATAGAAAAAGCCTCCCAAATTTCCACACTTCACCTTCTAAACTTCCAAATTTCCACACTTCGTGGTAAGAGCCTCTTTGAGTACATCAGCAGATTCCAGATTAGAAAATGGTAATTTAATCAATTGTTTTTAGTTTCTTAATTGTAGGAAAGGAAAAATATGTGAATATATACTGTATTTTTCAGACTATAAGACTCTCCAAATTATAAGACGCACCGGTGGTGGGATTTAAAAAGTTTTACCACTGATTCGGTGGGCATGGCTTGGTGGGCGCACGTTGCACATGTATACAGACTTTGCATGCATGCATGCATGCACCAAACATGCACTTTGTTTTCAGCCTTCATGCGCCCTGGTTTTGGCCTCTGCGCATCCCTTGGGGTATACAAAGGTGAAAAATGGGACATGTGGAGGCCAAAAATGGGGCGCACAGAGGCGGCAATAGATGATGATGACTGATTGTCAGTATTCCGGAAGGCAGATCCAACCAACAATGCTCATGCTAAATCAGGCTGTGCTGAAACTGACCAGGCTGTTTGCTGTTTGATGAAAGGGGGCAAATTGCTGGGAGGTAGAGGCCGAAGGATGGAGGTCAATGGGTGGGCGGAACTTTGGCAACATTCTCTGTATAAGATGCACAGACATTTCCACCCACTTTTTTTTGAGGGGAAGTGCATCTTAAACACCGAAAAATATGGTAGGTACTCACACAAACATAGATTGTATACACAACAGATGTCCACAAGTTACCTACAGAGACTGATTTGCTCATTGTACTATCGATAATTTTCAACTTACAACTGATCAATTAATCATTTGAAGTTATGACAGACCCTGAAAAGTCTACTTATGTCTTGGATTCAAAGTTCCAGTGTCTGCCCCATCCAGGGGTCACATGATCACATTTTGGATGTTCACCTGCATTTACAGCTATTTGCAGGGCCCTGCAATTCTGTGACTGTGATTTATGGCATTTTTGCTAGAAGTTGATGTTTGTGATGTTTACTTCCAGTTACCAGTAAAAACTGCCCCAAAGCAAACAATGTATTTACTTAACAACCACCATATTTGTTCAATGACCACTACAAAAGAGGCCTTGGTCATGTGGCTTTATGACCACGATGGCTTACAACCAGAGCTGGTATTCAGTAGGTTCTGACCAGTTCTGGAGAAGTGGTAGCGGAAATTTTGAGCAGTTCAGAGAACCGGCAAATACCATCTCTGACTGGAGATTTTACAGTATTCTTCCCCTGCCATGACCACCAAGCCCACCACTGTTCATAAGCTCACAATAAAGCATAACTCACAAGCTACAAACCAAGGTTGACTGGGCTCATGCTATATGTTAAACCCGAAACAAACAAACCAAATTATGATTTAGTAAGAGAGATGAATCCAGCCCAATCAACTGCCCACATAGATACTGCCAGATACAAAATAAAGTAGCCACATAGAAGCAGAGTGGGAATATAGGTGATACATTTGTGTATTGTGTATATATATCCACACATGCGTATAAGTAAGATTTATGTATTATTTGTGACAGGATAGAAAGTTTATTAATACTTATGCACTGTTATTCAGCTATGAAAGGTACAGTAACTAGAGGACAGTCATCAGGTTATTCTTTTTGCTATCTTTGCTCATCCTTGAGTTTTTTAAAAGCATTTAACAAAAAATTCAGTAGATGGCACCATAACATAATAAAATCTAACAAACTCTATGTGGTAGAAATCAGTTTCACTATAACAAGGTAGCTATGAGCCACTCAGGCAATTGTTGAAGAGAGCTACTTTTAAAAGACCAAGATGTAAAAACCCTCTGGCTGTGATCACATCTAGATAGTTATTTATATTTTACACAGTTCACAGGGGTTTAGGGAAGCTTATATGATTGGAACTTCAACATAAATATAACATATTCTTTGTAAGAAAACATTGCTAACTTTTGGCATGTTTTTGACAAAAAGCTGTTTTACTGATATTTGATCATCTTAGGGCCCACAGGTGTTTTTTTTTTTTAAGTCATTACCTTAGAAACTTCAGTTTGTCCCTACAGGTAGTCACAATAGATTTGGGTTACAAAAATCCAGGTGACCAGCAGCAAAGGTTTGCCATCTAATTTTTCCAGTCCGTGTGTGGTCTGCCTCCTACAGGGTAATGTAGGAGATGTAAATAGAATGTAATGTAAATAGAAAAAGATGGCTGCCAGTAACATGTCTTGAAATGAAGGCTCTTTCACACAAGATAATCTAATGGCTATAAACCTCAGAGGCCAGAAAATAACCTTTCTGCAGTTCACAGAAGCAAATCCTCCAAAATTGGAAGGAGTTTCAAACTTTTGAAATGTATACAACATATATTTCAAGGGGGAGATTTCAAGAGGGGGAAAGGATTGTCACTGATGTATCCCACACTGTATGGTAGTATGTGCCTATATGTCAGACACCAAGCATGCATGCAGAATGCTAATGCATTGATAGTAGCTCATCCAGGTAGCCCAGCATCATGGAAGATGATTAAACAGAGTTTCCAACAATCAAATCTATTATAAAAACAAGCATCTTATGCAAGCTTACTGAGAAATAAACCGTTCTCTGATTATGTCCAAATGAGTCTATACAGTACATCTATTTTCAATGCCTTAGATCATGGCTGTCAAACTTGTGGCATCACATGACGTATTGTGACATTTTTCCACTTTGTGGAGCTGGCGTGGGTGTGGCTTGCATGTGATGCATCCGGAAAGCAGACCACCAGTTTGACACCCCTGCTAGACATCCAAACTGAAGTCATATCTGTCAACCTTATTAGGCAGATCAGACAGGAAGTATGACCAGATGAGCTAATTCTACTTTATTGTAAAGCCTACAGTAACAGAACATTGCAACCCTGAAAGCATAATTCTCCCTCCATCTCTTTTACCAGGGCTGTCAAACCTGAGGCCTACTGGACGGATGTGTCACATGCTGGCCACACCCGTGCCCAGTTTAGCGAAGGAAGAAAAAGTCATGATACATCACATGATGATGCCACGATGACGTGAGTTTGACACCCCTGTCTTTTGAGAAGCTAAGGAGGGTCTCTTTTGAGCCTCTTGTCCTGTCCAGTATCCAGTTGCCAGCTATGCTGCCTTTTATTGATCACTCCTCAGGCAGCATTTCTTTGCCCATTCTCCCAAGATCTTTCTCGCCTACCATTATAATATCTGAAGGGAAATGGGTGGAAGCTACAGAGAGCTGGTATAAAGAACTCAGTTAAACATTAATTATTTTGTTGTCGCATTTTGCTTTAAAAGAAGAGTGTGATCAAACTGCTAGATTCAAAGGCTAGTCTTGCACAAACCATTGCCAATCAAATGAATGTAGCAACTGGAGAGAAAACATTGGGTGACATGCAGAGGTGGGATTCAAATGTCTTTGCCACCGGTTCGCACGTGCCAAATGCGCACTTTGCGCAGGCACAGAGGTGTTATAACTCGCCTCCCGCAAGCCTGCATGATCCCTGTCGCTCCAGCAGCTGCTGCGCGGCGCTATTCTGTGCCACGCAAAGCAGCTGCGCTTCAAATTCAGCCGATAAAAGTGAGTATGGGAGCCCAGGTGGGTGGGTGGGCCCAACAGCACAGTGGCGAAGAGAACCGGTTCGGTCTCCACTGCTCATCGCTGCTATCGGCTCTCCAGAACCAGGCCAAACCGGTCGAATACCACCACTGGTGACTTGTCATGGAATGGTCCAAGGAATTCAAGCTGTGTTCTTACATCACAAGGAGACAAAAATATGTTTGGCTTGGTCAGGAGAATCTATGAATATTGTAACTGCTTTGCAAATATTGGCTTATAACCAGGGGTGGGATATGACAGGGTTAACTACCGGTTCGGGATTTACGAGGTTCAGTGATTTATGATGTGCTTTCCTGCACACTGAGAGACGGGCGCCTGTAAATCGTCGCCTGTAAATCGTCATCAGCACGCTGCATGCAGAGAAGCAGCCTTTGAAACAGCTCTCTTTTCCTGCTTTTTTAACTGCAGCTGTGTCTCGTTCAGCATCTGAAGTTGAAAAAATCAGGAAATAAAGATCAGGTAAGAGCCCAGGTGGGCAGGTGGGCAAAAACATCAGCAGACATAGAATCGGTTCTATGTCTGCTGCTCTTCAGGGCTACCGGTTCTACAGAGGTGGACAGAACCGGTAGAAACCCACCCCTGCTTATAACATACATTACTAGCAAGCTCATTCAACCTGCACAGTTCTTCAATTAACTTCCTAAGTGCTGCTGACATTGAGAAGAGGCCTGGAAATTCTTAAAGCCTCTTCTGATGAGCATCCACCACCAGCAGAAGCTGTAAGAGAAGGGTCATGCGGAGCTGAAACAGAGATACATTGAAAATAAAAACTGCTTTGCTAAATATGTGAGTGTGAGATCAGATTTTGCTGAGCGGAAGTCAGATATAATCTGAATTCTAAGTCAAACAAGAGATCACACCTGGTTTACAGTGACATGAGTTCAAGCATATTGATCTAAGACACGGGTGTCAAATTTGTGCGTCACGTTGCCATCACATGATGTACTGTGACTTTTCCCCCCCCTTCACAGAGCTTGGGTGGGTATGGCCTGTGCATAATGCATCCGGCTTGTGGGCCGCCAGTTTGACTCCTCTGATTTAAGAAGTAAAGCCTTTTTGTACACTTTCTCCATCTGCAAAACAGTCCCATTTTCCTTTTTCTTGCTCCATTATTTTAACAGGCAGAACAAGGTTAAAAAGTCAAGAAGGCAACCATGATTGCATGATGCAGGCTCTGCCTGTTTTTAATGTGACACTCTATCACAGCAGCTGTAGACCGTATCCTCACGGCCTCCATTTTGCCTTTTTTGACCATATCCTGGAAACCTCTGAAAAGGAGGACTGACTTGGAGCCACATACTTAACCAGCATCATCCTTTAGCTTTCTGTATATAATTGTATGGATAGGTTTGAATTTTAATCAGTTAGTGGGATTCAAAATTTTTTACTACCGGTTCTGTGGGTGTGGCTTGGTGGGTGTGGCATGGTTTGGTGGGCATGGTTTGGTGGGCATGGCAGCGGAAGGATACTTTAAAATCTCAATTCCCATCCCACTCCAGGGAAAGGTTACTGCCAAATCCCCATTCCCTCCCCATCCCACTAACCTGCTTTCCAGCTCCCTTCTCCTCTGCAGAGCAACAAAAGAAGGCCCAACCAATCAGCTGGGACTCAGAAGGCAGAGAATAGATGGGGGCGGGTCCAATCATTTGCCAGTTCTCTGAACTACTCAAAATTTCCGCTACCGGTTCTCCAGAACTGGTCTGAATTTGCTGAATACCACCTCTGGTTTTAATTAAGATAAAACCATTTAAAATTATTAATAGAATCTGCTGAATAGCACCTCTGGTTTTAATTAAGATAAAACCATTTAAAGTTATTAATAGAATGCCCTTATATATAAACACATGTAACAAAGTCTTCAACTAAAAATATTAATACACTTTTAAAAACCAGTTTAGATGTTTCTGCAGGGTTTATCAGGAATGAAACTCATTAGACATAATAAAGAAAGAAGACATCAGTAGTTGAAGTCAGCCTTCTTCTATTAGCTGATCAAAGTTCTGGCCCAACATATGGATATGTGGCAAGGTTAAAGTAATTCTGACCTACAGAATTGAAAGTTGAAATCGTGACTAGGGATGGACAACCAGGTCTATGTCAGTTTCACCCAGGCTAACTTTTTTCCTCCCTATGTTTGGCTCAGCTTGTTTTCAAGATGGCTTTCTTGCTTGCATCATAAAATGCAAACATGATTTTGTAGGCTTTTGATGCAATTTTACTAATGTGCATATTTCCTAACCCATGTAATTAAGCTATAATTAAACCCTTTGCTGTAAAATAAGCATTTTGTAGACATTCTTCCAGAAAACAGGTATTGTTAGGTCCATTATTGTATCTGAAGAAGTACATCACAAAATCTGGAAAATTCAGATTTGAGCGTACCACTCTGCTCCAGTTCAGGCAAACATTTGGGAAATAAAAAGGAGGATAATCTGCACTGAAATGAAAATACAGTTAATTTCTAATCCTTAGCTGTAATTCACTATGTGCTGCAGGTTCTCCATTATCTGATCTTCAACTAACTAATTTAGAAAAAGTACAGCAAACAGGATACCTGCAGCAAATGAGTCCTTAGTTACACATGTGTGGTTTCGCTATGCGTAGTTCTGTTTTTCTTTTTCAGAAGCCTGTAGAAAAGGAAGAGGATGTGCAGCACATTGTGGTTTTAGAACATAAGCTTGTCTAAGTGGCGAAACAGTTTCCATAGCAGCAAAAGGCTCAGAGTCTCAGCCCACTCTGAGTGCTAAACCACAACTTCTCCAGTGCAGTTGTCATGTTTCCTGATTCTCACTCTTTGCTACAACTGGGCATTTCTAATGATGCTCAAAAAAATGTGTATAGTTATACTAAAGACAGAGTTGGCTTTTCAGAGTGAGATGGGTGATATTGGAAGGGAGGGAGGGAGGGAAAGGGAAGGGAAGGGATGCCATCGAATAAGTCCTTCCCTATGAGAAAAAAAGGCAGTGGAATTTTCAGCTACGATTTATTTGGCTGAATATGCACTGATTAAAGTATTGTGGTGCTAGAAGAAAAATCAGTCTTTTTGTTAGCTTCTCCTGGCAGAAATATAAAGACATTAATCTAAAGCAATGAATACACTTTCATTCTATTCTACTTTCAAATGTCATCAATGCATTAGCACGTAAGTAGCCAATCCCATAACACAAAAAAGTAAAAAGACTTTTCTATCTTTTTGCTGTCCCAGAAATCTATAACAAAGATGAAAACCTTAAGAACTCATGACCATTTCAGAAACTTTTCACAAATTGCATGTATTTCCCAGAGTATATGTCCAGTATTTAGAGTCTGGTTGTGAGCACCATAGCATTGCTCATGTCCTCAAGCAGTACACAGGCTATATAAAATTATGTGTATATTTTTGATAAAGTATTGATAAGACCGTGTACAATAGAGCAAAATTTTAGAATTCTAATATGACATTTCAAAGTTCAGTGACAGGATCTCATAAGATCTTGGCAAGATCGTATATAAAATATCATGTTAGATAACAAAATTACAATTCTGTAATCTTGTGAGATTTCTGCTACTCAAAAAAATACATTATTTGAGGCTTACCCGTCCTGTGCTGAATAATAAATCAGTCTTAATGAAAAATAAGATTTCTCAGTGCATTTTGTTTAAGATTTCAACCAAAGGTATCTGAAGCCATTTTAAAGAATTATGGTTTATTTCTTCAGGATAAATTCTCTTTACTGGAATTTTAAAATTCCAGTAAAGTAGGATATGGTCCACTGAAAAACTTTTAAAGTGGGAATTGAGCTGGTATTCAAATGTGCCTTAACCTAATTTCAGTACATTTATGGACATTCTTCTCATTATGAGTTAGTAAAATTCCTGCCGTAGGTAAGCTGTGGGATATTAAAGTGAGGGAACAAAAATGGTCAACTGAGAACAACATTAAGTGCCTTGTGACTCCTTTTGTTGATATAATATATCTCCTATTCAGGGAGAGGACTCAGCTGTGGAGGAGAATATAAAATTAAAAGATATAGATTGTGGTTTTGAATATTTGCATACTGTATGGCAGTAATGATTTTCCAGAATCATTAAGAAAGCCCCAAATGGATATCTAATATTGTCAATAATGAATGACAATCTCTTCCAGTTATTCTTTAAAAAAATAGGTCCTGGCTTTGAAGCTGAGCAGCTGAAATAAATACCACATTCACATAATCCCTCTGAGAATTGCCATGGACAGCATCTTTCTATGAAAATCATGCCATGCAGTAGCCCAGGATTTCTGAAGAAGATGGTACGGTCATGTCCTATTCTGTCTTGGCCAGAGAATGGGCAGCTTAGGCAACTAGATTGGTCTTTTTCTTCATAGGGAAGCAGAACTTACAAGGGTGGCTTTGCATAAGATGTTCTTTACTTGATACTGCTCTGATATGGCAAGACATTTAGGCTTACAATTAGTCAGAAGTTGTGTCCTGTGACATGATCAGATGAAACATAGAAAGATGGAAGTATTCTCTTCTTCTATTCTGAAAAAACTGGTGACGTCAAAGGACAAATACTTTTTCAGAATGATTGGGACCTTGAAGAACATTTGTAGTGCATATTCTCTTGTGTTTATGTGTATATATGTACCTTTTCCAGGGCCTGTCCAAAATATTTTGTTTTGGGGCTGAAGAATAAAATGGAATCCGCATCCTCAACAAACAATTTCTATTCCTGCTGTCCTTTCCTAGCATTTGTGATCTAAGCTCACTGGTTGTCTAGCTCTTGCTTTGATATAGTCCAATATATTGTCCAACATATGGATGGGCTGGTGCTAGAAACAACATAAATAAACTACTTCATCTATCTTGGTTCATAAAAATGTAATTTATTAATGTCTTTAGCACATACAATGGGGATGAATAGCCCAAGGCATCAATATGGTTGACATCATCCCAATCACTGTCAGTTTTAAAAATATAGATATTTAGCATGAAGGAGGAAGGAACAAATGCCTTCCCATAAACATTGTTCTGTTACTGTGGAAAGAAAGCAACTTCTGCCCTGATTTCAATTGGAAAGTAAAATTGTATTTTATATATTAAAAAAAAAACATTTTAAAGAATACTTTTTTTGAAGTACACATTGATTATAGTTTATAATTTAAAATATTTTTATGATATTGTAAGCCATCCAGAGTCACTTGACATGGGTGGCATATAAATTTGAGAAATAAATAAAATAAATAAATAAATAATTTCAGCCTTTGAATTCAAAGACTGGGTCTTTGATTTTGCATGGTGACAGTCCTTTCCTTTCATAATAGAAATATGATAGTTTTCATTTTGAGTGAAAACATTCAGAATATTACCCTTCCCTGGCAGCACTGCACAGAATAGTACTTTTCAGCATCAGTCCTCTGCCTTTTATAATGCTAGGAAAGATCTGGATTAACCATAGCAACCCTGAAGTTCTCCAAATCCAAATCTACTGCAGCAAGTCTTGTACAATAACTTTATTTCCCAATAAATTGTCCCTCAAAATTCTGCTCCTTCTCTCTCTGTGCTTCAATTGGCTCTTCAGTCATTCTGGCTATCTCTGTATCTCAAATCCAGCTATCATGGCTTTCCAGAACTGGTGATCTCTTAAGAGGTGGCTCATGCTTTTCACTTGCCATAGACTCAATTTCTTATTATAGTACCTACAATCTCACTGCCTGATATAAATCTAGCACCTGCTCTTTCAAATACACACACAACACACAGTCACGGAATGATCATTTCTGTATACAGTCCCGAGTTAGCTCAAAACAGTAGATTACTGGCCCTTAAAATTAATTATATAACCACAAACACTACATATTGAGCTTCAAAAATTTGCCTGATTAAATGGGATAAATCCAAAACTAATATTTTATTATGATTGGCACTCAAAAATTTGTCTTTTCCTGCTAACAGTGATATAGCCAGGACTTACAGGAGTGAAGTAACAGTGTACATATATCTAACATACACACAGAAACATAAATTGGGTTTCAATAATGTTAAAGATCATAAGCAAATTCTTCACACAACTGTGGTTAGTACAGTCGTAGACAACTTTTATTGATAGTGAGCAGGTACTTATGATCTTTTGATTAAAATAATTTTATAGGAGGCTATATGAATGCTAAGAAGTCCATTATATATTATGAACTTTTCCCCAATGTTTGCAATATTTTGATGGCACCAGAAATGGTAGCACATGAAACCAGTTTCATCAACATCAGTCTCCTTATAAACTTGTTATAGATTTTAATTATAAAGTTTCCAAGAGCACTAAACTATAATTAGTACTATAATTATTGCAAGAATCAATAGACATTTTACATTATTTTTCTGTCTCTGTCATTATTCAGGCAATGTGAATATCCAAAATCCCATTCCAATGAATGTAGAAGTTTGGGGATGTTATCAATTGCCTCAAATACCAATTGCATCCATGTTACAACAGATGCTCTGAGAACTGAGCAATCACTCTCAGCTTTGATCCTAGAACTTCCTTTAGGACAAGGGCCTTCAAACTTGGCAAGTTTAAGACTTGTGGACTTCAACCCCAGAATTCCTGAATTACTGGAAGAGGAATTCTGGGAGTTGAAGTCCACAAGTCTTAAAGCTGTCAAGTTTGAAGACCCCTGCTTTAGGAGGAGAAACTTAAAACCTTTTTTTTTAAATCACCATAAAATTTGGTAAGCTCATGAGAGTTTTTTTAAAACTATTTTCAAGTGCTTTTAAGCTCCTTCAGTCACACCAATCTAAGGGGCACACAACAATATCTTTGAAAATTTTTTACTAAAACAAAATCTATAAAACACCATCTTCACACAAACAATATTAATGGATAGCACAATGCCATTCAGAGGGTCTTGATTGCCCTTAAGGGAACTACCTATTGTTGCTTGATTTATTTCGTGAAGATTTTTATGTTGATTTGTGCAATTACAAGCAATGACAAAATAATACTGCCTCAGTTAATGTTTGTATGGGATTAACTACCCTAGATATGATGAAGAACTGAATCAGTGCTATGAGCACTGAGAACTGATTTTGTTTGTGTAGATAATTCTTCCTGATATGACATTTTCTCTACTTGTCTAACTTCAACCTTCTATCAGTTATTGCTTTGTCAATCTTAAGTCTGCCTATCTTGTTAAAAAATCTTCAGGGTCTACTGAAACTCGCTGGAAATAACATCAAAACACAAGCCTTCTCTGTAGAAGTCCCCAAACTATAGAATATGTTTCTTCCCAAGATGCGTGTAGTATCCTCCCTCTTCTCTTTGCAAGGTAGTGACATTTTTGTTCTATTGTGCATTTGACCCTGATTGAACAAATTTATTTGGGCTTTTGTGTGTGTGTGTGTGTGTGTGTGTGTGTGTGTTTGCATGTTTCCTTTTTGTTTTATCTATTTAGCTTATTGTGCACTAGCTAGTGTTAGGATTCAGTGCTATCTACAAATTTTGTAAATATAGAATTACTCCCCCCTCAAAATTCCTGGCCAGAACAATTTGCATCATTACAGTTTTCTGACAAAAGTTACCACATTTAGTTTCTGTTGCCCCATTCCTCTCTTATACTTTAGACCCACTTTTTTAATATAAACGTATAAAGGTAAAGGTTCCCCTCATACATGTGTACTAGTTGTTTCCGGATCTAGGGGCGGTACTCATCTCCGTTACAAAGCCAAAGAGCTAGCGCTGTCCAAAGCCATCTCTGTGGTTATATGGCTGGCATGACTAAATGCCGAAGGCACACGGAATGCTCTTACCTTCCCATCAAAGTGGTCCCTATTTTTCTACTTGCATTTTTACATGCTTTTGGACTGCTAGGTTGGCAGAAGCTGGGACAAGTAATGAGAGCTCACTTTGTTATGTAGTGCTAGGGACTCGAACTGCCAACCTTTTGATTGAGAAGCTCAGCGTCTTAGTCACTGAACCACCATGTTCCTATTATAAACATATAAATTAATGTTAATCTTCATGTTTTGTTTTAGTTTTGCAAGTAATAGGCACTGAATATTTTTCCAGATATTTCTAATATTTTTAAAATATTAGAGTTATGCTTAAAATATATACTTATGATCAACACTATGCCATCTTTTAAATTATTACTAAGATCTCATGGTAAAACCTTAAACAGGCTGACTAGATATAAGCGACACTGAACCTCAATTTTGTTGGAGTATGTATAGGATTGGACTCTTACTTTTATAAAACTGGGCATGATCCAGCAAAATGAAGCCATTTTTTTTATTTCAAACAGAACTATAAGCCTGGCTGTAATTTCCACATTCAGATTAAAACTATTTAGCAGGATTGATTCATTTGTCTCCATAATGCAATCTTTACAGCCACGAAGATCTTTTTTTTTTTAAAAAAAAACTTGTTAAATTTTATTGTAGTTACGTGTACCATTGTAGCTGTTTTTCAAAATGCTGCTAAAACTATTAATAAGAAGGAAAAGCTTGTGCTGGCTATCCCTTTCACCCAAATGTTTATTTTATTCATTTTATACCACACATTTAATGTGCACCATACAGAGAAAAAGTGGCAGGCAAAGGAAAATGAAAGAGTTTGTGAGTGTGGTTTTAGTTTAATATACTGAGGTGCAAAATCTTGAGCGAAGCTGAGGCTTTGAAAATCTGCCATGACTTTTAAAAGTTTCTGCTCCAGGCCTTGGATAAAGCTTTTGGGCGATAGCTGAGAAAACCTGTGATTACATGCTCCAGTGACATTCTTTCAAACCCTTCTTCCTTTCTCTGATAAACATGAGCCAGAGGATTCAGCCGACCTGTAAACATCTTTTCTGGGCTTGACAACAAAGTATTTCTAAGGTGGCATTTCAAATATTCCCAGTGAGACACGAAGAGAAAATGTGAGAGAGCAAACTATCACAAGGAAAGGACATCAGTGTTATTAGTTGTGTCAACAAAACAACCTTGATGTGTCTCCACAAGTATAAATGCTTGGCAGTAGATTTGTGTGTATTTATCACCAGTAGGCTGTCCAAAAATAAAACAAGAGGACCTTTTGTACAGATTTCAGCTATTGCACAGTACTATTTGTCTGCTTGGCCTGGTATAAGTTTTTTTTTCTAAAGATGCCAGCCCATTTTCTAAATTAGTTCATTGGCTTGCAAAGCATTTCTTTCTGGAACATAGTGGAGTCTGGACTGTACAGTGCATCTTTTTTTGTTTCAATTCCTATAACAATGTGACACTAAGCATAGGGGGATCCAATAAGGAAGTAGGTTCCTTATAGCTAAAGTCATATGCTGACATAGCAAACCACAGGACACAAAGGCTAACTCGGGAAATGATAAGTCTCTTGCTCTTCCTGTTGGCTTGGGATGTAAACAATTAAAGATGGAAGTTCTGGTTTTGGAGTCTGAGAACGCAAATGCAAATTTCAACAAGAGGAAAGAAATGTAGACAGAATCGAGATGGTGCCAACAAACATACTGAGAAACCAAGAAGAAACATTGAGAATTGAGCCTTATTGGGAAAACTATAAGTCAACAAAAGGCAGCAAGCCTTAAGGCAAAACAACCTGGTATATTTTAGGTTACCTTTTAAACCCACTTAACCAAATTATCAATGTAATTTCAGTAGGAATTTAGAGAAGTACTCCATCCTAAGCAAAAGCTGGAGAGAATATTCTGATGTTAATTCCATTCATCTTTATGTATAAAAGGATGAAAACTGAATTAGATTGTAAACGAAGGTTACTTCCTTGTAAGCCACCCAGAATCACCTCGTAGAGAAGATGGATGGCATAACAATTTAATAAACAAACTAGGAGCCTCTGTGGTGCAGTGGTTAGAGTGCAGTACTGCAAGCTACTTCTGCAACCAGTTGCCTAGAGTTTGGCAGGTCAAATCCCACCAGGCTCAAAGTTGACTCAGCCTTCCAGCCTTCTGAGGTGGGTAAAATGAGGACCTAAATTGTTGGGGGCAATATGCTGACTCTGTAAACCGCTTAGAGAGGGCTATAAAGCACTATAAAGCGGTATATAAGTCTAAGTGCTATTGCTATTGTAAATATTAGTAGACCTTCCAAATACAGTATAGTACCTATAATGACATCACAATTGCACCACAAGATAAATGTTGTCGATTAGATCAATTTGTTCATTGTTTGTGAAGTCCAATGTGAAATTTGTGAACTTTCTTTGAAAATCCAAAGAAAAAATTTGCATGTTAAGTTAGCCAAATGGAGGCCTGTAAAATTTATGCTTTACTATATATTTTCTTCATACCTTCTTTCCTTCTTTCTTTCCTCCCTCCCTCCCTGCCTGACAATGGAACTGAAAGTATTCCCAAGGAATTCAGTTGAAATAATCTTTTAATGGACAGGCTTACCAGAAAGGATAAGCAAGGTGAGCAGAAAACTTTAGACCTTGTTAGACCTCCTTGGTCTGACAAGCTCTGTTCTTGCTTTTTGTAAGGATTAATGCTTGGGTATGATTTCTAAGCTCTCCAAAAATACTTTAGAAAAATACCTTTGGTCACAACAGCATTTGCAGATGAGAGAGAGAGAATAAGAAGAAAATATATTTCCTTTATCAGAAAAAAGAATAATTACAGAGAAAAGCTTCGTAATTATTTCAGCATTAGATAATTCACACAGCTTGCTCAGCCCTCTTTAGTAAGGGCATTATAAGTGTTGAAGTAGTTCGCTGGAAGTATGAGGGAGATATTCTAGTCAAGTATAGTGTGGAACACAATGCGAAAAATAATTCCCCTCCTGTTGTACAACAATGAAGAAATGAATTTTCCTGACATTTGGCCACCCCATTAGCAGTGCATATGTAAATAGGGCCTTTTGCATTTCATTAGTTTATTTCCTGGCATAGACTTGATGTATTGAACAACGGACTGGCACCGGATGTGGCTATGTTAATTTTATCTTCAGCATACAGAGTCTTTTTACTTTACACTGGAAGCTAGCACCTGTTTCAGTTTCTACGCTTTCAGATGCAACCTTCTCATTTCCAAGATCAGATTCTTGTAAATGAAATGAATGAGCATCAATGAGCAAAAGCAACATTGCAGAAACTCATGGGGGAAAGTAGATAAGGATTTTGACCCACTTTAAGAAATTGCAATAACACTACTGAGTGTGAAGTCTTTGAACATTACATACAGTATGGGAATCAACATATTTTTTTTGTAATTGCCCCATCAGCAGTTTGGAAGAACTAACTAAACTCCGTGTGTTCTTGACACAAAGTTGGACCCTCGTTGGCTCTTTCACATGATTCTTTCCAATATTTTTCCAATCTAGTGTCCTTCAATTGTTGATATTTGGAATTGCATTGTAAGACTTTAATCCTGCAGCAAGTTGGAAAGGCTAGCATATGGCTGAAAATGAAGCCTAGTGTTCTTAGCGGGCATTAGAATATAAGGTACAATATGTCAAGCTTGTAAAGTCACAGCCCTGAATACAATGTTGTCCTGCATTATATTGCTTTCTTGAAAATTAACTTGATTTATTTGGTTTTCACTTAAATTCACTTAATTATTCTCCCTGGAATAGTGTAAGATATTCTTCCTTAAAATTCTGCTTTTGCACCAAAATATGTGTTGTTGTCCCTGAAACTTCCAAACATTTGCTAAATTACTCTTTTTTAATTGGAGTATTCATTTAAGCTAAAATTACATTTTACTCTGTGCTGATTTTTACATTCTAAATATAAAACAATTCATACCACGTGGATTCTAGAATATTTCCACATATGTTAATAAACTTTATATATAAATGTGTTCTACTTGAATTTTCTTGAAACAACAAAGGTCTATTTGTCTGATATTGTATCCACATTCTTCAAATGTCCAGAACATTTTCAGCCCAGAAAAAAGTCCTCCTAACCATTCAAACTTTTAAAAAACACATCCAAAAATATAATTTCTGATCTGTAAGAAATTAATCGGATATCACTTAACACTCTAAAATGTAAGATAAAAATAGGCATGTGAACTCATTAAATAAGTTGAGAGTTTTGGGAAAGGAAATTGGATATAAATGTAGGGAGGCCTGCAATTATTGCCACAAGATTATTCTTAAATATAGGAATTTCAAAGTCTGAAATCTTTGGGTGGGGTTATATATGTATTGTGGACATTTAAATATGTAAAAATCTACATAAGGATGTGATACAAAAACTCAGTGGGAATCAGAATAACAAAGTTGGAAGGGATCTTGGGGGTCTTCTAGTCCAACCCCCTGCTTAGGCAGGAAACCTTATGCCATTTCAGAGAAATGGTTGTCCAATCTCTTCTTAAAAACTTCCAATGATAGAGCATTCAAAACTTTTGGATCATATAGAAACATTGCATGGAGAGAACCGTTATCAGTTCACAAGTGATTTGGTATGCAAAAGGGGAAAAGCAGAAAGTATAAACAAAACTTGAATAGCAATAAATATTGCTGACTGTGTTCTTGGTAATTACTTTCTTGTATGGAAACTACTGTATATGGGGGAGATGTTTCTAGCAAAATCTTTGGAACTATTATGGTAGATATCTGCCTGAATCTACCCTCAAGATTAAATGACACATATTAAACTATTTTCTGTATAATATATGTTTTATATTTAGATAGGCAGACCTAATCACAAACAGGTTGTCAAGGTGATATTCTAAATTGGGTATTGTCCGATCTGAAGACTTGGGAAAGTATCTCGGTCAGTTTGCTAAAACAGCTTTAAGATATGCAGACTTTAACGCCCAGAATTCCTCAGCCATCATAAAGTTTCCAAGGTTAAGAAACATTGTTCTAGAGTGGTTGTAGACTCAAATAGCAGGTCAGCAGAATACTAGAGAAAAAGGTCCATGTACATCAGGGATGGGATACAACAGGGTTAACTACTGGTTCGGGATTTACGAGGTTCGGTGATTTATGATGTGCTTTCCTGCATACTGAGAGACGGGCGCCTATAAATTGTTGTCTGTAAATCGCCATCAGCACGCTGCATGCAGAGAAGCAGCCTTTGAAACAGCCCTCTTTTCCTGCTTTTTTAACTGCAGCTGTGCCTCATTTGGCAACTGAAGTTGAAAAAAATCAGGAAATAAAGGTCAGGTAAGAGCCCGGGTGGGCAGGTGGACAAAAACTTCAGCAGACATAGAACCGGTTCTATGTCAGCTGCTCTTCAGAGCTACCAGTTCTACAGAGGTGGACAGAACTGGTAGAAATCCACCCCTGATGTACATGGATGTCAATACTAGTATGTAGAGGGCATATAAAATGCAGATCATGGAACTGCAAATCACGCAGCTCAATGCACAGTGACTCCAGCCTGAAGCAGACAAGCACAGATAATTTATCATTCTGAAAGAGATTTAACTTTTAAACTACATTTGTCATATAATAACTTGGTACAGCTTTTCAGGATTGCAGGGTCAGACATATGTGCAACAGAATTTAGTAGCAATTTTCTGTCCCTCTCTCAGTCTACTGCCCAAAGCAATTATTCCATTGCGCCTAATGGCAGGATCAGCATGGATTGTTCCCCAGATGGCAAAGATACAGTCAAGATGCGTAGCCTAGCTTTTCCCCTTGCAAGTGAGGATTTGAGTTTTGCGTACATCTTTGCTCTGCATAATCGGTTAAACAATTTCTCCTAAGTGTCTGGTTGATGCTGTTTCCTGTAATTGGTGCAGGTTAGTTTCACATCCTTATGCACAATTTACAGCATGCTGCCATTTCATATTTAAAAGAGAGCATGCTGTGGATGAATGTAATGAAGGGAGGGCTCTTTCACAGAGGCAAAGAAATGGTGTAATTTGGAAGCTTTGGTAAGCAGGAAGAAGGTGAAGCTGCATCCTTCCTCGCAGTTCACAGGGTATATCTAATAGTTATGCAGGTAGGTGCTTTAGTTTGGCAAGATTTCTGTCTATAAGCAAACAACAATTAAAAAAAACTACTCTGAAATAATTCCTTGTGTCATTCTTGGTCTCTTCAACCTCATATATGCTACTGTTGAATAATTTGGCAATGCGTTTTTCTCAAAGGCCTGATTATTTATTTATTTATTTCATAATTTTATATACCGCCCTTCTCCCGAAGGACTCAGGGCGGTGAACAGCCAACTAAAATGTATACAAACACAGAGATAAATATGGTTAAAAAAGAATTAAATTATAGGCTGCCCCAATAAAAATCTAAAACCCCCGATTAAAATAAATTAAAACTTTCATACCCCACCCTGACTAATCTAAAACCCCTTATTTAAAAATCCCATTTGAGTCAGCTCAGGCCGGCCTGCTCAAAGAGCCAGGTCTTCAGGTCACCTCTGAATGCCCTCAGGTCAGTGGTTGATCGTAGCCCCGGGGGCATCTCGTTCCAAAGGGCGGGTGTCCCCACAGAGAAGGCCCTATTCCTCGGGGTCACCAGGTGGCACATAGAAGGCGTTGGGACCCGGAGGAGACCCTCTCTGTGGGAGCGCACCAGTCGGTGGAAGACTACTGGCAGAATGCGGTCTTGTAAGTATCCTGGTCCGATGCCATGGAGCGCTTTAAAGACCAAAACCAATACTTTAAAGCGAACCCGGAAGGCCACTGGCAACCAATGCAGCTCATGCAGGAGGGGCGTCATATGGGAGTATCTCGACGCCCCCATAACCACCCGCGCGGCCGCATTTTGTACCAGTTGAAGCCTCCGGGTGCTCCCCGCAGGGAGCCCCATGTAGAGGGCATTACAGTAGTCCAGACGGGAGGTGACCAGGGCATGTGTGACCGTGCGTAAGGCGTCCTGATCAAGAAAGGGCCGCATCTGGCATATCAGGCGAACCTGATAAAAAGCCCCCCTGGAGACGGCCGTGATATGATCTTCCAAAGACAGCCATACATCCAGGAGGACACCAAGATTGCAGCCCCTTCTATGGGGGGCAAGATCTCATCCCCAATAGCCAGCGACGGAGTCAGTTGACTATATCGGGCCGCCGGAAACCACAGCCACTCAGTCTTGGAAGGGTTGAGTCAAAGCCTGTTCCCGCCCATCCAGTTCTGCACAGCCTCCAGGCAACAGGCCATAACCTGCACAGCATCGTTGGGGTGGTTTGGGGTGGAGATGTAAAGCTGAGTATCGTCAGCATAAAGATGACATTTCACCCCGAAACCACGGATGATCTCTCCCAGCGGCTTCACATAAATGTTGAACAGAAGAGGGGAGAGGACCGACCCCTGAGGCACCCCACAAATGAGGGGCCTAGGGTGATAATGAACTATATGCATTCAGTTTTCTTTTCACTACACACATTCCACAGAAATGCATGCCTGTAGAGCACTGTTGCTTACTGCTTGCTCTTAGTTTACTGTATTTCCTGATTTTACTACTACGTGTGGCTACTAGTCACCACAGAGTCAAGTGTTGAAAGACTTTTTTTTTGGTCATTCCTTACCTTTTCTGTTAAAGCAAGATCAACCATTTCAACAAATGCTCTTTGACTTAGGTCCCAAAAGGTTAATTGCAAAATAATTTTGAACTAAGGTGTAAATAATAAATCCATGAAACATTCCTACTGACTCCTCATAGTGTTCAAAAACAAAATCAAACTGAAAAAGAGAAAACATTACATCCAAATTGGCTGAGCTATTAGGATTTCTGGGTTCTCAGAATTACAATGTCAGACTTATTACTTTGAAGACCATGAGCATGCTTGATCTTATGTTTCTTTATAACATAAGCTAATGAACAGTTTAAAATGAAGGTTAATTGCTTAAAGTTATAATTCTCCTAATTTAGTCAAGGATATATTTAATATTTGGACCACATTGGTCCTGACTTTCTTAATCATATCAAATGTATAGAATAAACATTAAAAGTAGTTTCTGCTTCTTCAACTCAATAGTAGCTTTGATTCTATTTAAATATTAATCTTTCTTTAAATACTAGTAAAACATTTGTTTTATATATTGAACACATAATTCATTTGTTTTTAATTATTAAAAGGCATATGGTTAATCAACTAAAAATAATTAGTTGATTGTCTCAGAAATTGACCAGTTAGTTAATCTGTGTTAAAAACACTGGTTATATGAAAGGAAGGAAGGAAGGAAAGAAGGAAGGAAGGAAGGAAGGAAGGAAGAAAAGAAGGAAGGAAGGAAGGAAGGAAGGAGCAATAGCACTTAGATTTATATACCACTTCACAATGCTTTATAGCCCTCTCTAAGCGGTTTACAGAATCAGCAAATTGCCCCCAATAATCTGGGTCCTCATTTTACCTCAGAAGATGGATGGCTGCATCAACTTTGAGTCTGGGAGATTCAAACCGCCACACTGTAAGCAGCTGACAGCAGAAATAGCCTGTTGTACTGTATTATAACCACTGCACCATCATGGCTCTGGTAGTGCAGTGGTTAGAATACAGTACAACAGGCTACTTCTGAAAGAAGAAAGAAAGAAAGAAAGAAAGAAAGAAAGAAAGAAAGAAAGAAAGAAAGAAAGAAAGAAAGAAAGAAAGAAAGAAAGAAAGAAAGAAAGAAAGAGGGAGGGAGGGAGGGCGGGAAGGAAGGAAGGAAGGAAGGAAGGAAGGAGGAAGGAAACTGGGAGAAAGAAAGAAAGAAAGAAAGAAAGAAAGAAAGAAAGAAAGAAAGAAAGAAAGAAAGAAAGAAAGAAAGAAAGAAAGAAAGAAAGAAAGGGAAAATGCCCCAGACATACAGTAAGAAGGATAAGGAGTGAGCAGAGTGAGGAGGAAGTAGAATTGAAGAACCAAAATAGATTGAGAAAGAAAAAGCTAAAGGAGAATGATCAGTCTTGAATTAACAGTTAAGCAAGATAAGCACATGCTTAGGGCATCAAAAGAAGGAGACCACCACAGAGATTTTTTTTCCCTTAGATATCATGTCCTTATCTCTTTCATTGCCACATTTGATTATACTTCAGATTTTTGTAATTTTCCTTATGTGGAATAAGGACAATTCAACTTTAATCTGCCTTTGGCATGGTGAATGAATAAAGTTTACAAGTTTGGTTTGAAGGGATCATCATTTATCACGCTTGTTTTCATACCATAGCATGAGGATTTTACTTCTCTCAAGAAATACTAGTGTGGCTGTTCCTCAAGGCATTGCTTGGCCTTAATCCAACTCTGAGAAAGATGCTTCAGGGAGACAACCAAGATGCTTAGAATAAGTGTGGAATTCAGTTTGATCAACACAGATGAATGAAGAAGAGACTAAAAGGTTAAAATAGAGTAGAAGGATAAAACAGAGAAGAGGATTAGTAGAATTGGTAAAATAAGCACATTTTTAATAAAGCTTGTTTATTTCAATTTTTTAAAAAAACCAGCAAGATGAGGGTTTTTGCAGAAAGTGCAATTTATTTAACATTGAAGAACATTTTAATACAAAGGGAAAGGAAATGAACGTAGCAAAATACAGCATAGATGGGAGTGGTCACATACATTCATAATTCCTGACCCAGTTTTAATTTCACTTGAAAAACTGAGGTAACACCATCAGCCAAGAATTAGTACAAGAGAGTTTGTGTTTTTACATTTTAGATTCTTAAAACATGGGTCTTTCTTTAACAGCCGCACTGTTTTAATAAGGATGCCATGTAAATGTCACAACAATGCAGCTATTGTTTATTATAGCTATTTACTTTTCCTCTGGATCAGTCTGACATATATGGATCCTCCCTTGTTTTAATCCTCTCAAGAGTCTTGTGAGGTAGCATGCACTGAGAAACAGCTGAAACTCACCTACTGAATGTAATAGCTGAATTAACCCTTCCCAGTCCAACTCCTAAACTAAATTAGCCTGACCATGAGTGACAGCAAATAAAATGTAGGGTTTTGCAGAGACAACAATGTTATGATTATATACACACGCTTTCCATTTTCATCCATGTTTTTATTGGATAATGGAAATATGAAATTAAGTAGCAACTGGATTCCACAGTCAGATAAGCTCCATTTGGGAGATGTACTACATTTTATTGTAGATCAGGACTCAAAAGACTGAATGCTCCTTCATGGACCAAAAGTAAAAGCAAAATGAAGTCACATTTAGCCAAAGCAGAAGTCAAAGAAGAGACTCCTTGAAATGGAGCTACTAAAGGTCAAGTAAAACCAATGGGAAACAGATTTGTCTCTTGGTTTTACTTGACCTTTAGGAGCTCAGTCCCACCAGGCCACTTAAGGG
The DNA here is from genome assembly GCA_023653725.1 of Bungarus multicinctus. Classification (NCBI taxonomy): domain Eukaryota; kingdom Metazoa; phylum Chordata; class Lepidosauria; order Squamata; family Elapidae; genus Bungarus; species Bungarus multicinctus. Next base: position 40,023,502 of record CM042842.1, on the reverse strand, counting down.
AGATCAAATTACAGATCAAATTACAATTCCATGAGCATATAGTTAGATGGCATGGACCAAGGCTGTCAAACTCCCAGCCCACAGGGTGTTGACCACACCCCCTCTTGGCTTCGCGAAGGGTAAAAGAATCCCGAGATGTCATGTGATGATGCCCTGATGATGTGAGTTTGACACCCCTGGCCTAGATACTGGTATTTGAACATAGATCTCTTAAACATTTATACAGGTAGTCCTCAACATACGACCATAACTGAGCCCAAAATTTCTGCTGCTAAACAAAACATTAAGTGAATTTTGCCCCATTTTATGGCCTTTCTTGCCACAGTTATTAAGTGATTAGTTAAGTTTGTAACACAGTTGTTAAGTGAATCTGATTTACCCTGACTTTGCTTGTCAGAATGTCATAAAAACATAATCCTGGGATCCTGCAAATTTTGTAAATAAATTAGTCAGTTGCAAGCATCTGAATTTTGATCACATGACCACAGGGATACTGTAATGGTCGTAAGTGTGAAAAACAGTCATAAGTCATGTTTTCAGTGTCATAGCTTTGAACGGTCATTAAATGAACTATTATAAGTTGAGAACTACCTGCATTTTATTGTGTTTGACTAATCTAGGTGAAATATTAATAAATATTGCCAGCCCATATATGATATGCCATATGCCAGATAAATAAATAAATTCAGGAGTATTATATTCAGGATAAAAAGTTGAAAATAGATTTAATGATATTTACTACAATATTGTACATTAATATGGAAAGGACCTGTCTGTTGAATAACTTGAGACTCAATGGTTGAATGTACTTAGGATAAACAAGACTAAATTTTAAGCCTTGTCTCTAGAAAGCTTGCTCTATTTTGGTAAATTATCCTACATCCTCTGAAATCCTAGAATGCTAGAAGGATTTTCAGTGAAAATCCAAAATAGAGAAGAATAAAAAATTGAATCTATTTAAATGTTTATGCTAATATACATTATTCACGTCTCCTAAATCTTGAGATGAAACATATGCCCCACAAAATTAGCCCCTATCAAACTTTCATGATACAGTTTATAGGATAACTCAAAAATTATCCCCCAAAATGTGTATACTAGTGCAGAGATAGGCACAAATGTAGAACAAAGTTATTATATTTGCATGTTGTTATAGCAGTCATTATATCGTATATATATTTTTAAATGCTTAATGAAAAGTATGCCCACCTGGAAAACTAACATGCAAGTATGCATGAATATATAAAAATGCCTATTAACTTTTATGTGCATATTTTTCAGATACATATATGAACTAGAAGACGTCTTGAAGCAAGTTTACCAAAAAAATATAAAATGAAAGCAAAACTGGCCTATCCCAAGCTAGTTCTAACTGAAGAGTTAGAAAATTGGAGCTGATAATTACACACTGTATTACAAAGACAAAGAAAACACACGGCATCTTTAATTTTATAAGGCGAAAATTTCTATTCACAGACATTTTACTAGTGTTCTACTAACTGAATTCCTATTCACACAGCTTGCTTCCAAATAACATCTATATTGCTCATAAAAGATTTCTTAAAGTCTCTTTGTTAGGCTAAACAGCCCCTTAGATTGTCTTTAATTCTGCTGACAGTGAAGCAAATACCATCAATATATCTGCATTGATTAGATCTATAGGAAGGCAGATAAACCATGAAATTGTATATTGTACCTACATAAGGGGGTCAGGTATTGAATCATTACCAAAACATCTTGAAATAAACCATTAATCATGGGGAAAAAACAAATAAAGTTTCAGTATTTACTTTTTTTTCATCTTTTTTTATTAAAAAGAAAAAGATCCTGGCAATTTTAGCACTGACCAGATACATGTAAATGAATTCCCTGCGTTGTAATATGAAGGGCCAATGGATTTCATATCTCCTGCGTTGCATTCAAAATGGCTGGACAATTTTTCATACTCAGTAATAAAACTGCCTTTTTTTCTACCTTAAAAGCTATATGATGTACTCACTTGATGAAAATTCATGAAGCTGAAATCACTCCTTATTAGAATGGGTGGCTGAATGTTCTAAGTTGTGAGCATTTGCAATATCACAAGCTTTTTTCAATTTTCTGTTATCAACATGGTGCACATTCCTTAATCCATAATATTTGTGGCACATCCATAATATTTGTGGCTTCCACTTGGCTCACTTTATTTCCTTCTCACCATTAAGAGGTCATAGTGATCTAATCAGTTCAAAGAGTTTTTATGATATGTCATGCTTATATCTTATGCAGGTCATTCTACCTTCAGGCTATTTCACATTTTGACAAAGCAAAGTTTTAATACATGGTTGCTGAGCTTTTATTCTACTTTTTTTTAAAAAAATATCTAGACTTTATATTTGAATAGAGTTCAGCGATGGGGAAGAACAATCTTAATTCTAACATGGAGGTTATAAATCAGTAAAGAATTAAATGCATTAAGCTCATTGACTGTTTTGATTTAATTTGTTCTTTTATTCTGACTGTTTTAATCCTATCCTTCAATTGTTAATGCAGTTCAGTACACAAGGTGAATCTTACTATTAGAAGTACAGATAAAAGGTTAAAGAACCTTCGGAGAATAATTGCAGAGTATGACAAGATAGAAAGCTCACATAACATTATGTGCTGCTGAGCATTTATATTATATTAAACAAAAGTAGCAATGCTTTAATTAGCTATCTTAACTGTCAAACACAATCTAATAGTTGCATTCACACAACATGCTAAACTCTCTTTGGTTAGGATTTCTGTGAATTAGAATAGCATTCATACAAATAAGAGTTATCAATCACACTAAAAATCAGTTAAGATCAAAATTGCTTCAGAAACCTGTAACAGATAAAGAGGGTCAAGGAACTACTCAATGCAGAAAATGCAACATTTAGAAAATGCAATGTTCTGGATATGGTTGAAAATAAGGCCATTCATCAGTTCCAGGCATCAATCCTTCCATTTTTAGTGACATCCAGAGACAAATGCTTCCTGTTGAACTTATTAAAGGATGACTTAGCTGCTGCATTTGAATACTGCACCCAAAATGACCAAGTATCACTTTGTTTTCTCTTCCTGCCACTTTCCTCTTCTTCCTAGATCAGGGCTATCAAACTTCCAGCCCATGGGCCAGATGTGTCGTGCGCTGGCCACGCCCACACCCACTTTAATTAAGGGGGAAAGTCGCAATATGTCACATGACAATGTCGTGACGACACAGGTCTGACTCCCTTGTCCTAGATATTCAATCCTATTGTTATTTATTTGCTATTTATCCATTCCATCTGCATAGTCATCCATCTCAACAAGCAACTCTGAGCAGAAAACAAAATTTAAAGCTATTTCTATGATCCAAAATGCCTGTTGTGAAAAATCTTTTTTTTTTTACTTAAACCTTGAGTATAGCCTTCAGATTCCATTCTGTGCAATTCCAAGGACAGTACAAAAATAAAAACAAATGTGGAAACAGAACTAAGATTTCCATTCAATTTGGGCTTCATGCCAAAGCAAGATTGATACAATCTACAGATTGGATGTTAAGATACAAGAAGTGTGCCTAGTTTTTTACCCATGTTAAATGTAGACCAGTAACATTTAATCTCCTAGGACGTTTTTTTGTGTGAAGCAAGCTGGTTTTTAGGATGAGCAGAGAATGATTGTGAAGCAGACAATCTTGTTATGGCCTACATGCTTTAAAATGTAGAGTTTAAACTGGCTTGTTGGTCTTACGCATCTACTCAGAAACAAACCCCATTTGTTTATTTCAGTGGCACTGCTTTACACAAAAACAAAACCAGAGAACCAACATATCACTGTTCGATCATTGTTACTTTGTCTTTAAGAGGGGGGAAAAGCAATAATAAAAAGGATGTATTGTGTTGTATTCTTATAATTAAAATTAAAAATAATTTTTTTAAAGGGAAAAAAGCTGCTTTCCGCCATTTCCTCCCATACCTTCCCACCTGCCTCCAAAAATGGTAGCAGACTATATATCAACCTGTGGATGGAGTGAAGACAGGTTTTGTACCACAGGGCACAGTAGCCAAATGACATGGAGAAGTTTGTTTTTTACAAGGAATTGAAACTCAGTGCATACAGCAGACCTCATGGCTTGAGGCAGACCAGAATGAAGACTGCTCCTTTTGATTTATACCAGGAAACACTGCTGAACGTTGTTTTAGCTGCTGGCTGGGGGTAATTTGATGATATCAAAAATTCCTGTTCTCCAAAAATGGTGATTGGCTCATGGTGGGATAAGATGGAACTCACAGATTTTCATTTTCTTCATTCATGCATCAGGTTTCAAATCTTGTTTGAAAAAAAAAAAACCATTCCTATCTGAAAAATTGGGAAGTCATCCCCCCACCAAGCCTAATTGTAATACAGGATAGAGTCTGAAAGAGATGGCAGGTCAGGCTGCCTTCTCCTGAGAGAGGAGAACACATTTTTCAAGTGAAAAATAACAGACTGTTCCTGAACACAACCCTCATTTTTTAAGCATACCTTTTCTGGAGAAAAAGAGAGAAGAATAACACCATCTTCTTCCACAGCAAATTATTAAAATAAAGGCATATTCGCAGCACATCCACTTATAATAAGCCTGACCTAGCTCTATGATCCATTTCCCCCCTCTTAAATTGTACCTCTATGAAACTTTTCATTATTTGAGTTACAGAAAACTTTATTCTCTAGAGTATGATTATTTAGATGACATTTTTTTCTTATGTCCAATTATCTTTCCTTTTTTGTGGAATTTTATGATGCTGGGGAGAATCACAAGTGTATCATCTTCCATTTATACTTTTCCTGTATCTTTGGGGTTGTTTTTTTTGCAATTTTTGTAAATAAAAAAAGACAAGGAAAAATATAAAATGCAGGTAGTCCTCAATTTACAACAGTTCATGTAGTGACTGAAATTACAACAGCACTGAAAAGAGAGACTTCTGACTGTTTTTCACACTTACAACTGTTGCGGTATCCTCATGAACACATGATCAAAATTCAGACACTTGGCAACTGACTCCTATTTAAGATGGTTGCAGTATCCTGGGGTCATGTGATTCCCTTTGTGAACTTCTGACAAGCAAAGTCAATAGGGAAGCCAGTTTCACTTAACAACCATGTTACTGACTTAATTATACCAGTGATTCACTTAAGAACTATGGCAAGAAAGGTTGTAAAATGGGGCAAATCTCACTTAACAAATACCTCACGTAGCAACCAAAAATTTGGGCTCACTTGTGTTCGTAAATCGAGGACTACCTGCAGTGTCACACACTGCTTTTGGTTTGATTGATTGCACTAGAAACTGTTAATGTGGAAAGGATGAATATAACATCCGTTGATGTGGAAATGGAATATAATAAATTTATTACATTCCTGATTTTCATTGGTATGTGGGGAATAAATTCAAAAATGAGAAGGCAGCTCTAATATCTGAGATATTAAGGCTCATGTCCCCCCTCAAATCTATTTGGTTTGGGATAAATCGTCGTTTCCTGATTCACTTAGATTGGAAAAAGGGAGCAATAATCAACTTTCTAATTCCAAAATTCTGAAATTTGAATGTGTACTTATGCCTGATAGAGGAATCCATTTTCAAACACTATTTATATTGATGTACATAAGGAAGATCTTTATATGTAGGAGTTCAACCCTAACCCTAGCCCTATTTTTATTTGCATTTTTTCCTATATAAAATAAAAGTATATCTAGAGGACTTCTGTATAGAATCATACATACTTCTGTGCTTAAACAAATGGCTATTAAGTCAGCTTCCCCATAAATTAATTGATACATGTTTCATATATGATACCTATTTAAAACCATTTTTTATTCATAAATGTAATCTAACATGGTTTGCAAGAACTTACATTATCATATCCTTTGTGAATAACAAACTGTATATCCAGAAGAAATCTTCCTTAACATTCTGCAATTCATTTAATGCATTTCATGAACATTATTTGCTATTGCTAATGTTGCAACAGCAGATCTCTTAGCAAGAGCAGCTTTGATCTAACTCCATTTTTCACTTGTCTATCAGTCAGTATAATTACTTTCACACTTTTCAAATAAAGAATATTTCAACACTAATTTTAATACCTCAGAATCTACTTTTTTTTTTGAAACAGGCAAACATTCTGGCTCAAGTATGTACAATGCAAGATCTAGTTGACTGCTAATTTTATTGAGGTACAAGATCATGAATTAGAAGTAAAAGGATGCAAACTCTTTGAACTGGCAAAAGAAGAATCAAGCAAGCATATCAACTAAGGACATGTTGACACAGAAGGAATAATGGCTACCCTGAAGAGCGAAAGGAGAAATTTTAAAAAGAGCTGAAAAATAGCCTGCTCTTCTTTTGAACATATTTGTGGAGCATGCTGAAAGAATCATAGCTAGTTTTTTAAACATCTAGATAACCACAGTCACAAAAGGATTTCTTTCTTTCTTTCTTTCTTTTTTTTCGAAAGAATGGAAAAAAATGCTTGAAAATAGATAAATGGCTTAGTGGTTCTTAAAAGGACGGTAAGTATGACCTGCTTGCAAGGGTCCTATTTTATTGATATATGCAGCTGAAACTCAGCAGATGGCATCTCCTGCTAGAAATTCATTCTCCAGCTGTGCTTTCCCATTTCATTCTTATCACAGCCTTTTTCTTGTCAATTCTAAAAAGCCTTCTAAAGTTAATAAACAAAATGATTTTTTTTAATAAAAAGACACTGAAATATATAAAGTACATAGGGCATGTGTTTGAATTGCTTCTTTTTCCTATTGTTACCCTAAATTATTTTACTAGCCTTGGGGTTCAGGAGATATGGTTGATACCATATATTGGTTATGCTGGTTTGTTACTGTTGAGTTTATTTTGTACCTTGACTGCTATTTTTCTACAGGTTGTCATTGTCTATTTATTATTATTATTTTAATGCTTTTTAAAATGTATATATTGTTAACTGTCTGGAGTCATGAACTGAGATTGGTGGCCAATATAAATCAACAATATAAACAATAAATAATCCAGCTGTCATAATTATGTCAAGAAAATTTTAGAAGGCTCACAACTGTAGCAAAGAAAAAAAGAAAAGAAAGGGGGGAAGGAAGGATTTCAAATAAATATTTGATTTCAAATAAATATTTTTTAAGAAAAATTAACATCTGCCTATATGATATAACAAATGCAATAAGTAGTGACTCAAAATATAAATTTGATTATTGGAATCATACATGCAATGTTAGATATATTTTACTTAGACTCGTTATAATCAGAAAAATATTAAAAATTTAAGGAAGATTTGCTGCTATTGTATTAAATTTTGATGTGTTTTCTAAGAACATTAGCCATAGGATGGTAAAACAAAGACTTTGGTTTAAGCCAAGGAACTAGCTTTAAAGCAAAGTTGTGTGCTTCATATAGTCTTTTCCTACTATGTATTTAATTTTAATTGAACAAATTTGAAATTAAAGCTGACCCCCCCCCCCAAAGAAAAAAAAAAAGCTAAGTAGTCTCAAACCTGGCTAAATCTTGAACAGAATCCACTAGAATTAACAGGGCTCTAAACTAAATTTAAGCTTAATCTCAAGATTAAAGCTAGAGACCATACCCATTGGTCTCAAAAAGTTAATAGCTTGGTTGGGCTTGAAACCACTAGGACTAAGCTAGAACAGAAAGTAAAAAAAACCTGTAAGAAGGCAATGGAAAACTACTTCATATTATTCCCAATAAAATTACATGGACTTGTCCATGACATCATCAGAAGTTCACCTTAACTTGAAGGACTTTTTAACTGTTTTTGTTTCTATTTATTTGTTTGTTTATGGTCTTTGCATCAGGACTTAGATTGAGAGTTTTATTTCCTTTTTACAACTTGGTTGCAATGTGTTTTATAAAATACATTATATAAATAAATACCATGGAATCTGATGTAGAAATAGAAAGTACTGGTTTGTTTTAATATACACTTTATCACAGTTACTAACACTTAAAAAAAAATGAAAGCCAAGGTTAGGTGGGGTTCAGTTTGTTCAAAACTGAAAGTTACAATCGGCACTATTACCATTCCATTATTTGTACATGTAAACTCTGCTGGGTACAGAGCATTGGTGTCAAACTCAATTTCACTGTGAGCTGCATCAGGGTTGTGTTTGACCTCGGGGCCATGGGCAGGGGGGGCAGGGCCAGCATGATGTCACTCGTGTCGGGAGATGCCTGTGGAGGCCTGAGTGCTCTGCCAGCAAAAAGGTCAGGCTCCTGAGATCAGTTTTCAGCTTGACAGCCTCCTGCACCCTCTGCCAACAAAAATGGAGCTCATGGACGTGTGCATAGCCTTCGCAAGCTGCATTTTTGGCTGGGACAACCTTTAGCAACCCTCTGACAGTGAAAATGGAACTCATAAGTAGCCCTTGTAAGCTCCATTTTGGCTAGAAGGGCCTGGGGCAACCCTCTGCCAGTGAAAGCAGAGCTTGTGGGGCACAGCCCTCACGAGCTCCATTTTTGCTGGCAGAGGCACCACGGGTAGGTCCTTCGCTATTTTCAGGGCGGCCCTGCAGCCTAGATCTAAGCACCCCGTGGGCTGGATCCGGCCTGCGGGCCTTGAGATTGACACCTCTGGTATAGAGGATAGGGGTGTCATTGGGCCTCTTAACAGCTTGGAAAGCAACCATTATTTCATCCTTATTTAAACCACTAGATATTACTGAGAAAGGAGAGTGGCTCATAGGATGTGGTCTTTGTATTGTTTTGTAGCTAATATTTCCTTTTAGCTCATGATTTTATTAGAAGATCACCCAGAGTAGTCTCATTTTGAAGGGGTACCTTTTCAGATTTGACTTCTGTTTAAAATATGAGCCAGGGTTACTTTAAAAAGTGACTTTGGGTTCATCACTCTCTCTCAGTGCAGTGTAGTTATTGTGGGAAAAATAGGAGGAGAAAGGAGTGTCAGTTATGTTTGCTGCCTAATTTGTAAAAATAATAAAGGTGGGAAATAAACACATATTATTCTTGAGGTAAAATCTAAAAATATGGACCATATTGGTTTCATTTGCGATGACATTTGTGGACCTTTAATGGTACAAGACCAGTTTGGTGTAGTACTTAAGGTATCAGCTAGAAACTGGGAGACCATGAGTCTAGTTCCAACTTAGGCACAGAGCCAGCTGCAAAACCTTGAGTCAGTTACTTTTTTTTGGCCCTAGGAAGGAGGTAATGGCAAACTATTTATGAAAAACCTTGCCAAGTAAACAGCAGAGACTTACTTGTCTGGGCAAGTCTCCTAGAATCAAACACAATTGACCACAATGGGAGGGAAGGAGAAAACAAGTGGTAATACTTGAATATCAGTTCCAGGACCAATCATTTTCTCCAACAAAAGCCTGAAATAAATGGCTTTGCAGAGATATCTAAGACCCAACTACCTGATCTAGCAACTCACATTTCAGAGGATCTGCATATTTATTGCTATGTGAAAGAGCTGTAGAGTTTTTAGCTGTTGCTAGACTGTAGGCCCCCAGCATCCTTCATGATGAGCCATGCTAGCTGAGGTTGCTGAAGCTATACTTTAGTAACATCTGGACATCAGAGTTTTCTTACGTCTTTTATAAATGCTTTAATAATTCTAAAATACATCAACCAAGGCTTTCATATACATCAAAGACCTCAAGGAAAACTTTCATATCCTGACCACCATCCATAAGAAATTCAGAGCACCCTAAAACTCTGAGCAATTTGGAGCAAAGAACAAAGAGGCACTACTTCCATAGAGTGCATCTCCTCGTTGTAAAAACCAGAGGAAAATATTCACAAGACTGTAGTATCCCTGCTTTTTTTTTTTTAACATAGTTTTGCACTTCTTTTAAAGATGTTGTCTTCTGCAAGTTTAGAAAAAAGAGAAAGGTTCTCCTTTTTCTCCTTGAATTTTATACCTGGCAATCTTTTCAAAGTTTACTTCCTCTCAATGGTGCCCAAGTGAAAGAAATACAGCCTTATTAAACATATCTGTAATGGGGTTTTAAATTAATAGAGACCCATGTAGGGAGTAGGAATGGTTATTTTCTTACATTCTTCTTCTTTATTATTACTTTTCTTAGAGCATGAAGCATTTTTACCAACACATGTGAGAATGTTTTTTTTTTTCCTACTGGTACATTTTAACATCTCATTCCAGCTAAATTCCCCCACTAAGCTGTAGGTTGCAGAGTGACCTGGAGCAGCTAAGCTCTGGTGGAAAAATATCTCTCTGCTGGCAGGAATCTCTGAGTTCATCTAAGGGCACAATGCTATGAATAGCACCACCATTAAACTTCTCACAATGCCTTGATGTACCCTACATCATGGTCATTGTAGGAAATTAATACAATAGCTAGACTCAATGACTGTCTTACTCAGAACACAAGAAGAGGTGTATCTATCCAGGTAGATATCTGCAATGAGACACTATCAACTTGCCGGTCTCATTTTTCACTCCAATCTCCCTCACAAATTTGTATTAACATGGAAGAAAGAATGTAAATAAACTCCTAAAGAAAAAGTGGGATATTAACAAACAAATAAATCAAAGAAATAGGTAGGAAGAACATTGAAATGAATGTAGCAGGGCAAACAATTAGGTAATTCAGGAGGATTGTAAGGTGCCAGGCTATCAATTGTAACTTTATGATAAGAGAGAGCTTTTGAATGATTATTTGGTTTCCCTGCCTTTCTACTGTGATGTGTGCTCAAGAGATTAACAAAGTTAAAAGAAAAATAGAATTTATAGTTAGAAACTATAAATTAACATTTAAACAGGCAATAACAGTGTCACAAAAGCCTGGGGAAAGAGGTACATTTCACTCATTTTCTAATGGAGTAATACTGGATGGAACCTTCTGTGTGTTATGTATCAGAAAAAGAAACCTATGATCCCAGGATCACTTCAAAGAGATCTTTCCTGCAGATCAGTGATTCTCAACCTTTTCTTCACCATGGACCCCTTTAAATACCTTTTATGGCCACAGATTATGGCCACTGACTCACCCCTCTAAGACCTAACTCAAGATTTAAATCATAACATTTCTTCAAGCCTTTGTGGACCCTCTGTGATGATATTGTCCCCCAGCCAGAGGTCCACAGGTTGAGAACCACTGCTGCAGATCATAATACCTAGACAGGTTTGTAAGAAAGGAGATGGTCCCAAGATAGTCGGATTTATAAACCATCTAGTCCTTTAAAGATCAATTCCAGTGATGTGGTAAGCAGTTGACAATGAGCACAGCCTTTACCTGATCCCCAATAGCAGCCAACCATCTTGCATCAACAACAGCAACCACAAGACCTTTTTTGAGGATAACCACCATGGTAAACATGCTACAAGTAATCCAAGTGGGAATAACTCTTGCCAAAACAGACTGTACGAGCTATAATTATGCAGAGGTGGTCCTCACCATAGATGCTACCTGCAATTGAGTAACAGCCATGGATCAAGAGGCATTCCCAGACCACAGAGCTGCTCCTTCAGAGACTACACAACCCATTCAAGGCAGACTGAGCTTCAGACTGCAGCTCCTTATTTAACTACAGTGCCCTTTTGCCTTGCCAGGATTGAATTTTTCTTTTGTTTCCTTTGCTCTGCTCTAAAAATAAATTATGCAAGGGAGGAAATATCTCTCAGACTAATGTATGTGGCAAGAGTAGAAGTGAAAGTCAGAATATGAGAACTTGGGAAAAACAGTACATCCTCTGATGGGAAGACTTCTATGTACTTAATCAACTACTTGAGAATGCTCTCTTTTGGTTTTATTTTCAGAAATGTATATCCTATTTATTCATATGCACGACAGGCAGCTTTCCTTTTTCACAAAAAGAGGCACCTTGTCTGGCTGAAAAGTACAGACAATATCCTAGTAACAGGTGATGTGATAGATGCACAAGTAGTCCTCAACATACAACCACAATTGAGCCCAAAATCTATCTTGTTAAGTGATAAATTTGTTAAGTGAGTTTTGCCCCATTTTACGACTTTTCCCTCCACATTTGTTAATGTGTATCACTGCAGTTCTTAAATTAGTAAAACGGTTGTTAAGTGAATCTGGTTTCTCCATTGACTTTGCTTGTCAATAGGGTGCAAAAGGGGATCACATGGACTCCAGGATTCTGCAACTGTCTTAAATCTGAGTTAGTTAAGTCACGTGACCATAGGGATGCTGCAATGGTCATAAATGTGAAAAAAATTTTCAGTGACATTTTAACTTTGAACAGTCACTAAATGAACTGTTGTAAGTCAAGGACCACCTTTAAAAACACAGAAGAAAAGACCAACATGCAACTATTCCCTTTCAAAATGATAATTAAGGGAAGAAAAAAAAGACTTTCTTCCTTACTTCTCAGTTATGAAGCAGATATATCTTGAAACATGATTCCTAACTCTTAGGTAATAGTTAGCATTTCTATAACAGCAATTGTTAGGATATCTTGGATATCTATGTCCATCAGACAGCCAAAGAAGATTGCAATCTGGTTTTTGAAGAAAATTATTGCCATACATCTTGTCCTGTTCAACATCATATGAATTCACAGTACAGGGAAGCTGCAGAAATAAACACTGGGCTGCATCAGCAAGAGAAATGGTTGAAGAACAAACACAATTTTGTCCTATATTGCATATATTTGCTGTCCTAACATGATCATTCAAGCCTTATATTCTCTCTCTTGATGACCAGTTTAATAAGGAGATGACCAATTTAATTGGTGTTTAACAAGATCGTTGGGAAGAAAGGTGTTCAGAAAACATTTTAATGCTCAATTTCTAATTTCAATATATAACAATATGTAAACAGACTTCTTTGAAATTTATATTTTTCTGAATTTGGCAGTCCCATTCTGCAATAACAAAAATAAAACCTACAATGGGTACAAAAAGTCTTATTACTTCCATGCGCTCATTATAGCTGTTTTAAAAAGCATATAAGAATAATATTTTGACAAAAACTTCAGGAAAAAAAATTGTTCTGTTTACAATTTGTTTATTCATTTATTATGCCTCTCTTCTCCCATAGAAGGGATTTTTATCCAATTTTACATTGTCAAGTTAGTATGTAAGTACAATTCCTTTAAAAATCTCATTGGTCTATATTTTATATGCAATTTTATTTTGTCAAAAATGAAAACTGAAAAAAAAATATTTTGACAAATTTGCATGCAAATCTTTATAAAATGGTGCAGGGAGAAAAAGTACAGGATTAAAAAACAAAAAAGAAGCTGAAAATTCAATACTGGTATTCCTATTCAGGAAACATGCGTCAGTACTGGACTTTTGGACTCTTTTTTTTTTCAATCTTAAAATCTTGAACAGATTCGCTCATATTACAGGCATAAATACTGAGAAACACAGCTGACAAACTAATAGAAGTTCAGAATACCCGCCTTCATGCATTAAAAAAAAGGTAAAACATGGATCATTTTAATGGATATTGAATCATGGTGCTTTTATTTTGACATATTAATATTTTAAATTTTAATATTAACATTTCAAAAAAGTTTTTCACATTCATTCACACCTTAAAAAGTGAATTAAACTGAATAGTAAATGTACACAGAAGAATACGATTTCCTCCTTCTTCCCCCCCCCCCCCGATGTATACAAACTACTTTTTAAAATTCTGTAGCGATTTTATCAAGTTGCAAATTAAGCTTAAATTAATATACTTAGTATTAGCTGTAGACAACAAAAGCAGAATCACTTGGACATAGCTATGCATTAGAAAGAAACATGGGGTCCGGTCTTCATTCTCTCCTTATAGCACTAATTTGGCAAGAAGAAAATGGCTTGAAGAATCATTAATGCACTACTAGCCTTTTAGATGGAAAACAGCTTATGCAAGAATGGATTATGCCAGGCCCTTACAATACAGGGTCACCTACTGTGAAACTTCTATAACTCTTAGATTTCCATATCCAGGCAGATTAAAAACTCATAACAATGTATTTATTCCAGAATTAAATCTGCTCTCATCTGTTCTAACATTAGGATTAAAAAAAAAAAAAAAAGTCCATATAAAGGTAGTCCTCGATTTACAACCACAATTGAGCCCGGAATTTCTGTTGCTAAATGAGACATTTGTTAAATGAACATTGCCCCATTTTACCGCCTTTCTTGCCACCATTGTTAAATGAATCACTGCACATGTTAAGTTAGTGACACGGTTCTTAAATGAATCTGGCTTTGACTCTGCTTGTCAGAAGGTCGCAAAAGGGAATCACTTGAAACTCGAATACCGCAACTGTCATAAATATGAGTCAGTTGCCAAGCATCTGAATTTTGACTATGGGGAAGCTGCAATGGTCGTAAGTGTGTGAAACGGTCATAAGTCATTTTTTCCAGTGCCGTTTTGTGACTTCGAACAGTCATTAAACGAACTGTTTGTAAGTCTGTATTTTATGAGAAGCTGTGAATATTATTTTTTATTTGCATTTATATGCTGCCCTTCTCCGGAGACTCAGGGCGGCTTACAGTCTTTAGAGCACATGCTAAGTGCTTAGCAATAGCCTTCATTCCATTGTATATGCCTGCTTATTACTAGGGCTTTTTGGGGCCCCCAAGAGGCATTTTTACAAAGTCAGCTTATTGCCCCCAACAATCTTGGGTCCTCAATTTACCTACCCCGAGAGGATGGAAGGCTGAGTCAACCTTGAGCCTGATGGGATTGGAGCCTGCACTAATTGCAGGCAGCTTGCACTAAGTGCTAGATGATTAACAGCCTGCACCACCAAGGCCCTTGTAATGCTTTACATACTTTCTGGTGTAAATTTTGAAGTGTCCCATTGCCTTGTTTCTTAAATGGATAGTGCACTTTTGTGATCAGGCTGGACATCATCAGTGGAAAGAAAAGCAAAACAAACAAACAAAAAATCTCCACTAACAATAGATTATGTAATCTGTGGGACCTCAATATTTTCTAACCACTTGAGGAACTGTTGAAATTAACCAATGGGAATGAGAATTCTTAAAAGACGGAGGGACAGTGTTATATACAGTAATACAGTGTTTATACTGTTACTAAACTGCACATTCAGCAGCAAACAGATTTAGAAACTGGCTGCTAGTTCTAGGTTGCAAAAACATGCAGGAATATCCTTTCGAAGAGGATATAAATAAAGGTTCAACCCTTCCTGTGGTCAGGTTCTTTATCACTTTAAATCAAGCCATGAGCATCCTCTCACCAGCTAGACATAAAAGATGCACAAAAACTTTTATCAAGTGAATCCGTTTTCTTCCTTTGAATGATAAGCTTTTTGGCTTATTATGTATTTGCCTGAATCCAAAATGGTCGTTTTTGGGGTTCCCAAGGAAATGAGAGTTATACTCTACAATAAGCTCAGGTTTCCAGACACTCAAAATGGTTCACAAGTCTGGTTAAGTGCAGTTGAAATAAAATGGCAGTGCAGTACATGATGACTTGTTAACCACCTCAGCCACGTAACCCAATCAGTGGAAGAACATGTATAAAATAAGATTTCTAATCTGGGACATCATTAAAAACAATGGCTAGTCATGACAGTATAAAATGAAAGATACAGATGTGTCAGCCATTATGAATACTTGCATGGAGTTTATATGCAACATATTGGCATCATTTATAACCTGATAATGATTTTAACTAAAGAAGAACAATAGTATGTGATGCAGTGGAGCTTGAAATCTGAGGAACTAAATACAGGATCTGAGATTAGGGAGTGGCTCAAAATGTAATGGAGAAGTCCATCTTAAAGCAGAGGAAATTCACTGCAACATTATTGCTTAAACAAACACATGAGAAAAAAAACTCTGTACTTGTATAACATCGAAATGTGAATCTATTGAGTTACACATCATACTAAGGAATAACAGCACTAGGACTGCAATCTTAAATGTTCTTCACACAAAAAACCCAAATTTTAAGCACTGAAAAAGAAAACATTTTTTTTTTTCCAAAATCTGTTCCAAAGGAGATCTAGGAAAAGTCGCTTCACCTTCATGGTGGCATGAACACTCTCATAGTTTGCACAACCCAAAGACCACATAGGCAATGAAGGAAGATCTTAACCCCTAGTGGACAGCCTCTGATGCAGTGTGGAAAAAAAAGAAAAGCCAAACCACATGGTTCAGATCCCAAATGATGAAGTTATTTGGGATTTTTTTAAAAAAAAGTTCCCTGAGAAGGAAACTACTTCCATGTGGACACCTCTGCTTCCTTGAATGTTGCAGGAGTGTTTAGAGCTCATTTCTTCATGCTGTTTGTTTATATAACTCAAGGTTGTACCTGAATTTGACTCAGCCAAATGGTGTTGTTTAGTTTGAAGTCCTGGATGATCATAGAATCATGGAACTCAAAAAGAGGCCTAAGACTTTTTAAGGTTGTGGTCAACCCCGACCTTTCTTCAAAAAAAACCTAAGCTTGAGAGACTGACTTTCAATTTTAGAGCTAATTATTTGATCAGACTGAGGCAACAATTGCTGCTGTTGCTACAATTACCAAGAGAACCTGTGGTATCAAAATAAATGAAGGCACCTACCATTTATGAAAACTTCCATGTCCACAAGAGCCAAGCCAAACACCAAGAATTCTAGCCACAAAAACATGGTTATATCCAGTGGTTATGTGTATCTTTACAAAACAGCATGTGGATGTCTGTCTCTGGAAAGTAAAATAAAAGTTATTGCTCTCTATGAAAGTCATGCAAAGTCCCCAGCATCAAATGTAGAACAGGCTGTACGCATACATTGAAACACGTCCTTATAATCCAAGAAGCAGCTTCCTCTGTCAAGCAAAATTTTAACTACTGGCAGTCTCACTCTACAGCAAAGTGATGTCAGTTCTACTCACTTCTCTAAAACCACTTTTTCTTCTTTCTTCAGTTTCCAGGAAGTAACAAAGAGAGTTTTTCCCCCCACTAACGTTATTGCAGTGCTGTGCTGATATCCTACTTAAGAAGCAATTGCTTCTGTATAATTGAACGTTGAAAGAATTTTAGATATTCTTGCCTTTGATCAAAGAAAAATAAATCCTGCTATTAAAAAAGAGAATCAGGCAAACTTTTCTATGGTATAATATGACAAGTTTAAAAACAAGTCTACACTAAACTATCTAATTCTTACTCACTAGTAAAGTAAATGAAGTAACTGTGCTGCATGATCAAGGAACTGCATTCATGATCAAGGAAGCTAGCTAGGGTTTTGGACATTGTAGTGCAACATAAGAAGAAATTAGCCTGAGTACTAATTTAAGAATCACTCATCTAAATTAGATGTATGCAACTTTTTCAGACCGAGATCCATTTTGGGCCTTCAAGAAGTATCAGTAGAAGGTCTGCCTTCCAAAAATGAATGAGGTTAGGAGGGAAATCAAACTAAATTTAAATGTAATTATAATGATATTTATATTAGTGTGCACATCTAATGACTCTTTTCTTTTATAGTCCAGTAACAACTTCTAGAGGGGATCTATGAAGAGTGTGCATTTCTTTTACTGATTGATCTGAGTGCTGTACAACACCAATTCATGGAACGTCCATCAAAAGGCTCAGCTGGCTCTATTTCCTCAGCTTCCCTTACCGGCAATCATTTACGCACAAAGAATATATGTCACTATGGGACAAGTGGGAATATGTGACTTTTCTCCAATCCTCTCTCCCATGTTACTCAGTGAGTAATCCTATGCTAATGCAGTTTTCAAAGCAGTAGAACTATTGAAGTCGTCATTTTCTATGAGATTGACAGCCATATAAATTTGATTAGTAAAATATAAATATAAACCCTGATGGAACTGTCCCATGATTTTATTGGTTTATTTATTAAATTGATATGGCACCCATCTTACTCTGAAAAGGAGCTCTGGACAGCCTAAAATTCAAATATATATTTAAAAGCATTAAATACAAAAACAAGAAGCAAAAATGGTAAAATGGTAGAGTGGTAGCATCTTTTCAGTGAATTCCACCTGCCACCTTCAACACTCCAAGCTAAGTGGCAGAGCCAGGTTTTAACAACCCCCTGGAAAGCCAAAAAGTGGGGGCGGGCCTCACCTCAGCCTGTTCAAGGTGATAGCTGCAGTAATTTTCACAAAGTTGACAAGAGGGTTGATTTGGGAATAGGCTGGCATAATATTTCTTTCCATAATGACCTGTGTATCTGTGCTGAAAGAAAGAAAAGAATAGATGATCATCCTGATGCTATCAGACATGGCATCCAAATTCTTGGGAGACAGTATTGAGTCCCCCACTTATCTAGGCATTTTCATTGTTCCAGGTGTTAGCTTCTTATGCTACCTTGAAAAAAAATGAAAAAAAAAATGAAGCAAGAAGATATTGAAAAGTGGAATAATAAAAAAACTCCCAATGACTCCTTTACGGATTAACATGTATTTCAACCATTTCTAAAGGGGATATAAAACTGTTTCATAAGGCTTTCTATATGGGAAAAAAAATACATTGTGTAGATATGCTAACTTCCACTGCAAGAGCCCATATACACAATCTTTTTTTTTTTTTCAAATCTTGACACTATGGTAAAGTATGTGTTGACATATTTCAAATGCCTGAGCATCAGCCAGTTATGGAAAGAAATAATGAGCTTTCAGGACAACAAACTTTCCATTTTTGAGGAAGACCCACTTGTTCTGATTTTAGTAAAAGCTAACCTCCCTGCTATTAGTCACATCATGGAAGAGTTGAAACCATGTTCAGTTATGATATAATTGAATACGTTGTTTAATATATAAAAAAAGACATGTAGTAGCAGCTGCTCATATGATTCACAAGTGTAGGTAGAATTCTGAAAATACAAAGACAGATATGTGTTTGCCAAATGATCATTTAAGGGAAGCTGTTATACTTTTTGATATTTGTAACAGACCAATTATTTAGCAATTATATTAGCTCTCCCGTCTGCATCTTCATTCTGCAAATGTTGTCACCTACTATATAACTATCTGCTGCTTAGCTTCAAAGAGCCCATAGGCAATTCCATCAAACAGAGGTGCATAATTGGTCTGTCAGTAATAGTGATTTTTTTTGTCTGTCATTGAGTCTCGGGGTCCATGCCATGGCATCTTAAGAGATTTAGCATCTATCAAATTAGATATGTGTTCTTTACTTTCTCTGAAAGAGAAATAAAATGGCTTTTCTGGATCTTGCCAGCTCTAGGTACATGCCTTCAAGAGTTCTTCTTAAAATAAGTTTTTGGCCAAAAATTTCACGAAACAAACATTTCCAATACTTCTGCTTGCCTAGGTCTATCAAATGTGGGCTGTAGAAATCCAGACGATCAAACAAAGAGATACTTTTAACCCTTTCCTCTCTTCTTCTAGTCATCCAGATGTTGGTAGCTCTGATATGATAATCTTAATCTCATCTATTTTTCCAACCTGAAAAGGGTGTGAGTTGTGTGAAGCTGGCTCAATTAGGAGGCTAGAAAAAGATATTTAATGAGAAGGGAACTCAGAGAGAAATAAAGAGGAAACAGATGGGTCAAAAAACAAGTTCACCAGCAGCCATGACATGACACGTTGCATATACCTCAACCAGCAGGTATATGCAACATGTCATGGCTATTGGAACCCTTTGCCTCTTTTTCAACAACTTTCCACAAATTCTTGTTTTTTTTTTTCTTTTAACCGACTTCTAGTACATCAGACATTGTTTAAAGGAAGAATGAGAAGAATTGAGTATCATTATTGTCATTTTTTTATACATAAAATCTTTCTCTAATAGACCAGCCGCACTTTTATTCAATTTCTTTTTGAAGTTCATCTAGAAGGAAAATTACAATATTGATACAGGTAGATCAGTGTATTTGTGTCTGTATACAGTACATGAATTATGTGTTTGTGGGGGGGGGGGAGGGTATGTGAATAATACATTCAGCTGATTACATTCAAATGCTTATTTGGAAAAGCAAAAATATTGATGATATCAGGTTCATGCAGTCCTTGCTCTCTATTACTTACATTTTTTCTCAGTAGTTGTTAAAGTAACTTATTATACAATGGGATGCATTTAAAATTTGTGCATAATATTCCTAATGATGCCTTCCCTGTAAAGTTTTATAGGGCTTTGGCTAAAAACAATAAAGAGCAATACAGTGATTTTTTAAAAGACAACAAAAATTTCTGTTGTGAAATTTTTGGGGAATGAAGAGCTCAGGATTTACATTAGTTAAAGTTAAGTTAAATTAAATTAACTGATTGACTTTTGTCTCAATACACTTCCACACAAAAATCATCACAATGACGGAATCCCCAATTATAACTTCAAAAAAGGCAACTATGACCTTATAAACAATGGTCTCTCATCCCTTGATTGGCAATTTCTATTCACTGGATGCAATACTGTAGAAGACCATTACAACATATTTTTACTTGAAATCAAAAGAGTCATCAAACTATATGTACCAATAACAACTCCCAAAACCAGAAAAAACAAATTATCCATAACAATAAGGAAGCTTCAATCCAAAAAGAAGTCACTTTGGCGGAAAAACAAATCTGGTCACATTGCCAACTTCAAAAGCCGATACAAAAATTTATGCCACCAGATAAAGACTGAATGCACTAATTATCACATTAAACAACAGGAAAACCTTCTATGCACCAATTCCACCTGTGCTTTCTACAATTTTGTAAACAACAAACTAAAAGACTCAAGGTCCATCCCACCCCTGAAAGGTAAAGACTGCAACGACGACACCATTAAAGCCAACCTCTTTAACACATTCTTTGGCTCAGTATTTGTAAACAGCAATAGATCATGCCCAGTATTTCCTAGTCGAACCACAGATAACTACAATGATCTAATACGTATCGATTTTACAGAACACAATGTTGAAAAAGCACTACGCAATCTAAAACTAACTCTATCTATTGGACCGGATGGAATATGTACCTACTTCTTTAAAAAGCTATCCACTGCCATAGCCGAACCTCTAAGCATAATCTTTGAAAAATCTTTCAGGACCAGCTCTTTGCCAAAACTATGGTCACAAACCACGGTCATTCCCTTCAAAAAGGGAGACCCCAGCCTAGTTGAAAATTACAGACCAATCTCTTTATGCTGAGTCATCTGTAAAGTCATGGAATCAATTATTAACTAATCCATCATCCTCCACTTAGAGACAAACAACCTATTCTCTAATAAACAATTTGGTTTCAGAAAGAAACTATCATGTAATCTGCAACTCTTACACTGCAAAAACATATAGACTATACAACTCAATCAGGGCAAAGCAATAGACACAATCTACATAGATTTCTGTAAAGCCTTTGATTCAGTGGTACACGACAAACTACTACTAAAAATAAAATCTTATGGTATCTCTGGACACCTGCATAACTGGATAGAAGCATTCCTGTCAAACAGACAACAAATGGTCAAAATTGGGAGCGTCCTATCAAATTCTGTACCTGTCAACAGTGGTGTCCCCCAAGGCAATGTTCTAGAACCAACTCTTTTCATACTCTACATAAATGACTGCTGTGATCATATTAAGAGCAACTGCGTTCTCTTCGCTGATGATGTAAAGTTATTCAACACCACAAACAAAACTGCTACCCTTCAAAAAGACCTTGACTATGTATCAAAATGGTCAAACAAATGGCAACTTCAAATCTCAACAAATAAATGCTCTGTCTTACATATTGGCAAAAAAATTCCGAAAATAAAATACAGGCTGAATAGTCAAGACCTTGTTGATGATCCAAACTCTGTCAAGGATCTTGGAGTACTCATCTCTAATGATCTAAGTGCTAGAGCCCACTGTAACTACATAGCCAAAAAGGCATTAAGAGTTGTTAACCTAACCTTACGTAGCTTTTTCTCTGGTAATATTACATTGATAACTAGAGCATACAAAACATTTGCTAGACCAATACTCAAATACAGCTCATCAGTCTGGAACCCACATTACGTAACTGATATTAACACCATTGAGAAAGTCCAAAAATATTTCACGAGAAGAGTTCTCCACTCCTCTACTCGTTGCAGAATATCTTATGCCACCAGACTTGAAATTCTAGACCTAGAAAATCTAGAACTACACCGCCTTCGGTCCGATCTAAGTATAGTATATAAAATCATATATTGCAATATCCTACCTGTCAATGAATACTTCAGCTTCAACCATAACAATACAAGAGCAAACAATAGATACAAACTCAAGGTTAATCGCACCAAATTTGATTGCAGGAAATACGACTTCAGCAACAGAGTGGAAAATGTCTGGAATACTCTACCTGACTCTGTGATTTCTTCCCCAAACCCCAAAAACTTTAACCTTAGACTGTCTACTATTGACCTCACCCCTTTCCTAAGAGGTCTGTAGCGGGCGTGCCTAAGCACACCAAAGTGCCTACCATCCCTGTCTTATTGTTTCTTTTATTTTTTTTTATTTTTCTTATATGTATCCATGTATTCATAACTATGTTTTTACTTATACCTATTATCTCGTAAGCAATTGACAAACCAAATAAATAAATAAATAATAAAGTTATCTTTCAGAAATAGCCAAGAACATAACTGAGGGGAAAAATTGAAAGAAGTAAGGGAGAAAGAAAAGATTCAAGTAAGTTGACAATTTTAATAGGAAATCTGAAAATAAGATTGATTTGAGATTTAATTATACTTTATACAGAATCAATAAAATACAATTGTATTATTTATATCCAAGTTTTTCTCTAGGAGTCTGATGTGGTACACATCCCATAGACTTCCCCCAAAACAGTCCAACCCACATTATACTCTCATAATTGATTGAATGCTTCTAGAATGCTAACATTCTTTTTTAGCTAAGCAAACAAGTTTTCTGTTCTTCTTTCATACATCTTCCTGCTCCTGATGTATGTATCTGTGGGTGTATACGTGCATACCTGTGCATGCATATGTGGGTGTTGACTTATTTTCACTGGGTGATCGAAGAGGTGAGAATCACGCCATCTGGTAAAAACAAGGGCACTTGTTACACTTAACATATTAGAACTATCTTGCTCTTCCCTGGAATTGAACCATCTGTTAGAGGCATGTTTAAATAATCCTTCATATTTGGTTAGACATTACACTGGATGCAGGACAACAATTATTTGCAAAAATAAATGCTGTACCTGGTCATAGTAAGATCTTTTAAAAAGAGTCTTTAGGAGAGTGTTTGGGAATAAAAAGTGAAAATTACTTACAAGAGTTTAATAATAATATAAATTAAACTAGCCTTTTTTGAACTGGAGTTACATAGCATGGCTTAAGAAGATAGCTCTGTTAATCTTTTTCACCACTGAAAATTATTTGCTTCTAAATGCTTATGAAATCAAAAGTGTGAATTCATATTTATGAAATTAGTTTATGTGAAACCTAAATGTTGTGATGATTAGAAATGATTTTTGACCAAAAACAGTAACTTAAAAAATTGAATAACTGATTCTGAGACCTAATCAATGAATGAATCTGGAAGAGGAATTAGAAAGCTGTGATCAGATTTGACCATTTAAAGTTGTATTTAAGATTTGAGGCTGAATTTAGCTAAAACTGTCTGAGAGGTATAAATCTCCTAGAAGAGGAAACGTTTTAGAATATAGATGGGAAGAACTATTGTAGGAAGTGAGTGAAATATATTTGATGGTTGCTAAGTGTGTATGTTTATTTTGTGTATGTATGTTGCTAAGTGTGTATGTTAAATTGTTTATAGATATGAACGTGGAAAGGAAACCAGAAGTGATACAGAGGGAAAACGGTGAATGGAATGGAGAATATATTTATTTATTTATTTATTAATCAAATTTATATACCGCCCTTCTCCCAGGGGACTCAGGGCGGTGTACAGCCTATCTAAAAACCCACAAATATACAAAAATTAAAAAAGTATTAAACCAATTTGGCTGATAAATAAAACTAAACAGGTCCCACCCCCCCACCTTAAAAACCCAATTTAAAATTTAAATACCATGGAGACCAAAATTAAAACCATTATCTCAGCCCAGGCCGGCCTGCTCAAAGAGCCAGGTCTTCAACGCGCGCCTGAAGGCCCTCAGGTCCGTGTCAGTACGAAGCTCCGGTGGCAGAGTATTCCAGAGGGCGGGGGCACCCACAGAGAAGGCCCTACCCCTCGGCGCTGCCAGACGACACATAGCGGCCGACGGCACCCGGAGCAGACCCTCTCTGTGGGAACGCACTGGCCTGTTGGGGATCACCGGCAGAATGCGGTCCTGAAGATAACCTGGTCCCATGCCATGGGTCGCCCTAAAGGTCAAAACTAGAACCTTAAAGCGAACCCGGAGAGCCACCGGCAACCAATGCAGCTCGCGCAGAAGTGGCGTCACATGGGCGCTACGCGACGCCCCCATAATCATCCGCGCGGCTGCATTTTGCACCAGCTGGAGTCTCCGGATGCTCCCCGCGGGGAGCCCCATGTAGAGGGCATTACAATAGTCCAGGCGAGAGGTGACAAGGACCTGAGTGACCGTGCGCAAGGCGTCCCGATCCAGGAAGGGCCGCAACCGGTAGATCCGACGGATCTGATGAAACGCCCCCCTGGAGACGGCCGCGATGTGATGTTCAAGCAACAGCCGTACATCCAGGAGGACACCCAGGTTGCGAGCCCTCTCTGTGGGGGGCAAAACTTCCCCCCCGATAGCCAGCAAAGGTGTCAGCTGGCTATATCGGGGCGCCGGAAACCACAGCCACTCGGTCTTGGATGGGTTGAGCCGAAGCCTGTTCCCGCCCATCCAATCCCGCACAGCCTCCAAGCTGTATATCAGACTAGCTATGTGGAAGTAGCCTGTTGCATACTAGTTAGTTCCAAACCAAATTAAATCTGTTTTATTTCAGTGTGCTTTCTTTTTCTTTTGTAGTTAGGCTTTGTTTTAGTTATTGATTTTGACTTAGTTATTTTATTAAGTATTTCTTTGATGTTGCCCAGTCTTCAGGGTCCTTTGGGATGGACTAGTTTATAAGTATTTTAAAACAAACAAACAATAAGACTCTGCCGTCCAATATAGGTAACTAAAGAAAATCTGCTAAGGAGCTTCCCATATCATAATGTATGGGAGTCTGGAGCAGATAATGGGCCTTTTTGAGTGGGTTCTTCATTCTATGGAATACCTGTCTCCTGGAAGTCTGATAGCCCAACCTCTTTGCTTTCTAGAAGGTACCCATTCAATGAGCTTTTTTGATTGTTAGTGGTTTGGGGTGACTATTGTAGATAATTTACTATTACTACTATTACTATTGAAGTGATGTTTGCCACAAAGAATCTATACAAATTGAACTGGATTGTAAATACTGATTGATAAAGAAATAAACAACTAAGTATTTAAATATGGATAAAATATTCAAGGGATCTTCTCATTAAAACATGCATGCAGCACTTCTTACTTTTTTGCAGTGATCTGAAATATGTGCAAGGACTACACTATTGCATGAAAAATGGAACTCTGACAAGTAGACAAGACAGTATTTGCCTTGAAGAAGTAGGTGGTTTTCAACAAAGCCATTTCATGCTAGAAGTTAGTATGTCCTGTTCTTCACATATATTGTCCCAAATCATTTCTATTGTACCTAGCTTCTTTGCCATTATCTATAGCTTCATTTTCCACTGCATCTTTGCCCCATCTGTGCCACCAGACTATGGTTTCCCCTTGTCTTATCATTCCTCCATCTCATTGATGCAACATCTACCTTTCCTTCTCATCAAGGTCTCCACTTTTCTTTCCCACCCAATTTCTTTCTTTAATGTTTCATTCATTTCATTATTCCATTGTTTTCCCTCCGTATCACTTCTGATTCCCATTCTATTCTCCTATTTTCCATCACTCTTCCGTCAGCTACTAAAGCTGCTTTCTTCTCGGGATCTCCTCCCATATTTTAAATGAGTGCCTTCGAATCTACGTGTCTCTCTCTGTGTGTGTGTTTTACTCTATATTTATTAATTTATTATTTGTGTTTGTGTGAATGTATGTATCTGCATTTCATTCTCAGTTACTGTGATTTTTTTACCCCTAACACACATCTGCAGGTGCAGATGGCTAAGGAGAGTGAGGACTGTGATGAAGGGCCAGGACCATCAGGGAGTAAACTGCTGCCTTCAGAGATTGTGGTGGCTGGCAGCAGCGATGAGGAGGTTCCTGAGGAGCCTGTGCCAAGTGCATGTGCATGAAGGATTGCTTGGAGGAAAGAACAATTACAGCAGCACAGGCAACTCAGGAGTAAGGCTGCAAGGTAATGGCCCCTCCCTCAAGAGGATAAAAGCCAGGTTTGGAAAAGTGTTCTTTGCAGACAGCAAAGAAGCTCTTCAGCTCAGTGATGGACATCTTAGTTCGTGTTTGGAGAATCTTGTAAATTAGTTCTTATCTCTGGGTTTTTGGCAGCCTTGACAAACAACTTGGCAAGGCTCTGTCTTGTCGGAGCTAATTAGTGGAAAGCAGGCTTCAGAACAGAATTCATTATTAAACCTTAAAAGGTGGGGGCTGCTGCCTTTGTCTGTGTTTGTTCTTTGGGAACCCGGTTGGATCAGAACAGAAGGCTGAGTCAATCTTGAGCCTGGTGAGATTCGATCTGCCAAATTGCAGGCAGTTGGCTGTAAGCAGATGTAGTCTGCAATTACTGCACTCTAACCACTGAGCCACCAAGGCTCTTTTATCATGCTTTCATGTCTACAGCAGAGGTGGCATTCAGCAGGTTCTGACCAGTTCTAGAGAACCGGTAGCAGAAATTTCAAATGTTTCAGAGAACTAGCAAATCCCACCTCTGACTGGAGATTTTACACTATCCTTCCCCTGCCACGCCCACCAAGCCATGCACACAGAGCCAGTAGTAAAAAAAATTGAATTCCACCACTGATCTGCAAGCTTTTTTATTATAAGAATGCTACTGAACATTGGCGTCATGATGATGTTGATCATGACGATGACAATGATGGTGATGATGACGACAATGATGTTTATAATGATAATGATGACAATTAATTGAATATAAATAGTTATAGAAGAAAGGGTCAAAGTCCATGGTTCTAATAACAACCCTATAATGTAACACTGAGAGCCAGTTTGGTGTAGTGTTAAGGCACCAGGCTAGAAACCAGACAACCATGGGTTTTAGTCCCATTTTACGCCCAAGGCCAGCTGGCTGACTGTCAGCCAGTCACTCCCTCTCAGTCCTTGCAAGAAGTCAATGGCAAACCATTTCTGGAATCTTGCCAAAAAAACCTGCAGGGATTTGTCCAGGTTGTCACTAGAAGTCAATATTGACTTGAAAGGGGATTTTTAAAAATGAGGTGTAGCGTTGGAGAAAGGTCACTTTATGACCTCTTCTTTTTAGGTACTTCGTTGGCATGTAGGCTAAGAATAACAAGAGGAATTCCATCCACAGCTTTATGTTTGTTTTCTCTTTCACCAAACCCAGTCTGTATTTCACATAAAAACAAGCTTTTATAATGAGTTTATGCATAATTTTTAATTGTACTTACTAAACAAATCTTGCTTTTAATTGTAGTTTTGTCTTTTGCCAATTTTTGCAGAACCTAGATGGGTCGTGTGGATCTGAATTTAATACACTGTTATCTGCAGATTAATAGCCATAGGAAGCTGCCATAAACAGATGAAATTAGGCTTTTTAAAGTACTTAGTTGAACTAAAACTATATAGCTAAGCCAAAACTGAAAGAGCTGAAGCTGATTCTCTCAAGCAAAGTAGAACAGGAAGCTCAGAGTGTAATATCATTTGTTTTTTTGTTTTTTTTTTCATTTCATCTATAAACTCCCTTTTAATGACCCTATAGTCCCTTAATTTAGGATAGAGCTAGGGCGACTGGATGGAGCTGAGCATTTACTGGCCGGATGCCCTTCCTGACACCATGTGGAGTTTGCAGCAGATATTTTATCTTTGCACCCTGAGAGAGAAACAACTGCTGCTACCTAGGATTGAACTCAACTTTCTGAGTGGGAGGAGAACATCTTCACCACTGGACTACCGCAGTACTTATTTTTCACTTCATCTATGAATGTGATTAATTAGCTTTTTTCCCCTTACGTTTGCCAGAGAGTTTTCAACCTTCAGCAAAGCTAGCAAATAATTTTTCTAGCGACGTTTTCTCTATGGGCAATGTTATTTCAAGTTTCCTAGTAAATTCCACTCAGTGATAGATCACAATGGGAGAAAACTGGACATGTGTAAAGAAATGCAACAGCAAATCCCTTAACCCAAATAAATGCCAATCCCTTACCTTCATTGTAACGATCCAGACAATTTCTTAAGATAAGAAAAACCCTTAGAATTGAGTTGCCTAGTCTGTCATTAGGTATCACTTAGTAGCTACTGGGTTCAAACAGAAACATGGTCATCATGATATTATTTACAATTAGATCTGTCATGCAGAAACCCTCAGAGTTCTCCTAATGGATCCAAGAGCTTCACAATTACAATTTTAGACCACTGTTCTTCTTGTTAACTTCATCCAATTTCACCTTGCTCTGGCTGAAATTCCAGTCTCAAGTAAGTCCAGTTAAAGGGAAGAGTTTTGATCAAGTTTTCATACAGAACACAGAACACTAACTAGCCCATCTTGGGCAATATTATAAAAAAATGAAACTAAGGCAACAAAATGAATTTGCATCTCAGTTAGAACAAGAAAAGAGGAACACCACAGCTGTACAACCTGACTGTAATGAAATATAAAGCTGATGATTTTATTATATATACCCAATAGGAACGAATATGCTACACATCAACATTTTTAATGCTTTTCTCATAGGAAGTTGTAGAAGCTATGAGTAGACACAGTACTACCAAGATGATGATTCAATACCTTAGTGAAATAATTCCAAGTAATGAAATAAAAGTATACTTATCTGATTTTCTAGGGCAAAAAAACTTTAGAGTCTTGTAGGACCAGAAGTTTGGAAATGAAACTTCTTTCATTTGGAGGGAAAATTCAGCATATTCTTCTTAAAATTTATAAATGTGGTGTTTGCTTTTATTTGTTGCTGGGGCACAAAATGTGTCTGTTTTGTTGTAATCGAGAGATCTTTCAAAGACCTGGGGAGAGAGGAGGAATTTGGGAAAGAACTACATAAAACAAGAGAAAAGGGGAACTAAGGAGGCTAAGCATTCATTTTGGACCAAGATCAAGGAGACTTCACTTCCTGAAGTACTGGACTCTCACAGTTCCTAGATAGTAAGGCCGTGCGGTACAGTAGGCTACGCTGAACTGAAAAATAGATGGCTAGAGGAACTATCAAGAGAATAATATCCTGTGATGCAAAGCAC
Source organism: Bungarus multicinctus (assembly GCA_023653725.1). Classification (NCBI taxonomy): domain Eukaryota; kingdom Metazoa; phylum Chordata; class Lepidosauria; order Squamata; family Elapidae; genus Bungarus; species Bungarus multicinctus. The sequence continues at coordinate 39,994,240 of CM042842.1, read as the reverse complement.
CAGTGGTGACAAAATTAGTTCAGGTTTCTCTTTGTTCTTGCGCTCCTTGCACTGTCTAAATCAGGTATCCAACCTTTGGCTTGTGGGCCACATGCAGCCCTGGACAGCTGGTAAATGCAGCCCCACAAATAAAAGAAGTTTATTATTGATATACATTAACTATGTCGTATATTTTATATAGGGCCAAAGTCAATTCTTCTTCACATAATGCAGCCCAGGCAGCAAAAAATTGGGTAGGCCAGGTCTATATGCATCTTGCAAATTTGTTGGGATGTGATACAACATTGGTTTCCATGAAGTACATCAATGGAAATGTATACAGAATAGGCTATGGAAGAATTGCGTGTTATCTTTTTTGTTGGCTTTTGAAAGCTGATAGTTATCAAAATCTGTCAAAAACCACAGTAGAATAGTTTTTCTTTCATACAAAGTTTTACCGTAAAGTCTATTTTCCCCCTTATACATAGTAAGGTTTTCCCCATCCTTCTAAAAATAAACTGCTTATATACATGATTCCAAACCATGGAAAAATTTGGTCCCCTTTTCATTTTTTTTCTTTTACCTTTTTAGTGTAGAATAAGGCAAGGCAGAATCAATTCTTAAGACAGTCTGTAAAGCTGTATGAAGGCTGATTTTTTTCCCTCTCCCAGCTGAGTTTAAAAACCAGACCATTCTGGCAAAAGATATAATGATAAATTAAAAACGAGGCCTTTCTCTCTCCCTCTCTTACTCTTTTATTTGTTAATGAAGTAAACAAAGATCAAATAAAGCTAAAAATAAGGTGAAAAAAAAATGTGTGTGCAGATATGTGCACATACATGTCTATACATACACGTGCATACCAGTGGTGGGATTCAATTTTTTTTACTACTGGTTCTGTGGGTGTGGCTTGGTGGGTGTGGTATGGCTTGGTGGGTATGGCTTGGTGGGTGTGACAGGGGAAGGATACTGCAAAATCTCCATTCCCACTCTGCTCCAGGGGAAGGATAGTGTAAAATATTCATTCCCTTCCCATTCCTGGAGGAAGGTTACCTCAAAATCCCGATTCCCTCTCCACCCCACTAACCTGCTTTTCAGCTCCGTTCTCCTGTGCAGGGCAACAAAAGAAGACCAGCTAATCAGCTGGGATTCAGGAGGCAGATGGGGGCAGGGCCAGTCAAAGGTGGTATTTGCCGGTACTCCAAACTACTCAAAATTTCTGCTACCAGTTCTGCAGAACTGGTCAGAACCTGCTGAATACCACCTCTGGTGCATACCTTCTGGTAACAATTCCACCTGATAACTGAAGCCCCAAGTTTGAGCGCAGATCCGCACTGTCAGGACTCCACAGAAGGCCACTAAGATTAAAGCCAACGTATTATCTTATGGGATGATGTTCCAGAGGACTGACACCATGGCAGAAAAGCCTCTCCTATGGGACTTTGCCAACCACTGCTCCTTGAACAAAAGTACTGTACCAACCCTTCCTGTTGGATAGAATAGTACAGATAGCTACAGCCAGGAAGAAGTGGTTCCATAAATAACCCAACAACTTGAATAAATTATAAATAAAATTAATAAAGCATGCAAACTGTCTTGAAAAAATGTACACCAATTCTGATCTGAAATATTTCTAGAGTTATATTCTGAACAATCAAAGAGTAGGGGAAAGATTTGCAAGTACATTCAAATAAATAACAAAGGCTTTTTCCTGTTCAGCATAGCCAAATTGTATCCTATGGCATGCTTATTAGAACTCTAACTCTTTAGGATATCCAGCTAGTGCATGTTTTGTTATCCATTTTTTAAAATGCATTTTAAAAAGAATATGGGAGGAACAAATGAAAAAGAGAGAGAGAGAGAGAGTGAAGGAAAGAAAGGAAAAAAGAGAACAGTTAGCTCCATTCAGGCAATTCACAAAGATCACCATATGGATGAAATACTGCTCTTGTTACAATCAATGGATGTTTGACTCCTGCTTTCAATAGATCCAAAAGTTTGTCTAAATTCTTTATGTTTGTTGCCTTCCTTTTTTCTGATCGTTTGTTTTAAAAGTGACTCAATTTTTTCTTGTACTATGATACATGTGGACTATGGTGTTTATTATTTCATCTCTCCCATTTTATGCAGGAATAGCCCAGGGCCGTTTTCAAAACAGAAGCAGGGGAGATAGGCAAGAGGCTTTGAAATCATTGTTACAGCATTCAGTAATCCCAACCGTCAGCAACCCGCATTCACAGGAAGTGTAAGAGACAAATGGGCTTTCTACTGAGGTCTCTTCCCTGATGTGACACTGCCACTGAGGATTGAATACAGAACATTTCACCAGGGGAAAAAAAAGTCAGAACAAATGCTTCCAAGTTTTATATTAAAGGCAAGGTTTCTGAAATTGTCCTCCAGTGAGCAGCTTTCAAAAGCTGGAAAATGAAACTACAGCAGTTACTAGAGAATCATCAGCCAGAAAATTGATTGCTTAGTACGTATCCATGGGCTTTTATCGCTAAACTATAAACCTAAAAGGGTATAGAACAAGATTCTTAAAAATATACAAAATTGCCATTTAAAACAATTAAAAAACAAAACAATACGAAGCATATACGATAACAGGAAACACAGAAGCAATGAACGCAGTAATGTGGTAACAAAGAGTTGGCAACTGATGAGTCTTCATTTGGTGCTGGAAAGCCCCAAGAATTGGCATTATCCACAAACACAATGACATTAGGAGGGCACCCACAACAGTTCATAAGAAGAGAGCGGCCACCTATGTTTCCATGTTTTCTGACTGGTTGGTATCAATCAACAGATTGGGCAGGGTCCATGTTGCTTCAGTTAAACAGTGCCATCTATCAGGACCTAGGAAATATGCCTCCTCTGTCACAGCAACCGTCCTCTGGAATGAGATTCTTCTAGAGATCCATGTATTTTCCATCCTAAAAATGTTTCAGAGAACCTCACTGATGTGGCTTTTCTCCCATGCTTTGGTTAGAGTGGATGGACACCCTTGATGGACGTGTTTCTGTGAATTTTTCTACTGAGTGCCCAGAACCTATCTTGTGTTTATCTGTTTGTTTGTTTGTTTATTTTTGTTTGCTATCCAGAATTGGTTTGGAGTTGGGCAGCATCGAAATAAATGTCCAAGAAGGAACTTTCTCAGGCTGTTGCATCAGTAAACATCCTTACAGCTATCCACTAGATAACCATAGTTAATTTAATAAAAATAAAGTACAATGAATTAACTGGGTCATAACTCATAGATACATTTGCTCAGAATTAGGTGATCCTTTAAGTATTGGGGATGCGGTAACTCAATGGCTAAAAATGCCGAGCAGAAAGGCCGGCAGTTTGGTGGTTCGAATCCCTAGCACCACATAATGGAGTGAGCTCCTGTTACTTGTCCCAGCTTCTGCCAACCTAGCAGTTCGAAAACATGTAAAAATGCAAGTAGAAAAATAGGAACCACTTTGATGGGAAGGTAACAGCGTTCCGTGCGCCTTCGGCATTTAGTCATGCTGGCCACATGACCATGGCAATGTTTTCAGACCACGCTGGCTCTTCGGCTTTGTAATGGAAATGAGCACCACCACCACCACCACCCCGAGCTGGAAATGACTAGCACATATGTGTGAGGGGAATCTTTACCTTCACTTTAAGTATTGGACCTTAGTTTTATTGGGTTGTCTCCTACCCCACTTGAAGTTCTTGCTGGAAGTAAAAGTATGGTTCCAACTGATTTAAGAATATAAGAAAAAACATGACTTGTTCGAATTGTAGAATTCTCTGGTTTTGGTTTTTCATTTGTAGTCATTTTATTATTCAGCTGGATCAGATACATTGAAGATGCTATTGGCGGGAGAGTAATGATATCTACGCAGATGAAAACAAAAATCAAAACAACTCAGAAGAACTACAATCACCTGATACAGCTATTGTTAATTTGTTGTTTTGTTTTAATAATTCATCCTCCTGATTTTGTAACATAGAAATGAGTGACTAGGGATTTCAGAACTTGAGGGTGAAGGTGCGTTCTCTGAGTTTGTGGGTTGGTTTCTGAATATTTCATTCCATCTTCAGCAGAGTTTTGAGGATGTCATCCCAAGAACTACTGACCACACAAAGTCCTTATAAACAGAAGAACACTGACATCCCCTAAACTTCACTGAAGATGTTTTCTAGCCTGGTAACAAAATGGTTGGAAACCAACCCACAAGCTCGAAGAACGAGCCTTCATCCTCATCCTACACCTGAGCCAGGGGTGGGATTCCACCAGTTCACACCTATTCGTTAGAACCAGTTGTTAACATTCTAAACAGTTCGGAGAACCGGTTGTTAGAAGAAATTACTGGCCTAATCCTGTCAGGAAGGCAGGAAGGAAACTTTCTGGTGTTGTTTACAGAAACTGCCTCTCCATTAACCCTTATTACATTCTTGGAAGGACTAAACTTCCTGTCTCTGGAAAGTCTCTTGAGTTTTTTTCCCCCTCCTTTGCTGGTACTTTGCTTGTGTGGAGGGACCATTCAAAGTTACAATGGCACTGAAAAAAGTGACTTATGACCATTTTTTCACACTTACGACTATTGCAGCATCCCCACAGTCATGAGAGGCCAGGCGAGGAGATGCGTGCCTCGATGTGCGTGATATTGAGTTGGCCACACCCATCTAATAACATGACCATCAAGCCATGACCACCCAGTCACATGACCACCAAGCCACGCCCACCACCTAAGCCATGCCACAGAACTGGTTGTTAAAAAATTTGAATCCCATCCCTGACCTGAGGTACCAATATTTTCCAGTATTTCAGACCGTCTTTGCCCTTTTTGTGACACACACAAATCTTATATCATCCAAAACAAACATTTTTTAAAAAAAGAAGTGAGTATACAAGAGGCATGAAACTTTATCTACTTGAAATTATCATAAGGGAGGGAAAAAAAACATGCAGTGTTCCAGGCAGACCACAAGATGGAGCTTGTTTGCTTCCGTTGGTGAGCTTGGGCAAAGGAAGTTGCTTCTAGACTCAACCTATAGTCAGAGGCTCAGGGAAAAATAATGTGCTGTACAGGTAATCCTTGACTTACAACAGTTCATTTAGTGACCGTTCAAAATTACAACAGCACTGAAAAAAGTGACTTATGACTGTTTTGCAAACTTACGACCTTTGTAGCCTCCTCATGATCATGTGACCAAACAACTGTCTTACTTAACAAAAGAGATTTTGGGCTGAATTGTGATCGTAAGTTGAGGACTACCTGCATTTCTTTCCTTTTCCTAGCCCCAGGACCCAGCACCTGCCTTTGATCACACAGAATCGAAACTTTTCTTTCTCCAGCCGTGAGGGAAACAGAAAATCCACCTCTTAACAGGATTTCACAGCTTTCTTTTTTTGTCATTTTGAAGAAGTAGGCTTTACGTTTGAGAGGGAGGAGGATGCATTCTATATTTAACACAAGTGCCTGACAGTCTGGGTAATTATGAAATATGAATGCAAGTTGACTTCACGACAGATTGTCTAAAATGTTTGCATTTCTCTATGTGTTGCTATAAAAAAATTGGACACAAATGCATGTATTAATTCAGAAGATGTAAAAGATTACAGTGTAACTGAATCTGAACTTTTTGGGGCTAATGGATAGGCAACTCAGAAAAAAAAAAAATCCTGCAACTTTGTTTTCATGTACGATTAAGTGCTGCGAGACTACTGATATGCTGAAAAAATGGAAAGGTTTGAATGCTTCCCACAATGGAGGAATGGCTGATGCAGATGATGCAACTTGTGGAGATGGCTAAATTAACTTCTTTGATCAGAGAAAAACAATATCTACATTTATAGCTAACTGGAAATCCCTTGTAGACTTTGCATGAAATGGAAAAAATGAACTTCTGACTTGTGGTATTTATTACCCTATTAGAAAAAAAGGTTGATAGAAAAAGGTGAAGGGTTTTTTTTTTATAATCATGGAGTAAGAGATCATTTTGTACTTATACTTGCTACAAAGGAAATTGGAAGTTTCTATTTCTTTTTATTTTTTTATTTCTGCACTTGCACTTCTTGCTCCTTCTTTCTTTCCTTCTTGCTTTCCATTCTAGATCAGTCTGTTTTAATTTTTATGTTCTCTATACAAATTTAATGAAATGGATTTTAAAAAAGAAATGTTTGCATTTCTCCTTAAAACCACGTGTATATTTTTACTGTCTATTCTCACTTGCATATTTAAGTCTTTTTATTTTTGTCATGTTTAGATTTTGGCTTGATATATTATTCCTTCAGTTAAGCAAAGCCAAAACAATGTATAAAGTTGTTACAATCTAATCTTGCTGTAATATGTTCCAAAGGTATCTATGAGATATTGGTATAACATTTAATAATGAAAACTTTAACTTGCTATTGCTGTAAATAATCAATTCTATATTTGCCAAACCTACCATCAATTGATTTAAAAATCTTGTGCAACCTGTTTTGTATAGCTGTTTGGAATATAACATTGGAATACCAATGTTCTGAAATGAAATAACCAGCTTTTTGTTGGTTAAACATTAAGAATCAGAATAGAGTTGTAAGGGACCTTGGAGGTCTTCTAGTCCAACCTTGTGCTCTAGCAGGAGACTCTATACCATTTCAGACTGGTGGTTGTCCAGTGTTTTCTTAAAAACCTCCAGTGACGAAGTACCCATACCTTTTGAAGGCAAGATGTTCCACTCAGAGGTGGTATTCAGCAGGTTCTGACCAGTTCTGGAGAACCGATAGTGGAAATTTTGAGTAGTTCGGAGAACTGGCAAATACCACCCCTGACTGGAGATTTTACAGTATCCTTTCCCTGCCACACCCACCAATCCACGCCCACAGAACCGGTAGTAAAAAAATTTGAATCCCACCCCTGGTTCCACTGCTTAATTGTCCTCGCTATTAGGAAGTTTCTTCTTAATTCCAGGTTGCTTTTCTCCTTGGTTAATTTCCATCCATTATTTCTTATCTTGTCTTCTGGTGCTTTAGAAAATAAGTTGACACCCCCTCCCCTTCTTTATTGCAGCCCCACAAGTAATGGCATACCGCTATCATGTCACCGCTAGTCCTTTTTAGTTTTATACCGGCCATACTCAATTGCTGCAATTGTTTTTCATATGTTTTTGTCTCCAGGCCCTTAGTCATCTTAGTTTCTCTTCTTTGCACTTTTTCCAAAGTCTCAGTGTCTTTTTTGTAATTTGGTGACCAAACCAAAACTGGATGCAGTATTCCAGGGGTGGTCCAGGGCTGGTATTCTACCAGTTCGGCCCAATTCGGCCAAAGCGGTAGTTCCGAGGGTCATCTGTGAGTGAACTGGTTTGCTCCAATGATCAACTACTGGGCCCGCCTGCCCGCCCCGGCTCTATTTTGACCTTTATTTCCTGGTTTTGAAGCTCAGTTGCTTTGCACAGCACAGCGGATTGCCACGTGTCAGCTGTTGAAGACACAATGAGAGTGCAGGATTGAAGGAAAAGGTCAATAGCATACCTTCTGTGTGTGTGCACATGCGAAGCCTGCCCACCAAGCCATGCCCACAGAACCGGAAGTAAAAAAAAAATGAATCCCACCATTGCTGTGGTCTTTATTAGTATTGCCTTATAAAGCAATACTGTCATGCCCCTGTTGGAGACCGACTCCGAGAGAGAGGAGGAACAGCCAACAGGGAGTGGAAGTGTGGCTTCGGAGGTTGTGAAGGAGGCTGAGGAAGGGCACAGGCTGGCTGGGCAGTCAGAGGAAGAACCAAGCCCAGGCCCTCTCCATCCTAAGACACACAGGGAGGAGGGGATAAGGGAGAAACGTGAATGGCGTGGTCTGTGGAGGAAAGTGCCTTGATCCCCTTCATGGGCTGCAGCTGTGCTAACTGTTTAAAAGGATGGACTGTGCATGGGCCAGTGCTAGAAACAAAGCATGAAAATATTTCTAGTCTGTCCATTCTTACCTGAGTTTGGCATCCTTCCTAGTGTGTATTCCCTCTCAATTTTATTTTAAAGCCCTTTTGATAAGATGAGCCAGTCGTTTTATGAGGCATTCAACAACTTCAAATAGATATGTCTGGACAAATACCTCTCCCCTCCCCCACCCTCAACACCAATTTCACTGGAAGAGTGGTGAGAGATACCCCAAATTGTACTGAGGTGGAATGTAATATTCATCATTTCATTTTAATGAAATCAAGCTCACTTGCCAGCCAGTCTATTGTATGTGACAATTGTGACACCAACTGACATTAAGAGGAGGGTGGAATAAAATAAAAATAATGCAATGGGGCATTTGGATGTCTTTTCCCAAAAGATGGAAGTAAGGAGATAACAGGCACCATATCTGCCATTCTTAATTCCTCATCATTCATACTCTTGAAGGGCTGGTTCATAATACAAGTTTGATAAATAAATAAATTATAGGATTAGTCTTCAAAAAGAGCAACTTCTTTTGGAAATAAGGAAAATGCTTTAGCAAATCCATGGTCCTTCTATATCTAGGGAGATTGTGCAACTGTTTTATTGACCTGACTCACCTATAAAGCTAAGCCCTAAAGTGGAAGATTTACATTGAGTTTAGTATGCAGTGCAAAATAGGTCACTTTCCCACAGTTTGTCGCTGCCTTTTTGCAGCAGATTGTTTTCAACTTCTCAGTTCAGTTTATGAATCTAAAATTCACTGGCGGTCTTCCACCCAAGACCTAACCAACCCAAACTCTGCTTCCTCACCAAATCCAGACAAGCTGGTGAAGTGTTGCCATCGGCAACAATTACAAATACAGTGGAAATACAAATACAGTGGAATATCCACTGTAGCAAAAACTCTTTCAAATAAATTAATGCAGTTAAAATAGTGCCTGTCCCCAAAAATGAATACAGCAAGGCTGCCTTGATAAGCAGATAGCAATACACTAACAGCATGCACTGATACATTATAATCCCTTGACTTATTTATATGCAGCATTATTTCACCATGACAGGAGAGGTCTGGATCTGAGGACTGGATCTCAACAATATCATGGAAAAAAGTAATATGACAAGACACATTTTGCTCAGAGATCCAGGGATCTCATTACTATGAGAATAAAAACCTGAAGCTAAATTCACAATTAAGCATCTTTACAGTTTTTTCCTCTGAATTTTTATTATCCAGATCTTGTGAAATTTGATCCATTATCCAGATCTTATGAGTTCTATTATCCAAATCTTGTGAGGTTTTCAGGAGTCAGTTTCAGGAGCCACTTCAAGATGGAACAGGCAGCATTCTGGACAATGAGTTGCCAGCTTAGGTCCATTTCAAATCAAATCAGATTTTTATTACAGTCTAAAAGCATCATGACACTTAGGCCCTAATCTGCAATGAAGACAAGAGTGTGCTTGTGCAGTTGAAGTAGAACTTGTGAAATTTTACTTCCTTCTAAGCTGTGTTTTCTCAAGAAATCTCTAACCCACATTTAATTGTGATTATTAAGGAAGGATGAATAACTTTTAGAATATTGTAATAAGGAACATTAATCCAACAGCAAGTAGAAGCCTTTGAACCAAACAAATGTATTTCTGGAAAATTATGAACTACTTTGATGTACTTTACTATCTGAGACTTACAATAATAATTGCAATTCATTTTTATCAAGTCACTTTAGAATTTCACATATTGCTAATAACTTTGCAAGCCAGTATAACTTTCAGAAAGAGTGTCTTCAAAATAGCAGAATTTCTGTTAAAGTGTAATAATAATAATAAGACAGTGAAGCTATTTTTAGTAATTATTTCTTTAGTAGAAATTTATCTGGGGGAATAATTTGCTATGAAATAAACAGTTAAAATGAATTGTGCTACTTAGAAAATGTTTATATTCATGTTGGTATATTAACATATTTTAAAAAACCATTAGTTTCAAAGGACAATACATTTGTGAAGACCTACAGGAAAAGATACAACAATCAGCAAGATTTTTACAACTTTTCTTCACAGGATAACAAATAAAAATAACAAAAATGAGTGGAATATGTTACTGAGTTTCAAGGCTTATGTTCTAATCACAGAAATCTGAAAAAAAAATTTTTAGAATTAAAATAGAAACTTTTCTCTCATGACTCACAAAACCCTATGTGTGGGTTGGTGTCATTATACTAGGGCATTTTCACAATGATTAATTTGAATTCAGAAGAAACAGTTGTGTTGAAATTCTAGTTCAGTGCCTTATGCACTGCTAGCTTCCTGAAATATACTGGTATATGCCATTTTGTATATAAAAACCCCTACGGGCATTAAATAAAAATCATCATTTAATTACCAACAGCTCTGACGATTCACTGCTGAAATTCATTGTGAAAGACAAAATGTGAATTGAGGTACAAATGCCATTATTTCTGTGTCACAGTACCTCCCTATGAGAGATTTGTTCAGTTGCCTCTGCTGACTAACACACTTAAAGCAAGGGTCCCCCTCACACAGTCTAGGTCCATAGCCTAGACTTGGCTGCAGAAACAAGTGAAGCCCCATCTGGGATGCAGGTAGCAAAACTATGGCCCCTCCAGTCCGCAGAAAATCCTTTCTCCACAGAACCAGTTCCTGGTGCCCAAAAGGTTGGGGGACATTGATTTAAAGGATTTCTCCAACTCTGATGCATCAGAGCTTTAGTCAGAGGTGGGCTTCCAAAAATTTTAGCACAGGGTTCTCTGCCTGGTTGCTGGGTGGGCGTGGTCATGTGGGCGTGGCCTAGACGGCCTCCTGCACCATGGCAGGGAGGTGTCTTTGCCCTCCCCGGGTATCAGAGGCTTTTCTTGAGCCTCTGGGGGGGAGAAAACAGCCTCCCTGGGCTCCAGAGGCTCTCTGGAAGCTCTGGGCCCATTTCTGGCCTTCCCGAACTTCAGGGAGGCCCATTTTTCACCCTGCACTAACTTGCAGCCAAAATAGGCCATGTGGGGACTCCTGGGAGGGACGGGGTGGGCAGGGCCAGCCTGAAGTGGGATTTGGGGGTTCTCCAAACTGCACAGAATCTTAGCTAGGGGCTCTCCGAAAGCCCCGCAAACTCCCAGAAGTCCACTCCTGGCTTTAGCCAAGGTTTCTGAATCAATGTGGCCTAACCTATTATCCCATTTAAACCAGTACCATCACTGCTAGTATCCTACAATAGCAATAGCATTTAGACTTATGGTATATGCATACCACTTCATAGTGCTTTACAGCACTCTCTGAGCAGTTTAGAGAGTCAGCATATTGCCCCTAACAATCTGGGTCTTTATTTTACCGACCTTGAAAGGATAGAAGGCTAGTCAACTTTGAGCCAGTGAGAATCGAACTGCTGGTAATAAGCAGAGTTTGCCTGCAATACTGAATTCTAACCACTGTGCCACCAAGACTCCTACCACTGATTGAACAGCAAAGGCTCCAGAGGTGTCTGCAGGTTAGGGTCCAAAAAGGTGGAGACATTGACCACGATGATGATGGCAGGGATGAAATTCAAAAATTTTCCCTACCAGATCTGTGGCTGTGGCTGTGGCCATGGCTTGGTATAATAGTAATAGCAACCAGGGACATTTTTTTTGCTGATTCAAATCGTTCCTACCACCTCTTCCAAGCCGGGCCGAGATGGTTGAATTTCACCCCTGGGTGATGGTGATCAAATCTCTGCTTATTTGTTTGTTTTTTAAAAAAATGTGCGTTGCACATGCAGAGTTTTGATCACAACTTAGTGGCTGTCCCTTTGATTTTTTGGGGCCACACCTTGCATCTCCCTGAGCAAAGCTATATCACAAGGCCAATTCAACTAGTATTCTTCAGTGTGATGCCAACCCTGGCTTCAAAAAAAAACCCCAATCATTTATTTCTCTAGTTTTTGAAAGTTTTTATTTCCAAGTTTAAGCAGGATATTTTCTGCATTGGTTCAATCAGCAAAACCTGAGCGTTTTGTGGAAAAAAATGCTGCTGTGCTATCCTATCCTCATTCCTATCATCTCTGCCTTAAAAAGAGGAGGAATATATACAAACATTTATTGTGGTGAAACCATTGAAACATGACATTGTTAATGTCCTCTAAAGCAGCATTTACCAACTTCAGCAACTTTAAGATTCATGAACTTCAACTCCCAGAATTCCCTAGCAGGCATGCTGGCTAGGACTTCTGGGAACTGAAGTCCACACATCTTAAGAATTAAGAAATTAAGAGACATTGCTCTAAAGCACCGGTGTCAAACTTGAAGCATCACATTGTTGTCACATGATATTTTGTGATGTTTTTCCCCTTCACGGAGCTGGGATGGGCATGGCCTGTGTGTGACTCATCCGGCCCGCAGGCCGCCAGTTTGACAACCCTGCTCTAAAGGTTAATGTTATACAGTGGTACCTCTGCTTACGAAATTAATTCGTTCCAGAAGCCATTTCGTAACCTGAAAATTTTGTAAGTAGAGGCACATTTTACCTGTAAATGTCCTAATCGGTTCCAAGCCCCCGAAATCCAGACTGTAATTCTTCGTTATTACTTCCTGCTTTGCTGGATTGCAAGCGCGAGACTGAGAACGCGGCGCGGTGCATGCGCACAGATCCCTCCTAGCCAATGGGATGCCAGGAAGATAACCAATGACAGCACAGCTCGGATGCGCCATTTTCCAAGAAAGCCTTTCATATCTTGAAACATATTCATAGGTAGAGACAATATTTTCTCGAAGACGCGTTTCGTAACCTGAAACTTTCATAAGTAGAGCCTCTCGTAAGTAGAGGTACCACTGTAACTATAAATATCCCATTTTCATTTCATTCTGCCCAAAATGTGAAGTATTGTCGGATTGTTAATTATGTTTTTCTTTTTAGTTTATGTTCTGCATTCTGTACAGTGGTAGATTTTGTCTTCTGTAAAGATGCAGATAGAGAAATTCAACAAAACATTCATACAAAGTCTTTATTGTTGGTTCATCAGGTATCCTCATAACTCACATTTGTGATGAAGTTCTTCTTAATGTCCTATCCTTTGCATATCTGTCTTACAGGTTAAAAGATGGTTATTTTCGTATCCCTTTCCTCTCGTAGCGGTAGAGGTAGAGCAGTTACCACGAGTCCGTGAGTTCAGGCAAAAGTGAAGAAACTCCCTCAACCCATCGAGGGTCAATTTAGTGACCAATCAGGATTACAGATATGGTCATGTGACATGGACTACATTTCCCAGGATACCTTAACTACATTTACCATGATGCATTCCCTTAAGGGGACAGCTCACAATTGCTAACTAACTATCCAATTCCCATACACTGGCTGGACAGCACAATCCCCACCTGGAATTGTAAATTCCATATTAAGAGAAGAAAAAACGGAATTAACTATATAACTAAGATAAGCAGTAGACAGTGCTTAACTGAATAGCAGATAACAATATAACTAAGATAAACAGTTATATAACTAAGAAAAAACAGTAAACATTAATAAAGCATCAAACAAAGCAAAGCATGCAAAGCTTGAGGTTCAATCTTCAAGTTCAGCCTATTGGTGCAAGTCTGCTGGTCACCTCTGGTGGCCTTTTAGGGTGTACAGGTACTCTTGGTGGCAATGGTGAAAGTCTGGTTGTCGCTTCTGGTGGCCTTTTAGGGTTGACAGGTACTCTTGGTGCCAATGGTGAAAGTCTGGTGGTCGCTTCTGGCGGCCTTTTAGGGTTGGAACAGTACTCTTGCTTCCACGGTGTCAAAGGGCATCGGGAAGCTGTTGGAAAGCATATGCTTGTGTAGAGCATCTTAGTGGATGTTTGGTGGTTGCTGGTGGCTGTTTAGGGTGTCCTAGCGAAAGTGTACTGGTTGCCAGCAGCCTTTTAGGCTGGAACGGCATTCTTGTTTCTGATGGTGCTAAAGGGCGTCAGAAGGCTGTTGGAATAGATGGTGCTAAGGCATTTGCCTGTGTTGGGGCCTGCATCCAATCGACACTGACAATTCTTGAGATTCCCCAACCCAGGTCTGTCTTGAAGGCAAAGGGTGAGTATCTCAGGTCTCTGACTACTAAGGCGTCAGGGGCATCGAAACCCAGCAAGAGCAAAATCTTGGCTTCAGGATCTAGGGCAGCAAAGAGATGAGCCATATGCTTCAGGTGAGGCATGTTGCTAGCTACCTCTGGTGTTGCAATGCAGTTGTGGTCATCTGGTATCCCATTCCATTCCAGCACGGGTGGCAGTAGGAACTGGGAACGTCCATCTAATGACTCTATACAGAGTCCAGTAGCTTCCCTCCCTGCCATGCATCTTGGTGTGGTGCATGTCGGTATTGTGAAGTGAACTTCTTCCTTCTGAATATCAAAGAGGTTGAAGAATGTGGACTTGGCTAGTGAGCAATCGCTCTGAGGGTCCAGTATTATATACATCTTCACTGCTTCTTCTGGGCATCCATCTGGGTAGACTTTGGCTAAGCAGATCTGACGACATGAGCGAGGGGCTGGTGTGCCATTGCACACTACTGTACAATTGACACTCACCACTGGCTCTGGGTGAACTTCTGTAGTACATTGATGCTCCTTGTTCAAAGGAGGACTACAAGATATCTGCAGTGGTGGATTGGCGTCTGGATGCAGCGCGGTCGGGTGTGTATCACTTTTGCAGATATGACATTGAACTTTGGCTGTGCAGTATTTGGGCAAATGTTTTGATTCACAACACTTGTTGCAGAATTGGAGCTCTTTTATCAACTTTTTCCTGTTGGTCAGGGATTTCACTGCTCAGCAAATGTTGAGTGTGGTCCAAAGGACAAAACTGGCTTCTCTTTGGAGTAGGAGATCTAAATTGGGTTGTATCTGATGAGTTCTCTACTGAACTGCGTATGGATGAGGAGTCGATCTTGGTTTTATGGACAACCATGAAGGGTTTCCCTTGCAATGTGCATAGGGCCTGTGGATGATATATGGTTGCTATTGTATCATTTTTCATTGGGAGGACTAACAGCTTTGAGTCCGCAGGCCCTGGGGGTGTTGCACACTGTTGCCTGGTGGGCCACGAATTCTTTGAGAATGGTAAAGGGTATAAAGTTGTGGCAACCTTTGGCCATGAAGGCGTCGGACAACTGGAGCCACTGTTCAATTAGCACCTGCGGGAGTTTTCAAACGATTCTGTTTTGCATGTCGACGTGGTCAAGACAGCGAGTCCCGCTAACCTGGGATCCCGTTGTGCTGCTTTCAGTTGTATAAGTATATTAGTGAGTTCCGCGATCAAGTGAGGCTTGTTGAGACTATTCAAGAGCATTGATTCTACTGCTGTGACAGCGCCATGCAGTTCATCGAGTCTTTTCCATGATAACCATAGGGCAGCATCTGGGTCATCTAAGTGGGAGGCATAAAGTGCCTGTGTTGCTGCAGCAGACTCCGGCCTAGCCATGCAATCAAGTGTATGAATACTTCATCGGATTTGAGGTGTGCGGCCTGAATGGGGCGTCAGAGAGTTTATATACACCGTTAGCGGCTAAATCTAGCTTTCCTCTGCTTACTGCCAACTCTCTCCAGTAGTCTGCATCATCTGTAGAGTTGGGGAGAGGCATTGACATAGAGGGGTCATCCCTTGGATTCTTGTAGGGTAGGCTCGAGTTGTATGTCAATGATGGGTTGAAGCCTTCCTCCCAGTACTTACGGAGGATGTCCTGCCATTCCAGAGACGATGGTGGAGCTTCACTCTGCTGCATAGGCTGGGCACGGTTATGTTGTTGTATCTGGGAGCCGGAGTGGTGTTGAGGTTGTGGCTGGAATGGTACTGCCTATGGATTGAGTGTGGCAGTTGTCATTGATGGCATGTCGACTTGTCGAGAAGTCATTGTAAGTAGTTGAGATTCATCCCTGTGCTTCCCTGGTTGTTGGAGACTGCTAGGCAACTGAGGCGGCTCGTTCTGCTCATTTTGTAGATAGTGTTGGTCATCCACGTAGGCCTTGACCCGTGTATCTGGGCTCTCTTCTCCCAAGTTTTCAAGGTTGAAGTTGAAGGAGGCGTTGTTGGCCATCTTCCGCCATGCTGTGGCCCATGTTGTCTTTGTTGCAGACTCTCTTTGCCGTTCGGCCGACTCCAATTTGGCCAGTTCTGACTGTTGTCTGGCCTGGGTCTTGGCCATTGTTGCTTGTTGTTTGGCCTGGGCTTTGGCTATTGTTGTTTGTTGTTCGGCCTGGGCCTTGGACATTTCTGCTGCTTTAGCTGCTATTTCTGTCTGGTGAGCCGCTACTGCTGCCTTCTGGCATGTTACCTCCTCTGTGGCGCATAGATGTACAGCAGCTTCTGCAGCTACCTCAGCTTCTGCAGCTCGGTCAGCATAACTTGCTGCTTTGGAGGCCTTAGATGTGCTACTGAGATGGGAGGATACTCTGGAAGGATGGTGAGAGCCAGCAGCAGAGAATTGACGTGACACACTGGAACCTGCTTGCCATCGAGGTTGGGATGGAGGGAGGAGGAATTCTTAGAATGGTGGGAGGAGGCTGCTTGTGATTGAAGTCCTTTGTTGGATGTGGCCTTCTCCCTCGGTATTTGCTCCTCCTGTAGCGCATCGAGGACCGTGGCCTGGATGGAATTTTTCTCTTCCCAGATGCAGTCTTTGTGTTCTTTGTTCACCTCCTCAAAGCATTGAATGTGTTCTTGGACCTCTGGGTCTTCCAGGTTCGACTGTATGTACTTAAGCTTACTTTCACTGTCTCTCCACCATGTGAGGTGCTCCTCTATCTCTTTCTGCATTAGTAGGAGGTTCTTGAGGGGCAACTTGCCTTTGGGAGTTCCACAGATCTTGACCAGCTACATCTATGCATCTGCATGATGGAGATACTGCCTGTCCCAATCCTCTCTGAAGTGTGCCACCGCAGGTGAGGTAAACTTTCTATGCCATCTGAGGTCATAGGCTTTCTGAGGTATCACAGCTTCTCCAGAGGGTTGGACAACTAAAACTTTTTTTGGGGCACCGGGCTCCACGTGTCCAACAAAGGTGGGTGGAAAATTCGAGTTGTCTAGTACATCAGAGACATCTGTCATGGCTAAAGCAGTTGCCATGTTTCAAATTGGCAAAAGGTAACTTTTGGAAAATTTAATGGTTTTCCATGCAATTCCCCTTTTTTGTACTAGGGGGTGCTATGTGCAGGTAGCAGAAAATAGAATTTCTGTTGAATTTAGTATTTGAGCATGTAGGTGGCACTGCAGAGTCTGGGTGGTACTAGCACAGTACACAGTATGGCTGCTTCTAGGGTGTGTTGTGTGCTTGCTACACAAGGAGGCACTAGAGGTTACGTTGCGAAGTCTAAAGACTTGGGGGCTAAATGCAGAAATTTACCTGTTAGTGTTGCTTGCTACACAAGATGGCACTAGAGGTTACGTTGTGAAGTCTAAAGACTTGGGGGCTAAATGCAGAAATTTGCCTGTTGCTTGCTACACAAGGTGGCACTAGAATGTCTGGAAGATGCTATTGCTACGCCCATGTTAGGTTGCAGTTGATCCTGGAACCTTGAATTAAATTGTTTAAATTTTCCACAATAGTTGCAAAAAAAGGATTTTCATTTGCAAACACGTATTTGAAAATTCTGGGAAATTTCTCCTTGAGCACCAGATGTTGCTGTGGACTGCTTTAAGACTCAGAAAATCTTACAGAGTCCTGCTGAAATTTCCTTTCTGGAATGTAAGCATTAACAATTCAGCAGAGATGACGTAGAACTCAAGAAAGCTAGCAGGAAAGGGTCCCTCTCTGCTTAAGGGGAGAAAGGAAGTCACTGTAAGTTTTTTAAGCCAAAAGGAAATGCACTCTTGGATTGGCTTTGTGTCTTGGGAGGGAGGGAAATCTGCATTTGTAAAGAGCTTTGAAACAAAGGCCCACATGGCAGGCCATTTCTATGGTGATGAGGTATTTTTATGGCTTGCATCCGGTATGGGCTGTTGGTTGGAATTGCCAATGAAATGCAGACTTTTTCTCAGAAGGAGGAAGAAGAGAGAAAAAAAGGAAGCCAAACTTTCTTTAGCTGCTGTAAATACATTCAATTCCTAGTTTTTAGCCCACAAAGGGAGATTGCATTCTTATCTGCATTAGAAAGGGAGTTGGTAACTGCAGGAATACAGAGACAAATGGAAGGCTTGGCCCCTCCCCCTGCTTGCACGAATGAGCTCCTTTTTGGTTAACAGCAATGTAACATGAGATAGAGCACGTCTTTCGCTGAAGAGAGAAGGGGGGAATTTATTCCTTCCTGCCTCTATATGTTGCGAGGTTTGATACAGACAAAGGAATCCAGCATTAGGAAAGGAAGAAAAAAAGGGAAGGCAGTGTCTTTCAAATTAACCATCTTTTTACAGTTCTGTATTCTGTACAGTGGTAGATTTTGTCTTCTGTACAGATTCAGATAGAGAAACTCAACAAAATATTAATACAAAGTCTTTATTATTGATTCATTAGGTATCCTCATAACTCACATTTGTGATGAAGTTCTTCTTAATGTCCTATCCTTTGCATATCTGTCTTACAGGTTAAAAGATGGTTATTTCCGTATCCCTTTCTTCCCATCTCGTAGTGGTAGAGGTAGACAGTTACCACGAGTCCGTGAGTTCAGGCAAGAGTGAAGAAACCACCCCCAACCCATCGAGGGTCAATTTAGTGACCAATCAGGATTACAGATGTGGTCATGTGACATGGACTACATTTCCCAGGATACCTTAACTACATTTACCATGATGTGTTCCCTTAAGGGGTCAGCTCACAATTGCTAACTAATTATCCAATTCTCATACACTGGCTGGACAGCACAGTTTATGAATGAATCTTTTGTTTAACATAAAACTTAAACTTAAGTCAATTTGCTCTCAGATTTCGATACAGAACTTTGAATTCAAATCATGCCCTCATCAGTTTTCCAATCTCCAAAGGGAATGGAATAAAGACTGATTTGTATGGGCCTAGAGATGGTACTTTGGGATTTTACCAGTTAGCTTTCTTTGCAGTAAACTGAGACCAGTGAATTCTGTAGCAGGAATGGATTCTCCTGCTAAATATTTTCAAAGCAGATTTGCTACTACCTGTATTAGTTCATGAGACTGAGCACAAGGAAAAATAATGTAATGAAAACTAAAGAGTAAAGAACAAAACGTCCCATTTGAAGATTAGCAATGAAGGAACATCAAGTGGTTTAATTAAATTTTGCAAAGATTTCACATGCATGCATTGTTCAGGCATTTTTTAAAAAAATCTGATATTATTTTACCATAAGTCTAAAGCTTCTTTTTGATAGAAAGGAAATCTTTGGAGCTTTTGAAAGCAGCCCATTTCCTTTTGTAAGTCTTCCATTATCACCTGCCATGTTCTCTCAGAAAAAGGTTTAATCTCCATAGCGGCTACTATCTTTGACTGCTGAGGCGGAGGGTTGCCAATGCTAATGATGCTTCAAAATGTCTCCTGCCCTGCAGAGAAAAAACATCCCTAGGTGAATGTTAATCCTGGGAAAAATGAAAGCATGAATGCTGGCCTGTGTCAGATTCCTCAACCACACCTCTGAGTTGTCTCAGTTAATAAAGAATGGGAAGGAATATAGGAATATGGCAATGTTTGCATTCTTTTATTCAAGAATCTCTGACAAACAGAGATTTACGCTTCTCCATTTTAAAGAAGGAAGTGACAGGGATCACATACAAACATACACCTATGATATATGTAATGTATGTATATATACCTGTGTATATATGGGATACACATATGGTATGTCTACAGAAAAATGGCTGGTTCAGGAAGCAGGCCACCTACCTGAGATTAAACAAATAAAAACCTTCATTTTACTCTTCCATCTGGAGTTCTCCATGTAACCTTGAGTCCTGAAGGTTCAACCTCAAATGACACCTTGCCTTAGATATGAGAGAGAAAGCTATTCCACCCCACAAACTTCAAATGTTTTCCACACTGATTTCCTCAAAATCAACATACCCTAAATTGTTTTTTTTTTCTTTCTTTTTTTTTAAGCAGCTATGGATTATATTGACAAACATAGCAGTCCTATCTTAGAAGTTTAAGGATATATATGGTCCTTCATCCAAAAATCAGTTTTAAGATTTAAATTTAGTAATTTGATCTTTTCCCAAGATAGATAAACAGACATCTGAATTTTCTGAGAGAATCCTTTTTGGAGGGTGAAAGTGAGATGCGGGCTCACACACATAACCAAAAAATTGTAATTGTAGATGAGGCAACATTACAGTGACAAATGTATACACAGCTTGATTTATATTTAAAAAAACATTTGATGATGGCATAAAAATGGGATGAACCAATGAAAAATAAGAATCTGAGAGAAAATGAAATACATTCACTAATCCCCAACAAAAAAAAGAAAATAGATTCCGCCTGGAGGTACCAAATTTAACACCTCCCAAATGATCTCTCCCTCTAGAGATGTTCATCAGGAATGTTGTATGCTGTACCTACGGAGGCACGTTATTCTAGAGGAAGGGTGCCACCACTGAGAGGACTATACTATGCAGCCCTGCAAATGGAAGTCCACAAGTGATGGGATTCTTCCAGAGGGCCAACTACTCACATCTTACAAAACAGGCAGCTTGGAACATGTAGTCTTGAAGATAACCAAACCCTAATTATGAACCTGATTCTTTTAAATGAGATTTTATCCTATACCTGTGCTGTCCAGCCAGTGTATGGGAATTGGATAAATAGTTAGCAATTGTAAGCTGTCCCCTTAAGGGAATGCATCATGGTAAATGTAGTTAAAGTATCCGGGGAAATGTAGTCCATTTCATGTGACCATATCTGTAATCCTGATTGGTCACTAAATTGACCCTCAATGGGTTGGGGAAGGTTTCTTCACTCTTTATTTATTTATTTATTTATTTATTTATTTGATTTGTCAATCGCTTACAAGATACAGGTATAAGAATAAACATAGTTTTGAACACATGAGATAGATACTTATAAGAAAAATAAAAAGAAACAATAGGACAGGGACGGTAGGCACATTGGTATGCTTATGCACGCCCCCTACAGGCCTTTTAGGAAAGGAGTGAGGTCAATAGTAGACAGTTTAAGGTTAAAGTTTTGGGGGTTTGGGGAAGAAACCACAGTCAGGTAGAGTATTCCAAACATTGACCACTCTGTTGCTGAAGTTGTATTTTCTGCAGTCAAGTTTGGTGTGGTTAACCTTGAGTTTGTATCTATTGTGTGCTCTTGTAATGTTATGATTGAAGCTGAAGTATTCATTTGCAGGTAGGACATTGCAATGTATGATTTTATATACTATATTTAGATCAGACCGAAGGCGGCATAGTTCTAGGTTTTCTAGGTCTAGAGTTTCAAGTCTGGTGGCATAAGGTATTCTGCAATGAGTAGAGGAGTGGAGAACTCCTCTTGTGAAATATTTCTGGACTTTTTCAATTTTTTTAATATCAGATACATGATATGGGTTCCAGACTGATGTGCTGTATTCAAGTATAGGTCTAGCAAATATTTTGTATGCTCTAGTTATTAGTGTAATATTACCAGAGAAAGAGCTACGTAAGATTAGGTTAACAACTCTTAACACCTTTTTGGCTATGTAGTTACAGTGGGCTCTAGCACTTAGATCATTAGAGATGAGTACTCCAAGGTACTTGACAAAGTTTGGATTCTCAACAAGGTCTTGACTATTTAGCTTGTATTTGTAGTATTGTCTGTGGTGTTGAATAGCTTTACATCATTAGCAAAGAGAACGCAGTTGCTCTTAATATGATCACAGAGGTCATTTATGTAGAGTATAAAGAGAATTGGTCCTAAAACACTGCCTTGGGGGACACCACTGTTGACAGGTACAGAATTTGATAGGACGCTCCCAATTTTGACCATTTGTTGTCTGTTTGACAGGAATGCTTCTATCCAGTTATGCAGGTGTCCAGAGATACCATAAGATTTTATTTTTAGTAGTAGTTTGTCGTGTACCACTGAATCAAAGGCTTTACAGAAGTCTATGTAGATTGTGTCTATTGCTTTGCCCTGATCGAGTTGTGTAGTCCATATGGTTTTGCAGTGTAAGAATTGCAGATTACAGGATGGTTTTTTTCTGAAACCAAATTGTTTATTAGAGAGTAGGTTGTTCGTCTCTAAGTGTAGGATAATGGATTGGTTAATAATTGATTCCATGACTTTACAGGTGATGCAGCATAAGGAGATTGGTCTGTAATTTTCAACTAGGTTGGGGTCTCCCTTTTTGAAGATGGGGATGACCGTGGCTTGTGACCATAATTTTGGCAAGGAGCTGGCCCTGAAAGATTTTTCAAAGATTATGCTTAGAGGTTCGGCTATGGCAGTGGATAGCTTTTTTAAGAAGTAGGCACATATTCCATCTGGTCCAATAAATAGAGATGGTTTTAGATTGCGCAGTGCTTTTTCAACAATGTCTTCTGTAAAATCGATATGTATTAGATCCCTATAGTTGTTTGTGGTTCGACTAGGAAGTATTGGGCTTGATCCATTGCTGTTTACAAATACTGTGTCAAAGAATGTGTTAAAGAGGTTTGCTTTGATGGTGTCATCATTGCAGTCTTTGCCATTAGGTCCTTTCAGAGGTGGAATGGACCTTGAGTCTTAGTTTGTTGTTTATAAAATTGTAGAAAGCACGGGTGGAATTTGTGCATAGAAGGTTTTCCTCTTGTTTAATGTGATAATTAGTGCATTTAGTTTTTATCTGGTGGCATAGATTTTTGTATAGGCTTTTGAAGTTGGCAACTTCAAAGTTGGAAGTTACCTGAACTCATGGACTCATGGTAACTACTGCTACGAGATGGGAGAAAAAGGATAAAGAGATAACCATCTTTTAACCTGTAAGACAGATATGCAAAGGATACGACATTAAGAAGAACTTCATCACAAATGTGAGTTATGAGGATACCTGATGAACCAATAATAAAGACTTTGTATGAATGTTTTGTTGAGTTTATCTATCTGCATCTGTACAGAAGACAAAATCTACCACTGTATAGAATACAGAACAGTAAAAAGATGTAAAGATCTGGAATCCCTGAGTAGAATGATGAATAGTTTGTTTGGATTTCCCTGCTAAAAGAAAAATAGAAAAACATTTAATCTTGATTCCTGGAAGAAGTAGAGTGAAGCAAAAGTAATTTGAACTTGTGATAAAGGCAAAGTTATTTTGAAGCCAGGAGTAAATGTGCATGCTATTCCTTTTATACTTCTCCCACAAACCTCTCATCTTGGAGCCAGGAAGGGGCAAATTCCCTCTCCTTTTCTCTTCAGCGAAAGAAATACTGTGTCTCAAATTACAACTCCTAACTCAGAAAGAACCAATTTGTAAAACAAAGGGAGGAGCCAGATTTTACCCATCTACCCTGTTTCTCCCCAGTTACTACCTACAAACTCTTTTTCAAATGCAGAGGAAGGAACTCAAAGTAATCTCTTCTTGTGGTCTAAGAAAATAAAAAACTGAAGCTACAATTCTCAGCAGTTGGAGAGGGTTTGCTTTTTTTTCTCTCTCTTTCTCTTCTTCACTTTCTGTTCCTATTTACAGCAGGAAGGGAGCAATAAAGATACCTTGCATTCCTTGTCATGATAGAAATGGATTACCAAGGTAGATAGCCATTGTCTTCAAAGCAATGGAGCCCACCCCCTTCCCAAGACACAAGCCTAATCCATGCTTGCTATTTGAATAAAGGAATGCAATGAGCAATTTCTGGTTAAAGGCTTAAAAGGTTCTTTAGCTTTTTCTCTCTTTACTGAACATTATAACATTTATGCAATGGACTTTGAACAAAGTATTCCATATTTTTAATAACTTTTCTTTCCAATCTAATCTGCTACCATTCAACTGCCAGCCTATAGCACCATCTGATGGTCAAGTAGAAATTTCACAGAGATTTCAAAAAAGTGGGGGGCGGGTTTAAGGATCTAGCTCCACCTTGTGGCAAGTAATGAATTTGCAGGACGTTTCCTAATTTTAGCAACTTCTTCACACTTTAACCCAAGGGTCAAGCATCACTAAGAGACCTAATCTGTGCTTAGCAACAATGTTTTCCACACCTAGCAATTATCGCAAACAGGCAAAACAGGCAAACGCTCTGCGCCAAACGTCTCCCAGAGTTTGCAACACACCCTGAGTGTACTCTGTCTGCGTCTCTCACTCTTGCAACGCACATCTCTAGTGGTCAACCACAGAAATTTGCAGAACTTGCTCAATTCAGCCACCCGCCTGCAGTGCCATCGACATGATCAAGTACTGAACTTCACAGAAGTTGTTACATTGAGTTACCTGCTTGCAGCGCACCCTAGTGGAAAAAGGGAATTGCACGGAAAACCACTAAAATTTCCAAATTCACCTTTTACCAATTTGAAGTATGGCAACTTCTTCATCCATGACAGATACCCCTGAAGTACCAGAGGACTCGAACCCTCCACCCACCCTAGATGTAAACATGAAGTCTGGTTCCCAAAACCCTCATCCGGACATCCAAACCTCCAAAGACATGGCAATACCTCAGAAGGCCTACAAAGGAAGCTTACCTTACCCATGGTGGCACACTTCAAAGAGGATTGGGACAGGTAGTATTGCCGTCATGCAGATGCATGGATGGAGCTGGTGAGGATCTGCAAAACCCCCAAAAGCAAGTTGCCTCTCAAGAACCTCCTGCTAATCCAGAAAGAGATAGATGAGCATCTCGCACGGTGCAGAGACAGTGAAAGTAAGCTTAAGTACATACAGTCGAACCTGGAAGACCCAGAGCTCCAAGAACACATTCAATGCTTCGAGGAGGTGAACAAAGAACATGAAGACTGCATCTGGGAAGAGAAAAACTCCCTCAGGCCACGCTCCTTGATGTACTACAGGAGGAGCAAATACCAAGGGAGAAGGCCACATCCGACAGAGGTCTTCAATCACAAGCAGCCTCCTCCCACCAAAAGCCTCTTCCCTCCATCCCAAGCCCACTAGATTGCAAGAAGGTTCTAGTGTCTCACACCAATTCTCTGCTGCTGGGTCTCACCATCCCTCCAGAGCATTCTCCCATCTCAGTGGTGCATCTAGGGCCTCCAAATTAGCAAGTTATGGTGACCAGGCTGCAGAAGCTGAAGTAGAAGCTGCAGTAGCAGATGCAGCTCTACGTTCAACAGAGGAGGTGACACGACAGAAGGCAGAAATAGCGGCCCAACAGGCAGAAATAGCCAAAGCTCAGGCCACAGCACAGGCCAAATTAGAGTTGGCTGAATGCAAAAAGACTCTGCAACAAAGATGGCATGGGCCACAGCATGGCGGAAGATGGCTGACAATACCTCCTTCAACTTCAACTTCGAAAACTTGGGAGAAGAGAGCCCAGATACACGGGTCAAAGCCTATGTGGATGAGCAGCACTCGCTTTGAAACAAGTAGGTGGAACCGCTTCAGATACCTAGAAGTCTCCCACCACCAAGGGAGTACAGAAATGAATCTCAACTACAAACTCAAAACGTCAGTTATGCAGCTGATGTTGTACGACCTAAAATACGAGATTCATTTCCCACCAACAGCAAACCTTCCCCAAATGATGTTGTACATACTAAGGTCCGAGATTCTCTTCCCAGAAACAGCAACCCTGCTCCAATGTCTCACGACCTGCTGGGCAAGCAAATTAGTCCACCAGTGATCACGGCTACTTCTTGCCAAGTAGACATGCAACCGACGACACCTGCCACACTCAATCCACAAGCAGTACCATTCCAGCCACAACCTCCACACTACCCGAGCCCACAGGCACAACAAGATAATCACGACCAACCTACACAGCAGCATGAAGCTCCACCATCGTCTCTGGAATGGCAGTATGACATCATCTGTAAGCACTGGGAGGAAGTCTACAACCCATTGTTGATATACAACTCAAGCCTACCCTATGAGAATCCAAGGGAAGACCCCTCTATGTCAATGCCCCTCCCCAATTCTACAAATGATGCAGACTACTGGAGAGAGTTGGCAGTAAGCAGAGGAAAGCTAGATTTAGCCGCTAACAATGTATATAAATTCTCTGATGAGCCAGGTGGTGCATATCTCCTATGGAATAACATTTTCCTGTGCCCCATTCAGGCTGCACACCTGAAATTGGATGAAGTACTTGTACACTTGATGAAGTACTTCTACACTTGATTGTGAGGGCCTGAGTCTGTCGCAGTAACATAGGCACTTTATGCCTCCCACTTAGACGATCCAGACACTACCCTTCGGTTGTCATGGAAAAGACTTGACAAACTGTATGGCGCTACCACAGCAGTAGAATCAATGCTCTTGAATAGTCTCAAAAGATTTCCTAAAATTCCTATCAACAAGCCTCACTTGATCGTGGAACTCTCTAATATACTTATACAACTGAAAGCGGCACAACGGGATCCCAGGTTAGCAGAATTTGCGTGTCTTGACCACATCAACATGCAAACCAGAATTGTTTGAAAACTCCCACAGGTGCTGATTGAACAGTGGCTCCAGTTGTCTGACGCCTTCATGACCAAGGGTCGCCACAACTTTATATCCTTTACCATTCTCGAAGAATTCATGGCCCACCAGGCAACAGTGTGCAACACCCCAGGGCCCGCAGACTCAGAGCTGTTAGTCCTCCCAATGAAAAATGATACCACAGCCATCATATATCATCCACAGGCCCTATGCACACTGTAAGGGAAAGACTCTTCATGGCTGTCCATAAGACCGAGGTACATTCCTCAAGGTACATTAAGAGTTCGGCAGCTAACTCATCCCATCCAACCCAATTTAGATCTTCAAATACAAGGAAAATACAGTTTTGTCCTTTGCACCACACTCGACATTTGCTGAACAGGTGCAATGGGTTAGCAGTGAAATCACTGCCCCAACAGCAAAAATTGATAAAGGCGTTCCAATTCTGCTACAAGTGTTGCGAATCCAAGCACCCGTCCAACTACTGCACAGCCAAGGTGCAATGCTACTTATGCAAAAGTGACCAGCACCCGACTGCGCTGCATCCAGATGCTGAGCCACCATGGCAGATATCTCATAGCCCTCCTTCGAACAGGAAACCTCACCATAGCACAGAAGCACACAGGGCTCCTTGGCAGGCTGCCAAACCACAACCAAAACCGATGATGAGTGTCAACTGCACGGCAGTGTGTGCCGACTCACCATGCCCTCATTCATGTCTTCCCATATGTTTAGCCAAAGTGTACCCTGAAGAACGCACCAAAGATACCGTGAAAATGTACGTGCTGATAGACACTCAAAGCACCTGCACCCTGGCCAGACTCACCTTTTTTGACCTCTTTGAGGTGCAACAGGACGAACTTCACTTCACTGTTTCAATGTGGCATGGACCAAGAAGCACAGCGGGGAGGAAAGCTACTGGACTCTGCAGAGAGTCATTGGATGAAAGTTCCCGGTTCCCACTGCCGCCTATGTTTGAATGCAATGGGGTACCGAATGACCACAGTCAGATCGCAATACCTGAGGTCATAAATAGCATGCCTCACCTACAGCATTTGGCTCATCACTTCCCCGCTCTAGATCCGGAGGCTGAAATCCTACACTTGCTGGGTAATAATGCCCTATGCGCCTTTCTCTTCTCCGAGTCAGTTGGCGGCCCTGTAGACAGCCCAGTGGCCATCAAATCCCCACTAGCATGGGGGATTGTAGGAGTAGTCTGTATCGATCGCCTACAGGCCTCAACCCGGTCAACTACCTTAGCTACCTCCATTCTCATGAATGGGAGATCATTTCACCTGACACCATGCCAAGATCACTTCATGCTTTCAACATCCAAACCTGTCTTGGGAGAGGCACTATTTCAGACTATCAGAGAAGACAATGACTTAGCTTTGTCCATTGAGGACAAAAAATTCCTTCACCTCATGGATAAGGAATTTCAACATAACGCAACCGGTAGTTGGGTCATGCCACTACCCTTTCACACTCCCAGACAATGCTTGCCAAACAACCAAAAATATGTGCTCTTCCGCCTCTTTAGCCTGAGACGAATCATGAAAGCTCATACGGTGGAGTTCTTGGACAAAATGATACGTAATGGACATGCTGAACTGGTCCCTCCCCTGGAAACTGATGAAGAATGTTGGTACCTGCTGTTCTTTGGAGAGTACCATCCACAGAAACCAGGCCAAATACGTGTAGTCTTCAACGCCAGTGCACAGTTTCAAGGCCATTCTCTGAATAAGGCCCTTCTGCAGGACCTGACCTCACGAATAGTCTCCTTGGGGCACTCATCCACTTTAGAAAATAAGCCATAGCAGTTATAGGCTGACATACAACAGATGTTCTATTGCTTCCTCATATGGGAAGATCACCGTAACTACTTCCATTTCTTCTGGTTCGGTGACGATCAGAACAACCAACAAATTTCTGAGTTCCGCATGAGGGTGCATGTATTTGGCAATGGCTCTTTCCCTGCAATTGCGAACTACAGTCTCCAACGTACTTCTTGAGAGGGAGGAGACAAATACGGAGCAGATGCTAAATGCTTTGTAGAACACAACTTCTATGTAGACGATGGCTTGAAATCCGTAGCCACTCCAGCGGAGGCCATAGACCTCTTGAAGAATACACAGCAAATGCTAGGAATGGCCAACCTCAAGCTACACCAGATAGCATCAAATAATGAAGAAGTCCTAAAGGCCTTTACTCCCGAGGACCATGTCAAGGGATTTCAAGACCTTGTTTTCACCTTGTGATGCCCCCTTCATCCAACGCAGTCTCGGCTTGTGTTGGGACTTGAAGGAAGACTTCTTCACCTCAGCCCTAAAGACCGGTTTCACGAGGAGAGGAGTACTGTCAACAGTTAACAGCCTGTTCGATCCTCTAGGGTTTGCAGCTCCTGTCACCATTCAAGGTAGAATCCTACTGTGCACGCTCTCCCAAAACACCAAAGATTGGGATGTACTGCCCCCATCAGAGCAGAAACAAGAATGGAAGTCATGGTGCACCTCTCTCTGCTGTCTCCAAGATGTTCACCTACATTGTACGTATGTTCCCATCTCGCCCTTCACGGCACACAGAAAGGAACTACATGTTTTTTCAGATGCCTCAACAAAGGCAATAGCAGCCATGGCATACCTCAAAGTCTACGGCAGGGAGAGCAACATATATGTTGGATTCGTCATGGGAAAGGCAAAACTAGCACTGCAAAAAGGTCATACAGTACCACGGCTGGAACTTTGTGGAGCTGCGCTGGCAGTGGAACTATCAGACACGATAATGAAGATGATAGATCTTCCCTTAGAACCCACCACCTTCTATACAGACAGCAGAATGGTACTGGGTTATATCTACAACGAGAGTAGGCGCTTCTATGTTTATGTGAACAACAGAGTTGAGCGGATCAGGAGATCTTCTAAACCAGCACAGTGGTGGTATGTTCCAACTGATCAGAACCCTGCAGATCATGCAACAAGGTCTATTCCTGCATTCCAGTTATCAACTTCTACCTGCCTCAAAGGACCCGAGTTCTTGTGGCATACAGACAACTTGAAGCCAGGGAAACCCAATATGTATGAACTGCTAGATCCAGATAATGATGGCAACATTTGATCACTGGTTAAGAAAGAAGAACCCATCACCCTTTTGGTCATCTGCCTAGCAATGACATTCCAATGCAAGAAGATAAGCCTCTTAAAACCTGCTTGAACGCTTCTCCCGATGGAAACCTCTCGTACTGGGAATAACTGTGCTCGTCCACACAGTCGTCTATCTCTCGGTCATCGAAAATGCTTCAAGTCATACGTCCCAAACCACTGCATTCATGCTGAGAGACGAATATTAAGAAGTGTACAACAAGATGCATATCCATCAGAATATGGATGCCTGAGTGCAGGGAAGCCCATACCACAATCTAGTCCACTTCTGAGACTGAACCCATACCTTTACGACCAGGAGGTACTGCAAGTAGGAGGTTGCCTACACAAAGCAGAAATGGATTCACCCAGCAAGCATCCCATCATCCTTCCGACTAACCAACATGTAACGAGACTGTTACTACAATACTACCACGAACTAATCCATCATCAAGGCCTCCACTTCACAGAAGGTGTCCTCAGAGCAAGTGGACTCTGGATCATAGGTGCCAAAAGATGCATTACAACTGTTCTGCAGTCTTGCTTCCATTGTATCAAGCAACAAAGTCAGACTCTACACTAGATGATGGCTGACCTACCACCTGAGTTCCTGAGTTCTGAACCACCATTCATCAATATAGGCCTTGATGTATTCGGCCCTTGGTTGTTTCTGCCTGACAGACCAGGGGCGGTCAAGCTAACATGTCTCAGCATTTGAGCGCTCCATATCGAAGTCATCGAATCTATGGACGCCTCTTGCTTCATCAACGCCCTGAGAAGGTTTCAAGCTCACAGATGCCCAGTCAAGGTATTCAGATCTGACTGTGGAACAAACTTTGTAGGCACTTGTAAAGAACTACAGATAGAAGATGGCATGTGCCCTGACTCACCAATCAATGGCTACCTTAAAGCCAACAAGTGCAGATGGATAGTTAATCCTCCCCACGCAACTCACATGGGAGGAACATGGGAATGTATGATTGATATAGCTCATCGAAGCGTTGATTCCATGTTTGCAAAAACACCTAAACTGACACATGAGACTCTCTCCAGCCTTATGGCAGAAGTTGAGGCCACCATCAATGGTAGGCCCTTAGTTCCGGTCTCTTCAGATCCTGAGAATTCAACCATTCTCATTCCAGCTGCCTTGCTAACTCAGAAGACGGGTGATTGGTCTGCGCCGTTAGGGAACTTTGATTCTAAGCACTTATACAAACAACAATGGAGACAAGTTCAACAGCTTGCCAACACCTTTTGGAACTGTTGGAAGCAAGAATACCTGTCTACCCAACAAGACAGCCATAAATGGAAGACCAAAGAACCGAACCTCATAGAGGGAGACCTTGTCTTGCTGAAAGACAAGGATGTGAATCGCAACACATGGCCTATGGACTTGTGTCTCAAATCCTGCCCAGCTCTGATGGACTAATCCACAAAGTCAAGGTCCTGATAGTGAGGTCACTAAATTCACTAGTGACCAGCAGACTTTCACCAAGAAGCTCTACATCAGACTGGTCACCGACCTTGTGCTACTGCGGAGAAAGGCTAAACTTGAAGATTCAACCTCAAGCTTTGCATGCTTTGCTTTGTTTGATGCTTTATTAATGTTTACTGTTTCTCTTAGTCATATAGCTAACTGTTTATCTTAGTTATATCGTTATATGCTCTTCAGTTAGTATTATTGTCTACTGCTTATCTTAGTTTATAGTTAATTCCCTTTTTTTTCTTCTCTTAATAGTAGAATTTACAATTCCAGGTGGGGAGTGTGCTGTCCAGCCAGTGTATGGGAATTGGATAGGTAGTTAGCAATTGTGAGCTATCCCCTTAAGGGAATGCATCATGGTAAATGTAGTTAAGGTATCCTGAGAAATGTAGTCCATGTCACGTAACCACATCTGTAATCCTGATTGGTCATTAAATTGACCCTCAATGGGTTGGGGGAGGTTTCTTCACTCTTGCCTGAACTTACGGACTCATGGTAACTACCGCTACGAGATAGGAGAAAAGGGATAAGGAGATAACCATCTTTTTACCTACAAGACAGATATGCAAAGGATTGGTCATTAAAGAAGACCTTCATCACAAATGTGAGTTATGAGGATACCTGATGAACCAATAATAAAGACTTTGTATGAATGTTTTGTTGAGTTTATCTATCTGCATCTGTACAGAAGACAAAATCTACCACTGTACAGAATACAGAACAATACCATATGAATCATTTACCTGAATCTTTATCCAGTTCATCAGTTTTTTCCACACCCAAAATAATTCTATCTTGTCTTGATTAAAGTTTGGTCTGTTGCTGTCATCACTCATTCCCATGATTTTGCATTCTCCGTTATCATCTAAAACCAACTTCTTTGAAAAGTATTAAGAAAAATGTTTTAGCTTAGTAGCTGCGTTCAGTGATACATTCATTTCTGTAAGTATTCAGAGAGAGAGAGAGAGAGAGAGAGAGAATTTGTGAATCCATTTTAGATTTAGATTGTGCAAAACAATTAGGTGAAGCCAGCATTTCCAGCAAGAGGAAAACAAATTACCTATAAATTGTGTATACAATGCAGTGTCATAAGAAATCTCAGCTTTATTTTAATTTCAAGTGCTACTAAGCCTTCAGAACCAACCAATGTTATGCAATACAAATTTTCCCAAATATGTTGGGAAGATGAAACAGACAAAACAGACAAAGAGGCAATGGAAGTGGTACAATTCAAGCCCCATCCATTTTATAAATGGATAAATGTTGTATGCAGGTACAAAGGGGCACAGCTTTAAACACACTGCTATAAAAATCCCTGCATTTTTTTACTGTTTTCACCTTCCCTGTATATCAATGCTCCTCACAACTTTGTGAGTCATGTGTTTTGTGATTGAGAGCTGCAGATTACACACTGACCCATTACCTTTTAAGTTTTATCATGAATCCAGAGAAGCAACAGACAATTTTATTTTACTCATTTTATTTTATAAACAAAGCAAGGAGGATATGCAAGATCATTTGAGGAAGATATTGGGTAAACCAATTATTACATTCACACAGAAATATAAAATAAATGCCTAATACAAAATAAAAGCAATATTGAATTAATTCTTCATACGTTGGTTTTGTTCTCATAAAAGAAGCAATTTCTAAACCATCTGTTCTGCACCTGATCCATTTTACCTCATCCTGTCTTTAGCAGAACAGAGCGATTGGAGAAGAAGGAATTACAAGAGAGTAAAGAGGTATACAGTCGGGATGTCACCAGTGCATTGCTTTTAATGTATATTCCCCATAAGTGTCCCTACTTATTCTCTTTAATCCTTTTCTTTCCAATTAATGTAAATACAGACATTAATTCTCTTCTTGCTAATTATCCCAGCACAGGATAGGCATTTCAAAGGGCAGAAGAGTGGTGAAAAGGAAAGCACGATCGTGATTTCCCACTTAATGACCACTTCACTTAGTGATGGAGTTGCCAGGTCCAATTGTGGTTGAAAATGTGGACTGTTTGTACTTGTATCCAAAGGATTAGATTTCACCCCGAACAGATCCAATGATGCATAGGGCTTACCTAAGCAATACCATGGGAGTTGTAGGTTTAATTTGCCAATTAATTAATTAATTAATTAATCAATTAATTAATGACATTGATTAATTCTTACTTTTCATGATATAAGGTGAAGTGCAAGAGAATCCATGCAGAAATGGGGCTTCTCTAGGCTCCTTTGGTTTTCATATGTGGAGGAGCAGTGTTTGTTGTTATTACTTTGTTCATTTCATTCCATTCCATGGAAAAAGGGGGAGGAAAGGGGAAGTGGAATTGATGGATTCCATCTTAGAATCAGATGGAAGTACAGATTCTAAATTAAAATAAATAATAAAATCTCTAAATTAACTCTCAGTGATGAATCTATTCCTGGAAGAAGAGATGGCCAGAACTAGATTGCTTGTCTTGTGAAAGCAGAAGGCTGAAGACATCCCTGGTCCTTGTGATTCAGGGTGACTTTTGGGGGGAAAAGGTGACAGGAGCCCTTTCTGTTGTTCAGCTGCCTCAAACTGATATTCTTGTATCATCAATCAGTTCTGAGATATTTGTGATATAGCTAGCCTTGCTAGATACTGCCATGACTAGCGATTGTTACTATTAATAGTAGTATGTTGCTAGTACTTTCAGTTTTCCCAATTCTTCATTGCCTTGCCCATTTTATGAGTTGATTCTTGCAAGAAGGAAACTATGTTATTTCTGTATAGGTTTTCTTCCTTCTGATTTATTTCTTTTGGCTCTCCATATTTTGCACTGAATTTAATATTTGTCCCTGCAGGCTTTACAAGGCTGGTTACTATTCCAGACCCTACTTTCTCATTTGTAATCTCTGATCTATTGCCCTTGTTTTTGCATGCCTCTCTAGCTTCAGCCTATTGCACAAAAACCTTCTGCCTTGTTTACAACTGGTTTTTCTACCCATTGGTCCCAGGAAACAGGTGGCATCAAGTTCCTATCTAGGGAGGGAGACCTTTCCTCTTTCCTTCCTGGGCTGAGTGGCAGCATCACAAATTCTAATTAAGATACTTTCCATTCTTCTTTAAGAATGACCTCTACTGTTGGATGAAAAGAAGTGCATTATTTTCTTAAGGTCCCAAATTCAGATTCTATATCTTCCATTTTATCTAAATAGAGCTATCAAGACTACAAACATTCAGACCAGCCCTAGGCCTTTCTTTCTTTCTTTCTTTCTTTCTTTCTTTCTTTCTTTCTTTCTTTCTTTCTTTCTTTCTTTCTTTCTTTCTTTCTTTCTTTCTTTTTATCTTTTTTATCTTTCTTTTTTTCTTCCTTCATTCCTTCCTTTCTCTTGCTATCACTTATTTCTCTTTTTCACTCTCTTTCTTTCTTTCTTTTTCTCTATCTCTGTCTTTACTTCTGTTTTTTCTTTCTGTTCTTTCTTCTTTTTATCTCTCTCTCTCTCTCTTATTCTCTCTCTCTCCTCCTTTTTCTCTATCCTTTCTTCCCTCCCTCCCTCCCTTCCTCCCTCCCTTCCTTCTTTCCTGTCTTCCTTCTTTCTTTTTCTCTGGGTGGTGAACAGAATAAAAGCACAATACAATAAAACAAGGATTTAAAAGAATAAACAACGTTGAGGCCTAATAAAACTTGCATCCATCCACTAACCACCCAATGCCAGCTCTACCAACATTATGGACACAGTGCCTGGGGTGTGTGTGAAATCTCCACAGTGCCTTGGGGAAGGGGAGGAGCCAGATCTTCACTGCTTTCCCAAAGGCCAACAGTGTCAGAGCTCTGTATTGCTTAGTGGAGACTGTTTCATCATGATAGTGAAGGCATGCTTATGAAACCCCACTGTGCAACACTACTTCACTCTGGGAATCCAGAGTATTCCCATCTTGCCAGATCTAGTAGGATGGGCAGAAACCATCAATGGTTGCTGCCATCTATTGTTCACCTGAATTTTAACTCCCAGATCTGATAACCCTTTTGCAACTATACAACAGAATAAAGAAGCTCTCAGTAGAGCTCAGCCCCATGCAAAGAAATAGAAAAAAAAAATTCCAAGAACCAAACAGGATGTGGTAGGAGCTAGTGACACAAGGCATGAAAGACAAGTTAAGTAGAAAGGCTGTTCTGAAAGATAAAATGAAAATGCAAAAATTCCACCAATTCTTTAGTTGATATATTAGGTGAAAACAGTGACATTTGCTTCTCTGCCTAACACACCTAGAGTTGCTTTAGAAAGATTCTGAGTTAAAACAAAAGCAATGCAGACCCACCAACTCTCATACCTACAATCTCACATGCCCGCTGGCATTTATACAACCATTCCTTTGGTTTTACAACTTTTTCAACAAAGAATCCTCCTTTAAGCGTGCTGTTTTTAATCAGGCTCACTTTAAAATTTGCTAACATGGAGAAGGATTGAATTCTACGTAAAAGGAAATAAGTGAGAAGACCCATTTCAAGAATTTGGGTTATTTCACTAGAAACAGGAATATTTTGTCAGGCGCTTGCAATAAGGTCTTTTGAATTTTGGGGGCTGTGTATTAATTTTTAATTGTTTATTGTATTTATCTCTTTGTATAAGTTGTAAAATAGCATATCCTAGTCATGGTGATTGGATTATGCTTTGGAGTTTTATGGACTTTATCTCACTGTTTTTCCATGATAAACTGAAGCTTGTAAAATCCACTCAAAGCAGTAAAATTAGCGATTTGTGTTCTGAGTAAAGTATTATGATTGACTTTATATTTTAATAAAAACAAGGTGCTAGTTATATGTTGGGCAGCTCAGGAAGCTATTTTTTTTTCCTTAACCTTGATTATTTGCATTTTGATATTTAAAAGGAAATGAGGGTTTTACATTTGAATTACAAAAATTATTTACTTTAATTAAAATTTATCTCCATGGGAGAAAGAACTGGTACTTATAGTCTCTTGCCTCAATGCTATATCTTTGGAAAATGGTCCTATAACTTTTTTTTTTTTAAGAATTTGACTTAGTAATTGGAAAAAAAACCCCGTATGCCAGAACTGCAGAAGGAGGAGGTTAGAAGTAGTAATTATGTGGTTGAAGTTAGAAGTTAGCTAGTAGTAATAAGAATAACACATCCTCTGTTCCAAGGAATAGAAGGCAGAGGCAGATTATGAAGATCCAGAGGCCTTTTTAAAAAAGGAGATTTGAACTCACCACCCTTCCTATGTGTTCTGCCCTGCCCTATTAACTTTGCTTACATCTTATTTTTTTCTCCCTTTTGCGTGAGTTAGTATATTGTGCATATCTAAGTTTGGTTAATTTGTAATAAAATGTAAATATGTGTGTATCAAAAAAAAGGGGTGTAAATCCAGAATAAGCCTTTTGTTAGATTGCAACTAAAGAGCGCCTATGCAGGTTAGGAAATTTTTAAAAAAGTTTCTCTCTTTTAATCTCTGGGTTAATTTCACATTTTAAAAAAGTAGCTAAACTAAAAGAAATAATGAGCAAATATAGATATCCAGGATCAGTGGTTTTTAGGAACAAATTACTTCTTATTTCCACTGAAAAGTGCCATTTGTACTTTTCCTCATCCAGGAAGAAACTCCAAATTTTATTCAGTGGTTTAGGCATATCCTAACTCCATTGTTTACTTAGTGATACACATTATCCATCTGTGTCATTTTTCCATCTTGTCATTCACAGCTACAGGGTTTTCAATCTGCTTGCCAAGAGCTGAAGAATAGAAAAAAAAATTGATATCCATCCTTTTATCTTTGCAAAGGTTCCTACGTTTTGCTAATAAGGAATGTAGATGCTTGTTTCTATCTCACTACTTCATTACCAATGGACCAGCAACAAAATTGTGTTCATATATACGCCTTGGTTGTTGTTGGTTTTCTACTTTTCTCCAAAAAGTGTTAGATAATTAAGATCTCTTTATTGGTTTGTCAGGCCAACAACAGATTAATAATCCAGTTTCTCATCTGTAGAAACTATAATGATAGTCAGTTTGCTGCTTAATGGGAAATCTATTTCTTTGGGCAATGATAGACTTTCATGTGATGCTCACAGATAGAATTCACAGAGATCCTGATTGCATAAAGTCAGGAAAAGAAGCAATTCAGGTTTGCCACAAACTGAAATGCTTATTTGATTACTTGGCCACGTAAACAGAACATAATGTGGGGGGAGGAATACTCTATGTTTGTGTGCTTCTGTGTGCGCGTGCACACATATGAACGCAAATGGTATGAATGGCAAAGCAATGGTACATCTGCTCCTTAGTGCATTGCCAGTTTCAGCAATAATAAAATAGTTCCAGGCTTGGCAACCAGTTCTAACAGGGCACATTTTTAGAATTGAACAAAGGACAGGAAAACCAACAGCCTATTAACTCCTAAGAAGCCAGAGAAACATCTTTTTTAAAAAAATCTCTTCTTCTAGTTGGTATAATACTGTGCCACGGGTCTTCTTCCTGTGTTCTTCCCTTAAGTGAAAACAGCTTGAGCAGAATGGAATCTGTTATTTGGCCTTTGCAATCGTCTTCAGAAGATAATAATCTCTGAAGGGGAAGAGAACACCTGGCAGAATGCTGCAGTTAGACACCACAATTGTTCAAGACCCATTTGTACCTGGGATGGAGCAGCTGACATGCTGCAAAAGCATGTCACAGAGCATCTGTTGTCTTTCATGCATTCTGAATAGGAAGTGGTTAAAAAGTTGTTTTTCTGTAGGTGCCTTTCTGTGTGTAGGAGAAAGTTTCTGCAATTGTAAGAAGTCAGCCTTCAGGACAGGGAGTCGTACTGATGAACTGGTTAGAAGGGAGAACAGGAGTAAGGGTAGGGTGAGGCGGCGGGTGGATAAAGCCTTGGCTGGACTGCTAGGTTTGTATGTGGAAAGTAAGCCCATCAGTTGGTAGACCAATGAAAACAGATTATTTTCAATTCACTTTTCTTTTTCACTGCTTTGCATTTTTGGTTCTCAAGGTAAGTGTCAGGAAGAACTTATGTAGCTAAACAATGCCAATTTGGCCTAGTGGTTAAGGCACCAGACTAGAAACCAGGAGATCATGAATCCTAGTCCTGCCTTATGCATGAAAGACAGCTGGCTGATTCTGGGCCAGTCACTCTCTCTCAGCCCCCTCTCAGTCACAGAGTTATTGTTGTGGAGAAAATAGGAGAAAGAAGGAATATTAGGTATGTTTGCTGCCTTGAGTTACTTATAAAGTGATAAAGGTAGGATTAAAAAAACCCTAATAAATAAAAGCAATTTAACATTTTAGATGTCCTACATTCTTCCTTTCACTGTAGGTAGGTAGGTAGGTAGGTAGGTAAGAAGGAAGGAAGGAAGGAAGGAAGGAAGGAAGGAAGGAAGGAAGGAAGGAAGGAAGGAAGGAAGGAAGGAAGGAAGGAAGGAAGGTTCAATTAGATAAAAATTAGGTGAAATAGATCTTACTGTCTGACACACCTTGTGAACCACAAGAACCAGATAACTAAGTTAAATTGCCATTTTTTGGCATATACGTTTACACTGACACATTCCACTCCAAAAGATAAAACATAAAGAAGCTGTATAAAAATCTGCCTGCAAATATTTCTCATATTCTAATTTATTTCTTTATCCAAACATTTAGAAATGTTTCCATCAGTCAGGATATGCAACATGTAGCTCCCTACCTCCTATTTTGTAGTCCCCAAGTTCTACTACATCACAATTATCCTGCCAAAATATGGAAACTAAACTATCAGGGACATCTATGGGAGGAGAATTAAAAAAATCTAGTTGTTGAATGAAATAATGATATCAAAGCCCCTATTTTTACATATGTGTCATTCTGACTGTCACCTTAATAGCACAATGTCTACTATGTCTGGATGTACCCAAAGATAGTGGAGAGGAGCTCAAAGGATAAAATATTATATACTTTTTCTTTCTTCTGCTATGACTTCAGCACCACCTCAGCACCAAAGTGGTTCAGGTGTTTCAATGGTAACTATATATTGCTCCAATTTGAAGAATTGATCAAAATCTAACGGCGTTTATCATAAGGAGACATAAAGTTATGAAAAGCTTTATTTATTGAGGCCCTGTTCACAGGCTAATCCTTATAGAGTTCTGCAGGCAGCAGAAGATCCAGGTAGTGGGCGAGGGGAGAGAGGGAAAATCACTCCAAATTGGACTAGTCCTAGCTATGTATAATAAATCACTATGATCTTCAAAAAAACAAAACAAAAATGTCTAAATACATAGTATTTACATATATTTGTCTGCTTGGATGCACTTTTAAAAATCACATTTACCTTTGAAAAATGTTTGTTAGTTGTTTTCTGTATTATTGTTTCATGAATAGAGAGCAGGGGTATAAATTAAATATAAATTATTATAGGTACAAATGAAAAATAAAAAAATATATACAAACAATATAAAATACTGAAATGGAAAATACTGTGTCCTCACATGATCCATATATCCTGGCTTTTAATCCTACTAATAGTAACCACCTTGCAGATCTTGATGTACCTAAGTACTTGTGCCTGCAATATGAAACAAAGATGTGGTGATATAATAGCAATGATTGATATGCCTGTGTAAATGGCACCTACTGCGCAGGGAAAGACCTGCAATGCAAGCAAGTTTTAAGGGGAAAAAAATCCAAGTGCTTTCTGAGTTTTGCTTTACTCAAATCACATTGATATTTTTAATCTAAACATTGCATAAATATCACCGTCAGACAGAGCTAGCAAAGTTTTTATGTTGATGGTTGTATATGAGCCATGAGGAAGAGGGCAGCTATGGGGGCTGGTGGGGTGGAGAAACTCCCTCAAACCAGTTGATCCACTTCTTTGCACCTGCTTTTGGTTTTCTTCCATGGTTTTAATCTGGCTTTAGCCTGCAAAGAGACAGAGCAAAGTTTATGGTTTGATTATTGACACAACAGGAGAAGCGTTGAATAAATATGATGTCCTGCCATAAAGCCTTCTTCCTCTTTTGTAATTGCCATAGACATTTTCTGAACTCAAAGAGGCAAAATGACTAGCCAGTCTCAGGGAATACAGCAGCTTCTCCAGGCAGAAAAACGGGCCAAAGATAAGCTTGAAGAAGCCAAAAAAAGTAAGTTGCGCACTATACTGGAATTCTGTAGAATCTCCAGAAAACTTTTCACATATATATAACTGCAGATAAATCACAGTGGCATCAACAAGGATAATACATTTAAATGTTATTCTGTAGTTTGATTCCCCCCCAAAATTGGGTTGATTTTTAAAATTACTTCCAATGTCTTTTTTCAAACATTGTAATAATCTGGTGTCTAGTTTCAGAGCTGAATTAATGTGAGTCAACAGTCATACTTCTATTTCCTTATAGGAAATTATTCTACAACCTACATTCTTTTCTGGTCCTCTAATCAGAATTGCGTCTTCCACTTTTGGGTTTATAATAGGGAGGCTGAACAGAACAGAATAGAATTCTTTATTGGCCAAGCATGATTGGATACACAAGGAATTTGTCCTGATGTGTTTGCTCTCAGTGTACATAAAAGAAAAGATACATTTGTGAACTAACATATGTGGTATGTGTGTGTTTGTGTGTGTGTGTGTGTGTGTGTGTGTGTGAGAGAGAGAGAGAGAGAGAGTGAATGGAATAAGTTTTTCCCAACTATGCCATTATAATGTTCTATGCTTTAGTATTGGCTGCATCTCAGATCTAAAGGAACTGTTGCCCTTTGTCTATTGATTCACTACATTTCCTATCAGCCTCAGCCAAAAAGGCCAGTGGTTAGTAACACCAGTTCTTGAAGGTCTTCTATGTAAGGTAGACTTGTCTGAATTTCCAACATTAGTTATCACTTTTTAACCCACCTACTAATATTTTGTTAGTCTAATTATACTTTTGTTGAAAGTTACACAGTACATAAAACCACATGCGTTTTTATTCTGCAGCAGCTTCTATAAATTATTATTCATCCTTACACAAGATTTCATGCCTTGTTTTCTTATATTTCTTTTTCCTTATTGTATTGGGTCCTGTCAGCAGCTCTGCATTTCCTACCAGGACTTTTTAAATATTCCTGTCAATTAAATTGATTTCATTTCCATGAAATTGGGTTTTGCTATTACTTCTTTCAGAGTCTTTCATTCATTTCCTTAAGCTTCTGCAAAGAGGTATTTTGAGGAATTCCATCTTTATGAAACCCTGATAATCTGCCCTGCCTTTATTTTATGTTCTAATGGGCTGTTGGGAATATAATTACTTTTAATGCAGACAGTTTCACATAGTGGGGAAGATGATGGCCTTGCAATCCGAACACTGAATTCTAGTCTTTCCTTAGCATGAAAGCCAGTTGAATGATTTTGGGCCTGTTTCTCTTTCTCAGCTCAACCCACCTCAGATTTTTTTTTTTTTGCCTGGAAAATTAGGTAGCAGAAGTATTATGTACACTATCCTGAGTTGTATAAAATAAAGATGGAATATAAATGTAGTACAATCTTTTGGATTATACATTTCTCTGAATTTGCTGGGGGTGGAATTTCAAAGAAAAATCTATAAATAACAGATTCTGCAATGTGGACTTTGAATTAAAGGATACTTTTTCAAGCTATGTTTCATGACAAAGTATTCAAAAGTTGGGTTTGCAAGTCTCAGTTCTGTAGAAGTTTTGTACTGCAATGGTGACACCACTTGTCTTGTGGAGATGTATGGATTTTTTCCCCCTCAGGAATTCACTTTA
This sequence comes from Bungarus multicinctus, assembly GCA_023653725.1. Taxonomy (NCBI): domain Eukaryota; kingdom Metazoa; phylum Chordata; class Lepidosauria; order Squamata; family Elapidae; genus Bungarus; species Bungarus multicinctus. The sequence goes on along the minus strand of CM042842.1, from coordinate 39,952,577 downwards.
GAGTGCTTTCTCCAACAGAAGTCTTTTCTACTTTTCTACTACAGGCCCAGAAAGGGTCCCAGGAAAAACGTAACGTGGTATGACAGATTTGCTTTATTCTTTGAATTTGGGAGATTGTATTGCTTGGTACAGCAATGTAAGCTATTGACAAATCAAATAAATAAATAATAATAATAAATTTCAGAATACAGTAAAGCACTCTACTAAAGCTTTGCGCTGCCTTAATAGTTCACAGAATCATAGGGCTGAAGGGATCTTGGAGATCTTCTAGTTCAATCTCTGCCCAAGGCAGAAGTTCTTATATTATTTATTAAGAATCCTTTTAAAAATCATCGATTAATACAAAAACTGGCTAGAATGAGATTTTCATTCATACCTAATTACCATCATAGCTGATGTCGATGTTGATTTTATCCAGGCGTTACTGGTCCATTACTATATGACTGGATAACGTGTGAATTTGCAGGTGCTATTGAAATCCTGATTCTGACCATCCTCACAGTTGATCATGCTGGTGAGGACTGTAAGGAGTTATAGTTCAGCAATATCTAGAGAACCATCCATGTCTTTGGAGAGAAAAGGTGCTTTCCAAAAACAAACAAAATGAATGAGAATAAAGGCTCAGAGATGACAGCCATAATACTAACCTTAATTACAAACATCTGAGAAGTCTCTGGGAGTTCAAGCAACCAAAAGCAAGCATCAGTTCTCTCATGAGTAGCTTCCATTATAGTTCAGTGAAGATATCTTTCTATAAAGCCTTTACATGGCTTACACAGGCATATAAACAGCATTAATGAACACCATACAAAACAATAAAACTCAAAACCAGGAGAAACTAATCACCATCAATCTTAATATGGTCAAAGACCAGCATCACAAGGATGGAGTACAAGGAATTTAAAAGCATTAAAATACAAAAAATAAATTAAAATGTTTTAAAAATCTAAAAAAAAATATTTAAACCTCTAAAAAGAGGAATAAAAATGATAAGTCAACATTAAAAATGGCAAACTAAACCTAATACAAATAATGCGATGAATCCAATACAACACATGATATAATTACAATCTAGGTGCACATTAAAACAAATGGGAACACAATCTCAAAAGCTCTGAGAAAAGAGAAACAACAATGTTTCCTAACATTTTTTTTTTTAGGGAACAAGATAGCAGTTTTAAACTCTACTCCAAGCTGCCGTAATATTTTTCCCCATTCTTTTTTCAAGAAAAGAGTAGCTGACCTGGCTTTAGATTAGCAACTGGCAAGTCTGTGCCAATTGTTTTGTCAATTAAATTGGTTTCTTTTCCGTGGAATGAAGTTATGCTATTGCTCTTCTAGCAATAGCGCTTAGACTTATATGCTGCTTCATAGTGCTTTACAGCCAGCCCTCTCTAAGCGGTTTATGGAATCAGCCTATTGCCCCCAACAATCTGGATTTTACTGTCTTTGGAAGGATAGAAGGCCGAGTCAACCTTGAACTGGTCAGGATCTAACTCCTTCTAACTTTTATAGCTCTTTTATTTCCTACATTCTTTCATTCATTTCCTTAAGCTTCTATGAAGGTGCATTTAAAGAATGTCATTATGTTATAGGACTTCCTGCTTGAGCAGTAGTGTTGGACTAGAAGGCCTGCCTTCCAACTCTAGTATTCTGTTGCCTTTGTGCAACTCTGAAAAGCCGAGCTATCTTTATAGGTTGATGGGGATATAATTATCTTTAAGGCAGACAATTTGGTGTAGTGGTTAAGGCATCAGACTACAACTGGGAGACCATGCATTCTAGGCCCAACTTAGGCACGAAGCCAGCTAGGTCACCTTGGACCAAGCACTCTCTGTCTTGGCAAGAGAACTGCAGGGACCTATCCAGGCAACCGCCAGGAGTCAAAACTGACTCATAGGCACATGCATGCAAACCTGTACCATAAGCCAAAGCTACTTTTTCTACATTTCAGGAAATACCAGTTCCAGGGCACTCTGTACCAGTTTGAAGAGGTACACCCTGCTTGCTCTTCCACCAGCAAGATTTAGTTGCAATGTGAAACAGGTTTGACTTTCCTGAACTGGAAAATTGAAAACATGCCTCTCGCATTCATAAGAATAGGGTTGTTTCTTGTTGGTGCTGAAGAAGTAAAAGGAAATATCCTGCCCCTCAAAAGGCTTCCAAAGTATATGTAGAAAGCTGTCACAGCCTACTGAAAACCAGCTTTGTGTGCATTGAATTTTCCAGTTTAAGGTGATGCATATTTCTCTCTCTCTCTTTCTTTCTCTTTCTCTTTCTTTCTCTCTCTCTCTCTGTGTCTCATACACACATACACACACACAAAAACACACAAACTTGATTATGTCTAGAGTAATCAAGTTTGCAAATTATTTATAAAAAAAGAAAACATTATAAACTCATCTCTCAACTAAGCCTTGATAGAAAATATCTATTGAAAAACATGAAGTATCTGATTTATTGTTTTCTACATTATGCCTTCAAAATACAGAACAAGGATCATTTGCAACTTGGCTTACCCTGCTGCATATTTCAGTTCAGAACATGAGTATGCTTTTTAAATGTGTTCAAACCTTTGTAAGTCCATGAATCAATGGATTCTGGATCCCAATCCTTGTAATCAACTGTGTATGTAAATGACCAAACCCAAAGGCTTTGGGGAATAAAGATTATTGTGGTCCAAACCAACCATTAGTTTTTCATTTTAACTTGAGTGAGCAACAGGTTTTGCTCTAGCTTCAGGTGCACTTGTTTATAACACAACTTAATATTGAATATCTACAGTATTGTTAGCAATTGAAAACCATGCATATTTCCAATATGTGTTCATTTTATAGTGAAATAGTTAATTGATTTATTCACAACTTCCCAAATAATGAAATGAGAAACCGCATACCATTGGTATGGATGGAGCAGTGATATGGTGGGAGACCTAAAAATAGAATAGAATAGAATTTTTTATTGGCCAAATGTGATTGGACACACAAGGAATTTGTCTTTGGCCCATAAGCATTCAGTGTACATAAGAAAAAAATAAAATAAAATACATTCATCAAGAATCATAAGATACAACACTTAGTGATAGTCATAGGTTCCTAATAAGCAGTTAAATCATACTAGAGAACAAATAAACAATATAAATTGTAAAGATACAAGTAGTTATAGTCATAAATTGGAAGAGATAGGGAATAGGAAGGATAATGATGATGATGATGATGATGATAATAACAATAACAACAATAAGAATAAGAATAACAACATTAATAATAATAATAATAATAATAATAATAATAATAATAATAATAATAATAATAATAATAATAATAATAATAATAATATAAAAAGATGTCACCTGCAATCTGGACTTGAAAATATATATTAACAAGCTTGTTTGATTCTGCAGGGTTAAAGTGAGAGAGAAGAAGCCATTTTATGAGAGAAATGTCTGGTAACAAAGATTATAATTGCTACAGTATTTTAGTAAATAATTTCAGTAGTCACTGATAATATATTTTTAATAGTTTTAAAATGTCCTGTCTAACTTAGAAGCAATTTGATTGCATATAAAATTCTTAATTATGTAAGAATTATTTGAAGTATCATAGTCTAATAAAAATTGTAAATAAATAATTTTGGGGCATTATGCATAAAACATATACTACTTAGGGAACATATGTAACTTTTATAGAGTGTCATTCTTACTATATATCCTGTAATAATGAAACCAGCTTTCATCCCAGTTTTCAAAATATCAGGTCAGGAAAAGCTAATCTAAGGAATTAAGAGAAAAATAAAAGACCCTGAAATATTTCATCAGAAACATTTGATGTATCCCTACTTGAAACTCATATGATTCTTCAGTGCCTATTGTAATCTATGTCAATATAGCTAGATATCTTCTTGGCAGGATATACAGCTTCCTTGATTTTCAAAAACAGCAGGTGAGGATGAAAGAAAAATTCAATTTGACCCGCTTTCTTTTTAATTAATATTACATAAAGCTGGGAGGCTTTTGTTTGGCTCAGTGAAGGTAAGAAGTGATGCAAGAGTTTTGTTGTCTTGCCCAGAATCTTGATTCATTCTTAAAAGCTAGAGAGTGATGCAGTGGTGGGATTCAAATAATTTAACAACTGGTTCTCTGCCCTAATGATTTATTCCCACAACCAGTTCACCAAATTGCTCAGAAAGTTAACCACCGGTTCTTCCTAAGTGGTGCAAACTGGCTGAATCCCACCCCTGGAGTGATGCAGCTACATACAACAGAGATTTGTACTCATCAGCAGAGTTGTACTCATCAGTTATGTGTTTAATAACTTTCTCTATCATATTAAACAGATAATTTGGTAGCAACTACTGGGGGTTTCTAGAGGCTACATGACAAATGGGCAACTATAGAGGATGGATGAATATTTCAGGATCCACAGATAATCCTGAGACTCAGAACATAAACTTTTGCATTCTTAAGAGTAAGATCCACATAGGATACTTTTTATCTGGTACAGTAGATTGTCCCAACTGTAATTTCTATTCATGGATTAAAAAACGGCATTCCCTTTTTCAATAAATTTTTATATCCATGACTGAAAGTCCAAAAATGTTCATATTGGATGTGATATTGAGATTAAATAGATAGACAGATTTTACATAACAGGTTTGGATTCATTCTACAATTTGAGCTGGCAAAGCTGAAATTTATCATCAGTTAAGCAACATTACATAAGCTGAAATAAGGTCCGAAAATTTCATTTCATGTTTTGCCGCTTCTTAAATCTAACAATTCCGAATGTTGGTTCTCATTGTCAAAGAATTTACTGCCAAATTGACCAGTTCTATCCGAAGTTGTCTTAAAACACAGATCCAGGATTTCTGACCTCAATTGTGCCATGCCCAATTTCCAGTGTGTAACATAAGTCAATCCAATATGGCATGGCAACCTAAAGAAAATATATGAAGGTGAATAATTGTTTCCAAGCTGAGATATAATCATGCATCTGTTTATTTATTTAAACATTGCAGAATGGCTAAGATTTGAGTCTAATTATTAGCAAAGAACATCCAGATATATCATGGAGTTCACAGAAAATAGTTTCTCTGTCAAATTCTCATGGATAAGAAGCAGAAAGTAACACGGCTACTTTCCTCCAAGGCACAAAGGCTTTCCAGAATTAGAGACAGGAACCTTTAGGGTCAAATCAGGATAAATAGTCTAAAATGGGCTATTTAAAATCTGGGGATGTGTGTGAAAACTTTCTCTAGCAGGTGAACAGAAAAAAAGAGGGCAATGGGGCATCTCCGAACACCAAACAAACAAGAAAAAACTAGATAAGTATTCAGGGAGTGAAATTTTGTGATTTAAAAAAAAAATCATTTCTACTGGGAGCAGTAATGTTCTTTTTAGTTTTTTTAATAAAGGTCTACTGTGCTACTGTAGCTCTGCTGAAAAAAGGAGATATAAAAACGAAGAGAGTGGAACATGATAGTAAGAAGAGAATATGTACAGTATGTATGTATGTATGTATGTTTGTGTGTGTGTATGTGTGTGTGTATGTACATATGTATGTATGTATGAATTCTGACACTTTAATCTTGTTCATGTAAACTGAAAGGCACACTTTTTGCTGAAACAGAATGATGGGAATACAGTAGGGGTATTGTCTAATGGGAAGGCATGGTACCCTGAAATATAGACTAAATATTGCATCCCCAAAGTATGCCAACCTAGGCAATATTTTATTAAGCCAAACTGCTTAATAAAATGAGTACAAGGAGAACATCTTAAATGGTTAAGGACAGACATGTCTTTATATAGAAAAAGCATATTAATTAACATATAATTAAATTAATTTAACATATTAAAGTCAATTTTATGTATAATAAAATATATATTGTATTAGAAATTATATAAAGCATTAAAATGCAGATACAACAACCAGCTTCAAAAGGAAAAAAATCCCCCCTTTCTTACCATTTTTTTTGCTAATAATTTTGCTATTACCATCATTTTTTAAAATGTTTGTATACTAGAAGAGCACGAGACAGTGTAGATAAATTGCATCTCAGGTACATGTTTTTTTTGCCTTGTGTTTAAAAAAAAATCTTCATTTGGCTTTGTGTAAAATGCCAACAATATATCATATCATTTTTCCTCTGAAATGTATAGCAATATACTATGTTGCTTTTCCAATAATGCTTTGACATTTGTTAAATTTGCACGGGTTCTTTTTGAAGCCATACCCAATTAGACTGACCCAGACTCTAGAGTAGCTGTCCCCAATCTTTCCACTCTGCAAACCAGGGGGGGGGGAAAGGTGGGGAGAAGGCGATAAGTTCCTCAAGCTCCATTTTCGACTGCGATGGCTTCCTGCAACCCATGCGGCCCTCCCGAGCTCCAATTTTGCTGGCAGAGGCACTGTGGGCCAATTATTCACTGTTTCCAGGGTGGCCCTGCAGGCCACATCTAAGCACTCCATGGGCCACGGGCCTTGAGTCTGACACCCCTGCTTTACAGTATGCTAAACCAGAAAACACCATTATAAATCTGTGCTGATTTCTTACCATGCAACACATTTGGTTGGTCAAACCAAAACAAAAAATATTAGGGTTTTATGCAAAGCATGAATTCAGACAGCTATTATTTGTATCCCTGGAGGTGGAGTATGCATGAGATTACATAAATAAACAGCGGGTATCTGAAAATATTACATAGGCATTCTGAATCACCAGTGTTTGCTTGTTAAGGCCCAAATTGAGTCAGGTATTGCATTAAGCCCATAGTTCACCTCCTCCAATAATCAGATAGCATCTAGAATAATATGAATGTACCACTATAATTTCTAATATCACTATTAAAGTAGAGTAATGTTGCTCTCTACTGAAACACCCAGCCCTTAATTTAGGATGAAAGGTTGCCTGCTAATCAAGAAACTACGTGTTCTTCTTTCCATGTTCTTCTGTGATCACAATATCCTGGATTGACTGATAATCCCAAACTATTTATTTATTTATTTTAACATTTATATACCGCCCTTCTCCCGAAGGACTCAGAGCGGTGTACAGCCAAATCTACCCCAATCCATACAAAAGTTAAAATGCAATTAAATAATAGGCTGTTAAGATAAAAAACCAACCCTCCCCCTAGACATTTTAAAACCCCAAATTAAGATACAAATTAAAAGGAGACAATTAAAAACTCGTGTCAGCCCAGGCCAGCCTGCTCAAAGAGCCAGGTTTTTAACGCACGCCTGAAGGCCCTCAGGTCCGCGTTGGTGCGGATCTCAGGTGGCAGAGTATTCCAGAGGGCGGGGGCCCCCACAGAGAAGGCCCTACTCCTGGGGGCCGCCAGGAGACACATAGAGGCTGACGGCACCCGGAGAAGGCTCTCTCTGTGGGAACGCACCGGTCTGTTGGAGATCACCGGCAGAATGTGGTCCTGCAGGTAACCTGGCCCAATGCCATGGATCGCTTTAAAGGTCAAAACTAGAACCTTAAAGCGAACCCGGAAAGCCACTGGCAACCAATGCAGCTTGCACAGGAGAGGCGTCACATGGGAGCTACGCGACGCCCCCATAATCACCCGCGCGGCCGCATTTTGCACCAGTTGGAGTCTCCGGGTGCTCCCCACAGGGAGCCCCATGTAGAGAGCATTACAGTAATCCAGGCGAGAGGTGACAAGGGCATGAGTGACTGTGCGCAGGGCGTCCCGATCCAGGAAGGGCCGCAACTGGTAAATCAGGCGAACCTGATAAAACGCCCCCCTGGAGACGGCCACAATATGATGTTCTAAGGACAGCTGTGCATCCAGGAGGACGCCCAAATTGCGAGCCCTCCCTGTAGGGGGCAGAATCTCTCCCCCAATAGCCAGCGAAGGTGTCAGCTGGCTATATCGGGGTGCCAGGAACCACAGCCACTTGGTCTTGGATGGGTTGAGCCGGAGCCTGTTCCCACCCATCCAATTCCGCACGGCCTCCAGGCACCGGGACATAGCCTCTACAGCATCGTTGGGGTGGTCTGGGGTGGAGATGTATAACTGGGTGTCATCTGCGTACAGGTGACATCGCACCCCAAGACCACGGATGATCTCGCCCAACGGCTTCACATAAATGTTGAACAAGAGAGGGGAGAGGACTGACCCCTGAGGCACCCCACAGATAAGGGGCCTAGAGGTGGACCTCTCCCCTCCCGCCAACACAAATTGCGAGCGGTTGGAGAGGAATGAGGAGAACCATCACAAGACAGTTCCCCCAATCCCCAACCCCTCCAACCGCCGCAATAGGATACTATGGTTGATAGTATCAAAAGCCGCCGAGAGATCTAATAGGACCAGGACAGAGGAGAACCCTCTGTCACGGGCCCTCCAGAGATCATCAACCAACGCGACCAATGCTGTTTCGGTACTATGCCCGGGCCTGAAGCCCAAACTATAAGGTTGTCTTCTAATTTGGGTTTTATAACATTTCTTCTCTGCCTCCACACAATATTATCTGTTTTTAAACATCCATTGCTCCTACAATCAGCATGAAGAGAATGGGGCCTGCTGCCAAATAGCCTTTCCAATATTCAAGTATTCTTACAGTGGAATCACGAGACTTTCCTCCAGGGCTTTTTTTGAAGTGCTTTCAGCATGATTCCTCCAAAGAAAGATAAATTAAACCATAGTTTTGATTACATATATTGTTAAGTGTGGTTAACATAAAAACACCTTCTCTTCAGAGGAAGGGAGTAGAAGAAAAGGCATGTGAGCTGCAAGATTTGTAGCCATATTATTAGACCATAACAGGACAGTAAATACCTCCTTTGATATACATTTGGCTTCTGTGTGGTTTTGTTTCCAAGGTTCTTTTTATTTTTTTTCAGAGAAGCTGTAATTCTACAAAGAAATTTCTAACATAATGCTTATTTCCAAGAATGTGTCTAGACCCTACATCAACCCAGAGGCATTCACAGAAAATAATGAGTTATTAAAGCCTACTGCTTTGCTTATTAATGTGCCCACTTAATAGAGAAAAAAAAAACCCATGATAAACTAGGACAGTTGGATATCATTCCACAATGGCAAGATCCCCTTCACCGGTTTGCTTCCTGGCAAACTGCCATTCTTTGACAGGACGTACTTTCTATGGCAGCCATTTTATGAATAAGGGCAGCCATTTCATGAGAAAGCCCACAAATTGTTTTAAAAATTCTAAATTTGCCCACCAAACCAAAAGTCACCTAAGTATTATTTTTTTAAGACAAAGAGAATAAACTTTTAGAGTGCTGAAGAATGTATTTAAAGGATACTATAGATTTCATTATTCCACAATGTTTCAGTATTATATTGCAATTTCTTGAAAAGTAAGCTATGCTGATTTCTTATTCTGTTTATCTTCCATTTCAGTGCCATGGGTAGTTTTACTTCTGTTAACTGCAATAGGAAGCCAAGCAACATTTTCAGCATGCCAAAAAACCAAGTCTTTGTCTCCAACTGTTTTGGTTCTTCTTTTTGCAGTATTGTGGTATGACAGCTCTTCCTCCGCTTTTCTATAAACTTGTTTTTGATGGCATTGCTTCTGATTGACATGACATCAGACACAGCACTGTATTGCCTTTTTATGGAGACAGGATACCCTCAGCAGAGGAATGTCTAATCTAAATTTTGGCAGAAGAGATAAATACAGGACACAGAATGCATCTAACTGTGGACACTGGCTAATTCCCTCATTACAGCACTGAAACTTGGAATAACTTACCTCATATGCTTTGTCATAAAATAGCTGTGTCTGATCAGTTCCTATATCCACAACTGGATGTTGCCTGGAATGCAAAAGCATGCTTGCATTATCACCTCCTCCATAGTATGAAACTATTAAAGTTGTGTAGTCTGGGCTAGTTGCAAAGCAAGTTGAAAACTTGAAACTATTGACTGTCATTCCTAGTGGCAGGCCTTTGCTGTTATAAATATAAAGTACATAGAATACTGCCAAGCTCTCTAAAATTCTGGGCATTCTAGATTCTTAAAGGGTGAGAATTCTGCAATTCTTCAGAAGCTGTGTTTTTATTCAGGATGTGATTATTGGAGGAAAGGTGCTTTTTATAAATTTTATATACATTTGTAGACAAAGCTCAAGAATTGGAGGAGATTATAATTTAAGTAGGGGGCAATGAATACTTTCAGAATGGTTCTCATCACCCTTTTTGTCTTATCTAAATTAGACAGAAGTGGATTCTCTGTATAACAACATTAATTCTTCTCCTTATGGTTTATCTTCTAGATTAGAACTTGTCCAGGCACAGTTACTCCTTTAGTTGCTTCAATACTTTCTTAAATTAATGTACAATGCTCTTTAGCATCTGAAGGGCTTTCTCTTCTGTGTACCGAAGCTCCATATCTAAGAGAACATCATAAAAACTTTAACACTTCAATTTTAGGTAGGACGATTAATCACATAAATTAATGAATACCTAAATACTTGACTAAACTGGAATTTGTAAGACCAAGATATTAAGCATTATTTTAATACTTAAAAATCAGCAGGATATCATTATTGTCATATTACCCTTATTATGAAATGAGTCACTAGACTTTGACATTACCTTTTCCTTCATGTCTACAACGTGTTAGTGTTCGAAATGTGCTTTAATATTCCCCCCCACCTTTCCATCTAGCAAACCATAGCAAAAGGGAGGCAGAAATTCAATAAATGTAAATATTGCAATTTAGGGATCTGAGATGTAACATTATATTGGTTTGGATTTATGCCAGAGTTTAACAAAATTCAATTGTCGCAAACTGAAGGGTTCCTGTCAGCAAATCAGTAAGGCAAATCTTAGAGAATGATGCCTTTTCTTGACAACAGCATTTACAATCTGTTCTCTGACTATTGCAAAAAAAAAAAAAGAAATACTTGATTAAAAGTTCAGGTCATATAAGAAATTATCCACATTTCAACGAGCGATGCTTTGTGACAGTGCCAATGTTTTTCAGTAAGGAAATCTGGAAGCATTAGATTGTTTATGTGAGAGTAAGTAAACACTATATTTCTGATCCTAAAGTCAATACATAATAATAATAAAAAACATATAACAAAATGAATGTAAATGTTCTCTCCATAGCTAGCACACAGAGAACAGAGAAAGGCAATTGTGGTCTTAGATTTATCCATAACCTTCTAAAAGTAGTTTTGTGAAAATATATACATTCCTTTAGAAGTCCATGATTTGCATAAATTAGGCAAATAAGTAAGATTCCTTTTGATTGGATTGAAACAATAGAGCAAGACATGTACTCAAAATGCAAGATTCACACATGCTTACTAATTTCAAGGCTGTACTTAGCCAATTAATATGTGCATTCTGGTATGGAGATATGTGCATATCTGATAAGATGTTTGGACAGTGTTCTGTCCTCACTTGTAAAACATTGTATGATACACATATGAGCAGAGGTGGTATTCAGCAGCTTCTGACCAGTTCTGACCAGTTCTGGAGAACCGGTAGTGGAAATTTTGAATAGTTCGGAGAACCGGCAAATATCACCTCTTACTGGCCCCATCCCCATCTATTCTCTGCCTCCCAAGTTCCAGCTGATCGGATGGGTCTTCTTTTGTTGCCCTGCACAGGAGAATGAAGCTGGAAAGCAAGTTAGGTTGGGGTGGGGAGGGAATGGAGATTTTGCAGTATCCTTTCCCTGCCATGCCCACCAAGCCATGCCCACCAAGCCACATGCCATGCCCACCAAGCCACACCCACAGAACTGGTAGTAAAAAAAATTGTATCCCACCACTGCATATGAGTATTTATGTGGATTTACTTTTCTTTTTTTAATATATCCCTTAACTTTTTATCGGCAATGAATTATGAATAGGCTTGTAACAGAATGTGTGTGTGATCTCGGGGAAGAGGGGAAGGCATGCTGTCTAAGAAACAATCAGACAAGAGAGGCAGAAGCCCCCTTAACAGTCAAAGAGAGAAACTTAGGAAGAACCTGTCCTAATTAATCAGATGCTTAAAAATGGCAGCAGGAAGTTTGTTCTTTCAGACTTGCAAGGTTCTGTTAATGTGGCTTACAATAAAGTAGAATTAGTTCATCTAGTTGCATTTGCTTGGGATGGATGATAATTCTTGTATAGCATAAGGTATCTAAGCAGAGTATTGCTCAAGACAATAAAATGATTTGTCCAATTCGGACGGATCATATTATTTGAATCTAGCTCTATGATTTGTATATCGTGGTTTATAGTTTAGCGTAATGTGTGAACTCTGTAGGTCAATTATATTTAGGGATTTGAAGGACCATCTTTTTCCGGTCACATCTACTTGTCCCTACTAGAGCAGAGGTGTCAAGTTGGCGGCCCAAGGGCTGGATGCGTCACATGCAGGCCACGCCCAGCCAAGCTCTGTGAATGGGAAAAACTTCATGATACATCACATGATGGCAATGTGGCATTGCAAGTTTGACACCCATGCACTAAAGCAAGGAATCAGGGAATGCTATGAGTCCCCTGCCCTAAGGAGGACCATCTAACCAGTGGGACCAAGAAGAAGGGTGATGGCTTTCTCCCTATGAAATATCATCCTCATGAATTAGCCCCCACTTTGACACTCTTTCTCAGGATCTCAAGACCCTGAAGACCTAATTTTATCAACAGGCCTGGGGACCTCAGAATGGAATTAAGTTGTTTATTTGGTTGTTGACTGAGGGTGGAAGGTTGTTGGTTTTTTATTATTTTTATATTGGGCTTTTATCTTAGTAAACAGCCCAAGAGTGAGTTGGATAGCCATATAAATTTTCTTAAATAACTGAATGTGAGAAGGAAATTGGGTCATTCTATATAAGATGATAGTGACACAGATATGAGCCCTTGAGATCATTCCGATTCAAAGCTTCCAAAGATTCTAGGAAATCAGGGGGGTCTATTTTTTAAAATAATATTAAACAGTGATCAACAAAACAAAGACCTCTCCCTCTCCAGAATAAAAAAAGAGTAATGCCTTTCTCTAAATCTCTCCAGTAGAAGCCAAAATAATTTATGGCATAATTCCTGACTATATTGCATTGAGACTCTTTACAGATTTATGTATAATTTTAAAAGCTAAATTATAACGTTATACACCATATCTTGGTAGGACAAATTTGGTAGCGAGATTTCTTCTACTGTAAGGAGAAAGCAGATGAAATGCAAGAAAGTTACGTTTGGGGTTCTTGTCTGGGTTGTGCTGAAGGAAAGGTGATAATGAACAAAGTGTTCTTGAACTAAAGAATTTCAATTTTATCTGACCTCCTGCATTAAATAAATGACATGTACAAAATAATCCAGTTAAAATGGCATGACTCGTTTTTTCAGGAAAAGGAAAGAGACTGAAGCAAGCCAAGGAAGAAGCCATAGCAGAGATAGACCAGTATAGGCTCCAGAGAGAAAAAGATTTCAGATGGAAGCATTCCAAAGTAAGTAAGAATATCAAGGAAAGGTGGTAAGAATATCAAGGGAAGATTAGATCATTGAAATCTCTCTAGCTTGAAGTCCTCCGGATTTTTTTGACTAGTACATGGGCTAGGCTGGCTAGGGCTGATGGCAGATGAAAATCAAGTATCTGAAATCACAATCTAGGAAAACTACACACTACAAATTGTTTTACATTTCGTGTAATCTGTCAGGCCCAAAGAACCAAGAACAATATGCTGAATTACTTCAGAATATTGTTGTTCGCCTATAGACAGAAATCTTGCCAAACTAAAGCGCTTATCAACGTAACTACAAAATATTCCCTGAGAACTGCCTTCACTCTCTTTCTGCATATCAAAGATTCAATGCTTCTTTGTCTCTTTCTTACTGGGAAAAAGCCCCTCTATCCTGCAGCTCTGGCCTATTTTCCATCACAATTCAGATTCCTGAATCCTACTGTGGTTATGTTTCCATACCTGTAAATAACCTGTATTGGCTATTTATACAGACAGTGTGTGAAATGAACACATTCCTTTATTGAGAAAGTAACAAGTTTAAGTATTAGGCCTGATATACTCATTTTATGTAAATAATACAAAATATAGATGATGATGATTATTATCCCTTTTATTCATTAAACATGAAACTCAGTCAACTGAACATTTAAAAATGTATCACAAACACTAGTGACTGGTGCTAATGGTTGATACTGATTGCTGCCAGTGTCCCAGGTATCAAATCTTCTTAAAATATACAATGTTCTGGGTAATGCAGTTTTTTGATGTGTTTCAAAAAATCACATCATTTCTTGATGTGTTTCGTAAAATTCTTGGACACGGTATCAAATTTCGATGGCCAGGTCACAATATTTCATGATTTTTTCCAGTTCTTTTTCTTGGACTGTGGCATCTCCTTATACAGCTGCTGCTATTATTATTATTATTATTTCCAAAAACATTCCTTAAATCCCAGGAAAGGGGATAATATTAAGATATTATCTTAATAATATCAAGCCTGGCTCCTTGATTGATTCAAGGAGGATATAAGAAGAAGGACAAGTAAAATACTAGGAGATTTCCAAAATTCTGTTACTATAATCTATCTCAATAATATCTATCTCTAAACTTCTTGTGGAGGCTATTTCCTGATCTGGCCCATCTTACAGAGAAAAGCTCTGTAACTATTCTAACCAGCCACCTCAACTGATTGAAACAATGAGCTTTTGAAATTAGGTTGCCTGTTTCTTAAAGATCAATGTGATCCCTGGCTGAGGATTAAGTTCATAAGAACCCACTGTTTTTATGCATTAAAGAAATCAGTGAGTAGAAAATTTAATCTTATATCTATTATCATTCATATTAATCATTCTTGAAGGTCTCCTCTGAAAAACTAAAGAATTGATGAAAGAGTTTGCCCACATATTTGGCAGCAATTCCCAAGTATTATACTCAGAATTCTGTAAGGTTAAAATATTTAAATTTGTGTGAAAAGGAAGCACAAAACTAAAAGAAAGGAGTCACAGTTTGGAATGTATGCATCTGTTTATAACATCACCTTGCTAAATTGTTCAATTGATGTAGAAATATCATTTAATTAAATGGTAGGTCAATGTTGTTTTCACCACAATCTGTCAAATATTTAGTTAATTAAAAACAAATAATCACAAAACCCCAACCCCGTGCATACTGTTCAGGCAATTCATGCTTAGCAGGATACAATTACATACTTTTTCCATCTCTGCACCAATGATGGCTATACCTATAGGTAACAATGTAATTGTATTGATTACAATATAATATTGCACATAATAAGTATATTCACTCAATAAACTGATCGCCTTTACTTTTCCTCAATTCCCACAATAAAATAGCAGAAAAAAAATAAATCAAGTTCTTTTTTATAGCCCAGATTAACCATGTGATGCCTTGGGAGAGACTTCCCTTACATTGTGTATAGTTTTTTTTTTTAATTATGTATATACCTGTCTTTCATGAGGTCGAAGTGGCATACTTGGTACTTCCCACCTGTCTTTCATGAGGTCGAAGTGGCATACTTGGTACTTCCTCTTATTATTATTTGCTTGCAATAACAACTTTGTGAGGTAAATTGAGCTGAGTGTCTATGGCTGAAGATAAATCTGAACCTGAGTAACTCTGGACCTACCCAGGATCTAAACTACTATACCATACTGCCCCTCAGAGATCTAAAACTAGACCTAAATGCTCTAGTAATCAAGGCAGAGAAGTTGAGACCTAATACATTTTCCTCCTTCTATTTTCCCCAGGTGGGTTGGGGTGAGAGAGAGTGACTTGTCCAAAGTTACCAGTCAACTTTCATGCCTGTGGCCTCACAATCTAAAAATTTCCAACACCTTAACACTACATCAAACTCTCTCTCAGTTTCCTCTGGGCTTCAAAGTAGATAAAAGCAATGGAGAGCTGGTTGAACAGTGCCAGACTTCATGAAATGTAACCAAACTCAAATCTTGCTTAAGAATGAAGATTGGTACCTGCCTTAGTAGATTCATCATTTCTTATGATCCCATTAACATTTATACTAGTACTACTTAGGAATATTATAATTAGTATTATTTAGTTACAGTGGCAATGACTGCACTGTTGGTATGCCTGAAAATACCAGGTTAGGGGCAAATTGTCATGGAAAAGATCTACCTGCATTGTAATTAAGAATCAACAATGATCTGATGGCAGATCATCAATTATTTAGAAACTATGGATTTGGTTTACATAGTAGGTATGGAAATGAAACATGTAGATTTCTTTATTATTTATATACTTGAAAAGGATCAGTAACTTGCATTCATAAAAATAATCATAAATAATCTTACGCGTTCATGTTTCCAAATCTAGAATAAGATTAAAGCAGAGTTTTTATTATTTCATTGTCTAGCATAGAAGAACAACTGAATCAAAATTATATTTGAACAGCATTTTAATAGGCTCAAACTTGCCAAATTACATTACAAGGGGAATATGCTTTCAAAATGAGAGGGTTTTTTATATATAAAAATAAGTGTTTTAGAACAGCATAATTAATTGTGTAATGATAATAAACCCTTCTGTGTAGAACACATGTCAAAATTTGGGAACATCATCAAGCACACACACACACAAACACAAAGGCTCTGGTTCAGACACCTGTCCATATTTGATTTGCACCTCTAATTTATATAATTATTTTTGGAAAAAAAATGAAACATCATTACAACAGGATTGATTATCATTACCATTCATACCATTGCCTTTTATTGTTGCCAATTCATCTTCATGAAATCTAATAATAATCCACCAATACCTCCCATTATTTATTTTTCAAGCTGCTATAATAATAATAACAACAACAACAACAACAATAATAATAATAATAATAACAACAATAACAATAACAATAATAATAAATATTTATTTATATACCGCTCCTCTCCCGAAGGACTCGGAGCGGTGCACAGCCGTACAATTAAAACAATAAATATGTGAAAAATTAAAACTAAATTAAACTAAGACCCTGGCTGTAATCAATTAAAACACTTCCCTAAAACCCTAAAATTTAATAAAAAAAGTAAAACACCCAAATCTAAAATCAGCCCAAGCCAGCCTGGTCAAAGAGCCAGGTTTTCAAGGCATGCCTGAAGGTCCCCAGGTCTATGGCTGTACATAACTCCGGGGGCAACCCATTCCAGAGGGCAGACGCCCCCACAGAGAAGGCCCTATTCCTCGGGGTCACCAGCCGGCACATAGATGCCGACAGGACCCGCAGGAGACCCTCCCTGTGGGAGTGCACTGGACGGTGAGAGGAAAATGTGAAACTCTATTTTATTTATTTATTTATTTATTTATTTATTTATTTATTTATTTATTTATATTCAAATTTGTATACCTACCACTAAAAAATGCCTAATGATTTAATTCAGTCTACATTTTGATGTAGTGAAGTTAATTATTTACACTAATATGCAGATTAGGATGGATATATTTTCCTTTTCATCATTTTTCAAATTTTATAATTTGATCCTTTTCTGTAAAAAAAGACAGACAAAACATATCTTTTCGAGTTAAAGTACATATAAAAATTTAGAATTTAGAACTTAAGTTATTCCAGTGAGTGGATAATAGGCGTATTTTACTAACTGATGCTGATGAAATAATGAAATCATAAATTGTTGCTTAGTTAAGGAAAGCACTATATATGAGTAAATCTAATTATAAGGTATGGAAAGTACAAAGTATAATCATGTCAATCAATGTTCAATTAACCATTGATGACCAAAACTGGTATGCCTTCTAGATGGAATAGGACACTGGAACATTAGGTACATGGCTTGGGTGTTTACCGAACTCAGGGTTGAAACATAGGATCCTTGGTCACCGCTGAGCTTGGCTGTTTAGCTTGGTTGTTTTGTTGAAGATGTTTTGTTACTCAACTAGATAACATAAGTCCTAGAAGAGTGTAGGGTTTATTGGTTCTCTTTTTATATACTAATGCTGTGGCCCTTTTGGGTGCCAGGGACTGATTCCGTGGAGAGCGTTTTTTCCATGGACTGGGAGAGTGTGGTTTCACATGATGCCTGCATCCTCTACATGTACAGAGGGGCTTTCACTCAATTGCATGGCCTGGTTCCTGATGGGCTGTGGACTGGTGGCAATTCACGGCCTAAGGGTTGGGGACCCCTGTATTAGTAGCTTGCCCTGTCAGTGTTGTGGGAGTGTTCTTAGTGGTTCCTTGATTAGTAATTCCCTGAAACCAATTTAGCTTGTGATACTAAATTTGTAATTTAACCATTGGTAATTTAGCACAAGGCAGCAAAGTGCATTAGCTTTGTAGACAGTCTTAGAACAACTTCACTATCTTCTATTGTTTTGTTTCTTTTCTGGACAGAAAACAATTGCCTTTGGCAGCTTCAGAGAGATAGATACACACATACACAACACAAGCTTCTCTATCCCATAATCCTAGATCCCCACAAGAGGCAAGGTGGCAAGAGAGATAACTACCCAAGAAAGGATTTTTTTGAATAACAGCATCCTGCTGTTAAAAGAATATACAAATCACAAACAAAGATTTGAACATAAGTTGTTTTGAAACTTGCATAGATGTTTCTGCTTACTTTACATGTTATACCTTGTTTTGTCTTCGCAGATAATGGGCTCACATGATAATCTATCAACAAAAATAGATGAAGAAACTGCAGCAAAGATCCAAGGCCTCACTAATAATTATCACAAGAACAGTGAGAATGTGCTTGGTAATCTATTAGGCAAAGTGTACGACATCAATCCTGATATCCATCCAAATTATACATATACAATTTAAATCCCCTATGGAAATGTTTTAAAAGAAGCAGTACTCACAGAATGAGACAGCCTAATGAAGATGGCAGATTGGGAACTATCACTATATATATTAGCTTGTTACCAATTATATTTTTATCACCACAAGAACCGAACAAGAATCCATTTGGATTTTCTGTTTCCAACAACTAAATTGTTATACATAATTTTACTACAGTTTTTTATTATTATTACTTTCTGCATTCCAGCTGGATATATAATATAATCTCAAAGCTGAAGCATATTCTTGAGCATAATATTTGTAATTTGGCCAGCTTTTATAGGCAACTCTCTGGCAATGTAAATTTTTACCCTCACTTTTCCCCCTCTCATTTTTGTAGCAAAGATTGTATCATTTAAATATGGACAAAAGCAGAAAAAAGAATGGCTTGACACTAGCAGCTTTTAAGTGGGTGTCTTTTTTTCTTCTGAAGTTCTCTACTGCTTGGAAAGTATTTTGTCATATGGCTTGTTGTAGGAAATCTGTTTGTCTCAATATGTGGAGTTTTAAAATAACTAAGTATACAATAAATAGTATATATTATTAGACTTAACATTAACCATGTGTCTCTAGGGCGGTATGTATGGGGAAATACAGTCATACTTATAGGATGTCTTTACATATCAGATATACAGTAATTGCCCCAGGTTATGCTGGAATTAGAAGTTCTGTCTGTGAGTTGGTATTTGGCCAAAATAATCCTCTCTGTCATTCATAGTATCAAAAATATATTTGTTTGGTTATAGCAAAGGTAGGCATGCAACATCTCTGAAATAAGTAAGAGTCTTGTTCATGGGATAGATTAAAGGTAGACTTCAACTCACAAACAGTGATAAGCAGTTCCATCACTAAGTCTAACTGATGACATAACTAAAGAACTAAACTAAACTAAATTAAACTAACTAAAGTTCCCCATAGGTCCTGCATAACAGACTGTGTGGGAACAATAATATAAAGACAATTTCTGCTAGCAAAGATCAGTTCTTCAGTGATGATACAGTGAAACTTATAGACAGTAGAGTTCTTCAATCTTGCTTATATCTTGCAAATATTACTTGAATGGGCTATAATAGTTACCTGTTCTACTGGGCTTCTAGAACTGCTTTGAGGTCAAAAAGTGACCTGCTTGGAGATCATATCTCAGCAAAGTGAATGGCTTGTCTTTATCAGAAATAAGCTGAGCTTGCATTATAATAAATATTTATCTGGGTGATAGCTCTGGAACTGATAAGTAAATAAATGTAGGCTTTCATTATCAAGGACATTCAAAAAGATGAGTTTCTTATCCTTTTATCTTTCCTTTGCAGTCACTTGTGCGTCTCAGAGCTTCGTAGATGAATAGTGCAGGATGATCTATAGGGTTGCTTAGTGGAAGAGAGAAGAGAAAATATTACTTCCATTAAGTTAATCTCTCTTAAGAGTTAAATTTTGCAAAGCACCTAGGGCTGTTCTCATATTTCTAATTAATAGCATTAATGTTGTGGGATGAGTTCCATGGACAGTTGCTATGGATTCTGTCTGAAGTCTTTCTTAAAAATTAATTATCAAAATTGTTAAGATTTTAGTTACTTATAAACAAATGTCATTTTCAGCAACATTTCCTACCCTTGATTATACTCCAAATTTTTCTAGCACTCACCATTCTAGTTGAAACATTTCCATGTTTGGTAAAATATATATTTTTTTTAAAAAAGGCAATTTGTCTATATCAGAAAGTTGAAAATCTAGAAGTCACTTTTCTAATCTTCCATTTCTTTGGAACATTTCCATTCATAATTATTAAAATGCTTGCATTATTGAAATAAGTATACATGGATTTTATTGAACTATATCTTATGTTTGGTTTTTGGGTTTCCTTTCTCAAGATGGGGCAATGCTACTTTATGGTTCATATGTATCCTTCTCTCTAGGACCAAAAGCACATTGAAAATCACAAGCAATTATATTACTGCCTTACTTAATTTTGTAAGAATCATTGACAGAGATAACACTACTGGTGTTAATTTTAGAGCATTAGTTTTATAATCAAATAATAACCAGTCTGATATTTATTTGTATTAGTAGACAAATCTCAGCAGATGCAATAATATTATGAAAAGGGAGGAACTCATAGTTGAATCTGTGCTGTCAGAATAGAACAGTGAGAGGGTAAGAACCAGTCTAGTGAAGAGTAGGACCAGGGGAGACTTGATAGCAGTGTTCCAATATTTGAGGGGCTGCCACAGAGAGGAGGTAGTCAAGCTATTTTCTAAAGTGCCTGTAGGCCAAACAAGAAATAATGGATGGAAGCTGAACAAGGAGAGATTTAACCTGGAAATAAGGAGAAATTTTCTGATAGTGAGAACAATCAACCAATGGAACAACTTGCCTTCAGAAGTTGTGGGAGCTTCATCATTGGAAGTTTCAAGAAGAAATTAGACTGCCATTTGTCAGAAATGACGTAGGATCTCTTGCTTGGGTGGGGGGTTGGACTAGATGCTCTATAAGGTCCCTTCCAACTCTGTTATTCTGTACTTTGTAAGATTGTCTGCCATTTTTCTAGTCAAAAAAAGTTGAATAGCTTGCCTCAACCAATAGATAAAATATAGAATCAAGGACCAGATATCCAGTTTATAAAAGGATAGGAAAAAGAACCAAAAGGAGGGAAGATTCATTTTATGATTGATTATGACCTTATTTTATGAGGAAAGGGAAAGGGAAGGGAAGGGGAAAGGAAAGGAAAGGGGAAAGGGAGGAAATGAGTTGCTTGCTTTGAAGCAGTTGGGAAGATTAAGTGGGAATAAATGCACACAGTTTCTACAAATGATCAAATGCAATCTATGTTTCGTCTCATTAATGTCAATGGAGATTCTCAATCATCCAGACAGACAGGTTTGAAGGTACATAGCCATAAACACGCAACATATGCAAAATAAACCTAGTCGGATTTACAGCACATAAACTGATTACTTTCATTCACCATTTGACATGACTTTATGATTCTGTGCAAAAGAGTGGCTTTCTGTGTGTCTTTTCTTCTTTTTGTCAAGTTCTGGATAAGCAAAACCAATAATCATCAATGTCCCACTATAGCAGTGATGATGAACCTTTTAGAGATCAGTATTAACCTGAATACTGATGTTTTACTACCTAAAATAATGATAAAAAAGCAGAGTTCAGATCATTCTAAGAAAAATGTGATAAATGCACTTTTATGCCACTTCATTTTTTTCTGCTTTTGAAA
This sequence comes from Bungarus multicinctus, assembly GCA_023653725.1. NCBI lineage: Eukaryota > Metazoa > Chordata > Lepidosauria > Squamata > Elapidae > Bungarus > Bungarus multicinctus. The sequence goes on along the minus strand of CM042842.1, from coordinate 39,930,584 downwards.
TATTATGTTTAGCAACAATAAAAAAGAAAAACTTTTGTAACATCATTTCTCTCTTTTTCCCTCCCTCCCTCTCTCTTTGTCTTTCCCTCCCCCCTCTCTGTTTTTCTCTCTCTCTCCCTCTTTCCCCCCTCTCTTTCCGTACCTCCCTCCCTCTCACTCTTTGTCCTTCTCTCTCTCTTTCCTTTTCCCTCTTCCCCCCTCTTTCCATCCCTTCCTCTCTCTCTTTGTCTCTCTCTCTTTCTCTCTCTCTCTCCCTCCCTCTTTCCCTCTTTCTTCCCCCCCTCTTTCTGTCGCTTCCTCTTTCTCTCTCTCTCTTTCCCTCCCTCTTTCCCTCTCTCTCTTCTCCCCTCTCTTTCTGTCACTTCCTCTTTCTCTCTCTCTTTCCCTCGCTCTTTCCCCCTCTCTCTTCCCCCCTCTCTCTCTTTCCATTGCTTCCTCTCTCTCTCTCTCTCTCTCTTTCCCTCCCTCTTTCCCTCTCTCTTTCCCCCCCTCTCTTTCTGTCACTTCTTCTCTCTCTCTCTCTCTTCCTCCCTCCCTCCCCCCCCTCTTCTCCCCTGGGTGGGGGAAGGAACCCCATAACTGGTGCTGGGTGGTGGGAATCCCAGGAACAATGCACTGATGAACACCAACTGGCCAGCAGAGAGGCAGGGCATCACAACACCAGCAGCTCTGCCCGAAAAGCAACCGACATCCGGGAACCAGAAGTGAGCACCCAACGATGTAGGGTCGCATTGTGGCTCCGTGTCGTAATGGGCTCCAGGAGGAGGGACCCCGTCTCCCACATTGGTGAGAGGGTGAGAAATACAATGGAGAAATGTGATGGAGCTGGGCTGGGGCTCTGAGTGCCACCTCTGGCACGGGTGCCATAGGTTCACCACCACTGCACTATAGGAGAAATGCAATATAAGAGGCAAGCAAGCTACAAGCATGTAATAAAGAACAGTCACATTACTCATTTATAAATAGGATTGCTGATCCAAAAAATGAAAAGGGAAAATCAAGTGGATTTTTTTTTTCTTTCCTATGCAAGTATAACACATTGTAATAATGTGATCTGGGAAAATCAGGAGGTGCAGCATTTTACAACCTGGAGGAAAAAAAAGCATAATCAGCGGTTTCACATCAGGAACATCCTGGCTCTAGAATACGATATTCTTTGCCTGATTACACATCTCTACCTGCACAACTATTATGACATACACTCTGCTTTGAACAGGACTGCTGCTTTGTGGACCCAGACAATATTCCTAGCTACAGTCTGGAAGGAAGCAGTATCTCACTGCTTTTTACCAAGTATTAGGTACCTCCCAGACAGAACTAGAGACTGGTTATTTCTTAGGGGCCTTTCTTCAAAGAATTAATCTGGATACTCTCCTGCTTCTGCTGCAATCAACCTTAGCCAAGTGCTGAGACAGAAAAAGTATAAAGGAGGCAATTTCTTAGCAACCTTTGTAAATGTTTGCTTTCATCCTGTTGTCATCTTTACTGCAGGTGACTAGGCATTCTTCCAGTTCATTATCATTTTCCTTTGGTCAATGATCATATCAAGAACAAGTGTACTTATGTATTTGAGGCGATATAAATTATTATAAAGTAATGGTAATCTAAAACAACAAGTTTACCTGAATTAAAAGAAATTAGCCAAGCCTGCTTTGTGCTGACACACAAAAATTTAGCCACACACAACACACACACACATACATATGCTTGCCTGAATAGAGAAGCAAAAAAGAGATGTAAGTCTGTACTGTATACCTCTATCTGTCAAGTGCACAATTTAAGAGGGCATATCCTGTTGATTCATAGGGGCTACAGTAGCAAACTTTCCTACCTGGATGTTCTTATTGCTTCCAAATATAACTGATTCTTCTCTAAGTAGGAAATGGCATATCCAATAGATAATTTTATAGCTTCAAAGAACAATTTATTACATATTAAATTATAGTAAGAGGAACCCTGGCTCAGTGGCTTAAAAGATGCCAGGGAAGGTCTATAGTTTGAGTCCTACCACTGCATGATGGAATGAGCTTTTGTCACTTGCCTCAGCTCCTGCTAACTTTTGAACTAACAGTTCAAAAGCATGCAAATATAAGTAGATAACTAGGAACCACTTTGGTTGGAAGGCAACAGCATTTCATTTTTCACCATATGCTTTGCACTGTGGCATGATGTCATGCTGGCCACACAAACATGGAAACATCTTCAGAGAGTGCTAGCTAAATGGCTTAAAGAAACAGAGATGATCACCACCCCCTAAAGTTGGCTATGACTAGTGGAATACAACTTGCAGAGACTCCTTAAACTGGAACCACTGGCATATTCAATAGGTAATCCATATCTCTTAATAGTCACTTTGTAACATTTATGTCAAAAAATATCCTTCAAGAGAATAGCAATAGCATTTAGACTTATATAACTGGGGGGAGGGGGAGATCTTCAAAAATTTTAGCAATGAGTTCTCTGCCCAGTTACTGGATGGGTATGGTCATGGTGGGCATGGCCTAGTCGGCCTCCTGCAGCACAGGGGAGGGGGTGTTTTTGCACTCCCCAGGCTCCAGAATAGGGGTGGGATTCTATCAGTTTACACCTATTCGCTAGAACCAGTTGTTAACATTTTAAGCAGTTTGGAGAACCAGTTGTTAGAAGAAATTACTGGCCTAATCCTGTAAGGAAGGCAGGAAGGAAACATTCTGGTATTGCTTCAGAAACTGCCTCTCCATTAACCCTTATTACATTCTTGGCAGGACTAGACTTCCTGTCTCTGGAACTTCTCTGGAGTTTTTTTTCCCTCTCCTTTGCTGGTACTTTGCTTGTGTGGAGTGACCATTGAAAAAAGTGACTTATAACTGTTTTTCACACTTACGACTGTTGCAACATCCCCACAGTCATGAGAGGCCAGGCAAAGAGTTGCGTGCCTCGATGTGAGTGATGTTGAGTTGGCTACACCCAGCCAGTAACATGACCACCAAGCCATGCCCACCAACTAAGCCACACCCACAGAACCAGTTGTTAAAAAATTTGAATCCCACCCCTGCTCCAGAAGCTTTCCTCGAGCCTCAGGGAGAGCAAAAATGGCCTCCCCGGGCTCCGAAGGCTCTCTGGAAGCCAGAAACAGACCAATTTCTGGCCTTCCCGAACTCCTGAAAAACCCTTTTTTCATCCTCCCGGAGCCTCTGCATGCACCCTGCACTTACCTGCATCCAAAACGGGCCACATGGGGACTCCTGAGAGGGGCGGAGCAGGGTGGGCAGAGCCAACCAGGAGTGGGATTTGGGAGTTCTCCAAACTGTGCAGAATCTTAGCTAGAGGATCTCCGAACTCCTGAGAACCCCCAGCAGCCCAACCCTGTATATGCCACTTAATGGTGCTTTATAGCACTCTCTAAGCAGGTTATAGTCAGCATATTGGCCCCAACAATCTGGGTCCTCATTTTACCAACCTCAGAAAGATGGAAGGCTGAGTCAATCTTGAGGTGGTGAGAATCGAACTGCTGGCAGTTGAGAGAATTAGCCCGCAATACTGCATTCCAATCACTGAGAAACCATATCATTGAAACCTAGTCTGTCAAAGGTGAGTCCTAAAAGATTGACAGAAATTGATAAGGAAACCCAAACTAGGAACTTGAACAACTGCAATGAAAAAAATTCAATTGGATTAATTACAAAGGTTGTAATTTTGGTTGTAATAACAAGTTAAAATCCAAATAACAATTGTGTTAGAATGTTTGTCTCTAAAAAACAAAAAAACCACCCCCCAAAAAAACCCACATACACACACACAAAGGCAGGAAATGGGATAAAATGACAACTCCTGGAACAAAAAAAAAAATCAACATTTCCACAATACCATATTCAGTATTTGTACTATGTCTTTTGAATTTTTTATTTATTTTTCACACTTTTGAATCACCGATCTCCTTCAGAGATGCTTTTTGTAGGATATAATATAGAAAGCAATAATCCCGAGATACTTAAAACTTCATACCTGTTCAGTCTTACTTCATTAAATGGACCAATGGAATAGCTTTTTCCTAATATATTGGCAATTTGAATTGAAGTTGAATGTTCAACTCCTTTCTAATTTTTACTGTTATTTTCTGACCCCTAAACATCCAACAATCAAGTCATGGGATTAAATATATATATAAATACTCTGCATATATAAATCTTGTAAATAAATAAAAATAAATAAATTTAAATAAACATATATTGTAGTGACAATTCAATAAGGCACCTTTTAAGGCTCAACAAAGGGTAGAATGATTTGAAATATAAGAATAACTAATGCAACAAATCATTGTTAAGGAAGGTTACCCTTGGTGGTTGATTCCTCTATTCTCCCTCATCAATATTGAAAAGACTTCAGAAAGTGCTCTGAACTTCTACATTTAAAGATGTGGTTGAAAGTATGTTCACTTACACAAAAAGACAGCCAATTCACATTCTGAGTAGAGATTTTTATGCCTTTCTTGATATTCCCTCAAGCATTACATACTATCATAGCATCTGAATACTAGGCTAATTAATGGAAGGAGGCCTCAAAAGCTGTGGAGATTTTAAATATTGTACTAGAAACCAAGGCATCGGGTTCCACACAAACATTTGCTCTTTCCTATGAAGTGAAAAAGCTTTATGTGATTGCTTATAATTTATACCTAATTTTCTGTGGTGAGAGCCAGTTTGATTTAGTGGTTAAGACGCTAGAAACTGGGGGTTGTGAGTTCCAGTCTTGCCCTAGACCTAAACACAGGTGAGTTGACCTTGAGCCACTCACTCTCTCTCATCCTTAGGAAGCAAGCACCATTTCTGAAATCTTGCCAAAAAAAAAAAAAAAAATGCTGCAAGGACTTGTCTAGGGAGTTGCCAGGAGCCAATATCAACTCAAAGGCACCACTTAAATAAATAAATAATTTGGGAGTATTAAGTTCTCTGGAACTTATTTTTGAGGATGATGTTGCAAATCAGTTAAAACTGCAATCCTAACAAAAAGAAACTGCTTTGCAGATCTGACTTTTCTTTATAGCTGGCTGATTAAGCAAAGTTTGCAGCAAAGTTTGCTTTCTGCCTATTATACTTTAATCACAGTGCCTAAAAGAAAAAATCTAGTGAGGTGTGCAAAATAAATTTTAATGAATTGGTTTTGCTTTTTGCTTTTTAAAATAAACAGTAGAAAAAAGCAAGATAAAACAAAAAGATTATTACACTTTTAAAAACATAAGGAACGACAAATTACTTTTAGTAATTTATCCTTCCCTTCTCTTCTGTTCCCCCCCAACCAACTAGTTATAGTTTAAGTATAAAAACTTAAAAACTTTGCAACAAACATTACTAATTGTTGTTAGATTTTTGAAGGTCTCAAAGCAGAGGTGGCATTCAGCAGATTCTGACCAGTTCTGGAGAACCAGTAGCGGAAATTTTGAGTAGTTCAGAGAACCGGTAAATACCACCCCTGACTGGAGATTTTACAGTATCTTTCCCCTGCCACACCCACCAAGCCACGCCCACAGAACCGATAGCAAAATAATTTGAATTCCACCATTGTCTAAAAGTCATATTCCAGATAATTAATTTCAGGCTTGGACTTTGATGTATTGTATAATATTGCATATGGAGCCACCTTTTTAGTGGGATGGGCAGCACATACGTTTAATAAATAAATAAGATAAGATAAGGGAGTAGTTTCTGCTTGAATTCAATTACATTTATATTGATTACATATGATGTCAGTTTTGACATTGCAGCATTTTAGTTTCCCAATCTGATATTGTATGCAAGGTATCCCTGTAAGCCACCTATAGTTGTTGATGAGTGGCATTTGAAATTTAAAAATAAAACCTTTTTTCTTTTCTTTTCTTTCTTTCTTTTTTTCTTTTTTTGATTTTTCCATGATCCAGGGGAAAGTATGCTTGCTGTTATTCCATGTGTTCATTTAACTGCTATGCTGGAAAACAATGTTAAAGGGAAAGGGTGAAGTGGTTTTCAGCACAGTTCATCAAAGAAATTAAGAATGTCTCCCCACCCTACCCTTCTGTCTAAAAGGAAGGGAATATACCTATACTTATTCATTCTTATAGTATTTTGTAGCACCTATTCTAAAAGTATGACCTTTACCTTTGAACACTTTCACAAAGAACATCCCTTCATTACTGTTAACATAAAGGATTCCCCAACATAGCAAGACATGTAGTCTAATTATTATAAATTCAGGAAAAATTCCCTTGTAAAATATTTAGCTGGCAAGCCTGTGTCATTGATCATAATGGAATTGCTGTTGATTGCTCAAGGTTCCTTTGTCTGCTGAAGGTGTGGCTTCTTAAGGCACCAGCAATCTCCTGCTACCTGCTCTCTTGGGGGGGGGGTCTTCTTGAACTCAAGGCTGCTACTATATGGACAGACGGAAGCCATGGTCAGGAGAGTTTTTACCTAAATTGGAGAGGGGCATCAATTTGACTCTACCCAGAAAACAAAGTACAGATTCACAGCCTTGTCATCACCTGGCTGAACCATTGCAATGCACTCTACATAGGGCTTCTTTTAAAGACTATGTTGAAGTTCCAGCTACAACCTGCTTATTATCTGCAACTAGATGTCAGGAACACAACACAGCTCTGCTTTGGGCTCTGCATTGCTTGCCTATACACTATATACAAAGTAATGTGCTGACTTTGATCCACAAATCCCTAGAAACAGAAGCATTGAAACAGAACTCACTTGCTCGATACCAACACTGTGGGAAAAAAACCTCTCACCTCCTTAAGGCAGGTGTGTCAAACTGGATTTCTTCGAGGGCTGGATCAGCATTGTACTTTTCCTTCACGGGCGACCGGAAGGGAGGGAGACAGGATGGACACCTCCTGCAGCATCCTGCCAACTAAAATGGGACATGCCCCATTTTCAGCTTGGATAGCCTCCTGCACCACCCTGCTGACTAAAATGGGGTGTGGGGGTGCATGCAGCCTCCCCCCACCCCATTTTGACTGCCAGAGGCCAGTCCTTTGCTATTTTCAAGGCAACCTCATGGACCGGATTTAAGTACCCCGCAGGCCGGATGTGGCCCTCAGGCCTTGAGTTTGACACCTTTGCTTTAAGGTAAGATGAATGAAGCATTCTATGCTGGCTTCAGCAATCCCTTCTGTTCTATGGAACAGCCATCATTTAGGAATCAGGCAATTCACTACTGACAATGTTTCAGAAAAAAATGTTAAAGATGGAACTCTTCTTTTCCAGATAATTTTTGCAGGTTGATAGTTGACAATCAAGGTTGAATTGTTAATTGCTGATTTTGAATAGGCTTTTATATTTAATGTATTATTACTATAGTTTTGACTGTTCTGTGTTGGTGAGAGTCTGACCTAAATAGCAGCAGGATAGAAATTGGATAAGAAATGAAAGACATACAGTATCTACCATCACATTTTAGTATTACAACCTTGGTATCTTTCAGATATGTTAGGTCTATAGCTGGCTTAATGGTTGGATTAGGGAAACAGTTATGAGTTAGGGAAGCATTCATGGGAATTGAAGTATCCTGGGATTTGCAGTTTGAAAATATAAAGTGCCAGTTTGGAAAACTTTGAGCCAAAAAATCTTAAGTTCCTGCAGCAAAAGAATCTCTTCCTGAAGATGAAAATTAATGCAATACTTGTTATATGAGCTGTCCTGATTCATTTGATATTTAAAGAGTACAGAAGCAGCATGAGAAATGGTACGGACCTAATTTATTATTACAATTTACAACCACATCTCTATTTTAGCAGATTCAAGATGTCCCGTAAATAAATCAATAACAACTTCACTAAAGAAAAAAAAATTAACTTCATAATCAGGATGCCCCATTTTATTTCTTTTATTTTCTGTCCCACAAGAGATACACACTGTATTATTTTATATGCAAGTTAAATTCCTTTTTTAAACTACTATACTTCTGCTTAACAAGTTGCACGTAGACTTAAATGCTTCAGTTTAACCCTAGATGGCGCTGTGGAATAATAAAACCCATAAAAAAAGACTCAATTGCCTCCTTTTTACCAGTTTCAAAAATTGCACAGATCTGACATATTTTGACATGTATCAATTATGAATTAACCAAGTGCCAGGTTTCTCTCCCCCTCTCCTGAATATCACAAAAATATCTTGTAAAAACTGACCCATAAAGAATGTATTTAATCACAACTGATATATTTGGCCTGCAAAATTCAAGATTACCACCAGAAAACATGTAGTGTTTTTTTTTTCCTATGGTTTGGCTGCCACATGGTGGTTATTTGATTTTTTTGCAACTACGCTAAGGTAGTCCTCTTTTAATAGCTGTTATTATTAAAATAAACTCAGAAGATCCAAATCCCTTAAGCAAGATAGATAGATAGATAGATAGATAGATAGATAGATAGATAGATAGATAGATAGATAGATAGATAGATAGATAGATAGGCAGGCAGGCAGGCAGGCAGGCAGGCAGGCAGGCAGGCAGGCAGATAGGATTGGCCATTGTCTGCCTTCTGGAGCTAAGTTAGAGTAATTGCACCAAGGTCACCATTAGGCTTCATGCTAAGGCAGGAATAGAACTCATGGTCTGCCAGTCTCTGGCCAGATGTTTTAAGCCAGGGGTGTTAAACTCATGGCTCTTAAACTTAGATCTGGCCCACGGGGCCACCATGAAAACAGTGAAGGACTGGCCCGCAGTGCCTCTGCCAATGAAAATGGAGCTTGGGAGAGCTACACGTGACCCTCCCAGGCTCCGTTCTCAGCTGCAACTGCTTCCTGCAGCCCTCTATCAGTAAAAACAGAGCCTGGGGATGTCGTTGCAGCCAAAAATGGACCCAGGCAGGCCACACACAAGGCTCCCTAAGCTCCGTTTTCACTGGCAGAGGGCTGCAGAAGGTTGTCACAGCCAAAAACAGAGCCTCGGTGTTTGAGGGTGAGTTGGCCACACCCACCTTGGCCATGCCCACTGCAGCCCCCTGAGATCAAACACAACTCTGATTCAGTCCTCAATAAAATCGAGTTTGACACCCCTGGCTCTCTTTAAAATTAATAATTAATTTTAATAATTATTTTTTTAATTTAAGCTCCTGTACATTTTCACTTGGTTAAAGAATGTTAAAGAGCATTTCTTTTACTTAAAACCAAATAATAAGGAAGGTGATGAAAAAACAAGCCACGTGAACTTAGACAGAGAAAGCTTATTTCATTGTTTCAGTATCTTGATACCTGGTATAGACTCAGTAACTAATTTTTTAAAAAATACAGTACATTAAGTCCATCAGTTTGCAATCTTTAAAAATGATTTGCACAAAATTCATATATTTTTGCATTCATTTCTCCTAATGGGCATATTTTATATGCACCTTTTCCCTAATAAACATATTCTTGAGCTGAGTGTGGCTAAACACATGCTTCTGCATTTATATTTTATTGCATTGTGAACCACATCACAAAATGTGGACAAGTGTGTTACTTTCCACTTCACATATAAATCTAGAAAGCCTGGATTTCTCCACCATTCCTCACCAGCATCCTTATTGTGTGTCATTTGGAATTGCTAAAAGGGGCCAGATTATTTATATCTTCATAAATGACTTAGATGAGGGAATAGAAAGGAAACTCATCAGATTTGCAGATGACACTAAGCTGGCAGGAATAGCCAACACCGCAGAAGACAAGCTCAAGATCCAAAAAAGATCTTGACAAAGTTGAACAATGAGCCCTATCCAACAAAATGAATCGCAATGTGGAGAAAAGCAAAGTTATACATTTAGGCAGGAAAATCCAAAGGTACAGATTAGGTGAGACTTGGCTCAAAAACAGTAACTGTGAGAGGGACCTTGGAGTCCTAGTGGATGATCACTTGAATATGAGCCAGCATATATTATATTAGCAGCAGCCAAAAAAGCTAATACAATCCTGAGTTGTATAAACAGAGGCATAGAATCAAGATCACGTGAAGTACTAGTACTGTTTTATAAAACCCTAGTAAGACCACCCCTGGAATACTGCAACCAATTTTGGTCACCATACTATAAAAAATAAATTGAGATTTTGGAAAAAGTTCAGAAAAGAGCAACTAACGCCTGGAGACTAGAACAGCTGCAGGAATTGGATTTGGCTAGTCTAAAGCAAAAGAAGAATTAGGGGTGACATGATAGCAGTATTCCAGTATTTGAGGGGCTGCCACAAAGAAGAGGGGGTCAAATTATTCTCCAAAGGCAGGACAAGAAACGATGGTTGGAAACTAATCAAAGAGAGAAGCAACCTGGAATTAAGGAGAAACTCAGTGAAGACAATTAATCAATGGAACAGAAATTATGGCGCTCCATCACTGGAGTCACTTATCTAAAATGGTATAGGTTCTCCTGCTTGAGCAGGGGGCTGGACTAGAAGACCTCCAAGGTCCCTTCCAGCTCATTCTATTCTATTTCTCAAAATGAACATTTTTTACCAAAATGAGCTTTTGCCTAAACTTGACAAGGGAGCTCACCACTAGCAGCAAATGAATGGTATTTATGAAAGCAGACAATTGGGATGGGATGGGATGGTATCACAGTCTTGGTGTTTGAGGTTCCTTTTGATTCTTTCGTTTAAAGCCTCTGCTCTGGCAACCAAGAAGATTAGTGTGGGTCCATTCTTATCTGTCCAAGAGAATCCAAAAAAGAAGAAGAATTGGAAACAAGAAGGAAACCCTCCAATGAAGTAATAAACCTGTGTCTTGACTGCTGTCATAAATGTAAGCTTATTCATACATAAAAAGTATGTGTAAACCAACACCCTCTTTTATTAAAGAAAACCTACCATGTTAGAAACAGGCTAGGTTAGAAAGCTTATCTCAGATCACAGTTTTTCTATATTGAGTATGTTGTCTAAGCATGCACTAATAAACATTCTGGAATTAGAATTGTTATCTGTAGATATTGAGGTCAGCCATATCTTGTCCTTTGGGGCTTATTGCCAAAGAAATGCAGTGTGATTGTGGCTTCAAGCTGCAAGTCTTATTTATTTATTTATTTATTTATTTATTATTTAAATTTGTATACCGCCCTCTCTCCCAAGGGACTCGGGACAGTGCACAGCCAGATAAAAAAACATATAAATACATATACAATAATTTAAAATGCATTAAAAGAATTAAGAAAATTACAATCATTTAAAACCGAATTTAAAACCATTACACATAACTCTAGGCCAGACCGGCTAGATGGAATAGGTGGATTTTTAGTGTGCGCCGGAAGGTCAATAGGTCAGGGATGGTCCTCATCTCCGGGGGCAATTCGTTCCAGAGGGAGGGTGTTTCCAAAGAGAAGGCCCGAACCCTCGGGGTCACCAGCCATCCAGCCGGCAGCATCCCAAGGAGGCCCGCCCTATGGGAGCACACTGGTCAACGAGAAAGTAGGAAGAATATTTCAGAGTACCCTTTTTGAACACTGCTTTGAGAGTTCTTTAGGTTGCTTAAAAGAGGTGACAGATATGTGGAGGCAAAGAGATTCTTTGATCTATCCTTGTACTTAAGCTTCTTACACATCACTTAAGCAAACTCTGGACTTCACAGAGGGAGAATTAATTGCAAGTTGAGAAGTGTCTTGCTGAAAACACAACAATGTAGTTTTGAATGTTGAATATATGAAATGGTGTTGAATATATGAAATGATTACATTTACCCATATTGTATGTATGGCTGTAGCATCATCATCATCATCATCATCATCATCATTATTATTATTAGTTAATCTTTAGTGAGATTCACAGTCTTTGGGGCTCGTTGGTAGCTCAATCACTCGAGTTCTAAACAAAGACCTAGGAACTGTTCAGGTAGTGTCGAAGGATATAAGCTGTTCCAAGTAGGATGGTTTTTTGTAGAATCAGGGTATTCAAGTCTGATAAATTCAGGATTTCCAAATAGCGAGGCAGCCTTTTAGGTATTGCTCCAAGGGTTCCAATTATAATTGGGATAACACATGATTTCTTCTTCCTAAGTCGCTCAACTTCAATTTGTAAGTCCCGATACTTTGTGATTTTTTTCTTGCTGCATGTCTACAATTCGTGCATCACCAGGTATTGCAATGTCAATGAACCAAACCCTTTTCTTCTCAACTATTGTTATGTCAGGTGTATTGTGGGCCAAATGCCTCTCCGTCTGAATTCTGAAGTCCCACAAGATCTTGACTTTTTCATTCTCCAGAACCTTCTCAACCTGTAATAATTTCAGATAACCCACTACTTTTGGACCAGCATTATTATTATTATCATCATCATCATCATCATCATCATCATCATCATCATCATCATCATCATCATTATTGATTCAGTTGGATTCACAGCCTGGGACTGGTAAAAACTTAACAGTTCAAGTCCTAACCAAGGACTAAGAGCTGTTAAGGTAACGTCTGAATATACTGTATACTGTATATATATAGGCAGTTCTGAGTAAGGTGGTTTTTTGCAAAGTCAGAATATTCAGGTCTGTTAAGTTCAAAATGTCCATGTAGCTAAGCAACCTTTTGAGTCCTGCTCCAAGGGCTCTTATTACTACTGGTACAACCATTGATTTCTTCCTCCACAATCATTCAACTTCAATTTGCAGATCATAGTATTTTCATTATTTTTTTTTCTTAGTTGTTTCTCTTCAATTTGTGCGTCAGCTGGTATTGCAATATCAATGAACCAGACTTTTTTCTTTTTCACAATAGTGATTTCAGGCATGTTGTGGGGCATGTTTAGGTTCAAAAATCCACAAGATCTTGACCTGTTCATTTTCAAGAACTTTGTCAATTTGGTGTTCCCAGTAATTTCTGCTGCATTTGAACCCATATATCTGGCAAACCTTCCAATGTATGATTTTGGCAACTCAATCATGAAGTTGTAGATAATGTTTGTTAAATTTTGCTGTAATCACTAATAAAGTGTTTCATCTTTCTTGTTCCAGAAGCCACATTTGCTGTGGTGACTGATATGTTGACTTTTTGCTTTCATGGAATTGGTCTGCATGAGTGGTGGAATTCAAAAATTTTTACTACCAGTTATATGGGCATGGCTTTGTGGGTATGGCAGGGGAAGGATACTGTATAATCTCCAGTCAGAAGTGGGATTTGCCCATTCTCCGAACTACTCAAAATTTCCGCTACCGGTTCTCCAGAACTGGTCAGAACCTGCTGAATACCATCTTTGGTTTGCAGCAAAAGTTAGCCTTCAGTTTCTTTTTCCATGATCTCAACCATCTCCCTCTTAGCTTTGTTATCTATCTTTCCTTCAATGTCCTTCAGGTATTGACTGTGCATAGGCTTCTTTTTCCAGTTAAAAACTTGATACTCAATTGTTTCCTTTCACATGTTCTGCTTTGAACTTCTCTGTTTTCAAGAGGTCTCTCTTGTTCAGCTCCTTCAGCAGAGGTTTTTTTGCTCATTGTTATTGTTATCTTCCTTACAACTTCCTTTTATTGGTATTATGGATCTAGTCACACTTGGCTGATTAAAATATTCTATTCTATTCTAGTACTATTATGCCTTTTTTCATTCTCGGACATCCATTGGCCAACAGTGTAATAGGAGCCCATAACTGATACAGATACAGATTAACAGAGTTGGAAGGGACCTTGTAGGTCATCTAGTCCAACCCTCCCACCCAAGCAGACCCTACACCATTTTTGACAGATGGCAGTCCAGTCTCTTCTTGAAAGCTTCCAGTGATGAAGCTCCCACAACTTCCAAAGGCAAGCTGTTCCATTGGTTAATTGCTTTCGCTGTCAGAATATTTCTCCTTATTTCCAGGTTGAATCTCTCCTTGTTCAGTTTCCACCCATTATTCCTCATCTGGCCTTCAGGTGCTTTGAAAAATAGCTTGATCCCTTCCTCTCTGTGGCAGCCCCTCAAATATTGGAAGACCGCTATCATGTCTCCCTGGTCCTTCTCTTCACTAGACTAGCCATGTCCAGTTCCTGCAATTGTTCATCATATGTTTTAGCCTTCAGTCCCCTAATCCTCTTGGTTGCTCTTCTCTGCACTATTTCTAGAATATCAACATCATTTTAATAGTGTGGTGACTAAAACTGGATGCAGTGCTCTAGGTGTGGTCTTACTAAGGCTTTATAGAGTGATATTAGTACCTCACTTGATCTTGATTATATTCCTCTGTTAATGCAGTTTAGGTGTCAACTCATAAAATATTTCTGTGGTTTTTTTAGAGTTGCCAACAGAAAGGGATGGGGAAGCAGTGGGAAGCTGGCTTTCCATAAATGTTTAAGGATAGTTTCTAAGTGATCAAGTTTTCTGCCACACAAAATTCTAACTGGACAGTATGATTGATGACTCTTGGCTATGCATGTGTCCCACTGGATAATAGTTTGATAGTTTGATGTTGGCCACCAGGAACAATTTCCTACAAAGAAAAACTGTAACAACATCTATTCTGAGGAACTACTTCTTCCTAAGCTGCATTAAATGGTCCCACCATAAGAACTATGCAGTTTCTCTATCTCACAAAATGTTTTCCTAACATTTTGCTTTCTGAAATTAGGAGAATGGTAAGGGGAAAACTGCTGAGTATTCACAAACCCTTCTGCAAGTTTTGAGCCTTAAAGCAGACTTTTTGCATCCATTCAGGCTTAATACCGCAAAAAAAAAAAAAGTTTGAAGTTTTATACCTTATACCAGGGTTGTCAATCTCCTGGCCCACAGGCCAGATGCATTACGTGCTGGCCACGTCCCCGCCCAGTTTAGTGAAGGGGGGGAGTCCTGATACGTCACATGACACTGCCATGATGACATGAGTTTGACACCCCTGCCTTAAACTATATTTCTGGGTAGTATAGCTACATTAAAAAGGGTTTTAAAAAGCGTAAGTTCCCTGTAGTAGCTGATATGGAGAAAGAAAAATACTATTTTAAAGAAGTGAAGCCTGCTTATCAGCAAGCTTGAACTAACTATTCTTTTAATTAAGCAGACGTTTGTTCTGAATCAATAGCAAGCTACTGTTGAAGCCAACAGGAATTTCTTGTCCACTCCATCAAACCCCACCATCACCACTACCTTCACTTCAATGGGTAGCATTCTCAAATCTGAGCAGGCAAGAATCATATTCAATCAGGGTGACAATTGCTCTCTCTGGGTGTCTCTACTTGGTTGCCCTTGGCTTCCCTTCTTTCCTTCTCAGACAACAAAACCAAAGTAAATGCATCATGCACGGCTGTTAGGTGCTAAAAGAAGGCACATTTCTTGCCGGCATGCCAAGCAACATGCAAGATGAGTCCGCCCACCATCAGACTGTTTTAAAAGATAAAAGCTTCGCACTTTTCCATGCACACTTCAGATGTGCATCCCTTTTTGTCCATCTGTTCTTTGAATGATTTCTCCCATTATTTCCTTTGCAATTTTTCTCAACTCGTCATCCTTGAGTCATTTATCACAACTCTGATGTTTAAAGTTAATTGTATACCTTTGCATTTTTAGGATATTTGTGATGTCACATAGTTACTATACAATAATGAAGTCTATTACACTATATCATTAAAACTTTAAACCTCTGACATTTCCATACATTTAATTTTTTCTTGGCAGTTTTTAAATTTTGTTGAAAGTAAAAAAGCATGCATTAGCAATTTCTTCTGATTGTATCAGGTGTTTCTTTGAAAGTTCATTTATCAGCCAAGAAAATAAATTAGTTATATGATTGTTGTCCATGCTTGCAAAATACAGATTATAAAATAAAAGGAAAGAATGCAATAAATAAACTATGTTGAAAAACTGCATAGAAACATGGATAATTTCCCTAAGATAATTTCCCTAAATTTCTTACTATTGCCATCCTCCTTCTCTTCCTCCTCTTCCAGTTGGTCACCATCAATATTTTCTTCTTCTTTTCAGATCCATTTTCAGAGTCTGTCCTAATACAGTATTTTTGCCAATCCAACTACATATATTTTTCAGCAAGGATATGTATGATATTTTAGAACTGTGTCTCCTTTCACTTTTTTTTCTTTGTACAAGTAATTGAAATACAATAGTTCATATCATTGCACTCTGTTTCTTGATGATATAAATAATTTCTATGTGTCCATTTTTTGGAAGATCTTCTCATCTCTTGCCTGTTCAATCCATGATATTTTATGTAATATTTTGTAAATCCAGACAATCTTCTAATTGTCACTTAGATCACTCTACATACTTTTGCTCCATTCAAAAAACTGGCAATAATTTAAGATCCACCAGTAAAATGCTAACCTTAAGCTTAATCGCACACAAGTTTACTTATTTTTCAAACAAATATTTCTCCCTATTCAATACTGCACTTCATTTCTATGATAGGCACCATCTATCAGTCAAAACACAACCCAAAATATTATAGTGCTCTCTGTAACTAAGTAACTTTTTCTTATTTTATTGATAACCATTTTTTTTTGTTTTCTTCCAAGTTATATTTAATCTATAAGATTTACCTGATTGATATACCTACTTGAATAATATTTATAAACCTTGTTTGTTATTTGAGATTTCAATAGGCCATTTTATTGTATTACTTAAAAAAAAAATAAGATTGCTCTCTGAGCTTAGTTTTTTTCTTGCAGGCATTTCATTACACATCTAAATAACACTATTGGTGCAATAAGGAAGTGAGGTTTGCTCTCCAGTTATATACAAGTGACATACCTTATCAGTGTTGGTGGGAGGGTTTTTGTTGGCTCCTTGATTAGGATCTTGTTTGTCTGAGTTGGTACTTCTTGTTTACTGCTTGATTGTTGGCCAAGTATTAATGTTGCTGTTAATATCTGCTTATCTAAGTGTTGATTGCTGGCAGGATTCTTGTTTGTTTGTTTGTTTGTTTCCTTTTTAGTTGTTTTGATTGTCTGATTTGTCTGAGTGCCAGGTTTCCAGGAATTCTCTAGTGTTTTTAGACTTGGCTTGATCTAAGATGCTCACAATTTCCCAGTTGAAACTATGCTGAAGTTTGTCCAATTAAGAAGTTTTCATCATATTTTACAATTACTAGTTGGTGTTCATGCATAGCTTCTTGCTAGTCTTCTGCCTATTTGTCTTATATAGTGGCTGTTACAGTTCTGACACTGAGTGATGTAGATCACTCCTCTTTTCTATTATTATTATTGTTGTTATTATTATTATTGGGCTTCTGGTTTATTATATTGGTTTACTTGTTTCGGAGGGATTTAGTTAGTTTGTGTGTTACAGTGATACCATGTGGTTGTAATAGTTTGTTAATTGTTTTGGAGATGTTTTTGATGTGTAACATTGTTATCCTTTTCAAAAAATGTTTGGTTGTGCTGTAGTCAATTGACTGGTCAGGCATTTTCTTGATAAAGTGGTGTGGGTATAAATAATGGAATAAATAATATACTGTGCATTTCAAAATTAATATTTTTTACTTGTTCCCGTGTTTATGTGTTCCTGTGTTGATGTGATACTATTATTGCAATAAAAAAGTATAGTCTTGAAGGTTAATATTCCCTGTGTCCTAAAATATATATTAGCAGAGGTGATTGAAGCTGCTGATCTCTGCTCTCATGCTGCCTAGCAACTAGGTAGTGTCAAGGAAAGGACTTGCAGATTTTCTTATTGTGCACAATGTGTACTGTTAAAATTTTTGCAGAATCATGAGTTAAAATTGCATCACAATTTCATTAAAAGGTAGTTAGCATTTTCATGAAAAAAGGCCTTAAAGATTGATTAATTATTGACTTGAAACAAAGGCTATTTCTCAAATCCTCTAGCACTCTGTACTGATCTATTATATTCAAAACTCCATGTCACATTTAATATATGGCTGTTCAGTGTAGAAATGATTCACTCCTGGCTCTCAGAGTTTTCCCATCACTGCATCAAAATAGATAGTAATCTGAATATTTATGTTTTTGTCAGTTTTGCTAGCTGAGTCCACTGCTATCTATGGGTATACCTAAAATTTTCATAGCTATTCTGATGTCCTCAGAGCCAGTTTTGGTGGAATGGTTAAGGCACCAAGCTAAACATTATGAGACTATGAATTCTAGTCCTGCCTTAGGCATAAAGCTAGTAGGGTGGCTTTGGGATAGTCACTTACTCTCAGCATTGGGAAGAATAAGGCAATGGCAAATCTTGCTGAAAATTTTGCCAAGAAAACTTGTCCGGGATCTTGTCCAGGTAATCATTAAAGGTATACTGGTATCCTAAGCTTCCTGCTTAGGCAGGAAGAATGAGAAGATGGTTTCATAAATGAAGGCAAATATACCATATTTTTCACACTATAAGATGTATTCCCTCCCACAAAAGTGGGTGGAAATGCCTGTGCATCTTATAGAGCAAATATTATGCCTGGGGGGAGAGGGGTTGGTGTGGTGCCGCCACTGGGGAATGCTGGAGCCTTCACTGCCAAGCAGCTGATTGGCGGTTGGATCGGCCTGCCAGAATACCACCAATCAGCTGTTCTAGGCGGTGGGGATCCCCACCGCTGCTTCCTATCACTGCTGCCCATTCACTGCCAATTGCTGCCACCTGTTCACTGCCGATGGGCAGTGGCAAATGGGTGGCGATAGGCAGTGGTGGTCATTCTTACCAACTAGAATAGCTGATCAGAAGTATTTCTGGAGGTCAATCCAACTGCCAATCAGCTGCTTGGCAGCGAAGGCTCCAGAATTCCCTGGCGGCAGCAGCAGTTCAGCTCAGTTGACTAGTGGCGGACACAACAGAGCGGAGCCCTGATAGGTGGAGCCCGTAAGCCTGATAAATGCTGCGATAATGTGCTGAAGCTGACCAGGCTGTTTGCTGCAAAGATGCTAGCAGATGAATACCAGATGGATGCTGGGAGGCAGAGGCAGATTTTTTTGTTCTTGTTTTCCTCCTCTAAAACTAATATGCATCTTTTACTCCAGAGCATCTTATAGTACGAAAAATATGGTACATGTCCTAGGACAGGGGTCTCCAACCTTGGCAACTTTAAGACGTGCGGACTTCAACTCCCAGAATTCTTCAGCCAATAATAATGGTATGTCATTCTCACATACCATTATAATGTAGGAGAAAGCTGACTTGTACACTCTTTTTCTCATTGAGGAAGATAAACTTCTGTCATTTTTCCTTAGTAATGTTTCTGTTCCTGAAAAATAAATTATCACACCATGGAAGAACTACCAATTTCAAACAGCAGATGGGCAAAATACATGTTTTTACTGGGCAGTTTTGGCCCAGAAACTACCAGTTGCCTAAAGCTTAGCTTTTCATGTGAAAAAAATGTAAGTTTTTTTTTCTTCATATATGTCAGGCTCCACTGGACTCAACTGCTTCATAATTATGTGATATGCTGCCATTTGATGCCCTAAGGAAACAAGTAGAATCTTACCAGGTGTGCTAAAGAAAGTGATGTGTATAACATGTCATCAGATTCTTACCTTGAGTTGATATGGAACAGGAATAAATATACTATATTTGTGGTTTTATTCAGAAAGAAGTCAGAGGCCAGGCATCCTTATTAGGGCTCTATTTTCACTTTTGATGGAGTTCATAGAACAGGCTGGACTTCTCCTATTACAATACCATTTTTATGCCAACAGAGAAAAATCTTTTGGGTAAACTGCCCTTGATCTCCTTCCCCCCAGGAGAAGCAAGCTCATGGCGAATGAAGCAATTCTCACAAAGAATGAACTGTGAAATGCATTTTTTAAAAGTGTTTTATTGCTATTCTGATTTTAGGAAGACCATGGTGTTGGTGGTCATCACCCAGAGTCCCAATTGTTACTAACTATGTGATACAGCAGGCAGTGAGGGGTCGGGAGGAAATTGGAAATTGGTTTTCAGGGTTGTCTTAAGAGGGAGTTGATTAACTAAAAGCACTGCCATATATTGGGAATGGGCAGAGTAGAAAACACTTAACACTCTTTTTCTTTCAATACTAATTGAATAATTTTATTAACGGTCAAGTTGTGAAGTTAATGTAGGTAGCAACCTGGTATGTGGAGATCAATATTGTTTGGGAACTTTGTAAAGTGTAAGTACACAGTGCAATTAGCAATGTTCAAGTCATTCCCATGTATGATTGCCCTGTATAAATTAAGTTGTTGCATCAAATTTGGATTGCTGTAATTAGAGCAGAAACAAGCAATTATTTTGCAGCTGAAAACTGCACTGTTTAAAATCTCTCTTTTTAGCCTTCCACTGCCACGGAATCATGCAGAAGTCCTTGTTAGAAGGTAAAAGCAACACAGTCAATATCTTTAGATTTAAGAGACTGAGAAATTGTGATGTATGTGTTTAATTTTTCATCCTCTGGGGACTTACAAATTAAATCTGTAGTATTACAAACACTATATTCAACTATAAAAGACAGCCAATGGTGTTAAGTCCAGAAGGCCCAAGAGTGAAAACAAACATACAAAAAACAATCTTATCCATTCAGCACTAAAGAGTATCATGTCCTTTAATATTTTTTCTCAACTGAGTGCCAATAAATGAGGAACTTCTTTCCATTCATGATTAGTATGGGGGTGGGGAATCTGTTTATCTACCACATAGTTTTCATGTAATATTTCTGGATTGCATTGCTTGACTCAGATGAAGATTGTCTAAGCCAGGGGTGTCAAACTCACATGGTCATGGCGGCATCATGTGATGTATTGGGGCTTTTTCCTCCTTCACTAAACCAGGGTTGGGCAGGGGTGGGATTCTACCACTTCGCACTTATTTGCTAGAACCAGTCGTTAACATTCTAAGCATTTCGGAGAACCAGTTGTTAGAAGAAATTACTGGCCTAATCCTATAAGGAAGGCAGGAAGGAAACATTCTGGTGTTGCTTACAAAAACCTACCTCTCCATTAACCCTTATTGCATTCTTGGCAGGACTAGACTTCCTGTCTCAGGAACTTCTCTGGAGTTTTTTCCTCTCCTTTGCTGGTACTTTGCTTGTGTGGAGTGACCATTCAAAGTTACAATGGCACTGAAAAAAGTGGCTTATGACCATTTTTCACACTTATGACTATTGCAGCATCCCCACAGCCACGAGAGGCCAGGCGAGGAGATGTTGCCTCAATGTGAATGATGTTGATTTGGCCATGCCCAGCCAGTCACATTACCACCAAGCCATGCCCACCAACTAAGCCATGCCTACAGAACCGGTTGTTAAAAAAATTGAATCTCACCCCTGGGTGTGGGTATGGCCAGCGCGTGATGCATCCAGCCCGTGGGCTGCAAGTTGGACAGCTGTGGTCTAGGCCTAGTCTTCCACTCAGATCCAGAATGAAATGAAGAGTCCCAATCTCAAGGGATAGATGTAGCCATTTTATAAAAAAGGAAGTAATTACAAATAGCATGCCGAATAACAGCTCTAATGCACATAGTTTTGATAAAAAAGCAAAATCCCCATTCTTCCCATTCCTCTGAATATCCTGCAGTTTCCACTGCATAGATCTAGCCTTGTTTTTCTTATTTATGAAATATATGTATATATAATATACTGTATATACATTATGCGAGTGATGCCTCCTTTTCTTAAAATAAATGTTCGTGCTGAACTCCAACTTGGCCAATTAACTCAGTCTCTTCCCTGACTACTGTGAAATCACAAGGCTCAAACAAACACACTACATTGCAAAGTCTTGCTTAAGATAACCAAGATATCTTAATAATTATGTTACAGGACATTGAGATATCAAAGCAATTTTTGGTACAAGCTGGAAGTCAGGGGTTATTATTTTTGGTTCATTGCACAGTTAGCCAGATGTTCAGATTTGGTTTGCCATTTTTGTCTGCCTATCAAGTCTTTTCCAAGGACCCGGGATAGGCAGATCTGGATCAGTGGTGGGATTCACATTTTTTTACTACCAGTTCTGTGGGCCTGGCTTGATGAGTGTGGCAGGGGAAGGATACTGTAAAATTTCCCATCAGAGGTGGTATTTGCTGGTTCTCCAAACTACTCAAAATTTCCACTATCGGTTCTCCAGAACTGGTCAGAACCTGCTGAAAGGTTGCAAATGTGATGATTGGTCAAAAAAATTTACTTTTTTATTTCCGTTGTAAGTGCAGTCACTGTATGAAGTAATTGCTAAATAAGAACTATCTGTACAGGTAGTCCTTGATTACAACCATTTGTTTAATGACTATTCAAAGTTACAATGGCCAAGTGTAACGTGACTTTTTTTCACAACTTACAATCATTGCAGCATCCCCATGGTTACATGATCAAAATTCGGGCCCTTGGCAACTGGCATGTACTTATGAAAGTTGAACTATTTTATTTATTTATTTATTTATTCTAGGTTTTATATACCGCCCTTCTCCCGAAGGACTCAGGGCGGTGAACAGCCAACTAAAATACATGTATACAAATATAAATAGTTAAAAAAGAATTAAACCCTAGGCTGTCCCTATAAAAATCTAAAAACCCCAATTAAAATAAATTAAAACTTTGTACACCCATCCCAACCAATCCAAAAATCCCATTTAAAATCCCATTTGAGTCAGCTCAGGCCGGCCTGCTCGAAGAGCCAGGTCTTCAGGTCACGTCTGAAGGCCCTCAGGTCACTAGTCGTTCGTAATCCAGGGGGCATCCCATTCCAAAGGGCGGGTGCCCCCACAGAGAAGGCCCTATTCCTCGGGGTCACCAGACGACACATAGAAGGCGTCGGGACCCGGAGGAGACCCTCTCTGTGGGAGCGCACCGGTCGGTGGGAGACTACTGGCAGAATGCGGTCTTGTAAGTATCCTGGTCCGATGCCATGGAGCGCTTTAAAGACCAAAACCAGTACTTTAAAGCGAACCCGGAAGGCCACTGGCAACCAATGCAGCTCGCGCAGAAGGGGCGTCACGTGGGAGTATCTCGACGCCCCCATAACCACCCGCGCGGCTGCATTCTGTACCAGTTGAAGCCTCCGAGTGCTCCCCGCAGGGAGCCCCATGTAGAGGGCATTACAGTAGTCCAGACGGGAGGTGACCAGGGCATGAGTGACTGTGCGTAAGGCGTCCCGATCAAGAAATGTTCAGATTTGTTCAACTATCCTGGGGTCACGTGATCACCACTTGTAATCTTCTCAGCTGGCATCCAACAAGCAGTCAATGGGAGAAGCTAGATTTATTTAACAACTGCACAATTCACTTAACAACTGCAGTTATTCACTTAACAATTGTGGCAAAAAGATCATAAAATGAGCCAAATTCCCTTAACAACTGCCCTGCTTAGCAATGAAAACGTTGGGCTCAGCTGTGGCATAAGTTGAGGACTACCTGCAATCAGTCTATCTACCTTCCAGACAAGATGCATTGGATAAAGGGAAGATGTATAACTAGGTTGAGGATGGGAATGAAGAAACACCAGAGCAATTCTTTATTTTTCTTTTAGTGAGAAGGAGGATATGCTTCATATAAGCTTGAGGAAAATGTCCTACAAGTGTGAGCTGAGAATAATCATAGAGAACAACTTGGAGAGCAACAAAACCATTATTGATTGGCTAGGCCCATCTCCAGCTATCCGATTATTTTATTTCCACTCACCCCAAAATTGGACAGAATCAGAGGTGGTATTCAGCAGGTTCTGACCAGTTCTGGAGAACCCGTAGTGGAAATTTTGAGTAGTTCAGAGAACCAGCAAATACCACCTCTGACTGGAGATTTTAAAGTATTGTTCCCCTGCTCACCCACCAAACCACACCCAGAACTGGCAGTAAAAAAATTTGAATCCCACCACTGGACAGAATGTAGTATTATTAATGTCAGCATAGAAATAAAAAGGTACAAATTGGTAATCTGCTTGTGAACCCTTTGTTTTCATGGCCTGGATAAAGAGATAACCTGATTTTTTTTAGCATTAATTTTAAGATGCCACACTAGCACACAAGATTACATTAAACATAAGGCACAGTGAATTAATGGTACTGTTACTTCAATCAGCTGCTTTGCTGGCAAAGTGGAATTGTTTGTAAGATTTGCATATTTTTAAGTGTCCGTAACCATTTATTTGCTAGCAGACGTGGTTACAATGAACAGCAGAAGGTGCTCTCTAACTGAGAGGTATCGCAAAATGAGGTCCAAATCTCCACAGAAGAAGAGGAATGTGCCAAGGAAAAAGACCTCACAGAAGAAAGATATACATTATGCCAGAAATATGTTTCCATAACAACCACAGAACACTGAGAGATTAAAAAAAAAGCCACACAGTGAACACAGTGAACACAGTGTCCACTGAGTCAAGCTGAATGCTGGGGTGGGTGAATTATATTAGCTCTGATATATATATAGAAATATATATAGAGAGAAATATATATAATATTTATGGATTTATAATATATACTTAGTGCTTATTTATGTAGAACATAGGGCATTTTGGAGACCCATGAGATTTGAGCAGGTATATATTAAAAGATTACATCAAGAAAGGTTAGTTAAACAGCTAAAAGAAAAAATAGACATCGACAAAATATCAAATAAAGTTATGTACCGTAACAAAAATTAGCACCACTTGCAAGTAAATGAAGATTATGTACTTCTCTTTCATATTTAATGCAATGACAATGACAGATTTGCATTCAGGGGTAAAGCGGATAAGGTTATATATGCCCCTTTGTTTATTATGAATTTAATATACATATTTTGAAAAAGTAAACAGTAGCAGCTGAGAAGAGTAGATTGATAATTACCAGAACTGTAGCAAACAGAGAATATTAAATATGTTCTTCCCCAACAGATCTTCTTCTGAAAATACTACATGCATTGGGGGGGAAACCTCATTAGGGCACTAATAGATGAAGACATTTGCATAATTATCATCTATATTTACATTAAAAAAGCATTCATTCACTTTACATTATTTATTATATTTTTAATCATTCCCAAAAGGAAATTCTCTATTATTGCACCTAGTAATTAAAATGCAAAAACTAGAATAGGTACAATAAAATTTAGAATAAATTAATAAGAAAAAATGTGAATACTATGCAGCACGAATAGTTCCCATTTAACAATAACAATGGTGATTTTTTTTAAAAAAGTAACTTTGCGACCAATCTTTGCATTTACTACTTTTGCAGTTCTTTTGAAAACAGGAAAGCTGAAATCAGATAGTAAGCACAATCATAGTTTCACTTAGCAATTACTTTGCTTAACAGTCTGGTTACTGATCCCAAGTGTAGCGGCTAAACAAGGAATATCCATATATAAAAATACTTCCTAACATATATCCTTTAATGCAATTCCATGCCTGCATGTTTTCTTGAGCTCTTGTGACTGACTGTTGCTGGCTATGGCTGTTGTGTGTTGGATTCCCAAAAAAGTGAACCCCAAGGAAGATACCATAATTAATAAAGATTTATTAAAATGGTTCCTACAGTATACTGAGCCACAATGGTACAGTGCTTAGAGTGCAGTATTGCGGGCTATTTCTGCTGACTGCCAGCTGACTGCAATTTGGCAGATTGAATCTCACCAGGCTCAAGGTTGACTTAGCCTTCCATCCTTCCAAGGTGGGTAAAATGATGACCCAGATTGTTGGGGGCAAGAGGCTGACTCTGTAAAAACCACTTAGAGAGGACCATAAAGCACTGTAAAGCGGTATATAAGTCTAAGTGCTATTGCTAAGTGCTATACTTACAGAAGCAGATATTCAACCCTCATTGCACTATAGTGAACATGGAGTGCAGTGAGATAGACATGACTCACAAAAAGAATCAATGTCTGGGATAGAAAAAAGGAAAATCTGTCTTTACTGGAAAGTTCCCAATAAATGCTAAGTAATATCCAGTTAAGCTTCAAATTGCATTATGTCTTTTGAATCTGAATCTCTATTATTAGTGGAACAGCCCAACTAATTATAATTATTGCCTTTGTTGATACAAACAAGAACGTAAGAAATAATGCTGACTTCACACTGAGTCCACCAGATAGAAGGATGAATTCTTTTAGCCTGCTCTATTGCAATCCTTTCCTACTTGTGATGACATACCTACTCATTAATAAAGGATTATAATCTGATGTATATGTTCCACCCCGTTGCTATAAATGCTTCCATTCAAAATCTTACTCATTCTTAACTAGCTTTAGATGAAAGCTTGTTTAAGCAATGGTAATAGCTACAATCCTTCTCAAGTAGCTCTTGCCAAAAGAGCAGTACCTGTAATTTAGTTCAGACCTCTGTAAATCACTGAATATGCCCTTGTTCACTGGTTTTTCACTACTTCAGAACTGGTTCGTGACATGTTTTTTGATTCCTTATTTTGCAACCAGGAAAATTGATCTTCATTTGGGTGACAAAGAGCCTTTTAAAATCTGGCTGCTGCATTTTGTGATGATTTGGATATTTTATTTAGTAAGAAGATCCTCCCTCCCTTCTTTCTTTCTTTTCTTCTTTCCTTCTATATAAACTGGGGTCCTTATACATGATTTATAAATCTGTTTCTAGAGAAATAGTTTTATCCTATATCTCTGAATACGGTTTGGTTAGAAACCAAGATCTGTATCCACCCGCTAAGTTCAAAAGCCAAAGTTATAGGAGCTTTAACACCTCTTGTCAAGATAGTACGCTAGAAATGAAGTTCCGGAAAAGTAGAGTGCTCTCATTGAGAATAATTGGTTAGTGCATTTAATGTGGGTTGAAGAATGATACGAGAGACTGCCCCAGGAAAGAAATGAAGTGAGGCAATCTCAGATGAACCTCGTCAAACCAGTTTGATGGCATTCAAAATCCCTGATTGTAGTAGATGCTTTTTGATAGATCAAATTTATTTTTACTTTTTATCCTTGTACAGCTAATTTAATATTGAACTAACACAGGGTCTTCAAACTGGACAGCTTTAAGACTTGTGGACTTCAACTCCCAGAATTCCTCCTCCAATCATGTTAGCTCAGGAATTCTGGGAGTTGAAGTCCACAAGTCTTAAACTTGCCAAGTTTGAAGACCCTTGAACTAACATGTCTTGAAATGCATAATTCCTAAAGGCCATAAAAACAAGGCCTTCTCCCAGGCTTTAGGCTAGGATGGGAGTTGAATCCATCTGCTAGGTACTTGGTGTATAAGTGCTACAGCATCTGGTTTGTGTGTGACAATTTTATCCTGGGAGGGAGGTACCATATTTTTCTATGTTGTCGTTGTTAATTACCCAGAATTCTATTGTACAGGTAGTCCTTGACTTAATGATCCCAATGGAACCTTGTGACTAAGCAAGTCAGATATTGAATGAGTTTTGCCCCACTTTATGACCTTTCTTGCCACAGTTGTTAAGTGAATTGCTGCAGTAATTAAATTAGTAATACAATTGTTAAGTTAATCTGGCTTTCCCATTGACTTAACTTGTCAGAACTTTGCAAAAGGTGATCATATGAGCCCGGAACACTGCAACTGTCATAAATATGAGCCAGTTGCCAAGCATTCAAATGTTGATCATATACCCCTAGGGTTACTGCAAGGGTCATAAGTATGAACAACAATCATAAGTCACCTTTTCAGTGCCTTTCAAACAATCACTAAATGAATGACTGTAAGTCAAGGACTACTTGTATAAGGTAGTGGACACATATATTTTAAAAGAGGTAGAATAATTCAAAGTTTTAACACAAATGCCTACTCATAATCATTTTAACACAATAGTGTTTGTTATTTCCACCTGCATACAGCCGCTAACATTTTTTTCTGAAAAAAAGTGATCTTTAAACGTTTATATGTTAACTTTCAGAGTATAACTTTTAGTTAAATTAGAATTTAATTTTGTGTATGCTAATTGCCCTATCTATCCCAACTGACATAATCTGAAGAATTACAGTCTGCCTTGAATGAGTTGAAAACTTTGGTTTACAGCTTTTTCCAACACTGATTATTAATGCCAAGGATAATGGATTTCAATTACTTAAAATTTCAGTCTGGTAGTCCAGACTCTCTTGAATAAAACTCCCCACAATTATCTGCGCCAATGGTTATCAAACTTTGTGATCCATCACACCTTGAATTAATTTATAAATCATAAGATCAGACTGTGTGGACTACACCTCCCAGCACTCTCCCAGCCCAGGGCTTGTTGTAATGGACTCACATCAACAGCTCCTGCAATCCCAGACTAGCACCAACAGCTCAGCAGAGGCTGTCCACATCCACAGCAATAGCAATTGCACTTAGACTTATATACTGCTTCATAGTGCTTTACAAGTGGTTTACAGGGTCAGCATATTGCCTTCAGCAAGTATGGCCCAACACTTTGAATCAAGACTCACACGGAGTTTCATTTTTGCCAAGAGATTGTACTGCCTATATTTCTGGACCCTAGAATCGGAAAAAACAATAATAGAAATAGCTCTTAGACTTATATACCACTTCATAGTGTTTACATCCCTCTCTAAGCGGTTTACAGAGTCAGCATATTGCCCTCAACAATCTGGGTCCTCATTTTACCAACCTCAAAAGAATAGAAGGCTGAATCAATCTTAAGTCAGTCAGAATTGAATTCCTAACAGTGAGCAGAGTTAGCCTGCAATACTGAATTCTAACCACGGTGCCACTATGTCTCATCACAACCCCATCCATGCAGAGCAAGTAGGAGTGTGTTTTGTCTCAGATTTGTTCACCTAACGCCAGTCCTCCCAAAGTTTGGGAAATCTGGATTTACATACAAACTTATGAAGAGTTTTTTAAAATGTTCTCTTATGTTCTGAAGCTGTTCGTGCAAAAGGTTTAATTATTATAAATGCTGCCGCTGAGGGGGAAAAAGCCACCTTGCGTTGAATCAGTTTGAGTATAATTGCAACTAGCACGTTATGCCCATCAAAGTTGTGCAACAAATGAATAATTTTCATCAATTAAGATGATCATTTATTTTAGAATTTGTTGTCATTATTTTTATTCATAATTTCTGATCTACCAATCTTTTCTTAATGTAAAACAGGGGAAGATTTTTGAGAAATTGGGCCTCTGTGGACAAATCAAGTTTGTAAGATTTGCATTGAATTTACTGCAGCGCGTGAAGGACTCGAAGCTCTTCATTACAGATACGTTTGAAAACGTACCAATAACGATTTACCAGCCCAAAAAGACAAATCCTAGCCTAAGAAAAGGACTGCTCTTCTTACGTGGAGGGTGTGGCATGTTTGGATCCAAAGGTAAGATATTTCATATAATGTTAACTTTTCCTTTCAAAATTCCCATAGAGGAAACATATTCATAATCAGTCAGCATTGTGGAAAAAGCGAGGGAGGAAGAAAGAAAAAGGATAGCTTTCCCAGAACTAGGAATGCACAAAGCTATGCACTTAAACCCTCATGCTACATCCATTGTTGCTGGATGTCCAAAAAATTTTGAGTACAAAAGCTCAACTGAAATTGGAATGCAGGTGCAAAGTATCAGATGAGGAACAATTATAGAAATATACTGCTGTGCAAATCTAAAGTTAATGGGAAAGCTCCATTTTCCATCTGTTTCGAAAGTGATCAGAACTCAAAATATAATGATAACTGTTTCTCAATTCCACACGCACCTTTCTTCTTCAAATAATTTTAATCAGCAACTGCTGGAACCTATGTCCACAGTGTTACTGGTTAATATATTTGAAATCTCCATGGTTTCAGAGACAATTGTATGACTTCAGAACATTTGAAACAAAAAGACCACTTTATCTGCAGCTCAAAGCAACTCAAGGTGCTTTTTCCCATGCTTGAGACAGAACCTCCTAAATCGGGGTGTCAAACTCCAGAAAGATAACACTTTTTAACCTGTATTTTTTTTTCTTTTCTCTGAGTTTTGGTGGGTAAAGTTTAGTGGACAATCAATTTGAAACCAGGGAGCAATAATGTCTATTATTACGAATTCAGGAACCCAGAACTATGCAACATGGATTTTTTTAGGTATGATTTTTTTAAAAAAATGCAAGGGCATGCATTAAAAAAACTTAATGTTGCATAATCAACGTTCTCTAAGTTCATAATAATAGATATTATTGCTCCCTGGTTTCAAATTGATTGTCCACTAAACTTTACCCACCATTAAGCTTTAAAAAGTAAAAAGAAAGAAGAAAAATACAGGCTAAAAAGTATTATCTTTCTGAAACAAAACAGTCTCTAAAAATCAAATTTTTATTAGTTTATCAAACCGTGAAATACAAAAATGCAGGGAAAAATGAACATAGAGAAAAGAGAGAAAAGTGCAGGGTAGAGGGGGGAAACAAAAGGGAAGCACTGACTTCCTTTTGGTGCAGTGGAATAAAGTAGTAATGTGAAATCTCAACTTTTTATTTTTATATAATATATACTAGCCATTTCTGTAACAACAAATCTATTAATCAACAAAACCCAAAATCAAAGTATCATTTTTTCTACCTCAAGCACAAAGTTCAAGTAAAACTCTGTAGAGATTCTCAGTCATCCAAGTCATGGTTGTCCCAAAGGTGCTTTTTCAGGAGGCAATTGGACTTTCTGGTTTTTCTTTTGAAGACATTTTGCTTCTCCTCCAAGAAGCAAAACGTCTTCAAAAGAAAAGCAAGAAAGTCCAGTTGCCTCCTGAAAAAGCACCTTTGGGACAGTTTTCAAGTAGAAACAAAATTAATTGTGTTCTTTTCTTTAATCAAAGCAGTCAATTTAGCCACCTCTGCTAACTTCATTGACTTTTGCAGCCATTCCTCCATTGTGGGAATCACAGCTTCCTTCCATTTTGGGGCATAAAGTAACATTGCTGCCGTCAACATATCTAATATCAAAGTTTTTTCCCCAAAGTTCTTTATCTTTATCCTAAAAGAAAAGTCTCTGGTTTTATCTTTATAGTCACTTCAGGAATCTTCTACTGTATATTATGATGTGAATCCTACTCCAATATTTCTTTGTTTTATCATATGCCCATATAAATGATTAAAAGTTCCTTCTTTACATTTACATTGCCAACACTCATTTGAAATACCTTTATATATTCTTGGCAACTTACCAATGATACTTCATCTTATACAAATTTTCTTTTACATTATATTTCAATGTAAATTTTAAATCTTTTGTCCACATATTCTCCCACTGTTCAAGGATTACACTGTATACAAAATTCTTTCCTCATTGAATCATAATCAGAGTTGGGCTGCTGGGGGCTCACAGGAGCTCAGGAGCGCCCCTAGCTAAGACTCTGCCGGGCTTGGAGAGCCCCCAATAACCTCAGAAAGACTAGAATAATAAACCAACACCTTTTTGAGGCATTTTTTTCCTTTCTGGGCATTCAGCTAAAAGCATTTCACGCCTCGTAAAAGTGTAAAGTTAGATAAAGCACTTGCAGAGAGAGAACCAGTGAGAAAATCAGATAACATAGCCACTAGCCTCTTAGGGGATTAATTCCCAAATAATAAGAATCATGTAACTCACCAGAAACTCCACTAAGACTCCAAGATCCCTCTCACAGTCGCTGCTATTAAGCCTGGTTTCACCCAGTCTTTTATTTAAGTATTAAATGCACAAAATAATAAACAACCTTGTGTTATATTATCCTTTTTTAGGTAATTAGGGCAAAGAATCTACATCAAATTGGCCACACCCACCCAGCTACATGACCACCCAGCCACTCCCACCCAGCCAGTCATTAGGGCAGAGAGCTCCTTGCTAAAAATTTGAAGCCCACCCCTGCATACAATGCTTTACATCCTCCTCCTCCAAATTCAAATTCAATAACAATTTATAAATCTTAGTAATAAGATGTTCATCACTGCTACACAGTAGGATATCCAGTTCATTTTTCACAAAATCAAACTCTTTTTATCTAGTTTAAATCTTTCTTTCAATTGTAAATATGTAAACCAAAGGCAAACACCTCCTTCTGATTCTAACTCCTCTTTAGATTTAAGAATAGGGTCGCCGTGATGGAAATAAATTATTTGGCCATAAGTCAAAACAATATCAATAACATGTTTGCAATGCAGAAGTATCTGAACACTAATACTTTTTTTTTCCCCTAGGAGTTTATAGTGTACTATGCTGCTATCTTTCTTGAGAAAGTGATTCAGTGGTAGTATATGTAGAGTAAGTGATTTTATTTGTATGCTTTGCCTACCTTTTTAATATTTTTGCATTTTATTTTGTATTTTTACAGTTGTTAGGCTTGGGCACTGCTTGATGGAAAAAATGGGTAAAAATGATAAAGAGAATAATTAATAAGTTTGGCTCAATACTGTGCCCTGAAAGATTGTCTAAAGCACCACAAAATATATTTTCTGCCTCCAAAGAGATTCAGTCCCTCAGTTCTCTCTCCCCCGCCAGCTATCGCATAACTATCGTGACTTTTTGCCTCCATCAGTAGTGTTTCAACATCAGGAAAGGCAAAGTAATATAATTGGAGCAGATCAAAGGAGCATTTGGATTGGCACAGGACACAGTTTTGCTATTCTGCAATAACTCCTAGAGAAGACTCTCTGTCCTGGAGGCATCATTCATGTCTTCCCTACTCTTCCGATCATAAAATTAAAGGGGAAGAGGAGAGGGAGGGAAATGGCTAATTTTTCTTCTTTCTCAATTGAGCCAGAAAAATGGGATCAGTGCCCTGCACGCTTCTTTGGACTTTCCCTGCCAAGAAAAGCAGAGTAAATTATGCAAAGTACTTTAAGGATCTGCAGAACAAAATACCGCACTTTGTGCAACTTTGTGCCAAAACTGCCATATGATTGCATCTTTTTTGTCTTGTGGAAATCAGGTTCACAAATCCAAATTTATTTTCCCCTGTCTGAGATTTCTCATATCTGATTGGAAAGAACTACCTAAATTAGTTTTGGAAATCAGGAATTTCCTTTATTCTGCCCCCTGGTGACAGAGAGACATTATCCTTGAGAAGCAATTAAGGAAGTACAGGTAGTCTCAACTTATGACAACAATTGAGCCCAACATTTCTGTTGCTAAGTGAAACATTTGTTAAGTGAGTTTTACATTTTATGAACTTTCTTGCTCCAGTTGTTAAGTGAATCACTGCTTTTGGCAAGTTAGTAACACGGCTATTAAGTGAATCTGGTTTCCCCATTGACTTTGCTTGTTAGAAGGTTACAAAAGGTGATCACATGACCCCAGGACACTGCAACTGTCATAAATTATGAATCAGTTGAATTTTGATCATGTGACCATAGGGGTGCTTCCATGGTCGTAAGTATGTAAAACAGCCATAAGTCCCTTTTTTCTCAGGACCATGGTACCTTTGAACAGTCAATAAATGAACTGTTGTAAGTCAAGGATTATCTGTATTTAGCAACATAAATTGATTTCAAATAACTGTAAACACTGTGTCATCATGACAGTCTAACAGACAGCCTCTGTTTGGTTTTCCTGCTTATTTTGGTCTGATAATATAATAATGCAATACAGGTAGTCCTCACTTACAGACCACTTGGTTGGCAAGCATTCAAAGTTATGACAATGCTCCAAATCCCTCCAAACATTTACACAGTTATATGATCACCATTTGCTACCTTCACAGCCAGCTTGTGACAAACAAAGTCAACAAAGAAACTGACAAAAAGTCACAAGTTGCAGTCATATGATATCTTGCTTCACCATGTGTGATTCACTTAGCAGCCATGGCATGGGTCCAGGTCACTTGAGGGACCATCTCATTGAGGGACCATCTCATGCCCGCAGAGGAGTCATTCTGCGGGTCGTGCCAGCCCGATTATTCTGGCTGACGGGGTCCAGGAGGACAGCTTTTTCTGCTGTTGTTCCTGCCTCTGGAACATCTCACCCTGTGATGTGAGGTGGGACCCAACTCTCCTATCTTTCTGTAAGGGCCTAAAAACATGGCTGTGTCAGTTGGCTTGGGGCCCTGTGGGGAGAACAGTTCAATGGAGGTGATTGAATAACAGATCACACCATGGCCCCCACTCTGCCCCCATCCTCCCAATGTGTCCTTGGTTTAAATGTTTGTTTTTAACTTTTTATGTTTTAGCTTTTATGTAACTATAAGCTGCCCAGAGTTACCCTATAGTAAGATGGGCAACCAATAAATTTTATAGATAGATGATTGATTGATTGATTGATTGATTGTTACATACATAATACATACATACATACATACAGAGGTATGGCCAGTTCTGGAGAAGTAGCTGAAATTTTGAGTAGTTTGGAGAACCGGCAAATACTACCTCTGACTGGCCCCGCCCCCATCTATTCTCTGCCTCCCAAGTCCCAGCTGATTGGCTGGGTCTTCTTTTGTTACCTTGCACAGGAGAACAGAGCTGGAAAGCAGGTTAGTGGGGTAGGGTGGGAATGGAGATTTTGCAGTAACCTTCCCCAAGAGTGAGGAGGGAATGGAGATTTTACAGAATCCTTCCCCTGCCACACCCACCAATCCATGCCCACCAAGCCATGCCACACACATGGAACCAAATCCACAGAACCGGTAGTAAAAAAATTTGAATCCCACCACTAGATAGATAGATAGATAGATAGATAGATAGATAGATAGATAGATAGATAGATAGATAGATAGATTAAACAAACCACAGCAGATCCCCCATTGTAAGTTGGCACAGCTACATGACATTTCATTTTGAAATGAAATTGCCATAATAAGGAGTGAGGACTTATTGTAGTCAATAAGGAGACTAATATTTCCTCCTTTTCTGTATGTGGCTGTGTAGCCCTATCCTTCTGATCCTTCTTTTGCTCTGAAACAAAGAATGGAAGGAATCTCCAGTGCAATTATGCACTGGGAGAAGTGGCAGAGAAATACATCCAAGGAGAAGGGAATTGATGTTCCTATCAGCAGTAAAGTACAAGACATTCAACTGCCATCTCCTTATCAGAATAATAAAAATATAATAAAGTTAAACAATTGATACAGTGCATCCTTTTATTGGAACCCAACAATGGGTTGTCTTCAGGAACTATCTCAGAATACCTAATTCCTTCCGAGAAAATTTCAAGGTCTGACAAAGACTTAAGCTATCGCTTAAGTCCTGAGCATCAACATCCTGCCCAGTTATCCGATGCCCTAGCTACCACCATGTGTTTTATGAAACATGCCAAAAACTATGGAGTCGATCCAAATCACATTATTCTTGTTGGAGATAGCATTGGTGGAACACTGGTTGCTATGATTTCTCAAGAATTGGCAAAAATAGGGAACCAGCCGAAGATCCGAGCACAGATCTTGATATATCCTTTCCTGCAGAGAATGGATTTCATACTACCATCCCATTTTCAAAACCAATATGTCCTTTTATAACCAAAAAGCTGTTTTTACATCTTGGTTTAAAATTTATTAACAAGAAATTAAAAAAAATTAAAAAATAAATTAAAAAATAAATTAAAATAACATTAAAAAACTGGAAAGGAATGCCCATATTCCTGAAGACATGAAGCAGAAATTCAAGAAATGGATGAGTGCAGATCTTATCCCTGGAGAGTTTAAAGCCCGAGGTTATAATCCCCCAATGCCAGCTCCATTTTTGAAAGAAATGTATGAAATAACTAAACTGGATGATAAGACATTACAGTCACCAATTATTAGTGAGGATGACATTATAAAGCAACTTCCTGAGAATTTTGACCTGTGAACATGACGTATTTTGGGATGATGGACTGCTGTACAAAAAACGACTAGAGGACATTGGAATGCCTGTGACTTGGAATCATCTAAAGGAGAGGTTCCACGGATTTATAACATTTATCAACCATGGAATTTTTGAACTTTCATTTACAAAACCAGCAGCTGGAAACATCGTTTCCTTTATTAAGGGGCTATAAAAATGGGGGACAGGCAAGTATTCTGAAGTCACCCATTTGTACTTATATAAGGAATAATTAAAATATATTCTTTAAATCTTTCGTTTCTATGACAACTTTCATGATTCACTGTAACATCCTTTATAAAATACAGTACATTTCCTAGTCATTGAATCCAAAGAAGTGTCATTACCTTATTTTCTACAGCAAGAATTGGTCTGGTTATTTTGGTTTGGGCTGGTTTGGTTTTTCTCTCTCCCTTCTTAGATCATTTATCATGCTGAGGAAAATGTTGATCCACTACCACATGACTGACAGCAGGAAGGATGTCAGTTATTGTCCTCAAATTGTTATTGTTACTTTAAGGTGTCTTCCGTTTCTCGAGTATACTCAAAATAGCCTACAGAAATAAATAAATAAAATAAATAAATAAATAAAAAAGAAGCTGAAACATGCAACATCTAAAAGTCTACTTTTAAACTATTTGACCATTACAAATTTGACCACAGCAGATCATTAAATAGTAACAATACAATCCTATAAATATATATTCTGATGAAAATACTAACCGTGTTCAATGGGATTTATCTCCTAGTAAGTGTGTTCAGCATCACAGTCTACAAATGTACCTACGTTGATAAGATATTAAATCTCAGCTGAATGCAGGATTTGCATCAGAGAAGTATTTCCAGTTGAGTGTAGGTAACAGCAACAAATAATAGAGTTCTCAACTCACCCCCAGCCTCACTATGAAAGGATCTCTCCACCTTCATCATGACAAGTACAATTTCAGTAACTTATCACTTTCTCCAATAATACTGCAAAAGATTTCTTCTTTCCATATCTCATGCATAAACAAATTCTTAATGTCTCATCATTCAGCCTTATTTTGCCAATCAGCAAAAGTCCATAAAAGACACCAAAAATAAAAAATTATATCATACATCAATCAAATAAATCCACTCTATACTCCTTTACTTTATTTTTAACATTACTTTCTCTTAAAATAGAACAAAATACTTTTTCTTCCCATATCTCAACTCTTGTCTATAGATAAATGTTTAAAGCCTTCAATCCTTAGCACCAAAAATCCAGTAAGTTACCAGAAACAACAACAGATTCTAACCTTGATCAAATAAAGCAACTTCATTTCTTTATATATCACTTTTCTTTTTGCTTTATAATTTATGTTTTTCCTTTTTTCCTCTATACTCTCTTTTTCATTTTTTTAGTTTATATATATTTTTATATTTGTATCTTTGAACTTTAGTAAAAAATATTATAAGAGAAAGGAAAGGGGAAAAATGAGGAAGGGGAGGGGAGGGGAGGAAAGGAGAAAGGAAAGGAAAGGTTAAAAAAGAAGAATCTCTCCAACTGTGTATAGTTTTGTGCTGGTTTATGCTGACCATATTGCCTGCTGCATTTTACTACATTTTACACAAACACTGGTATTTTGATTCCCTGATCGCTACACTCCACAGCCATTTTATCTGGGGCTGCTGAACTGGATTCCTCATTCATAAATACCCTCCCTAGGTTTATTATTAGTATATATATATAAAATATACATACACACACACATAAACACTATTGAATATTATTGCTGCTTATACACTTAAAACAACTCATTTAAGTGACTTGAGTGATTTACAAGTAAAAAAACGTAAAGTTATTTACAAAGATAAGCAAAGTTTAAAGGGCAGAAAGTGCCCTCAAACCACCCCTAGGGTTATGCACCACTACTAGATCCCCATGCTGGTTGACAGACCAGATCTTAATACTTTTCTGGAAGACTAAGAGGCCAATCTCACATTTGGAAACAAGATGTTGATAGGGCAGGGAAAGCAATGGAAGTGGTTTTTCTTTTAGACCCTGCCTGACTAAATTCTTTGATCAACAAGGTAAATAACTTGTACTTCCTGCCTGCCTGAATGAGATGAGTCAATATAATTGGAGTGAGACAATTCCTCAGTTAATCCCACATCTTGCCATCAAGGGCTTTAAAGGTCCTTGAACTGACATCTTGAATTGGAGCCAGAAACAAAGGGCCACCCAATATAGCTCATCCAGCAGAGGTGCTACATCAGCTGCCCTAATGGTGCCCAAGATTGCTTGGGATGTCACATACTCACATGCTGTGCTTCTGGATATTTTCCTTTATCTTTTTTTGTAAAAGTTTTTTTTTTAATTTTTTAAAGACAAACACTAACAAACACAAACATAAAACATCAACATAAAACCATCTTCCAAAATACAGCGTGTCGGTTGGTACATTTCTTTCATGTAATGTCATAATATCAACAATCTTCTCCTTCCAAACATACAGGTGAAACTCGAAAAATTAGAATATTGTGCAAAAGTTCATTTATTTCAGTAATGCAACTTAAAAGGAGAAACTAATATATGAGATAGACTCATTACATGCAAAGCAAGATACTTCAAGCCATGATTTGTCATAATTGTGATGATTATCGCTTACAGCTCATGAAAACCCCAAATCCACAATCTCAGAAAATTAGAATATTACATGCAATCAATAAAACAAGGATTGTACATAGAAGAATATCGGACGTCTGAAAACTATAAGCATGCATATGTACTCAGTACTTGGTTTGGACCCCAAGTACTTGCAGCAATTACTGCCTCTATGCAGCCTGTGGCACTGCTGAGGTGTTATGGAAGACCAGAATGCTTCAATAGCGGCCTTCAGCTCTTCTGCATTGTTTGGTCTCATGTCTCTCATCTTTCTCTTGGCAATGCCAAGTCAGGCGAGTTTGCTGGCCAATCAAACACAGTAATCCCACAGTAATTGAACCAGGTTTTGGTGCTTTTGGCACCAAAGCAGATGCCAAGTCCTGCTGGAAAATGAAGTCAGCATCCCCATAAAGCTCGTCTGTGGAAGGAAGCATGAAGTGCTCCAAAATCTCCTGGTAGACAGCTGCATTGACCCTGGACTTAATGAAGCACAGTGGACCAACACCAGCAGATGACATGGCTCCCTAAATCAACACAGACTGTGGAAACTTCACACCGGACTTCAAGCATCTTGCAGTGTGTGCCTCTCGATTCTTCTTCCAGACTCTGGATCCTTGGTTTCCAAATGAGATGCAAAAGTGCTCTCATCAGAAAAGAGGACTTTGGACCACTGAGCAACAGACCAGTTCTGTTTTTCTTTAGCCCAGGTAAGACGCTTCTGATGTTGTTTGTTGTTCAAGAGTTGTTTGTTGACAAGAGGAATATGACATTTGAAGCCCGTGTCCAGGATCCGTCTGTGTGTGGTGGCTCTTAATGCACTGACTCCAGCCTCAGTTCACTCCTTATGAAAGTCCCCAACACTTTTGAATGGCCTTTTCCTGACACTCCTCTCCAGGCTGCAGTCATCCCTGCTGCTTGTGCACCTTTTTCTTCCACACTTTTCCCTTCCACATAACTTTCTATTAATGTGCTTTGATACAGCACTCTTGGGAACATCCAACTTCTTTTGCAATAACCTTTGGAGGCTTTCTCTCCTTATGGAGGGTGTCAATGATGGTTTTCTACACAACTGTCAGGTCAGCAGTCTTTCCCATGATTGTGATTCCTACTGAACCAGACTGAGAGACCCTTTAAAGGCCCAGCAACCCTTTGCAGGTGTTATGGCTTAATTAGCTGATTAGAGTGGGACACTTTGAGCCTAGAATATTGAACCTTTTCACAATACTCTAATTTTCTGAGATTGTGGATTTGGAGTTTTCATGAGCTGTAAGCCATAATCATCTCAATTATGACACATCACAGCTTGAACTATCTTACTTTGCATGTAATGAGTCTATCGCATATATTAGGTTCACCTTTTAAGTTGCATTACTGAAATAAATGAACTTTTGCACGATATTCTAATTTTTTGAGTTTCACCTGTATATTCATATTACATAAGTAAACTATACATATTATATTATATTGTATTATTACATCATTATTAGACTCAACTATAATTCACATAGTTCTTATTGAGCAAATCTAAGTTTTAACAAATCTGAGAACATACAATTCATTTCATTATATTCAGTTATATAATATCATTATACCATATTATTTTACATATTATACTATTCCTTTTTATAATATAATTTACTTCTCTATTTTCTTGTCTAATCATTGATAAAATAAATTCAAAATTTTATAATATTCTTTATCTTCTTGCTCTCTAATTGCTAGTGTCAATTTACTCATTTCTGCACATTCCATCATTTTCTTAATCATCTCTTCCTCTACTGGAAATTTTTCACTTTTTCAATTTCTAGCAAATGCAATTCTAGCCGCTGTTAACACGTTTATAATCAAATGCGTCAATTCTCTACTGTATCCTTCAGACAAGATACTCAATAAAAAATATCTCTGGTTTCAAATCTACATGCTGTTTTGTCATTTTTTCAAGCCATGTATGAATTTTAGGCCAGTATCTCTTAGCTTCTGGATATTTTTCAAAGGTAGCTGCACATAGCATGCATTGCAGTAGTCCAGGCAGGAGATGACCAGGGCATGAGCAATTGGTAGAAGGGTTTTCCAATCCAGGAAAAGATGCAGTTGGTGCACAACCAGGGGTAGGATTTTGCAGATTTGCAGCTATTCATTAGAACCGGTTGTTAACATTCTAAGCAGTTCAGAGAACCGGTTGTTAGAAGAAATTACTGGCCTAATCCTGTAAGGAAGGCAGGAAAGAAACATTCTGATGTTGCTTACAGAAACTGCCTCTCCATTAACCCTTATTACATTCATGGCAGGACTAGACTTCCTGTCTCAGGAACCTCTCTGGAGTTTCCCCCCACCTCCTTTGCTGGTACTTTGCTTGTGTGGAGTCACCATTCAAAGTTACAATGGCACGTAAAAAAGTGACTTATGACTGTTGCAGGATCCCCACAGTCACGAGAGGCCAGGCGAGGAGATGCGTGCCTCGATGTGAATGATGTTGAGTTGGCCACACCCAGCCAGTCACATTACCACCAAGCCACACCCACCAACTAAGCCACAGCCACAGAACCGGTTGTTAAAAAAATTGAATCCCACCCCTGTGCACAACACAAAGTTGAGCAAAGCCCTCCTAGCCATAACTGCCACCTGCAGGAGTCATGAGTTCAGGAGAAGGAGTAGTGCCACACCAATCAAGCTCCCAGATACAAAAAAAGCCACCATCCACAGTCACTCTATCTTACCACTGCAAAAGAAACCCACAGCATTAATTCACTGAAGTTCATATAGATCTTTAAAAATATCAGAGAGAGCACCAAGGCCTGCTGCACCCCACAAAGCAGGGGCCATGGATTGGATTTGTTGCTCCCTATCAAAACCAATTGTGACCCACCTTGGAATAGGAGGGGGTCAGCACAAAATTCAACTCCCAGAGCTTACCAAAAAAGATACCATGATTTATGGGATCAAAGGCTGATGAGAGATCAACAAGAATCGAGATGGATACATTACCCTCATCCTGCTCCCACCATAGATTGCTTAAAAGTGCAACCAATGCTATTTCTGTCCCATATCGAGGCCTGAAACATGGCTACCACATCCAGGTGCCATCACTTTCTCAAAAAGGGAAGATGACAGGGTAGTCAAAAGTTACCCAGAATAGTGGGATGCAGCAGTGGGGGGATTCAAAAGTTTCCACCACTGGTTCTGTGGGTGTGGCTTGGTGGGTGTGGCAGCAGGGGTGGGATTGCGTGACTCACACGATCACGTCATCGTGCGATCGTGTGCACGCATGTGTTAAAACAGTAAAAACTAAACTACTGCACCTCTCAGCTGTTTAGCACAGCAATCTGCTCTGCCACGCCAAACAGCTGAGAGGTTAAAAAGGACCTAGGAGCAGGGACAGGAGGCTGGGTCCAACTGCAGAGAGTTGGAGAGGCTCAGAGCAAGCTGGTTCTCTGCCAGCTGATCTTTGGCACTACTGGTATATCAGAACCGATAGAATACCACCACTGGGGTGCAGCAAAGACAAACCTGACACATTAAATGACACTTGGAACACCCCCTCCCTCAAAGATAAATTAGCCATGACTGGGACTGATCCACATGTCAATTCCCAGGCATGTCCCAGGAGGGGCATGAATATAATTCCAATCCAAGAGTGGGATTCAAATTTTTTAACAACCGGTTCTGTGGGCGTGGTTACTTGGTGGGTGTGGCTTGGTGGTCATGTTATTGGCTGGGTGTGGCCAACTCAATATCACTCACATCGAGGCACGCATCTCCTCGCCTGACCTCTCATGACTGTGGGGATGCTGCAACAGTCGTAAGTGTGAAAAATGGTCATAAGTCACTTTTTTCAGCGCCATTGTAACTTTGAATGGTCACTCCACACAAGCAAAGTACCAGCAAAGGAGGG
This sequence comes from Bungarus multicinctus, assembly GCA_023653725.1. NCBI lineage: Eukaryota > Metazoa > Chordata > Lepidosauria > Squamata > Elapidae > Bungarus > Bungarus multicinctus. Next base: position 39,888,618 of record CM042842.1, on the reverse strand, counting down.
GAAAAAAACTCCAGAGAAGTTCCTGAGACAGGAAGTCTAGTCCTGCCAAGAATGTAATAAAGGTTAACGGAGAGGCAGTTTCTGTAAGCAACACCAGAATGTTTCCTTCCTGCGTTCCTTACAGGATTAGTTCTCCGCACTGTTTAGAATATTAACAACCGGTTCTAGCGAATAGGTGTGAACTGGTAGAATCCCACCCCTGTTCTAATCCCAAGAATCCCATTCCATTTCCTTGGGTCAGAAGGGATCAAACTATTCCTAGATAACTGGGTAAGTCCACTCTTGGTTGCCAACTGAGAATAAATCTGAATGATTTAATCCACTAGATGCACAGCAAATTCTTCTGCACAGCCCTGAACCTACAAGCCCCAATTACCCAGGAGGATCCTGATAATCTTTAAAAAGGCTAGTAAGCCTACTATGAAGACAGGATGAAAATTGTATAGAGCAAATGATAACAAAAACGATGAAAGAACACCAAAGGTCAATTTTTTAAAAAAAAGAACAGCAAAAAGTGGGCAGGTCTGAGAAGAAAAAATAATAATTAAAAAATGTTTATGCCAATTATCATTCTGGAAGTAAGTAAATGACAAAATTATTCTGTAATAATACCTGCAGGAGAAATTAGAGAGTCAAACCTGGGAAAATGCAAAAAGGCAACAAAGCTGATGGTTGCACTTAGCAAAAGTGTGCCTTGTAATGCTTTAACCTCTCCTCATAATTTTTGACAGGTTTGAATACAATCAACAATTGTAGAGGTTCTCGGATGGATTTGAGCTTTAGCAGCACTGATTTGCAGTGATTCTCATGTGTCAAAAATAGTCCTGGGTGTAAACCAAATAACTTCTCTATGAGGTCCAGCAGGTTTTCGTTTTCTGTCCTGCATTGTTTAATATTTATTTGGAACCACTAGATGAACCATTGGAAACTCTTTTACTTCTTGTCATCTACAATAAATCAGTGGTGGTATTCTATTGGTTCGGCCTGTTTCTGGCATACCAGTAGCGTTGAGGATCAGCAGAGACTGAACCAGTCCTCTCTGAGGAGTTACTGTTGGGTCTACCCACCTGCCTGGGCTCCCATAGTGACCTTTATTTCCTGCTTCTGGGACACACCTGCTTTGCACGGCACAGCAGATTGCCGTGCGTCAGCTGCTGAAGCGACAGGGAGAGTGCAGGATTGCAGGAGGTGAATCAGAAAGCCTCTGTGCCTGCGCAAAGTGTGCATTTGGCATGCCTACACGTGTGCAAAATCTGTACATGTGCAAAGCATGCCCACCAAGCCTCACTCACCAAACCAGTGGTAAACTAGCTTGAGACCCACCACTGCAGTAAATGTCAGTCCTTTGAGGTAAAACAGACAGGAAACACTACCAGATGAACTAATTTTGCTTCATTATGAGAGTACATTAATAGAATCTTGCAAGTCTGTAAATGGAAACTTTCACCACTTTTAACTGTTTGACTCATTAAGGCAGGTTCTTCCTAAGTTTCTTTCTTTGATCCTTATGCCACTGGAGGCTCTTGCGTCTTTTGACTGTTTCATAGGAAGCTTATTTTCCCCTTATTCCCCAAGGTCATCCACACATCAAGTAAGTAATGAGTATTCTTTCATTATTGCTGGATGAAAGAAATTACATCCATTAAAGTTGTTCTTGATCAGTAGAAGCCAAAGTTGGGGCATTCAACCTATTCTGGCTAAGATCATATTATTCCTAAAAGGACAGATTCTGTCTGGAAATGCTCCTTGATAGATATTGATTGCTGGATTGCCAAGTAATAGAAGTGCTAACAATCCCACTTAGACTATTACTTCTAGTGTTGCTGTTGCGACTGTTAGTGTTGCGACTGTTCTCAAACAGGTCATATTTATATTTATTGTAAATCTCTGAAGAGGAAATAAATGCAGCTTGGCTTCAATTTGCAGAAACAATATGTAAATGCACAAGTATCAAGAGTAGGGTAGCACAGAAGAAACAGTCACTTGTCTGGATTCGTGACACAGAGAGCAAAGCAAGGTGAGAAAAATGTCATGGAATATGATACGTTTGTTTATGCATATGATAACTGCAGCAAAATGTTTGTATGACCAAAGATGGAAAAATTGAATACTACCCACAATGGAGTAATAGTTGGTGAAGATGATGGAAATTGTTCAGATAGCTAAATTGACTTCTTTGATCATTGTCAATATTTTTAATGAAATCCCTTATTGTGGAAAAAAATGAACTCATCAAAAAATGATTCACGGTTTTGATGTTTAGGCAAGATAGATTGTAGAAAGAAGAGGGTCATGATGAAACCATAGTGTAAAGGGTCATTTAAATTTGTACTTACAATTGTCCTATAGAAATTTAGAAACCACTTTTTTGTGTCTTTATAAATTGTACCTCCACACCCAGGATGGACATCCCAAATTCCAGATGTTTGAGACCCAAATGCATTCATTATGGATCAAACCACATCTCAAACCAGCTTTTTATAATGACCAGTTTTTTAGGGGAGAAAACTGAAGGTTTGCTTTCAAATGTCAATTTCAGTCTAACTTTTCTGAAAAGGGTATCAGGAAGTTCTCCCACCTTTAGTTTCCCTAGATCCTTTCATGACCAAGAAAACCACCAGAACAAAAATAAATAAAACTTCACTTCATTTTTTTACTATGATAAGCCAGCAGCTACAAAGATTAAGATATAACAGTATAACTGTTACATAGAATAAAAAGTAATACATTTATTTATATAAAAACAAGAGGTTTACCAATTTGCAGATCCTTAATTGAATAGTCAGTTCAATTAAGTGTCTTGCTAAATACTACAAAAATGCAAATCAGCACAGCAAAAGACCAAGCAATTATCAGAGGCCATTTAGACCAACATTTAGACTTTTCATATCCTTAGAGGTCCAGGCTGTTGATCCATCCTTTCCAATCAATATCTCTGATTCCTGATTGGTCCTTCTAAGTAAAGTGACCAACCGTCCTCCTTTAGGGAGGACAGCAGGGGTGGGTTTCTACCGGTTCTGTCCACCTCTATAGAGGTAGCTCTGAAGAGCAGCAGACATAGAACCGGTTCTCTGTCTGCTGATGTTTTTGCCCACACGCCCACCTGGGCTCTTACCTGACCTTTATTTCCTGATTTTTTCAACTTCAGCTGCTGTGCGAGGCACACCTGCAGTTTAAAAAGCAGGAAAAAGGGGCTTTTTCAAAGGCTGCTTCTCTGCATGCAGCATGCTGATGACAATTTACAGGCGCATGCCGGCAGCATGCAGGGAAGCACATCGTAAATCACCGAACCTCGTAAATCAACAGAACTGGTAGTTAATCCTGTCAGATTCCACCCCTGGAGGACAGTCCTCCTTTTGTAAGTTCTGTCCTCCCTTGAAAAGTGTCCTCCTACATGTGCTCCTTTTTGATATTTGAAGACTAATCTGTAAATCTCCGTATTTGATCGATGCCGATCCGATCTGTTGTGTGTGATATGACATATTTGTATTTGACATGACGTGGCTTTGGTTTTTTTTCTTCAATTTATTTGTGTCCCCCTTCTCATTGTAAAAAAGTTGGTCACCTTATTCTAAGGCTAGCTGGAACATTCTGAATCATGTGTTGCCATCTTTATATTTCCAATATGTCTAGATCAGTAGTTAATATGGTCTTGCTTTATATGATATGACACATTTGTCTACTTTATAGAGGTACATTCACTCTCAAATCCATCTAGAGTCTATAAAGAAACACCTATTCTGCCTTCTCCACCCTCTTATTTTAACTTTAATTAAAACAGGCTTGCTTGTCAAGGCCTGGGCTTCCACATAGGGCCTAAATCAAAGTACCAACTCCGTAATATGCAAGCATTATTTCTTAAAGTAAGTAGCTTTCCCCTATAGACATTCACACTTGAACTGTGCAGTCCCTCAGGAGTCTATGTTACTTCATTCCAAAAAGCTATGTTCCTTCACAAGTTTGGTTTACTTCATGAGCTTACTTCACAAGTTCTATTTTATTTCACACATTACCTCACAAGTTTGGTTTACATCTCAAATTCATTTTCTTTAGACAGCCAGGGAGAAACTGAATGTGATATTAAACGCAGGATTAAATAGCATGCTTTCTGTGGTTGATCAAGAATTAGATTGTTAGGGATGGGAAGGAGAAAGTCTACAAATTGTATTGTAGAAGATCTCCATTTGTGGATAAATCAAAAGAAGGATTTAATTTTTGTTACATTATCTCAATGCTAACAGGGAGGGAAAGTACTGTTAAGTGCAGATGTTTAAAAAGACCTATTAAGTGGAATAAAAGAAACATACTCTATGCAACAAATCTTTCTGATAAAGTAGAACTTCTAATGCCATGGTGAATGCATATATTAATAATTCATATTATGATATGCCTTAATAATCATATTAAGATTCTAAACAGAATAAGAACTACAGCTTTGATGAAGTATTTGAGATTCTCCCAAAAATGTAAATTTGGAGAAAAAAGTAGAATTATTGACTCTTTTTGAAGTTTTATAATGCTCATCTCTCTTGGAGGGCTGTTATAAATGTTTCTGAGAAAATGATGCTCTTCAAATATTTTCAAAATAGTTTTCTTCAATTGAAATTGTTTGATTGCATTAGTTTATCTATTCATTTTAGAGTGGGTTTTGGGAAGAGCCTTCCTATTTCACCTCTTACTGTGTTAGACAACAGTATCAACAGTAAGTCCTTCAAGTTTTGGGGTTCTATAATCTCCTAGGATTTGAATTGAACTCTTAACATTAGAACCATTAGAAATATGGAAAAACAAACTGTTTTGATTCAGATCATTTCAAAAGCTGATAATATGATTTAGAGCATAATCGGAAGTAGGATTAAAAATGCAAAATTTAGCAATAGCAATAGCATTTAGACTTATATACCGCTTCACAGTCCTTACAACCCTCTCTAAACAGTTTACAGAGTCAGCATATTGCCCCCAACAATCTGGGTCCTCATTTTACTGACCTCAAAAGGATGGAAGGCTGAATCAACCTTGAGCTGGTGAGACCCAAACTGCAGTGATCAGCAGAAGTAGCCTGCAGTACTGCATTCTAACCACTGCATCACCGTGACTCTTCACTTCCCATCCACAAATAGGAATAAGTTTGTTTTTTTTAATTACTATTGGATGAATTTTCAAAGCATATAAAACTCATCTGATACATTAACTTTCTTAAATGAAATAAAACCATGGTAATAATAGTTGAAGTCAAATTGAAACCAACCTGTTTCATAAAAACCAAAATAATCAATTTAGGTTACATGTTTATGTGATCAATTTTCAATTCTTATTTTGGGGGGCTTGAATCATAGAAAATCCAGAAAGGGAATATGAGGCAATGTATTGTGGCTATCTACATAAAACAGTTTTCAGAGAAGATGGTTTCCCTTTGATAGTAAGAATGATCCAGGGGTGTTTAGGAGTTGGACAGTGCCTAAATCTAAATAAATACATGAATTTCCTTTGCAGGCACATAAGAGACAGGAAGCCAGTCCTCAGAAGACTGCTAACCTTAGCCTGAAACAAGCTGGCTATTCATCATATTCAGAGTTTACATAGAGTGCTGAGCTTTAGCAGAGCAGAAGATATATTAATGGAGGGCAAGAGATCTTAATTGGATTGAGATTGTAATTGGCAAGAGATTGTAATTTGCAAGGAAGCTGGAAGGAGACATGCCCCCAAATAAAATCTGTAACTGAAGGTACGATGAAGCAAAGGAAAGTCATCCTTTTTATGTCTAAGAAAGTGTCAGCAACAGTAAATGTCCAGCAGGTAGATAACAGTGGCATTCATTCATTAAAGGCTACCCTGGAGGAATTTTTTGAGTGCTTGAAAAGTTTTTGTTCTTTTAAAAAAATGTAACAAGAATGCTGATTGCATTAAATGCTCATCCATAAAATTCTATTTAGCTTAGGGAAATTAGCATTCTTGTGTGGATATTGACCAGTGTATAATTAAGTTTCTACTTTTGAGGAAACTGTTCACCAAGTTTTTAGTTAGAAAAATCTGCCTTTTTTTTTTCTTTTCATGATTTAGCCTAAGTTTTCTCCTAGAAACTGAAAGACAGCCCGGGTTTTAGCAGATTTCATCTGGATCACAAACATTTCTGTACTGTGAAATATACAAAACCACGCTTTGATTCTGTTCTGTCTTGTCCCTGTCGGGGTAAGTTTTCAGAAGCTGACAGCGCCTTTACAATTTAATTGGTGTTGACACCTTTTGAAGCAATGCCTTCAGGCGCTAGAAGTCATTGTCTTCTTGTTCTTGTTTGTCACAGGCTACTTTCAGTTGGCTACTTGGCAGCCTGTGATGCTGCATTGGCCCCTGCACTTTCCATTCATGTACGCACTTGTATCAGGCCCTTTTACAAGAACCCTTGTTAAATGCCCAGCAGGCAGTATTGAATAGAGATTTTCATTATCTTGGATTTTCCAGGCCTCTGGCAAGAACAGAAAATATACAGCAAAACACAAAACATCCTAGTTGAAGTCTGGGTTGAAGTAGGAAAGAACTGAAGATGGCGTACATCGGATTAGCTCTGCTTAAATACTTGGAGAATCTGCATGAAGTTCACTCTAATTCTAATTAGCTACCAGTAGTGTTCATTCTTAGCCTCTTAGCAATTCGACATGGCACACTTTGACTATCCAAATGATTTTTTTTTTTAATTCCTCTTTTGGTTCCTCATTTCCTACTGTATATCTTGGTGAATTTGATCAAAGCCTAATAATGTTCACTTAAATAAGTCAAGTTCCAGATGGTTATGGAATTGCCTTTGTTGGCCTCTTTCTAACTTGAATCATGCCTGATAAAATGGACCTATAGGCCATAAAAATGTTTGCTATAACATATTTCTTTCCGTCACAATGCTGTTGCTTTTAAAAGTAGTAGAGTTAATGGAATTTATTCATGAATTGACATGTAATGGGCAATAGGAGGGAACAATCTACTTCAGTCCCCTTTTAATGTTGATGAAGATTCTCAATCATCCAGGTAGAATTGTCTGAAGGTTGTCTGAAGGTTGAATCTTTCCAACTGGACTAATTTTTTGTTGTTAGTTTGAGAGATGTTGCACTGCCCATCCAGGCAGCTTCCTCAGTCAGAGCAAGGCAGTTAGGCAGAGCCAACTCCTGCCACAACAACCTCAGAGGTTTCCTCCACAAAGTGTGTGGCAAAATGTCAATGAAGATTCTCAATCATTCAAGTAGAGTTGTCTGAAGGTTGCCTGAAGTTGTCTGAAGAATGAAAGATTAGTCCAGTTACAATGATTCAACTTTCAGACAACTTCAGACAACCTTGAGTCCTGCTTATGACTACAAAGAAAACAACGACTATTTTTGCTCCGTGCCTTTATCTATTCTCTGTGGTTTTGTTACTAAGCCACAAACTCCTTACAATGGACTTTGCAGGAAAATGATTAGGTATGGGCGAAAGAGTAAGGTGTCAAATCATACTTAAACAAGTAATTTAGTTTCTGAAACACAATGATTAAACTATAATTAAAAATGCCAAAACCATTTATCTAAAAGCAGAGCGGTTTTGCCAATTCAACTACAGTTCAGCACAACTGGCAAAAAGTTTCATTTCACAGGTTGCAAAATTGAAAAAAAGTGAAAGATGGGCCATTTTACCATTGTTGGGGATACTTGTCACTCCCTGCCTCCTGCCTCCTGACCCTTTGACTCTCCTCTGTTTCCATAAACTTTTAGTCATAATAGTCCATGTTTTTGCATCAAGGTTCTGTAGTGCAAATAGAAGATGCTGCATCAAGAAATGGGGACCTGGGTTTTTAGTTTTTGTTGTTGCAAAGAGAAACAATACTTTTAATGCTGTAAGCCACCCAGAGTTGCTTCAAAATGAGATGGGCAACAAATAAATTTAATAAATAAACCAACACAATGAGGGAAAGACAGGGAAGAGGATAGGGGATACCAACTGAGACTGATCATTTTCACCTTCCTCAATGCAGTTAGAGGGAGTGCTGGTCATCTTGTTTAGAGCTCTTGCTGGCTCCAACAAGCACATTCATGGTGGAATGGGACAACTTCCATAGCCAATTTGCCATGGGACAATTTGCCAGGGACAATTCAACAATTCAATTTAATTCTTTAAAATTATTTTTTAAATTATTTTATTTTTTCACGTTTCATTTTGTCCTTTCTTTAATGATTCCATTAGACTACTTCTTCAATATTAATGTAACTCTTGTCCCGCGATGAGTTGGCCACGGTGAGTTGGCCACAGCAAATTGTCATAGACCACATTCATGGATCACTGCAAAAAAATGGATATAAAGGTGTAGGGTTCATTTGGAAAGTGACAGCACTTTTTGTTTTGAGGCGGCAATGAAGAGGCACACACGTATAGTGATTCAGTCTTTTTGTTTATTTCCAGGACACCGACTGACTTGGTGGCGCGGCAGCCCTTCTTTTAAAGGACTCCCGCGCCTAAGTCAACCAATGACGGGGCGAGGATCTCCCGCCGGAATGTAGACCAATAAACAGTAAGTATTTCAAATATTAACCAATCCAGAACACCCCTCCCTCCTTGGTCCAGTCTGACCAATCAGGAGCCGCGCCTATGTTACGTAATCACGTAGATAGGCGGGGCTCCTGTGAGTCCGACTGGACCTGCGCGGCTCAGTTGCGTCGTTACCTTCGGCTGGTGCGGAGGGACCTGTTGCTCCTCTCGCCTCCGGCCCTGGAAACTTCGAGCAGGTCGAGCCGGCTGCGTCACAACCAACGGGCCTAACTGGGCTAGTTGACGTGGCCATGCCGCTCCCTGCTCGGCCTGGATTATCGACGACCCTGTCAGATGTTTCAGCGGGACGTTCTTCAGGATCAGGTGCGTAGCAGCGCGACCCGACCGGAGCTAGAGTTGAGGGTGTGTGTGTGTGAGTTAGGGTGTCATTGTCTGTTAGTGGGCTTTCCTTATCCAGACTGTTTGGTGGATGTTCCCCTTCCCCCCCAGGAAAATCGCCAGGTCTGGGGTGGGTGCGAGTTCTAAGTTGGTCTATGTGTCGTTTCCAGCTTTTGCCATCAGCGGTGGTAAGCCGGTAAGAACGGGGCCCGGTTAGATGTGTGATGGTGGCTGGCACCCATAAGGGTTGCCCTACCAGGTTTTTAGCGTAAACTAAATCCCCAATTCGGAATGTTCGGACTTTGGTTGAAGAATCTAGGGGTTTCTCTGGAGTGTAGGTGGGGTGTAATCTATCGAGAGGGGAACGTAGCTTTCTCCCCATAAGTAATTCAGCAGGGGTTTTGTTAGTAGTGCTACTGGGTGTAGTGTGTTGTAGGAACAATAGTTTGTCGATGCGTGTTTGTATAGGGCCCTGATCTAACTTAAGAAGGGTCTCCTTGGTAAACCGGACCATGCGTTCGGCCCGTCCATTCGCTGCCGGATGTGCCGGCGCGGTTAAGGCATGGCGTATGCCCAAACTGGCTAGGTAGCCCTCAAATTCTGTAGCCGTGAATTGAGGGCCGTTGTCAGATACCAGGACGTCTGGTAAACCGTGGGTGGCAAACCAGTGACTGAGCTGTCGGATGACAGCTTCAGAAGAGGTTGATTTCATGAGGCTCACTTCTAACCAGTTTGAATACGCGTCTACCAGAATCAAGAAGGTATGTCCCTTAGTCGGACCTGCAAAATCTATGTGGACTCTAGACCAAGGGCCCCTAGGTAGATCCCACTCAGTAGCTGGTGCCTTTGGGGGTGAGGGCCGGGAAGTCTGGCAGGGCTGGCAACCCGCGACCCAGTCGGTAACATCCTTGTCTAACCCCGGCCACCATACATAACTTCTAGCTAGACTTTTCATCTTTACCACCCCGGGGTGTCCCTCATGCAATAGTTTCAATATGGGATTTCGCAGTTTTTGTGGAATGACCACTCGATCCCCCCATAGTACACAGCCTTTTAGTACGGACAGTTCCATTTGTCTCTGTTTAAATGGTCTGTGCTGTTCTTGTAACTCAGAGTCAGGCCAACCCTTCATGATCCACCTACTCACGGTATGCAGTAGGTGGTCGTTAGAGGTTTCGTGCGCGATGTCTGCTGCTGTCATCGGGAGGTCGGGCAGGGTCTCAATCAAAAATGTTGAAGTGCTGGGGTTTGGTTCAGGATCAGAGTCTGGTAACGGGCAACGACTTAAAGCATCGGCGTGCGTGATGGTCGGACCCGGGCGGTACGACAGGGTGTAATTGTAAGCGGCCAGGAATTCTGACCATCTTGTCATTCTGGGTGATAGAATGTGGGGAGTGGGTTTGTCACCCGCCAGGATACCTAGTAGGGGTTTGTGATCGGTGATGATCGAAAAAGATCGGCCATACAGGTATTCATGAAAACGTTTAATACCCGAAATTATGGCTAGTGCTTCCTTGTCCAGTTGACTGTAATTCCTTTGGCTTTGGGACAAGGTTTTTGAATAGAAGGCAATCGGAGCCTCTCTGCCGTTAGGTAGAAGGTGGCTCAGGACAGCTCCGATTCCAAAGGGGGAGGCATCGCAAGTTAGTAACAATGGCAAAGTTTCATTATATTGAATTAACACTTGAGCTGAAGTGATCATGTCTTTAATTTTGTTAAATGCTGTTTCTTCCCGATGTCCCCACTTCCACGATGCGTCTTTGTCCAAAAGCCTATGCAAGGGTTCCGCCACCGTGGCTTTCTGGGGCAAAAAGACATGATAAAAATTTATCAACCCTAGGAAAGCTTGTAGGTCAGCCTTGTTAGTTGGTGTGGGGGCATTTTTGATGGCACGGGTTTTTCCTGTTGTTGGATGGATGCCATTTCCATCTATTAGGTATCCTAAAAACTCTATTTTGTCTGTGATAAGGGTACATTTGTCTTTTTTGACTTTAAACCCAGCCTCAGTAAATTTGGTCAGCACTTTTCTTAGGCGGTCTCGCAGTTGCAATTTGTGTTTAGCTGCAATTAGGACGTCATCGAAATACGGGATGACTCCAGGAATTCCTTGAAGGAGGCGTTCCATAAGAGATTGAAAAATGCCTGGTGCCACGCTAACGCCGAATTGTAGGCGATTACACTTAAATGCACCCCGGTGTGTCACAATAGTTTGGGCTTCAGCTGTTTTTTTGTCAACGGGCAGTTGCTGGTAAGCCTGAGCCAAATCGAGTTTAGCGAAAATCTTTCCGCCCTTGATAGAATGTAGCAAGTGTTGCACGACAGGCACGGGGTATGCGCTCTGTTGTAGTGCATGGTTGAGGGTCGCCTTATAGTCCCCACAAATACGAACCGACCCGTCTGCTTTTATAGGGGTCACTATAGGGGTCTCCCATTTAGCGTGGTCAACTGGCTCGAGGACCCCTTGCTTTACTAGTTTATCCAGTTGTTCTTCTATTTTTGGCTTTAAGGCAAACGGTACCCTTCTAGCCTTTAGTCTAATTGGGGCTACCTTGGGGTCTATGTTAAACGAAATCGGGTTACCCCGGTACTTGCCTAATTCTTCGCTGAACAGGTCCTGGAATTCTTGAATGAGATCTGCCTCCCAGTCAGCGTCTGTGATATGGTTGATACCGGTCATCCCTATTCCCAGCGGTTCGAACCATTCCAGTCCTAAGAGGCTGGGTCTGTTCCGGTCCACGATTGTTAGGGGAAGAATCTCAGTATGGTTGTTGAAGGTTACCTGGAAATGTCCAATCCCTACTACCGGAATTCTGTTTCCCTGGTAGTCTTTGAGTGTTAATTTCTGTTTGTCTAGTTCGCTTCGCCGTATGTCTGGGATCAATTTCTTAATAGTGTCCCAGGAAACCATGGAAAGGAATGATCCCGAATCCACTTCCATTTCACAATTTTTTCCTTCAATTCTTACTTGCACGTGGACTTTTTTAACGTTTTTTGTATTAGAGTGACCAATTATTATTGTTTGATGCGTTTCTTCCTTCTTGTAAGATGATTCTTTAAACTTTCTATTCCTTCCTTCCTGGCTCCAACGGTTGTTTGTTTTCTTTTCTCTCTCTCTTGGGGGAGGGCTTTCTCTTCGCCTGGGGCTGTAGCTTGATCGGGCTCTGCATACCCTTGCGATGTGCCCTTTCTTTTCACACTTTCGGCATATTGCATCTATGAATCGGCACTCTGATCTGGGGTGGTTTCCACCACAACGGTTGCATTCAAAATCAAACCGCCTGGTAGCCCGCTCTTTTTTCCCTCTCGCGGCTTTTAGGTGGCAAACCTCGTCTTCTTCACTACTGGTCTCAGTTTCAATATCCTCGTAGTGAGTTGAGGTTTTTCCTTGTTCATCATCAGCTTTGGTGGTTTCTTTGGATTTGTGGTGTGCAGCTTGATTAATCTGTTTCATTCTTGCTGCCGATTTGTGAGCGGCTTCGGCTGCGGTGGCTTCTTCAATGGCCTCTGTGGCTGTTATCTTGGGTCGGTTTAGCAACTTACTCTGCAATATTGGATCTTTTAAGCCTAAGACGATCCGGTCTCTTAGCGCCTCATTGAAATCCGAGAATTCGCACTCTCCACCTATTTCTCTTAAATCGGCCACGAAATCGGCGATAGGTTCTCCTTCTTTTTGGTTCCGGAGGTAGAACTCATGGCGCTTTATCAGGCAGGAAACTGTGGGCGCGTAGTGTTTCCTCAGGATCTTCTCTAGTTCGGGCCAAGTTAGCGTTTTAACATCGATTGGAGACGCTAGTGCCTTTGCCATCCGAAATACGGCTTGGCCGCAGTGGGTCAAAAACACCGCTCTCTTTCGGTGATCCGACACTCCGCTCAGATCGCTACTCTCCAAAAACATGAGGAATCGGTCCACATACGTCTGCCATTCCTCCTTGGCCGGGTTGAATTTTTCAGGCGGTGCGTTGCTTCCGGACATGATGCCGCTCGCTCTCCGCCGCTATGCGCTCTCTAAACGTGTTGCCTCGATCCCACCTTCGTCGCCAGTGTTTTGAGGCGGCAATGAAGAGGCACACACGTATAGTGATTCAGTCTTTTTGTTTATTTCCAGGACACCGACTGACTTGGTGGCGCGGCAGCCCTTCTTTTAAAGGACTCCCGCGCCTAAGTCAACCAATGACGGGGCGAGGATCTCCCGCCGGAATGTAGACCAATAAACAGTAAGTATTTCAAATATTAACCAATCCAGAACACTTTTCCTTCTACCAAATGAACTGATCAATCTAATTCAATTTTGCCTGTCTTTATTCTTATGTCTGCATTAAAAATAAATAATGTACCATACACATTTAAATATGTCTTCCTGAATCTATGCACTCTTATCTTAATTCATGCACTCTTATATGTTTTGTCTTAAAGCATGTATCTTAAACACAGTGAATGTCTTATTGATAAAATTCAAAAGAATGTGAAATATGAAACTCTATGGAAATGCAAGGACAATGACAATCCAGAGATATCTGTCCCTTGAAGTGCAGAGGCATTCATTCAAAATGGGATTCAAAAATATAAGCCTTCTGTCAGCATTCTGAGTAACGCACCCATTGAAAGCAGAACTCCAAGACAGGTAGATTCCTCAAAGAACATGTTTATTGGATACATCATATCAGCACAGCTGGTAAAAACCAACTCTAAAGGTTCCCACGGTTTTCACCTAATTAAAAAAGTAAAAATTCCCCCTCCCAGGTGTCACCAGTCACGTTGTCCAATGAATACAGCTGGCAGGCTACTCTCCTCCTTCACCAGCCACTTGTTATGATGACCTTGGTTGGTTCCCACAGGAAAACATTTTATTTTGACTGTTAGCTGGGCTATCTACTTTCCCCCTTCCCTTCTCTCTTTCAGGCTTCATGGCAACTATGAGGCAGCACAAGATGGCTTCAGCGAGGTTTGCTTCAAAGCTGACCCCTTCAAGATTCCTAATGTGTATCTGGTTAAGTAATTTCCCCTACTTCAGGCAAGGCTTAGCTGCATGGTAATCTTCTTTTTGCACATCCAAAAGCTCTGCCACACCGCCACCCAGTCATTCTGCAAAGTACTTCGAGTGATCACCATTTCAAGGCCTGTTTTTTCCCAATGCTCCTACAGCCTCAGACTGCAAACATTTGAAGAGTGCCTTCTATCCCTCCCTTTCCCCCCACCTCCCCGCATTTTCCCAAGGAAGCAAAATAACTCAATTCATCATGCAGAGTCAAATGAGGAGAGGCAGGAGCAGAAAGGAGCAGTATAAAAAGATTAAGAGCTGATTGGCACAGCTGGCTGCAGGAAGGAAAAAAGGAGAAAGAAGAATCTAGCAAGCTTGGGTTTGTTTGCTTTTTTAAAGTTCTCCTAGAGAACCTTACTGGGTTCTGGCAAAAGGACCCACTGAAGGAAGATGGATCTGTTTGGATATAAGTGTATGAGTGAAAACAGAGAGAATAGGGATCATCAGGGCTTGGCTTCCTTATTAAAACACAAACATGCACTAAAACACAGATATGACAGGCAAAATGCTCACAAAGATGAAGAGAGTCTTTGCATTTCAACTGCACTATGGTTTAACCAAGTGGTGGGATTCAATTTTTTTTTACTACTGGTTCTGTGGGTGTAGCTTGATGGGCATGGTGTGGAGGTATGGCAGGGGATGGATACTGTAAAATCTCCATTCCCACCCCACTCCAGGGGAAAAGGATACTGCAAAATCCCATTCCCTCCCCACCCCACTAACCTGCTTTTCAGCTCCGTTGTCTTGTGCAGGGCAACAAAAGAAGACCCAGGCAATCAGCTGGGATTTGGGAGGCAGGTAATAGATGGAGGTGGGGCCAGTCAGAGGTGATATTTGCCAGTTCTCCAAACTACTCAAAATTTCCACCACCGGTTCTCCAGAACCTGCTGAATACCACCTCTGGTTTAACCTACATATTTAGAGCATTTCAGTCTTACTTTGCAGACAGCATTATACTGCAACCAGAATATGAGTCCAGCAATGGTCATGGGGTAGAGTTCCCCGCTGCCACAAAGAAGAGGGGGCTATTTTCCAAAGCACTTAAGGCAGGACAAGAAGCAATGGATGGAAACTAATCATTGAGAGAAGAACCTAGAAGTGAGGAGAAATTTTCTGACAGTTGGAACAATTAATCAGTGAAACAACTTGCCTTCAGAAGTTGTGAGTATTCCATCAGTCAAAGTTTTTAGAGATTGGACAATCATTTGTCTGAAATGGTAAGGTTTTCTGCTTGAGCAGGGGGTTGGACTAGAAGACCTCTAAGATCCATTCCAACTCTATTGTTCTGTTATTCTGTTACCAAAATAAGAAGGCATGGCCAGGAAGGGTCAAAACCAGAAAACATCCAAAAGAGGAAGATTAGAATTCCCAACTGTTCATCCTATACGCCTTAGCCTATCTTTAGAAAAGCCCAATGCCTACCCCTCTCAGTAGCCTGCCAAGAAAGAAACTGCTTCAAAGTAACAAGGTGTGTAGATGAAAAAAGCAAGAATTGGCGAGACTGGCACATAAGAAATCCACTGCTTTGGAGTTCCACTTCATTTGCACTTCTGCATTTTTTTACACCCGGAAAATAGATGCTACATCCTGATCACAATTAGAGCTTTTAATCACGACTCCTATATGGGCCTTCTGGGTGAATAATGATCACTGCTCAAGGGCTCTGCAACATTTAGGCTTGGTTTTTGAGAAACTTCTTAACAGTTGTGTAACAAATACCATATTTCTTTTAGCAATAGGATAAAGCTCAGACAAAGCCAGGACAAAGTGAGCCACAGCTAAAGTCTGGATCAAAATGTTCATGTTCCAATACATTACAGAATTACGTTTTTCTTTATCTTGCAGACAAGCCATTTATTAGTTCCCAGTTTAAAATGACCTCTCAGAAAATTAGTCAAATTAACTTCTCTTCAGATCACCAATTTCAGGCTTTTTTGTTCTGTTTTGTTTTATTAAATAGGCTGGGATATAAACTGGCAGGAGCTGATTAATAAAGCTAACTTACTCTGCTCGCCAATTTTTTAAAATTATTATTATGTGCCATCATCACATCATTTTCAATTCTTAGTGACCACACAGATTTTCTCCATGATGATCCAGGCTTAACCTGTTCTTTCAAGCCTCCCAATGTTGCACTCATTGCCAAATTAATGAGTTCACCCACCTTGCTGCCAGTCATCCTCTTCCTCTCTTTCCCTCCATGTTTCCCAATATTAGAGCATTTTCTAGAGAGATGAATCTTCACATAATCTCTCTCGCCCAATTTAGGGTAGTCCAACAACTTGTGGACATTGACTTGCAATATCTATGAGCCAGAGCTAACAAAACCTGCTCCCCTCTGATCTTCAGCCAATTTAATAATTACAGACTGAGGATGACTTCCTATTTTTACACTCTAACCATTCCCAAGTATAGAAGAGCTTTCTCCCTAGCCCACTTTAATGTCTTGCCCTCAGCACGACTAGATGGGTGATTTAAGAGGCTCCCGATTAACGATTAACGAGCGGCTATGCCCCTGTGACAGAGCTGAGGTTGAAACTGTGGAGCATGTCCTTTTATATTCCTATGTATAACGCAGGTAGAAATAAGTTACTGTCTCTCCTTGGAACAGACCCTTCTAGACCCAATGTTAGCAATTTGTTCTTATATTGTCTAGGGGATAGTTCTTCATACATTACTTCTTAGGTTTCCATTTTTTTTAAGAGTTATAACCATCAGAGGAGAACGCTGTAATTCCCCTTAGTCAAGTTTTTAGTGACCAATTGTCCATGATTAATTTTCCCATGTTCTTCTTTTGCTGTACATGTGTTTTGGTCCATGACCGCAAATAAAGTATTATTACTTGGAACATAATCTCTCCAATGTAGGAGAATTTTATTTGTGCCTCCACTGAAAACTCTGGGTTGATTTGTTTGATGGTCCATTGGTGTTTTCTTGGCTGTCCATTTTTATATCCTCAAGAGTCTTCCCTGAACATGCAAAGTCCAAATATCACTTCCAAAGTGTCACAGGGAACACTATTGCTTATGCAATTCTTATCTTTGTAGGAATAGGCATATCACAGTAGTTGAATATATTTTCCAATGCCTTCATGGCTGCTCTACTGAATGCTATTCTATGGCATATTTCTTGACTGCTTGTTCCTTTACAGTCCTTGGTTGATCTTAAAAGATAGAAGCTACCACTTCCATATCTTCATTGTCAGTTCTAATGTCCACCTATAATTTTGGTTCCAGTTTTTCACTGTGTTCTTTGACTTTAAGTACTAAATTTGAAGATCTTCTGCATTTTTAGATATCAGGATAGTATCATCAGCAAATGCAGGTTACTGATCATTTCTTCATCCAATTTTAAAACCGTACCAATCCACCAATCCATTTAGGTATTTATTATCAATATCATTAGTGTTTGGCCTCATAATTAACCAATCTAAGTCACAATACTTACCAAAACATATTTGTAAGGATTTGTAAGATTCCTTGCCCTTGCAATAATAGCTTAGAAGTAGAGTTAATACTTTTGATGTGTGGATTGTACATTGATTTGAGACAAAACTTTATTTCCCCTTCACTGACTTTTTAACCAATCAGATTAAATAATGTATATGCAAATTTTTTTTTACTTGACTTGACTAATGTGACTCTCATGATACGTAGCTAAATATTTGGCTATCATGATTTGATGCAAGAAGAACTACCTCCTGAATGATTTTAAAACATGAAACGTCAAAATGTATTTTGTTATTATGGTTGTTCTTGGGTCTTTTGATTGGACTAAACTATTCAACTTCAAGTGACAATATGTTGTGATAAAAAGGATAAAAAGGGTAAGTTGCACAAAAGAAATCCATTGCTTCTAGGTGGTTTGGGCAGTTTGAAACCAGATAGTAAAAAGTCCTTATGCATTTGTATCATCTATACAAACCTTAGCGTGTTCCAGAAGTGGTATTCAGCAGGTTCTGACAGGTTCTGGAGAACTGGTAGCGGGAATTTTGAGTAGTTCGGAGAACCGGTAAATACCAGCTCTGACTGGCCCCAACCCCATCTATTCTCTGCCTCCTGAGTCCCAGCTGATTGGCTGGGTCTTCTTTTGTTGCCCTGCACAGGAGAACAGAGCTGGAAAGCAGGTTAGTGGGGTGGAGAGGGAATGGGATTTGGCAGTAACCTTTCCCTAGGAGTGGGGAGGGAATGGAGATTTTACAGTATCCTTCCCCTGCCATGTCCACCAAGTCACGCCACGCCCATCAAGCCATGCCCACATAAATGGTAGTAAAAAAATTTGAATCCCACCGCTGGTGTGTTCCAACAATTGCCTGAGCTGTGGTTAACAAACAACAGTTGCTTTAATTAAATGCATAAGGAAGTGTTTTTCAGGTGCATGGAAGTTGACAAACAAACAAACAAAAACCCAGGATTTTAAAATCTATTGGTTCATATTTATATGTTGATCCATTAAGCAGCTGTCCTGCAAAATTTCAACAGTAATTTCCCTTTTCCTATAGTTTTTTTCCCCAGTTAGTCACTACAGCAACAATCTCAAATTTACAAGGCCATAGAATAAGAGGCAAGAATCTCCTGAAACTTACCAACCCTAACCATTTGCTCCCAGTCTCTTTCATTTCCTCTACCTCTGTCTTCCTAGAAGAGACAATGGCTACAGCAAAAGCTGTTGGGATATAAAGACCAAGGTTTCAGATTCATTACATATCAAGTGATTAACAGAAACCACAAGTTTTGTGATCCCTGCCACATTGCCACTGGTTAGATTTGCAGGTCATTTTTAGTTCACAGTAAACCAACCTTTTTTTGTTGTCACCAATTGTGTGTTGCAAATGACTTTGGGAGTTTGTTATTACTGGCAGAATAGCTATAAAAAGTGAGATGAGACATGATGAGTGGTCAGTCTCCCCAAATTAAAAAAAAACCAAAGCATTGGGGAAATGTATTGAAAGATGTGTTCCAAATACAGTGTGAAAGTTTAAGGGCAGAGGGGAGTTGGAATGTTTGCAGTTGAAAGCAAAACACCCAGTAGCAGATGCTTTGGCTTGGGGAGAGATTGCAAAGAATCCTTGTGTGAATGTTTTGTCACCTAATTCTGCAGCCCATAACCCTGCCTTTCACCTGGACATGGTTCACCCAAGGTTAGCACTTCTCAGGTGTCAGATATGAAATAATCAGTCAGCCAACTCTCTCTGGAATAAAATAAAACCAAAGGTCTAAGAATTGAAAGCTCTTGATATGGTACTTGGAGAACTGAAATTTTTGCAAGTAATTGACATCTCACATTTGGATACTCAATCTTGAATGGAACATTTTATTTTAAAATTCAAGGGGCTTCTGTTCTATTGTCTTTTCTTTTAGAGTTTGGCATTCCTCAAACATGAAAAGTTGTTAACTGTCCTTGTCAATTACTAATATGTTTATATTTTATATCACACATCTATGATGTACTAATACTGTTAGGTGTCTGTTATCAAGTACTAAATCCTGTTGTGATGATAGTTTAGTAATGCACTCACATTTTATGCCAACTACTGAATGTTTAACAATTGGCAAGTAATATTCAATATTTGTGTTTAATATTTATCATTGTCTACAACAAATATTATGTCAGGTCAGATAGAAGCATCACATATATGGTGGTTCTAGGGAATGGTCAGTGCTAGACTGACACAGAACAAGTAGCAAAGAATTCTATGGCTTCTTAAGAAGCAGAATTTTTATCATGCTACCACAGTCACCATCTTAAGTTTTGCACCAGCCACCCAGAGTCACCTTGTAGGAGAGATGGGTGGCATTAAATAAACAAATGAACAAATGAAGAAACAAACAAATAAGTCATACATACATACATACATACATACATACATACCTTATGGCAGTGATGGTGATGCTTTTGGACTTGATATGTCAACAATGCAGAAACACACCTAACTTGATTCTGCTGGTATATTATATAACACATCCCTGAACAAATGAGAAACAATTCTCTCTCCCCCGCCCCTGCTCCACAAAAAAATGTGGGCCATCCTGAACACACCACCCAGCAGTAGCACTGGAGCTGGGTCGGAGGTAGAGGCCCAGTCTTTGAGTTCAGCTCTAGAAGCACCCCTGCCACTCATAAAGGTCACCTTGCACCATTCCCCAAGGCCCATAAGCCTTGGGGGATGGTGCAATTGGCCCCATAGCCCCACATTTCCCAGGATCTGCTGAACACCACTTCCCCTCAGACGGTGTCATACTTACCTACCCTAGGTATACTTACCTGCTCCAGGCCGCAGGAGGCCTTTTTTCCTGAGGCAACTTCAGAGAAAGCTCTTCTGCAGGCTGTGCAGCTCCAAAATCCATGTGAAAGCAATACCTCATTTTTGCATGATTTTTGGAGGCCATTCAGAAGCACAGGGTCCAGAGGCAGCACAAGACTATACCCCATTTTCTCACAGCTTCCAAAAATCACATGAGAATGGGGCATGCTTTTGAGAAGTGTTGGTAAACGCTGGCATTTATTCAAAATCTTGTAGCATGTTTCCTTTAACAAATCAGAACCTAACAAATCATGAATATTTCTAAGGCATTAACAAATATTTCAAAATTTGGAATGATGTAACTCTTTCAGAACTGCACCACAATTAATAAATATATAACCCATGCCGCTTCATATACAGTCATCTCTATTGTTTCAAAAAGGTTTCCAAGGTTAGCAAATTAATTTGTGTTGATGGCTCAGTGCAGTGTTCTAAAGCAAGAGTCTCCAACCTTGGCAACTTTAAGACTTGTGGACTTCAACTCCCAGAGCAAAGCTGGCTGAGGAACTCTGGGAGTTGAAGTCCACAAGTCTTAAAGTTGCCAAGGTTGGAGACCCCTGTTCTAAAATAAGCTTCAGCGCTAAACTTTTTAGTAAACCAGGTTCCTTTTTAAGAGCACACCCTGAATCATGCTTGTGAAAGCAAATGGATAGATCAATGCATAGCTGACTGCAAACCCACTTTAACAGTTAATAAATCAGCATAGCCCACCGAGACTCAAGAAATAAGGGCAAATATTTCAAGCTCTGTCATTTATGAGGGTTTCTTTCTCCATTTATATTTGTTGGTTCTCAGTGTGCTGTCCCACTCATGCACACACAACAGGTGTAAGTAGTCTTTATTAAAGCCTCCAAGCCTGAATTGGTGTTCCCCAGCAATTCTCTGTGCCAGCACCAGCTCAATCCCAATGAGTTCCACAGGCTACTTGAATGAAGCCAACACAAGTCCTCCAGGTAAGGGCAAGGCCAGTCCACTAGGCAAAAGAAAATTCCCAAGGCAATGGCAAGGCAAGGCAAAGCAAAGCAAAGCTGAAGAGATGCAATCCAAAGTTCAAGGAAAGAACACACGGCAAAGAAATGAACATGTTGTTCCTAGCATAGTCTCCAGCTGTCTGCTGTGCTAAATAGCCAGCTTCTGATGCAGCCCATCAAGAGGGTGAGACTGCCTCCTGACGAGTAATCAGGATGACATTAGCTGTTCCTGCCTTTTCTCTGCCCTACCTGTTCTTGGATCAGGTGCAGGAGACAGTCCCTCTTTCCTCTTTTCTTACTGACCAGCTGCAGTTGCATGCTTTCTTCACCTATAACCTCAGGGCTGTCCTGCTGAAGTTTTGTTTCATCCAAATCCCTCTCAGGTGGCTCCTTTGAACAATTGACCAACTCCCCTCCTGATGTCCCTGGAACTGGTTCATCCTCCTCTGAGCTGACATCTGGAGAAGTATCTGGGGAAGTGTCCAGAGTAGTCATCAGGCTCAGCTTTGGCACCTTTTGTGGAGCCAACATGCAGGGACCCAGCCAGCATGCAGGTAGAAAGGGTGTTCTGGAAGTTGATATCCACATATCTTTAAGCTACCAAGAATCTTCTGAAATAGGTTCTTGCAAACTATTAGTTTAAAGAAAAGACTGAGGACATTTTACAGTGTGACTAAGAGCACACTGATGAGGAGAAGCAAAATAAGAAGGGTTTTAGTGCCTTGTTGTTAAAGATAACTTTCAAACAATTGTTATCTTGAGGTTATAGAGGCTGAACCCACACAGGGAGAAGTGATAGAACAAAACAAATCAGAGAAAGAAAGGAGAAAAACACCATCACTTATCCTTTCCACAAAGTATTCTCCAGATTCATTTCCAACTTCTACAACAGCTCTTAAGGGATATTATGACTAGGCTAGAGCAGGCAAGGAAATAGGATCGGTACCTTTTCTTCATCATTTTGCAAAAAATAATTCCTACACATCACAAAACACTTAATTATCCTATTGTGAGATCTCTATTTTTAAGGCCAATTGCAGGATGAGTAACAAAAGGACTTGAAACCTGACTTTCTTCCAATAGTGGTAAAAGTAACAAGAAATAAACTAAATACCATTCAAGAATCTAATCTCATGTTCTGAATAGCCGTGAGAAAAGTTGGTTAGAACCTGATATATTGGTGGTCAATCATAATTCCCCCCCCCCCCTTTGGAGTTGTCAGAAGGCTCCACCTAATCATATAATTGTCCCAAGGTTTGAAACTTACCACTTCAAGAAGGGTTGTTGAGAGGCATGCAGAGAAACAATGTGTTTACTACAGCCTGAGAAAATTATGTAAGCTAACTTCATTTAAAGTTGCCAGGTAAGTTGCTAGACTTCATGGGCATTTCCTGAAAGGGGCGATTTATCAGTAGGGAACATTTATTTTCTTCTTGGCCTTCCATAATACCCAGCTAATTATATTTCCATTCATTCATTTAACTCTCTTTTCTGTTGTTGGTAGAAATATCCATCTGGTTCAGTTCCAAACTGGGAGAAAGACACTGGAAACATGCAGGCTGATTGGAAAAATGGTTTAATGATGAAGCAGAACCACATGGGTTTTTAGGCACATGGAGTTGAGTGTGTGTGTGTCTATATGGGGGGGTATTTATACCTTCTCTTGGGCTTTGCACTTGAACTTCCTTATCATGCTCCTGTCAAGTCTGAATCTGAGGAGGAAGACAAACAGCTGACAGAGAATGTGGTTCTGTTGGCTGTGGAGGAAATTGGGGAAGGGCAAAGTCCAGCTGGGCAGAACAGGGGAGAAAGAGAACAAGGGAGAGGGAATTCAGAGGAAGACCCAGGCCCACCCCCACTTCATCCTAGGGCACACAGGGAGGAACAGAGAAGAGAGAAGCTCAAACTGCCCAAGGAGCTGCTGATCCAGTTCTACAGAGAAATGATGGCGTCTGGCATCTGCACCTCTATAACTGTCTGGTTTAGTTCTGCAACCCAACAGGACAAACACAGACTTCAGAGAATAATTAGGACTGCAGAAAAAACAATTACTATCCACCTGCCTTCAATCGAGGACCTGTATACTGCACAGGTATACAAAAAGAGGGCTGTGAAAATATTTACAGACCCCTCACATCCCGGTCATAAACTCTTTCAACTCCTTCCCTCAAAACTATGCTATAGAGCACTGCATACCAGAACAACTAGACACAAGAACAGTTTTTTTCCTGAAAGCCATCACTCTGCTAAACAAATAATTCCCTCAACACTGTTCAACTATTTACAAAGTGTACACTACTATTACAGTTAATCTTCTCATCACTCCTTATCACCCATCCCCTCCCGCTTGTGATTGTAGGACTGTAACTTTGCCGCTTGTATCCTTACGATTTGTATTGACTGTTTCCTAGTATGATTTGATTGTTGATTGTACCCTATGACTATCATTATGATTCTTGATTCTTAATGAATGTACCTTTTCTTTATGTATACTGAGAGTATTTACACCAAGACAAATTCCTTGTGTGTCCAATCACACTTGGCCAATAAAAAATTCTATTCTATTCTATTCTTCCTTATCATGCTCCTGTCAAATCTGAATCTGAGGAGGAAGATGAACAGCTGACAGAGAATGTGGTTCTGTTGGCTGTGGAGGAAATTGGGGAAGGGCAAAGTCCAGCTGGGCAGAACAGGGGAGAAAGAGAACAAGGGAGAGGGAGTTCAGAGGAAGACCCAGGCCCACCCACCCCTCATCCTAGGGCGCGCAGGGAGGAACGGAGAAGAGAGAAACGTGGGTTGTGTGGCTTACAGGGGAGGAAAAGGCCCTGATTTCCTTCATTAGCCACACCTGGAGATGAGAGTTTAAAAGAAATGCATGCTGAGTTTATGAGCAAACATGAGTTTATTTTGTGTTGACTTTGGTTATCTGTGTTCCTGGCATCTTCCCAACCGTGTTGAGTTGTTGCCATGCCTTCACATCTAGAATTCTTGCTCCTACCCTGCCGAACTAATTACCTCATTTTGCCTTGATTGGACTTATATTTACAGGTTTTGTTGACCACATTTTGGACTTAATTTTCTGCAGCCAAAGGCTGTTCCTGGGAGAGTTTTTCTCCAGCCAGAAGGTAACCAGGACATTGGGGGCAAAGTTGGAGCTAATAAAGGGACTCCTATTGATCATCTGTGTTGCCTTTGTGCCACGCCCTGGATCATCACATTCCTGTTCCTGTGGAAGAACATGTATTCTATTGGCTGTTGTCAGACTCCCATGGGGCCAGGTACAAATCCTAGGAGTTTGTCTGATCTAAGTTTAGTTGAGGTTTGCTGGGGGTGATGCAATGTCCTTAGGAGATTGTGCAATGTAGTGAGCTCTGTGTCTTAGTGGGTTTATCCAGGGGTGGGTTTCTACTGGTTCTGTCCACCTCTGTAGAACCGGTAGCTCTGAAGAGCAGCAGACATAGAACCGGTTCTATGTCTGCTGATGTTTTTGCCCACCTGGGCTCTTACCTGACCTTTATTTCCTGATTTTTTTTTCAACTTTAGCTGCTGTGCAAGGCACAGCTGCAGTTTAAAAAGCAGGAAAAGAGGGCTATTTCAAAGGCTCCTTCTCTGCACGCAGTGTGCTGATGACGATTTACAGGCTCATGTCGGCAGCGTGCAGGGAAGCATATTGTAAATCACTGAACCTTGTAAATCAACTGAACTGGTAGATAACCCTGTCAGATCCTACCCCTGGGTTTATCCTATTCTGTCCTGAAGGGTCATGCCTTATTCAGTTCCCCCTGGAGCTGAAGGTCTTTTGTTTTGTAGATAGGCTGGCCCAGTCTTTCTTAATGGGCACAAAATATCCACTGGGGGCTATTAAGAAAGGTGGGGGGCTCCTTTCCACGATCATGTTTCTCCATTTCTCATCCAGGGAAATATAATATTCTGTCTTTGTAATATTTCTCAAGATATTTAATTCTTCTAGGAGCTGAGTGGGTGCTAACTTTCTACAATGATTAGTACATATGTTCAGCTTGAAAATATCAGTTGTTGAGTTCAGACTCCCATTTACAGACTGAACAAGATAATACCACATGAACAGCTTTAAGTCATCAATTTCATTTCATTTCTCAAATCCGTTCTTAGATCCTTGATAGGATCCAAATTTTCTATGACAACTCCCCCAAAAACCCATTGTAGACTTCTCATGAATAGACAGCTTAATCAAGCCTATTTCTTCTGAATTCAGGAAGACCAGCTTCTGAGTAAACATGACTCTGATCAGTTTATCTGTAAAATTGTCTTTGTATGGGTATACAGAAAGAAAGAGCAGTCGGATGACCTCATTTTTTCTCAACCGGCCAATGAAGTCGAGGTTATTCCGGTCCCAAAAATTAAGATTAAGAGGCCAGTCCCATAAAGCACTGATACAAGTATACTTCATTATTCTGAGTTAAAAAGAACAAAAATGGGAAACACAACACAAACACGACAGTATTATTTTAAGAAAGGGTACTGCCTTTCTTTGAAGATACATTTGTGCAGCTTAGTTGGCCAAATCAATAGTATTAAAAAAGGAGCTTTTTAGTTATATACACATTGAATTTTATAAAAAAAACATTTGCAGGTGATTGAAGTGTTATTTTCTCAGTTTTGGGGTAGAAGTTGCATCTTTGTCCTGCTTTTGTCATTCATCTCAAGAAAAGATGTCATGAAAGAAAGAAAAAACTGGAGTGAGGAAAACTGAACAAAAATTACAGCGGTAAGAATATTGAATCACATTCTTTTTTCTGAAGCCACCCCAAGTTGTATTAGGAGTTAGATGGTCTAAGAATTGGACAAATGAAGAAATAAATCCCCAGAGATTAGGAGGGCAGGTAGAGATTGTATGGTTATATATGACCTGGGAAGAGGGCCTTCTCCATTCTATCCTCACCTGCATTTCTCTCATCACAATCTATTTTTCCAATCTGCTACCTAGGTTGGAAAACATGCCTCCCAGAATTGCTTTCTCTTTAGCAACTTTGACCATTCAATAATATCTAAAATGGGATAACATGCTGAGCATTCTGTAAACACATTCTCTTGTGTTCATCCCTCATATGTACCTGGACATCAGGACACATATGTGGCTAGTTTTTTGTGTTTTTTGTTTTTTTTTTAGAGCCTGGCTCTGCTGATTTATCAGGATTGTTGCCCTATTTCTCCCAAGTCCATCAGCCATGAAGCTAGTTGGTGGCTAGTGGAATGTTCTGACAGAATGTTCTGGCTTAACTTCCCCAAACCTCAAGTCACAATTTCTCTAATTGGGATTTTGAGATGCTGAGAACAGACGAGCTTGGTTTTAAGGAACGCCTGCTATGATCCACCTCCTAGACTGAAATTTGTTTCTCTTCTCTCAGCTACGATGGCACCAGAGACTTATTTCAGACAAATGGGAAAACTTGGCAACTTTCCTTGCCACAAACTAATCCTGAGGCAAGGCCAGGGATGGGACAGTACTAGTTGCAATCCTGATTCTGTAGTCCATCTTTTGAAGGAACACAACTTAAGCATGATCGTGGGCCATTGTGAAAAATCAGAGTTAGGGAATGTTTAGGGAAGTGGGGCAGTTATTAACATGGAACTGCCCACTTTTCTGAGAAGACCCTGGACTTTGTAGGAAACTAATTTCTTCAATTGCTTGCAAGGAACAATTAAAAAAAAAGTCTAGTTAGTACAGAAAAAACATGGGGAGGAAACCTGTAGTTTTTAAGACTATTTGCAACAGCTGCTACACTGCTAAATTGGGAGGAATAAAACAGAAGGGTTTCCATGACCATCCTCAATTTGTCCACCTCTGTTCTAATGAAAATGTAGGCTCTAAACCTGATTTATTTTTTAAAATAACGTCATATTTTTGGCTAGGGCACTGTGATTTGCTAGCTTGTTAATCTATAGGAGGAAAGCATATTCTATCAGTAGTTGCCCAACACCTGTAACAGGTGATTACAAATACAGGCAGACAAACAATGTAAACCAATCTAACAGCCAAGAAATCCAAGTGGAAGTAGAGATGTTCTTCTGACACAATGCTACAAGTATTTTCTCAAAAGTAAATTTCATGAAGTTCAGTTATCTTTTTGCAGAGTAAATTGACATAGGATTGAAACTGAGGGATTGGACTCAGAAAATATCAATTCACTTAAGTTTCAAGAGAAAGCAAAACATCATTTTGGCAAATACATTTTAAAATGATAAATAAATGCATTAGTGTCTAGCAACAGCTGTAGAAGATATGATTTCTTATATGGCCCAAAGAGTGCAAGTAGCTCATTTGGGGGGACTCCCACTCTCCAATCCACCACTCCATCTGGACTGGCAGAACATTGGCATGTTGTGGGTCTCCTCCATGAAGGATGTACTTGAAGAGACACAGGAGGCGAGCCTCTTCTGCCATGGTATCTCCCTTTGGATCATCATTTTCCCTAAAGTCATCCTGGCCCTAAACATGTTGGCCTTCCACAAAAGCCTAAAGACATGGCTTTGCCATTTGGCATTGAGGCATTGGAGGTATAGAGCCAGCAAAATGGCTGTAGTGAAATGGATACTACTACTACAGCTGTGTCAGGGGTAGAACCACTTCCAGGTTGAATTGATTAGCCAATGAGATCCCCATTGCCTAGGGAATGCCCATTTGGAGGGGGTGGTGTCTTTTCATGTCCTCATTAAGCTGCCCATTAAAGTGGTACCTATCTATCTACTCACAGTCATCCATTTTCAAACTCCTGAATCAGCAGTAGCTGAAGCAAGCGATGGGTGCTCACCCCATCCTGCGGTAGCAACCAGATCTCAAGCTTGCTGATTGTCAGCACAGCATGAACCAGTGTGCTGCCAATGAGGTGGATTGTGTTCTCTCACATATGATAGGATTTTAATAGTTTTAATCATTTTTATTGTGTTAATGTTTTAACGTCTTTTGTTGTTATCATTTTGGTTATTTGTGTGTGTGTGTGTGTGTGTGTGTGTGTGCATTCTCTAAGCCACCCAGGGTCACATGTGTGAGATAGGTGACTATATATTGAGTAAATAAATTAAAATAAATAAGTAGATTCCAACATCCCTCCAACAATTTAGAAGCACCAACTTTCTTTTCTCAATATTTTCTGTCTTTTTGTTTTCTCTAGGTTTCGGCTTATATATCTGTTAGAAACAAAACATATGGGCGACACACACAAACACACATACCCAGAGCTCCTTTGTGGGAAACAAAGATCAAGGGTGATTATACAGAAAAACATGTCATTTTGTTTATTTACCATAGCATTTAAAAAGACATTCTAAATATGGTTCAGTTTCTGTAGACTTATTTTTATCAAGCCATCAACGGGCTTCTGGATTCATAATTATGCACTGCTCTGGGTGATAAAAAAAGAAAGAAAGTTGATTTTTAGAGGTGAGCATCACATGTTTGTTTGCCATTAGTGTGGTCAGGGTTTACAGATTTTTCTCAATGCATTCCCTTCCCTTTCCTGTGATTTTAATTATCCAGCTTGGAATTAACTCATTCCACTCCCAGTTACAAAGAGTAGGTGCATCGCCTATCAAACTCCCTCACTGTTCCTTATTGAGACCAGGCTGGGTGCTCCACGGAATAGACTCTGTGTCAAGAAATCAGCAGCTGCTCATATATCACGTTAGTCATTAGTGGAAGATCATTCTGGACCTTTGCCCACAGCACCTTGCTGTGGCAGGGAAAGGGCTATAAAACCCTAGGTCCTGTCAGCTGTTGTCATCTAGGTGAGAATTTATCTGGTCTTCGGGTGCCCTCTGACTGGATTATTATGAATAATGAATGAAGCTCAATGCCATGTTGAAGCATTAATAAGACTGGGAGAAATTCTACACGGGGAGGAAATAGCACATGGGCTGGTCAAGTCAGAGGCAGTGACAATGTTTCCCAGAGTTCCAATTTAGGGAAGAAATGGAGCTCCTCTTTATCATAAAATTCGGTAGTATTAGAGTACTTTGGCTTTGTTGATTGGTAGTCACAATCAAATCATTTATATTGCATGGATTTTATTCCATAAACAGAAATTCTAGTTCAGTCTGTTAGTTTAGAGACATTACTGTAGTTCATAATTTCCTATCCAAGAAGTCATCCATTCACAAAAGCACAGCGTGTTTTTGTTTATGAAATGTGGCCACTTGAACCTTCATCAAAGTTTAGAACACAAAAAAGTGTCCCAAGAAGTTTGAATGTGAAGGCAGAAAATGTTGAGGATTCTTGCAAAGTTACTTCTTCATTACCACCCCAAATGCAAATTATTGCTAAATGAGGCAGTTGCTAAATGAGGACCTGCTTGCAGTTTAACATTAGAAAGCAATAAAGTAGAGAACTGGATCCACTGCCTCATCTAGGTCAGTTCCACATCTTCTACGTTGCTTGACAGCAAATCTCTAGGTTTTTAGACAGAAGTTTCTCTAACAGGATTAAATGTAAAGGTTCTCCTCACACATACGTGCCAGTTGTTTCTGGCTCTAGGGAGCGATGTTCATCTCCGTTACAAAGCCGAAGAGCCAGCACAGTCCGAAGACGTCTCCATGGTCATGTGGCCGGCATGACTAAACGCCGTAGGTGCACGAAACGCTGTTACCTTCCCACCAAAGTGGCCCCTATTTTTCTACTTGCACTTTTATGTGCTTTCGAACTGCTAGGTTGGCAGAAGCTGGGACAAGTAACAGGAGCTCACACTAAATACCCTAAAATGCACACACCCTGCCTCAGCTCAGTCTCAGTAACCCAATTTCAACATCGGTACTTCAGGAGAAGCATGGAATAGGGATCCTGTTTTGCTTTTAAATTATTATCACCGACAGGTAGTCCTCGAGTTACAACAATCCATTTAGTGACCGTTCAAAGTTACAATGGCAATGGAAAAAATGACTTATGACCGATTTTCACAGTTGCAACCTTTGCAGCATCCCTAGGGTCATGTAACAAAAATTCAGATGTTTGGCAACTGGTTCATATTTATGACCTTTGCTGTGTCCCAGGATTATCTTTTACAATCCTCTGACAAGCAAAGTCAGTGGAGAAGCCAGTTTCAAGATACTAATTTAACAACAGCAGTGATTAACTTAACAACTGTGGCTTGAAAGGTCGTAAAATGGGCATTCACTTAAGAAATGTTTCGCTTAGCAACAGAAATTTTGGGGTCAATTGTGGTTATACGTCGAGGACTATGTGATGATTCAGGGCATGGCACAAAGGCAACACAGTCAATTAAGCAAGAAGAGTCCCATTATTATCTCCAACTTTGCCCTCAATGTCTAGGTTACCTTCAGCTGAAGAAAAACTCTCCCAGGAACAGTTTTTAAGTGGAGGAAATTCAGTCTGAAAACAAAGTACATACAAACTATAATTAAAAATCCAAACAAACCACGCTGCAGTAATCAACTTGACAGGGCAGGAGAAGGAATTGCAGACTTGAAAGCACAGCAAAAACAGACACAGTTGGGAAGATGCCAGGAACACAGATAAGCCTCGACAATACCAGATAATTCACGATTTGCTCCCAAGTTGCTGTGCACAGCTTCCCTTTTTAAACACTGAATTCCCAACTGCAGCTAATGAAGGGAATCAGGGCCCTTTCCTCCCCATAAGCCACGCAACTCATGTTGCTCCCTTCTTCGTTCCTCCCTGCATGCCCTAGGACAGCGGTTGCCAACTAGTGGGCCGCGGCCCACTGGTGGGCCGTGAGAAAATTTTGGTGGGCCACAGAAAAATCTGCGCAATTAATCCAAAGCAATTAATCCAGGCTGCACAGAAACACAAGGCTGCGCTGCCCACATGGCCCGCAGGAACCCTCCCCGCCCACTCACTCCTTATCCAGCAAACTTGCCTGCTAAATTTCTATTTTTTCCTTTTTCCGACCATCATCTGTTCTGCTGTATTGAGAGATTTAGACTAGCTAGAAGCAGGAAATGGTTGGATTTCTTGTTTTCTAGCTAGCCTTTAGATCTTTGGCACTGCTTTTAAGTACAGCCAAAACTCCCTTAGAACTGAAGGTTTGCTTGCAAGCAAATTCAGTGCAGACTCATGGCAAGCAAATTTGAGAGACTGAGCTAGCCGATGGCAGATAGATAGATCACTGCATGATTCTGTGAGCAACTTTGCCTGATTTGGGGTAAAAGTTGCTCTTTTTTAATAAAAAATACATACTATATTTACATACATGGTGTGTTGTGAGTTAATTTTATGAGTTTGCTTGCAAATTTTATGTGACAGACTGAGCTAGCCGATGGCAGATAGATAGATCTCTGAATGAATCTGTGATTCTGTGAGCAACTCAAACGGCCTGCCTGCTTTGCCTGATTTTGGGTAAAAGTTGGTCTTTTTTTATAAAAAAATTCAATATTTATATAAATATTTATATTTACATACAAGCCATGCCCAGCCAGTCACATGACCACCAAGTCACACCCACAAATTAGGCCACGCCCACAGAACCAGTTAGTGGTCTCTGGGATCTAAAATTATGAGTTTGGTGGTCCCTGAGGTCCAAAAGATTGGAACCCCCTGCCCTAGGATGAAGTGGGGATAGGCCTGGGTCTTCCTCTGAATCCCCTCTTCCTTGATCTACCTCTCCCCTGCTCTTCCCAGCTGGAATGTGCCCTTCCCCAGTTTCTTTCACAGCCAACGGAGCCACTCCCACTCCCTGTCAGCTGCTCAGCCTCTTCCTCTGAATCAGATTCCAACAGGGGCATGACAGACTACCTGTATTATATTTGTGTTCGAAGAGCAAAGGGCAGCAGAAAAACAGCTCCTCTCCCATATTTTTTTTCTATAATCTTCACAATAATCCTGTCCTAAACAAAAATGTCATCCATGAATATTGGTGAATTGAGATTTGAAGCCAGGTCTCCTTGATTTTGCTTACTCTATAATCTACAGATAGGCAAATTGCTGCCTTCCAGGCATGTTTACATTACAATTCAACCAGCTTAAATATGAGTTAGTATTTCAAGCATTCCTATTTCAACCATAGCATGACAACCTGTTTTAATTGGTTACATTCTTAATATCCATTTTGTTTTCATTTTTTTAAGAAAAGGCACAACATGTCTTACCCAGTGGGGCAAAAAAAAAGTTCTATGCACAAGCAATGGAGAACATCAGATCTTATGAGCAAAGGTAGGCAGCCCATCATCTGTGAGTCACATATATCCCTCCAACCAAGTTTGGTGGCAGTAAGAATGTCTACAGGTAAAATCTGACACCAAAATAGCTATTTGTCATGGCATAATTGTTGCCCTCTTTTTGGTAAATTAAGCCGATAATGCATAAATCACCTCATACCTCAACAAAGAAAAAAGAGGTGAACATTTCATCCTCCCCAACATTCCCACACCTCACAAGGCTAAATCAGAAGCTATTAAAATGAAGTGTCCTCTTCCATGAGGGAAAAGTATGTTCTCTCTTCCCTCAGGTCCAGCTGCCTAAGGAGGATGAATAAGAATCCTAATGAAAGGGATTCTTTATTCTCTCATTACTGTTCAAACCCAACAGTCCTCAGAATTTAGAATCATTAACAACCTTAACGCGTCTTTAATATTTGGATTTATGACTTCCAAGAAGGGGGGGAAATGAGTATTTTACATGTTTTAATTCACGGGTCTTTTTTAGACAACCCAACCCCCTCCCCCCAAAAAATGGATTTATTTCCAGCTACTTTCCTTGAGGGACCTTTGAAATGCTATATTGCTACTTTTCATGTTTTTTATTTGCCCTTTGGAACAATAAAAGCTCAAAGGTTCATAAATATGCATTCTGTAAATGTATTATGCTGACAAAGTGTTGCTCAGATAGCTGTTCTCGCCTTCAGGGAATGAATAAGTTTACAGCATGCTTAAACAACAGAGGAAAGGAGGAAAGGGGAATGGGAAGAGAGCTGCATCAGCGCAGGAGTAGATCTAGGATGCTCACAGAAGAACCAGAAATAAAGGAGGAACGTTGATGCCAAGGCGCAATAACGAGAAAAGGGAGGAAAAAAGCATTAACTACTAATGGGTCAAGTGCTGTCATCGTTATTTTTACTTTGCTATCAATTATTCTTCTCCAAAAAAGCCCTGCATAACTTAATGTAAAGACTCTAATTTTTATTCAGCAAGCTTCCAAGGGAACTCTCACTCTCCCAGTTCAGCCTTTATTAGCACCAGTCCCCTATGAACCCAAATATAGTTTGCTGCTCTTTTTTATTTTTAAACTGATTTGGCCCTCAGGCATTTGATCGACTGATTATCAATATAGGAGACACCTGAATGGATGAGAAGAAAATATTTCCTTCCCACCCTCTTCCCCCATCATTCTATATCCACTCTTAAAAGATCCCACTGAGAAAATATAGAGCAAAGCCTCCAATGTTCTTTGGTTGCAAATGTCTGAATAATAGAACATTTCAATTGCCTAATTGCAAACAGCCAGAGTATTAAATATATCAACACACTCAAATTCATTGCAATCAGATTAGTGGTGGAATTCATTTTTTTTTTTACTACCGGTTCTGTGGGCATAGCTTGGTGGGTGTGGCAGGGGAAGGATATTGTAAAATCTCCAGTCAGAGGTGGTATTTGCCAG
This sequence comes from Bungarus multicinctus, assembly GCA_023653725.1. NCBI lineage: Eukaryota > Metazoa > Chordata > Lepidosauria > Squamata > Elapidae > Bungarus > Bungarus multicinctus. The sequence goes on along the minus strand of CM042842.1, from coordinate 39,854,818 downwards.
TTCTCTGAACTACTCAAAATTTCCGCTACCGGTTCTACAGAACTGGTCAGAACCTGCTGAATACCACCTCTGAATCAGATGATTTGGTTAAGTTATGCCATGGATTAAATACTACTTCCATGCTAACCAAAGCTTGTTGATGCAGAGAACAAACATTACTAATGTTTAGCATTATTGTGGGAACTATGAGGACCAGCTATGCTGTTGTTGTCTATCTTTTATATTAAAATAAGGCAATTATTGATACTTTTTGATCTGCTGTCTCAATATTCTTTTTTTATTGTTTATTTTATTTTATTCTTATGTTAGCATTTTGTAAGGCAAAACCTTGGCTATATTCCTGAGCCTGTGGCACTGAATGCACCAAAGGCCCCATTTCCTGGCCATATTGCTAATGGACCAAATATCTTGCTCTTGTGTATTTTGAATTGGATGTTTTAATGTTTTCTACTGGCTCTATTGGTTTTTTTTTTTATTTTAATTTTGAAATGTAATAATGTTCTGAATTGTAAGCTGCCCAGAGTCATTTATTGAGATGGGCAGCTATAGAAATTGAATGAATGAATGTATGAATGAATGATGAATGAATGAATGAGATGAATAAATAAATACTTTTTTTTACTTTCTTACAAATCTTCAGTTTTGTTATTTGCCTTCCTGTTCGGGTTGCTCTTCAGGGAAAAAAAGAAAATGAATGTATCTTTGCTAGCATGTCACTCAAAAAGATGCACATTTTCAAAGTCCTCCACCCACCCCCAATTCTGCATGTTGCGGGTGTCAAAGAACAATGTGCTTTGGGCCAGCGGTCACCAACCAGTGGGCTGCAGCCCACTGGTGGGCCATGAGAAAATTTTGGTGGGCCGTAGAGAAATCTCACCCCCAGAACACCCCTCCAAAGCAATTAATCCAGGCTGCGCAGAAACACAAGGCTGAGCCGCCCACATGGCCCGCGGGAACCTCCCCACCCACTCACTCCTTACCCGGCAAACTTGTCTGCTAAGTTGCTATTTTTTCTTTTTCCGACTATCATCTGTTCTGCTACGCCGCAAGATTTAGATTAGCTAAGAAGCAGGAAATGGTTGGATTTCTTGCTTTCTAGCTAAGCACAACCAAACCTCCCTTAGGACTGAAGGTTTGCTTGCAAGCAAATTCAGTGGAGACTCATGGCAAGCAAATTTGAGAGACTGAGCTAGCCGATGGCAGATAGATAGATCACTGAATGATTCTGTGAGCAACTCAATCTGCCTGCTTTGCCTGATTTTGGATAAAAGTTGCTTTTTTAAAATAAAAAATTCAATATTTACATACCTGGTGTGTTGTGAGTTAATTTTGTGAGTTTGCTTGCTAGCAAATTTTATGAGTTTGCTTGCAAGCAAATTTTATGTGACAGACTGAGCTAGCTAATGGCAGATAGATAGATTTCTGAATGAATTTGTGATTCTGTGAGCAACTCAATCTGCCTGCCTGCTTTGCCTGATTTTGGGTAAAAGTTGTTCTTTTTTTATAAAAAATTCAATATTTATATAAATATTTATAATATTTACATACAAGCCATGCCCAGCCAGTGACATGACCACCAAGCCACACCCACAAATTGGACCGTGCCCACAGAACCAGTTAGTAGTCCCTGGGATCTAAAATTATGAGTTTGGTGGTCCCTGAGGTCCAAAAGGTTGGCGACCCCTGCTTTAGGCAAACCCCAATCAGACCACACTTATGGAAACATTAGCCAGTCTTCCTCCCACTCACTGCCCAGAGCTTTATTTCACTTTTAAAAGAAATGCTGAGACCTCCCCTACTCCCAATAAGATTAGAAGAATAGAAGAGTAGGAGAGTGGAAACAACTATTAAATCAAAGTCAAACAGTGGGCAGTCTATTTAAGGCACACAGAAAAGACAGGACTGAGTCTTGCCTTTGTGCAGTTGGTGTAAGATTGGAATATCAGACATAAACTGGTGTAACAACTGCCAGAGAAAAACCTTTGATGGCTCCCTGCAACCCTACTATACCTTTTCCTTCTTACTGGGCTGCACAAGCTCAGATTGTGAGGGCTTTCAAAGGATTTTTCCACATATGTACACACACATGCTCACATGTATGTATCACCAGGAGAAAAGGAGAAAAACACTGTCCTGAGCTTTCACATGACATTATATTACTATTGGATTTATGGGAACAAATGAAAGACGTATGAGCCGTGCACTGCTTTACTTCCTCAATCCCTCTTTGCAAAGTTTGCTTTGGGTGATGTTCTTTTTTGTCCATTTCCCCCCTCCCCCCAAACAAATAAATAAATAAATCTGGCAGTGGAAAAGAAGTTAGCATTGGGATCTTGGTCCACATGGAAATCACTTTCTCCCCCATCAAAGACAGGAAAGAACCGCCAATAGATGTACTTAAGATTGTAGAATTCTGACAATATTGCTTCCAATGGAAGAATTAAGTATATCATCAGCATCAGCATCAGCATCATTATCATCACTATCCTTATCAATATAATAGAAACTGGTCCAGGACATTGCCATGCAGAAGCAGAGGGAAGTAACATATACACAAGCATCTATGGTCTCTCTTCTGCCAATCTTGTCAAGCAAAGCTCTGCTGACAATCATTTTCCTCTCTTTTTATCCATTGATGGGATTTTTTTCATCTATGTAAGTGTTTCTTAATCAAAAGAAAGATTTCCACACAGCTCCAGACATCAAAAGAGTACTTTTTTCCCCCTTTACTATACTTTTCTTTTTTTTGAAAGCTATTACGATATCAAAGACTTATTCTGTGTGGAATCTAAGGTGAATCTCTAAAATAATCCTTCTGGGATACAGATGAAAAATGGAGCATACGTGTTGGCCAGAAATATCTAATGCAATCAATTTCAAGAGGGGGAAGGAAGGAAGGGGGAAAAAGAGGTGGAAAGCTCTAACACTTCCCTGATACAGAAACTGGCCACTATCATATGTAGTTTTCTAAGCTGGTTGGCTTTCTGGATTGAAAAATTTGCTTCAGTGGGAAAGTTCCTGTTGAGTGCAACATAATAATAACTTCTTAAAATCTTGTCACAGCTGATTAGCAAGACGTAGATGGAAGTGATCTCATATTGCTCAAAAGATTTTAGAGCCAACCCACAGTAAGAGTTAGAAAGGAAGTCAGAAGAAAACTAGCAGAAATGTAATAAGAATGATCAGGATAAGTTTGTCTGATAAGGACACATGGAAAAGTTTCTGTTGGACATAAACATTTCCAAACAAGTCAACTTCAGCCTTCATTTCAAATCCTTAGAATCCATCACTAAATATTGAACAACAGAGTGATTCTCCTCCAGTGGTAGGATTCAATTTTTTTAAACTACCGGTTCTGTGGCGTAGCTTGGTGGGCATGGCAGGGGAAGGATACTGTAAAATCTCCAGTCAGAGGTGGTATTTGCAGGTTCTCCAGACTACTCAAAACTTCTGCTACCGGTTCTCCAGAACTGGTTAGAACCTGCTGAATACCACCTCTGTTCTCCTCCCACTGACATTTGGGACCCCTCAGAATATTTCCTTCATTAGCACATTTTGGGTAATTGGCAGATTCCCTCCCTAGCTGCCCAGAGTCATTGGGAGTCAGGCAGTATACCAATTAAATAATAAATAATATAAAATACAGTCCCCTTTGTACAAATTGAGAAAGAACAGAGAGTGGTGTATGCATGCTTCTATCAATATGGGACTGATAGCATTGATTTGGAAGTAGAATGGTTTTGGAAGAGATGTACAAGAAAAAGGAAAAGCAACTATTCAAACAAGGAGGCTACTTCTATTCCAGTTGTTGAAGTTTTAGACTTGCACCTGTTAACTTGTTATATAGCTTTATTTTCTGCAAAGTAAAGGTGGGAAATATTGATCAGGTTCCCAGGAATTATTTCAGAATTCTCTACAGTATGGACAAGAGCTACACGTTTTTTAATGGTGATTAGTTTTGATTTATATATAATGTTCTAATTTCCACATGGCACTTGAACTTATATTATTAGTATCAGGGCCAAGAGGGACATTTGAAATTTTAAGAATGTGTCTTGAAACTTTCACAAAGTGGCTGTGATGGACAATGTGGTAACCCATAAAATATTCTCTACAGAGTCTGAAAGTGGTGAGGATGGATCCAATGGGCTCATGACAAAAAGAATTGTCATATAAACATTGAGCAAGTCTTCCCCATCCCTATACTTCATTTATTACTGATGTTTCCTGTACATCCCGAGCAATTAAAGTCCATCATAGCATTAATTGTAAATGGACAATCACAAACAAAACCACCTTGCAGAATGAAATGCATCTGATACATCCCCTTAGTTGTTCCAAACTACAGCACAAACTACAGGGCAGGATAAGAAGCAATGGATGGAAGCTAATCAAGGAGAGAAGCAACCTAGAACTAAGAAGACATTTCCTGACAGTTAGAACAATTAACCAGTGGAACCACTTGCCTCCAGAAGTTGTGAATGCCCCAACACTGAAAGTTTTTAAGAAGAGATTGGACAACCATTTGTCTGAAATAGTATAGGGATTTCTGCCTGAGCAGGAGATTGGACTAGAAGATGTCCAAGATCCCTTCCAACTGTGTTATTCTATTCTATTTTGTATTCTGTTTTCTACCCTACTGTACTCTATTACGTTCTAACTAAACCTGACTAAGAAAGCTGGGTAACCTTTACTGAGAATTGAATGTGTGGAGTAAAACATCTACAGGCAACATTTATTTCATTGATCCTTTAGACCAGGGATGTCAAACTCGTAGTATCATCACAGCGTTGTCTTGTGATGTATTGGGACTTTTCCCCCCTTTACTAAATTGGGCGTGGTCAGCATATGACACATCCAGCTCACAAGCCGCGAGTTTGACAGCCATGCCTTAAATTAAATGCATACTGATAGATTTTGAAACACAAGATAATCTTTTCAGGGTTTTGCATCATTTTCTTTGTTCTTCTCAGGTTTTTTTCAGTCTCATTTTATTGTCTAATGGAAACCCTAGCCTCCTAATAGCACACTGAGATACAAACTTAGTGATAAAGGAATATTTGACTATCAAGAAAACTCTCAAGACCATTTCTCATCTTACAAAGTTTTGGAAAAGCAAAATATTGCATGTAGTCCATGTCAATCTTGATATCTTCCTTACTTGATGGAGTTGGCCAGGAACATAGAAACATGGACTAGGAATTCAATCACCACATACCTCATGGTAACAGACTGAAGGTGAGTGTTCTCATTGATGCTGGGTATTGTGCAAAGTCCTGGTTTTTAGATCATACTTTGTTGACAAAACCATAGTTGGTTGGGTACCCAAACTGTACTAGGCCCCAAAACACAGTAGCTAAATTCTACTGGTTGGTTTGCTCAGCAACTCAACCAAGCTCATGGGATACTTTCTGTTCTAAACTTACAAGTCATACATTCATTATTTTGTTGCTACCCTACAACAAGCAGAAATATGTTTATGTAGTAAAAATCTAAACTGAATGTAAAGAGATAAAAGCAAATATGCCTATGAATAGTATAAAAAGAGGTGAGAGGATTTAAAACAAAATAAATTGGAATCAACACAACAAAATGAATACTTGTCATACTCTAAATTACAATTGCATTATACCCTGCAATATAACAACAAATATTCCATGACAGAAAAAAAATATGAACAATGCATCGAAGAGAGACAGAATGTATCTAGGCATTGTATAGATTTTTGCAATACCTAATACCAGAGATAATAGCTGTAAATTACTGTGTTACATTTCATGGTTTAAGGAAGCAGAGCAGAGTCAGTATATCAAAGTTGGGTATTTGGTCATTCATAATGAACTTACACAAATAAAGTTCATGTCTTAAAACTGGATGTGGAACTCAGGAGTACTGATGTCTAAATTAGATCTGTAAACCATTTAGTTTTATTGCTACTGATAGTAAATACAAACAAACCTGTGAAATAAAATTTCACTCCAATCTGGTCCAGCCATTTAAACAAATCCTTAGCTGACTGCTGCAAGAACTAAATGCTTACTAGGGGAGTCTTTACTAGGATTGGCTGTACAAGGGATTCCTTAATCCTTTGCTTAAAGTTATAATTAGGAAAAGAACAATCTGAACAGATGGTGTTGTTGTTCAATATACTCATTAACGATGTGGAAACAGAGGGTGAACAATTTGCAAGTGACATAATTATTTAGGATAGATATAATTAGAGGCAAATGGGCCTTTAAGGCCAAATAAATGGTTGAATTCATAACAGCCTATCGTAGTGGATGGAAGAATCTGTATGGATCAATTCATGATGATATACATAATAATATGGAGTTGAACCACTTTCATACAAGGAGGGAAAGGCTCAAAGTAGCTGTACTAAAATCAAAGTAGAAATGTTAGCATGTAGCTCTTGATTCTGGAGTGGGTGTATGTGTTTTGCTTTGAGTGATTTATTTTGTTTTTCAAAAGCAAGGTTTATGCCTTGGAATAATAATGTTGCATAACAATAACTAGTTTAAACAAGAGATGAACATTTAAAAGATATGATGTCAAATTTTAACTGACCAGACTCTAGGCACAAAGTATTTATCAAAGGATAAATAGATCTTGCAGATAGATTATTTAAAGATGAAAGTCAATGCAAGGAATTTTTGTAGCTGCAGATTGTAAATGTGAATTAGGATCTGTCAAAAAGACTTATGATGAGATTAGCATTCTTGGAGTTCATTAAGGGGATCTAGACACTTATCAATGTAAGTCAGTTGCAAGTAGATGCATTCCTTAGAAAGACCTGTATGTCAACTGACACTTGTGGCTGGATAAATACTATTTCATCAGCTTGAAAAATCGATTGGTTGAATGACTTCAGAAGTTTACAACAGGAAAGGATAGGCTATTTACTGTTGAAAATCTCATTCCATCACAACTGATCAGAAGATGGTTAAGCCTTAAACAAGGAGTAGGTTGGGCAGAATCAGAATCAGATGAAAACTGAGCCTCTTTTTTTTAAGGGTAGCTGTCACTGAGCTAACATGTGGAGAGTCCAGTGGCAAAATATGGTTCCACTTTTGATTACTGTAAATTTATTGACATCCTGAATTCAAAGCACTAAACTAAACCAGAGAATTAAAATTGAAATATAATCCTCAGAGTTATTGTATTTTAAATTTTCCCTTATGCTTCCATTTATTGGGACATTGATTTTAAAATAATTAAGAAAGTATTATATTGAAAAAGGATAGATTCATTTCCCTAATACTAGCTTTGCTTTCCTCCCTCTCTACCCTCCTCATTCCTTCCTTCCTTCCTTCCTTCCTTCCTTCCTTCCTTCCTTCCTTCCTTCCTTCCTTCCTCTTTCTTATTGACATTCTCTTAGGCCTACAGAAAAATCTGAATTGTCTGCATTACTGCCATTTACATCCATTTAGTGGATATGCTCATTTTACAGTCTAGGTACTATAAGACCTATTCTTTCTTTTCTTTCTCTCTCTCTTTCTCTCAATCTCTCCTTTTTTATCTCTCTTTCTCCCAATCTCTCCTTCAAACACACACAAGCAGAAAGCTCCACGCTACAAGGTTTCGTGTTAACCAGTGAACTGACCTCTTGCGAAAGGCTTTTGAAATTAAATGAAATTAAAATGAGAGTCACATAAGTCCCTAAAGCACAGGATACTTCCCTTTGCAATAATAAGGCCAGTTGATCAGCTGACTGGAGAATTCTCAAGATAAATCTAATCCATGGAGGCAGCTGTTACTGAAGTAGCAAAAATCCATTTGGCAAGATTCTTGTGTCTGTAAGAATGATTTGAAAAACTTCATTGGGTATGACATTTGAAACATTTTTTCCCTTCTGACATCCTATTTTTATGGGGAGAAAAAAAAATTATTGAAAATGGATCTGCATTCACACATACAGTAGCTTTCATTCAGACATTCCTATATTCACACGAACATTTCTCAAGGATGAAAAATGAGGTCACCATTCCCAAGGAATACATCCAATAATGAGGGGGCATATTGTCTTGCCTATCAGTCATCCAGTTCAGTCCCTTAAAATAGATATCACTAGCTAAAATAGACATCAACAGCAAAGTCATTCCTATTAGATTGTTGTTTAGATTGATTAGTAAGGATATGAAGTAGAACAAATCATGATAAGAATAAAAGAATAATATTAGGCTATACTTGAAGAGCTTGAGCCCTGGGACTTAATACAGAACTAGATGCTACCAAATAACTGCTTTTAGAATCAAAGAACCACATGAGATAATATGCCAAAAATTCTGGTGTTGAATTGAAACTCACCACTATTTGGGATAACTTCAAATAATATGAAATATTTGAACTGGCATATAAACTAAGCACAATGTCCCAGGTATTTAGTAATTTGAATCCTACCTGTTTACTTGTAGATGTATTGTGCCTCTCTATTTAACAGTTACTTACGTTTTAAAATAGGACACAATGAAGCAGGGTTTTTTTTAATGTCCTGTTACAGACTAAAAGAATGCCAAGATGTTTTCTAAAGAGAATAGTCATCTTATCATAAACATACGCATTTTCAATGCATCTCGAAGGACTCTTTAATAGATTAAATATCATGCAGTAAAGTCTCTATTTTGACTTTGCCGATGTATGAAATTATATTGAATATAAAAAGGCAATAATTATGATCTCTGATAAGTGCAATTTTATTGCCATCTCAAAAAGTCTAATGCTCTACTGAAAGAACTCTATAGAGTATTAAAAGTAAATACATATGTATATATACTGCATACTCAGAAATATGTGGAGATATTGGTAATTAACTGTTTAATTGAACTTTAATTTTAGGGTGTCAGCTTGAAATAAATCAGTATGTAGAATTCTTGGATAATTGTAAGGAATATTGATGTCTTTCAGATCACTAAGACTTGTCCCTCTTCATTTGTGCCACACGATACTGAATTTTGAAAAATATATAACCTGCATTAAACAGATGGCATTGGGGAATGCAATTCAATAAGCAAGATTCATTACATTGAAGAACCTTTCCCCTGTTTTCTGCCACAGGTCAAAGGTTATGGGCACACATTTTAATCATCATAGATATTAAAGCTATTCTTGCTTCAAAAGTGTGGAAAAAGTGCTTCAGCACTTCTCTGCTATTAATTAAAGCATCTTTTTCTTTTCTGCATGAAAACATACTATTGCTTCAAGGAAGCTGCTCATGCAGAAATCTGATAAAGATATAATAAATTAAATATAAATTAAATAAATTAAGATATGATAAAGCCTTAGTGTAGGGGTATCAAACTCACATCGTCAGAGCAATGTCATATGATATATTGGGACTTCCCTCCCCCTTCGCTAAACTGGGAATGGGCGTGATCAGCGCGTGACACATCCAGCCCATTGGCCAAGAGTTTGATCGCTCTGCTTTAGTGAATAACCCAGAGGTGCTTATGGTCTAAAACTCCTCTTCCAAATCATTTTGAAGCTAACAAACCTTATAGGTATGTCTAGTTCTTTCCCACATTTTCATTTCACTCAGTGTTTTGTAATGTGAACATAAAAAGGAGTTACACTCACAGAGGCATTCTACATGCAACATTTTGCCTTAACCTATTTTAGAAGAACTTAGATGCATTTATAAAGAAGAGGTCACATAAGAAAATAGATAGCTGAATCCCTCTCAAAGCCATTAGCAGGCCATTGTACAGAACTAAAAAGTGATAAAATGGATGGATATACATTATGAAGCTTTATTAGCCTGTTCTCCACATGTCCTTTTCTTTGAATAGGCTTCAACAAGCTGAAAAAGTGATGACATAGCTTAAGTGTACTTTCCCATTCTTGGTGTTGTGTTTTATTGGAATCAGTAGAACTTACTTCTGTATAGAACTATATCTCATTTGGGTCCTTCCTGCTCTTAGTCAATTATGCATAACAAAAAATGCTTGTTTTGGAATATGTTATTTTATTAAACTTTGATTTAATTTTTAGAAAAAAAATAATTGCAAAACCACCAATTTTCTACTGGTCGATTTTTTATTTTTATTTTTTTTAAACAAAAAAAAATTTTTTAGACAAACATATACAAACAAAACATAAAAACATCAAGCCATCTTCCATTTACATACATACAGTATGTCGGTTGGTTACAAATTGTTTTGTGCATCCTCCCCATAGCCCTGACTTACAATTACTTGTATATATTCTCATATTATCAATCAAATATTCCTAAATATATTATTATCATTGTTAATCAATCATTTGACTATACTATTATTCATTCATGTTATGTGAGATATTCCATATTTTTAAATTGGTTTATCTTATAACAATTCATATTATCATCCTAAATCCATCCCATAATTATAATACATCTTTATATATTCTATATAGTTCTATTCTCCTTATATTGTAAAGTTCTACATATTTCATTACCATTTTTTATTCTCTAACCATTGATAGAATAAATCCCAAATCTTATAGAATTGTTTATCTTCTTGTTCTCTAATTTCAAATGTCAATTTACTCATTTCAGCACATTCCATTATTTTCTTAATAACTTCCTCCTGCGTTGGTATTTCCTCATTTTTCCAGTTTTTAGCAAATACAATCCTAGCCACTGTTAATACATTTACAATCAAATATTTCAATTCCCTATTGTATATTTCAGGTAAAATTCCCAATAAAAATATCTCTGGTTTCAAGTGTATGTGTTTTTGTTTTTTTGTCATTTTTTCCAACCATGTGTGGACTGGAAATGTTTCTTACTCCTGTAGTAGATGTGGCACAGACAGAATATTTGCAGATGAATGTTTGACTTATTTAGTGTTAGCAATACTGCAGTTGTTAATTAGGCCACCTTTCATATTAGTTATATGTAACAAAGAACTGCAGAAGTAGCAATCCTTGCAGAATTGAGATTTGATTTACAAGGTTAGCAATCAGACTGACAATTGAAATCAAACTGCACATTAGTTTCTCCACATTCTGGGCAAGCAGGTCAATTCCTCCGATTGGTTATCCCTAGAGGGAAATAAAGCATAGTGGAGGAAGAGCATATTATAGCATAGTACACCTGTGCTAGCTATTGGATCAATAGCCTCTATCAGCAGGACTCTACTTAATGAAGCTTAGACTGTGTCATAAGTCTGCTAACAGCTGTAAGTTAATACCAATTCCAATAGAAACAACCGTTGAATCCAAATAATTGCTTCATTTTTTTTCCTACCAAAGAGATTTATGAAGAAATTGCACAACGTGCATAAGACAATTGGGCATTAAACTTAGAGAAGTTAAGGGAGAAACTTGCAGGTCATCTGAAGGACTGCAAACTAGAATGCAAGACAAGAATTGATATAGCTACTTATTTTACTTTCCACAGCCAAAATATTTATAATCTGCTGATTTTATGAACCATATAATATAGCTCATTTACACTCAGTTTAAGACTTATATATGACGTTGGAAGGTGGCAGATTGTAACAGAGGGTGTGTGTGTGTGTGTGTGTGTTTGTGTGTGTTTGTGTGATAGAACTTTTATTCTGTAGAAATAATGATGATTAAATGTTAATTAGCACTGCAATAAATTTTTGAATACAGGTAATCTCAATTTATGACCACAATTGAGTCCAAACTGCTAAGCAAGTCAACTCTTAAGTGAGTTTTTCAGTAACACTGCAATTTTCAATGGTCACTAAATGAACTGTTGTAAGTTGTGGACTATCTATATTCTAATACGGATAGCAGTAGCACTTATATACCACTTCACAGCGCTTTACAGCCCTAAGTGGTTTACAAAGTCAGCATATTCTGGCTCCCATGGAAAGGGTACGCAATCTGGGAGTCCTCCTGGATGTACGGCTGTCGTTAGATGATCATATAGCAGCCGTCACCAGGGAGGCTTTTTATCAGGTCCGTCGGATCTACCAGTTGCGGCCCTTTCTGGATTGGGCGCATTGCACACAGTCACTTCCACCCTCGTTACCTCCCGCCTAGACTATTGCAATGCTCTCTACATGGGGCTCCCCTTGGAGCATCCGGAGGCTTCAACTGGTGCAGAGTGCGGCCATGCGGGTGATCTTGGGGGCTTCTCGGAGCTCCCATATTACACCACTCCAGCGCGAGATGCACTGGCTTCCAGTGGCCTTCCGGGTGCAATTCAAGGTGTTGGTGACCATCTTTAAACTGCTCCATGGCTTGGGACCCAGGTACTTACGGGACCGCCTACTGCCACCATCGGCCTCCCACCGGCCAGTGCGCTCCCACAGGGTGGGCCTCCTCGGGGTTCCGCCAGCTGGATGATATTGGCTGGTGGCCCCGAGGGTGCAGGCCTTCTGTGGGAGCACCCTCCCTTTGGAATGAACTACCTGCGGAGATGCGAGCCACTGCAGACCTGCGAGCCTTCCGACGTGCACTAAAGACCCACCTCTTCCAACAGGCTGGTCTGGCCTAACTTTAGGAGAATTTTTAACGCAATTTTAAATTTTTATGGGTTTTATTGGTTTTAGCCATTATTTAATTAATTTTAAATCTATTTTAACATTTTTACTGTATGTTTTATTGTGGCTGTTCACCACCCCGAGTCCTTTTTGGGAGAGGGTGCTTGTATATAAATTGGAATGAATGAATAAATGAATGAATAAATAAATAAATAAATAAATAAATAATAAATATTTCCCCCAACAATCTGGGTCATTTTACCAACCTTGGAAGGATAGAAGGCTGAATTGACCTTGAGCCCCATCAGGATCCAGAACTCCAGGCTGTGGGCAGAGTTTGCCTGTAATACATTCTAACCATTGTTCATATTACATGTTAAAAATATAAAATGTTTTGTTTAAATCTCTGCTGCTATTTACTTTAAAAAAATTATTTCTGATAGAATTCTCACTGACTAAAGTAATATCATACACCTCCTAGAGTTCCTCTTTGAGTGTGTGTGTGTGTGTGTGTGTGTGAAACCCAAATGGTATGTTTATTTGTAAATGGTGAAGAGTTAGAAAACAAATGTAAGTGAGCTATACAAAACTTACAAAACTAGTATGATGCTGTTGCTTTTAAAACAATTCTGTTTCTTAATCATTAGAAGTGATGAAATCTCTCCATAAGGTCTGGCTGTTAAATGCTTTGGAAGATGAAGTAGTTAATTATAAGATGTAACTCCAAAAAGTAATCTGGAAATAATCTGTTCTATGTAGAAAAAAAAGTTCCTACTTAAAATCTTTATTTACAATTTATCAACTTTTATTTTTGCTCTGGTCTTACTGGTTCTTGTTACATAACTCTAAACCTAACTTGACTTCATTTGAATATCTTTTTTATGATTTAATTAACTTCTCACCTTCTCATACACTAGAAGATCCTGAATTATTTTGCTCTACATTCCTTTTCTATTAAAAAAAAGAGAATAATAAGCTGGATCAGGATAACCCAAAAAAGGGTATGCAAAGATAAGGATTCCAGAAAACAGTGCATGCAGAACTATGCCCATTTTTAAAAATAGTAGGGTGACACAGCAAACATAATTTGAAAATAAAGATGAGTATTCTTGTATATGAGCAAAATGTGTAGTTTGCCAAATTGTTAGGAAAGTTCTTTCTGGAGCCATGATGTTCTTCTGAAGTTATGTTGAAAAGGCCATAGGAAGATTGTTTTTAAATCTCCACCTACATTTTTTCTTAGCCAAATCCACTGAACTTTGCAATCAAGGACATAAGTATTCACTGAACGCCTTTTAGATTCCAGAAAGTTGGAAGGGGTAGTTCTCTACTTTATCCTTTGAAACTAATTTTCCTGGAATCCTACATAACAACCAACTTAATTTTTTTTATAAAGCTACAAAGTCGCATAAGGGAAGTGTCTGAAAATCTACGTAAGACAGGGAAACAATTGGAAGACTGGTTGTTGTACAGATTTACTCATCAAATGTGGAACAACACAATTTTCATTTATTTCCTTTGGGACAGCTCCTCTAATTAGGATTGAAGCTTTTTCATTCACAGACATGCAAAATGTTTACGATAGATATATAATTGATTAGTCTTTATGATCATCTCCAAAAACCATATTTACTATAAATGTTATACATCCACACTTTCATTTGGGGATGATTGTCTGCCTGAAATTTTATGTAATTATCCCCAAATCATAGCCATGTTATATTAAACATGATAATGTAGGTTTATTGTGATTTTCTGTTACTGCATTTCCCAAGGTATAGTAACAGCTAGAAGACAGAACGTTTGGATCTTTGATTTTATGCAACATAGGGCAGTTTTATGTTTGTTTCTCTAGCCTAGTTCCATAATGGATTAACATTTGGCAATTATCAGAAAAGGCAGTGATTTTTTTTCCCCTTCTGCCTGCAGAAGTAGGCAGACATATTTACAACTCATGTACATTCAGCAATTGGAAAATTAGTATTATGCTATATTTTAAAGTGCTCTTTTCTAAAGAATGTAATTTATTTTAGTTGCACTTCCATAGGGATTTATTTTTGCCAAAACAGAACACTGTAACACTTTATTGCCCTCATTTTAAAGACACCAAAGAGGATTAAAAGTAGGGGTGGAAGAGTATCTGTCCATATTCTGGAAATTATGTATTTACAAATTGCTTCCAGCAATTTCAAGCCCACTTCCTTGAAGTTCAGTCTTTTGTTACAGGTTTTCCCTCACCACCAGTTCAGATGGAAGCCAACATGTTCATTGTTTCCTTCTGTTGAAGTCACTAGCATAGAATGTTTGAAAAAAAAGTACTAGTAGTACTAAGAAGAGGAGGAGGAGCAGCAGCAGTAGCAGCAGCTTTTATAAAGGTAAAGATTTCCCCTCTCCAATCATGTCTGACTCTAGGGCAGGGCTGTCAAACTTCTGGCCCACGCTGACCACACGCTGACCATGCTACACCCCAGTTTAGTGTAAGGGGGAAAAGTCCCGATACGTCATGTTGTCATGACAACATGAGTTTGACACCCCTGTTCCAGGGGGCACAGTGCTCATCTCCATTTCTTAGCTGAGGGAGCTAGCATTATCCGAAGACATTTTTGGGGTCCTGTGGCCAACATGACTATATCCTAAGGAGCATGGAAAGCTGTTCCCATCAAAGTGGTACCTATTTATCTACTTGCATTTGCTTGCTTTTTAACTGCTAGGTGGAGCTGGGGCAAGTAACAGGAGCTCACCTGGGTTCAAGACCCCACCCACCCCGCACAGGTCTTGAATTCAGGCTATCAGCTTTCCAGCTGTCAAATAATGTCGATAATCATTGAGCCATAGTACTCTTAGCAAAACTGTATAATTAATTAAAATATATTGATGTAGTTTATAATGCTGAATGATTACTTTACAGCACAAACAGGAACACAAAATCATAGACCAGGGTAATGTATAGAGGATGATACGTAAATGACAGCATGCAAGTACTATATATGATGCAAGAAGCAACCTTTGCTTTTCTGTTTTACTACATGTATTTTTCAGTATACAGAACCGCATGCAAAAATTATTTTCTTGTGCTAGAGAAATGTAGCATTAATATTTAGTAACTCTTATGATTATAGAAACAGAAATTTAAACATGCAAGGGGTTGGTATATTCTGGTTAAACCTTAGAAGAACACAACCTGTTCTCTAAAAACTGCAAATTAAAATGCTTAATTTTCACATCTTCATCACATCAACATCAGCATTCTAATAAACAGGCAGATTCAATAGAAAATAAATTTAGGTGGGTTTATTTTACCATATATTTTATCTATGTGTTCTATATATTAAGATATTATACAACATAAAATTCTGAACACTGAGTACAATCATTGTGCAAGAGTATATTTAGATAGCAAACATAACACAAATATTCATAAAACCAGAAATATTACAATATTACTGAATATAAAACTATGCATATTATGTTCGGTTTTGTTTAGTATATAGAATTTATTTCAAAGAAGGAAACAGCTTGGTTAAAATAAATACAGCAAATGTATTAACAGTATCCATACATGGAATCTAAAAATATATGTATTTTCTTATAGTGCAGAAGAAAAATTAAGGCATTTGTTACCTAGCAATTGCTAAGAATATAAAACAGTTTAGCGTGGACAGATTTGGGCTACCCGATTTCCGCTGTAAAAATCAACATCCCTAGACAACAGTTGAACAGAAAAATGTTCTATGCTGCCATCTGGTAATTTCCAGATATATGCAATCTAGATGCAATAACAAAATGATGGAGAACTTGAATAAATTGTTCTTCTAGGTCTTGCTAGAGATCCCTGTACTTAGGTCTAGAAGTAGAAATGGCCCAGCTGCCATCCTCCTAACTTATACTATCAGGAACTTGAATTCTTTCTGGTCTCTTATGCAAGTTACCATTTTCCATTATTTGGGTGAGATCAAACAGGTGGTTGCCATAACCCACCCACCCCAAACACACACCCATGCTAGTCAAATCAAGATATTAAGAAATCTATTTTATAATCCAAAGCATCATTAATAGTTTAAGGGACTATAATTTAATGGCACCTACATTGCTCTAACACTGTTTGATGGATTCTTCCCTTAGCAAAGCATTATGATCCAATGATGGTTTTGAAAGCTACTACACTGCCAGACTTGAATATCTAGCCTACAGAGATTTACCTCCCCACATTCCCTAATATGGCCTCTAAGTATGCTAACTGTGGACAATGGGAGTTGTAGCCCAACATGTTTGGAAATAACTTCTCAGTAAATCAGTGTTTTGAATGGAACTACACTATTTATTGCAATGCACGAATGAGATTTCTGTGTCAATGCACAGTGACTTGATTCTTGAGAAAGGGATGGTGTTAGGGAGGAAAAATTATCTTGATCACGATTTAAAGATTATCTTGATCTTGGTTTTGCCAGTGTGTAGTGGGATTGGAGCAAGCTATCCACTATGTCTGATGCTAACAGCATATATATGAAACTGGTAACTTTTTCATATTTATGCAATTATTTTACATACGCATCCATATATTTTTATCAATATCAGATAGTTTTACAGATATGTTTTTGGTTTACATGGAATTAATGTCATCATTATTCCCAACATTTATTTTTAGAAACAATTCCCCAAAGTATTTTGTGTAAAATAGTGATATATGCATGTGTGCACACACAATTAGTGATACATACTTGGAGTGAATTCAGTAAACCTCTTTTTCAAATATGCCTGCCACAAAGCCACATGAAGATTATGCTGTTTTAAATGCTACTGCTTCTTCTCTTCAATGGGGGAAAAATACAGAATTCTGAAGTATTTTTGCATATAAAAGCATGAAAGTTGTGGTGAGAGCAAGGGACTGGGATATTATTTTATTCAGTGTTTTAACAAATATCATGTTAGTTTTATTCCTAGCAAAAAAAGTAAAGAATCTTACAGACATTATTAGCATTTTTCATTTTCTTTGAATTTTCCTGAGAAGTCAAACATGCGCTAAGGGAGAAGGCAAAATTTCAAGTTTCTCCCTCATGGTTTCTATGACTAGATGTTGTACTAAAGTTTTAACTCTACTCCAAGTATTACTGGACATAGAATTTAAAATCACATTAACATAAGCTGATGCAACAAAAAGCATGTGTTTCATACTTGTCCAATTAGTGACCATCAGACCTCATTATTCCCACTAAACTTGTATTAAAAAATCCCGATTAAAAAAAATATCAGTTATCTAGCTAGAATAGAACAGCAAGAGTAGAGAAATGGATAAAACCTTTAAGAGACAGCTGGGCATGTATTTTATATTTTACTTAGATCGTTGCAAGAGGCACAGACCAGGGCTGGTTCTAATCATGAAATCACATAGCTTTAATAGTCATGTATGTGACTGAAATAAATGATTAATTGGTATAACTGGGCAATGTGTTAGATGCAGATTTTTGAGAACTGCAGCGTAATGACAGGGAAACACTTTCTTAGGGAAGCCTTGTTTATGATCTTCAACATGTTAAACTATTAGATCTTTAGCTACATAATTTCTTGAAGTTATAAATTAATATTCTTCCCTTTCATGATAGCATGCTATTTATTGCTTTATTGATCTATTTCATTTCAGGTCATTCTAAAGTCTTAACAAAAACTTATATACCGCCCTTCTCCCGAAGGACTCAGGGCGGTGCACAGCCGATCATAACCCCAATACACTATACAAAAATTAAAATGAATTAAATAATTTAGGCTGTTTTAATTTAAAAAGTTTAAATTAAAACTTTTTAAACTCCCCCATAAATAATTAAAAACCCCAAATATTCAAACCCAATTTAAAACGAGAGACAAAGTTAAAATCTTGTGTCAGCCTAGGCCAGCCTGCTCAAAGAGCCAAGTTTTTAACGCCCGTCTGAAGGCTCTCAGGTCCGTGTTGGTGCATATGTCTGGGGGCAGACTATTCCAGAGGGCGGGGGCCCCCACAGAGAAGGCCCTACTCCTGGGGGCCGCCAGACGACACATAGAAGCCGACGGCACCCAGAGAAGGCCCTCCCTGTGGGAACGCACAGGTCTGTTGGAGATCACCGGCAGAACGCGGTCCTGCAGGTAGCCTGGCCCAATGCCATGGATCACTTTAAAGGTCAGAACCAGAACCTTAAAGCGAACCCAGAAAGCCACCGGCAACCAATGCAGCTCGCGCAGGAGAGGCGTCACATGGGAGCTTCGCGACGCCCTCATAATCACCCGCGCGACCGCATTTTGCACCAGTTGGAGTCTCCGGGTGCTCCCCGCAGGGAGCCCCATGTAGAGAGCGTTACAATAATCCAGGCGAGAGGTAACAAGGGCGTGAGTGACCGTGCGTAAGGCGTCCCGATCTAGGAAGGGCCGCAACTGGTAGATCAAGCGAACCTGATAAAAAGCCCCCCTGGAGACGGCCGCAATATGGTCTTCTAGAGACAGCCGTGCATCCAGGAGGACACCCAAATTGCGAGCCCTCCCTCTGGGGGGTAGAATCTCTCCCCCAATTGCCAGCGATGGAGTCAGCTGACTATATTGGGCCGCTGGAAACCACAGCCACTCGGTCTTGGATGGGTTGAGCCGGAGCCTGTTCCCGCCCATCCAATTCCACACAGCCTCCAGGCACCGGAACATAGCCTCCACAGCATCGTTGGGGTGGTCCGGGGTGGAGATATAAAGCTTGGGTATCATCTGCATACAGATGACACCGCACCCCAAGACCACAGATGATCTCGCCCAGCGGCTTCACATAAATGTTGAACAGGAGAGGGGAGAGGACCGATCCCTGAGGCACCCCACAAATAAGGGGTCTAGAGGTGGACCTCTCCCCCCCCCCGCCAACACAAATTGCAAGCGGTTGGAGAGGAAGGAGGAGAACCATCACAAGATAGTTCCCCCAATCCCTAACCCCTCCAACCGCCGCAATAAGATACTATGGTCGATAGTATCAAAAGCCGCCGAGAGGTCTAACAGGACCAGGACAGAGGAAAACCCCCTGTCACGGGCCCTCCAGAGATCATCAATCAACGCGACCAATGCTGTTTCGGTACTATGCCCGGGCCTGAAGCCCGATTGGAATGGATCGAGGTAAGTCGCTTCCTTCAGGTACTGAGGGAGCTGACGTGCCACCACACTCTCAACAACCTTCGCTAAAAAAGGAAGGTTGGAGACTGGACGATAATTATTTAAAACAGCCGGGTCCAGGGTAGGCTTCTTGAGGAGGGGTCCGCACCACCGCCATCTTCAGGGCAATAGGGAGCGACCCCTCTCTCAACGAAGCTTTTTCTTAGTTCCAGACAATTATTATTGTCTTTTAAATTAATAAAGGATTTTCAAAGCAGATACCTTCACCGTAATAGATAATTCATATCAAATCCTGCCCAGCAATAGCCATGAGTCTTAACCACAATCATAATTTAACCTTATCATTAGGCTCTTGATTATATAAACAAACACACACAATGGCCTCCATTCAGCATTATGAATCACAGCATATGGAGACATCATACTATGTAAACAATTTGAAGGATCTTCCAAATGACAGTCATTTATTTTAAGTGTCCCTCATATTTCAAATATCCTGGGATTATTTTCCCACACATAACTACTTCTGTAATGTCTATAGTCATCCAACCATCAGAGTGCCAAAGTAAATAGTAATGAGGTCAGCTTTATATTATTTCAGCAGTGGCTGGATGTTGCTAGGAAGAAACTACATTGCACAACTCGGGAAGTGGCCTTGGTTCATCCAGTTGTAGATGTTGTAGAAAATACTGTTCTTCAAAGCAAATGTCTTTTAAACGCAAATTTCTTAGGTTCTTGGGAGTCATCTATGCCAATGCAATTAACATACATATCTATCCAGCCCAAAGTTAAGTACTCTACTAGTTTTTATGTGTTTAGCAATGTAATACTGACATGAAAACTAATTTATAACTGGAGCTTAGTAGCCATAGATTTGGAGAATGAAAACACTATAGCTACAAGCTTGAACCTTAAAGCAGTGGAACAAGTTGACTTCTGAGTCATTAAATGCTCCTTTCTAAGCCACAGGTGTCAAACTCAATTGCATCACATGACATATTGCAATATATCGTGACTTTTTTGCCTTTGAGGAACCAGAGTGGGCGTGGTCTGCCTGTGACGCATCTGGCTCATGGGCTGCCAGTTTGGCACCCCTGGTTTAAACCAGCTGTCAGAGAGATAGTAGAGACCAGGTGATCCTCAATCTCCCTTCTAACCTGATGACTGATTCTAACTCCTAGACATTGTGCAAATTCTCTCAGTTCTTGAAATCAAAATTAGGGATTGGGGTTATAATACAGTACAAGATTAGATAACAAACAATTTGACCAGATTTCTTCTCCTTTGTTTTCCCAGTGTGGGACAAGATGCAAAAAAAAAAAAAAACCAGTTGAAAAAGCCACATTTTCACATTCAAAAACTGCCTTAAAGCTAATGTCAAATAAATACACATTTTTGACAAGCAAAACTATACATTATTTTAAAAAATTTTTTTTACATTTCTGGGAAAGGAGTAGAAAAAAAACCAACAACAAATTTACTAATGAATAATAAATTCAATAATTATGCTTTTATCATATTCATATCCATAAATTATTACAACATTCAAGGTTTAAAATTTTGCTTGTAGGAATTAAACTATTATCTTCCTAAGAAAACCAGCAACTTAGACTTGTTAGACAAAAGTTAAAGCTATATAAAAATGTTTCCCCTTTATTCAATAATTGCATAGTATATAAATGAACTGCAATTACTCTAAGTTGTAACAATTTACTTATCTTTAAAACTATCTCGTATTTTAAAATTTAAAAATATAAGTATCCTTTACTTGTAAATTATGTAACAAAGGTGTTAATATAACCTTGCCACATAAGCAAATTTAAAGCAATAGACAATAAAAAAAATTGGGAGAAAGCATATCAATGCTTAAATGTTCACAACTTGTTTTTGTTCCTCCTATAAGGCAAATCTTTTAGCTGGTAGCTGTGCGGGCATGCATGCGTTTTGCTACATCATAAACATAGGTTATATCTGGTCGTTTCTCTGGATCTGGGTTGATGCAGATGTTAACTAATTGTCGGAGCTAGAAAAAAAGAAAAAGAAAAAACATCATATAAACAACAAAGAATTAAAAAGAAAAGGAAAATACTCCTACAGGCAAAATTATCAGAATCCTTTTCTACTACAAGTTCAAGGCAAGTTATAATCGGTGGAAAAGCCAAAAAGCAAGGCAGTAACTTTTAAAGATATGCTTTCTTATAAAAACAGTATTGTTTGAATCACTGCATTTTCTTTTATATAATTCTTTACATAGTCACAGTAGCATCAACACTAGTTTTGCAGGACTCCAGGCTTTATACAAGGGCCACATTGGATAGCAGGGTGCTTAATTATATTTCCATGATAGATTTTTCACTAATCTTAAAAATTGCTAAAAACTATAATGGAAACATGAGTTCTCTTTTCAGTGACACTGCAGGGAGCTGAGGAATGCCTACGTGGAATGGAAATATTTTCATGGTTTCTGAGACTTGCTAAGCAAAAAGGAAAGACACCTATGATTTAGATGAACATCATAAAATGAGTACTTTAGATTACCAATCTATTTACCTAAAACCACTGAAATCAACACAAACACTATTAGCTCTTTGGTCTAATATGTGATGATAGTATCTAATCTTGAGATTTATTTTAGATATGCAAAATTAGTACAAAATATTTCCACAAAATAGACCCTTTTTCCACCTTTTCTGTTTTTAGTATAATAAAACAGCAAGGGAAATATGCAACTCGTGATTAGAAAACATATTCGGTAAATTAAAAAAATTTTTTAAAAGAGAACATTGTTAAAACAAGTTATATAGAATTAGGAACATTCATTCTAATTGTTCATCTGCTAGGATTTCCAGGCTACCCCAATCCTAGACCATAGGAAGGTTACAATATAATGACATAAGTAAAATGTTTATATTTCAATCTAATAATAAAACAATCTCCTTCAGCAACATTAATGAATCTCCAAATAACTCAGGAGCATTTAATAATATTCTTGAATACTATTAAATATTATATTCTGTAACTGTCTGGTTTGGTTCTGCAATCCAACAAGACAGACACAGAGGATAATTAGGACTGCAGAAAAAACAATTACTACCAACCTGCCTTCCATCGAGGACCTGTATACTGCACGAGTCAAAAACAGGGCTGGGAAAATATTTACAGACCCCTCACATCCCGGATATAAACTGTTTCAACTCCTACATCAAAATGACGCTGTAGAGCACTGCACACAACTAGACACAAGGAGTTTTTTCCCAAACGCCATCACTCTGCTAAACAAATAATTCCCTCAACACTGTCCAACTATTTACAAAGTCTGCACTACTATTACTATTAATCTTCTCATCACTCCTTATCACCCATCTCCTCCCACTTGTGACTGTATGGGTGTAACTTTGTCGAGTGTATCCTTACGATTTATATTGATTGTTTCCTAGTATGATTTGATTGCTTATTGTACCCTATGGCCCAAGCTCCCTCTGGAACCGCTCAGGGTCCATCAGGCGCCTGGGGCGGAACCATCTACACGGTTCCGCCTCCCTGCGGTGGGGGGTGGTGGTACAGAAGTCAAGTCTAAGAAGAGAATGATCTGTCCATGACAAAGGTTTAATGTCTAAGTCCCCGAAATTACAGTCATTCAACCACTGACCAGAGACAAAAATCAGGTCCAGCTTGTGTCCTCCTATATGAGTGGGACCAGAAACTAATTGGGTCAGGTCCATGGCCGTCATGGAAGACATGAACTCCCAAGCTACCCCGGAGGTTTCCCCGAGCATAGGCAGGTTGAAATCCCCCATGACTAAAAGCCTAGGGGTCCCAACCGCCAGCTCAGCTATCACTTCGAGGAGTCCGGGCAAGGCCAATGACATGTGGCAGGGAGCCAGGTACGCTATCAAAAGGCCCATCTAAACCCTCTGCCCCCACTTCACAAAGAGAGACTCACAACCAGCCGTCTGAGGAACAGTGACCTCCCTAGGACAAAGACCTCTCTAATAAGCATCGCCACCCCACCACCCCTTCCCTGAGACCTAGGCTGATGAAATGCTAAGAAACCTGGTGGGCACATCTCCTTCAGAGGAACACCACCTTCTGGTCCCAATCAGGTTTCGGTAATACCTACCAGGTCCACGCCCTCTTCCTGAATAAGATCGCAAATCAGGGGGGCTTTATTGACAACGGACCTGGCATTGCACAGCATCAGCCGGGTACTCAGGGCCTGAGGCTCTGGACAGCCAGGCCTGCAGGATGGGTGAAGAGGGTCGGAGCGTGCTACCGCTTGAAGACGGTATTGAATTATTGAATGTTGTACCTTATGATTCTTGATGAATGTATCTTTTCTTTTATGTACACTGAGAGCATTTGCACCAAGACAAATTTCTTGTGTGTCCAATCACACTTAGACAATAAAGAATTCAGTTCAGTTCAGTATCTTCCAGAGAGTAAACACAAAGATAGCAGCATACCAGCCCAGCCAGACCACACTTGGAACAGACCGGATTTACCTAAGACACAAGACTTGTACAATAACCAGCATCATCATTTCATATGCTGCTCAATTCCCTTGACTTATACCTGGAAACAAATTGCAACCAATGTATTTCCAACATCAAGATATTATCCAGACTTAAAGGCTCTTGCCCATTAATGCACAGACAGCTGCACTGTGCAGCTGCAGCTTTTGAAGGCTTCCAAGTACAATCCTATGTAGATTGAATTACAGTTGTCCCAAGCATGAAAAGTGACAAGGGCATGAACAACTGTTGCCAGTGCATCAAGAACAAACATGCATAGCACAACACCATTCCTATTAAATGGGTCCATAAGAGTTCTTAGCAGTAACTCTTCAAGTACTACAAAGATAGGATATGATTCTGAAAGTCTAACATGCCTAACACAAATATCTGCTTTTCAGCTACTTCTCAAAGTTGAGCAAGTAAAGGGGGAAGTTCATAGAAATGAAATCGAAATGTTTCCTTTCTATGAACTTCCCTTCCTCTCCCTGAAAATGTATGTTGTGGGCCATGTCCCAAAAAGATCCCCCTATATCAGGGATGTCAAGTGCTCGTTGTCATGTGACGTATTGTGAAATTTCCCCCTTCTCTAAACCGGGCGGCCTGTGGGCTACAAGTCTGACAGTCTTGCCCTATATCAAGACCATTCACGTTCGTTCCCCCTCTCACATACACACACTCCTCTACAACTTGATCTGTCCCCAACTTGTCGGATATTTAATTAATTCTAGTTCTAACCTTTGCCCTATAAACATGGATAGAAACCAAAAATGGTGGGCAGTTAGAATTCATGTTTTGACTTCTGTATGCCCAGAAAAAGGACAGAGATAATCTAGGTTGCAAACACATGCCATAGGAAGGCCAGAATAAGGAGTCTTTATGGTAATAGCCTAAGAAGCATAAAGGAAAAAATGCAAAGATTTGGGGAAGCAAACTTACTATCATCTTTTCATTTCTATATTATTATTAATGTAAAAATAAAAAAGGCTCCAAAGACAGCGCTGTCAGATTTTTCTGCTAGTCAAATTCTCATTAATGAGTTGACCTTGAGATCTATCACATATCCCTATATTAGTTTTTGGGTGGTATCATTTGCAGTCAAAGCCAGCCAGGTAGAGCCAGTGATCTTACTAAAATTATGGAGTGACAAATTGTATATAGAAAATTACTGCCCAGAACACACATTTGTAAAACATTGGCTTGTCAATTTCCCTCCTTCCTCCTCCAATCCAATATTTTTAACAACAAAAAATGAAAAACAACATGCAATCTTTGAAACCAATACAGGAATTAGATAGTTTCAGAATTACGGAAATGAGACATCCCTTTTCATCAATTAGAAACACTGTAACTGTTCAGACATTAAAAGAAAAATGGAAATTAAATGAAGTTGTCAGCCTAAAGATCTAAGGAAGCGACGGAACTATTCACAGAAAGGGCTTCAGATAAGGAAAGAAGTAACATAATCACATAATATTGTGTTGACATGTGAAATGAGGAGTGTTACATGAGAATAAGAAACAAAAATGGACACCTAAAGTTTTATCCAACTAGTTCCTCACTTAGAAAGTTTAAATTGATTTAAAGGCTGGGAACTAACATATACAGTGGTTCAAATGCTGAAAAGTATCAAATGGAATAAATCTGCACTGTAACTACCTACCAAAAATGGAAATACATTAAAACAGATTTTAATTTAAAAAGTTATGTTATCTAAAAGCTTTGTGTCAATAATAGGCAGAGGATGATGCAAAAACACATCTTTGTATATATTCCTTTGTTCTGTGATCCCTTAATTCTTCTGTTTAACTGGAGCGAAGCTTTCAATCTACATAAAAAGTTTAGCCTACATTTTGGATGCTGCGGTAGATACAGTAGTTTTTGTCTTCTTGTGTAATATAGAGCCAGTGCAAAACATAGAATATTAAAATGTACAGTTAACAGGGATCATAACTATACTCTTTTTTAAAAAAACCGTTTTGTTCTAAGTATAATTTTGGAACAATGAACTATTCACAGTAATAATACATCTTCTATTACTGAGTCTTTCACTTTGTCAGGAAATTGTTTCCCTACCTGTAATAGATCAGGGCTTTCCTTCTTCCAAATGTTAGTGTATAGAAAAAGGATTTTAAAACGAAGGCTGTGAAAATAAAGTCCTTGTTTCTGAATGAGGGGGAAGTACAGTATGATATTTTTAAAATCCCCCCTCCTATCTACGTAATAATAATTATTGTTGTTATTATTATTATTTCCCTTTCTGAATACCAAGGCTTCCATCAGGCCTGGACTTTGATATCTGCCCCTTGGCTGAGAATCTATATATCCAACTTCACACTTAGCTGCAGTGAAGTAGCCCTCCAGGCAGGCCGACTTCAACGAACCACTAGTGGTATCATCATTAAAATCCTGCTGAAGGTCACCATGGCAACCGCCTGCTGAGGCTTCACTGCTGCACGCGGCATCTCCTAATCAGCTACCATGTGAAATGCAAATTCAGACAGTCTGAAAATTAGTCAAGAAGAATAGAGGATGAGGATGCAGGTACGTGAAATATTCATGCGCTTCGTGGAAAAAGGAAGACAGCATGAATGACACAACAAAGAACGGCCCCTGACATTCTTGCTATCATTTTGCATTATTGTTCACACCCTACTGTATTTCTAGGCCTCCGGTTCTGAAACTGCCTATATGAAATACCATATTTATATTCTGCACAATTGTCATAATTAAAAATGGCCACTGGAAAAAAAAAACAGTTAATTGGAAAAGCTACATTAAGTCAATGCTGCACACACCAGCAAAGACCATCACATTCACTTCATCATCTTCCTAGTCATCTTTAAAAGGATACACAGAGAATTTCATAGTCAAATTCTCCATGTAATAAAAGTGCAAATATTATACAATGATTTTTAATGAGACCCATACTTCATGGACCACAGTTTTTAATTAATAATTAAAATCTTTAAAAGCAATGAGATTTGGGGGTTTGGAATTATCTTATTCCCCAATTCCGTAAAGACAGTGAATTTTTCTGTTTACAAAATATGAGAATTTTATATGCATTTCCTACACAGTGTAATTTACTGTTTCTGCTACTTTTCTATGTCCATACATGGTAAAGGAATCACACAAACATACACACACAGTCATCTATGTATTTGTTACAATAGACATTAACACATCCATCCTTAGCAGAAATATTAAGTCTTTCTTTGCTGTGTGTAAAGTGTTAAAGTTTTTATCTTATGCTTTTGAGGCCAAAACTGTTCCTCGCCAGGGTAATGCAAAATTGCTAGAGAAGGAATGTATGGTATACATTGGTGCCCATTTTGTTGCAGCATGTTGTAGTAGTTCTATGTACATCTCTGAATGCATACTCAGAAAACAGAATCGTAAACATGAATAGTATACAGTCCATGTATATATATATATACATAGTCCACGAAGAGGTACATCATGTTGGAAATATGCCTTGCATTTGGAATACACTTTGTGATATAAAAATGTTTCCATGGGATTTTTTTTTTTTTGTATGTCTGCTTTTTGTGGGTTAGGGCATCACACATGCTGCAAAATTGTCATTATGGCCACCCAAGCATTTCAAAAGGTTGGTTTGCAGAACCTTAAAACAGCCAATGTGTTTCAAAACAGTCAGTATCTTCAATTGTCTTCCCACGCCTCTGCATGCACAGCCATACTGCTTTGTTCATTTTCCCACTGAGACAACCAAGTAAGTCTTTGAAACAGCCATGCTGAGCTTTTCAGATGACACAGTTGCTTTAATGCTTCAAGGGCGGTATATAAATGTGTTAATAAATAAATAAAATAAATAAAGGCATTTTTGCTTGCAACAATGCACTTAACGGTGTTCATAAAGCACCCCTCTCAAATACTATGCACAGTTCTAGTCATTACTCCTGAACAGAGCATAACTACTTTTTCATCACATCCATGTAGGCACTTAGATCACAGTAAACTGAGGGAAGAGTTTCATTCTTTCACAATGTTTTCAAAAGGGTAAATAAGAACACCACAGGATACATCATTCAGAAGATATTCTATATCGCTGAAAATCAGAAATTCATGTTGTTCACTGTGGTGTAACCAATCTAAGCAAAGAGGATTTCAGGGTTAACTGCGCTCAGTTTAAGCAATTTTCCTCTTATAGCTTGAATTTTAATGCCTTGCAAAGAATTGCAACTATAAAGAAAGCACAAGTATATGATATAAAAAGTACTATGTAGAACATTACAGCGGGTCTTTTAAAGCCGTGGCCCATTTAAGGTTCCCACTTGCAGCCATATTTAAGCAGCAGGCAAGTTTTAAAAAAATGAAAGTTCGGCTTCCAGGAAGAAACCAAGTCCTCTCACACTGAAATTAATGAGAGCTGTGCAAGAACAACTCAGCTGTGGAAAACTGCATACCAGATCCCAGGAGAAATAGGATGCTTTTTAAAAGTGAAGCAAGTTCAAACAGCCCACCAAAAAGGAAGTTACTTACTTCTTCTGAGTAGTGGTCTGACGGAAGGGGTGGATAATCACATTGTTCTATCTTTTTACATAAAGAATACAAGTTCATTTTGTCACCATAGAAGGGGCTTTGCAATGCAGCCATCTGTATGAGAGTAATAAAAAAGGATATACTTTTAACTGGTGTGGCAGAAAAGATTCAAATACAGAAACTTGACTTTATTTTTTTTAAATCCCAGTTTAAATCCCAGTTTTCTCCCTACGCTATTGGTTTGAGTCCCTTACTTCTCACATCTGACTTTCAGCATATTGGATTAGATTGTTTCTATAGCATTACACTCAGCTAACATTCCTGCTGCATAAATTAAAATTATTATGTACCCAGAATATTATTCATAAATGTTGATTAGTATATTTTTTCTATATAAAATCCAAATGCCATTTACAAACACCTATACCATGAAGTTTTAATCAGGAATCAGAGCTTTGGTAAAATTCACCTAGCTCATACAGGCTCTGATTTTGTTTTTCTCTGATAAATTTTATGCTCCCTCTGACACCCCTTGTAGCAAGAAACTATTATATTCTACCTTACAAATTTTCAATCAGCAGGTAGAATTACATTCAAAACCAAAAGGTGTTTTCTGCATTGTGGAGGTATTTGTTCTAAATTTCATTTAAATATCCTTCTTTAAAAGTTATGGGAACTATGAATGAATACAATCCAAGATATAACCAACAATAAGCAGTAAAATGAACGAAAAGTTTTATTATTTAAAATGAGAGTGAGGATAAATATAAATATTTCTACATGCTCAATTTGCTTCTGTTTGGCTGTTTTTTGCCTATAGTCTTGGTTATCTTTTAACTGTTAAGGCTGCAAAAGCCATCAGCTGATATGTACTCAAATATATTAAAAATGTATGTAGTCATACATTAATCTAAGACTTAATTTTCTGCAACTATCAAGAAGTAGCTGAAAGCACCATGAATCTGATAAATAAATTATATATTAAGTACTCTGTATGGACACCTTACTAAGTGTTTTATGTTATTGGAAAAAGATAGCATCTAACTTTAAGGTAATTTCCTATTTAGAAAGCACTTTGCTGTCTACAGGAATGCAATTCCCTGCAAAGAACTGTTTGCTTTTGAAATTAAACATACGCACTGTAAGGTTTGTTTAAATTATATTTCTAGTATTTTTCTAACAAGGTATTTAATCTAATAGAGCAGCCCACTTTGCAAACATGATCCCAGTTTTACCCCCAAACTCCATATATTTAAAAAAAATAATTATTATATATCATTAGTGTCTCCACTGCTTATTTTAAATGTTTGGCTTTTCAAAAGGAAACAAAAAGTGCAACATACTTCTCAGCTTTAAGAGATTTGTACAGAAATGTTCATATTGCCTCTGAAAGCCTTTAAATCTCTGAACCACAGCAGCGTGAGCATTGCTCTGAGGTGCAGTGCTGCCCCAAAGTCAGTCACCCTTTTCTATATGTGCTAATAAGTTTGATTTTGGAAGGACAATGTGTACATTCCCTAGACAGGCAAAGCGTGTGTGAAACACGCTAGTCCATGCTGAGCTACTCAGTGAGCTTCAGCAGGGACAGGACAAGCTGAAAATGGCTCTCATCTGTCTATGGTCTTTCAGACAGAGCGTTAACTCCTTCACGACCAAAAAAGGGTTCTCATTTTGATAGTGGTGCATACAGGGAATGAAGAAAAAAAAAAAAGAACTAATTAAATTTATAGCAAGAAGATCAAAACTGCATACATTAATTGGATATCATAATTGCTGAAAAGGTTGGAGGCTATCAAGGAAAACAATCATTTCCAATTGCATTACTGCCATAATATTACATCTTGAAACTACCTAATTCATGCAGTGTATTTGCATTTCAGTGCAATTAAATGCAAAATTAGAAAATTTCACCACCCAATCAGCATGCATGCACAATTGCAAAATAAACACAGAGATATTCAACGTGGTACAAAACACGTTCATTAAAAAGTAGTTCTGTTTCAATGCTTTAAAAAAGAGAGAGAAAAATATGAAGGGGGGGAGAGAGAAAGCTGAATGTCCCCTAAGGAGTTAAAACAGGACTACTATATTTTCATGCATCTCCTGCTTTGACAGATGAAAAATGTCAACTGTCCTGTTTTTATTTTCAAGCTTTTGCACTATTCATCTGGTTCATTAGTGCATCTTGCTGCTGCCCCTGACAGCTGCTCGCCCTCTCCTCCCAGCAGCTGAATTTTTCAGGCTAATTTGATCCTCCACACTGAGACGATCGCTAGAATGATTGACTTGCTCCCTGACCTCCAGGGTCTGACTTTCCTGATTAGTATTCTAGGGGTGTCTGAGGGACGAAAGCCCACTGTCTGTCTTCAGGGCTGGTGGCAATGGTCTCCCCCACCACTTCACTCGCTCATTCTCTTTTTTAGGGGGGGGGGGGAGGGGACTGTAAGCCACCAACCTACGACCCTGTAAGGATGCAATTACTGTGCTGAACAATAAAGGAAATGTGTAATATCTACTTTTTCATGTAAAGGTCCATGTAGTGGAAGCATGGCATGTTGATTTTAATTAGTAAAGTCTACCTTGTTGCATATCAATTAACACAGGGTGATTAGAGTATTTTGAATTGTTGTTTTTTTAAGCATTTCCAGAATATTTGAAAGTCTAATTCTCTGACTGTAAAATTAACCTTCAACAACAACAAAAGGTAAATAGTTAAAAGAAAGAGAGCAATTTTTTAACAAACTGTAAAACCAGCCTTCTCCAATCTGGTGTCTTCCAGATGTGTTGTAACTTCAACTTCTAGAATTCCCAAGCAGCAACTCCGGGGCGTTGCATTCTGAACACATCTGGAAGGCAGCAGGTTGAGGAAATGATATCTCATAGAACAGCAGTGAATAGAAAGCACACTTAATTTTTGATTCAGCTACAGTCCAACCAAACTGTTAGCTATTAATATTAACATTCAAATTAGCTGAAAAATTATTTACTGGGAAGCTATGTAATCCTAGGTAAATCTCAGGCACATGCAAAAATAAAATTCTTATTGCAGGCTCAAAAAATAATATAAACCAATGGAACTAATATAACTACTTAGAGATCCTTAAATGCATTTTATGTTGAATATATTGAGCAAGTCAAGAATAAATTTAAATATTATATTTGTACCATAATTAAGTTACAATATTAAGGCTTCTCAATCCTCCTATTATTGGAGCTATATTGAATAAAATCATACTATTCTGTAAACTGACTTACAATTATTTCATTTTTATTACAAAACTAAGGGTCCACAAATTCCTGTTTTTATAGAAACAACAGCTGAATGGATCTTGAGTGAGTGAAAACTGAGGGAGTGAAATTAAATTATGACCACTTATAATGTAACATAACATTTCTTTATTATTTTGCTACACAACATGCCATTAATGTACCCCAATCTTTAATTTGTTTGCTAAATTTTAAGGAAAATAGAAAAATTAAATTCTTTAAAACACAATCTTACTATATGACGATAATTATATGTCAAAAAATTAGGTATTATGGCAACTGTGAGAAAGAAAAGAATAATGTAAATACAAATCCTAGTTATTAATTACACAAATAGCACAATTATATAAATAGCAGCATCACAGAAAAATAGATTTTTTAAAACAAATTCCAGTTTAAGATATAACTACTAATAAATCTCCAAAAGAATTATCTCATTAAATGTGCTTTCTGCATACATGAGTCTGAGAGAAAATAATTTTAGCATTGAATTGTTTTGTTTTGTTTAAAGAAAACCTTGCTATAGTACTCAGAAAATCCTAATATTGTAGGATTTTTTTTCCTTGATAGAGAGCTTTGGTGAGTTCTGCTGAGTTCACTGCAGTGAAAGTGGTTTGCCACTTCACCTTGCATCTGTATTACAGAAACTTTTCTAGAGAGCATTTGAGTGAAAGACTGCAAGCCAATGAGTAAAATTTTAAGAGCTTGTTGTAAACATCCAGAAGGTTTTTGGTAGAATTTGGTTATCTTGCTGATCTTGCTATAATTAACGTTTTACAAGCTAGAATTGCAACTAGTATAAACAAACCAAATGAAGGGATATCTTTTCCTGATATTATTTTTCTATAGATCCTTTACCTCTGTATTAAAGTATTAATTATCTTGTGTTTGATTGGTTAAAAACAGACAGCCCCTTATACCATATAAAAAGGACAGAATACTAGTTTCTTAAGCAATAATCCTATTTAGCAAAGTTTGAAGATAAAGTTTAAGATTCAGAAAACTGAAAGTTTAATAATTAATGAAATACTAGATGATACTACAAGGGTTGACCCGGATATGCCCTTGATAGGTCTATTTCATGTGAAGATAATGTTTTCAATTTCAAATTGCCACCTTGGCAATTAACCTTGATACTGAAAGATAAAGACCATGAAAGAGATTATTTTGAGAAGTATATGCTCAAAATTTTACAAATATTTATATTACATTCTCTTTATATTTTGAGCTAAGGTAAATGTGCAAATTTCACCATAAATATCTGTAAAATGTAGAATTCTTTGCTTTCAGCTAGTACTAATTTATGGAATGAATATTCAATAGAATCATAACACAAGTAGAAAAACATTTTGATCAACAAAACATATCAACAAATTATGCTCATTAAAAGTTGTCAGTATTACCTCATATAACAGACATCCTAGAGACCAGATATCTGATTTGAAGTTATACCCATTTTCATGGATTCTTTCTGGAGACATATAATAAGGTGTTCCCACTACAAAAAATATAAATACATAATAAACAAAAAAATTAAATAAACTTCAAGTAATGTATATTCCAACATTTGTCGTGAAAAATTACTATTCAATACTTAAATACAAAAGAGTAAACTTTAGTAAGTGAAAAATTATTCCAAATAATTAAAGTTGTTTTATGAAATTAATTTCATGATAACCTATTTAAAAAGTAGCAAAGTGTCCAATAATTATCAATAAACCAATTTTTAGCAGATTAATATTATATTAACATTACTAATGTTGTCAATCATAAACTGATAGAATTCTATATGAATATGTTTATTTATGCAGCATTTATTAAATAAAAACATGTTTTTATAACTAAAAGGGTTTTCCATTTATTTTTATTTCCTGAATGAAACTCGCTAAACATGATTTTGGTATGTTTGCATCCTATCTTAAAAGCATAGCCAAAATCCAATTCCATCTTTACATTATTTAAAATAAGCAAAAAATGTTGTTTTAAAGATAATAAATACATCTTTTAAAAGGAAATGGCATCCTCATGTTATTGAGGCAAAATGTTTTTTTTTTTTAAATAAAGACTTTTTCCTAAAAGTGTGGATTCATTTGTATGGGGATCTGTATGTCTATCTATAATTACTTTTAAATCATTCTAATATATGCCAATTCATAAAACAATAACAAACTTTAGTTAATAGAAACAGAAATGGAAAAACATACAAAAGACAGAAAAGTTTAGTAAGACATATATCATCCTATTCTAAGAGATATTTCATATGGGATAGCAACCTGAATAAGGTCTTTTCTAAAGCACATACGTATACTTTGGAATATTGATTCATTATTCCAGTTTCAGAAATAATTTTGTACATATCTGTATAACTGTGTACCTAAATTTTATTTCTACGTAAGTTGAAATGTATTGAAATTATTTACATTTCCAGATTGATAACTGATGAATTTGTTTTTAAATAAGTATGGAAACATTTCAAATCAAAATTATAATGTACAGTATCTTGAAATACGTTGAAGTTGTAAAAAATGATAATTTAGAATAAACCTTTTCTCTTGCTTTTCATGTCACAGCCTTATAGAAAATCCTCATAGCAAGTAATACAAACAGCAGTTTTAGGACCTTTTTGAAAAGCAACAGCCTCACACAAAGTAAAAACACAAATTAAGAAAAAAAACCTACCTCACCAAAACCAAACGAAGTTAACATTTTTGCCTCAGCATTCTTAAATACATTTTTAATTATGCATGACCTCTTCATACACAGGTGAGGCATTAATAAGCCAACTACACCAATATAGTAGAACCTTTAATTTAAATGCATTTTAAAAACAAGAGACAAAAATATACTCTGAATGTAAGTTGTAAACACACCAAATCAGTAAGTCTATTATTTGCATTAAGAACTTATTATCTAAACTTTCAACATCAGCAGCACTTCTGTGAAGCATGATTTATTTATTTATTTATTATTTAAATTTATATACCGCCCCCTCTCCCAAAGGGACTCGGGGCAGTGAACAGCCAGAATAAAAATACACATATAAAACACATATACAATATTAAAATTAAAAGAATTAAATATAATTGGCTCTACAAAGATTAAAACAAGGGGATTAAGAAAGATTAAAAACCAGATTAAAATTTAAAAACCCGTAGGCCAGACCAGCTTGCCGAAATAAATAAGTTTTCAGCGCACGACGGAAGGTCATGAGATCAGGGATGGTCCTCATCTCCGGGGGTAATTCATTCCAGAGAGGGGGTGCCCCCAATGAGAAGGCCCGCATCCTCGGGGTCACCAGCCGTCCAGCCAGCGGTACCCTGAGGAGACTGACTCTATGGGAGCGTATCGGTCGGCAGGAGGCTAATAATGGCAGAAGGCGGTCTCGCAAGTATCCTGGTCCTGAGCCATGGAGCGCTTTAAAGATAATAACTAAGACCTTGAAGCGCACCCAGAGGGCCACCGGGAGCCAATGCAGCTCGCGCAGAAGTGGCGTAACATGGGAGCCCCGAGGAGCCCCCAATACCACCCTACATGATACTGTAGATCAAGAGTGTCAACTCACATCGTCACGGTGGCATCACGTGACGTATTGGGACTTTTCCCTACTTCATTAAACCAGGCATGGCCAGCGTATGATGCATTCGGCCTGTGGACCGGGAGTTTGGCAGCCCTGCTGTAGATATAAACTTTTGCATTTACCTAATGGTTCTTTATGTGGATTTTATTATAGCATAAGTACCCCACTTTTTCTTTCCAAGTAAACAAGAAGTTTCAACTAAAGTTAATTTCCTTATGTTTGGACAGGAAATTGCTATCCAGAAAAAATGTAAGTTAATATTATCTGTGTAGTAAGACTAGTCTCAGATCCAATACACTGTGCATGATCAAATGAATCAGTGACTGCTGGGCTTGTGCTTTTGGAAGAAGGGACCACAGGTGGATGGATAAGTACAGCTCCTGAATGTTTTAGTGACTGAAAACCTAACCCAAGTGATTCCTAAACTGAGACTTCTAGTGTCCCAGTGGATATCACTCAAATGTTGTGAAGTAGAAATTATGCTTGAATCACTTAGGAAAGGGAAGGATTGTCTATCTATGATTTATTGAAGTTTGCTAGTATTTGCAGGACAGCATTCATCTAACTCTAGGGAGAGGGGAGGTGGCTGCCAAAGATTTGGAGGACAAGGTAAGAGAGTAGCCCTCAACCTGTTTTCAATACCTAGTTTTTTTCAGGTAGTGCAGGCAGAACAGATTCATCTGAGGAAGATGTATTAGCCATCAAGTCAACATCAAGCTGTGGGCAGAGTGACAACATATCAGGTGCTCAGAAAGGATAACCCTCTCTTTGCAGGAGCACTGATAGATGGGCAAGATACACTGTGTAAATCAGGTCTATCTGCATGACTTCTTCTGGTTCACCAACATAGTGCAACAACTGAGCTACAACTAAGCAGACACTTTTCTCCTTAGCAAAGTCTGATATATGGAGGTACTCAAACAGGAGTCAATAAGCTTATGCTCATCAATACTAAAATCAGGGCTCGGACTTAAAACCGATTCACTAAAAGACAAGAAGCTGCCACATTCAGCAGATCAAAAAGGTATAGCCCCCCCTGGCTATTTCAAATCCTTTCTTATTTTTGATGCTGTGTCAAAAACTCGCCAACAAAGAAGCTCAGAAATTTAAACAAACTGCTGGAATTAGACTTAGCATTTTGAAAAGGCCACCTAATTCAATACATCTCTACTGATGAATTGTCCAATTACGTTGTTGTGTTCTGATTAAACTCTAATCATGCATATTGCTTCACAAGAAGAAAAAATAATTCTGATTTCAGTTTAACAGAATTGCTGAGAAAAAACTTATCAAAGGTCAGCCTAACAATGAGGTTTACAGGGTTGTACTTTATCAAAAGCAAAAGTACATTTTAACCAATCATTCTCCAAAACCTATTATTACATCAAAGGAGTGAGAAGATATTGATAATACACAAAGAAGAGAACGAATGCTTACATTTTGCAGAATTTAAATCAAAATGCCCCATTGGTGCTTAAACACTTTTCGTGCGCAGATTGGAAGCTTTGTTTGCATGCTGATGGGGCGTTTTGAGGTGGTAAAATGGAGCCACGTCAAAGCACCCTATCAGCGCTGAAATATTTTTCGCTTGGAGACTGAAAGCTTCTTGTACCCATCCACTTTTGCAGAGAATGGGTGACTAAAGTCCTGTGAGATTAGGGCACCCAGAAGCTTCCAGTCTACATGCAAAAAATGTTTGCACACCAACAGGAGGCTTAAAGCAAGATTTAACTGTCCCAAAGCCTTCCATTGACATGCAAATACTTTTCTGTATTGAGATTGGAAGCCTTTGGAGGAAATTCATAGAAGCTGCCAGGTTAGTAGGCAACCTTGGTGAGTCAACCTTCATGAGTCAAAACAGGTGTGCTTGTCCTGCTCTCCCTCCGCTCTCAATAGTCCACTTTTGGAGCATCAGGAGCACCAGGAGCAGACAAAGAAACCGCAGCAGAGAGAACTGGAGAGGAGACAGCTTGCTAGATCTTTGCAAGTTAAATAAGTCTCTACAGGCCTGTCTATGGAGACCTGGCAGAGGCGGGAGAATAGGTAGAGCGAATGTTGCAGTGCCTCTGTGGTTGTTTGTAAGGATGAACAACTGCCATGGTGCTGCAACATTTGTAACCGCAGGACTGTGCTGTAAGTACTTGGGGCAGGGGGACTATGTTGCAACTTTGAATGGTCACTAAGTGAACTGTCATAACTTGGAGATTACCTGTATATAGGAAATCTTGACAAAAGGGAATCTCCTCTTGCTTTGAATCTCACTGCATCAATAAACACTTTTTTTTGTGGAAGTAATAAGTCTTACCATAGGCTGCATTAATCAAGCATTCAAACCAAAAATAAAGATTGACACATTTGAAAAATGACATTGTTTGGAAAGTAATCTATTAAAATCCCATTCACCAAGTGCTATCAAAATCAGTCATAACAAAAGCAGCTTAATTTTGAATGAGCATTTTTCAATCCACAGAAATTATATTTAACAATTAAACATATTTTAATCCATATCAACAGACAGCTGAAATTATTTTAATTAAAAATACATCAAATAAAAGGTTTGCCGCATATACAGTATTCTAGATATATAACATCAACTTCCACTTTTAATTATACATACAAAGAAATCTTTCTCACCTAGAGAATGTGCAGCTGTGGTTTTAGAGCTGAAAAATCTTCCCAAACCAAGATCTCCAAGTTTTACTACTCCTGTAGCAGTAATGAATACATTTGCTGGCTTGATATCTATAAGAAAAAACAGAATACTGTGTAATACCGTTATCTTTAATAGAAAATAAGTCCATTATTAAATATTATATTAAGTATTATGGTTTGATCAATGTTTGTTTCCTTCTTAAAAATACAACAAAAATATTTTAAATTATTTGTTTCAATCTAGTGGTTAAGACACCAAGCTAAAAACCAGGAGTGTGAATTCTAGTCCCGCCTTAGGCAAAAAAAGTCTAAGTTCACTGCCTTATGTTATGGCAAAGGGTGAAATATGCATATTTAATACATATTCATTACAAGATACTCTTATTTCTTCTTGGCTGGACTTCATATCTTCTAGTTATCCAAGAAACAGAAAGAACTGAAACTGAAATTAAGAAAAGGTAAAAAAATTTGTAACAAATTTTACAAAATAAACTACAGTCCATTTGAAGCCCTGTTCTAGGATGGAGAGGAAATCTTACTTATTCAATCACTGTAACTATAATCACACTTTCCAGATATGTTAATGAATTATGACTTAACTCTCATCAAATTTCTGTCCTTGATGACAGTTACTTTAACTACCAACGGATAAAACTGCTTACAACCATGCTGATTTAGATGAAAGTTCTATACAGGGGCAATCCATAAGAAATAATAAGATAAATAATAATAATTAATTTTCTGCCACCATCTAGGGCACCAATGACAAAAGACCATCTTTGCTGCATCTATGGCCAATGATGGAGCAATTACAGCATGTATGCTTTTCTTCTTTCTGCAAAAAAGAAGTTTGACCTAAATGCAGACTGTTGGTTTAAGAGGTGTAATTTGGCCTCCATCCACTAGCCCCAGATATCAACAAAAGGGCTTTTGGATTTTGTATATGTCCATTCATTTGCACAGATTGAAATGTTTCAGTTTTTGGAAGTGTTACCTGTTTTGTATAGGCCGCCCTAGGTAATCAAAAGGCAGGGTACAAATCTTCAAGATACATAAAAACAAGAATCTACCATACATGAAACAGCATGCATATGAGTGTAGATTACTTATTTTAAGTCAAATGATATTATATACACATAGACATACATGTTTGAGAATGATTGAGGCAGCTGATAAATCTCATTAAAAAAACCAACGGAATATAACTAGAGAATAGAAAACATGTTAATGATTTTTTTAAAAAAAATACATACATAAAATGTCTTTTAGTTGTCTATTTTAACAAATATGAACAACTGGAAGAGGCCATCACTTGTCTTTGTAGTTCATGTAATATATACTGCAGTCCCTACATTTGTACAACAGTAGTTGGGATGAAATGCAATTTATTACCTCGATGCATGACACGCCGGGAATGCATATGTTCCAAGGCACTGCACAGCTGAACAAAGTATTTCCAAACTGTCCTTTCCGGGATCAGCCTCTTCTGCTTCTTGAAATGCTTTGAAATAATAAAATAATACTGCAATCTGGATTTGGTATTCAATAATGATGCAGAGGATTAAAAAAATGAACAAGCCTTCAGCTTTTCAATCGAGAAATCATTAACACAACTGAGGAGGCAGGACCACGTTTAACAAAGAGAGAGATGGTTCCTCAGGGATGCGCTTTGGATGAAAAGGAAAAACAGCTTGGACCAAAGGAAAAGTCTGATAGGTCAAGATGAGACTGGGAACTTATGTGTAACTTAAGATGAACTCTTACTTTTACTTATCACAGGTGATAAGTCATCATTTTGTTATGTCTATCTTCTCCCCGATTCTAATGAATCTAATCAGATATCAGATCATGGCTTAGAATAATATAAATGACACAGACTCACACAGTCTCCTCCTGCATTCTTCAGAACAACAGCATTTAAGAAATATGTTGCTGTTTCAATTTTTAATTAGTCATAATTTAACATTGTTTCTGAAACTTAAATTGATTAATCTTAATAATCATTGGTTGAAATTACATAGCATCATAAACCATTATTTAATCTACACCATGATTTAAGTCTAGCCAGTGTTGTCCCAATTCCTTTTTGTTTTATATATATTTAAAATATATATTGCCCTTCCTCCAAGAAAGAAGAAATGCTTCCTCCAGTATTTTCCTTCAACACTCCTGGAGGAACAGCTTTAGCCGAAAGAAAAATGCAGTTCAGTCTGTCCGTATACAAATACCAAAATGTTTCCCATTAAATAATTTTTAAAGTGCACCTACTTTGGCCACGTGTATGTTCATTTACATATGTACAGAATATGTATACACATATAAGGAAGTGAACGAAAGACTAAATAGTGAAAGATCAACTTAACTCAAAAAAGTTAAAATTATAAAGTAGGGCTCTTTAGGAAGCCCATCTGAAACTCAAACTAAAGAAGTTTTGTGATTCAGAATTCAGAAGGGCACAAAAGAGTATCTGAAAAATATTTTCCTCAATTTTTCCATTAGGAAAATGGCAACAGAGAAAAATCTGAAAGTGGAAGGATGGGAGTAGGGACTGTCTGATCATAACTAAGTTTT
This sequence comes from Bungarus multicinctus, assembly GCA_023653725.1. Lineage (NCBI taxonomy): Eukaryota > Metazoa > Chordata > Lepidosauria > Squamata > Elapidae > Bungarus > Bungarus multicinctus. The sequence continues at coordinate 39,814,190 of CM042842.1, read as the reverse complement.
ACTAAGAATCTTCAATAACAGCATTTCAGCAAGTATTATTCCAGTATTCAGTGATTTATTCCAAAAACATTTGTAAGAACCTATAAGAATCATGAGGATACTTGATTGCTTGGAACTGCTAGATGTTCATACCTTTTCATTGCTCTCCATCCATCATTTAAGCCATTCCACTCTGCTTTCTATGACTTCAATATTTGCTAAGAGCAACAAAGAACCTTAAATTGTTTTTATTCATTGTAGTTTCCTTTTTCCTGCATCTGGTATAGGCCAGATCATGGTAGATAAACAATCTAAGGATTGCTTTTTGGCTCCTCTTACATCACTAGTCGATTTGGTCTAGTGGTTGAGGCACCAGGCTAGAAACCAGGAGACTATGACTTCAGATCCCAACTTAGGTATGAAAGCCAGCCGGGTGACTTTAAGCTAGTCATTCTCTCTCAGCCCAATTTACCTCGTAGAGCTGTTGTTGTGAGGAAAATAGGAAAAAGGAGTATTATGTATGTTTGTCCCTTTATTTATAAAAAATAATTAACAAAAAAATCTAAAAATTATACCCCCAAGGAGTTTTCACTCAGGCCCACCCATTTCTTTCTTAACCAATTAAATAAACCAGGCTTTGATCATAATCCAGATCTGAATAGAGGTATTACTGATGGTTTGATCAAATTAGCTTTGGAAGGGAATCTTGTTAGTTTGGCTTGTAGCAAATGAAACATTTATTGGTGGGTAAAAGAAAGAGTAGTAGGGAGAAAATTTCATGCAATAGAAAACAGGAAGGCAGAAGATTCAATCCTGTAATACCCCTCAATTGCCATTTGAGAGAGCAAGAGAATGATATTATGGCTGCACTTTCTTTAAAGCATCAGCATAAAATATTTAAAAGTATATTTATTTTAATATCATTTCCTTTTACAATTTTTAAAAGCCAAAATGAGGCAATTAAATGCCAGTTCCCTGAATGGTGCCATTGCTGAGACCTGGATTGAATCCAAACAAATTCTGTGAACTGTTGTCCCTATAGCTGAAATTTGCATATCAGAGAATTGTTTGATGTTGACAAGAAGACAGAGACCAGAATTCTTTTTATATACAAGTGAATACACAGCTTCAAGAATATGAATATAAAGCATACTTCTTTGTTTTTAAAATTATCCCTGAAGATTTTAGATTGTACATCTGAATAAACTTCCCTAAAAACAACCACTCCTTACAAAATGATTACCTATCTGGATATCCCAACCCTTGTTTACATCTTTAATAGTATAATATGCACTTCTCTATTTGTATTTGTTATCTGTATTCTGCTTTGTATTTATTTGTGTTGGGATACTGCATGGAACACAATCACTGTTAACCGCCATTCAGAATGGGGTATAGTAAATTCCCATTGTGGTAACTCTAGTCACATAGAAACACAACACCAAATATCCATTTGTTAATGAAATTTCTAAATCTTTATTTGCCTGACCTGAATGGAAAATGTTTAAAAAAGATCGGCATAGTTACTTCTTTAACCTGCTGTTAGATCAGGAGGCAAAGTTAATTTGAGCCAAAGAAGGCAATTGCATCTTTCTTGAAAGCATGATGCTAACTTGGATATCAGTGCACACAAACTTAGCATCTGTAGATAGATCTCACTTAGCAATAATTTGTTCAGTAAATGTTTGACATGATGATGGCGCTGAATTAGGAGACTTACAACCAGTCCTTGAAGTTGTGTCTGTTGCAACATCCTCACAATTTGAGAGCTTGGCAACCAGTGGGTACTTATGAAGTCGCAGTATCCCATGGTCATGTGATTATCATTTGCAACATTCACTGCTAGCTTCTGATAGACAAAATCAATGGGAAAGCTGGCAGGAAATTGCAAGCCATGATCACATGACATTTTGCTTAATGACTATGTGAAATTTGCTTAATAACAGGAACTGCCAAAGTGACATCATAAATTGGCAAAGTCATGCGCTTTCTCGCTTTACGCCTGTGTTGCTTAGCAACAGAGTTTGCAGTCCCAATTACTATTGTTAACAGACAACTTATCTGTACTTCCATCTTTGTACTTGAGCGGTTACTAGTGATGCAGCTAAAAATAATTCAAAACAGACTGAGCAAAGACAATAAGAAAATCGATTTCACTGACTGCGATAATACAAAATTTAAATGACTATGCCATTTATAACAAACTAACCATCTCCCTTCGTTTGTTTTAAAGATAAAATCAACTACATCCAATTAAAACAAATAAACACAGAACACTACAACAGAAAAATCCAAAATCTGATCTCATAAAGGACTATATAGAGTTTAGTAGAAGCTTTAACAATGAGGGCATATTTGTGTGGTTTTATGTTTGATTCCCCGCATCACCAGACAGAGCATCGTGGAAACAATATGTTTCTTTGATCTTATAAGATTACTCTTAAAAATCTCCAATGTTTCAATTTTTAGAAAGGTTTAAAAAAATGATCAACCATAGCATGATGGACAGTGGAAATGACTGATGAATTAATGTAACTCTGTTATTAGGAAAAGTAACATGATTTGATAAAATATCTCCATTGTAATAATAGAAGCTGGAAACTAAGTGGTCAGAGATTTGGGATAGATGGTGATAGATTACTGCCTAACCTAGCATACCATTAAAATTTAAAAAATGGTACCTCTGATATAAGCTAAAATTTTTGGAAGACGAAAGCAGCTTAATGGTACTTGACCATCAAGTACTGTAACCATTCCTGCAAAAAGCAAGAATAACTCAGTGAGTACACTACATCTGTCACAAGCTTTGAAACACAAACTGGAAAAAACCCAGGAACACTGTGAGATATTTAAGGAGACTTCTCTAACCTGACACCCTGCAGATGTGTTGAGGCTTCCTATCTGGAGAATACCAGGTCACAGAATATTGATTTAGCAAGACAAAGGAAATCTGGCAACTTAGAGAAACCAATTTAAGTGAAAATATGCTGAGAGTTCTAAACAACTTAAAGAGGATAGTTATTTAAGAATGGGGGAAATGTGGCATTTTTGCTTTAAATTAAGTGGATTTTCTTGAGTTGAAACCCTGCAACATATATAGGGAAGGCAAGGGGGTCAAAATGGGAACAGTATTGTTGCACTCTTTTTTTGTGTGTTCTTTGTAACACTGCACAAATGCCACCAAAAGGGTGAAAATGGCAATCAAAGTACTGCTGTCGTCATTCTGAACAAAACAGGAAGTTCATTATATTAAGAGCAGACAAAAGAGTTGGCAAATATTTCTTTTAGCATGTAAGTTAACAACTGGCATTCAAGTAAAAAGAAGTAGTATATTATCTACTCTGCCCACAAATCTCTTTGAAAGAACGGCTATTTAAAATAAAACAAAACCTAAAAAGCTGGCCTAATAAAGACACAAAAATCAACATCAAACAATAATTAGAGATAGCTTCAGAACTCTTAGCAACAAATACACAAGTAAACAATATAAGGAGTTATTTTTATCTTCCTTAGGAAAATCATCAACATCTTGAGGTCTTGCGATCCAGTTTGATAGCCATTTCATGCAATACAAGAAATATTATTTTAAAAAGTTCAGAGTGAGTTTGGAGGGCTGTGAGGCTTCTATGGATTATGATTTGAGGAGGATTGTGGAATTGTTTCCAGATGCAGAGGAGAATGTAAAGTTGAGAATAAGTGAGTTTACAGGTAGTCTTCGTCTTATGCCCACAATTGAGCCCAAAATTTATATTGCTAAGTAAAACAGTTGTTATGTTATTTTTGTCCCATTTTACAACCTTTCTTGTTGTTAAGTGAAACACTGAAGTTGTTAAGTTATTGACATGGCTGTTAAGTGAACCTGGGCTCCCATTGACTTTTCTGGTCAGAAGATCACAAAAGATCATCACATCACCCCAGGACACTGAAACCATGATAAATATGTGTCCATTGCCAAGCATCTGAATTTTGTTCATGTGACCATGGGGATGGTGCAATCATCATAAGTGTAAAAACCGGTCATAAGTCACTTTTTCAGTGCTGTTGTACCTTTGAATGGTGACTAAATGAACTGTTGTAAGTCGAGGACTACCTATATAGCAATTGAAGGGAATGTAGTTGCTTTCTGTAACCCCTAGTTGACAACACTGAGGCAGAGATTGAGAGTTGGAACAGAAGTGTTAAAGAGCGATCAGGAATCATGGTAGGCAGAAGAAGATTTGATCGATATGGTGCCACAACTAGGGAAGAGAATTAGTTACTTGAAACAAATTCCCACTTTCAGACCCTCTGTCTTCCTACTATTTTGCCAGGTTCTCAGAAGTATTTTGGGCTATTGCAGTATCTGTCATAACCTACCAACAAACTAAAACATTTTTCTCTATATTGTCTTTAAGACATTAAAACTAGATGTTGCTGCAATTTCTTCTTAGTGCATCAGAAATTGGCCTGCCACCAGAAAGGTACAAAACACAATAGGTACAACTTACACCTGTCTGGGAACTCCCTTTACGAATTTCCCATGTACTGGAAGCATCTCCAATGAAATGCTCAAATACCAAGTAGGCCAGGTTTTGAGGCTGTCTTTAGAAATTTTCCTCTAGCTGTTTCCAAACTCTAAGGTCATAATGGCAAACCTATGGCACACGTGCCGGAAGTGGCATACAGAGCCATTTCTGTCGGCAAGCAAGAGGTCGCCCATAAAAGCCCCACTGCACATGTGTGCACGCCCGCCAGCCAGTGGATTGTTGGGTAGCTGCTGCGCATGCACGGGGGTAGACGCGCTCACAGGAAACATGCATGTATGCACAGAGAGCGTATGGGGGATCATACGGGCATGCAAAGAAACACGCAGCACGAGGGGTTATGTGCACAAAGGTGCACGGTGCATGCACAGGGAGTTGCGCATGCATTGCATCATGGTGCAGGCATGCGACATGGAAAAGGTTAGCCATCACTGTTCTAAGGCATGATATCCTTTAAGTGATGGCATCAAGTTTATGACAATCACTTCAAAGTGAAGTGTGCCTTACTTTAGTTTGGTACCAGATAAAGCTGCTTTCCAAGTTGAATTGTTTAAATGAATTGTTTTATTTGTGCAGTAAGATAACAGATTCTAATAAGGTTTTCTTTTCTTTTTTCTTTCTTTCTTTCTTTCTTTTTTGTATACAATTATCTGGAAATGTTGCCAAAGAGCAATATATATTAGAAGAGGAAGGGAAGGGAGCTTGTTTTCGTTTGACAGTGGAGCCACAATATAGCTATAGCAGTAGTACTTTTCAAACTGTTATTCAACTCTCACATCAGTACAGAATCGTTCAGATATCAAGACGGATTTACACAAAAAGGTAATTCATATACAGGCCTACTCTTTCTGGTTTCTCCTACAGCCCTCAAACCTACTCAGGCTTTTCAAGGATTAAAATTTACCTAGACTTCACTGTAAAGAAAGAAAAGGATTACCTTTTTTTATCCTATTATTGTGATGGGTGTGAGTAATTTTACCCTGAAAGTGCTTTGCAAATATTCAGAGTGGGCATTTGAGGTTCTCCAAAATAACCCTTGGGATCAAATTAAAGGAACCTCTTAAGCACTCAAAGACAGTTTTACCGGACTGCGCAGTGCCAATGCAATAGCATGGAAAAATATTTCTTCTTTATATTGACACAGAAATAAGCTAAGCTCTTAAACTGTTTCCTCACACTTGGCTGGAGTTTTCTCCCATCTGCATTCTGACTATTATCTTACTAAAGGAATTCCTCGACTTATGACCACAACTGGGGGCAGAATTTCTGTTGTTCAGTAAGTCAAACCCAATGTTATCTCCTTTTTGCCATGATGGTTAAGCAAACCACTATAATTAAGTAAAACATGCGGTCATTAAGCGAATTCAGTTTTCCCCACTAACTTTGCTTATCAAAAACCAGATGGAAGGCTGCAAATACTGATCACATGACCCCAGGATATTGCAACAGTTGTAAATACATGCCAGTTGCCAAGCACCCGAATTTGGATCATGTGACTGCAAGGAATGTTGCAATGGTCATGAATGCAAGGACCAGTCATAAGTCACTTTTTTTCAGTGCCATTATAAATTCAAATGTTGCTGAACAAATGGTAGTATTTTGAGGAGTATCTTATATTACATCACCACCGACCCCAACCTCTTGCTATATAGAAGAGCCAAATAAATTCTAATTAGTGACAATAATTGCATCAAACTGATATATTACCCTGAGTCATTTCTGAATTCCATAATGAAATCAGGACTGTTGGGAGAATCAGATATGCAGACAGGGAACTTTCAAAGTATTCTCATACCCAGGATCCATTAAGGGATCCATCTTTTTTAGACTATTATGCTCTTATGAAGGAGCACTGCAATAATAAATCCAGATTTCATTAATATTTTATAACCAGAACATGAGATTGGACACAAAATCCTTTGCACCATTGATGTCCTATGTTACTGTGGCCCAAAAAAAAATGTATTGGTTAATTAAGTGACAAACATAAAAATTCAGAGATGCACCAGAAAAAGAGTATCTTAAGTTATTACTTTATGACTGTCACAAAAGCTATTGTCTGAATGCTGTATTTGTATACCTGTGCAGGTGTGTACCTCCAACATTTTTCCTGGTATTATGCATGCGTACATGTACACACAGAAAATCAGGAACAACATTCAAAGCAACCATATGCTTTGTTTTAATACTTCAAAGAGAAATGTTTCATTCATATAATACACCTTGCAAGACATCTCTTTTGTACATTTTTCATAGCCCTATTCAATAGTATAATAATAGCATACAGTCACAAGCATAGTTGGTTTTGCTCATTAAATAAGATGCTTGGTATATGAGAGCTGTGAATATTTAAAAATCAATAGGAATATTGAACTTGAATATACTTGAATAGCCTGATTTCTTTATTTCTCTCCTTTTCCTCTAATACAGGCTGTTTCTTAGTTTTGTTTGCTTCATGGATTTTTTCCCCAAATATTTTGTTTGCTTATTTTCCCTTAGGTAGCCAATGCAAAGTTTCTTTTTTTAAAAAAGCCATACAGTTACAGTATAAATGAGAAGATTTTCTTGTAAACTATAGTGCAAAGTATATAAACTTACTTATGTTAATAGAGTTAGTAAAATAGAGATATATGCATTACATAATAAATATTTATTATAATGTTTTAAAGCACTTTGTTCCTATTTTTAAAGGAACTTTCTGATCTTAAGGAAGCATGGCACCTTCTGGCTGATCGTTTTAAAAAATCTGATCTTTTTCAAACCTCTATGAAAGCCTGAAAAAAAGATGCTACTGGTTTAAGAAATCCACTTATTACAATTCAGGCAAGTCTTAAAACAGTACCTTTTTTTTTTTCAGGCCTGCCCAGCAGCCTAACAGAGATTGGACTCTTTAATGAGTAGCCAAGAGGTGTGATGCCTGCAGTCATCAGGGCCTCCGACTGTTTTCAAAGAATGCGCAGTGCTACTGGATAGAACAATTCCATGCTAAATATACACCAAAAGAATCTAATGAAAGTAGGGACAGAAGCCCATTAATACCTTGAGTTTAATTACTGCTTCTTTAGTTTGATTCTCTCTATTCACATAACAAAGCAATGAACATTTAGAAGCATTATCATTTTTCTATTGGGTTATATATCTTTTCTCCTCAAATTGTCACCTAAAAAGTAGCTGGAAGTGCATTTTTCTGCACTTCCCTCCCTCCCTCTTATATTTCTAACATAAATTCAAAGTGCAAGAACTAGGAAAACGTTACTACACCATGACACCTTATGCATATTTAAACATAGCCAGATAAGCTGTCATTAACTTCAAATGGTAATCTGAATTCACTACATAAAACATGATGTGTATGTTAAGAGGCAACTGAAAATACCATGGAACAGAATGAGGAAAAGAACGGAATCAAATCTGACCATGAATAAAAGCAAGGGGGCGGGGGGGGGGGGTGAATTAATAGAGTTAGGTACAGTAACATTAACTGGTAAATTTACTAACCATAGATTCAAACTGTGATTTACACAAGGACATGATTACATTCAGAACTGTCTTCACTGAACAACTACACCTAAGGGCTAACTGTACCAAAAGTAAATCAGGATTCCCATTCTGATATTCTCCAAAAATTGGAATGGAAGCCTAATATTTCTACATATGTGGAATATTGTGGAAAATTCCTGTAATAAGTAAATCCGTAAATCTAGAAAACTATATAAAATTATTTTTAGTTTACAATTTTTCAAAAGAAACTGCTAACCATATCACTGCAATCAAAATAAAAGAATATATATTAAAAGCAAGGTAATTAAAAGCAAGGCAGTACATTATTTCTTCCAAATAAAAAGGCCAAAATTAAAAACAGGTAGACAGATTACATTAATATGTATTACACATTTAAAAGAGAAAAACACACAGTATAACTTAAGCAAATGCATTCAGTTTGGTTAATTTACCAAAACATTATTCATCTATGTATCCTATTATTAATTAGCTAACATAAAACTGTCATTTTGGCAAGAAACATTATTCAAAATAAAAAAAGAATTCCATTGTATTCTTTTCCAAGGAACATACAAAATAAATTTCTATTTTCAAACTATAGTAGCGAAATAAAATTGTACTTCAACAAACATGAGATACTGTACTTAATTGTTAACTAATGTAATTTGAAGAACAATGCTATTGTGGTGGAAGAAAAATTAGGATGAAATGAAATACAGAAATTGTATAGCTATGAAATATATATATTACATACACTGATCTTATAGTTATTTACTTAAATACACAAATTGGAAAAATGAATAATTGACTTTTGGTTTTTTTTAAAAAAAGCAAGAGGCAATTGGACTTCTGGTTATTCTTTGAAGATGTTTTGCTTCTCATCCAAGAAGCTTCTTCAGCTCTGATTTTGAAAATGTTTTGCGAAATGAAACATCTTCAAAGAAAAACCTGAAAGTCCAGTTACCTCTTTGGGACAATCGTGGCCTGGATGACTAAGAATTTCCATAGACACTGAGGGATAAGAAAGTAGATTAATATAGGTGAAGAAAGAAAAGATCACAATGGGCTATTTGCTTAAATATTGATTCCAGTTCTGCTTTAGAGAATCCAAAAAATAGCTTTAAAAATCTCTATCAATTGCCATACTGATTCCTAATTCATCTTTTCCTCACTTCTATACAAGAGAAAGAGAATCTTATAGAATTTTTGTAAGCAACTCCTTCCAAACTGGCGAATGACTGCTGGAAAGTATCCACATGTCTTTTCGGAGGCAACAGGTGTATTCCGAGGACACAATTGTTTCCAAATATAAATATGTCTGGTTGGGCCCATTCTTAAACATGTTCAAGTTCTAATTAGTTTTTATCATTGAATTCTGGGTAAGGAATCCAATTATACTATTATGGCTCATATGTCAAATTTGGGGAATAATCTATGTTTTCTATATTTTCTTATATAATTTATTTGACAATAAGATATAATGTTTGGCAGCTGGTTATATTGTAAAAGTTTCAATTCACTAGATAAGATGTACATATACTTATTATATAGAATACATTAGCTATTCTTTTATTTTTTAGATTGAATGAAATTTACTCTTTATCATTATGTGTACTCCTCCTAACAAAAAAAGCTCATACCTTGATCATCCTAGAAAGGTCTCCAGCATCTGCTAATTCCAGCACAATGTTTAGTTCATTGTCTTCAATAAATGATGCATAATATTTGATTACATTGGGGTGGTTCAATTGCTAGGAAAACAAAATTATTTCAGTCTACAGACTACTATTCACAAATACAATAAACAAGTAGTAAAAATGATAACATATATGCTCTGCCATTGAAATCTCCGCAAGTGGGAAAATAACTTTTCTTATTTTATAATTAAAACATTATTTTCATATTCATTCTTTCCATACTTGCCAGGTTTAAAAACACTTGAAGAACCCCAAGTTACAAGTCAGTGCAATCCTTGTTAAGAGAGCCAAAGTAAACCAAACTCTTTTCAGGATCTTTTCCTTTTTTATTATAAAAGAGGAATCTATTTCTATTTTGTTTTTAAATTTTAATTATATTTATAGTACGGTACTTATTATAATATATAAAACATATTTTGTTTTAAATATATAATACAATTATAATAAAAATAAATATGTTTTATTTGTAGAGCTGGTTTAGCATAGTGGTTAAAGGCACTGGGACAGTGAGTTTTAGCCTTGCTTCAGGCACAAAGCCACCTCATGAGTTTGGGCCTATCATTTTCTCTCAGACCTAGCAAGAATGGCAAACTATTTTTGAAAGCCTTTAAGAAACCAGCAGGGATTTGTTCAAGTAGTCACTAGGATTCAAGATCTGCCTATACAATAGAATACAAATAACTGCTTATGACAATTAGGAAATAGGTTTTCTCTGTTGAAACCTGCTCTGTGCAAGGATCTATACTCTGCCAACGCCCAATGTTTTTTGTAAAAATTCCACTTTTTTTCCTGACTATACCAACTTTAGCAAATGTTTTCAATGGTAGCATCATATTGAAACAATACATAAAATAATTTAAAACCTAAAAATGTTAGCTTTTCTACTGCAAAGGTTTGAGATATCATTTCAAGCATGCTGCAGAAGAAACTTTTGAAAAGATAAAATTATGGACAGGTTAATGTACACGTGTACAGACAGTCTTTGATTTTATGACTGTAATTATGGACATCAGTCATGTTGATTGTTAAGTGAGTTACCGCAGGACTATACCCAATTTTACAACCTTTTTTGCGGTGGTTTGTTATACAGATGTGGCAGTCATAAAGCAAAAACCATAGTCATTAAGCACATCCATTGTCTGAAAATTTGCATTTTTTGCTGAAAATTGAAATGCGGGGGGAAGGGGGGGTTTGCAAAAAAAACCCCATGGTAAATACATGACCATGGGATGCTGCAAATACAGTAGTCATAAATGTGGTCAATTGCTGAACATGCAAAATGCGATCCTATGACCATGGGGAAATAACCTAGCCATCAAGATTTCAATGAGCCATGAGTAGCCTGGGGAAAGCGTGCCATAACTTTGCATGGTCGCTAAATGACCAGATATAAGTTAAAGGCTATCTGTATCAATAAAAGTGGTAAATATAATAACTAAAACATAGGTTACATATCTAATTTTTTAAAATCAGATGTTATAATAAACATTTTTAAAACAAGCAACAGCTATTTCCCTCTAACAAACACTAACTGCTATTAGACAGATTTTAGAAACATTTTAAAAATAAAGCAAAATGGAAACCTACTTTACAAGCTTTAACAACAAAAAATACAGTAACTGGTTCAAGTGTAATACAATATATATAAATATTCTCTGCTATGCATTTTGCTTTTTGTGAATATGTTTATGTTCCTTTATGCCTTTAACACCACCCATATAACAAATACATTTCAAAGAGAAGGCGGTAGAAAAAGGTAGCATGTTAAAAAAAATAAGAACTCTATAACCCATGGGTAAACAACTGATCTTATTTAAAATTGTAGATAACTTAAAATAAATTTTAAGTTATATTTTAATTTAAAATATAGCATATAATCTATTACCATATGGAGTTGAGACTCCCCCTCAATTTATAAAATGTGTATATTTAAATTAATTTCTAGATAAGAGCCAAATTAGGCTATAGAGAAAAGTAACAAAAATTCATATAAAATCTTTGGATTAAAGGTTGGATCAATTTATTATTGCGTAAAGTTTTTAAACTATGGCTCACTGTTGTAAAGTAAGAGGCAAGACGTATTTAGTCAGTTTTAAGTAACTGGAAGACTTTTGATGCTTTTTCATGATTCATTCTCCTTCCCCAAGGAAGGAAGTCACTAGGCCAGATATAGTCTGCTTCAAATTCCACAGATGAATGTGAATCTGACATAAAATTTTAATTCAAACTGACCTATTGACTATTCAGTGAAACTCTAAGCTAAGATAGCTTGCTACTCATATGTAATAACATGCCCAAAATTACCTATATCCGATAACTCATTGCTTCTTTTATTATCAAAATTATAATGCCAGAATATATCCATTCCAGAAAAGAAAAGAAAATTACCTTAAGAAGATCAATTTCCTTAATACAGTCAGCACGTGCCTTTGCATCCATTAAATCAAATATCTTTTAAAGAAAATAAAAGGAAAAAATTACGAAGGGATAATACATTTATAAGAAATATGTATTCAATGCTTTCTCGTTAACTGAAAACATGCAAGATAAGAGCAACCCATTGCATTAAGAACAAATTCTCAAGTAGTGAGCCATGAGATATATATTACACAAATTAAATTAAAGCCTCATAGAGGCCCAAGATACAAATTCATGAGACAGCACAAATCTTTGCAGCACCTCAGCATGAATTGATGTTCCAGCTCTGCCTCCTTCACAGCAGGAGGGGTGAATAATTCTGCCCAGCATTTCTGAATGAATGGATCATTCAACCACAGTGATGCAGCAAAAACACGTGTTCTTAAAGGAAAATCCTGGAGTTAGTGCTCTGTGATCTCTTCCCATTCATGAGAGATGTTCAGAAGCTCACATTACATTCTCACAAAAATTTCTATACACCGTCAGTGTAAACTTTCCAAAATCGTTAAGGGAAGTGCCTTGAATTTTAATTCAAAAAATAAGCATATCTCATTGCTTGACATTTCAGAAACACAGCAACACGGTCAGGTACAAATTATGAAATGTGACATTCATGTTCTAAAAGCATTTGGGATTATAAAATAGCGACATAATTCTGCCGCTGGTTTTCAACGATCCTATTTCATGTAAGGAAATTTTTTAAGATTGACTCCAAAGGCCTCACTTGGTGGCTCTTGTAAATGAGGGTCAAAGGCAGCAGTGGCATCTACAGTCTTTGGGCAAAACAAGAAACATATGATAATGACGCCAAGTGGAAAAAGTCAATTCTCATACATCTGTATGGAATCATAATTTTTCTACTTCTTGGGTTTGTTTTTAAACTACATTAAGACTACTTAGTGCCTACACTGCTTTCATGATAATGACTAGAAATGTATTTTTTATATATAAATGTGAAGCAACCAGGAAAAAAAAACTAGAAATGTTGGAGGAAATGCAAAATATGCAACTCGTTTTCAACATTATGGTAACTTCATTTAGTTATTAGCTACATTGGTTTATTCGTAAGAGTATGTTCACTTTAAAAATTAAAAAGCACATTCTTTGCTCAGATAATAATTGTAAACCTACTGTTTGAATTTACTTTGAGTATTTTTAATTTTTGCTATAAAGGAACTACAGCTTATTTTAAAAATATCATTTTGTTTTTCCTATTTTGGGAAAAGCAAGCAGACAAAAGTATGTTTAAAACATCAGCAAAAAACATCGCATTAAAACAAAGAAACATATTTTTAAGAAATGCAGGGAGCACTAATTGATAGAGGTGGAATAAACCAAAGTATAAAATACTCATTTTATCACATGAAGCACTGCATAATCTATTTTAATTTCCGACTCTACTATTTTCTACTTCTTTCATAAAATATATCTATACAATATTAAGAAGAACCTTTATAACCTTTCTCTTGTTAATTTGATTTAGTGTGAAAATTCCAAATATAGAACTACTTCCTACTCATCTTAATTACCTTATAAAGTATTTTAAAAAAATTAGGAAATATTCATAATATTTTTTTAATCTGCCAGAACAAACAAAAAAGACCCTGTAGCTTTTTTAAAAACTCCAAATATTTCCTTTTTTCCCCATTGTTTTAATCAAGAATCTAGAAAGCCAAACATCTTCATAATTAATTTCAGCACAGGACCATCTAATTCATTTTACTATTTTGATGTATGCATAAATTATAATAATACACAGAGCATTTACTGATATAAGGATCCTTAAGTTCTTTTAAAAAATAGCAATGGTAAATTTAGTGTTCCCCTTACATCATAATTTTTCTTGACAAAGATTCTTGTCAAGTTCCAACAATCAAGAAAGATACATAGTTACACTTCCACGCAGATTTGTTTATTGTTCCACACCTATAAATAGAATCTTGCCAAACTAAAGCAGACTATTGTCTACAGGAAACATGATCTGAGAACTATTATGGAGGGTTATTTTCACCCTCTTTCTATCACACGGAACTATCTAAAGAATTATGTCTTCTTCTGGAATGCACCCTTCCTGCTGGGAATCCAGACTACATTCCATCACAGATTCCTCCTTAGCCATAAGTAATCAAGGACAGTATTATTCCAACTTTTCTCTCCTTCTGACTCCATTCCCATTTCTTCTATCCTTAACAAGTGTATGTTTTATTTCATTTTCTAACTGTTACAAGATCAGGAATACCATGTGTACACATTCAATCCTTAAAAATAAAGGAGTAAAACAGAAAGAATACAAATGACAAGAGTAACTGCATTCAGTACTGAGCTATCATTAACTTTTGGCGTAACAAACCTATCCACATATTTTAAGCTTTTTAATGTATTGCTTCTTATATTTTTTTCCTTAAATATCTTTATTAGATTTCAAAAACAAATATTAAAAACTAACTAATATGAAAGGAAAAGGAGAATGGGTTAGGGGTTTGTTTAAATGTGATTTACAGGATAAGTCAAACAGTGATGGAAAAAATACATAATATTCTTTATATTGTAAAGTATTTTGAGATGCTTCAGCATAGGATACACACAAACACAAACATAAACACACACAATACCAGTGTTTTTTTAAAACATCTTTCACTTCATGTTAACAATACATTAAAATGTCAGTAAGAATGTTCTTTTCAATTTTCAGAAATCCTAAACAAATTGTATTTCAGAAATAGGAAATTTCTGGTTACTGAAAAGGCATTAGGATGATGTAGGACTCATAATCAACTTTCAATATTCAACTGTCTTCTTTATTTTTTCCCTTGAATAGCCTGATGCATCTAACAGAAAATATTATAAATATATTTCAAGCCATTCTAATTGTTTAAAAAAAACAAGTTTTGAGTTTTATTTATCACCTTGATACATTACAAATTCTGTGATGATGGAAAGCACCACCTCTAATTTGGAAGTTATGACTCAGGAAGGAGACTGAGTAATATTGCAGTACAATAGTAGGATGTATCAGCCAAATGGAATGTGAAAATTAAAGCTTGACAAATGGAAAGGGGGAGTATGTTCTGGTTTTTTTTTTAATGCAAACAGTAAAGGAGGTTAATATAAATGAAAACCATATAAGTACAGATGTAAGCTTCAGGTTTACAAGTGAGCACATACAGTACCTGTAGTTACTGTAGGCCTTTAGACAAGAATGCAAAATATTTTGTCTTAGAACACTTTGGCACCAAAATTCTAAGATTTGGCACATATAGCCAGCTTTCAAAGATTTGACTGCCTCTGAGAAGACCTAATGGGCACAAATCACTATTATTTCCCAAGAAGAAAGAAGGAGAAATCTCTAAGTTGTTGAGCTATGCTTTATCTTTAGCATTTCACATCTGATTCTGGCTCTTTCAAATCTGTTTGTACACAATTTTCTCTCTAGCTTCTTGGTCCATCATTTTAAAAAAATGGGGAATCAGATAAACTCAATGAAGACTGAATGGGAGGAATCATGCAAGAGAAGCTTTCAAAAGCTTTTTGAAGTTGAAATTTTATTTTCTCTGTTAGGCAACTTCTGAACAGCCCCAATGATAAGCTAAATAATAAAAGGCATGAAGTTCATGACAATTCCCCCCTGGCAGGAAAATGTCATTAATGAGATATAAAACTATTCTTTTCTACCCCATGGTCTTGAACAGTTACTCTCATTCTTCTTTTAATTAAAAAAACAGCAGTGGCAAACTCTAATTCATTTTGAACTAGTATCCATAATGTAATGACATAAAGGAATGACACCCAAATAATCAATTGACAATCATAATAGTCCAAAGTGTTAAAGAAAGTTAGAAACAGTAATCTGCTTTGCCATGTTTAATGTTTAATATGTTAATGTTTAATTATATCAAATACTAAAATAAAATGAATATTTGATTATCATCTATTAATCTATGATTTCTAAGAGGTCTTGCATTTACTTCAGTGCCTTCTCACTTTCAAAACTGTGATGCAATATTAATTGAACAAATTATTTTATTATTTATTAACATCTAAATCTTATGTTGTACAAATTATACAACATGGATTTTACAAATAGATTATAGAAAACAACTTGAAAAAGTAACTTTTCTTTGTAAAGTAGAACAATCATAATTTCATCTACCCAACTTGAAAACTATAGCTATGCACATCAGTTCATAAAAGGTAAATTACTTAAAGGCAAAAGCATCTTGCAGAATGTCCACAAATTCCAATATGATGCTAAGAAAACTGCAGGCACCCACTGTGCTGGCCACCTCTCTTATTTGAACCTTCTCCCCAGCATGGCAGAATTCCTTATAAAATCTACAGTCTTGAAACAGATGTCGGATGGTTTGCAAATTCTGCACCAGCACTCAAAGAAAGCAGATAAAAAGAGTTTATTTTATTTATTTCTTTAATATATATGGCCGCCCAACACAGGTGACTGAAAGGTCTAGAGGAAAATAAAGAGGTGCAGCCAAGCCAAGCCCAACATTGGGAAGGTGCAAGGACTTTACCTACTGCCCATTAGTTAAGAAGAAAAAGAGAAGACATGGGGGAGGAGGGACTTTAAAGACAAACCAGGTAAAAGTTTTTGTAAAAGTTAAAACACTGTTGGATACTGGTTAATAGTAGCAGTATAATAAACATTGCATATCATAGCACAGAACTACAAGTTATAGAGTATAATAATAAAATAAAGAATGGAGAACAATGCATAATTGAAATAGAGTATAGAAGACAACAGACATAAAAAGATTTTGTAAAGTATATTTGTGTGTTTCAATTTTGTTCCTTGGATATTTTTCCAAAATAAGATATCATCCTATTCCTTATAGGGACAGATAAAAACTGAGTTGTCCAGGGTTTAGTACTTTTGATGGGACTTTTGAGCTTGAATCAATCAAATTTGGGTATAGTTTAAAAAGAACCTGTGACAAATAGTGTTTTTTTCCCATTTAGATAGCATCTAATGAATATTAGATCCTATGGGTATCTGAATTATCATGAGTGGTGTTTCTATCCAGACTGATTGTACATTGGGTTATCAGCCCATTGCAATTATTTCATTCTAATGATTGTACATAAATCTGTTAGTCAGCAGCAATAGACTCCTCTTAATGTTTATTTTATAATAATTCTTGATTATCTGAGTTTTCCATAGTGGTGGAAAAGAGGCATGCTAAGGACATTCTAGTCTAACTGGAAGAGTCTGTGAATTGCTTCCATGAAAGCAATTCTTTTTTCACAGCAAGACATATGCCCTGCTGCATACAAGTTTGCCATTTATGTACTAGATGTACTAAGATCCCTATCAATTGGAATAGTTCCTGCATATACACCCCTAGCTTTTAGTGCCTATAATCTATTGGGGTAAGCAACATTGGAAACAACACTAAATAGAGAAGCCAAAGAGAGCAGAGACAGACTTGCTTGCTCTTGGGATGAGAGTCAGCAAATTGGAGTGTGAAAATAGACAGGGAGGCTCTGACACCCCACCCCCACCTAAGTGGGTGAGAGTCAGCTGCAGATTGGTGGGGGTTGGGTGAATGATGGGATTTGGGAAGATTATTGTATTGGTAGCAGGTGGGATAGTCAGACTTGTTTTTTTAGCTGCAACTGAATCTTAGTTGGCTGTTATATCTGACATTGTTGGATTATGAAGGAGGCTAGGGAGTCAGGGAGTGAGAAGAGGACAATGGAAACAATGGAAAAGGAGAAATATAGTAAAAGATGGAGGTGAGTCAGTCCAAGGTAGGAGAGGTTAGAAATTTGGCATCGTTCTATACTTCAGGTCACCTACACTATCTTATTTTTTAAATCAGATATCCAAAATACTGAGTGCTCTAGGCTCATATCGATACTTTTGATCGCCCAGTCTCTTTGTAGTAAGTCTGATCTCCTCTGCAATGAAGTTGAACACAAGAGGGCAGCCTTGGTGTGTGCACCAAAATCTGGCAAGTTAATGATAAAGCAGTATTCACTGAGATTTGTTTGGCTAGGTTTTAAGTGGTACTTTAAAAAGTCATGACCTTAGGGTTAGTGCTTAAAAATCCTGACCCTAAGACAGGAGTAGAAATTGCAAGCTGTGAGTCCATGAGTTGGGAGGACTGCTATTCTGTACATTGTTGAGTGTTGAGGCCATACTTGTGAGGTTGGATCGGAGACCGAACAAGTTGAGTTGCTGCTATTGTGCATTTCCCCATATGTACACTTTCTCTTTCCAACTGCTTGATCTTACTACAGGGGTGGTTATGGAATCACATAAACTATCTATCTGTCCTGAGTGAGTTTAATCTCTTCTTTGTGAAATAATTCATTAATCCATTCTTGTTAAATCCTTAAGGAAATGTTGGGTGGAAATACATGATTTGTGTAACTTGCAACCGTTTGCCTGACTACTTCATGGGAAAAAAATAAAAAGTCAAATAGATAGAATTTGATAAGGTGACACAGACATCTTCCAATGTTTTTTTTTTTGGGGGGGGGGGGGGTTGAATTTGAGGAGATTGACAGGCCTCTTTGTGAGTCTGCTCCATCACAGGTAGATTAAACTACCTAGGCATAAGTAGCTGAAGCCAGGTAATAGGGAGGTGATAGGCAACATGGTTTTGAGGGAGGAGATAATTTCAGCAGTTTTGAAAGAGGCATTTGCTAGTCCACCTGCTGTTCAAGAGACCTGCCTAAATCCATTTTGACTTGTGATCTACAATCCTATCTCCAACCTTCCCTTTGGTGGGAAAGTTTTTGAGGATAAAAGTTATTGCAAGGAGACATCAGGATTCAGGCATACATTTAGGGCGATAGAAATGACACTGGTTGTTTTCAACTTGAGATTTGGATGAAGGAATCTGGGTAGAAAGAGCATGGCCATCTTTGTCTTGCTGTCTCAGTGTTCTTCAAATGTTTTGACCATGATATTCTAGACCATGTGACAGTACTGGGATTTGGGAGCATTATTTTATGATTCTGCTCCTATTTGAATGGACAAGTCTAATCATTGATGGTACTATGGGAGTCAGTCTGTGATTGGTTCTTTCCCCACTCTATAAAATCACAAAGTCAAGATGAAGTATTACCAATATATTGATTATATACATCTAAGTCCAATGAAGGATACTAGAGTTTCTTGATTAGATGCTTAGAGGCTGTTCTAGTCCTTTTTTTAGGCATAGCTGATTGATTTTGACACAAACTACATCACAAGAGTTGTTGTGGGGAAAATAGGAAAAGTATTAAATATGGTCTCATTGATCAAACCAAGAATAAAAATTAAATAAAAACGCCATTAGAAAACAAGCACAAAAAGAGGGCCCTTGTCCCCTTCTTCTCTTTTTCTAGTCCTCAGGCAGCACAGAAAAGTGTAAAACATGAAATTCAAATGTCATTTTTCATGCAACTGATTACTAAGGCAAAGGGATTCAGCATTTCCTGGGATCAAAAAGATTTGGGAAAGATTTGGGCTTAAGAACTAAAATCAAATTCTTTCTCAACAGGTTTCCTTTCTCTGATTATTTGAATTATTGGGGGATAGGTGGCACAATGATTACAATATTTATTGCAGTATTGCAGGCTAATTCTGCCGGCTGCCAGCAGATCCTGACTGACTCAAGGATGACTCAGCCTTCCAAGATTGGCAAAATGAGGATGCAGATTGTTGAGGGCAATATGCTGACTCTGTAACTGTGTGGAGATGGCTGTAAAGCACTGTGAAGTGGTATATAAACCTAGGTGCTAGTTGTCAGCATTCCAGGGAGCCTCCATTCCAATCAGTAACTCCGAGACAAGCATAATCTCAAAAGTACCTTTATTAGAATAGCACCTGGTACATCTGTGGAATTCCAAAACTAAAAGTTTCCGGACTTCCCACAATGTCCCAAATTACAAACCATCCCCTTTTCTCTCATCATCACATCACATGAACCAATCCCAAAGTAAGTTCCTTTTTCCCTGTGCCACACTCTTTGACCTTGAACTAACAAAAGAGTTCTACTTTGTCTGCTAGGAGCTACTCAATTAAAATCACCCCCTTCCCACTTTCTCAAGGTATGTGGCAGCGATGAATAAGGATTCCAAAGCTGACACTAGTGCTATTATAGAAGACTGTTCTTATAGTGACAAATGTATTACTGTGTCTTTCACTCATCATTCTACAAATACAATTGCATTGTGAACAGTATTATTGTATGAATGAAGGCAAATATACGTGTCCCAGGATAATGTTGCAGGATCCAATTTGAGTATTACCAGTAATCCTTGACTTACAACAGTTTGTTTAGTGACCATTCGGAGTTACAACGGCACTGAAAAAAGTGACTTATGACCATTTTTCACACGTATGACCATTGCAACATCCCCTACAGTCATGTCATTTACATTTGGCTGGTTGACAACCAGTTCATATTTATGACAGCTGCAGTGTCCTGGGTCATGTGATCTCATTTTGTGACCTTCTGACCACAAAGTCAATGGGGAAAGCCAGATTCACTTAAAAACAGCGTTACTAATTTAACAACTACAGTGATAATAAATACAGCAAGAAAAGTCGTACAATGGGAGAAAACTCACTTAATCAATTTTCTACATAGCAAAATAAATTGTGGGCACAATTGTGGTTGTAAGTCAAGGACTACCCGTATTGTATTTCTCTTCTAAAACCTTCCCATAACTAATACATGTAAAAACACTCCTGTATAAATATATATTTCCTTCCCATTAAAACGTTTTATGTGTATCTTAATAGGACCCTGGAAGGGCCTATATGATTTCTAACGATTTAATATTAAAAGCTGAGAATCACTGTCCTAGAAAACCTTCACAGCAGAGCAAGAACCACTTTGTGGAGATTTAAATCTTGTCTATTCAGCACTTCCATCTGCCTTATAACAGCAGAATTGTCAGGAAATAATTGGGGGGGGGGGTGTTATCTTTTCTTTGCTGCACGCATGGGAGTTTTATGCCTCAGCTGAGCAGCCTGGGGTGCAGGAAAGGTTTGAACCTTCTCCTGAGGATCTATTTCCCAGTGCCTTCTCTAGAGGTTGCAGAATGACTATATTCAGCCTGTCACTTCAGTTATGACTTTAGGCTATCATTCTGGCCTCTGGACTTGCCCTCTTCATTGCTTTCAGGTCATTTCTGACTTTTCCAGCAGCTTCAACATCTTATCGGATTCCAGCTTTATGAACCTGAGAGGTCTTACTTCTGCAGCTGAGTTTCTTCCCGCAAAGTTGGAGAAACTTCCTCATCCTTTAGGATCTCTAATACAAATCAGGCCCAAAGCAAACATGGGTAGAAGCTATTCAGAAGCAATTAAAAGCACAAATGAATGCTTATACTACAAGCAGCTGGGGAGGGAGAGGTATTATTTTTGGCAAAACCACAAATCATTTTTAATTATAATTAATCTCCAAGCCACTGTGGCTTTATCTGGGATTATGAAAAAGGGATAAAATTACTTTCATGTTCTTAAATGCAATTTGTTTAGCCTCCAAAGAACACACATAGAGAACAGACCTATTCTGGTGAGGAACTTGTGATGTGTTAAGTTGCTGGGATATTAGGATTTGGATCAAAGTGAACAGACTGAAGAATGTAAGCCAGTGATGACTAATACCAATACACTGTGTCTTATGCATTAAGAGATGCTCAAAAAAACTGAGAAGCGGTATTTTTCAAAAACCGAGCATAAAAATTTTGAAAAATGTTATTTTTCAAAAACTGAAGCCATATTCAAGTGTTGCCTCCTGTATGCTATTTTCAGTATTTTTGACTGATAAGATTTAAAGGAGGGAGCTATGTGATAGAAGTAAGAAATGGGTACACTTTAGCAGAAGATTGAATAATAAAACTAAAATGATCATATTGGACTTGTAGAAATTAAATGAATATTAAGCAGAATTTTTTTTTCAGGTTTGACCAAGCAACACACAGGAGCTTGGACCGATTAAATTGATTGCCTTGGGATAATTCCAAAGGTCAGATTATTATTTAAGAGAAGTTGATTTACTGTAGAAAATCCCATTAAACATTATTAATAAGACTACATTCCTGGTTTCATCAGAGATTCTAATTATCCCAACCTACTGACCAGCCAAGTGCATCCACTTTTCTCACCTCTTTATCAGCTAGAAAGGAGTTTTAAATACTTTGAGGTTAATCTTGACACCCTTAAATACGTATCATCCTTTATTATAATTTTCTGCATGAGTTTAAAAGCCAAACTTAAAACTTTCTGAAAACCATGAAGGAGGCAAAGGATGGAGAGCTTGTAAAAACCAACATAATTTGATGTAAGAATGTAATCTGATGGTTGAATATTTGTTCATTATCTCTCTCCAGTGTGGAATAACAGTTCTTTGGTCCATAAAATATTAATGACAAGATCCTTGAGTATTAGGTAATGTGACTATGGGAATTTGTGAAAAATAGAGAGTTAGTTCTTATTACATTCCTAAAATGATTCAAAGAGGAAAACTATTTTAGTATAGGTTTATATGGGAAAAAATAGTTAACAAGCTATGAAAATAAAGACTCAGAAAAAGGAGAAATTTATCATGAAGAATGGCTTAGACAGAGTGAAATACTTTTGCAGTGAAAAGTAGAGAGAGTTGAGAGAGTATTTATTTTGGGTTCTGTGGCAATCTTGTCATGTTGGATGAACAGCAAATATCCAAACAAATATATAGTTTAAAAGCAGGAGTTTTGAGTTACTAGATTATATGTTTAGTTTGGAATCTAATCTTTTGTAGGATATAAATTTTAATTGGATCTAAATCTAGCCCAGTTATGTATACAATATATATGCAATATAGCTTTTGTTTACATATTACTCTGAGCATTACAAATACAGTAGAAAAAGTAACAATTACAAAGAAATATTACTAGACATATGTAGTTACTGGGATGAGAAAGATGGACAAGTTTTGAATCAGACAAGCATCTAAGTTAAGTAGCTGTGACTTCTATCTTTTAATTACAAGTTTTATTGTTCCACTTTCCAGCTTAATACTGATTATTTTTTAAAAAATTGAAAAAAACTAAAAAAAATGTTAATCATTTAATCAATTCATTATTTTAAAAGGCCTTAGGGGTTACACTATTTGAGATGTAAAAATTGAGACAACTGCTCCTGACTGCAGCAAAAAGAGTTTTATGTGTATCTTTGTTGTTATTTAGTACTCAATTTGGATTTTTACAACCTACATATGGTACTGAAGCTCTACTTTAAGATAAATTGCAAATGAGGTCTCTCAGGATTTGAAACAATTTGTTTTTCCTTATCCTGAAAAACTTTCAAATTTTTAATTAGTGGTTACTATTAATTTATTTAACATGAGCTACCACAATTAAAAAGCTTTAAGACTGCTATAGAAATCCTAGTTATGTTGGGAATATTAGGAACTATAGTCACAGCACTAGTAGAGGCAACCCACCATTTAAATGTGCTTACTTTGCATCTTAAAAGATCTTAATAAGAAATAACCAGAATATATAATAACTCAAGCAATTCAAACCAAATAAAGCAGCAATAGCAGTTAGACTTATATACCACTTCATAGTGCTCTACAGCCTTCCCACAACAATCTGGGTCCTCATTTTACTGGCCTCGAAGAATGGAAGGCTGAGTCAATTGAGTTGATGAGAATAGAACTGCTGGCAGGCAACATAATTAGGATGTAATAGCGCATTCTATGCAATAATAATAAAACTATATACAGGTATTTTCTTGTTGAGGTAACTTTTGTGTATATTTTACCATGCAAGGCTCTTAAAAGCCAAACTCCAGAGAAAATGCTGCTAGAGCTACTGAATGACCTTCGTATTTTTTAAAATGAAAACAAATATATATCGACCAAGTTAGAAGCAAATCAGATATCCATTTCAACAACATATACTCATGATAACATTAGGATTTCAGATATTTCCAGATATTAATAGCTGCATAAAATACAAACAGCATTAGCCTCCAAACAGTCTAATGCACTGAGGGAAGAGCACAACAGAAGTTAATTGGCTATCTCTCTATGAGAGATAATAGGACAAAGACAAGCCAAACCAGATATCTAGAAGCTATTCACACTGCAAAATAACATGGCAGTATTTCAGGGAATGAAAAGATGACTCCTTGCTATTTACATATTAGGTGTACAGTAAATTAGTTAGACAAACATTAGTTGTACTGAGTTAGAAGTAGTTCTAAAGAGGCTAAAATGCATAGTCATGTTCATTTTCAAATTCATACTTTATTTCTCTTAATCCAATGAGCTAATTTAAGCCTCAACTTTTGAAGAATATAATGTAAATCAATTAATCTATAGATAAATCTTTTGGAAATACCTTATCATAGAAGCACTCCTGTAAAGTCATAGATATTTAATTTCAAAGAGCAATGGCCTTTTTATTAGAATGTACAGGTTACAATCCAATCTTTGACAACGTAAGTGTTAGAATCTTAAAATTAAACAATATTAATTAGTTTTTTTAAGGAAGGTGGCACAATCTAATAGGAATGTAAAATGATGTAGCAAACCCCATTGCTAGAAATACATAAACCATACCATAGTTGCCAAACATTAAAATAAAATGGCATGGCATTAACTTTATGAAATTATGATTATCTTTCTTAAGATCACTGCAATCCTCAAGAGGCAATTCTCTGACAACATAAAATAAATAATTAATCTTGCTCCAGGATAAAAGCAACCTTTAGTTTGCACCTTCTGAGAAAAACATGGAAGTAAATGGAAGAAAACACTCAATTCCCTAGGATATAAAATACAAGGCAGTTTCTGGCGAAAGTCCTGGGTAGACCAAGCATACTAAAAACTGCCACAGTGTACAGAGAGCAACACATCTTAAACTTTTTTTTTTTGTTTCTGTTACTGGGCAATTCACAATCCTGCTAAACTCCTAAGCTTAAAAATAGTTTAGTAAACATACAACACTGAGTTTACTTTGGCAGTTCTCTTTTTGACTCATTTATGGGATGATTTAACACTATTGTACCCTGCTTTCTCCTCTTCACCATCTTCTGTTCCTCCTCAATAAAAGGATTTATTTAACTTGGTCAGACAACTTTAAAAAAAGGAAGGGAGAGGAGAAAGGGACTTTGAAACATGACCTACCCAAAAATGACTAAGAATTAAGCCTTAAGGACGCTCTATTGATCTACAAACTTCCTGATGACCATCAAGCTAACAATTCCATTTAAGAAGTGAACAGCCTTTGTTAATTAAACTGGTCTAGAAAAATAGTGAGATTAAGTTATATAACCATCCTGTCCAAATTCTATCATGATCTGTCACAGTATACCACATGACAGCACATGGGACTTAAAAAAGAATTAATACAAAGAAACCAAAGAAACACTGACAATGCTTTGTAAATATTAAGTAGAAAGGATGGAAAAAGCAACCTATAAGTTGGAAAAGGGAGGTGGAAATCATTACGCTTTTGTTCTCCCTCTTAACCTACATATCCACACAATCTTCTTATCTAGGAGAAAAGGCTTAATTCCTGACACCTTTATCTACGTATTTGGTAGTGCAAGAACCTGTTCTAACAATCTTAGGCTTGATTCTCTACAAATCTTGCCTCATTCACTTTAGTCTGCAACTGCAAATATGTTGGAAAAAAATTATTGACACCAGTGCCTAAAAAATTATTGACACCATGGTTATCAGCAGAAAGTCAGACAGCAGTGTGGAAGGGTCAATTTCTTACTTGAGTCCATAGTCTGGCTTTATTGATAGAAGATTATAGAACCCTCATCCTTCTTTTCCATCCATTTCATAGCATTTGCCAGGCATTTACCTGCTACCAGCATTCATTAGATCTCATTTTCTAAACATTAGTGAGAATAAAGCAAGTTTACTAGATAGCTGCAGCCCCATAATGAAGAGAGAAGTAATAAAATGTTCTCATTGTAGGTAGAATTTCTCACAATGATTGCACATGATGCTGAGTTGAAATATAATTTCTAGGCATCTTTAATGCTTCGGATTCTTGCTTTGAACAAGCAGGAGCGTAGACATAGCTCTTAAAGCAGCTATATCTTTTTTGTGCGTGTGGCAGCTGCAAAGAAAAGCCATGTGAACTGGAAAAGTTCCATAGCACAGTGCAATTTTAATTAATTCCAACATAAAATGTTGAACATATTTAATGCTGATAACCTAAGTGCTTCTTTAAAAAGGAAAGACTTTGCTGATAATCACTTTACGATGTTATCACAACCTAGCATTTATTTGTTTGTTTACTGTTTATGAAGCATTTGTAGTTCTTCAATCAGAACTGATTCTAAGTGATAAAGTTTGGAAAGAATTCAATTTATATATCAAATAATATTTAAGCAAGCATATCAGAACTGACAGAGATGTTTTTCACTTCCTAAAGATGCTTACCTGCACTTTTTTTAAAGCTACTGGCACACCATCCAACAAGCATGTAGCTCTGTAGACTTCACTAAACTGTCCGCGGCCAATCTTCTTTTCTATCCGAAAATTGGCTAAAGTATTGTAGCCCATGTCAGGTCGTAAGGCTTTCTGCAGGCCAAGAAACAAAAACAAACAAATAAACTTTCTTTTATCTCCAGTGAAGCCAGGTGTTCTGAATATTAACTCCAGAAAAATAAATGTGGGAGGGGATATTCATGAAAAGGTAAACTGGCATGTAGTGGCAGGAACAAGGAAATACTCTTTATTGGCAGCTATACTGATGTAGGTACTTGAAAAACACTAAGCAGTATTTGTTCTGAATTTGAATTGCTCACTTGAGAAATGGGAATATTATACACACTTGAGATAATATATTTTAAAAATGAATTCTAAGTATCAGTAATTTCCCACTTAAAGATCTACAATTCCAGCTATCTTTTTAAAATAGACAAACGTGTCTATGTTAACAATGGAAGATTTGACATACTTTCATACATACTTTCCAGGTTCAATTTAAGAAACTAGCTTTGGTCTTCACAGTCCTAAGAGCCAAAAATTATGGTTATGAGCAGGGAAAGGGAATACAAGTTCCAAATCAATCATGGAGTTCACCAGATAGTCTCAAGTCAGTCTCTTTCAGCTCACAATTATATTACAAGGCTGCTCAAGTATTTCGTAAGAATGTAGTCATTGTTAGCCAATACAATAAGGTGCCATATTAAATGGTAAGTTCTTGTTAATTGGAGATCTTTTAAAGATTTTAAAGATCTAAAGCTATGCCATCATGTTTTAAAAACTGTTCTAGTGGTTTTTGCACTAAGCAGGGGGTTTGATTAGATGCCTCTGAAATCCTTTCCAACTTTATGATTTGATGAAAATGTGTTTTATTACACATTACACTTAAGGACAACAGGGAAGGTAAAGGTGCCTCTTGATTTTTTCAGTTACCATTCCTTGCTATTTGCCATGTTGGGTGGGCTTATATGAAAATTGAACTAAATATCTGAGGATGCCAGAACTGTGTCTGGCTTGGAGATTAAATGGATGGATGGATGTTCATCTATTGGTCAGTTTAATATTGTTTATATAATTTCCTTTGGGCTACAGCAAATGAAGAAGAAAATATGAAGGAGAGATAAAAAACAACATAGTGTTTCATTACTCGAGGGAAAAAACTAAAACTTTAACTCATAACTGATACAAATACATGAAATACTGTATGTACTGAACCACAATCAGAACCTGTGTGAAAACATTACAAAAGAGATCAATTTAGTAACCCCAACTGTACTGCTTTAAACAAAACCAAGAAGATAAGCACAATATTAGACTCTAGTTCCTCCACTTCCATTCTTGATGTTCTTTTACAATTTATTATTTAAACAGACACACACTTGATTAATACACAGCTGACATTTTATATATACAAGGCAAGACAATCAGTAAGATAATACTCCAGACTGTACTCTGTTCTATTATACTGTATACTGTTTGTACATTAAAGTTTTACAGATTTGTCCACTAAGTACAATAGTCTAAATTGAAATATAACAATAACAGCAAAAAGATCTGGTGGAGAACAGCAATTTTCTCATTTCTAGAGTATATGTCCCCGTCCCCCACCCCCCAAAAAAGTGTACCAATTCAAAATGATTTGGGAACAAAAATATTCCCTTTAAAATTTCAACAGCTACTAAAAATCAACTTTTGACTCATCAGTTGGTTACTCAGCCCCACAATCAAAAATATTCACCAGATGAAGCAGAGTCCAAACATGGAACTGCTTTGATAGGAATGGCAGTGTACCAATTCAGGAAAAAACATATTCCAACCGTCTATGCAGGTTTAATGAGTTCAAGCTTAGCAGTTAGAGAAAAACATTCAAACTTGGGGAGCTCTCTCTTATTATTCAAATGCTCAGGCTACAGAGAAATGGGATGTAGCTTCATTAAGTTTGGAGTATTTCTGAGGTTGTTTAACCAGCATATATTTCAAAATTGGAATAGCGAATTGCATCCTCTGTCTGCACAGCAACTTGACAAACATTAGCATGAACTACTAAGGCAGTGTGACAGCCGCATGCTGAGAGCAAAGTCTCCCTAATGTGTTTTGGCATGCAGGTTTGTAATCACACATTTACATATGCAATGACCTACATTTGCATGTCAGATCACACACTGTCTGGCTTTATTAAGACCGGGCACCTCTCTGTGTTTGGCGGCCAGAGTGGCGAGAGAGGGCCAGAGGGTGGTGGGTTTTTTTGGCAGTTGAGAGATGAACTGCCACTGAGAATTAGACTGAGATAGCCTGAGCATTAGACACTTCATTAGAGGTAATCTGTTTAACAGTGGGCACTGTATGTAAACCTCACAGCCCATTTGCAGCATCTTCTCTGCCCACCCAACCCCAATGGTCTTCCTTCAAAGGGCAGTGTGGCTGACTGACAGCTTGTCTCATCTGCTCTCTTGTTGTGTCACACAATTCAGACACAGAGACCTGACATGAGAAGCAACATAGCTGCACATCTCCAACTATATAGTGGGACTCCCCCCCCCAGACATAAAGGAATTTAGAAAAGGAATGAACTCATGGATAATAGGGCCATCAGCTGGTCAGAGAACATATTATATAGCAATGATTAGACTGCAGTGCAACCAGGCATATTTTTTTTAAAAAAATGGCAGTATCTTCTCTAGTATCTAACAAGGGTTTTTTATTTTTTATTTTTCAAATAAAGCAGACATTCATATACTAAACTAAAATGACCTATTTTAACTCATTCCTATGTTCAAAATAAATCCATAGTTTGTGACTGAGATGAGAGTTACACAACAGACTCTCATTCTCCTTGCCTCTTTTGACGTCAATTCTTCCCTCTTTTCCTTTGTCAGACGACAGTATGATTTGCCTGGCACTGCATTCGAAGTCCATAAAAGAGACAAAAAATTGCAAAATGCCATCCGAAGTGTAATCAAACAAGCATCCATCGCATAACAAGAAGCACATATTTTCACACTATATTTATATAGTATAACCACTATGTAAAATGTATTTTCAGTCCAAATTCGACTATTTCGTTGAATTTGGTACCTGTCAACAGCCTTTCCACTCCTTACTAAAGAACTGCAGCTATAGACCAGGTTTCAACATTTTAATTAAATGGTTGCATTCCACCACAATGGAAATCTATTCTTCCAACAATAGTAGGGCCAAACACTTTTATGAATCCCTGAAAATGATGCTTGCAAAAGAGAAAGAGAAGCACATTCTTGCTAATGATTTCAAAAATCCAAGAGGCAACTTTGCTTTGTTAACCATTATTTTCAATTATTTATAGCTGCACTATTTTGTACTGACTTAACGTTCTGTGGACCTAACATAGTACTTTCTCTCTTCTAGGACAATAGAACAGAGTTTCCCTTGGGACTATAAAAAAACGCTGAAGGGATACCAGTTATACTGGCACATTATCTAAAAATCACCTTGCACACTGCCTTATTCCTCATTATTGCTGCTCTGATTCTTTATATTCCGGAGCTTTTATTTTTATCTCTGGTATTATTCAAGCACGATACGGGTCTTTTTTGGTCAGCTAAAATGCCAACATCTGCCTGACGCAAACCCTGTCACAAATCAGAGAACAAGAACAGACTTCAAATATCTTCACCAGTCCTGAAGCATCTAAAAAACTGTTCTGTTCAAAACAGAAGATATACTCTTGAAGCTTAGATTGTTGAAAAATAAAATTTCTATGTCACTTTCAATACGAAGGGTGGGGGTGGGGTTCTGGCAGAAATACTTACTTGCAAGCACAACCTGAAGGCAAAAATGTTTTTGTTACATTATGTTGAGCAACTTCAACCTATTTGCACATTTCTATTCTTCTCAAAATACAACAATATTCCCGAAGATTTGAAGCAGAGGTGGGATTCAAATTTTTTTACTACCAGTTCTGTAGGCATGGCTTGGTGGGTGTGGCAGGGGAAGAATACTGCAAAATCTCCAGTCAGAGGGGGTATTTGCTGATTCTCCAAACTACTCAAAATTTCCGCTACCGGTTCTCCAGAACTGGTCAGAACCTGCTGAATACCACCTCTGATTTGAAGCAATTCTGGAGCCTGGCTGAATACTAACATGAGAACATATCACTAGAAACCAAAATACCTTTGAAAAAAATACACATTTTATAGCAAGTAAAATCTATTCCTATCCACTTTAGCAGTTAGGCAATAGACAGTAGATTCAGTTACAGGAATATGTTGAAGGGTTTTTTTCCTAAAAACAAAAACAGAATCTGAAGTGGAGAGGACAGACAAAGAATAAGATTGGGTTATACAAATTATGATTTAAGGTTTTTCCTTGGAAGCACCATTGTGGCAAAAATCCCTTTTCTCCATAACCTGGTTCTTCCAGGGAAAACTGTTCACTTTACAACAGTTTATCCAGGGATAAACAGTTAGCTTTACAGATTGAGCTGAAAATCACCAATCTCCAGCTGTGTAATCTTACTACAATTTCTCAGCTTCATTTGGTAGAATACTCACAGACAATGCTCAGCTAGATGAGAATCTTCTCTGCAGACAAGAAGAATGAACTCTTACCAACAGACAGAAAGCCCACTGTAATATGTATACTTGTGTTTATTCTCAACGGGCTTTTTCCTACTGTCCTTCCAAATAAAGTTAATTTAAAAGATCCATATGGCCACCCATCTTAGAACACAAATCTGGGCAGCTTACAACAACAATGTATTTGTCACCTCCCCTAATGGCCATGGACAACTGTGATACATTTACAGAGTGCTCCTCTCTTGCCTGAGAACCATCAATTCCCACCCCATGAGCCTCAGATCTCACATTATGGACATATTTGCTGGAGCTGCAGTATAGATAAAGTCACTACATCCAAAGATATTAATTGCAATTACACACTTAGGTTTTCATCCAAAATAAAAAGTAAAAATATAGCATCAGAGTTTTCATTTTAAGGAAGGAAATACTTCTTTAAAATGTAAAATTTGTGTCATTTATGCTAAGGTGATTGCTAGTTTCAGGAGAATTATTTAAATTTGGCTTCAAAAAA
This sequence comes from Bungarus multicinctus, assembly GCA_023653725.1. NCBI lineage: Eukaryota > Metazoa > Chordata > Lepidosauria > Squamata > Elapidae > Bungarus > Bungarus multicinctus. Next base: position 39,782,549 of record CM042842.1, on the reverse strand, counting down.
TAAAAGTATATCAAAAGTTATGCTTCTACTATAATCAGTTTTAGTTATATAATCCTTGCAGGGATCTCTGTATTGGATGAATTACAATTTTGATATAAGGCTTCAATTTTGCAGTGCTCTCTCCTTTCCTTTCTTCTTTCATTATTATTATTATTTGACAGTGTTCTTCATTACCCCATTTCAGCCCTGTCCATGTTCCCCCATTCACGTTTCCACTGGTTCCAGAAAAGGGAATCAGAATAAGATTTTGGAATAGATAATAACATTGGCATTCAAAACACCTTTCAGTCTATACGATAACAGTTCTTTTAATATTAATGTACCCCTGACTGACTGCTTGTACTAGATTATCTAGATTAGCTTACCTGTGGCTGAAACTGAGATGCAGGAGGACCTGGCAAACCCTGTGATTGTTCATCCATTATTTCAAATCACAATCCTTTTGAATAACCTGCATTAAAACAGGATACAATCAAAACATATTTTACTTGCATTTTTATGAAAAAAATTTACAGGGTTAACATGAGCAAAGGATTATAATCGTAGCACTGAAAAAAGAGGAAACCACAGAAAAAATAGTGAATGTGTCGATGTGTTTACATACAGGAAGAGCAAGTTCAGTCAGCCAAAGAAACATGAGGTGATCTTTTGCATGTAACCTTTAGCCCAAGCTTGTATTTAAATATCTGTGCCCTTTTCTTTCCTTTTTTTTTCATTTCATTTCTTTTCATTTTCTACGGATGAAAGCTGGTGGCTCACAATGTCACCTATATAATCTTTTTGGAACTAGAGACAACTGCAGGATCCAAGGCATTCATCACAATGATTAAACCAACATTGTGCTATACATACAATATTTTAACATAAATACAGTATATTCAGAAAGTATTCAGACCCCTCTCACTTTTGTCAATTTTGTTATGTAATACTTGGCATAAGTATCATTCATTCAGTACTTTGTTGAAGCACCTCTGGCAGCCATTACAGCCTTGAGTCTTTTTGGATATGACACGACCAGCTTTGCACACCTGGATTGGGGGGTTTTCTGCCACTTTTCCTTGCAAATCCTCTCAAACTAAATCAGGTTGGATGGTGACCGTCAGTGGACAGACATTTTGAAAGATGCTCAATAGGGTTCAAGTCAGTGTCTGGGCCACTCTAGGACATTCACAGAGTTGCTCCTAAGCCACTCCTGTGTTGTCTTGGCTGTGTGCTTAGGATCCTTGTCAAGTTGGAAAGTGAATCTTCAGCCCAGTCTGAGGTCCTGAGCGCTGTGGAACAGGTTTTCACTGAGGAAATCCCTGTACTTTGCTCCATTCAGTTGTCCCTTAACTCTCCATTCTACCAGTCCCTGCTGTTGTAAAACACCTCCACAGCATGATGCTGCCACCACTATGCGATATTGAGCAGTGCCTGGTTTCCTCCAGACATAACATTTAAAATTGTGGCCAAAAAGTTCAATCTTGGTTTCATTAGAACAGAGAATCTTGTTCCTCACAGTCTAAGAGTCCTTCAGGTGCTTTTTTGCAAACTCCAAGCAGGCTTTCATGTATTTTGCACTGAGGAGAGGCTTACTGTTTAGCCACTCTGCCATGAAGTCCAGATCAATGGAGGGCTGCAGTAATGGTTATCCTTCTGGAACTCTGTCCCATCTCCGCAGGATCTCTAGAACTCAGTCAGAGTGACTATCGGGTTCTTGGTCACCTCTCTTACTAAAGCCCTTCTCTCCTGATTGCTCAGTTTGACTGGGCGACCAGCTCTTGGAAGAGTCCTGGTTGAGTCAAATTTCTTCCATTTGAGAATTATGTAGGCCACTGTGCTCTTAGGAACTTTCATTGCAGTAGAAATTTTACTGTAGCCTTCCCCATATCTGTGCCTTGGAATAATCCTGTCTCTGACAGGCAGTTCATTTAAGCTCATGGCTTTCGCTCTGCTACACTATGCAATGCATTGTTAGCTGTGAGGCCTTCTATAGAGAGGTGTGTTTCTTTCCAAATCATGTCCAATCAATTTAATTTAGCACAGATTGACTCCAATCAAGATGTAGAAACATGTCAACTATCAAGAGAATGGGAAGCACCTGAGATAAATTTCAAGTACTGTTGCAAAGGCTCTGAATACTGAATGCCAATGTGATAGTTTTTTTTCTTCTTTTTAATAAATTTACAAGACATATCTAAAATTCTGTTTTTACTTTGTCATTATGGAATACCGAGTGTAGATTAATGAGAAAAAAAGTTCCAGAGAACATTTTTATTGCTAGAGAAGCCCTGTAAACATGCTAGAAATAAGAGTTCAAGTCTATTCATTCTCATTCATAAATAAATAAATAAACAATGAGATCCTCTCAAAAGTGAGCAGACATGTAATTCTGCTTAACAAACTTTTTGAGGCAAATCCAGTGCAATCTGTAAATCCTTCATGTAAATCCCAGAAAGGTGAGTTAGTACTGCCAATGATATACATCTAAGTAAGTGTACGTAGGATTATAGCATTTGGAGGCAATTTTTCCTGAGACATGTGACTATAAAATAATAAAAGGTCACGTATATATATACAATTTGCCCAGATTTAAATCATGTGGATGAGTTCCCAGAGAAGCAGGATTTCTTCAGTTTCTCCTACTTCCAGAACCCCAAAGGCATTAAACATTTAGATCAGCTTGACAGTTGGTCCAAATATATTTCTTCCCATTGGAAGCAGTAAGAGGAAATATTTTTCCCAAATAAGAAAAAAGACAGTGACAATGTTTTTATCCTGCCAGTCTTGTTACCAAATGGGCATCTGAAGCTTTTGGAGAAGGATTTGAAAGTTCTGTTCAAACAATAAGAACATTCTGCCAGGAGCAGCATGAAATGACAATTTTTAAAAGGCACATTTTAAAAAACATTAAAAATAATTCCTTATTATCCATTTGTTCAAAAAGAAGCTAAGATTGAATGTCAGCATAGAGTAAAATGAAAAATGTGAGTACGTTTTATTAGCTATGATTTTTTTTTCTCAATAATATTGCCTCGGGTCATTATAGAACTGAAGTAACTTTAAATGTGAAAAACACTATGGAGAATATAAGCTATTAAAAAATCTTGCCTGTCTCTTATCAGTATTATTATTACTATTAGTATTGTTTATTATATTTTTTTATTTAATAGTCAAATAATATGAAAATATTACAACATATAAAATGAATATATTTAGAAATAGAAGAGTAGTGTTAAACCAATGTGTAAAGAAGAACTAGGACTTACCAAGTTCGACAACAAATGTAAAGAAATATGTTTTATTTACATATTAATGTTTTTATGTTTTTGAATTTGTATGTTTTAAATTTTGTGAATAAAATTGTTTTTAAAATTTAAAAAAAAGATTAAAATGTTGCAAAAAAAGTTAATAACAGGAACACATTTCTACAGTTCATTGTTAAAATCAAGCCAGAAATCCAAATATATTAAACACAGAAACCTGAACAAGTCTATCCAATAGAACAATATCATATAGCAGAATTACAGACATAATAGTTGCACTTTTAACACTGAAAGCTTCTTTTTAAGGTGCTATAAATAATATAAGCTTAACTACAGTACAAATAATCTTTCCTAGACATTTTTTCACCAACATCTCTATTTTTACCTTTTAATTCTTAAACTAGCTGGTTCTCTATACAATGGTCTTTAAGCCTTTGTATTGTGCTTGAAACATTACCAGAAAACTGTTCCACTGTAGTTATTTCCTTCTGCTTTTAATCTCAAAATAACTGTACTGATACAAGCAGCCCACGTCTTAATAACAACCTGTACACTTAAGAGCAGTGTGTTTGTGTGTGAGACACAGAGACAGAGATGGAGAGAGGATGGAAATATGAACTCTATACTAAAGAATCCTGGGGTTTCTTAGAAAGTTTAGATATTATGATCCATAACATTTTCCTGGAAGATACTATCCATCTTCCCTGCACTATATTCAATACAGGTGCTTTTATTTAAAACAAAATTCATTTCCATTGATTTAGACCAATTGTGTTCTGGAGAGGGAGGGAGGGAAGGAGGGAGAGAGAGAGAGATCTTATTTGAATTTGACGTACTGAAAAAGCAACTCTTAGAACACATTTCATAATGTTCTACAATCTAAAAGAATTCCATTATTAATATGGACTTTTACAGGCAGAGAAACTCTATTAAAATATATGGTTATACATCAAACAGAAGTTAAGAATACATTATATTCCATCCAACTTTAAAAATAAAAACTATTCATGCTACAATCAGGTCCAGAAACTTCTAATGGACACAACGATAGTAAAAACATCTGCATTCATTCTAGAGATTTCCTAATTCTAATAAGTACCACATAACTGTCATGAGAGCAGCCTGGATAGTTGTAATTAAAGGGGAAATTAATTCTGTCCTCCAAAAATGATATGGTACTTCAGAAGCAGGTGTCTACTGTCTCAATTTCAAAGTCTGAGCAGAGACACCAATGCTTCATAAGGAATACTATATTGTATCTTTCTATCAACACCACCTAGTTAGGACAATATAAAGGTCCTCCTATGAGACAAAAGCAACAAATGATACAGATACTGGGGGGTTGTAAAATGGGACTCTGTTAACATTGTAGCAGAGGTGAAAAATGATTTGTTTGTGGTAAAATTCTCTGCTTGACTTCTTTCCAGTTTTAAACCAAGAGTAGCATGGCTGGTGGGGGGGGAGCGAGTCTTGTATAGTGAACCATGTCATCCATTATTTGTTTCTTCCAACAAGACTGGTATCTGTCAGGACTCATTGGGATAGTAGTTCATCTCCCCAAAATTTGTTTAAGGCTAATACTTCAATTAGCTCAGACGAGAGAAAGGCACAGATTGGGTAAACTGTACAGTGTTAATGAGCCAGAAGTCAGCAAAATACTGGCTTTGGCAAAGTCCCTCTTTTCTTACTTGCTCTAAACAGAAGCAGTTTCAAGCAATGCTACTGCACTTCTCCAGCCATTTACTAAGACATAACGTCTCAGTCTCAATCCAAACTGAATAAAGTATATATTTGTAAGGGGAGGGGGAGAGGAGTAGCAACTTCTGCTAAGTGGCCTGAAAACTTAACTCTCCCTTGAAAATGCCTTTAGAAGTAAAGCGTAGTTCAGCTGGTTTACACCTACTGATCAACTTAATACTTCAGAAAATTTGATCACGAAGGTCATCTCCTTTTAATTCCTTTAGTAAAAGGCCTGAGAATTTTGTAAAGAGGTCCAACAACAAAGCCAAATTTTCTCCTCCTCCTCTGTCTCCCCTACAATCTTATTTTTGGCAAAACGCAAACTATTTTGGATTCGTTGGCAATTCTCCGCAAGATACAATGTGGTTGGTTTGTTTGTTTGTTTTTTCCAGTGCAACGCTTTCAAAACTGCAATAGCGCTCAGAAGTCAAATTCCCACGGACTTCAGCGGGGTTCGTTCCTGGGTAAACAAATCTCGGCTTGCAAAACCTGGCACCATATTCATCGGGGGCGGGGGCGGGGAGGGGGCGAACCCATCTCTCTGCTAGCCTCAGCCTGATAAGGCTGGGTTCAATACCGAAACCGATCTGCGGCTCTAAGGCCTGCGCCTTTGCCTTAAAACCAGGATGGGGAGCCAGAACCAAATTCGGGCTGGGATACATTCCGCGAGTAAGAAACTCCGCTTCCAGCAAATCAGTTGCGGATGCTGCTCCCCAGGAAATCGGGGGAGGAGAGAGACCCCTTCGCGTGCTTTCCTAACTACCTTATTTACCAGCTGCTTACTTAATAATAATTCTTATTTATCGACTGCCCGCTCTCGTTTTCTTACACAACCCCAGCCCGGCATTCTTTCTCGTTTTTTTTTCAAGCTACAGTCCCAGCCGGCTGCACTCTCGCAGGAAGTCATTTCTTGAAAAGTGCTGCCGACTGGCGACACTAGGGCTGAAAGAAGGAAGAGAGAAGAGAAAAAGGAAGGCAAGGAGAGCCGTTCTCGCCTCCCGCGAGGCGCCTTCTCCCGCTTTCCAAAAAAACTAGCCCACAGACCCTTTTCTTCCCCCCACCCCTCCCTCCCGCCGGTCACCACGTGAGCCAGGAAAGCCGGGCCACCGCCTCGGAAAACGGCAAGCGAGGGAGAACGACTACCTACCGCCCGAAGAGCGGCGAAGGGCGCCAGCTGGGACGAGTCGCGGAGGGGAGGGAGGAGTCGGGGAGGCTCAGCAAGAGCGCACGCGTCACGGGATGGCCCGGGCGCTGAGTCGGCCCGGAGGGGCGTTTGGGGAGGGGCGACCGGGGGGGGGGAGGAAGGCGGCTAAAAAAAATGCCCCGGCCCCGGCTTGGCAGCTTACGGAAAGCAGAAGCATTTCGAGGCCCGGAAAGTTCTTGGTGTGTGAGGAACTGAACTTCGGTTTTTGCTCTGAAAGAGACGCGCTCCTGGATTGTAGCCGCCCGGCCCGGTCCGACCCGACCCGCTTCTTTTATTTTATTTTCCGGATATCCCTTCTTAAGAGATGGCCGCGGTGTTGATTGCCTTTTCTGAAATTCGTGGGAGTCGTTACGTAATTCGGAATTTCTGGCGAATGCTTATCCAGGAAGATGACGGGGTTCCGCTTGCAGGAGCTTCGTTAAGAGGGGTTGAATGTGGAAGCTTGCAACCGAGCGGGACCTTGGGCTGGATGACCTAATATGACCTCTTCCAGTTTTTGACTTTATACACATGGAAATTGGAAAGGTCTTCAGTAAAACCTGGACCTTCAACAGTTACCTTTCACATTTAGAAACGACTGGTGGCAAGGGAACTGATAGGATAAGCACGCAGCCCTTTGCAAACCAATCATTTGTACGTTGTTTACACATAATTCGGCTCATTGACACTCCTGTTATATATCAAGTATTGCTTCCGAAAGCTACATTCTAATTAAAATCCTTATCTGCAGCATATCTCAGCCTGGTAAAAATGGGTTTTAAAGGATTTCTAAGCACGATGACATCTACTTCCTTATATGGCTAGTTTTCTGTAAATTTTACATCTTGATTTGTTTTGCTTCAGAAATGTTATTGTCTTTCTTAATATGTGTAAGGGACAGAAAGATACCACAGCTGTCCCTCTTTCATTCCTCTGCTGGTATACTTATGTATCTTTGCTTGAAATGTAAATGAATTACTAAGAAAGCCCTTCTTAACTGAAGATCAATCTCAGGATAAAGGAGTTGTCCTTTCTGTCTTTCTTTCATGAATACTTTCTTGAAGCATCTTTCAACAATCCTGCAGTGGGACTTACCAAAGGATACTGACAATTTTGCAGCCATTGACCCCATATCCTTCCTACTAACATATATGTCAAATTAATATGCATTCTATGATTTGTGTAACAAGGGTACACAAAGTACATGGAACATATTGCATAAGCAGTGCCGACTGCTGCTTATACAAATGTGCATTATTGGAAGTTTTACCCAAACACTGTGTGTGAATGGAAATGTGAAAGATGCTACATACCAAAGACAATACTTGAGACCCTTGAAGTAGATGAATGGCTTGCAAACTTACTTTTACAACATTCTGGAGGCTGCTTATCCACTAGAAGCTTTGTCCAAGGAATTTGTAATATGGGGAAAGTTTTGGAAACTCTACATACATCTGCATTATTATAATTTCATTCCTCCAGGTTCTAAATAGTAAATGGATATACTGAATTCTGAAATACAGGTTTGGGTATTTAGATCCTACCCTGTTCCTTCCAAATTTCTACCCATATGTGCATTAACTCCAGCAACCTTTGGGGTGTGGTAATGGGGCAGAACAAATACTATATCCGAATGGATCTGACATCTAAAGAGTTATGCAACATTATGTCTATTTGCCTCCAACTGTTAGAACCTTTGATTTACATTCACACAAATACATAAAATCTCTCTTCAAATTTTTGTGAAAACACCTTGTGTGATGAGTTCAAGGATACAAAATGACCTAGAAACACATTTCTATTTCTGTGTCAGTTAGAGGAGTTCAAGTAGTATACTTTTGAAAACTGTATATTTATTAATCTAATGTGTTTACTTCAATTCAGAAAACTGAATAATGGCCAGTGTAGCCATAATTTTAAGAGATGGGTTAACACTGCATTTTTCTGCTAAACAGGAATGCTAACATTAAATACCTATGGAAGGCCGATTGTTATATTTTACCTTTAGTAATAATAGAGTAAGGAAATATATATTAAAATATGCATCTCTCATTTGTTGTCTTTATTTTGTTGGAATAAATATAATAAATAGGAGATGCATGTTTTAAATTCTTTCACTGTTTCATCAGGTATAAGAAAGACTTCTGGTTAATTGGAGAACTTTATTACTGTACTTCTCATGTTACATAAAAAGAAAATTCCCCCAAGAAATAGCTTTCTTTGCTTTTGTGAGGAACTGTCACAGAGAATCCAAAGAGGTTCCTGCCTCACGTATACAAGTTGTGGGCAAGCCTGTTGAATCTTATTTCTATAGGCCAATAGAAATACACAGATCCATTTTCACTCCTCTCTCGAATGAGTGAGAGATCTGTGGCTCTCTAGGTACTGAATTCCATTTTCCATTAGATGTCACAACCAATTATGAGAGCTTCTGAGATGTTTTTCATTGAAATCTGCAAAATTCCCCAAACCCCTTACTAAACTTTTATAGATAGTCCTTGATTTACGACCACAATTGAGTCCAAAATGTTTGTTGCTAAGTGAGACATTCGTTAAATGAGTTTTGCCCCATTTTATTACCTTTCTTGCCACAGTTCTTAAGTGAATCACTGCAGTTTATTTATTTATTTATTTATTTATTTATTCCATTTATATACCGCCCTTCTCCCGAGGGACTCAGGGCGGTGAACAGCTCATCTAAAAACCCCACAAAAAATACAAAAGTTAAAAAATATTAAATTTCAATCGGCTGCTTGATAAAACTAACAAACCCCCCCCCCTTAAAACCCAATTTAGAATTAAAAATGGAGACCAAATTAAAACCATTATCTCAGCCCAGGCCGGCCTGCTCAAAGAGCCAGGTCTTCAACGCGCGCCTGAAGGCCCTTAGATCCGTGCCGGTACGGAGCTCCGGTGGCAGAGTATTCCAGAGGGCGGGGGCACCCACAGAGAAGGCCCTACTCCTTGGCGCCGCCAGACGACACATAGTGGCCGACGGCACCCGGAGCAGACCCTCTCTGTGGGAACGCACCGGCCTGTTGGAGAACGTTGGTAGAATGCGGTCCTGAAGGTAACCCGGTCCCATGCCATGGGTCGCCCTAAAGGTCAAAACTAGAACCTTAAAGCGAACCCGGAGAGCCACCGGTAACCAATGCAGCTCGCGCAGGAGAGGCGTCACATGGGCGCTACATGACACCCCCATGATCACCCGCGCGGCTGCATTTTGCACCAGCTGGAGTCTCCGGATGCTCCCCACAGGGAGCCCCATGTAGAGGGCATTACAATAGTCCAGGCGAGAGGTGACAAGGGCCTGAGTGACCGTGCGCAAGGCGTCCCGATCCAGGAAGGTTAAATTAATAACATGGTAATTAAGTGGATCTGGCTTCCCCGTTGACTTTGATTGCGAGAAGGTTGCCAAAGGTGATCACATGACTCGGCACTGCAACTCTCATAAATACGAGTCAGTTGGCAAGAGTCTGAATTTTGATCACATGTGGGGATTGTTACAACGATCACTGTGGGAATGCTGTAAGGGTCATAATTGTGAAAAATGGTCATAGGTCACTTTTTTTCAGTGTCATAACTGAAATGGTCACTAAATGAACTGTTGTAAGTCGAGAACTATCCAGAAAGATGGCTGCTTCGTTACTAAACATCACATTGTCAGAACAAAGAGTGGTAAGGACAGCTGAGAAGATTATAGGAAGCTCACTTCCTGTTATTCAGGAAACTGCTTATAAGCGCTATGTGCTTAGAGCTCAAAGCATTGTTAGAGACCCTGTACACCCACTTCACGGTCTGTTTCTGTTGCTCCCCTCTGGGAGGAGGTTTCAAAGTATGGCAGGATTACTAGATTCTGTAACAGCTTTGTTCCTTAGGCCGGGGGTCGCCAACCATTTGAACCTCAGGGACCACCAATCTCATAATTTTAAATCCCGTGGACCAGTAATTTTAATTTTGACTGACGGTGGCTTGCTGACATTGGTGGGAAAGTTGGTCCCATATTCCAGAGCTGCAGTAATCACAGAACTGGCTCTTTGGTCATCCCGGAGCAACTCCTCCAGTCCATGACAGGGCGGTGCACCCAGGTGGAGGAGCAGTTGCTCCATGATGACCAGAGGGCCAGTCTTATGACTATTACAGCTTTGAAATATGGGACCGACTTTCTCATCAACATAAGCAAGCCACCCTGGGGCGGATTTCCCTCCCTGCCATTGGTCTTGCTTTCCTGTTCCAGCTCACATGGCTCTACTCAAGGTTTGCACTAAGCCGAAGGGTGGGGGTGAGTGGGTGGGTGGGCCATGTGGGCGGCGCAGCTTTGTGTTCCCACGCAACCTGGATTAATTGCTTTGGGGGTACATTTCTCTGCGGACCACCAAAATTTTCTCATGGGCCACCAGTGGTCCCCGGCCACCCAGTTGGTGACCACTGCCTTAGGCCATTCATCTTGTAAACTTCCAGAATTCTTTTTTTTTCACCATGGATATGTGTACATTCAAACTAGACAATTCTCTGCGTCGTGTGTGTGTGGGGGGGTATATGCATAACGGTTATCTTTTGAGAACTGAATGCAATAACATTTCATTTTAATGTATGCTATTTAGTGCCCATTTAAAGTGACAATAAAGTTTTAATTCTATTCTAATGTTTGCTCATAGTATTTTTCAAAAGTGGATTGGATGAATTTTTGGGAGAGATCTAGTCTTCTGGAACATGAGTGTTCACAGGACCTTGCTATGTTCATTAAAATGATGTAAATATACAATGTCCCCTTGCACTGTAAGCTGCTCCCGTCTCATATGGATGCAAGCATCACTCTATCTTCCTTGCTTTGGTATTCTGCCCCTCCCTTGCCTGCCTCTCCCATAGATACTGCTGGTCTTAACATGGTTAGTCATTACAAGAAACAAAATGCTGGACTAAGATGACCTTTGCCTTGATCCAGCAAGGCTATTATTATGTACTTATTTCTGGATTCATCACTGTTGTCTCAGTGACTGTGAATGTTTATGCACCCGTTTAGACTGATACACCAGCCTGGAGAGAGGCTCCACCTGGAGAAAAACATCCTTGCAAAACACTCCAATGACTTCTAACTGGATTATTGCAATATGCTGAACTGGAACTGGGACTGCGAATGGTTTCAAAAATATCAATTACTTCAAAACAGAGCAGGTGAACTAATAACGGTTGGCCAGTGCAATCAAATGCCTCTGCATTGCAACCCACCAATTTTCACTACCTTTCCAGGGCCTGTCTAAAGCAGGAGTCTCCAACCTTGGCCACTTTAAGACTTGTGGACTTCAACTCCAGAGTTCCTAAGCCAGTAAAGGTTGGAGACCGCTGGTCTAAAGTGCGTGTACTTAAAGACTTAAGTGGCTTAGGATCAGATTACTTAAAAGGGCAATTCCTTCACATATTTCTACTTGGACAGTGAGATTTTTCCAGGTTCCCTACCCAGGAGTTCTAAATCTTTTTGTGCCATGGCTGTCTCTGAGAGCAAAATCTACAAGCCCCTTTTTATAAATACATAGTCAAATGTTTAAAATACATGCATATTTATTATAAAGGAAACTAATAATGTTCAAGTGCAGTGATCCAAACATTAAAAATAACCAATGTGTAATATAGAAATATATATGCTTTATTAATGCATTAAATCAATAACAAGACAAGCTAAATTTCTGCTAGGGTTTAGTGAAAATAAAGTTATAATTTTCCCCATCCAAATGCATGCACCTCTTGAAATCTATCTAGAGTAGGGATCTGTGCCCTAGAGAATGTGGTAAAGCAGGGAAAGATGAAAGAACATCTTTAATAGTGATGCCCTATTTCAAAAGTTCACCTGCTGACTCTATTATGAACTTTTTGACAGCAGGCAAATACCTTTCTATTTCTGTAATTCATTTTACCGTAGTGATAGCTAATTTGAATGAGCTCTGTTTCCTGTTATGTGACTGTTGTTATTACTGAGGATCTTATTGCTTTGTCTAAGGCTGCTAGTTTATTGTTTATAACATTTTAATGTTGCAAATCTGATTATATGAAGCAAATGTCTTTTAAACTATAACAGAATAAACAGTCAATAAATGCACACATTCTATAGGTTATTTTATTATATTTTAATAATATAATAAATATATTTAACAATTATTTTATTATATTTTAATAAGTATGTGCTTCTCTCAAATGATTATTGATAATAGCTAGTTTGTATATAATATAATATACATATAATATTATATGTAATATTATATTACTAATGTAACATAATACAGTGCAATGCAATGCAATGCAATGCAATGCAATACAATGCAATGCAATACCATACAATACAATGCAATACAGTACAGTAGATATTCCAAGTGGATACAGAACATGAAACTAGTGGATAACGCCTTTTGAATTTTCCAGTTACAGTTATTTATGCAAAATCACAGCAAGTGTCAAGAGAAGATTTGTATTTTACTTTTACTATTGTTAGAAGAAATGTCCATCTGGGTTCAGTTCCAAGTGGGAAGAAAGACACTGGAAACAAGGAGACTGCTTGGAAGGATGTTTTAATGGTGGATAAGACCATAGGTGGTATTCAGCAGGTTCTGACCAGTTCTAAAGAACTGGTAGCAGAAATTTTGTGTAGTTCGGAATACCACCTCTGACTGGCCCTGCCCCCATATATGCTCTGCCTCCCGAGTCCCAGCTGATTGGCTGGGTCTTCTTTTGTTGCCCTGCACAGGAGAATGGAGCTGGAAAGCAGGTTAATGGGGTGGGGAGGGAATGGGGATTTTACAGTATCCTTCCCCTGCTATGCTCATCAAGCAATGCCCACAGAACCGGTAGTAAAAAAAATATGAATCCCACCACTGGACAGGACCATATAGTTTTGAGGTCCTGGACAAAAAATGAGGTAGAGAGGGAAAGAGATTTATGCCTTCTGTTGGGCTTTGAACTTGCTTCCTGTTCCTTTGGCAAGAAATGTACCCTGATTGGTTTGTCAGACTCCCATGGGGCCATGCAGGGGTAACTTTGTAGGTTGTCTTGAATGCCAGGCTTGGCTGAATCTTGCTGGTGTTGTAATGAAGGGGCTTTGGGCAATTCCTATTATGGCTTAATGGCTGTGTCCTGATTTGGATCTGAGTGAGGGCTAATCCTATCATGTCCTGAGGGTGAAGGTCTTTTGTGTGGTAGATAAGCTGGCCCAGCCTTTTGTCCTGTAGATAAGCTGGCACCAAAATATCTGCTGAGGCTGAGTTTCTATGTCCCTTAAGATTTCTATTTCTCTTTCCGGGGGCATATTCTGCCTTTTATATATTTCCTAGAACATTTCATTCTTCTGGAAGAAGGGTAGGTGCTAAGTTTCTACACTATAGAATACTTGCAAATAATTTTCTCCTAGAAAATTGAAATAGCCTAGGAAATATTAAAAAGGCAGAATATTTCCTCTAAAAAGAGTAGAAACTCAAGAAGCAGAAACTCACCTCAGAAGCAGAAACTCACCCCCATCTTTGTTAATGGATGGGCCATTAAGGCCTGGGCCAGAATACTTTACATAAGAAGGAACTCCAGGTAAAACTATAGAAAATGCCAAAAGCCCTTTCAAGGGTATAATCACCCAGCAAGGCTAGACCAAGCCTGGAACTCAGGACAGCCTACAGAGTTGCCCCTAGGAGTCTGACAACCGATTAGAATACAAGCTCCAATTCAAATCCCAACAGAGGGTATAAAACCCAGCACTCTCAGTACTTCAGCCCTTTCTTCTTGACCTTCTCACCTTGAAGTATGTGAACATCCTTCTCTGGAGGTCCAGGCCATGTGGTCCTGTACACCATTAAACCTTCCAAGCAGCCTCCATGTTTCCATTGTCTTTTTCCCCACTTGGAACTGAACCCAAAAGGATATTTCTTTCAACAATTTATAGCAGTTAATATATTTTTTCTCTACAGTAGTTTTACATAGTAAGAAATCATAGCCTTTTGGGGTCTAGAACTGAATCAGAAACTTAGCTCTCTAAAACATAATTTGTTTAACCATGGTTAACAAAATCACAATTGGCAGAATTCATACAACATGCAATTTTAGAACATACAGTTTGCAAATCACAATGGGTGAACTGATTAAGATGTCTAAGCCAAAACAAAATGAAACCCATTATGCCTTAATAGCAAGATATAAATCCAGTCACAAGTCCCTTTATGGAAATTAAGTTATGAATGCAACTTTCCTGGGCAGAAATATCTTGGCAACAAAGATCCCAGCCATCTGTCTAATTGTTATCCGGAGATTTATGAAAGTTGCATATTATTTACAGACATAAAACAATAGGTAAAGTTAGGTAGCTTTTCATTATTCTCCAAACATCTTTTTTTTCAATGAACAAGATATTGCTCTGTTTCTATTGACATGTTTATAGCATTATAAACTGTTTAGTTGCCAGATAATTTCACTTCTCTATCTAGTCAATAACTATACATTTATTTGACCAGTTGCACAGGACCAAGTTGAAGGAGTAGAGAAAGAAAATATGTTTCTGAGCAGAAGATAGATAGTATGATATCTGTATGAAGATCATTTGACTATTGTTTTTGTATTTTGTTGGATCTGCTGGTTCTAGTTCAATCTAGAAATTCAATACTCGCCATTTTTGCAGTTTTATTAGCACCAATAAATGGAGTATAGCACTGGATTTTTAAAGGATGCTGTCAGCTGATGTACCATTCAATGTATCATCTGTTCTTTAACAGCATTATTTAATGTTCTATTACTTTAATGGCTCCTTTATCTTCAGTAAGTAATCTATAAAAGCAAAAAAGACTCAGATGGTTTTCCTATCATTGCATAAGATTTTTACCAAAAAAAAAAATGGTTCCAGTGGTGTATGTGATATGATAGAATGTTGGTTTGATTCAGCAAAGGAGGGAAGATAAGGTTGAGTTATTCGAGAAAAAGATATTTGAGTAGTGGGAAAATAGAAAATGTGGTGAGAAACCCCACATAACACTGCCTTAGAGCAATGCATTAGGTATAAGCTGAAGTAGAGAAGGGCTTCAATAGGCTTTCAAGATTTTCTTACAATATCCAACCACATTAAAGTGCATTCTAAGTGTACTAGCAATATCTGTTTCCTAATTTTGCTACTTCAAAGGACTAACATTGTTTATAATGATGCCTTTTTGAACAAAGCTTCCCCAGGTTTCCTTGCTGAGGCTTACATAACCCCAACTTTAAAGGCAAGTAAAAATTCAGCTCATTATACAAACAATTTTCCCAAACCCCTTATTCAATGTTGATGCCAGCACTACCCAACAGACAATATTACCTTTGATAGGCCATCTTGCATAAATCGTTTTTATAAAAGGATAATAAGCATAATATAGTAATAGATTATTAATTGATATTTTGGACATGAATTCAGAAAAATTGGCAGCTGTGGTCACAGTTTGAAATAAATAAATGGTAACAAATTTCCAGAGTGTTATGGAGGAAAGTAAATATTGTAAAAATGGATATAGTTTCAGGATTGATTATACTGAGAAGTATTTGATTGTTTAAAACTTGGAAGTATTTTAAGCAAATGGATGAATTATTAGAGTAATGTCTCCATCCAAGCTTTGTCCTTGATTCTTCTTCTAAAAGCTCCTCAGTACAGTTGAATTGAATTGTAAAAATGTTTACTCCTGCATACGCTGTGGGTAAAGCTTTAATAATTTATTTATTTATTTATTTTATTTGTCAATCGCTTACAAGATAATAGGTATAAGTATAAACATAATTATGAATACATGAAATGGATACATATAAGAAAAATAAAAAGAATCAATAGGACAGGGGTGGTAGGCATGCTGATGCACTGGTGCACTTATGCACGCCCCTAAACCAGCTTGTGCTGTCCCAGCCAATCTATGGGAATTGGATAGTTACTTAGGAATTGTGAACTGTCCCCTTAAGGGAATGCTAGTTCCCTGGGAAATCTAATTAAAGGTATCCTGGGAAATGTAGTTCATGTCATGTGGCCACATCTGTAATCCTGATTGGTCACTAAATTGACCCTTGAGGGGTTGGGGGAAGTTTCCTCCATTCTTGCCTGGACTCAAGAACTGATAAGCAGCTTACCGCTAAATGATGGGTTAGGAAAATAACCATCTTTTACCTGCAGTGCTGATATACAAAGGATTGGTCGTTATAAAAGAGCTTCGTCACAAATGTGAGTTGTGAAGATACCTGATGTACCAATAAATGTATTTCGTTATGGATGTTTCGTGGAATTATCTATCTGCATCTGCACAGCTACAAATCCAACTCTGTGCATGAGACAAGACACTGCTGCTGAATCTAGAACATGCCCAGAAAAAGATAGTTGAAATTAACAACGGCAGAAAGCTGAATGCAAAACATGTTTGCTTTTCTTCGGATAGGAAAACACTGTTTCCATTCATTTCATAATCCTATTATTCTTGATGAGCCTGAATATCCTGGCAGTTCATTCAGGGAGCACATTGTCTCCTGATTGTCATGTACTTTCTTCCAGTCCTCTATATCAGCCTTATATTAGGCAAGGTGGCAATCCTAAATATCAATCTCTTACTTCAGGCAAGATGGTACAGTTGGCTTACAATACAAGCTCCATCCTTTTCTATGCTTGTCTTGCCATACATACCATCTTCCCTGTTTTGATACACACAAAAATCATAGATGTTTTTGATCTGATCCCATTAAATGTTTTAGACTTCTAGGGGCTAGCTCTTTGGAAAAAGTTACTCTATACTGTGCCTTTCATTTTTATGGAACAAATTAGCATCAGGCAAAGAATGTTTTTTTTCCAGATATGTGGGTAAGGATATAGATATAAATCAGGTACATATTAAGATAACTTGCCTTAATTTCAAAATTCAACCATTTCTTCTAGATTCATGTCTTGTTCTGCCCTTTTCTGACAAATACATCTCAAAGGTAGGGGAAAAAACAATTGTGCACAGAGCAAAACACAAGCAAACAATGATTTTATGTCATTCATAGATGTCAAAGCTACAGGCTACAATCTTTTTAAAGTTTGGATTCTTTCAGAAGAGACAAGAGTCAGAAGGATTACTTTTAGAAGGAACGTATGAAAATGATTTTTTAAAATTACCTGCTTACATAAGACTCCTAGTTAACCGCATCAATTTAATTATTTAAAAGGTTTATACGGCTGCCCATTTTAGAAAGCACAACTCTGGATAGATCACAACAGCAATAAAAACCAAGAAACAATAAAAACCAAACAACCAAAGGTGGCATCCTCCTCTGATGCATCCAACTCAGCTGTCAGCCTAGGAAGCCATTTTTCTTTTGGAGCTTCTAGGCTGCCACATTTAGTGCCTGGGAATTTGGGAGGGTTTTTTTTTAGGAGCACGTTTAGCCACAACAACATTCTTTCTAGGAAAGTCAAGGTCAGTTCACCCTGTACCTGGAGGGGAGTGATCCGGGATAGTCTCCGGATGGGACGAAGATATGATTGGGCCATGTGATGGACTGATGAAAGCAGGGGATGGAACTTTGATTCTCTTTGGGGGAAGGGAAAACCTGGACCTCTCACATTTGGGTTTTCCCAGATGTGCCAATATGTCATCTCTAACAAAATGGAACTTTGAGAAGATGATTGTGTCAGAGTTGTCTGTTTTGGAGATAGTTGCTTGGAACTTTGACATTCTCAAGCTGCATATTTATGACCTTCCAGAAACTTAAAAGGGTCATGGCTTGCCAGGTCTCATGTAGAACAAGGTCCCACAAGGCAAAGGCCACAATTGAAAAGGCATACTTCCTCGGTCTCACTAAAGGGCAACATTTAAGAGAAGTAACCTAGTTCCCGCTCTATCTGACATGGTGGAATAAACAGATACTCTGAGGGAGAATTGGTCCTGTAAAAAATCTGGCCCTGTGCCACATAAGCTTTATGTCAGCGTTCCAGCAAGCCTCCATTCCAATCAATAACTCTGAGACCAACGTATCTCAAAGTACCTTTATTAGGATAGTAAACTGGCACATCTGTGGAATCCCGAATCTGAAAGTTTCCAAGCTTCCTACAATTTCCAAACTACAAATCCATCCCTCTTTGGCCATCATCACATCACATGGGCCAATCATGATCCATCCAAAAGTAAGATCCTTATTTCATCCTGCACCATACTCAATGACCTTGAACTAACAAAAGAATTTTATTTCATCTGCTTAGAGCTACTCAATTGAATCCACCCCCCTCCCACTTTCGCAGGCTTGTGGCAGCGTGGAAGCATCGAATCTCAGTATGGTTTCCAAAGCTGACACTTTAAGGATGAAAAGCACTACAATGAGTTGCATCTGGAAAGATGCTAGGAGCCTTTGCAGCTTGCAAAACAGATTTGCAATGTGGGCAAAGCAAATGGCGCTGCACATACTGACCAGTTGTAACTTCAAGGACAGTCCTATGGAGAGCAGATTGCAATAGGCCAACCAGATGTAAGTGACCATAAGCAAAACTTCTCAGTTGGAATGGCACATACCATCCCATACCATCTTTTAAACACAGTCCACCTATAAAGGCAGACATTTTTTAAATTAACTTCTGTGTCCATTGTTCAAAAATATCCTTCAATATGTCCAATGTTAAAATATGTTGCTCTATGTTGTACTATTACATCAAATTTAAATATTCTTCTTTAATTTACATTCCTTGATGTTCCGATTTTGTCCAACTTTCAAAGTCCCGTTCTACCAGTATTATGTGTGTGTGTGTGTTTTAAAAAAATCAAAACAAAAGTAATTTCCTATGGGGAAGAGTCTTATATTTCCAAAAATATATTTCAAATCTATCTGGACCTTAAATCAATTTGCAACTTTCCAACATCAAAGTTGTAATCACCTTTTTGCTGTTTATCTTTTTTAAAAGTCCTTAACTTTGCATTTAAAATTTCATTCACTAAGGATTGAAGGAAGCTCACCCAGTGTTTTCAGACTTGTGGATCCAAAGGTTCTTAACAGTGAAAAGGCATTCAATGAGCAATTTCCAATGTTGCTTAGAAAATGAATTATGTGAACTCGGGGGCCTTTTGAAGGCACTGACTATGGTTTGAGCAAAATGGCTGTTTCCTGATCTCCCACAGTTCCAAAGCAACAAGAGACCATTGCCTTGTAGTCTTCTCAGGTGAAATAACTACCTGAAGCACTTGGAGTGATCTCAGGTCCTCCCCTTGTCTGGAGAGGAATTACAAAGTACTGGTCTACTCATCAACTCTTCATTCTGCCACCATTGTCGGCTTTGCTTTTAGCAGAGCCGTCTTCAGTTCACCATTTCTTCCATGGAAGTCACCACTTTCAAGTTCCTTATTTCTCCTTTTTTTTTAAATTATCTCTCGTTCTATCTTCTCGTTATTTCATGAAAACACACACACACAAACACACACATGCTTCAAATGTACTGCAATCAGTGCCTTGGTTGGCATGAACTTTGAGTTCTTTAACATCCTATTCTCCACTGCCTAAAATATTGGTTTGTAATTCCTTACTGGGATGATGGAGAACTTCATCTTATGACAGGAGTTTAAGGGGGTAGAATAAATGACAGGAAGGTATGATATTGGTGAGAATTTAAATTGTCAGATTCACTCTACTTCTAGAACAACTTTTTATTATGCCTTGCACTGTTTACCCCATTCATTATGTTTTTTTTAAAAAAAGAGAGATTTAGAACTAAATGTTCTTCGTTTGCAAGCTTCCTTTGTTGTGTTATCTTTTTCCTTCCACAAAAAGCCATTTTAAGGAGGCAAAAATCATAATTGCACACCACATGTTTTGACAGTAGCACTTTGGGCGAGAGCATCACTTCAGTTCGATATCAGATCATCTTACACAGAAGTACAGATGTAATGAAAGGGGGTAAAAATCTTAAAAAGATTTCTGGTGGAAAGGATTTTAATTGGAATCCATTCTCACTGCTAGGAGAAAACCTTAGAACAAAAGAGACAAGATTATTCAGGATATGTATTTTTAAATACATCCAGGACATTTATTCTGGAAGAAGTCTTTGATAATAACATAAGGAAAAAGAAAGATAGCTTGGCTTCCACAAATAATAGTAAAAAAGGCTTCATGGTTATTTACTTTTAATTGAAGTAATTTTAATTGAAGTAATTTCTCAACCTTCTACGTCCACTTTTTTTTTTTACAAAACCTTTAGCAGGTTTAATACCATTGAACATTTCAGAAACATGTTTTCTATCAAAAGTACATAATGACTGATCAAAATATTTTTAGCAACACGAAAACATAAAAAGTAATTTATAAAACTGTTCCTCTAATGTCAATTTAGCCCTTTGGAAGTAAGACAGCTGTCTGTAGATTTCAATTTAATTTGTACATTGTAACATACATTTATTCATGCATACATACTTTAATACACATAACACACAGCACTATCTAGCCACATATCTCTCTCCCCTCCCCCTTCTCTTTCTCTCTCTGTAGTATTGTTTACTATTACATCATTATATATCAAGATTTCTACATATAGGAATCTCTGTATACTATATTTTGAATTTTGAATTTATTTGATTTGTCAATCGCTTACAAGATAATAGGTATAAGTATATACATAGTTATGAATACATGAAATGGCTACATATAAGAAAAATAAAAGAAACAATAGGACAGGGACGGTAGGCAAATTGGTGTTCTTATACACCAATATTATATACCAGTATCAAGACATGCCTGCTTCAAATAACTACACATAACTAATCTAAATAGCAACTCTGGTGCTTCATTTTTAAAATAAAATGTATACAGGCATTTATTTCTATTACAATGTAAATTCACAGGATTAAAAGTATTCTAAGTAACATCATTCTAACTTAATTTTTATCCCCAATTCTTGCTGAGTTCAGAGTAGTCATCATGTACTATAGTATAAAGGAAATGTTACTATTCTCCTTTTCTCCAGAGGAACTTTTTAAAATTCATCCTCCCTCTAACATCACTCCATTCTGGACTTTTAAAGTGTTTCTAAGCTGCCCTTAAAATGCTTTAGTTTCAAAGTTTTCTAGTCGCCACTACTGATAAAATACTACTGATAAGCTTTCCTTATGGTCACTGCCAGAATCCCCTTGTCTATCATGCCATTGTGAGATTCACTGTGTAAACAGAGTCTGGTGAAAGTTGACTGTTGTTACATCCTAATATCTTCTAAATAAGCTGAGATTCAGCAACACAGTCAGATGTAAATTAAAAAAAAAACATTCCTTCCATACAGTATTTCTAGGAATGTAATCAGAGAAAGGTGTTTACTTTTTGAAATATCAGATTATAATCTCTACTGTCCCTACCAACATAGTCATAGCTCATGTGGCTTCGGGGGTTATAAATATTATAATCCAACATCTCTGGAGGACAACTGAATGAGAAAAGCTACTGTAGAACATACTCATTACTTACAAATCATAGAAGTTAAGGAAAGCAACTTACATAAGGACTGTGCTTTGGGATACATCCCTGAAGTGGAAAGCTCCTTATATAATATATTCAAGCAATGTCTTCCAGACTGTCAACTTCAATTTCTGTGAAGTTTGATTCTGTCAAGTAACACGGTTATGCTAAAATATTCTTGATGCTGGCATTAATCAATAACTATCACTGAAGTACATCAACCATGACAGTGAAAGAATAAAAACATTGTACACCTCTTGGAACTGTGGCTTTGTATTGGAAAAAAAAGGGGGGAATTCTAACAGCTAATGGAAGTTGAAGTAAGACAGCCTGATGCAACCTCAGAGGCATAAAGTCCCTTCCATCACTGAACCAGGGAGAAAAGAAAAATGAAATTAAACAATTAAAAAAAATGCTAGAATATTTTATAGTTACCCACTCTTGTTTATTATTTATAAGATTATAAGATGTTAGAGGCTTCAGGTCCTGTACAAAATCAAAGTGCAATATAATAAAACATCAATAAAATTCTAAGTAATAACACAGATCTTTTTCTAGCTGTATAATCTGGAAAAGTGGGTTTTATATTTTATATTTTGGAAGACTACAAGAGTAGAAGCTATTCTTGCCTTGAGGAGAGGCTGTTTCAAAAGAGGGAAGCAGCCACTGAGAACACTTGCTTTCCAAATTGTGGGTTTTTCTTAATGTAACATTTTAATATATTGGCTTTTATTTGATTTGTTAAAATAGGGTAGAAATTTTGCATTAGGCAGAAACTTGTTCATAGTGGCTGAGGAATTCTGGGAGATGATCTTAAAGTTGCCAGACATTCCTCAGGAAATTGACCATGTTACTAAGTAGCATATAGTGGACAAATCCTGCATAGTTGCAAACTCCTGAGAGTTGCATGTACTATATACCATGCAGAATTTACTTTTATGTAAACTCCCATCAAACACATTAGGGTGTGAGTTGATACGTAAGAGGACAGCAGAGAGAAGTAGAGAGTCCAACACAAACTATGGGACATTTTTGTCAGTCTTTTCCCCCAGCTATGATCTAATGTAGGTACAATTATCAATGAAGGAGACTATCATTAGCTCAGGTTTGTTCAGATTAGCACTGATAATGTTACCTAGCTTGGGTGATGAAATGTCTGCAAGAGAACAACCAAGCTCAGAAAGCACCACGGACCCCTAATGGGGTCTTCAGGTGGGATTATCCCTATATATTATTGGTGTGGGATTAATTTGAAATTTAAGGCTTTGAATTCAGAGATTGGTATGTTGTATCAAAGCTTGCCATGTTTGTATGCCATAATCTTTCAATTTTGATTTTCATATCTTGATACATTGTGACCTTCTCCAATTCTTGTCTTGTATTCTATTATCCTTTGGTATTACCCAGAGATGGTATTCAGCAGGTTCTGACCAGTTCTGGAGAACAGGTAGCGGAAATGTTGAGTAGCAAATACTACCTTTGACAGGAGATTTTACGGTATCCTTCCCCTGCTATGCCCAACAAGTCATGCCCACAGAACCAGTAGTAAAACAATTTGAATCCCACCACTGGTATTACCACATCAATTATCCACACTTCCTTCTTTTCAGCCAGTTAAATCTGCTGTGTTATGGGCCAAGACTTTATCACTTTGTATTGGGAAATCCCACAATGTTTTAGCCTGTTCATTTTCTACTATTCTTTCAGCAATATTGTGCCATAGCTCCTGCCCTTAATCAACTGCTTCTGCCATTGCTCCTGCCCTTTGAAGCACTGTGCCTCCCAAGGTAAGATCTGCACCCACTCCTTGGTCTTCTGAAAGGACCTGAAGAAATGGCTCTGCCAACTGGCATGGGGCCCCAGGTGGTTAATGGGCTAGATAAGACTCCATCTCCCTCCATTACCCCATGTGCATCTTGCTCCCTTCCTACCCATCTTTTTAAATTTTAAACTAATTTAATGTTATTATTTATTCTTTTTATTGGTTTTTAAATATTGTAAGCCACCTAGATTGGGCAAGGTGGACAACATATAAATTGAATAAATAAATAACAATATATTTTCCAACCAATTTTTCATTACTAGCACATGATAATTTATTATAGATGTTCCAGTTAATCATTTTGGTGACTGTGTTATTATTATTATCATTTTTTTCCTAAATAAGTAGTAACATTTAACTTTCTCTTATAACTTTTGGCTCATGGCTTTTCTCTCTTTGGGCATTAACTATCCATGCACTGAAGCACATAAAAAACAAAGTCCATCAGTTTGTAGAGTTAGTTTCTACCCTGAAGCACACTCTCTGCTGTGTAACTTACTCATGGAATATCTTGATCCTCAGTAATCATTTCAAATGAAGACAGAAGTATATAGCTAGACCTTTAACTTAGCTCTGTTAATAGAGTTGAAGAATATTACAAATTACATGAACTTTATTTAATCATTTAATATGTCAGACAAAAATAAAGAGGGCTCTTCATTTGTTCTTTCAACTAATTTCCCAAGAAAATGAGGTTTTCTAACTGCTCCAAATATTGTTGATAATAATGTTTTTTACAAGTCCTCATTCATGTTACAAGTACAATAGAAATATTCCTAGAGTGGAAGAGAAAGCACACAAATAATAGTAAGTAGAAAAATCATTAGCTACATTTTTTAAAAAAAAATCAGAATTGTGTATCTGCCATGCATCAAAACTTTGTGAAGAACCCAAACTGAACATGCAACAAATAAGTAGAAAAGCCCTGGAATAAAACTGGGAAAATAATTTAAATTTAAACTTTTAAATGACAATCATTCTGAAATACTTTAGCAGAGTAGTAGGAACCCATTGATAACTATCTTGTGAGCAAGCTACCTTTATTAATGAATTATTGTCAGTTCTAGAAATAAATTGCAGAGACATTACAGCATGCTGAGAATTTATCAATTATCTTGTTCATTATAAACAAATAGTGTTTACCTACTACATCCACAATCATAAGTAAGCAGACATAAGCTATATTTATTTCTGACATTCCATCGTTAGGATTTTTTAAAAAGATGTCTGAAACCTCTATATAATAAAATTACCATAGTAAGAAAAATATTTTCTGTTCTCAAAAGGCAATAAATGATGGGCTGATTAAAGATGATTAATGAGTTTATGCTTCAATGTTTTCCTTTGTTTCCTTGTTTAAAAAAGCACACACACAATGAAATATATTTATCATGTCAAAAAATTAGTTTTATGGCGTACAAATTTTATAATTGGATGAAAAATAACACTATTGCCACCCAAAGAAAGCTGTTAGCACATAAATCATTATAAAGAATCCAGCATTTTAAACATATTAGAAGATCTCCATGACTGCATAGTGATTTTAGTCTCTGGCTCCAATGTGTTTTGTCCTTTAAGTCAGACATTCAGATGAATCAAGAAGTAATTTGAAACTAACATTAATAAAATTACATTTGGTATTCCTGGCCATTTCAGCTGCAACCACAATCCTAGATATCAAGGGCAGATGAAGGTTGTACTGGTTTGCCAGTTTAATTGGGGGCAGGGGGCAGCCAAGAGCCAGCATAAATAAGGAAAATGGTATGCAAGTAGAGGGCAGTGAAATTCCCAGATGAAATTATATTTTGGGGTTTGGAGAGAAAGGTGCCTTTTTTGGTGGTTTAAACTTAAAATAAGGTGTTGTAGAGCGACGGAATAACTCAGGCAGAGACCAGGTCAAGGCTAAAAGCTTAACTCTTTATTGTAATTAAAGAGGGTTACCGCTACTGCCGCGCTAACACGGCAGCCAGCTGGAGCGGCAACAGCTGATACCGTTTGACAGCCGCCTTTTATAGCCGGCTGTCAAACGGCTCAGCCAATGGGAGCGGTCCGTGCTTCCCGCTTGAAGCACGGACCTGAGTGAAGACTCAGTCCATACACAACACTCCTCCCTCCCAGTGAGGAGCATGCGTAGTCCTTCAGATACGTCGGACGCCTGCGAATTCGTCCGGATCTTCTAGGCTCCGTCAAAGATGGCGCTGGGTTGTTGTCTGGAGCTCTCTGCGTGTTTCCAGGCGATGGAGGGGCTGCTGGACTGTCTGGAGTCGGGTCTGCACCTTGGTCAGCTTCCACATCTGGTAGGTAGTCGTCCCCGGTGGGTTGGCAACTGGTTTCGTCGAATGGTGTGGTTGCTTCTGCATGGGGTCCGTCTAGATGACCTCTGGGTGCAGAGCTCCAACGCTTCCTCAGGTGGTCCACGTGACGCCGCCAGGTCCGCCCATCAGCTAACTGGACTCTGTAAGACTTGGGACCAGTTACTGCTATCACAAGCCCTGGTAACCATAGTGGTTGCCCAGTGAAATTTCTGACAAATACCTTGTCATTAACCAGGAACCCCCTGTCTTGGCTGTTTGACCCAAGGGGAAGCAAAGGGGCATAATTTGGGTGCAGCCTATCCAAGGTGGTCCTCAGCCGGCGTCCCATTAATATTTCGGCTGGTGACTTGTTAGTAGAGGCACAGGGTGTAGTGTGTTGGCTCAATAAGTATTGGGCCAGCCTGTCATGCCAGTCAGAGGGACCCAATTTTTGTAACACCTCCTTAGCAGATCTAACTGCCCTCTCAGCCAGCCCGTTGCTGGCAGGATGGAAAGGGGCTACTAGTATGTGCCTGATGCCCAAACTTGCTAAAAACATTTCAAACTCACAGGAGGTGAATTGGGGGCCATTGTCAGACACGATAGCATCAGGAAGGCCATGTGTGGCGAATAACCTAGTCAGTGCTTTGCTGACTGCCTCTGTAGTGGTGGAGTGCATTAAAGTTAATTCCACCCATTTTGAATACGAATCTACTACCACCAGGAAAGTGCGCCCATGGAAAGGGCCTGCTAAGTCTATGTGTATCCTGGACCAGGGGTTACTTGCTTCCTCCCAGGTCCTAGGGGTGGTTACTGGTGGTAATGCCCTGGAGGCCTGGCATGCCTGGCAAGAATTTACCCAATTAGAGATTTGGGCATCCATGCCTGGCCACCATACGTAGCTGCGGGCGAGGGCCTTCATTCTCACAATCCCTGGGTGGCCCTCATGCAAAACCTTCAGTATTGAGGTTTGTAATTTGTGGGGAATGACTACTCTGGTTCCCCATAGCAAACAGCCTTGCAAGGAGGAAAGTTCCTGCTGGCGTAATTTGTAGGGTAGGAAGTTTGAAGGATAAGGGGCCGTAGGCCACCCCCTCCCTACCCAGTCCAGGACTTGGGATATTACCTGGTCCTTGGCCGAATGGGCAGCGATGTCAGCAGCAGTGACTGGAAGCTTGAGATCGTCGATAAGAAAGACTGTGGTTGCAGGTGCTGGGTCCACGACTGGCATTGGCAGGGGACAGCGGCTGAGTGCATCAGCATGGGAAAGGCTTTTCCCGGATCGATGGATTAGAGTGTAGGAATACGCAGCCAGGAAAACCGTCCATCTGGTCATCCTTGGGGACAAAATCTGGGGAGTCTGTTTAGAGCCGGATAAAATGCCTAGGAGTGGCTTGTGATCAGTTATCAGTTCGAAATGGTGCCCGTAGAGGAATTCATGGAACTTCTTCACTGAAGCCACTGCAGCCAAGGCCTCCTTGTCAATCTGGCTGTAGTTGCGTTCAGTGGAAGATAGTGTCCTTGAAAAGAAAGCTATAGGTGCTTCTGCACCATTGGGCAGTCTGTGGCTCAGGACAGCCCCGATTCCGAATGGAGAAGCATCGGCTGCTAGAATGAGTGGTAAGTCTTTATTGAATTGGATTAAGACGGCCTTTGAAGTTAACAATGACTTGACTTGTTTGAAAGCAATAGTTTCCCTTGGTCCCCAGTGCCATGGCGAATGCTTGTCTAAAAGTCTATGAAGTGGCTCAGCAACAGAAGCTTTATGGGGCAGGAACGATGCATAGAAATTCAAGAGGCCCAGGAAAGCTTGAAGCTCAGTTTTGTTTGTAGGAGTAGGCGCATCGTGAATGGCCTTAACTTTTGATTCAGTTGGGTGAATACCCTTTGCATCAATTTTGTACCCTAAGAATTCCACTTGTGGAGTGGCTATGGTGCATTTTTCCCTTTTTAGCTTGAGACCAGATTGTCTGAAACGGTCAAGTACACTTCTGACCCTTTGTAGTAATTGCTGTTGGTTGGTGGCAGATACCAGAATATCATCGAAGTAAGGCACAACGCCTGGTAACCCTTGCAGTATTCGTTCCATAAGGGATTGGAAAATTCCAGGGGCCACACTAACTCCGAATTGTAGACGTGTGCATTTGAAAGCCCCTCTGTGGGTTACTATTGTTTGCAGTTCAGCAGTTTCATCGTCAACAGGAAACTGCTGATACGCCTGGGACATGTCCAACTTTGCAAAAATGGACCCAGGCTCAAGGGAATGGAGTAAATGTTGTACCACAGGGACTGGGTACGCACTAACTTGTAAATATCTGTTTATTGATGACTTGTAGTCGGAGCAGATCCTCAAGTGTCCATCCTTTTTTAAAGGAGTTACTATGGGGGTCTCCCACTTTGAGAAGTCAGTTGGTTGCAGTATGCCCTGTTTGATTAATTTGTCAAGTTCCTTGTCTAGTTGAGGACGAATTGCAAAAGGAACTCTGCGGGGCTTCAAGCGAATTGGAACTGCCTGGGAGTCTACCCTGAAAGATATTGGGGTTCCCACGTAGCAGCCCAGGCCCTCACTGAATACGTCTGCATAGTCCCTGAACAGGGAGTCAACTTCTGAATTGTTAATGGCGTGGATTCCCCCTATGTGGAGGCCCAGGGCTGGGAACCAATCTAGTCCCAATAGGCTTGGGAGGACACCATCCACTATCACTAGAGGCAAGTGACCCTTAAACCCTTGAAAATGGACTAGGAACTTGCCTTTTCCGATGACAGGGATGGTTCTGCCTTGGTAGTCCCGAAGTGTTAGATTGCAGGCTGGAATTTTCTGTCTTGACATTCTGGGGAGTAGCTTCTTTAAGGTGTCCCATGAGATGATGGACAATGCAGAGCCGGTGTCAACCTCCATCTTGCAGGGTCTACCTTCTATAGAAACAGTGACACTAATTTTGTTAGATTTATTAATTTTTTGAATTTTAAATTGATAGCAAGTGAAACAGTCCTCAATTTGCCTGGGATATTGAATGAGCTTCTGTGGTCTTTGTGGCTGGCTGAAGGTTTTTCCTGACTGACAAATTTTTGCCAGATGGCCTTTCTTTTGACACCTTAAACATGTGGCATTCCTGAATCTGCAGGATGCTCTGAGGTGATTTCCCCCACAGCTTAAGCATACTGTTTGTAACTGTGGGGTTTGACTTATACCTTGCCTGAACTCTTTTTGATTTGCATTGGGCTGTCTGAGGCGGTTTACCTCAGTAGCCTCTTCTGGGCCAGTTTCTGAGGAGGCTTCCTCAAAATATACTGTAGGATTTTCTAGCCTGCTGGGTTTTCCCTGAATTTCAGCTGCTGAGAGTGCTGACAGCTCAGCAGCCTGGGATTCCTCTAAGGCTTGCTTAAGAGTTAGATCCCCTTTGGCTAATAAACGTCTTTGTAACTTTGGGTCTCTAACGCCACAAATTAGCTGATCGAGCAGCATATCGTCCAGGTAATCTCTGAACCCACAATGCAGGGCAGTTGTTCTCAGTGCTGCCATATAATCATTAATTGTTTCCCCCTCTGTTTGGATGCGCCTTCTGAAAGCATGGCGCCTAGCAATCCTGGAAGGCTTTGGGGAGTAGTGATTTGAAAGAATTTCCTGCAGTTCCTCCCAGGGAATAGTCTTTATAGATCTAGGGGCCAGTAAAGCTGATGCGGTGTCAAAAACCGTGGCTCCGCAAAAACTTAGGAAGTAAGACTTCTTCCTATGTTCAGAAATTTCTGACAGGTCTAAAGCATCAAGAAAACAGTCAAACCGGTTCTTGTATGACTCCCACGTCTCAGCAGCCGGTCTGAAGGGCGGGAATGCCGGATTCGCAGTCATCTTCTGTCAGCTGTGAAGTTTCTCCTCAGGCAAGTTAGAGACGGCACTTCGCGGTTAGAGTCTGCAACTCTGTAGCGATTTCAGCTCTGGGTAGTGATTTCGCTCCTTTAATTCTCTCCCTTGCCTGGCTTGCCTTTACTAGTATCCCGTCCTCGTCGCCAGTGTTGTAGAGCGACGGAATAACTCAGGCAGAGACTAGGTCAAGGCTAAAAGCTTAACTCTTTATTGTAATTAAAGAGGGTTACCGCTACTGCCGCGCTAACACGGCAGCCAGCTGGAGCGGCAACAGCTGATACCGTTTGACAGCCGCCTTTTATAGCCGGCTGTCAAACGGCTCAGCCAATGGGAGCGGTCCGTGCTTCCCGCTTGAAGCACGGACCTGAGTGAAGACTCAGTCCATACACAACATAAGGCATATACAATAAACTTGTTAATCATTTTCTTGATTTTCAATGCAAAAAAGGAAGAATTTCTCTATTGATCAGGGTTTTCCATCCAAAGACATTAGTGTAATGTCTTAGTACCATGTTTCCCCGAAAATAAGACTCTATCTTATTTGTTTTTGCCACCAAAAAAGGTCTTATTTTTGGAAGAAGTCACACACTGACTAACCTCACTTGCACGCATTGCCCCCGCCTCCTTTTTGCTGTGAGAGACCTTCAGGAATTACTTCTGCAGCTGGCAAGGCTTTCCTGAAGGCCTCTGCAGCCGATAACAGAGCTCCGGATTGATCTGGGACTCTGTTATCAACTACAGAGGCCTTTAGAAAAGCCTTGCTGGCTGCAGAAGAAATGGACTGGCAAGGCAGGTGTTGGGGTGTAAGACGCCTGGCTACAACTGTCCAAAGGTAAGTAGTAGGGCAGCTCTACCCAGCCATCCCCACCCTAGGTTAATTTTTACCCATGTACTCTAGATTGGGTGGGATCTTAATTAAGGCTTATTTTGGGGGTAGGGCTTATATTGAGTGTACGTGTAAAAATCAAGCTAGGACTTACTTTCAGTGGAGGTTGTATTTTCAGGAAAACAGGATAGGTATGTGTATTTTTGTTTCCCTGTGTAATAATACATTCATGTTTCTATCATAGAAACAATTTCTGCCACAATATGATTACACATATTGTTAGAGATTTATATTACTATGTTTTGTATTAGTCTATTTATCAATAGGCTTGTGGCATTAAAACCTAAGAGCAAGTTATCCTTTTAAATCTAACTTGGCCCTTGAAGGGAAAATAAAATATTGGGACCTGTTATACATGGAATAATGGTATGCTTCATTGCTACAAACATGACAATGGAGAAAAAGAAATGGAGGTGAGTTGGATCTTAGGAAGAAAAGGCATCTAAACCATGTTTGACAAACCATAATCATCAATAGTATTAAAAGTTTTGGAATTTAGCCTTTGCCACTGTTTCTCTCATACATACATATACATGTGTGTCAGAGGTGGTATTCAGCAGGTTCTGGCCAGTTCTGGAGAACTGGTAATGGAAATTTTGAGTAGTTCAGAGAACCAGAAAATACCACCTCTGAGTGGACATTTTGCACTATCCTTCCCCTGCCACACCCACCAAACCACGCCCACAGAACTGGTAATAAAAAAAATTGAATCCCACCACTGATGTGTGTGTGCACGTGTGTGTGTGTGTGTACTGTCTTTAACAAAGTTAAAATGAAAGTTACGGGCGTGAGAGAGAGGAGAAATAAGGCCAAGAAAAATTGATGATGAATTAATGGACTTAATATAAAAGAGAAAAATAAGTTTAAATAAAAGGCAAGCTATGACATGGTGTACAGATGTGAAAGAGCAAATATGATTTGTAAGGGTAGAAAAGTATGAAAAGATAGTTCAAGCAAGCTATGTGTAAAGAAGTTTAAGCTATATTTCCTTTCCTGTTTATTACCTCATGCCTTTAATTTCTTTCACTTATTATTTTTTAGTCCTTTTCTGTGCTATGCCTAATGTTGCTTACTCCAAATATATATGTAAATATGTCATTATCCACATATCTGCTAATAATAAAACAAGTGAATAAAAGCAGTTAAAGTCTGAAAAGGTGAGTTCAATTTTCATTTTAACCACATATTCACAATAAAGAGGGGTGGTGGTATTTCTCTTGAGTATGAAAATAGCATAGTATTTTTACCACTGGAAAGAATTACTGAAGTGTTATCAAGCAAGCTAGTAGTGAGATGAATGAATTGGTATCCCTGTGTATTTAAATGAGATTTATCTTCTTCACTTATTCTCATGAAAATATCCCCACAGCAACCTCTTTTAGTTTTTAGATCAGCTATTTATGCAGTATAGGCAATGATATCTCTAACAAAGGCCCAGAGGAAATTAGTAAGTCAGTCAGCCTCCCTTCTCTAGAGTCACAGAATCATCAATAATTCAGCAAACGTTGTATTTAATATCACATTTAGGTAATTGGGCACATTCCGCTGAAAGGAACAGCCTTGATGTCGGAAAGGATTGCAGTTCTGGTAGTGGAAGTGCCGGTTTTGCAGCAGTGTTTTTAAAGTGGTGCTGCCTCAACTAGTTTACTTATTTCTGGAAGTGCATTATTTTAAAACCGGTCATTATGTGTGTGCGCGGAGGGGGGGGAAGCATGACCTATGTGCGGGATCAGATGAAATTTTTGCTAATAGTGTGGACACAGCTCAACAGAGTGCAGCAGGCCCTTTGCTATTTAGGCTATTTAGCAAGGAGAGCCAATTACTGGCTAACAAGATTGCCATTTATTCATTATATTTGGACTCCCAACAGATACACATAGGAGATGCAACGAAACTGAATAGAGATTTGTTTTCAGATGAACAAGCAAAATTTTGCATTTTTAGTTTCATGTAGAAGAAATAGAGTATATCCAGGCAGATGGATAATAACAAGTTTAAAGACATTCCATAGTGTTCCCCTTCACATTTTTGCATATATTTCATTATCATAGTGGTGTTTTATTCTGATTTGGTTCTTTTTTTTTTTACAGACGCAAACACAATTAAACCTCTTAGGAATGTAGAAAGTTGCTTTATCTATCAACCTTCAACACTGAAATCCAAAACATAGGTCTCTTATTGTATCATGTGGTTCTCAGCAGCCCCCTATTTAATTAAATTAATAGCTATTCTGGAGGAAGTTGTCTGACAATTTTCTTTTACTATTTTAATTTATATATTATTGTTTTCATGAAAACACGCCTGTGACAGCTAAGAACCATAAACTAAATGTAAAAAAAGAATATTGTGTAAGTGCAGATAAAACAACATAAGGTAAAGATAAAGGTTCCCCTCACACATACGTGCTAGTTGCTTCTGGCTCTTGGGGGGCAGTGCTCATCTCAAAGAGCCAGTGCTTTCCGAAGACATCTCTGTGGTCATGTGGCCAACATGACTAAATGCCGAAGGCACATGGAACACTTCCCGTCAAAATGGCCCCAATTTTTCTACTTGCATTTTTATATGCTTTCGAACTGCTAGGTTGGCAGAAGCTGGGAATTAGGGATTCGAGCCACTGAACTGCCGACCTTTCTGATTGACGTGCTCAGCGTCATAGCCACTGAGTGGCCAATTAAAACCAAAATCTTTTGAAAAGACACAGTGAAAAAGTATCAGCAATAATGATCAAAGAATTTTTTTAAACTGTTGCTTTCTAACAAGGGAAATAGCACAGGACACATATGCTACTATTTGTAGCTTTTGTATTTTACATATTATTTATTTATTTATTTATTTTGTCAAAAGCTTACAATATAATAGAAATAAGAATAAATATAAGTTTAAATATAAGAAATAGGAACTAATAATTGGGCACAATAGGACAGGGACGGTAGGCCCAATTGTGTGCTTATGCACACCCCTTACAGACCTCTTAGGAATGGGTGAGGTCAATAGATGTTAGTTTGAGAGTAAAGGAGTGGGGGTTTGAGCAGATGACAACAGGATCAGATAGTGAGTTCCAGACATCATTATACTGTACTTATACTTCAGAGGTGGACAAATTTTACCAAGCTCAGAGACGATCAGTTTTCTAATACCAATGGGAAGAAGATTTTTTTTTTTTTCCCAAAAAGGAGGACTCTAGTGACTAGCAAAAAATAGCACGCACTCTCTAAAAATCCCATTGGCATTCAATCATAGAACTGTACTGTATGTAATATTTATATGCAATGCATATTGTAATTTTTTATATCCATTTCACATTAGAAGACTACATAGAACCTAGACTTTTGAGCCAATTCCAGGCACAAGAAATATGACTTTCCCTAATTTTGTGTATGTGTGTATGCGTGCATAAGAGTTGCTTTCAGAGTTTCAAAGGGAGAAAAAGACTATAGGGAAGGAATTTTTCTCAATTCCCCTGCAGAACTATCAAAACGATAACCTTTTACAGCGAGTGTCCTAAGCTGAGTTGCTATTATGCTCTGGGCAAAAAGCCACAGTGGGAAAGTACGTGCTTTGTATGCAAACAATCCCAAATTCGATTCCTCCATCATCAAGTAAGGCTGAGAAAGGTTCCTGCATGAAACCCAGGAGAACCAGTTCCAATCAATGGAGCAAGCAGGACAAAAACAGATAAATCCATCAGTCTGATTCAGGAGAAGGCAGTTGCTGCTTATGTCCCTAGAATCCTAGAGTCACCATTGACTAATAAAGGCCACATAGTTCCTAGCAATACAGGTTTTGCTGAGATAATAAAGTTCTCTCTCCTTGTGAGTCAACCCCTTTTCTCAACCAGGGCATTTAAAACACCTTCGCATTTTATGTAGCAAAACACATCAAATAAATGATAATAAGAATTATAGTATAACAACCGAATGCAGAATACATTCAGAATGCTATACAGAATGCAATTTAAAAGACAGTATCGGGCAAGAATCTTTCCATTCGAAACCAGTTAAACCCTAAACTGGCCTGAAGGAAAGATTTCACTGCCTAGGTCTCTTAACTTTGGAAAGAAAAATATGGTGAATGGAAGTGTTTCTTCTTCTCACAGGCCCAGACCTTCAAGTCATCCACAAAGCCAAAGGTGGACAGGTTCAAATCCAACAGAAGAAAATAACTTTTCAACCAATGGGTAGCCTGCAGAATGCCCCCAAAATGAAATAATGGCATGCAATTTGATCTGATTTAAGGGGTGAACTCAGGAGGTTCGTGAAAGACCAGGCTATTAAGAGCTAATAATATTGGAGTTTCTTCACTGTTTTTGTAGGCAAAGACTTTAAAATACTGGTTGCTTGCTAGCAATAACAGAAGCAGTGGTGGAATCCTGAAACCCTACATATTCTATGAGCTTTTTGAATGGTGTTGTTAACTCTGTGATAAGGATGATGGAACTATGGCCTGATCCTGCCAGATTTTTCTTTGTTATGTTATACACTTTTAAATGCCAATCAAAAATCTACAGGACCACACTGTTCCTTTAAAATAGACTGTTATAACTTCCCTGCCCTAAAAAAACCTATTTACTCCTTAATCAACTGCATCAGGTCCAGGAGCTCCCTCATCCATGTGTACACGGCAGGTCAGTGGTAGGATTCAAATTTTTTTACTATTGGTGCTGTGGGCATGGCTTGGTGGGCGTGGCAGGGGAAGGATACCGTAAAATCTCCATTCCCACCCCACTCCAGGGGACGGATACTACAAAATCTCCATTCTCACTCCACCCCAGCCGATCAGCTAGGATTTGGGAGGCAGAGAATAGATGGGGGCGGGGCCAGTCAGAGGTGGCATTTGCCGGTTCTCCAAACTACTCAAAATTTCCACTACCGGTTCTCCAGAGGTGGTGTTGAATACCACCTCTGAGGCAGGTTCACCTAAGAACTTTTTCAAGAGGCAACTGGACTTTCTGGCTTTTGTTTGAAAATGTTTCATTTCTTGTCCAAGAAACTTCTTCAGCTCTGTCCGAATGGTGTGAAATTGAAGGTTTATACTCCTTACAGACAGCTGCATAAATTCTTCCATTCCCCACCATTCAGCCAGAGCTGAAGAAGCTTCTAGGATGAGAAGTGAAATGTCTTCAAAGAAAAACCAGAAAGTCCAACTGCCTCTTGAAAAAGCACCTTTGGGACAACCATTGCCTGGATGACTAAGAATCTCCATAGACATTTCACTTGAGAAAGTACAACACCATAAAGTACGAGAAAGGAAAAATCTACAGAAATGCATGCAGGGATCTCTGAATCCACAGCTACGCAGTCTTGCAAGAATTGAGACTAAGTCTGTACTACTCCATCAGCCCACAATAACCTCCAGATATCAGTGCAGACCTTTGACAGCATCACCCAATTGTCTGGGGACCGAGATTACAACTGGGTAACATCTGTGCATTGATTTATACCTGACCCTGTGCCATTGGATAAGAAGCCTTGTGTGCTAGTTAAGGAAGAGTTAAGTAGAAGCTCAGACTCTGATGAACTCACGAAGAGTGCAGGACTTATTTGGATGAGTCATAGTTGACTTTAAAGACAGTAAATATTTAGCATTTGGAAGACAAGTTAAAATTATACTAACAATCATATTTAGGAAAGTTGGATTTTTCCATTCAGGAACATGAAACCACCATAGTGAATCTATTCTATTTATTTATGCTATCAGTTTTAACAAATTGCATTTTAAAATGATGTAAAACTTAGTGTATCATAAAAGCTAAACAACTATGTGAATAACTACGTTGATAAATATATCCTGCCATGAAAGCTTTTGAAGATGCTGGATCTTTTCCTTATATGTTCCAGTGCTTCTATTTTGCTTTCCCAGCCTCTGCATTTGCTAGCAGAACTTATGACGACATTACATTCCAAGCCTTAAATATAAACAGTTTAATCCCCAAGGAACTAAGACTGGTTTTGCTCTATAGATTAACTGGCAAGTTTGCTGAGGTTTGCACAGATGCCCTCCACAGTGCTAAGCATGTAACTTCCAGGATATAATAAGAAAAGGGAAAACTTGAGGTGTTCCTAAAAGTTGCATTGTTTGGAGGGAAAATGCATGGATGAAATTGCATTTTATGTTTGAAAAGAACATGCATTTCTTTTATGGAATAGCTCGAAAAATCTTTAAAGATGGATGGAGACAGAATACATTTATTATTTATATTTATTATTATTATTTTGGTAGCTTCTAACCATGATTGCTGCAAACCAGATTTCCCATCATTTGGAAGAAGGGAAGAGATTAAAACAAGAGGGAGGTCTTCTAATCTAATCAGCTACTCAAGCAGGAGACCCTACACCATTTCAGACAATTGACTGTCCAGTTAAAACACTTCCCTACCAAAATCCAGTACTGTCTGCATATATGGGCGCAGTGTTGGGGTATAATCTGGGATGAGTTTGAGCTGGTAACTCCCAAAAAATGAACAGGGTTCATTGTACTGTAAGCTCAATCAGTTGTTTAGTGGATCTGGGCCCCACCCAGGGCACAATAGTGTCCAGGGAGCTGAGCCACAATTGGGTCAAATCTTTAGTGTCGGTCTCTCTGGAGAAGAGCCAATCTGGTATAATGGGGAAGATATTGTCTTAGAAATCAGGAGACTGAGTAATAGTAATTAGGTATGACAGCTGACTGGGTGACCAGTAATTCTCTCTCATCCCAAGATTGTTGTTATGGGAAAAATAGGAGGAAGGAGTATTAGGTATGTCTGTCTTCTTGAGTTATATATTAAAAAGAGTGGATAAAGGAGGGAGGAAGAGGAAGAAGAGGAGGAGGAGGAATCCCCTATCTTGAAAGGGATAATGATGCACTCTGTCCTTGAGAACCTATGCTTTGACCAAGAGTTTATGATAACTATCAACCAGTCTCCAACCTTCCCTTTTGGGAGAAGGTTGTTCAGAAGATGGTTGGTAGTCAGTCTGCAGTTGATCAGAGGAACCTGGAGAAAATGAATTATCAAGGTTTCAAATCAGGATTTTGCATTGCTATGTGAGGTTATCCATCAGTTTGGAAAAAAAGGGCCTTGGTGGTGCAGGCTGTTAATCATCTAGCACTTAGCTCAATTGCCTGCAATTAGTGCAGGTTCGAATCCCACCAGGCTCAAGGTTGACTCAGCCTTCCATCCTCTTGGGGTAGGTAAATTGAGGACCCAAGATTATTGGGGGCAATAAGCTGACTTTGTAAAGAATGCCGCTTGGGGGGGCCAAAAAGCCCTAGTAATAAGCAGGCATATACAATGGAATGAAGGCTATTGCTGAACACTTAGCATGGTGCTCTAAAGACTGTAAGCCGCCCTGAGTCTCCGGAGAAGGGCAGCATATAAATATATGGTAACATTTAAAAAAAAATATTATCAGTATGCTGATGATACCCAATTACAGCTTTCAACACTGAGCTAGCCAAAAAAGGTTGTTAGGGTTCTGTCCTTGTAGGTTTTGTCAGAGAGGAACCATCTCCAACTTAGTCCTACCAAGACTAAATCAGTGGTGGGATTCAATTTTTTTTAGTACTGGTTCTGTGGGCGTGGCTTGGTGGGCATGGCAGGGGAAGGATACTGTAAAATCTTCAGTCAGAGGTGGTATTTGCCGGTTCTCTGAACTACTCGAAATTTCCGCTAACGGTTCTCCAGAACTGATCAGAACCTGCTTAATACCACCTCTGGGCTGTGAATGTTTGAACCTCAAGATCTGGAGATATTCCATCTTTGACTTTGGATGGGGGTCTTCTTTGACTCGACGCACCTGTTTGAAGAGCAGGTGCAACTCTGGTCAGGAAGGCCTTTGCACCACTTCATATGGTGCACATTTCTTGGATTATGGACCCCTTCAGTCACTAATGCCCTGGTCAGCTCATGACTTAAATGCTGTGTTAAGGTGTTGGAGTTTTAATAACTAACCAGTTGCTATAAATACTGATGCAATGAGAATGAATCAGCAGGGTTATTACCACTTTAAGAAGCTGTCAATATAAAGGTGGCCATGAGAGGGCGTCTCTCTCTCGCCTCATCCAGAGTAATTAAGACTGATTGCTTGCCTAGTATGTGCCTAACACGTATATTTATAGCAGTCTTTAAACCACTTTTAAAAGACAAAGCTTCCATGTGCTGGGTTCCCCTCCCCCATTCCAATTTCACTGGGGTGCTCAAATGTTATTTAAAATCACTAATATAAAAATAAATTCTAATAATACATTTTGTTTACCCTTTAAAAAATCCCTTGTTTGCCACAGTCTTAAAAAAAGACAAAACAAGTTAACCACATCATGATTGACAGTTGAATCTGCAAAATGAAAACAATTATTTGTTTGAAAGAAATCTGAGTAAAACCATTTGCACTGACATTTAACTCATTTCTATGATTACTTGTTTTTTTTTAAGTTCCATCAACCACTTTAATATGACAATGACCATTTTAACATACAAGCTTTTCCTTATAAAATCAGAAACAATTGTTTTTCATATCAAAATGTTTCTAACAAAGATGGAATGGAAGTTTTAAATGTCACGACTTACTGTGTAATAGTGGGCATATTTTGCATTTTATACTTACCTCAGTGGTAAGTATAGCCACTAACTGCCCATGGGTTTAAATAAAATGATTCCTTTAACCATAATGTTCCTGAAACAAATATATATTTGTGTTGCTTTATTCACAGATGGTTTTCTTATTAATTTATGAAGAACCATATCCTCAGCCACATTTTTTGTAAAGTACAGTATATGAGTCAAATGAATTTTCCATTTGAAACAACATTATAGAATGTGGATTAAAGAAGAAGGTTATTCTAAAACTAAGGTATTGAGTCAAATCTGGTGCCAACCAAATTTAAGCACTCTGACCAACTATAGTTCAGCAGAAGTAACATTTTCATGAGAGGATAGAAATGGATTAAAATTTGCTCTTGGTTAATGAAGAGCTCATTTATATAATATATTAATGAAATCCTTTTTCCTATCTTTTTAGTTAATTTTCAATTAGCTGGTACCTAAATTTGCTAATACTGTAAGTTTGCAATAAATCTGCCTATAGCAGGGGATATATTGTATATCTTACTATTCACTAACTATCTGTTCTTCTGGGACAATTTAAGTCCAAGATTTAAAAAATTATTTAGAGATACATTTAAAACTGGTCCAACATCCTTAACAAAAGAAATGAAATATCTTTGATGGGATTGAACTCATTATTGGAATATACTACAAGAGCTGCATTGAATGTAAAGAATTGTTACAGCTGTACAGAAATACATGATACCAAAGATGAAAGCCTTCTTGAAAGTATTTGGGTCAATATTAGAAGAAAAAGAAATGAAGTTGCTATTGGTCTGTACTACAGACCACCCAACCAAGCAGATGAAATAGATCAACGTTTGCAAATCAGTTAGGAAACACACCATTGTAGTAATTGGGGATTTTAACTTTCCTGACATCAACTAGGAAACAAAATCTGAGGAGAATGGGAGATCAAATAAGTTCCTGATGCACCTAGCATGAAGAAGGAACTAGAGGGTCAGCAATATTGGACTTAATTCTTACTAATACGGATGAAATAATTGAGGGAATGGAAGTTGTAGGAATTTTTGTGGAGAGTGTCCATGTTATAGTAGAATTTACCATAATACAGGCATAGGTAACTGAATAAAATCAGACAAGTGTTCAAGATTTTATTTATGGTAGGTGTCACCGAAACCTGGTTGGGCCCAGAGGGAGGTGTCCCTCTGGTTGAGATGTGCCCACCAGGTTTCCTTGCATTTCACCAGCCTAGGGCTCAGGGAAGGGGCGGTGGGGTGGCGGTGCTTATAAAGGAAGTCCTTTGTCCTAGGGAGGCCACTGTCCCTCAGACGGCTGGCTGTGAATCTCTTTTTGTGAAGTGGGGGCAAGGGGTTCAGATGGGTCTTTTGTTGACGTACCTGGCTCCCTGCCACGTCTCATCGGCCCTACCCGGACTCCTAGAGGTAATAGCCGGGCTGGCGGTTGAGACCCCAAGGCTCTTAGTCATGGGGGATTTCAACCTGCCATCGCTCGGTGAAACCTCGGGGTTGGTCCGGGAGTTCTTGGCTTCCATGACGGCCATGGACCTGACCCAGTTAGTTTCTGCCCCCACTCACATGGGAGGTCACATGCTGGACCTGATTTTTGTCTCTGGGCAGTGGTTGAATGACTGTAATTGGGGGGATTTAGTTATTACACCCTTGTCATGGACAGATCATTCCCTCCTTAGGCTGGATTTCTGTTCCGCTACCCCCCACCGCAGGGAGGCGGAGCCACTTAGATGGTTCCGCCCCAGGCGCCTAATGGATCCGGATCGGTTCCAGAGGGAGCTTGGGCCATTTCCTGAATCTCTGGCTCTCAGCTCGCCTGGAGACCTGGTGGCCACCTGGGAGGGGTCGGCCGCCGGGGCCCTAGAGCGAGTTGTGCCTATGCGACCTCTGACTCGGCACAGATCCCATTTGGCTCCGTGGTATACGGAGGAGCTACGGGAGATGAAGTGCCGAAAAAGACGTCTTGAGGGCATTTGGAGGGCGAGCCATTCTGAGTCTGACCGAACACAGGTGAGATCTCATATTAAGACTTATCTTGTGGCGATAGGGGCGGCGAAATCTTCGTATTTCTCCGCCCTTATTGCATCAGCAGAAAATCGGCCTGCCGCCCTGTTTAGAGTGACCCGCTCTCTACTTGAACCGAGAGCGCGGGATGACCTCTTGCAGGGTAGAGCGGAGGAGTTTTCCCGATTTCTGCATGATAAAATCGCTCAGATTCGGGAAGGGCTCGACTCCAATTGGGTGGTCCCGGGGGAGGTGTCCGGGGCAGGTCTTGAGAGTGTTATCTGGGGGGAGTTCGATCCTGTGACCGCTGAGGGTGTGGACAGGTTGCTGGGGGGTCTGAATGCCACCACCTGTTTATTGGACCCGTGTCCTTCCTGGTTGGTTTCGGCCGCCATGGAGACGACACGAGGCTGGCTCCAGGGGATTGTCAACGCTTCTTTGAGAGAGGGGTTGCTCCCTACCGCCCTGAAGGCGGCGGTGGTGCGCCCCCTCCTCAAGAAGCCTTCCCTGGACCCAGCTATTTTAAACAACTATCGTCCAGTCTCCAACCTTCCCTTCGTGGCGAAGGTTGTTGAGAGTGTGGTGGCACGTCAGCTCCCCCAGTACCTGGAGGAAGCAACTTACCTCGATCCGTTCCAATCGGGCTTCAGGCCTGGACATAGCACTGAGACGGCATTGGTCGCGTTGGTTGATGATCTCTGGAGGGCTCGTGACAGAGGGTTCTCCTCTGTCCTGGTCCTATTAGATCTCTCGGCGGCTTTTGATACTATCGACCATAGTATCTTATTGCGACGGTTGGAGGGGTTGGGGATTGGTGGAACCGTCCTCCGATGGTTCTCCTCCTTCCTCTCTGACCGTTCGCAATTCGTGTTGGCGGGGGGGGAGAGGTCCACCTCTAGGCCCCTGGTTTGTGGGGTGCCTCAGGGGTCGGTCCTTTCTCCCCTCCTGTTCAACATTTACATGAAGCCGCTGGGCGAGATCATCCGTGGTCTTGGAGTGAGGTGTCATCTGTATGCAGATGACACCCAGCTGTACATCTCCACTCCGGACCACCCCAACGATGCTGTGGGGACTATGTCTAGGTGCCTGGAGGCCGTGCGGGACTGGATGGGCGGGAACAGGCTTCGGCTCAACCCATCCAAGACCGAGTGGCTGTGGTTTCCGGCGCCCCGATATAGCCAGCTGACACCTTCGCTGGCTATTGGGGGGGAGGTTCTGCCCCCCACAGAGAGGGCTCGCAACCTGGGAGTCCTCCTGGATGTACGGCTGTCGCTTGAACATCACATCGCGGCCGTCTCCAGGGGGGCGTTTCATCAGATCCGTCGGATCTACCGGTTGCGGCCCTTCCTGGATCGGGACGCCTTGCGCACGGTCACTCAGGCCCTTGTCACCTCTCGCCTGGACTATTGTAATGCCCTCTACATGGGGCTCCCTGCGGGGAGCATCCGGAGACTCCAGTTGGTGCAAAATGCAGCCGCGAGGGTGATTATGGGGGCGTCGCGTAGCGCCCATGTGACGCCTCTCCTGCGCGAGCTGCATTGGTTGCCGATGGCTCTCCGGGTTCGCTTTAAGGTTCTAGTTTTGACCTTTAGGGCGACCCATGGCATGGGACCAGGTTACCTTCAGGACCGCATTCTGCCAACGTTCTCCAACAGGCCGGTGCGTTCCCACAGGGAGGGTCTGCTCCGGGTGCCGTCGGCCGCTATGTGTCGTCTGGCGGCGCCAAGGGGTAGGGCCTTCTCTGTGGGTGCCCCCGCCCTCTGGAATACTCTGCCACCGGAACTTCGTACCGGCACGGACCTGAGGGCCTTCAGGCGCGCGTTAAAGACTTGGCTCTTTGAGCAGGCCGGCCTGGGCTGAGATAATGATTTTAAATTTGATCTCCATTTTTAACTTTAAATTGGGTTTTAAGGGTGGGGGGGGGGTTTCCTAATTTTAGTCTGCAGCTGATTCAAATATTTAATTACTTTTTAACTTTTGTATTTGTGGGGTTTTTAGACGAGCTGTTCACCGCCCTGAGTCCCTTGGGAGAAGGGCGGTATATAAATGTAATTAATTAATAAATAAATAAATAAATAAATAAATAAATAAATAAATAAAGATTTTAAGAGAGCTAACTTCAACATACCAAGAGATAAAATATGAAGGAATCTCTGGATGAAAATTCTAGAGGGAAAATAAGTTCAGGGTGCTTGGAGATCTCTGTAAAGCAAGATAATACAGACCCAAACAAAAACAATACCAGAGAGAGAAAAAATAAGAGACACCAGATGAAACCAGTACAGTTGCACAAAGAAGTCTCTGACAAAGACAAAGGCCTTTCAATACTTGAAGAGCTGTCATGGAGAAGAGGGAAGTTGATATATTCTCTATTGTACTTGAGAGCAAGACAGGAAGCAATGGGTGGAAGCTTACCAGAAGGAGAGCCAACCTTTAAATAAGAAATGTTCTGATAATGAGAGTTATTAATCGATGGAACAGCTTTTTCTTCTCAGACAGAATTGTCATGCAAATGCTATTCCAGTCAAGCAAAGAAAGAAAGTATCTTAATTGAAGATTGCTAGCTGTAATCTGATTTGTGAGTCAGTCCTGCCTGGAGTTTGCCTGTTGGAAACAACTGTCTAATCTCTTGCCTCCAGTGTGTCAGTCTTGTGAATCCTGCTCATGAAACTCTGACCTAGGAGTAGCTGTCAAATTTGACTTGGCTCTCTGAATTTCAGAGTGGAACTTGACTTCTCTTCTGCAGGCTCCTGTTAAAAGAAAACTACCCAGCCAAGTTTTCTTTCCTAGACACTTAGTTTATTTACATTCCTTCCCTTATCTGCTGTTATCTGTTCACCTTAGTTATATTGCTAGCAATGACCACTAACAGTGTGTTATCATGATGGGGCTATTGATGATCTCCTTATTTTCAATTCAACTGGACTGGCTTTTCCTCACCATTTGATTACCTGCAAATTAAACCTCTTTTTTCTCCTATTGCCACTAGCTCATGTTATCACTATTGCCATGTTCTATTCCAGAGGTGTCAAACTCACATTGTCACACCAGCATCCCATGATGTATCGTGACTTTTCCCCCCTTTGCTAAACTGGGGGTGGGCGTGGCCAGCGCCTGACGCATCCGGCCCTCAAGCCACGAGTTTGATAGCCCTGTTCTATTCCTTCTCCTAAGTATGTGAATCCTGAACTGTAATCCAGAGCAGTAGTACTGCTCAAGTTTGTCAAATGATCATTTGAGCCAACAATTCATTGAAGCTTTTCCTTAGTGGCCTTCTGAAATCTAAAGCAGTTCTGGACAAGTTGATTTGAGGGAGTTTATCTTGCCATCTGTTTATGCAGCTGTCCCTCAAATGCCTGCCTCTCTCATTGTTCCTTTCACACTCATTCATATGTGCATCCGATTTCACCATCACCTCCTCCTCCTTTTTTACTTCCACTGCAGTTTACAGAATGTTATATGATACAGGTTTTAGAAAAACCTAAGAAATATAAATAGCAGGCAGCCAATCCAATCAATGGCATAGTATCATTGGAAGCATACCACCAATAAAGGCACAGGTTTGATAAGACAAAATAGAGCCGAACAAAGATATCATCAGAGAACTT
This sequence comes from Bungarus multicinctus, assembly GCA_023653725.1. Taxonomy (NCBI): domain Eukaryota; kingdom Metazoa; phylum Chordata; class Lepidosauria; order Squamata; family Elapidae; genus Bungarus; species Bungarus multicinctus. The sequence continues at coordinate 39,737,896 of CM042842.1, read as the reverse complement.
TTACACCATGTTTAGGCACAAGTGAGGGGGGGAAACAAATCAACTCTTAAACTGAGAAATATCTCATTCTTGCTTTCTCTTCTCTTACTAGTGATTATATGCTTTATTTCTGTCATCGATCCCTTGCGATGTAACAGGTAAAATAGCTGAAGCCCCGGATAAACTAAAGTTATACTCTGACCTTTGTTTTACGAAGACCACAGCCTTCTTGTCTTCTCTCCTAAGGGCAAAATGTTTTCTGCTTGTTAATAGTTGACCTTTATTTAACCTCTGCCAATATCCTGCAGCAGGTTATGCCACTGTGTCAATTTCTTAAGGAAGGTCCTATAAATACGTGAAAATTAACATAAGATAATGATTACTTGTTTAAAAGTGCTGACACTGAGTCAAAATGATAAAAATTTTGCCTGTCTTGGGGAATTTTGGATTATATATTTTGCAGGGGGGAAAACTTTGTGAAATGTGTATAGCTACATGTATATGCATACAAAATATTCTCCCATGATCATCTTTAGTGTTCAATACATTATTTAATTAACCCATTTGTTGTGTTATCTTTGTCTTCTCTTGCAGCAGGTTGATGAAAATGAATCCCCACCAGATCCATGGAACCCATGGTTAATTATGAGACAAAAAGATGTAAGGCCCTCAACTCTTCCACATTCTGTGCCATTGACCAAGCCAGGCTTGTTCATCTGCTTTCAGAGATATTTTCTCACCCCCAGGACAAGAGTGCCATACAGAGTCATCTTTACAATTTGCTACCAAGTATATTTGTTGTTTATTCTACCAAGTTGTTCATTACTTTTCATAAAGATCCATTAGTATTATGACCTAAGGATCATGGCCAGTTCAGGGATTTCCTTGGCTTCTCCTGTGTTCTCACAACATTCTAAAGAAGGAGTGTCAAACTCACGGCATCACATTGTTGTCATGTGATGTATTGCAATTTTTCCCCTTCTCTAAATCGGGGATGGATGTGGCCAGTGTGTGATGCATCCAGCCCATGGGCTGTGAGTTTGACACCCCTGTTCTAAAGCATAAATCAATTACACAGGCAGAGTTTGTATAATATGCTAGATTAAAGTAGAAGGAAACTTTTGGGTGGTAATGCTGATGGTTTTGAATTGTACAAATGCAGCAACCCACATCCCATAGACATCCTCCCAAATGCTTTCCTAGACCCGTTTCTTACTAATTCCAGATCTTAATCTCCTGGTGTTTTGTTCCAATCTGAGTACAATGAAAAATAAAAGACATAGAAGTTTATATAATACCTACTGTAGATTATAGTTCCCAATTATAAGCCCTATAAAATTATAAGAAGTTTGGTAGCATCTTTTTGGAGTAACAAATTTTATTAACAGGCATAAACTTTAGGGAACTACACCTCATTTCCTCAGATGGTCATGAATGCTTATGCCTTTTAATAAAATATTCTGAACATATCCTACCAAATTTTATCTGATTTTTGGCTACCAACAGCTTTCTTCCAACAATAACTATAAAAATTATAGTGTTTTAGTAATATACCGCCCGATGTATGTTTTAACACTATTATACCTAGAATGCAAATATCACTAGGTAAAGGTTTCCATGTCCAATCATATCCAACTCTAGTATGCGGTGGTCATCTCTGTTTCTTGGCCAAGGGAGCCAATGTTGTCGAAAGACATTTTCTGTGGTCATGCGGCTGGCAAGGCTACATGCCAAAAGCACACAGAATGCTGTTACCTTCCCACAGAGGTGGTACCTATTAATCTATTCTCATTTGCATGCTTTCAAACTCCCAAGGTTGGCTAGAATCAATAGAAATATAGCAATCTAATATTTGTTGCCATGTACTGATTATCTGAATTTGTATAGTCCCCAAACAGTAGTTGTTGTTTGTCCAACTCTAAAGTAATGGATGTTCAAACTTTTGGTTTGCCAGGACCACACTGAATGAAGAAGAACTGTCTTGGGCCACATATAAAATATATAATATAGTAAATGTATATAAATATTGCTAAAAATCATATCATAATGTTAAAAGTTTATGATTTTGTGCAGCCACATTACTAGCTGTCTGAGGCCACAAGCAGCCCATGGGATGCAGATTGGACATGCCTGATCTAAAGGAAGGTGGATCATATTTTGTCATGAGGCACAAAATATATATTGTATTGGATACTCTGAATAGCAGCAATATCTCTTGTACTGAAATGTTTTCATTTCCCATATTAATTAGAAAGGAATAGAAAACATTTTGTTGTTGTTGTTAGTTGTGAAGTTGTGTCTGACCCATCACGATCCCATGGACAACTCCAGGCCTTCCTTCCTCTACCATCCTCCAGAGTCCATTTAACCCCATGGACAGTACCAGTGGTGGAATTCAATTTGTTTTATTACCGGTTCTGTGGGTGTGGCTTCATGGGTGTGGCAGGGGAAGGATACTGTAAAATCTCCAGTCAGGCGTGGTATTCACTGGTTCTCCCAACTACTCAAAATTTCTACTACCGGTTTTCCCAAATTGGTCAGAACCTGCTGAATACCACCTCTGGACAGTACCAAAAGGCAAAAAGATATGACATTGGAAGATGAGCTCCTCAGAAAACATTTAGAATTTGCTAAATGGTCCCTTCACTATTGTTAATGTTGGTAGAACTTTAGGGAATTAATGGAAAATTTCAATTTTTATACAACTTTGTCATCTTTTCAAGAACCCTGACCTTTGTTTCCTTCTGCAGCCTTAACCATAGTTGATATTCACAATAAAGTGGATATTAGCTACCCCTTTGTCCGTTTTAGAATAGAATAGAATACTTTATTGGCCAAGTGTGATTAGACACACAAGGAATTTGTCTTGGTGTAAATACTCTCAGTATACATAAAGAAGGAACATTCGTTAAGAATCAAGAATCATAATGTACAACACTTAATGATAATCATAGGGTACAATCAACAACATTTTCTTTTTAAATTAATATTCATTTTTCACAATTCTGTACTATCCATCTTCCTCAAAGAGAAACTCTGGGCAATGTACAATTAAAAAGTTAACAGTATATATCAAAGGTGAAATTTTTAAGAGGATGCAAGAGATTAAAATTAGGCAAAAGGCAAAAGGATAGCTTTGGAGCACTAATGAGCTTCATGTTCCCCTGAGCACCACATGCAAGGCTGCAGAGTCATCTCTTAACTCCTTTTCAGAAAGCCAGGAAAGTGGTTGCCTATTTCATCTCTAGAAGAAGAATATTCCACATAGCCAGGACATTTTTCCTGGACTCCACCAGCTGAAATTTTTTAACTGATGGAGTCTGGAACATACCTTCTCTGCCTGATCAGGTGGGATGGGGTGATGTAATGGGATGAAAACAGCTCTGTAGGTGTTGGCTTTGTATGTGATGTAGAACAGACAAAACGTAAAATCTTCACATGCAGTATCATGATTTCCACCATCACAACATCTTACAGGTGGATGTCCCTGAAAAAGAATCTCCTATCCCTTGAATTTATGATCTCAGAAAGAAATTAATTTTCTAATCAAGCAAAAAAAAAAGAAGAAGCATGAAATGTAACCAGATAGATTTACAACTTTGCCAGGGATTCTGAGGCTAATCAACAAAATAGGGTTTTACAGAGACATTAATTTTATTTTATGGCTTTGTGTGCAGAACACCTCTCTGGATTTTTTGTTGACCTCTTTTAAAATTTTCAAGGGAAATATTTTACTTTCCAGGTTTCCCTCTTGCATGAATGCTTTTTTTAAAAAAACACTGAACGTTTCTAATGATGGAGCAAGATTATAAGAAATACCATAATTATTCTTGCAGTCCTTTTTTTCTTCAATTAGTATTTCTAATCACATTAGACATGTTTTTAGAATCCAGAGAGGATGCCTGATCCCTACAGCTATCGTGAACCATTAACTTTAATTAAAATTTACAAGTCTAATGTTGTTACATCTGCTAAAAGCATTAACTGCCATGTTAATTACCAAAAATGTTAATGTTGCGTTAAAATATGAATGTGTTCCCTTTTGACAAATCATCTCTGCTTCCTCTACCCCCACCTTACTGGAATGTGTCCTAACATGGCAAAGTCTGAAGAACAGCAGGCACCTAAACTATGAACAAAATAACTAAAATCTTTTTTTGAATATTGAGTTTATTAGACCTGATTGCCTGAGTAGAGGATCTGAGAAAAGGTCGTATCTAAATTAAATATACATTTTTTGCCTCTGATACATTTTTTTCATAACTTTGATATATTCCAAACATAAACTGCATACTAGTATTGCCTATGTCCAACAATAGTGTTATATTTTGCAATTTTTGTGCAGTGCACATGATATATAAGCTTTAGGTTTGAATTTTTCAGTTGATTTGGAATATTCAAACTTTGAAAAAAGGATTAAATCAGTATATCTTCTTTTATATGACTTTCAAGATGGATGTAATGAATAATTTATCTAAATTGGGATATAAGGGAAAATATTTTTGTAGAATTGATATTCAGGAATGAATGCACAACATGTTTGCAAGAGACATAATCCCCTTTTCCTGAACTTGCATACAACCTCACAATGCACTTGTAAAATATATACAAATGTGCTTTTAAAAAAATTCAGTAAGCTTGTTTCAATTCAAGTTCAGTGCAAATCAGCAATCTGATTTGAGCCATAACTTAACTTTTAAATTCTAATTCTTTTGTCCTTAAATATTGGCTTATTGTTTCAAATTGAAGAGCAACATTATAAAGGAAAACACAAGAAATTAGATTCCTTTTTTTAATTTCTTTTTCTCTAAACTATCAGGGCTCTTTTATACATGTCCCTATGTCACCTAATTTTCCTTTGATTATTCCTCATTTAATGGCTCAATTGATGCTCAGTTTCCTGTGTATTCTTTTGAAATGAGGCAGAAGCAAATCTAATTTGTAGTATTTGACCTGCACAATGGTGTTTACATACACATGGAAAGGAATCCATCGAGGTACACAGCAAGAAATTAGAATGCCCTGGCCTCAGCAAAAACCATGAAACAGGTTACTTGGTTATTTGTACGAAGGACATACATCAGAATCACCCCAAGATCTCAGTGCCCAGATGTCTCACACTTTGGCACAGAATACCAAGGTTAGAAATGGAGTGTTATTCATGTTTATCCAGTTATTGATCTTATTCACTTAAATGAAGAAGAATTAACAATGTGATACACATCCTCAATTTAGTAGCAAACAGTAAAAATATAAATATAGCAGTAAAAGACAAAGAAGCCCTCTTGGGACCAGTGGTGGGATTCAAAATTTTTTTACTACTAGTTCTGTGAACGTAGTTGGATGGGCGTGGCAGGGGAAGGATACTGTAAAATCTCCAGTCAGAGGTGGTATTTGCCAGTTCTCCAAACTACTCAAAATTTCCACTACTGGTTGTCCAGAACTGGTCAGAACCTGCTGAATACCACCTCTGCTTGGGAGCCACAGACATAGAGGGCTCTGGTGGGCTCCCCTATACCCTCCTTCCTTGTCCCATTCTCCCAGCAAACCTGGTTGTATTTAGTATACATTTTGTGACTTTTTAAAACATTAAGAAGGGGTAATAACTATAGCTGGGCTGCAGAAATTCATCTTTCAGTAGATGGTAGCATAAAGAAACAGTCAATTCTTGGTGGCTAAAGTATATTTTAAAGCAGTAGAGGAGGGAGGTTTTCTGATTGGAAAATGGAGGAGCATTTACCTCTAGGTCTAAAGGTGGGAACTGATAATTTGAGTGAGTGAAATGAGGAAAGATCCTTATGGAACTCAGGCCCACTATTGCTATTGTTGTAGAGCGGCGGAATCACTGAGGCAGACAACCAGAGCAAAACTTCAGCTTAACTTTATTAACAGGAATAAAGGGTTGCCGCGGCTGCCGCGCTAACTCGGCAGCCAGCTATAGCTGCAACAGCTGACAGCTCCTTTTATAGCCAGTTGTCAAACAGCATCAGCCAATAGCAGTGGTCCATGTTTCCCGCTAGAAACACGGACCTGAGTGAAGACTTCAGTCAGTACACTCCTCCCTCCTAGCGAGGAGCATGCGTAGTCTCTTAGATATGTCGGGCGCCTGCACAGATGGCCAGATCTTCTTGGGTCCACTGGAAATGGCGCCGGGCTGATGTCTTCTTTCTGTCATGTGGCTTCCATCGATGGTGAGGTTGGCGGATCGCCTGGAGTCTGGTCCCTGGTCAGCTTCTTCTTCAGGTAGGCTCTCGTTACACGTGGGCTGGAGGCAGGCTTCCTCAGGCAACGGTGGCTGTTCTGCATCAGGACCGTCTAGATAACCTCTGGGTGTAGTGCTCCAACACCCTCTCAGGTGGTCTAAATGGCAGCACCAGATGCACCCATCTTGTAGCTAGATTCTGTAAGACTTAGGACCAGTTACTGCCACCGCACGCCCAGACAACCACAATGGCTGCCCAGCAAAGTTCCTGGCATACACTAGGTCATTTTCTAGGAACCTCTGCTTTGGCTGTTTGACCCAAGGGGAAGCACTGGGGAATAATTTGGGTGAAGCCTGTCAAGGGTGGTTCTTAAACGGCGCCCCATTAGGAGTTCAGCCGGTGACCTGTTTGTAGAGGAACAGGGGGTTGTGTGCTGGCTCAGAAGATACTGGGCTAGTCTAGAATGCCAGTCTATGGGCCCAAGTCTTTGTAGGACCTCCTCAGCCGACCTGACTGTCCTTTCAGCCAGTCCATTACTAGCAGGGTGAAAAGGAGCTATTAATATATGTCTGATTCCTTTGTTGGCTAGGAAAATCTCAAACTCACATGAAGTAAATTGGGGGCCGTTATCGGATACAATGGTATCAGGGAGGCCATGCGTGGCAAACATTCTGGTCAATGCCTTAGTTACTGCTTCAGTGGTTGTGGTGTGCATTAAAGTCAGCTCCACCCATTTGGAAAATGAATCAACTACTACTAGACATGTACACCCATGGAAAGGGCCAGCCAAATCAATATGAACCCTGGACCAGCGGCTCCCTGCCTCTTCCCATGTCCTAGGGGTGGATGCTGGAGGAGAAGGTCTGGTGGTCTGGCATGCATGACAAGCATTAACCCAGCTAGAAATCTGGGCATCCATACCCGGCCACCACGTGTAGCTGAGAGTGAGGGCCTTCATCCTAACAATGCCCGGATAGCCCTCATGCAGAACCTTTAAAATTGAGGTCTGTAGTCTAGTGGGGATCATTACCCTGGTTCCCCACAGCAAACAGCCTTGCAATGAGGAAAGTTCCTGCTGGAGTATTTTGAAGGGTAAGAATTCAGATGGATAAGGGGTTGTAGGCTATCCCCTCCCCACCCAGTCAACGACTTGGGAAATTACCTTGTCCATGGCAGATTGGGCAGCAATGTCAGAAGTGGTGACAGGCAGCTGGAGGTCGTTGATCAGGAACACAGCATTGGTTGGTGCAGGATCCTCCACTGGAACTGGTAGGGGACAACAACTGAGGGCATCTGCGTGACTGAGAGTTTTGCCAGAGCGATGGATCAGAGTATATGAATAAGCAGCCAGAAATAATGTCCACCTGGTCATTCTTAGAGACAAAATCTGAGGCGTTTACTTATTGCCTGATAAAAGTCCCAAAAGAGGCTTATGATCTGTGACCAGTTCAAAACGATGTCCATAGAGAAACTCATGGAATATTTTTACTGAAGCAACTGCAGCCAAAGCCTCCTTATCAATTTGGCTATAGTTACGTTCAGTGGAGGATAGTGTCCTAGAGAAAAATGAAATGGGTGCTTCTGATCCATTAGGCAGCCTGTGACTTAGAACAGCCCCTATTCTGAAAGGTGAAGCATCTGCAGCTAGTACTAATGGCAAATTCTTGTTGAATTGTATTAAGACAGCTTTAGACGTGAGCAGTGATTTGACTGCTTTGAAAGCAAAAGATTCTTTAGGACCCCAATGCCATGCTGTCTGTCTATCCAGGAGCCTGTGCAAAGGCTCTGCAATTGAAGCCTTATGTGGCAAAAATGAAGCATAGAAATTTAGAAGTCCCAGGAAAGATTGGAGCTCAGTCTTATTAGTAGGAGTGGGTGTCTCATGAATAGCCTTTACTTTAGATTCTGTTGGGTGGATACCCGAGGCGTCAATTGTGTAACCTAAAAACTTGACTTGTGGAGTGGCAATGGTGCACTTTTCTCTTTTTAACTTAAGACCTGACTTTCTAAAACACTCAAGGACACTTCTGACTTTTTGTAGCAATTGAGTTTTGTCATTGGCAGATATTAGAATAGGGTACTATGCCAGGTAGCCCTTGAAGTATCCCTTCCATTAGTGACTGGAAAATTCCAGGGGCTACACTAACCCCAAATTGGAGGCGTGTACACTTAAAAGCACCCCTGTGTGTCACTATGGTTTGCAATTCTGCAGTTGCGTTATCAACAAGGAACTGTTGATAGGCCTGTGACAAATCTAGTTTTGCGAAAATGGAGCCAGGCTCAAAAGAATGGAGTAGGTGCTGAACAATGGGGACCGGATAAGCGCTGATTTGTAAATATTTATTTATTGTGCACTTGTAGTCTGAGCAAATTCTTAAACCTCCATCTTTCTTTTGGGGTGTCACTATTGGGGTCTCCCATTTAGCGAAGTCTGTAGGTTGTAATATGCCTTGTTTGATTAATTTGTCTAGTTCCTTGTCAAGCTTAGGGCGGATTGCAAAGGGTACCCTTCGGGGCTTTAAGCGAATTGGAACTGCTTGTGGGTCTACGTTGAAAGATATTGGGGTTCCCACATAGCAGCTTAGGTCCTCGCTGAATACATCAGCATATTCCCTGAATAGGGAGTCCACTTCAGAATTTGCAATAGAATGAATTTCACCTATATGGAGGCCTAGGGCGGGGAACCAGTCTACTCTCAATAGACTTGGGAGGGCGCCATCCACCATCACTAAAGGCAAGTGACCCTTAAAACCCTGAAATTGAATTAAAAACTTGCCTTTTCCGATGACATGATTCTGCCTTAGTAGTCCCGTAGAGTCAAATTGCCCCATGAAATGATGGACAGTGCAGAGCCAGTGTCTACTTCCATCCTGCACAGTTTACCTTCTAGGGAAACAATGACACTAATTTTGTTAGAACTTATTTTTGTCATTTTGGCTTGGTAGCATGTGGAACAGTCTTTGATTTGTCTTTGGGAGTGCATGGTTGTCTGAGGCTTTTGTGGCTGGTTAAAAGTCTTTCCTGCTTGACATATTCTTGCTAAATGGCCCTTCTTTTGGCATTTTAAACAAATGGCATTTCTGAATTTGCAGGATGCCCTGAAATGGTTGCCTCCACAGCTTAGGCAGGTGGGCTGCGGTCGTGAAGGTTGATTTGCAACTGGCCTGTATTCCCTTTGACTGGGTCTGAGCTGCCTAAGGCGGTTTGTGTCAGTAGCCTCTTCAGAGCCCTTCTCTGTGGAGGCTTCATCAAAGTGAACAGCTGAGCAACTTTGTCTAACTGGATTTCCCTGTATTTCAGCTGCTGAGAGTGCTGACAGCTCAGCAGTTTGAAATTCTTCTATGGCTTGTTTTAAGGTTAAGTCCCTTTAGCTAGTAGCTGCCTTTGCAGCCTTAAGTCCCTGACTCCACAAACCAGCTGGTTTAACAGCATGTCTTCTAAATAGTCTCTGAATCCACAATGCAAGGCAGCTGTTCGTAGTGCTGCCATGTAGTCACTAAAAGATTCTCCCTCAGCCTGGGTACATCTCTTAAAGGCATGGTGTCTGGCAATTCTAGAAGGCTTAGGGGAATAATGATTGGAAAGAATTTCCTGCAATTCTTCCCATTGAACAGCCTTAATAGAACGTGGAGCCAATAATGCTGCTGTGGTGTCAAATACTGTGGCTCTGCAAAAGCTTAGAAAGTAAGACTTTTTCCTATGGTCTGAAATGTCAGCAAGGTCAATGGCATCTAAAAAACAGTCAAACCGGTTTCTGTATGATTCCCATGTCTCTGCCGTCAGTCTGAAAGGTTCGAAGTCATTGTCTTCTCAGCTGTGCCGCTTCTCCTGAGGTGATTTGAAAATCGTGCTTCGCGAACAGTGACAGCAGCTCTTTAATGTCTTCAGCTCTTTTTGTAGTGACTTCGCTCTTATGTCTCTTTGCTTGGTTTGCCTCTTATAAGTATCCCGCCCTTGTCACCAGTGTTGTAGAGCGGCGGAATGACTGAGGCAGACAACCAGAGCAAAACTTCAGCTTAACCTTATTAACAGGAATAAAGGGTTGCCGCAGCTGCCGTGCTAACTCGGCAGCCAGCTGGAGCGGCAACAGTTCCTTTTATAGGCAGCTGTCAAACAGCATCAGCCAATAGCAGTGGCCCGTGTTTCCTGCTAGAAACACGGACCTGAGTGAAGACTTCAGCCAGTACACAACAGCTATAGCAACAATAAGGAAGAAATAGCAATGTGGCCCCCTTCTATCCTTTCTCCCAGCCATCTTCACTTGCCATTGTTTGGGGGAAAAGATTAGTGACTGACCTTTCATATTATTTATAGATTCCATCTACTTACAACCAAGCAATATTTGATGGTATAGAATATTCTACCTGCATTTGGGTCATTTAATGTAATAAGTAATAAGTTCAAAAATGAACATGTAGGATTTGGGTCTTTTTATGTTTTGGAAGATACCAATATCATTTTCTTTCAGAGTTATTTTTGATCTCTAGCAAAAAAAACGCAGGTTACTATTTATCAGTAGTTTACATTTTGGGATATTTTAATGATTAAGAATGGGAGAATTGGGATAATTATGTGCACTTCCCAGAGTCTAATATTAGATGGGAACAATATATAAATGTTGCAAAATAATACATGAATAAAATCCTCCCCCTATCTCTGTTCAACCTCCCGGAAATGATAATTTCACGATGCTGAATCACGAATGATAAATGTTGTCTGTGCACAAACCCTTAAATAGTTTGATCTCAGAGTAGATGTTGTCTGTCAAAAGTATAATTAACACAAGCATACTTAAATCCAATCTCTCTTTTTTTATAGAGAGGGATCAGTTTAGTTGACTCACAGAATGCAGTGGGCATAGTGTACCTTGACTTTATCAAATTTCAGCTGGCAAGTATTCAGCAGTCTTTCAGGAGATTCTAGTAAAGAAAAGGGCAAAATGAGGGCAAAAATATTATTATTATTATTATTATATAAATATAGAACTGGTTCAATTGTCATATCTAACAAGCATGTAGGGAAGAAGAATCAAATGGTATAGGGTATTCTATGACTGTACAAAGATACATTATTATTGAAGGACATCAAATTTATAGATGACACAAAATAGAAAGGAAGCAAACTTAGATGACAGTACTGAGTTTCAGGAAGATCTTGGTAAGTTGGAACAGAAACTACAAAATTCATTTCAATAGGGAGAAAAAAAGCCTTCTATATTTGGATAGGAATCAAGACCGTGAAAATAATATGGGGGAAGGAGGAACCATATTGGATATCAGAACATGCAAAAAAACATGTGAGTGTCTTGACTGATTACCTCAGTTGAATATTAGCCAAGATGCAAAATACAGTGCAATGCTAGATTGCATCAACACAAGTTTAGCATCTAGATCAAGAGAAATTATAATTCCTCTTTATACTGCATTGACCAGACTGCACCACTGGGCTATCTTTGTTTAGGAAAGACATTGACAAACTACGGTGAGTCTAGAGGATAGCAGCTAAGATGGTGAAATGAGGGAAGAAAAAGGAATGGCCAACTTAGAGGAACAGATTCAGATTTCTTTTATTTGACAATTTTCTTGGTTGCAGCTCTTCCTCCTATTCTTGTGCCCAGTACAGCTTCTCTAATTGCAGGTCCCTCTCATGCAGTTCAATTCAAAGAAAACAACAAGGAAGGACATCTTTGTAGATGAAAGTATAAGAGAGATTTTCTAATTCTGGCCATGTATACATAAAATAAATAAATAAAATGATCATGAGTCCTATGAAGTAATCAGAAATTATATCTGTAATATTAGGTTCTTGATGGGTCAGATAGATATGTTGATATGTACTGGCTTTTTATTAATAATTTGAAAAGTTTCCTTAAAAATCAGGCAAAAATGCCCAACAATTTCAGACAGATTGTGGCCCTTTTTCTACATAGGCATTCCAAATTTTCTTTTCTTTATGGTGCATAACCAGCTAATGCGTTAAAATATGAGCTCCTTATTTCTCCTAAAAAACAATGAGGATATCATAATGTAACTATTAAAAGTAAGATGTCAAGTCAGAAAGAAAGTGATTGTATAATCTGACAAGCCATAAAGAAGATCTACGAGCAAAATTAAGGTTCAGAACCCATAAATAAAATAATGTGTGGCAGGAAATACAATAATGTTTATTTGCAACTAACTGAAAAGTTGGGCAGCATACTAGATTCAATCTAGAAAAGATGTTAACAGACTTATGTTTAAAGATAGTGTTTTCCATGATGTTTAAAGATGAGATACTTTTTAAACACTTAAAACTCCACATTGCACAAAATAGAACATACATGTCTACAAACCATTTTTTCTATACATTGGATGATTCAGATTTTTAAAAAATAATTTTCTGGTTCTATTTATTTATAGATTTATTTATTTATTTATTTACATTTTTATGCCATCCATCTCTCCTGTAAGGTGATTCTGGGTTGCATATATTTATCAGAATATACCTTATGATATTAAGGATGGGTATACCCAAAAAGTGTCCTATGACTGTAGTTTCAAAGAAAAAAAATGTAAACCCAGAAGTACATTGTTCCACCTATTTGATTGGTTTTTTCATGAATACTTTTTTAGAAAAAGTATGACCCCAAAAATAAACTAATTTTAGTCTTCTGTAATTTTCAAATGATGATAGATAGATAGGGAGAGAGGGAGAGGGAGAGACGGATGGACAGACAGACAGAGGAGAGAGAGAGAGAGAGATGGAAATTTAAAATTGAAAATATATTTCAATAATATTTAAATTAAATAAAAATATAGTAAACAAGACTGAGATCAGAATGCTCAGTTGTCCAAACACTAACGATGCTGAGAATATTGTATAACTAACAGTGCTGATATATTGTATAATTACAGAACTGAATATAAAAATCTGAAATGTGATAAGTATGTTCCAAGAAACATCGTGTACTTTGAAAACCTAGAAATGGGATATTTAAATGCTTCCTACACAAAATTGAAACTACTCCAGCTGTTACAGTATTTGAGAGAAACTGTTGAAGAATAATAAGCAGTTTATCATAGATTTGCTGCTGTGAATAAAATCAGCCAAAATATACAGAGATGAAACACAAACCTAAGAGAATTCCATTGCTTCTTCATCTACTTCTAGCTTTGAATTCACGGAAGGAGATAAATGTAAAGTGGCAAATACTGATATTAAACCTGAAAAAGCCACAGGCCTGGGACTCCCCCTTTTGCCTAATTGGGGAATAGAAGATTTAAAAGACCAAAGAAGAATTTTGCTTGTACGCTACTGGAGTTATTTCATAGTAAATGAATAAAAATGTGAGGGGATGTTCACAGAGTAGCCCATTGTTCATATTTGCTGCTATAAGTCACAGTTAGCACTTACAACGTCAGCCTCTGTTGTTTCTAAGATAAAACTGGTTCTTTGAAAGTACCTCTTATCCATAGTGCCTGACTAACATTCACTGGATGAATTCACCGCAGTGAACTTGCTTTGCATTTAACCGGCCCAAAGGCAATTTTTGTAGGGGCTTAATGCAGCATATTTCCAACTGAAAATTGTATCAACAATAGTCATTATTATTTTAAAAAATGGAATACGTGTCTGAAAAATAGTTTATAATTGCATGCCAGAAGGCAACTCACCTCCTGGGCTTTGGTAAGCTTGTGTACAGTTCATTGCCTATAGCAATTTGTATAAAATTAAGTTTGTGGGGAAGAAAATGATCTTTCTCAACACCACTAAAGAAAGATGACTCACTGCTTGGTATCAGCATGTAAGCTGGATACAAACTTTTTTAAGAACAGCACATTCAAATACTTAGCTAAATTATCATAGAATAATAATTCCTTCAGTTGAAATGATTGGGTATAAGCATTTATTTACATGGATCGTTCATATAGCCCTACAACTACAATGGATGAGGTCACCTATAACACCAAGCTATAGTCAAACAAGCCACTTTTTGCTGTAGTAGGATGTGTAGAGAGTAAAGAGGATGACCTTGAGGGAACAGACAGAAGGTCTGTTACCAAGGCAACAAGTTGATGAACATTGTCTAAGCCCAGGTGAGTAGGAAAGATTATGAAAACAGACAGGGTTCCCTCCCAATTCACATGAATATAAATATAAAAGAGGGAGTGGGAGACCCATTTAGATACTGCAAGATTCTGTTCCTACAGCCAATCTTAATAAAAGTAGCCTTTGTTGTATTTGTTTCTTGATCTGATCTATTTTCTGATAGGGATGACAGAATGTGACAAAGGCAGCTGATTGGGATAACATTCTGATGACTGGGACCCAAAGCACATGGTGATTTGTGGAGACAAAGCATCATTCTCCTAGTATACTTGAGGAAGAGATGAATGAGACATTATAAGTCATATCACCCACACATAATAGCTGGCATGGTTGAGGGAGGAAATATATTTAAATGGTGGCATCAAACAACCCAGCAAACCAAACATTTTGCCTTTTCCTCCCAATCAGTTTTGTGAACTCCTTTTAATTCAATATATTGTGAAGTTTTGTTGAAACAACTATATATTCATGCAGATATGAGAACAATTGGAGTTGCAATGCACACAAACGTGTATAAAACAAAGTTAAAACCAACCTTCCTTTTCAACCAATACAGCTTCTTCTAGAAACAACAGTAAAAGGGTAGCCAATTTTCACAGGAATTGTTGCTTGTATGTACATTTTCTCCAGCCTATGCATTCCAATTCACATTTCTTCGGAACAAGCAACACAGCCAACAATCACTGCATACGAAACTGCAGAGGGGAATCCTCAGCCCCTTCTACTTTCTACTAGAAAAGCTGACATACTTTCCATAGAAGACATAAAAGGTTTATTTTATTGTGTAGGAAATGTTAAAGTTAATTGTATTGTTCCCATCCAGTCAAATGCAGAATGGTTTTAATTGACTGGGATTCCTTGAAAATACCCATTAATTAATACTTTAGGTAAAACTGTTTATGTCAAGCACAGACAATGGAACAGAATGGTTTTGTTTTACTAGGAAAAGGGAGCTTGCTATATATACAATGGCCTTAATTGATTTGGAGTGAAAAAAGTTGTAAATCTTACTACCTTTAGTGGAACAATAACCAGAAAAAGGGACATCAAAATGACAGCCTTAAAGGAGAAGTATTCTTGAAGTTTTGTTTTTAAGATTGATTCGGTTTGGGAAATTGTCAATCAATATTTATTATTTTATGGATCCCCAACAATAACAAAATCAACCTCCAATCAAAACTATGCCACTTGTTCAGGTTGTCGGTTTTGTAACAGTTATTTTTCTCAACTTGAAAAGACTATATTAGTCCAGTCGGTACAAACGCTTCTCATGTAACCCTGAGCACAAGGCAAAGTTTGCAGCCCCAGAGAAGAGAGTCAGTTTGGTGTAGTGATTAAAGGCATCAGGCCATCAGTTTCAGTTCTACCTTAAACACAAAGCCCACTGGGTATACCTGGGCCAGTCTCCCAGCCTTAGGAAGGAGGCAATGGCAAATCATTTCTGAAAATCTTGCTAAGAAAACTGCGTGGACTTATCCAAACAGTCATCAGGAATCACAACTGACTCACAGGAATAGACACACAAATACACAAATCACTATAAACAGAATGTAGGTTGCAGTCTAATAATGCAATCCAATATACCTTTTCTCGGCAGAAAGTTCCAATTGCAACTATAGGTTCATAGTTTTTGCTTGACAGGAACAACCTCTCCTTGCCTTTCCTATTTTAAAAAATTGAATGAGCAGTCCTGATGTAAATAAAACTGTTTTAGGACTTTCAAATTAATACATGGAAAACCTTGCATTGTTAACTGAACTGAGGTAGATTTGCCCTAAATACTTTAAGGCTTTCTATATGCACAACAAACCTTTCCTGCTACAAACTTGAGCTTATTTCTACATCTGAATCACACAACTTACAAAGAGAGAGAGAGTCAGCATAAATCAAATATGTTATGTACATATGCATAAATAGGCATTAGCATTCCCTCAAAAGCTTTTCTTCTTTTTACAATAGTTAATAATGAATATTAATGACTCTAACATTTTTGTAATTAAATTTCTTTCTGTCAAACTTCCCAAACCATAAATATAGCTTTGTGCTTCTTAAATTTTATTGATTACAAGGACAGGAAGAGCACAATCAAATAATCATGCATACTTATTTAAAGCCTGCTCTAAGATTCTTATCTTTCATTTGCAACTAGTGGGTCTCCCAGTTACCCTCTATCTCCAGTTTGAACCATTATCCTCTTTTTGATTAATTTAGGGCAACTAATCTAGTCTACGGATACAAATAAGTGCTTAGGCTGCAGTAAATATGCCCCCAGAAGAAAAATGACACCATTTACTCCTGGTGAAGTTAACAATGGGTTGTAGTCTTTATTAATTTATGTTCCAGCAAGGGTCAAGGATACAGTGGTGTCCAACCACTGTTTGGAATTTAATCTGTTCTAGGAGCTGACACTTTTTTCTTAAAAGTCAGATCCACAGCTTGGATCTGTGGTTGGTTTTGGATTTAGTGATGTAGAAGATTCAGTGATGCTCCTAGAAATCCAAGAGTAATATTGGCTTGAAACACCTAGTTTTGGTTGGTGTGATACCCGTGCTCTTTCCTGGAAGGAGAATTTGGCTTATGTGCTCTAAGCCTTAATCTGACTTAGTTTACTGTAATAGATTCTGAGCATGCCTCCCCTTGAATGCTATTTGGAAACTAACAATAATATAAAGCATGGTGACTAAATTGCAGGGTATCTTTTCACAGACATGATATTGATTTTCTGCGTCCTATTCAATGTACAGGTTAAAAGCAGGGTACGCTTCTTTCCATATGAATCTGCCTATTTGCAATCATTAAAGAGGCTATGGAGAGTTTTGTTAGTCAGGATTTAAGTCAAGATATCTTCTGTTCAACACTACATTTATAAAATTCTTTTTTATTTTTTACACAGTTCAGATTAAGTTTTTCTTTATGCTTTAAACAGTGAATGTTTCATCATTCAATTCATCTTTAAATCATTATAATATATTTTCCATTTTATTATGTTGCACTTTCAAGTTCCTGATTTTAATTTACTGGATATTTTAACCATGTTTTTTTTTCCAATGATGCAATTTAGTAACTTATTTGCTAACTTATAAATGCATTTTCAGGTTTAATTAGGATTGTCAAGTTTTCACAGTGATTGTGAATTACATGCAAGCAAGCAAGAAATTAACCCAATGTCAATATTTCAGAGTTGTAACTTTAATGGTTTTTGATGCTATGTTGTGCTGGGTTGGTTGATTGAATAATTGATTGTGTGCCATCAAGTCATTTTCAGCTCTTAGTGACCACATAGATAAGATTTTTCTCCATCTATACCTAACCTGTTCTTTCATGTCTCCCAATGGTAGACTCATTGACACTGTAACTGTAGCCATCCTGAGGCTACCAGTCTATTATTAGGCTATTATCATAGAGGTACAGAAAAACAGAGATGCCAGCATGTCTACTGAATTGACATAGACAAAGGCTGCTTTTCTAATTTTATTCCTCCAATAAAACAATGGGCTAGACTCAATTGTACAAAGGAAATTTGTGTTCAGTTAAAATTATGGGATGCTTCTTAATGATAAGAGAAGTTCAATGATAGAACCAAGCATGAGTGCCAGCTTGGGTTCAGAAGAATCTGGGCTGGAGGATGATACTTTTGAGGCACCAGAACACCAGGAATTGTTGATGGGAGCCTTTCCAGAGGCCTCAGATAAATGTCAACCTCTGAAACAGCCCACCAACCTGAGCCTGAAAGAGTTGGGGAACTTGACATATCACGTGCAGAACACTAAGCAGAGCAAGGCATAAAGCCCTGCTTTCAAGGGCATTCCCATCCTTGTTTGCCCACACCCGTGACAGATTCCATTTAATAACTATTACTGCCAACAGTCTCTTTTTGGAAAGAATTTCTCTGCTTATTAGAACTCTGTACATTGGTCTCTTGAACCTATTGCCTGTAAAAACTCTGCCCCTTCAAACACAGAGGAACTGATGATCTACATTTGGACTCTTGAACTTCTGGATCATAATCTGACTATGCTTTTGCTTTCCGTACTTGAATTCCAGCCTCTTGAATCTTTGCAGACAAGCTCACTGGAGACTGACTTTGTTATTTTGTGCTTGCACATGCATGCCTTCCTTGCTTTTACTTGGAAATGCACAAACCCAAAGTAAGGTTTTGTAATCAACCTTCTTGATAGCTTGGGACAAGACACCCATTTCCTAAAGATGTGGTTGGCTCTTCCTTGCTGAAGATCTTCCCAAAAAGCTTACTATGGATGCTCTAGCTCTAAATTTTCTGCATCAAGGAAGTTGGACCACATTAACTTACTTTATGGGTCTACATCATTCTTAGAATAAGAATGCTACTATCTTTGTCAATACAATATATGGTCACTTCTGCCTAGCAAAAATACTTTCAATGAAGAAAGATGGTAAGAAAAGATTCAGATTAGCTTGGCAATCATTGTGTACTTCAGCTTCCCTCCCTACTGTCAATGGCAGGAGCTGCCAACTTCACTTAAAATGGGGGAAACACATTCAGGGCCAGGGTTATGTCTAATTATTCTTTCAAAAGTTGGAAAACTGTCCATTACTTGAAATTCTGTAAGCCACTCTAAATTTTATAAAATGGTAAACAGAGTGACCATGTAAACATCATCAGAAGAAACTCTGGTTCTAACATTAGGCAAAGTGTGGTATGTTCCTCAGGCAGGGCATTTGACATATAGCTAATTACTAACAAATTGCTATTTAATTATTTTTGAAGTGTGTAGGATGCCAAAATAACTTACTTAGTTTGGGATATTATAATGTTTAATGTAAGTGGGAGAAAGAAGCTCTATTTTGGGGTTCTGCCCCGGGTAGCAAAATATCCAACTATATACCAAGAAACGAACACATACAAAAGACTCAAATCTGTTGTTTAACCTCCATAATCCAAGACCTTTTGCTTGGAACTTCCATATCTAATATTTCTTCTAAATATCATTATTACTTTTGCTTTTAGTTATCTTTTTATAAATTGTTATGTGGTACCTAGAATTATTAAAGATAGGTGGGCATATACATTCGGTAGACAGCTAGATAGATATAGAATAGATAGATAGATAGATAGATAGATAGATAGATAGATAGATAGATAGATAGATAGATAGATAGATAGATAGATAGATAGATAGATGATAGATAGATGATAGATAGATAGATAGATTGATGATAGATAGATAGATAGATAGATAGATAGATAGATAGATAGATAGATAGATAGATATTGATTATAATTGGATTGATTCAGTCATCCCATTTTAGGTTCAAGCATCGACATGGTTCTCATTCATTGTAGCTTTGTGCTTTTCTGCAGCATCTTTTCCTCTCCTCTGCCTACCTTATTGCTTCTATTTTTTCTCCACTCAACCTCCTGCCCTTGCTTCCTGAAGTGCATTCCCTAATTGCATAAAATCACTCAATTAGTATTATTGCTATATTAAATTACACATGCTAATTTACCAGCAATATTTTGCATTTAAAAAAACATAAGAGTTCAGAAGAATGTAGTATTACTTTGACACTGTTATATAGTGTCCTTATTAACAGGGACACCACTTAAAAAGATACCCTCTTGTAGTTCAAAACACGATTTGTTTTTTTTCATTTAATTTCATTCTTTTTAGAAAATGAAATTGTTATTTAAACTGTGTGACAATGTGGCAGTGAAACAATTCTAGTTGTTAGAGAAACTTTCTGTAGGTGGCAGCAATGCAAAAGAATGGCATTTCCTCTCTCCTTTATGTTTTAAATTCTCATTTCTTTATCATTGTACCAGTTAACAGTGTGTTTATAACTCCTGCACGCTGCTATGCTGCAATTGCTGGGTAAAACTTAATGCGAACACATGAAGCTCTACTTTGTCTTTGCAAACCGCCTAGGACACTTTCAAATGGAAAACCGAAATGGAAAACTGATCTATGCTGGCACAACCCCCACTCACTAACAGAGGGAAAAGATGCAGATACAAGAGAACCAGACCCCCAGCATCCTTGCTTCTGCTGGCTCTATCCCCAGTCTTGCTGAATTGGGTGACAGTCCTGAAGATGCTTCTACTTACAATCCCTGAAATGGGAATAAAATTCTGTAGGCAACTGGGGATATTCAAAATAGTACCATACGTCTCTTCCTCATTGTTTGCCTTTACTCAATCAGCTGAACATCAGTATAGTACCAATGTCTACCTCCATGTGCAATTTATAGAAGACAATTAAAAATGGTTTAATTTTTAATATCTTTAAAATATCCATTCTAGAGGGAGGCAAACTGGTACCCACCAGAGGTTTTGGATTATAGGTTTTATAATTCTGGCTATTGATCATATTGAATGTTGATAGAGATTGGAGTCTGAAACATAAGAAAACCATCAGGTTATCTGCCTATATCAGTGGTCGCCAACCAGTGGACCAGTGACCATTGGTGGTCCTTGAGAAAATTGTGGTGGTCCACAGAGTAATATCACCCCCAAAGCACCCCCTAAAGCAATTAATCCAGGCTGCTGAGGAACACAAGGCTGTGCCACCCACGTGGCCTGCAGGAACACAAGGCTTGCATTGCTTGCATTGTAAACAACACAAGGTAGTGAGGGGAGGGAGGAAAGGGGGAAGGGGGAAACTTGCTCCACTTGCCCACGTGTCTCGTCTGGTCACTGGGCTGCTTCTTTCTGCTTCTTTCCTCTTCTGCTTTTGGCTGCACGCAAAGAAAGTAGCAAAAGTCTTTCTTTCTCTCCTCCAAACTCCACCAGAAATGAGTCTTTGGGACCCTGCAAGGCATCTTGTTCCAAGAGTCTGCACAGGTGTGACAAGTCTCATAATGACTCATTTCTGGAGGAATTTGGGGGAGGAATTTTCTGCTGCTTTCCTTGCATGAAGCCAAAAGTGTCTTTCTCTCTTCCCCTGAGAATGGAGCTGGAGACAGTATCATGTGATCCAAATAAAGAATCATCAATTGGTAGGAAAATGGGGTGGGGAATTTTCCTGCAGTTTTTTGGGGATTTTCCCAGGGTCTCTGGTTCATGGGTTTTAAAATTATGAGTTTGGTGGTCCCTGAGGTCCAAAAGGTTGGTGACCCCTGACCTATATCATAATCATCATCATTGATTTATCACTGTCCAGGTAGAACATTTATATCAGGAGGAGGATAAAGTTCGGGTTAAGCACTCAAAATTTCTCATCTGAAATAATGTTAGCTGTTATTGATTTTATTGATATCAGCATCCAGCCAAATTGAAAAAATTATTTAAATCTCAATCAAATCAGCTATCTGTAACCTCTTATTTTTATCCTACTATGGTATAATTTTATTTTATAAATTATTCTGGGAAGGTTAAATCAATAAAAAAGAACTTCCAAAATCATTCAGCATATTAAAATGCAGCAACATCTGATGTGTATGTATGCATGCATGCATGTATGCATTTATATATGTATGTATATACAGTATTTTAATAGCAGGAACAGACACTGAATCTCGCTATTGGACAAAGATGCAATGGCATGCCTCAAATACTACATATTCCAGTCAAAAGAATACTATCTAAAGTTTGTCCCAAAGATGATTTTTCAAGAGGCAACTGGACTTTCTTGTTTTTCTTTAAAGATATTTCACTTCTCATCCAAGAAGCTTCTTCAGCTCTGACTGAATGGTGGGGTATGGTGAGGTCCATTCCCCACCATCCAATCAGAGTTGAAGAAGCTTCTTGGATGAGAAGCAAAGCATCTTCAAAGAAAAACAAGAAAGTCCAGTTGCCTCTTGAAAAAGCACCTTTGGGATAACCATGACCTAGATGGCTAAGAATCTCCATATATATTCATCTAAATTTTGTTAAGTGTATGTGCTATATTCTAACAGCTTCTGGAAAGTAAACTTTGAATTTCTTGAATAATTTGATTGTAAGGTATTCTCCAAAGAGTAACTGCCACAAGAATAGGGTTAAGTTCAGATATTTCTTTTGCCTAATCACACTTATATAAGCCTGAGGGAAAGTGAGCCCTCAGAAGGTCTTTATATAGTTGCTTATATTTATATTCTTCCTGGAAAATATAAATCCAAGTTGCTTCATTTACAGCTGGGTTTTTATTTATACATTACTGTAAATCATCATTCATTCTTTTATAAGGAGCTCAATAACTTTTGTGTGACTCTCTTTTTTCCTCACAAAAATAGCTATTCCTACCATGAATTAGACCTAGGAAGTTGATTCTGCATGTCATGAAAGGGCAGCAAATTATTGCTCTTTTGTTTGTCTCAGACCACAAATTGTTGACTGTCAACATATCAAGTTTCTAGAGTATGTTAATCTCTGAGACAATGTCTGACCCCAAATCACCAGAGAGCTTCCTAACTGAGCTGGCTTTAGAAATTTGGCTTCTTGGCTCTCAGTTCAGAAGAATGCCAACTCAAATATGGTCTATATTCTTTTCAGACTGCAAAAACCTTGCCATCTCTGATAAGCAGTCATCAATATCTTCTTTAATCATCATGCCTAATGAAGAATCTGTGGAACCTCAAACGATCAATGATTATTTCATAAAATTTCAGTCAGCCTCCATAGATTTGGAATTTATTTTCTCATTGTATTGTTGTTACACAATTTCAAAAATTACAGATGTAGGTACTGAAAACCAAGATCATATATGGGAGGAGGAGGAACACTTTAAATCACATTTGTGATACTCTGTTGATTGAGGGGACATTCACTAAGATCACTAGAATTGACTTCGATTATGTTAACTTAAATATCCAGTGTTTGTCAGGGTTCCAGCAAACTTCCATTCCAATCAATAACTCTGAGAAAGATATATCTCAAAGGTATCTTTATTTGGATAGTAAACTGGCACATCTGTTCAATCCCGAATCTGAAAGTTTTTGGGATTACTTGCAATATTCAAACTACAAATCCATCCATCACATCACATGGCCCAATCACGATCCATCCTAAAGTCAGATTATTATTTCATTCTGCGCCATACTCAATGATCTTGAACTAATAAAAGTATTTTATTTTGTCTACTTAGAGCTACTCAATTGAAACCCCCCTTCTTCCACTTTCTCAGGCTTGTGGCAGCGTGGGAGCATCGACTCTCAAAATGACTTCCAAAGCTGACAGTGTTGTAGAATTGTCTTTGATTTAAACATCCAGTTTTACAAGATTGACTTCATTAAGTTACTTAAATAATCTCCAATTTTGTAGAGGGTCTGCCTGATTTCCATTGAGAAGGGATCTGAATAATTCTCATAAGATGGAATCCATATACAGTAGCAATATTATTAACACCAGAGGTATTCAGCAGGTTCTTTTTTTTAATTATTATTTTATAAATTTTCATTCATAAACATTTTTGAATAATAGTGCATTGGCAGAGTAGTATTTACAAATAAAATATGATCAACATACCTTGGTAATAAATCTCAATATACAAACTAATAGCAATAGTAATGGTATAATAACAATAGTAATATTATAACCAAAAGAGTTTATTTAGGTTTCTTCTTATATTAGGTTAATTACATTCTTATCAATTACTACATTTATGTTTATCTACTTCTTTACTTTCTATATATATAATATTAACCTTCATAATCTTACTTTCTCTAATTTCTACCTCTTTTCTCTATCCATTCATAGAATTTATTCCATGTCCAAAAGTATTCTGAGACATCTTTATCTTTAATTTTTAAAGTTAATCTATCCATTTCAGCACAGTCCCAAATTTTCCAAATTATAAACTTGTCCAGTGGAGTATTCATATTTGGTTGCTTTGTCAAAATCCTCTGATAGTATGCCTAAAAGGCAAATTTCTGGTTTAAACTCAATATTTTGTTCAGTTATCATTTCCAGCCATTTATGTATACTCTCCCAATATTTTCTTGTTTTATCACATGTCCATCACATATGGTAATAGGTGCCTGCGACCTGGATGAATTTCCAACATTTAACAGATAGGTTGCTGAACATTTTCGCCAATCTTGCAGGTGGTAAATCTTGCACCTGTAAAACATCTTATAGAGATTTTCTTTGTAAGCTGAGGTCATAGTTGTTTTGTAATTTCTGTTACAAAGTTTTTGCCAATTCTCTAATTCTATATGATAGCTGAACTTTTTTTCCCAGGCAATCATCGTTTCTTTGACTTTTTCTTCCTCCATTTTGTAGTTCAGTAAATAATTGTATATTTTAATCAATTTTTCATCTGTCCCCATTAAAATTGTATTCAGTGCTGTAGGTTCTTTATTTACACCCCATGTTCTAATACCTTTCTCATATCTTGATTGAATCAGAAAATATGGCCACCAAGCTAGGTTAACCCCTTGATCGTGTAGTTGCTGCCTTGATTTAAATTTACCCCTTTCATTTAAGATATTTTTATATAGTACATTTTTTCCAAATTAATGAGATTTGGATATATAAGTGCCTTCACTGGGGAGATCTAGACTGGTATTTCCATATACTGTTGTGGTTTAATTTTTTCCCCATATGTTAAACAATGCATTCCTCACATAATGCCTCTGAAAATGTTTATGCGCTTGGGATTGATAGGTACTTCCAATCACTTGCTATTTACCAGAGGTGGTATTCAGCAGGTTCTGACCAGTTCTGGAGAACTGGTAGCGGAAATTTTGAATAGTTCGAAGAACCGGCAAATACTACCTCTGACTGGCCCCACCCCAAACTATTATCTGCCTTCCAAGTCCCAGCTGATCAGCTGGATCTTCTATTGTTGCCCTGCACAGGAGAATAGAGCTGGAAAGCAGGTTAGTGGGATGGGGAAGGAATGGGGATTTTACAGTATCCTTCCCCTGCCACACCTACCAAACCACGCCCATAGAATCAGTAGTAAAAAAAATTGAATCTCACCACTGATTAACACCTGTTTATTTCTTCTCCCTAACAGGCTTTAAGAGTCTGTAGTGCAAGCAAACATCTATCTATCTATACCAGATAGAAGTTCATCTGTAGATGCTCTGCTACAAAGAAATAACTGATTGCAGATGTGGCTCAATGATCAGATACATTTTTCCTTCCCACTTATTTTTTCTGGCTTCAAGCCATTTTGCCTAAAAAAGCCTTCTTGAAAATTCAGAATCCGTCAAGGAAGTCATATCATGCATACATTATATATCCATTCTTAGATATAGACATTCTCCTAGGAATTTTTAAATCATATTTAGGAGGGTGGGTATCTTCTGCTTTTTTTCTGTTCAGTTGTATCTGATTCTCAGAGACCTCCTGGACAAGTCCCTGCAGTTTTCTTGGCAAGACTTTTCAGAAGTGATTTCCATTTTCTCCTTCATAGGACTGAGAGGAAGTGACTGTCCCAAAGTTACCCAGTTGGTTTCTATTACAACTTACTTTTGAAAATCTCTCAAAATTTTTAATTTGTTTCCTCATGTGACACTTAGGCCGCTGTTCAGGTAAGTAAAGGTGCCTGGACAGGCAAAAGTAACTACTCGTTTATGGAATTTAGCCTTGCCTGAAATGTTCCTAACTTTTTTTATTGCTCAATATTTATTGTTGTTTTCCCATTTATGTTGATTCCAAGTGACTCTGGCAATGTGTAGCTTCTAAGACCGACCCTGAGGCAATGGCTTATATTTTACATTTTCCTCCCATATTCCCTGTGCAACAGTGCTGAAGAATTCAACTTTCTTTCTAGAAGCTTTATACCCATATTTACCTCAGGTCTGCCCACTAGCTTATCTCAGAGTTTTTCAGACTGTATTCCACAGAACTCTAGGGGTTTTTTTTGTGAAAAGTTCCATGAGAGACTAAAGGGAGAAAAGTTCAGTTAAATTAAGTGAAGGTATCCAGAGCAATATTTTTAAGATACAAAATAAATAGTTGGGGATGTTCTTTCCCAGATTAGTTTCCAGGATTTTTCTTTAACACTTTCCCCAGCCCCAACATTTAAAAAAAAAACTAGTATATATTGCAGGTCCTGTACTGTTTTAGTATACCTGTGAACAGGGGTGGGATTCAAATTTTTTAACAACCCGTTCTGTAGGCGTGGCTTAGTTGGTGGGCACGGCTTGGTGGTCATGTTATTGGCTGGGCGTGGCCAACTCAACATCACTCACATCGAGGCACGCATCTCCTTGCCTGGCCTCTCATGACTGTGGGGATGCTGCAAAAGTCGTAAGTGTGAAAAATGGTCATAAGTCACTTTTTTCAGTGCCGTTGTAACTTTGAAGCAAAGTACCAGCAAAGGAGGGGGAAAAACTCCAGACAAGTTCCTGAGACAGGAAGTCTAGTCCTGCCAAGAATGTAATAAGGGTTAACGGAGAGGCAGTTTCTGTAAGCAACACCAGAATGTTTCCTTCCTGCCTTCCTTACAGAATTAGGCCAGTAATTTCTTTTAACAACCGGTTCTCCGAACTGCTTAGAATGTTAACAACCGGTTCTAGTGAATAGGTGTGAACTGGTAGAATCTCACCCTTGCCTATGAAGAAAATTGAAACAACCACCACAAATCTAAACTAGGTACCAGAATGTGGGAAATTGCTGATGATGCAAATGCTTTCTCTGCTCTGTATGAGAGAATGGTAGTAGATTCTGGAAACAAGGAACATAGCAGGAAGGCGGAAGAGAAGGTGAAAAGGAGCAAGATCTCTAGCAATTAAAGCAGAGGAAGACTGTATAATGTATCTTTCCAGCATGGCCAGGAGTCTCAACTGATTTAACATCTGATTCTTGGGGTGTTTCCAGTTTCCTGCTTCCTTTTCTGGGGAGAAAAGGGCGTCAGAGCTAGAAGAAGTGATAGGAACTGGTTAGGCCGTTAAGATGCTGGTGTCCTTTCTCTTTCCTGGGCCCTTGTTTATTTGATTCATAGATTCTGAGAACAGCTGGCACAGCATAGCAAGCAAGATCAAAAGAAGAAAATGCCCTTCTGAGGCAGGAGGAGAGGAGGGGGAAGGGAAAGGAAGGGAAGGAATTGAAAGGAATGGAACAGAAATGGAAGGAAAGGGAAAGGAAAGGAAAGGAAAGGGAAGGGAAGGGAAGGGAAGGGAAGGGAAGGGAAGGGAAGGGAAGGAAAGGAAGGGAAGGGAAGGGAAGGGAAGGAAAGGAAGGGAAGGGAAGGGAACGAAAGGAATGGAAAGGAAAGGAAAAGGAAAGGAAGGGAAGGAAAGAAAAGGAAAGGAAAGGAAAGGAAAGGAAAGGAAAGGAAAGGAAAGGAAAGGAAGGAAGGGAAGGGAAGGGAAGGGAAGGGAAGGAAAGGAAAGGAAAAGGAAAGGAAAGGAAAGGAAAATTGAGATTTTCCTAAGAAAGAAATTTTCCTGAGATATATAGGCATATATGTTTGCAGTAAGAAATCTGATTCCACTAAGAATTCAAGTGGTAAAAAAGATATGTGATCTTCCCATTAGTCAGAGTGCAGATACCATAGCAGCACCTGCAGTATTCATATCTCTCTCTCACTATTTTCACAATGTTCCCAAAGGAAAGTGTCTCTCAAGAAAGAATAAGGTAAAGCTTTTATTCACTTTAGTTCCTTGACTCTAATGATCCAACACTATGGGTAGGTTTAAATAATAGCCCAAGGGACTTCTTTGTATTGTCTGTGCCATAGCAAGTGAAAAATGTTTTGTTCCCCCTCAGCAATTAAACATATTCATCCAGATCACATTATTGATCTGAAATCCCCAACAGTGACAAAGTGGAGAGACCATTAATTATGTACTCAGATGCATATCACTTCTATTGCGCACTCTTCCAGTCTAAGGTTATAGTCACATGATATTCTGTAGAAAGGAACGGGGAAAATCTAGCTGTATTATCTGGGCTGCCATGAGGAGGCAGCAAAGAGCTGTAAATGAAAGAAAGTCATCCTAGATTAACAATATCAGGACACAATAGCATCAGTCCCTTTACTGGCAAAATGTTCTGAATATATTCAGTTCTTCTGTAATGCTTGTTACTCAAATCTGACACTTCATGATACATTACATCAACTGTTGATAGGAAATAATACAAATGTACTTGAAATTGTAGAACCAATGGCTGAATTTGAGCTGTACTCTAGAGGTTTCTTAGAAGAATCACTATTCAAAGAATCACACTCTGTTACTTTTCAATAACAGTTCAAAATAAGAGCATATTGCTAACTGGCAGCAAAATTTAAAGTCAAGATTGTGACAAATCTGAAATCAACAAGATGGTAGTTAATTAATTAATGATTCTGGACAATTATTAGCCATATGGAACAAATATTTTTTGTATTCTACCATGTGTTGTGCTTCACCTCCTTTCTTCAAGGTCAATTCCAGTCAAAAGTGATTGGGGGAGGAGAGGTCGTACCCTCAGCCCTATGATATGGA
Source organism: Bungarus multicinctus (assembly GCA_023653725.1). Taxonomy (NCBI): domain Eukaryota; kingdom Metazoa; phylum Chordata; class Lepidosauria; order Squamata; family Elapidae; genus Bungarus; species Bungarus multicinctus. The sequence continues at coordinate 39,709,289 of CM042842.1, read as the reverse complement.
GTGATACAGGGCTTGCTGCTTTCTCCTTTCCTTTTTACAGGAGTGAACTCGTTTGTTGCCGTGGGGTGAGGATTCATCAGTATACTGATGATACTCAATTACACACTGTATCCCCAGCCCTGGCAAATTAAGCAATGCCATGAGTGTCTTAGATACCTGGAGGCCGTGTGGGGTCTGTATGGGAAATGACAGGCTTCAATTTAATCCTGCTAAGGTTGAGTGGCTTTAGTTCTCAGGACCATGTCTGATTCTAGGACCATGCCATCTTTGGTACTGGATGGGACTCATGACTCCTGTTTGATGAAGAGTTGCCTGTTAGACCAGGAGGACCTTTGCATGGCTTCATCTAATCTACCAGTTGTGCCTGCAGGTCTTGCTTATAGCCATTCATGCCCAAGTCACCTCCAGGTTGGACAACTGCAATGTCCTCTACATGGTGCTGCCCCTGAAGAGCATCCAGAAGCTTCACTGGTACAAAATGTGGTGGTACAGACAGCTATGTGCACTTCTAGGGCAGCACATGTTACATGACTGCTCCTTGAGCTGCATTGGGACGGGGTCATCAAAAAGGCTCCCATGTTACATTAGCCCACCTCATTAGATATGCCATGTTGCAGGGACCTACACCTGGTACTTTCTCTGCTGCTGTATCCGCCTTTTGAATATCCTTCCCCCTGAAAATACAGTAGACTGGCCCCATTCCTTTTGATTTTTTGTAAAGCCCTCAAAACCAGGTTATGCTATAGGGGACCAGAGATCTATTCTGATGTCTCTATTGCTGAGGGTGCCATTTTTATCCTTCCTTTGCCCTGAGTTAATATTTCAGTTTTTTATTTATTTATTACTATTTATTATCAGGAATATTATTATTATTCACAAAAATGACAGTATACACAGCAAACGAGATAACCATGTTGCTGCTGCTGCTGTTGTTGTTATTGTTATTGTATCGTCATCGTCATTGTTGTCATCATCATTGTTATCTTTATTTATTATCATTATCATCATTGTTATAATTATTATAATAATTATCATTATCATCATCTTCTCGTGTGGTCTGCAGTTGTCAGGGCAGGGGGTGGGAGTTGGGGATGATTTTTTTATTTATTTTTTCCAGATTTTGTTCTATTGTACTTTATTAATTTATTTGATTCTTTTTATTATTTTTTATTGGTTTTTATTTTAAATATGGTTTTACATTCTGTAAGCCGCCTCGAGTCGCCATGGGCGAATTAGGTGGCAATATAAATTCAATAAATAAATAAAATAAATAATACTAGGGATTAGATTTTTACCTCTTTTAATTGGGCTGTTTTATTTATTATTGTGCACCATTCAGAGTCCCCTTTGGGGAAGATGGGCTGGTATGTAAATTTGACAAATAATAAAGTAAAATAATATAATAAAATAAAATAGTATTTTCAACAACAGAATCTAGTAAAAGAAAGTTCCTGCCTTATCCAGAATTTATTAAAATTGCTGATACCACAGGACCTGGTATAAAAATTGTACTTATTATAAAGTTAAAAGATTTGGGAATTGCAATCACTGACCTGAGAGGTGAGGGTTACACTAATGATGCCAACTTGAAAAGAAACAAAGAAGTGCAGGCTCAGATCTGAGAGTTAAACCCTCAAGCACTTTTATCCCATGGAGTTCTCGTTCACTGAATTTGGTGGTGGGTTATTTTGCATTAGCTTCCAGTGAGGCTGCTGAGGTATTTTTTAAAAAAAAATTATTCAGAGGATCTATATGTTTTCCTCTGTAAAAATTCAATAATGGCAAATTTTTGAAGCAATATCTGAAAACATTCCATCTGGCTCTGAAGCTAGTGCTGCACAATGAAACAGTTGAGAGGATTGATCAAGTATATCAAACAACAAATTGGGAAGATAAATGATGTCATTGTGCCATTATGGAGACTAATGCTTTGATAGGAGCTATCTGTGGGGAAACCATAGCACAGGAAAAATGGAATCACAGAAACATCTATTACATTAAATGTCTGCATGACTTAGTGTTGAGACATAACATACCATTTGAAATAAATATACCAAGATTTTGATGCTGATATATCTTGAGCAATGAAAAAATGGGCATAATAAAGTCTTACCTGAAGTCTTACCAGATAAGTGAGGGATTTTAATTTTTCACCTATTTACTCCAGTTGTGTTGGATAAGTATGTTGAAAGAGACATGTTTTGACTAAGTATGAAACATCTAGAATACTGTAAGCATTAACGATGATTTAAATATATTAACTATATTTTAGATTTCTTGGCAATCAATCTGTACTATCTATATTGAGTTTCACTAGGCTGTAACCTCTATTTTTTTTATTCTTTTAAACTTGTAATGTTGTTTCTCCCCTTTGTGCTTTGAAAACTATAATATGTACTTGGTAAAAATAAACGAAGAAATAAAAAATACAAGCTAATCTTGTAAGGAAAGCTTAAGATCAAAAAGTTGGGTGAGACCCAGAATAAAAACTAGATTTAATTTCATTTCTCTTCTGTTGCATCTAAAATTTACTGCTCCAGTGGCAATTTTAATATAGTCTTGGGTAATAAAACTCAATATAGACAGTCTTAGAAGATTCCATCCAAATCTTACAATTCTGTGACAACATTTGTGTGTTGAAATTCTTGATCATATTAATATTGTTTCCTGACAAGATCACTGCTTGAGAATGACCCAATCCTATGCTAAATGATAGGAATGGTAATAATAGTAATAATAATATACAGATATGAAAAATAGAAAAAATATTTTGTAACTGAAATATAATTTTGCCCCTTTTCAACAAGAAAAGCAAGTTACTTTTGTCTCGGACTAAACCAAAAGCTAACAGAAAAAAGAATTTTTGATAATTTTTGTAAATGGTTCCTTAGGAACTGCCTTTGTATTCTTGTACTTTTGTTTCTTGAAATTTCTCAACAAACATTATTCCAGGTTATATCAAAGGGAGAGGAGGGATGTAGGAAGGGTAGAAAGGAAATATCTCAAAAACGAACAAAATAAGATCAAAATTCTAACTTTTTAAAAAAAGATATGTAGTTGTATGGTTGTAGTCCTCGACTTATAATTATTTATTTAGTGACTGTTCGAAATAACAATCACACAGAACATATGGCATATTTTTATGATGGTTATGATGTCCCAAAGTCATGTGATTGACTTTAAGATAGAAGAGGAGATGGTTAAAGAAACAATGGTAATATGGGTGAAAAATGTTGGACGCAATATAGATTTGGAACATTGGAAAAAATGTGGTGACTAAATTACAAATTAACTATATCTACAGCATACAGGGAAAACCTGTACAAAATGTTTTATAGGTGGCACTAACCCCCTGCTAGGCTAGAAAAAGGTTTAACCAAAATCCAAATTGTTGGAAGTGTAAGAAAGAAAGGGGCACCTATTTTCATACATGGTGGACTTGCCCAGAAGTCAAGAAATATTGGAATACAATTTGACTGTGGTTAGAAGAAATAATAAAACAGAAAATTGAACCCCCAACCAGAATTATTTTTTATTAGGCATAACAACAGAAAAATACAACAAAAAAGATATATATATATATATATATATATATATATATATATATATATATATATATATATATATATATATATATTATGTTACATATTTTAACAGCTGCTAGGATCTCTTATGCACAATTTTGGAAGCAGGAAAATGTACCACTGGAGGGTATTGTTATTAAGAAAATATTAGACTGTGAAAAGATGGACAGGCTGACTTTGAAACTAAGTCTGATTAGTATAATGGACTGTTTGGCACGATATTACTTTATTGATTACCATAATACCTTGTTTGATTGAACAACCTAATCAACAAACCATCTCAACAAACCCACCATGCCAGGAAAACAATCCAATGTCAAACTTAAAAAGAAAGAAACCCCTACTAAAGAACCACAAGACTCTTGCTCTTGCCTTATTTGTAAGGAATCTTTAAAGGAGAATGAAGATTACATCAAATGTTCTCTTTGTAACAGCTACGCTCACCATAATTGCTTAGGATTACCCAAGCAAATGGCTCTATTCCTAAAAACATCCACCAATGCTTTTCCATACTTCTGTCCACCATGCAGACCCAAACTAGAAAAATACATTACCCTGTTTGAAAGAGTCGATACCATTGAAACACATATAATGTCCCTTGATATCATTGTAGTATCCCTGGACGCTATACAAACTAGATTGGCAAACCTTGAAAAAAAAGAGACAGCACTAAAAAAACAAATATCAAACATCTACAGACCATATCTCTACTCAACAACAGCAACCAAAACCCAATCCAAAAAAACAACAAATCCTACAAATATTGATATCTGCATCCTCATCAAAGAAGCTGTTGAGCGTGAACGAAAGCGACCAAATGCCATCTTATTTGGTCTAGAGGTCAATGACAATGATGACATCTCTAATGTTCGAAACATCATCAGAGAAAATCAAGCATCAACCATCTCCCCTGAAGAAATGCTTGATATTTCCTGTGTCAGTCCGGAGCTTAAAAACAAAGATGACTTGATGATCCCATGCCTATGCAGGGTTGTTTGCAAAAATGAAACAAGCAAACGCAAATTCATTTTCTCAATAAATTCACTCGCAAAGAGCAACAACAACCACAAGAACCTTTGTTCTCACCCTGATCTAACCTTACAGCAATGTGTACAATCCCGAGAGCTACGTTCTGAGCTCAAAAGATTACATGAATTAGGTAATACAAATCTATACATTGATTACTGTGCTGACTGCATCAAAAGCAAGCGCCTCAACCCACGTCACAATATCCATCACCCAAACATCCAACGTTAGGGATGCACGCCCCTTACTTCCTCCAGCCCCACTACTTCATATCTTAAATGCAAACTACTTAATGCAAGAAGCCTCGCAAATAAAATGCATGAATCCTTCTAAGATCAGCCACATTTGACATTATATTTGTCTGTGAGACATGGTTAAATGCATCTTTTCCAGACTCCATTACCACTACAAAAGAATATCAAGTTTTTCGTTCAGATCGCGAAATCGGTAGAGATGGTAGAGTTGCTATATTCTTTAAAAAATCTTTAAACCTAAAAAAGATCCAAATTATACAAGAGCTTGCTCTTCCGAGACCATCATCTGTGAACTGTTCTTAAACTTCTCAATCCGCTTCTTACTTTGCTATCGTGCCCATGACTATGATATAATTCATGCAAACGGGCTATCTTCATTACTGACATGGACTGCCTCCAGCCCACACCTTCTCATTTTTCTTGGTGACCTCAACTTACCTCTTATAAATTGGACACTAAATGAATGTACATCTGAACCCATTCATACAACCCTGTACAATGCTGTTACCACACTAGGACTGGAACAACTAGTAACCAACAATACTAGACTTAACAACTGCCTCCATCTCATCTTCTGCAATAGTTTGAATTCACTTTATGGAATACAAATTAATGAACCCTTTTCCAACAGTGACCACAGCATGATTGACTTTTGTCTCAACATATGTTCTCACCATAATCACCATAACAACAGGATCCCCAATTATAACTTCAAAAAAGGCAACTATGATCTTATAGACCACGATCTCTCATCTCTTGATTGGCAAATTCTGTTCACTGGATGCAATACTGTTGAAGACCATTACAACATATTTTTTACTTGAAGTCAAAAGAGCCATCAAACTATATGTACCAATAACAACTCCCAAAACCAGAAAAAACAAATTACCCATAACAATAAGGAAGCTCCAATCCAAAAAGAAATCCCTTTGGCGGAAAAACAAATCTGGTCACGTTGCCAACTTTAAAAGCCGATACAAAAATTTATGCCACCGGATAAAGACTGAATGTACCAATTATTACACTAAACAAGAGGAAAACCTTCTACGCACCAATTCCACCCGTGCTTTCTTCAATTTTGTAAACAACAAACTAAAAGACTCGAGGTCCATCCCACCCCTAAAAGAACCTAATGGTAAAGACTGCAACGATGACACCATTAAAGATAACCTCTTTAACACATTCTTTGGCTCAGTATTTGTAAACAGCAATGGATCATGCCCAATATTTCCTACTCGAACCACAGACAACTACAATGATCTAATACATATCGGTTTTACAGAAGAAAATGTTGAAAAAGCACTATGCAATCTAAAACCATCTTTATCTATTGGACCAGACGGAGTTTGTGCCTACTTCTTAAAAAAGATATCCACTGCCATAGCAGAACCTCTAAGCATAATCTTTGAAAAATCTTTCAGGACCAGCTCCTTGCCAAATCTATGGTCACTAGCCACAGTCATTCCCATCTTCAAAAAGGGAGACCCCAGCCTAGTTGAAAATTACAGATCAATCTCTTTATGCTGCGTCACCTGTAAAGTCATGGAATCAATTATTAACCAATCCATTATCCTCCACTTAAGAGACAAACAACCTACTCTCTAACAAACAGTTTGGCTTCAGAAGGAAACTCTCCTGTAATCTGCAACTCTTGCACTGTAAAAACATATGGACTACACAACTTGATCAGGGCAAAGCAATTGACGCAATTTACATAGACTTCTGTAAAGCCTTTGATTCAATGGTACATGACAAACTACTCCTAAAATCAAGGTCGTATGGTATCTCTGGATACCTGCATAACTGGATAGAAGCATTCCTGTCAAACAGGCAACAAATGGTCAAAATTGGGAGCATCCTATCAAATCCTGTACCTGTCAAAAGTGGTGTCCCCCAAGGCAATGTTTTAGGACCAACTCTCTTCATACTGTATATTAATGACCCCTGTGATTATATTAAGAGCAACTGTATTCTTTTCGCTGATGATGTAAAACTATTCAACACCACTGACAATGCTGCTACTCTTCAAAAAGACCTCGACTATGTGTCAGAATGGTCAAACAAATGGCAACTTCAGATCTCAACAAGTAAATGCTCTGACTTGCATATTGGCAAAAAAAATCAAAAAGTAAAATACAAGCTGAATAGTCAAGACCTTGTTGATGACACGAACTTTATCAAGGACCTTGGAGTACTCATCTCAAATGATCTAAGTGCTGGAGCCCACTGTAACTACATAGCCAAAAAGGCATTAAGAATTGTTAACCTAATTCTGTGTAGCTTTTTCTCCGGTAATATCACTCTACTAACTAGAGCATATAAAACATTTGCTAGACCAATACTTGAATACAGCTCATCAGTCTGGAATCCGCATTACATATCTGATATTAATACAATTGAGAAAGTCCAGAAATATTTTACGAGAAGAGTCCTCCACTCCTCTACTGATAGCAGAATACCTTATGCCACCAGACTTGAAATTTTAGACCTAGACAACCTAGAACTACGCCGCCTTCGATTTGATCTAAATATAGTACATAAAATTATATATTGCAATGTCCTACCTATCAATGAATACTTCAGCTTTAGCCAAAACAATACAAGAGCATAAAATAGATATAAACTAAAGATAAATCGCACCAAACTTGATTGCAGGAAATACGACTTCAGCAACAGAGTAGTCAATGTCTGGAATACTCTACCTGACTCTGTGGTTTCTTCCCCAAACCCCAAAATCTTCAACATTAGACTGTCTACTATTGACCTCACCCCTTTCCTAAGAGGTCTGTAGGGAGCATGCATAAGCGCACCAAAACATGCCTACCGTCCCTGTCCTATTGTTTCTTTCTTTTCTTATTCGTATCCATTTCATGTATTTATAACCATGTTTATACTTATACCTATTATCTAGTAATTGTTTGACAAAATAAATAAAATAAAATAAAATAAATAAAAGAGATAAAGAGGATTTGACGTATTATATAGTCTGGGACGCCTGGTACAAATGATTTAAGAATAAATAGAAACTAAAATGGTAATTAGGTAAAGAATAGATTATGTATGTATCTATTGTGGAGAAAATGGAAATATATGATGAAAATATATTAATTTGTGATAAGAATAAGGAAAGAAATATGCAATGGTAATGTAATAAGAAAGTATATACTGTATAGAAACATGATAAAAAAATGTAAATGATGTTTTGACGTTGACATAATGATGTATATAATTTTATGTTATGTTTTTAAAGTTTGAAAACTGAATAAAGTTTATAACAAAAAACAAAGTCATGAGAGAGTCATTTGCAACCTTCTGACAAGCAAAGTTCATGGGGGAAGCCAGATCTACTTAACAACTATGTTAGCTTTGCTCAGCAATGAAAATTTTGGTCCTCATTCTGGTCATAAGTTGAGGGCTACTGGTAATCTCTTTCCGAACTTCATTGTGGCCACTTTTAGGTTTTTTTTTTTTTAAGCCATTCTTCCTTTCCTCCTAGTCACTCATTTAGTTGCTAGCTGTTATTAGGCAGAGCTCTTCCAGTAACTAAAAGAGGATTGCACATTTCATATCTAACAATCTCTTCTAATGAAGCAAATACAACAGTAAGAAGCTTATCTCCCTTAAACCTGAGGCAGAAAGGATACTTCATTTATTTTTCTACATCCAATATGGGGTTATAATTTTGAGTCTTTGTTTATTTTAGGAAGCCAGATTATGCACTCACTTAATGAGTACAGGAAAACATGAGAACATAGTTACATGGAGGGAAAAAAACCCATATAATCCAATTATTCTATCATTCAGGAACAAAACATCTAACATTTTACAGCAAATAAACCAAAATAAGATGTATGACTGCTTTCATATCTCCAGCACCTCTTTCTATAGAGCTAGAGATGACAACTGATATATTACAAATCTTTAGTGAGATTTGGAAAGCTGGCTCTTTGTTCTGTATAAAGTCAGTTCAAAAATTGCCATAAGCTGAAGCTGAGAGATAAGATTCTTCGTAAATTCCTTCTTGTCAAATTGATGTCGACTGTTAATGATCACATAGCTCTCCAATATGACCCAACTAGCCCTTCAGGTTTCCCAAACAATACAATCAACTATTATAGGATAGAATAATAAGTAATAGTGGCAGGGCAGTAAGTTGTCTGAATATGCATGAGACAGAAAATATAAAATATGGTCTGCTAGCTATGATTGCAATAGCCATAAACAAGCTTATTTTGCCTTAGCACAATGTGTCATATAAACATAATAATAATTTCCACCTTTACATTCCTTTATAGAACTTACTGTGTCCAGGACTGTAGCAGGAATAGAGGGGCAGAGGGGCAGGTCAGGGCTTCCTTAGGATAGGAAAGTGTTAGATTATTACATACTATTTTCAGAATTTCCAGCCTGGAAAGAAACAAAAACGAGTGATTCATAATTTATTCACCCTGGGTAGTATTTGCATTGGGAGAGTAATACTGGGAGTGAGGCAAGAGAAAGAAGCCAAAAAGTATTCTAAAAGACAATTGCAAACAATTTCTGTGTTGTCAAGAAAATTACCCAGACATGCCTGTGTAATCACTTAGGAGTTGAACCTAATTGAAAGAAATTTGACTTTACATGCCACAGTGACATAGTAAGGGCAAGACATAAATATAAGTATAACTGATTCAATTAGTAAAGGATTTAAATATCAGAGATAACATAGGGTCTCCATACTGAAAATATCAGATTCAATCCCTGGCATCTTAATCTAGGACTAGAAAATTGGTAAACTGTTGACAATCTGTGCAACATTATTAAATCCCATCCAGTGGTGGGATTCAGCCAGTTGGCACAGGTTTAGGAGAACCATTTATTGACTTTCTGAGCAGTTCAGCAAACTGGTTGTTGGAAGAAATCTCCGTCCAACAGCCTTTTGTTTTTTCCACTTTACAGGGCTAATCCTGTCAGGAAGATGCCCACCCACTTTCTGGAGAGCTTAAATGACTTCTCTGCTAAAGGGTTTCACTTTATGAGCAAGCCTCGGCTGCTGATAATTATTGTTGCATTTTAACTATTTGAATTCCTCAAGGTGCTCTGGCACCCTGTCTGATTTTGTAACTCTGGGTTGTAGGTATTGCTGATGAAAAGGAAGGTATTCAGACACAATGGTTCAGGTTTCAATGATGGCTGTGGCTATCATTGATCTTCAGTGTGTATTCCCCCATTTCTAATCTAATGATCGGTATTTAGGGCAGCGTTTTGCAAGCAAAGAAGCTTTTTGCATTTTTGTACAGGTAATCCTTGACCTACAATAATTCATTTAGTGACCATTCGAAGTTACAATAGCACCAAAAAAAGTGACTTATGATCATTTTTCACATTTACAACCATTGCAGCATCCCCACGGTCATGGGAGGCCGGGTGAGGTGAAGTGCCCCTGATGTGAGTGACATTGAGTTGGCCACACCCACCCAGTCACATGGCCACCAAGCCACGCTTTCTACCCAGCCAGTCATTTGGGCAGAGAACTGGTTTTTAAATTATTTGAATCCCACCACTGGTTTCATCTAGTATACAATAAGGAAGTTTCTATGTTCTAACTGGTAGCAGCAGTACAGGTAGCCCTCGCATAACAACCAGACATTTAATGATAGTTCAAATTAATGATGGCCTCAAAAAGGGTGTCCTTTAAAGGGAGTGCCTGTAAAGCGCTTCCTACATCACAAAATGGCATACACACAGAGAACACAGTCATGAGACCATTATCTGGATGCTTGGCAACCTTGGCAAACTTGTGACCCAGTTGCAAGAGTCCTGCAATCATGTGATCACCATTTGCAATTTTCTGTACTGGCTTCCCCAGGAAGTCATTGGGAAAGCTGACAAGAAAAGTTGCAAGCTACTGCCTCCTGCCAAGAGGATTCCCTGTCATCTCTGGAGGCTGGCTAAAAGAGCTTCCAGCTGAAGGATTCGGCTTCATTCCTGCTTGGATTGCGGCAGCTGCAGGCACAAAGCTGCAGAGAGAGAAAAAAGGATTGTAGCGCGATGCCCGGTTGGATTTATCCTTTTCTCCCTGCATCCCTCCCTGGAGCTGCTCTGCAGGCATGGAGCTGCAGAGAGAAAAGATTTTAGCAACATGCCTGATGAAATCCAAGCAGAGAACACAGCTAAAATCCTTCCCTCCCTGCCTCTCCATGCTTGCAACCCCACACTCATTACCTGAGTCTACATTTGCTTAGAAACCAATGAGATTACTTAATGACTACAACCAGGAGCGCATAGAACCACGGCCATTGGATGAAGTGCTCGTGTGGCAAGACATCTCACTTAATGCCCAACATTCCAGTACCAATTGTGGTCATTAAGCGAGAATTATGGGTATCTCCATCTTCAAAACAGATACTGTAGCACAGTAAAAGCATCTCCACATGTTCAGATTCATTTGCCAATATTTATTTATTTATTTTTATTTTTTTATTTGTCAATCACTTACAAGATAATAGGTATAAGTAAAAACATAGTTATGAATATATGGATACATATAAGAAAAATAAAAATATATATAAAAGAAACAATAGGACAGGGACAGTAGGAACGTTGGTGCGCTTATGCACGCCCCCTACAGACCTCTTAGGAAAGGGGTGAGGTCAATAGTAGACAGTCTAAGATTAAAGTTTTGGGGTTTGGGGAAGAAACCACAGAGTCAGGTAGAGTATTCCAGACATTGACCACGCTGTTGATGAAGTCGTATTTCCTTCAATCAAGTTTGGTGCGATTAACCTTGAGTTTGTATCTATTGTCTGCTCTTGTGTTGTTATGGTTGAAGCTGAAGTATTCAATGACAGGTAGGACATTGCAATATGAAAGAACTTTGGACCTCTGAGTTTCCATGGCAGGAACCTCTATGCAGCCTATGTTTCAGACTGCTTTGGCTACATGCCATTATGTTCCCATAATAATATTACTCTTTCAGCAGTCAAGCCCATTTTTTTGTTCTATCTTTTGTAAAGCTGGAGATCTGCTGGCTTGGGATGGAGCATTTCCCCATTTCCAGGAACTTTGCTTTACTTCACCTCCCTTCATCTGAACACAGAGGCTCTCTTATAAATTTAACAGATACCTTATCAACAAACTTGAAATAAAACTTTTATTTTTCCTTTCACCAAACCTTGCTTCGCTCCATTTTCTAGGCCAGGTGTCCCTAAACTTGGCAACTTTAAGATTTGTGGACTTCAATTCCCAGAATTCTCCAGCCATCTGGGAGCTGAAGTCCACAAATCTTAAAGTTGCCAAGTTTGGAGTGGTCTGTTCTAGGCTCTGGCTCAGGCAAAGGAGAAAGACAGAGAATGTCATAGATGCAGCTGTTAAAGTTTGCAGTCTTCTGTTGTTTGGATTCAGTAAACGCTGATACTTTCCTGCTCCTTACAGTCTGAGAGGTATAAGTGCTTTGGGTGGACTGGGGAGTAGACACAACACTACAGCAGCAATGTTAAAGAAAAGAGTTGATGTGTTCCTAGTTTAGCTTAGGTAGATCCAAAATCATTGCAAAAATAGGTTTTGTTTGTTTGCTTGCTTTGGTTTTGATATGTTGGCATTGTGGCTATTTTTACCCCCAAACTATTGCTTCACATTTCCCCTCAGTTCCTCAGTTTATATCTTGTGGCCACAATGGTAAGTTGAGAACTGTACAACTATCCATAATCCCGACAAAAGAGTAGGAATGATGTCAACTAGAGTTGTTCCTTCTCTTCATTAGGTGATGAAAGTCTGCAAACTTCCAGTGTACTGTTCCTGCCTGTCTGCCTTTCCTCCCTCCCTCCCTTCCTTCCATGTTTTCTATCTGACTTACCTTTGTATAAGCAATGAAGGAGAGGAGGGGTTTTTTTTGTTGCTATAGGATTTGCAGCTGCTTCAGGCAAGGCAGAGTTTTATTTTTTTCCTCCTCAATTTCAGCATTTCAGATCACAGATCAGCTTCAAAGTGCCCCTGAGGGTTTGGAGAGGAAAAAATAGCAGAAGTGTGTAGAAGCTCTTGTAATGAAATATAATCCAGCCAGAAGACAGGAGATGGGTGAATCCGTATCTTATATACTGAAGACACCTGGAGAATGAGAATTTGACTAGGAAAAGCATATTAAGGGTTTAAGTAGTTTATATAATAGTGTTATTGTTATTTAATAAATATATTAAATTCATCATTGTATATATTATCCTAATTTGATAAATTAATAAATATCTTTTATTACAGTAATTTGCCAGAATGTTGTATGGTTTCATGACAATAATTATAAGGCACAAAAATAAGTAAAATAAATATTACTAAGCTACAAATTGAAATAAACAGAATAAAGTATTGGTGAAAATACTAAAAGGAATCTAAAATACTTAGAGGTGAAATTGCCAAGTTAATTATTAATTGAATAAAATACTAAACTACTAAAATATAAAATAGTGAAATATTAACATTCTACAGTGTTTCTCAATCAATTTCTCAACTTTGTTGCAATCACCGACAGATATTGAAGATTTAAAATTTAATGAGATCAATATAAAATCCAATAAAAGAAAGAAACTCACTTCCATCTTCTTGTACTTGATATTCCTCGTTGAAGCAATGCCTTGTCTGGCATGATGACAGTGTTGCTATTTGACACTAATTTTAAATTTCCGCCTGCAAACAGTTTCCGTAAAAGTTGTCCAGATTTTGACCTGGGATTTTCTTTCATCTGGGAGCTATGATGGTTCTGCAAATATCTTATGAACCAGGCAGCATAAAATAACACAGGTCATTGTTCCTTATGTACTTTCTGTACATAGGCAGAACCTTTCACAAAACCGGGTATTCTTATAGTATATTTACCCTCAAGCTGACCTAAGAGAAAAGGCTGTAAGCAAAAGATGAGCTCAGTCTGAAAAACACAAGACAGTATCAGAAAGAAAGTGAAGTTGCTCCACCTTGAGTCTTTTTGGAATAAGAAAGGAGAGAATACCTGTCATGCCCCTGGTGGAGACTGACTCTGAGGAAGAGGAGGAACAGCCAATGGGGAGTGGAAGTGTGACTCCAGATGTGGTGGAGGAGGCTGGGGAAGGGCAGAGGCCGGCTGAGCAATCAGAGGAGGATCCAGGCCCATCCCCTATCCATCCTAGGGCACGCAGGGAGGAGATCAGGGAAAAACGAGGTCTACTCGGGAGGAGATTACCATAATCCTCCTCGTGGCTTGCAGCTGGGAGCTATGTATATGAATGTGTAACTGTGTAGTCAGAATTGCTGGAGTCAAATTTAGTGTTTCTTTTGAAAGAGGTTTATCTTCGTTGGAGTTCTTCCCATGAACTCCACCCCCCCCCTTATCTTCCTGGAATGTATGATTAATTATCTTGGCTTGCTTCGGAACTCTCCTCAATGCGGTTTGTTTTTGGTTTCCTTTTGCCTCATTATTTACTTTTGTGACTTTAAACTGTGCCTAATAAAACAGTGAAGGCATTACCAGACTTTAATGTATGTTTTGGGGTTTGGGTCATTTTGAGAGACTACAGATCATCACAAGAGGAAACACTGTCAACTCTTATAGCCTGTATCAATTAAGTTCTAGTATTGACTGATTCCTGGCCTGGCCCAACACTAAGGGGTGATAGGTACTGCCCTTATCCTTAATTGGTTTGTCGTTTTCTTCTTCTGGTGCTGATTGAGAATGACTATCCTAAAATCACCCAACTAGCTTCATACTTCCGGTGCTAGTAGAATTCATCTAATGCTTATGAGATGGGTGGCTGAATGAATGAATGAATGAATGAATGAATGAATGAATGAATGAATGAATGAATGAATCTCATAGTCTTCAGGTTTCAAGCCTGGTATTTTAACTACATCAAACTGGCTCTTAAATGTCTTTTGTCAATATCTTTAACCATACTCCATATGTGACCAAGTTATATTAAATGTATAGGACAAGTACTGTATGTCCATTGAAAACACAAAACTAATGAGAAAGTGGATTGGTTTTTTTAACAGGTATAGCTATAAAGCACACCAGGGTAACAACACAGATGAGACCATTTGCTTAGCACAGTGGTAGGGAACCTTGGCTCTTTTATCACTTATGGACTTCAACTCCCAGAATTCCTGAATGAGCTATAAAAAGTTCCCCATCCCTGGCCTACTGGTTTTTCAGTTGTGAGGGAAATCAATTTTTGATTTGAATGGGATTGTTCAATATACAAATGTCCTAATTTTTGAATTGAATGATCAATATCTTTATACGTCCTACATTTGTATATTAAACAGTCCTATTCAAATCAAAAATTGATTTCCCTCACAACTGAAAAACCACTAGGCCAGGGATGGGGAAACTTTTATGGCTCACTCAGGAATTCTGGGAGTTGAAGTCCATCAGTGATAAAAGAGCCAGGGTTCCCTACCGCTGGCTTAGCACAAGATCTAAATCAAAAGTTGTTCAGTTGCTCAGATGCATGCAGTATTGTAGTTCTTAAACAGCTGGTCTGCCCTTCTTGTTGGGTTGCTGAAAAAGATGCTGCATGACAATCCTTGAAACCCCAAACCAAGATTTCACAGGGAACTGCTGTGGTATTAAAGGTTTTGATAATTATTATTCAGTTTTCTTTCTCAAGGTATCTGGAGAGATCAGAGCTACTGATGCCCGAGGCAGCTAAGGATAACACAATTCAGTGCTGCCCATCAGCAAGAATATTTCTATAGAAATAGTCTACCTTTGCTTCAGTGGGATTGTTTTGTCATTAAATATACATGCAAGCATTGGCGCCTTGATTAGCAAGGCAATTTAGCCTTCCATTTTTTCATTGCAGACATTTGGGTTACAGTATATCCCTTGGCCTGCAGCGCAATCAAATGACAGACATAAAAACTGAAGAGCCTTGACCAGGTATTTGAGCCTTTCCTTTTCTGTACAGTGCTGTAATTAATGCTTTAAAAAAACTGCCCCATCCTCTTTTGATTTTAAAGCAGCATGAAATATTCTGTCTTTCCGCACCACTCCATTGAATCAGCAAGCATTGCTAAAATGCGAAAACACCACACTAGCAATTGAAACCAATTGGCATATTTCAGTTAAAAGACTGGGTGCCTGTCATGCTTACAGACAACTTCCAAAATCAGGAGAAAAAAAATCCTGATTAGTATCATAGGAGGGGACACGGTGGCTCAATAGTTAAAGATGCTGAGATTGTCAGTTGGAAAGCTGACAGCCAAGATTCAAGACCCGAGCACCAAACAGTGGGATAAGCTCCCATTTCTTGCCCCAGTTCCTGCAACCTTAGTTTGAAACATGCAAATAGAAGTAGATAAATAGGTACCACTTCAATGGGAAGGTAACAGCATTCTGCACACCTTAGCGTATAGTCATGCTGACTACATGACCATAGAAGTGTCTTCAGAGAATGCTGGCTCTCTCAGATAACAAACAGAGATGAATACAGTCTCCTAGAGTTAGGCACAACTAGACAGGGGAAACCTTTAGCTTTGGTGTCATAGGAAGTTTGATTCAGTCCTTCACTGTAATACTCTACCAATTCCAAGCAAGAAAATGCTTCTCTGAAATTTCAGAATATGGATTTTGAAAACTCCTGACTGAAAATCTTGGCTGTCACTTTAGGACAAAGATGGGAAACTGTGGCCATAAAGATGTGACAGTCCTCTAACTCTCTTTATCCTAGTCAGCATACTCAAGGGACAAAGAAAGTCTCAGGGAAGACTGTCACTCATACTCACATGTAACTCACAATCCCATTTTCCAAACTAATAGGTTCCAGGGGTAGTTAGTTGAACTTCTAAACTGGGATTTAGAGCAATTAATGGCTTGAAGATTCATCCAGAGAATTTACAAATGCTTCCAGTTGGTAGGATTGCTACTTATTTTAGATGGAAGCTGTTGCACCATGCTAATTGGACCCTCACATATAATATTTACAAAAGTAAGAACTATGTGCATACCCTGATTAGTCCCTGGAGAAGAAGTACATAAACATGCAGCTTTCACTAGGTTGCCTGTATCTTCCTCCAATCGTCATAACAGAGAAAATATAAGATAACATCCTCTCAGGGGTGGGGCAAAAACATAACTAAAAACTTCATCATCATCAGGGCCTTGGTGGTGCAGGCTGTTAATCATCTAGCACTTAGCTCAATTGCCTGCAATTAGTGCAGGTTCGAATCCCACCAGGCTCAAGGTTGACTCAGCCTTCCATCCTCTCGGGGTAGGTAAATTGAGGACCCAAGATTGTTGGGGGAAATAAGCTGACTTTGTAAAAATGCCGCTTGGGGGGGCCAAAAAGCCCTAGTAATAAGCAGGCATATACAATGGAATGAAGGCTATTGCCGAGCACTTAGCATGGTGCTCTAAAGACTGTAAGCCGCCCTGAGTCTCTGGAGAAGGGCGGCATATAAATGTAAATAAAAATAAAAAAATAAAAAATAAATCATCATCATCATCTTCTGCCAAATGGAGCAGCAGACTTATGAAAACCTTTTGTGAACCTGAACAGAATGCAGTGAGAATACATAACGTCCCTGATACAATAAGTATCTGGTCTCTTCAAGCGTTTTATTAGTGGCCCTGCTGGGACACAAAATACGATTAATAAAGGCTGCCCAAAGCCTTTTCTGTCACCACAACAGGGATCAGGGTTGAGACCTCCGGGACGAAAAATCTTGCTTTGTGCCACAACAAAGAAAGCAATAAACAACACAGAGGGCTTGACCTTGCATTCAGCCTTTGCCCTTCCTATCAACTGGACTTCATCCAAAATAACAGACCTGCCTGCAGATGTGTCCTGTGTCCTGGTCATGCTAATGAAAACACAGCTGTTTATCAAGATCATAGAACTTCAGTAACACCCATAGATATCTCCAAGACATATATTTTAAAATAATGTGCACTAGGGTATGATCTTTGGAAATTTCAAACTGCTACCTCCTGCGGAAGTATTGCTAATTTTATCAACCAACTTTGCACTGAGGGCCAGTGCAAAGTTTGCCTGCCTTGTGGAGCCTTTTCCAATGTATAAACTAGGGGCGGCAACCTGTGACTCTGGAGCCACATGCGGCTCTTTCAGCCTTCTGCTGCGGCTCCCTGTTGGCTGATCCCACCACTGGCTGGTCCCTCCCCTCCCCTCCCCATCACTCCTCACCTAACCTGAGAAAGTAAGGGTGATGGTGGGGGATGGAGACTCGCTCCATTTTCCAGAGCAGGAGGTGATTGGGTGGGAGTGAGTGACGTCGAGTTGGCCACGCCCACCCAGTCTCACCAGTTGTTAAATTATTGGCTCCCAGTGTTTTCTGTGGGTTCAAATGGCTCTTTGAGTGTTTAAGGTTGCAGACCCCTGGTATAAACTAACCAACATAATGAGCTCAAAGGATAAGGTGCCAATTTCAATATGTCACGAACAATTCAGAAGTTTGCTTGCTTCATGGCCATGACTTTTCTGAAGCAGATCTCCCAGTGAGGTGAACAGTTCAGTGAAGCTGCATGATACAAATGCCAAAAAGTAGGATATTAAAATTATATGACCCTGAACTCCATCAGCACAAAGTCAATAACAGGTAAACCATGGGGTGTTGCTTTTGAAGTCAAAGCAGGTTTTGTACTCTGCCAAAAATATCAGCAAGGTAGATGACCATGAGTAACAGTAACCCAAGTGATAGTCTTGTCAAAGCTACAGAGCAGCAGGTAAATGTTTGCCATCAACACTCTAGAGCAGGGGTCCCCAAACTTGGCAACTTTAAGACTTGTGGACTTCAACTCCCAGAATTCTCCAGCCTTCTGGGAGTTGAAGTCCACAAGTCTTAAAATTAACAAGTTTGGGGACCCCTGCTCTAGAAAGAGTGTGACAACAGCTAAATAGGTACAAACACATGTGGCAATTTGACACAAAGCATGGAACTGAACAAGTTCCCCGATACATGGGTTGTAGTAAAGGTAAGTATTTGTGTAATCCACACATTAAAGCAAATAGCTTCAGGGGACATGTCATCAATTTTCAATCCAGCAGAGGAGATAAATATTCACAAAAGCCAAAGAGCACTTCAAGGAAAGTCATAGTCCAACCCCCCCAAAAAAATGTTGGATGAGGCTCCTATGTTCTTATGTTCCTTTATCATAATTTTAGCAGAGCTATACTTAATGCAGGATTTTAATCCACCTCAGTTTCCAGATACTTTAAGGCCAAAGAAAGGATAATGCGACACTACACTGCCAGTCATTTGTACCCAAATCCTGACATCTGCAGGAGACTCCAGATGCCATGCAAATCATGTACCACAGTACCCAAAAGCTGCTTGGCTATGACAACTAATGCTTCCTACGTGGTTTTATATGTACTGTTTGATGAGATTTGGACTTTGCCTGAATATCAAATTCATATTTATTTATTTTGAAAAATGCATACAGTGGTCAAACTCATTGACTTTGACAGCTTACAGAAATAAAACCCAATACAAAACCCAATAAACCCCCACATCCCTGGCAACAACAATCAAATCAGCAACTTGATGGGCTCCATATCACCATGATATTCCCTAGGCCCGTTGACAAAATCAGGGCCTTTCTAAGGAGTATCATATCCACAGCAATGATGAGCAACAGGGAGGAAGCCATCCCAGAGAAAGCCTTTCTTTTTGGTTCCACTACATCCAGGGGTGTCAAATTCAAGGCTCATGGTCTGGATTCAGTGTGTAGGGTGCTTAGATCTGGCCCATGGGCCCACCCTAGAAACAGCAAAGGACTGATCCACAGTGCCACTGCCAGCAAAATGGAGCTCGGGGAAGCCATGTGTGTTTTCGCTGGCAGAGGCTGCAGGAGGCTGTCCCAGTTGAAAATGAAGCCTCGATGAGTGACATCGAGTTGGCCACCATCACCCCACTACCCCCTGAGATCAAACACAACCCTGATTCAGCCCTCAATGAAATGAGTTTGACACCCATGCACTAGAAGGACTTCTTTAAGAAAGAACCAACCCTATCTGGTTGGTTGGATATATGGTGGGTGGGAAAAGCCAATCCTTCAAAGAATCTGCTCCCAGGCCATGTAGGACTATAAAGGTGATAAACAGCACTTTGAATTGGATCCAGTGGGAAACTGGCAACCAATTTAGCTCTCGCAAGAAAGGTGACACATGTGCAAATATAGACTTGCACAAAACCATATGGGCCATAACAGTTTGAGCTTCTAAATACTTTTCAAAGGCAGCCCCATGTAGTATCCATTGCAGTAGTCAAGACAAGAGGATTTATAGATTATCTGTGTCAACTACCATGAAGATGGCTTCTCAAAATATAGTTATTAAAGCTCAATTATAGTTATGCAAATTATTTGTTACATTTAACCATTTCCAATGAAATTACATTGATGCCATCCATTGTTTTAGATAAAGGTTATCCAAATACAATATATCTCATCATCATCATCATTATATCTTTTATTCATTAAACATGAAACTGTACATTTAAAAATGTGTCACAAATATCATTGACTGGTGCTGATGGTTGATACGGGTTGCTGCCAGCGTGCTAGGTATCAACCAAATATATTCTTAAAATGTATGATGCTCCAAGTAGTGCAGTTTTTTGCAGTTCCGCTGGTGTTGTTGTAGGAAGCTGCAGTTTCTTGATGCATTTTGTACAATTCTTGGACATGATACCAAGTGCCCTGATGACAATGGGTATCACTGTTACATGTTTCACCCATAATCGCATAGATGATGATGATGATGATGATGATGATGATGATGATGATGATGATGATGATGATGATGATGATGATGATAATGTATTCTGAAGTTGGTGCTGGGTTTCCAAAGCTGCTTAATAGATCTCTGTCTTGCTTACATAAGGAGCATGAATCCTGATCTAATCAAGATACTGAAGGTTGGTGACTTGTATTCAGAACAGAATAATTATTCCTTCAGAGCGGGGATTGGATGGGCTAATAGAACATCAAGTCAAGAACTAAAGAAACATGTAAATTGCTCATATATAATGATAAAACAAGGGCATAAAAGGGTATGCTTTCCGTTTTGGAGGGTTTTTCATTGTAGTTGTGTACATGAGTTTAAATGACAGGTCTAATGTCAAATTAATTGTTTTTCACTAATTACTTCCAAATAAATAAGGTACATAAAAAGGATATATTAAATCTGCAATAGAACAAAAGGTAAAATTCTTCATATATAGTTAACAAAAATATTTCCAGAACTATTCCCATTGTAATACACTAAAGGTTGTATATTTAAATTTTCTGTCCAATACCACCATTGTTTTTTATTATAATTATTAAATTATTAGAATCTCTACCAATATTAAATGTTCCTTCATCAAACTCAATGTTTATTTCATCAATTGTACAATTCTTGTTTTATATTTATTAATAATACAAATATGCATAATATTGCCTAAAGCTTTATTTGTGAATAACCCAAAAAAGCTGCAATGTGATTTATGTCTGCATTATTTTTTATTAAATTTATATGTTGCCCATCTCAGTGTTGAAGTAATAAACCACAACAATGGCTCCTAAATTAGGATAGTCATACAGCTGTTGTAAAGGGTCCCACAATATAGAAAAACAAAACAAAAAGTCTACTCATTACAGCTCTTCCACTAGCAATGATAGTGAACAAAAGATGAAAGTACATATAGACAGTTGGTCATTCTAGCTTGCATTTACTGTACTGGTATAAATAATATTTCTATTTGGAGTGTGTTACTACATAACCTTGATATAAAAACTATAGTTCTTTTTCCTCTGAATAAGATTGCAATAGGAGTGAAGGGAATGATAAAAGCGGCAGCAATCTTTATATTTAACTGAGAATATTTGAATGAAAAAGTGGTCATGCTATTTAACAATGGCAATTTAAAAAAAATATTTTCAAAATTGTTTTGAAAGCTTTTTTTAAAAATTGCCATTGTTAAATTAAATGTCATTGCCATTTAATCCCAACAGGGATGGGATTTTAAAAAAATTAAAATAATTTGACACTTCTAGAGAATAGTTGGGAAGTAGACAAGAATATGTTTAACTGTTTTGCTGTACTGTTTATCAGAGATATATAGATTAAACTTTTACTGACAGATTCAGGGCACATCTTCCAGCAGTTAAAAATGGTGATTATATTATTCTGCCCATATTCTTCCATGTAGTTAGAGACTTTCATGGTGTCTTCATACACCTCTTCAAAAAGTGATTCATTAAGTCCCTGTCAAATAAGGAGCCTCCCAGTTCTCCTATTTAAGAGCACATCTTCTCAAACTTTATTTTATATTATTTTTTAACTGGTTTCTGATCTGTAATATTGCATTATTTGTTTCTCTTCCATTTAATTAACTTTCCTCTTTAATCAAATATATTGCTTCTGCATTGAATCTAAGAATGAAAAAACATCTGGAAATTATTATTATGCTGATAATAAGTCCAACTATGAACTAATTTCAGCTGTATAGCATAGCTATCTGAAACCAATTGAACAATGTCAAAAAAGAGGATTTCAACAGCAGCCCATTTTATAAAGCAGGAATTCCCAAACAGTGCATTATTAGAAAACCATATATAAACTTTTAAATAGATACATCATTAGACCAGATTATTGTTTGGCCTCATTTCCATCCCATCAAAGTGCAAAATCATTTGATGCATTTCATCACTGCATTATATTTTCTGTTCCCAGCATAGAACTCAAAGAAGAAGAAAATTTTCAAAGAATATATGAATTCAGTATTCGTGCAGTCACTGATAGTTTGTTATCTGGTTCAATCTAAAAATAAACCTTTGGAAGTGTATACATTATTTCTCTGATCTCGGTTCAGAAATTCAGTTGCCAGCAGTTTGAAAAAAGCACTGCAATTTTGCACCTATATGAATGTTCTGTTTTCTCCCCAGTTCCCACTTTGAAAGCCTAAACTAATGAAAGGAACGCTTCAGAGATTAAGGGATCATAATAATATTACCTTTAGGATAGACAAAAATAATTATCACTGGGTATACTGAATTTTGTCCATTGCTTCTTATTAGAACAAGTTGGCACTCCTAATTTATTCCTTGACCCATGATGCTGGCTTGGTCTTTTCCCCAAGAAACAAATTATTATCCCAAGAATACAAAAAAAAAAAAAAAGTCTCATGGCTATTTACAATTTGGCAGGTTGTAGGGTAAGCCCCAAGAACCCACCTTTTCAAGTGGTAATTTATTCCATTCTTTTAAAAAAAACTTATAAAATTAAAGCAATGTTATATTTCTCTCTTTTTAGCTGTTGTAAAGGGAAAATGGGTACCTTCTAATTTATATACTTTGAATTTGTTTTCCATACCACAAAATACAAACTAAGGACAAATTATGATTCTGTGTCTCTGAGCAAAAAAAAATGAGCTCTGTTTACATTCATCATTGGTAAGACTCCTACTCCTTTTTGATAGGTTTGCATCCATTTTGGAATGCTATCAGAAGCTGAAGGACAGAGCATGCTCGGTTCCAACCTTCCTAGTGGAACATTTTGCCTTTTGACCACCAGATGGCAGAAACACTGCAGCTTTCACAACATGTATTGGTTGCAAGTTGGACAGTTTTCAAAAAGGACTAAGTAAACTCAGTAACACTACAGTAGCTGCTACTATAATCAGAATGCCTAAAGAAAAGTAATATGTCTGGTAAATTATGGCCCCGGGTTTTGGAAAATCTACATGAAGGGCATCCTGGGGTGGCCAGGATGAAAGCTATAGCTAGGAGCTATGTATGGTGGCATGGGTTGGACAGGGACATTACTGAAATAGTTGGGGCCTGCCAGGCTTGTCAGTTGTCAAGGCCTGCACCGCCCATGGCCACACCTTTTGAATGGGAATCAGCTAGAGCCCCCTGGTCAAGAGTGCATATCGACTTAGCGGGCCCCTTTAAGGACCGAACATTTCCAATACTTTTAGATTCGTATTCTAAATGGATGGAGCTCACACTTATGCACTCGGTAACATCAGAAGCTGTACTTAAGGCATTAACCAGGTTATTCGTAACTCATGGGTTACCCAATGTGTTGGTGTCTGATAATGGGCCCCAGTTTACATCCAACACATTTGAAATATTCTTAGCGAAGAGGTGTATCCGACATATTTTGGTTGCGCCTTAGCATCTGGCGTTGAATGGCCAGGCTGAGAGAACAATAAGGTCTGCCAAAGAGACTCTAGGAAGGAGGGGAGGGGAGGATTGGCATGAAAAAATTAGCTAAGTACCTTTTGATCCAACACGCAACACCGAGCGCAGCCACTAACCGCTTCCTGGTGGAGCTCCTGATGGGGCAGCAGTTGCGAACAAGCCTTGACAGGTTGCATACGAATTTCTCCCCCTCCTGTCCCTTAGATTCCTACAACAAGTTCAGGATTTTTAAACTATACGACCCAGTTTATGCGAGAAATTTTGCAGGAGATCCTTTATGGGTATCCGGGGAGATAATTGCTGTCACTGGCCCAAAATCCTATAGAGTTAGACTATCTGATGGCCGGATATGCTGGCGATACATCGACCAATTGCGAGGTCGATGGAACGCATCCACGGACCACTGGCCCGATGGTGACCGACAAGATGGCAACTGACCAACAAACAACAAATCCGATGATCCCGAACCCCAGATGACGACCACTGAGCTGCAATTTGAGCAAGACTTACCTTTTGACATTTCTCCAAGTCAACAAGAACCTCCTGTATCCATATGCCCTGAGTCGCTGCCACAGGAGACAGCTGGTTGCACACCTGACCCCTTGTCAGTGGTTATTCCAACTGAACCATGTAGGTCAGGCCGAATCAGGCAATGGCCTGCCTACTTGCGAGATTACACGTTTGTAACTGGGGGAAAGGGGTGTTACGTACCGATGTAATCCACAGTTCTGGTGGGAGTTGTAGCCACTGTTCATTGGCTGGCTGGGCTGACAGCTGCAGTATAAAAGGAGCGGTCAGGCGAGTCAGCTGTTGCCCCTGCCACCACGCTCAAACTTGCTAGCTTGTGGCAACCGCGGGTAATCAGTTAATGTTACAATAAATGTTCTAATCATTTTAAAAGGGTTGTCTTCCATTACTGATGCTGTCTCTAACAACTTCCAAGGTTGGACTTAACTGTCATCTCAAAATTAATTGTTTTACAGCATCAGAGAGAGAAAAAATTATATCTATGCCTTATTTGTGAGCTTTGTGGCATCAGGTTGTCTGTTGTGGGAACACAATACTGGGCAGATTGGCTTGGGTTTTCATCCAGAGACAATTCTTTTTCATGTTCTTAACAAAAGAAATGCCAACTCATTATAATTTTTCACTTGGCCTATTAGTGGTATCCAAGATTTGTATTTCTTGACAGTCAAAAACACAAGAAAGTCCTAATTTTCTACAAGACGGTGAATGTGCAGGTCATGCACCATTCTAAATGTTTAGCTTGCTATATAGATGCCACTTTGTGTGGTCGACAATCTGTGCAAAATTGCCAGGGGTAGGATTCAATCGCTGTTACTACCAGTTCAGTGACTACGTTTTGCTACGCCCGTGTGTGAAACAAACATCAGCTGTGCCACCTGGACAGCTGAAAAGCACTGCGCACGGGTGCACAGATATTTGAAAAGCCTCTTTTTTCCTGCTTTTTCAACCACAGCTGTGACACGCAAAGCAGCTGAGGTTGAAAAAGCAGGAAATAAAGGACAGGTAAGAGCCCGGGCGGGCATGTGGGCCAAACAGCAGGCAACACAGAATCTGTTTGGTGTCTGCTGCTCTTCTGAGCTACCAGTTCTTTAGAACTGAACTGGAACTGAAGGCCATCTAGCTCCAGGCTCCTCACAGGACTTTAGAAAATACTACTACAGTGATAGGAACATCAAATTATGGTCCAATATAATATTATTTCCACTAGAAATAAGACTGTTTGCCAGCCAGATCTTTCTTTTTTTGTAGAGTCAAAATGGCTGATTGATCACCAATTCTCATTTCTTTATTTTTGCCTTCTTCCATTTGCTTGGTTTTAGTATCAGATGACATGATTATGGTTGGATGTCACTGCACATACAATCTTGCACATTGCCATAATGATTTTCTTTTCTTTGTTTTTGCTCTGAAATGTTAGTCCTGTAGAATATGGGAAGCAAGAGAAGGAAAAAGTACTACTCATTGTGTGTTGCACAATTGAAATTATACATTTGACTATTGAAGAATATAGATAAACCCAGAACCTAATATTTCCTGGTTGCCCTGTTATATCAGAACTTGGCACATAAATGTTATGAATATGTCTGGGCCAAATGCTTGTTTAGGAGAACCAATATGGTATAGTTAGACTTAAGGAAATTTGAATTCTGGTTCACCTTCAGCCATGAAAACTAATTAGAGGACTTTCAGCAGGCTCCATTCAGCCCAACATACCACAGGTTGGTTATTGTTAGGAAAATAGGAAAAGTTATAGTATATATGCTCCCTTGTGCTCCTGAACGAAAGACAGGACATAAAGCTAACAATGACATAAATGAAAGGAAAGGAAACAGAACTCTTTATGGAAGTAACTTAAGTGAATCTAGCATTACAATGTGATGTGCCCTGAAGACTGATTTGGGAAGAAGGAAGTAATAAAATAAGGTAACATTTTAAAATTGTCAGCCTTACTAGGTAGACCAGACTGGAAACATGACCAGAGGAGTTAATTCTACTTTATTATAAGGTTATATTAACAGGGTATTACAAGTCTGAAAGTACTTTCCTGCCCCGCTCCCCAATATTTTTTACATACCGATACCAGGGAGGATCCCTTCTAAAGTAAATAATAAATGACATTGCCTGGAAGCATCATTGAGACACAGCTCTTTTTGCTTTTTTTCTGTCCCTTTTCATAAAACGTCACAAAGGGTCACAAAGGGTAGGCATGTAAAATATACTCTAAAAGTGAATTAACTGACCCAGGCAATTAACCCAGAGGTAGGTACCGTAGATTTAGACCCACTCTTGTCTAAAACTAAAATAACTCTTCTTAACTAAATTTATTTATAATTCTTAACTAAATTCTCTCACAACATACAGACACTGTTGCTATTCAAGGGGATTCATTTCCCCCCCTTCTGATAACTGTTATCAATAGTCTTAAAGAGGCCCTACAAAAATTGGGAAATGGAGATACCAGGCGTTGAAGACAGTTTTAGAAAAGTCACATTGTTTCTGATCTGTGTTGGATAATTGAGAAAGCCAAAGAAGACCAAAAAGAAGTCAATATGCATTTCATTGATTATAAAAAGTCTTTATTGTTTGGGTCATGTCATGCTGAGAAATATGCTTAGAAAAATGGGAATGCTGGAACATGTCTTTGTCCTAATGCATAACCTATATAGAGGTTTGGAAGTCATTGTTCAGATGGAGCATAGCAATACACACTGGTTTCAGATTGGCAAAAAAATGAGAGATTATTTATTCAACCTACATGAGGAATATATATTGAGATAAATTGGACTGGAAGAAAATGAGTGTTGTTTTAAAATTGGAACAAGAAATATCAACAACTTGTGCTATGCTGATGACACTAGTCTGACAGCTGAAAATGCAAATTATCTGCAAGCATTAATAATGAAAGTCAAGTAGCAGAATGAAAAAAAAACATTGAACTAAGTTTAAATATAAAGAAGTCCACAATAATGACAACAGGTTCAGCAACCAGCCTTACAATTGACAATGAAGAGATTAAAATAGAAGGATAGCTTCTACTTTTTATGACTATCAATAATACAGTAAAAGAACCAGCAATCAAGAAATATGTCATAGACTAGTACTTAGCAGAGTAGCAATGAAGGCCTTGGAAAATACATACACATCAGTGGTGGGATTCAATATTTTTCACTACCAGTTCTGTGGGCATGACTTGGTGGGCATGGCAGGGAAACGATACTGTAAAATCTCCAGTCAGAGGCAGTATTTGCCGGTTCTCTGAACTACTCAAAATTTCTGCTACCGGTTCTCCAGAACTGGTCAGTACCTGCTGAATACCATCACTGATTCAGATGCTGTATGTGCTTATACTTACAAAATGTCAGAATCATATTAGCAATGGTTTTCTTTAGCAGATTTTAAAGAAGGTGATAGAAAAAGGATTTGTTGTGTATTGACTAATGCTTTTGAATATTGGTATTGAGGAGACTACAGGTAACCAAGGAAACAAACAAATGCATCATCATACAAATCAATCCAGAGTTTTCACTTGAGGATCAGATTCAAATTATCATAGTTTAGACACATTATGCAAAGATGTCCAGCTCTCTTGAAAAGTCCATAATGCTATGAAAAATGGTAAGAAAGAAAATAGGGGACAGATCAATCATCCAGAAGAGGAGGGAAATTAAATAAACTAGAAGTGAAAAATGAAGTGATGGCCTCCAACCCTTATTTTTGGTAGCTGCAAGAACTACAGCTATAGCGCCAATGAATCATCTGAAACTATAGGTTGCCATCACAGAGAAATAATGTAATTTACAAGGATAGGGAATGGCTGGGTCATACATGTCTTTCAAATATAATCTAAGGGTTAGATGATTTATGCATTACTGGTTATGTTCTTATCATTAAAAGTTTATATAATGCCTTTTTCATCATCACCTCACATGTCTAATTTTAAAATGCTTAAAAAGTGCAACATTAAAAACAAACTAAAAACAACCAAGTATTCTTTAATTATATATTAGGTATCAGTTTAGACACATTAGACAAACTGTAAATTATATGCAAAACATTACTGCTTTAACCATTATATATCTTCTTAGTTTAACCTAACATTAAATGCAGTTCAATCTCCAGATGTGCTTTATACTGTACCTGAACTACAATTTCATTTATCCAGAATGCAGTGAGAATGTGAGGGAAGGAATCTAGGCACCCAGAAAAATACAGGTAGTCTTCATTTAGTGACCACAATGGGAATTAGAAACTTAGTCATTAAGTCATTAGTCAGTGATTGAAGCAATGAGTGTGCTTATGATCTTCTTCAACTTTCCTCTGCTTTACAGATTTGCAAAGGTCATAAATGCAGGAATTTGTTATAAAGTTCCCTTTTCAAGACAGTCTAACTGCAAACAATTGCTATATGAGGCAGTTGCTAAATGAGGAAAACCTTTATTGAGAGAGGTTAGAGGGAATGACTGTTCCAATCAAGAGGAACATAACAGTAGATCTCTTAATAGAATAGAATAGAATAGATATTTATTTATATTATAGATATTTATTTATATTATATTGGTTAAAGCCAGCAATCATAGAAAAAGTTACAGATCCATGACTTCAGAGAGAAACAGAATTTAGAAAAATCTGCCAACAAGGTAATTTATTAAGAAGACTATCCAGACACAAAGTAAACTCATGTAATGGTAGATAGTGGGGTCAATGCTTCTTTTACAGTGAGAGGTTGAGTCATCTAGAATGCAAGAAATGTACTCCTTTGAGGGAAGAAAAACTTATTTACCTACCTTGCTGATTGTCTGCAGGAAGAAATTTAGAACAGTACAAAATTCATGCATCTAGTCTTCCAGAGAACTAACAACTTTCCATTTCTCTTTGGACTGTACAGAACACTTTTCCAGACCAGGCCATTCCAGGAGCTGTTACAGAAACAGTTACTGTACTTTGCAAAAATGACTTTCTACATCTCATAATGCCTGATGCAGAAAGCCTTTTCCTTTCTTTTTAGAATTGCTTGCAGTTTTTTTCTTAATCGGTTTGAGCTGATCAAGAAGAAAATTGGCCTTTTTCTTCTGACCATGTTGCTATCAGACTCAAAAACAGCTTGAAATATGGCTTCTTCATTTATACATTGAATATTGTCTTTGGCAATAACTTGATGCAGATTTTGGTGAAATCAATGTACTTTATTTCAATAATTGTGCTTGATGTAAACAGGGAAGCACTTTATTTTCTCAACAAAATTAACATTATTGTTAGAATATTTTTTATCATAAATTTTACACATTCATTCAACTGGTATGTGAAGATCATTTTGAGAATTACTGTAATGTATGTATGCTGTTAAGGGAATTTCACTCCTGTGACATAATTATATTTGTGTCATCTATACTATATGGAGAGGAAAGCACTGTGTATGTGGCTGCTATAAGCTTGACTGATTATTCTGATGTATCCAGAGTTGTAATGAAATCACTGACAACTCTTGATATGTTTTTACTTGCCTTCAAGCTGCCGTTTCCTTTTTTTCTTCTGATATCCACTTTCATGGTTCTCTTAATTTCTAAAAACCCTTATAAAATTATTTCAAATTGGTAATTAATTATTAATACTGTGTCTCAACAGTTCCTGATAAAAATTGTGTTTTCTTTTTTTGTTTTTTCAAGCCAATTATGTAAAACAAAGTTCAGTCAGAATCCGTGTAATAGGAGGCCCTAAGTGGCAGCTTGTTTAGTGTATGCCAAATCTAGCATTGTTATCTGTACCACGTGACTTACTCCTGGTTGGGAGAATTTACTTCTGTTATTGAACCATCCTCAAAACAGTCTCAAAACTGGGATTGACAAATGTTCCATCCTCACAGTAGTACATTTTGCATTTCTCTAGAATCATTTAATAAGAAAATTCAATAGTATTTCACAACTTGGAGTTACCCAAATGATAGAAAAGAGTTCAGATGATTTTGGACCAGTTGGGAGGGATTGCATTGATCACTGCAATGTTATAGTCTAAATATGTAGTTGTTGAACATGATTAAAGCAAATATTTTAATATTATGATCTGCATAACTCTTGATCTGGTGACTAAAGGGAAGAATGCTAAGACAACACACTAGAGGTTAACTGGACAAAAATTAAAACTTTAAAATACATTTTCAGATTTACTGAATTGCCATTCTGAACTGGCTGCACACCCTAGAAAACATACAGGGGGGCCCTCCAAATTTGAGGAGATTGTAGGAAAGATTCAAGCCAGAGTCTTTCAAAATTAGTATCTGTTCTTCAATAGTTTAACTGTATAACCCTTCCCCAAAAATCCAGCATAATAGTTTATGCATTTTATTTCATGGTCAGTTTAATTTTTCATTGTGCCATGACAATATGAATATTATGATACAAAGTATGTGCTCTTGCAAATGGGTAGAAGTGTTTGATAATCTTGATGTTGCTTTATGTTCATATTATGTGTGCCATTGTTGCTTATCCAAAGCAGTCCTCTTCACCTGAAGTTTTATATAGCCTGCCATTTTGTGGACTGTTGTGTCTAAAATGGGTAGAGAATGCTGCAAACTGTAGGAATTTGTATCACACTGCATCTGCTTAGGTAGGTGTTGAAAAAATTAACATCACGGAAAGAAATAAAAAATGTTAAACTTAAAACACATTCCTTTAGGATAGAATCAGTAACCTTTGTCTAAACTTTTTTTTAAATTATTATTTTGTCTGCCAAGGTCTACAATAGACAATAGTGATGATGATGTAACCTCATGAAAAGAGTCAGGAATTTCACCTTTTTTTCCAATTTTTTCAGAATAATGTTTTTATAAACTCTTTAATCCAATGTAACACCCCTACTCTATTTCCAATTTTTAAAATCGGCTGTAAATTGCATTGCCATTATTCAACAGTTTGCCACTAAGTTTTGGCGGTACAATTTTGAGAAGCATTGGGCAGTACAGAACAGAGGCAGGATGCTGGCTGCCTACCTTAATTTTGATAGTTTTGCTAATTCCGGTTGTTACTTGATTTTTATTGACTCATAACATAAGAGAATTTTTTAAAAACAGCAATTTTTCTTATACTTGACATTGTGAAAATTTCCTGGTAAAATCTATGCATAAAATAACCATATATGTTCTCTAGTCTGAATAAAATGTAACTTTAGTTAACTAACAATATACATTGCATCTTGTAACAATTCCTCTGGACCAAAGACAAGCAGAATGTAGAGTTTACTAGTTAAGTTTTAACATCACCTAACAATTGAAAATAATGTGATCAGACGTTGTGAGTTTGGCTTGCACTGAGTGTCACCTTAATCAGTCACAGAGTGAGAAATGAAATATGGACAGCAGAGGCCACAATTCATTACCCTGAAGCACTCCTTGGATATTTTATGTTTTCAAACAAGCATAGACTTGTATTTCAGCAAGCTATTGGTATGTAGGCCTAATCTGTGCCAGAGTAAGTAGCAAGTGACTGGAAGTACCTATCAATCCCATGCTGAATACCTACACTGATTGTTAGTTGCTTTTTGTGTCCAATTTAGAATACTCACTATTAGGACTGTGCAAAGCCCTTCTTCGTTTGTTTCAACAAAGTGCATCATGTCACAGTAGTAGTATTCATCTCAGAGAGGTGCTTTGTCTCCAACAGCTTCTTCCAGCATGTCCTGTAACTAGAAGACTTGTATATGCAATGTCACTTCCCATACTTTTACTTTGTGAATCACAGCTCTGCATTTATGGTTTGGAAAAGCTTTTTCAGGAACAGTGACTTAGACTGCAGACAATAAGTACTTGCTCAGCAAAGTCAGGAAATAGCCATATGGTTTGAGCATGTGGGAAAAGATAAGGACAGTAGCAATAAAGTTATTGCAAGATTTGCTTTGCTTTTTTAACTGCTTTCTGGGAGTTATACTCCAATTTGCCTGAGATTAAACAATAATAATTCTTCTGCCATATATCAGGACTGAGGTCAAATACGAAAGCAGCCATGCAGTTACTGACATGTATACAAATCGAAACCTCATCTGGTCATGTTTTATTTGAATTGAGAATTACTATGCAATAGATAATTTACATTCTAGCAAATTAAAAAAACAAAAATGATTCAATAATCTTCATCCCTTGCTTAAGATAATGTCATGCTATTTTTCTAAATAAACATTATTGTTTATTATTATTATTTTGGGTGGTAACTTCAGAGATAGTTGCTTGGAGGGTGCACAAAAGGGAGTTAGATCAACAGATGCCAAAATTAGTATAAAGGTAATCCTTGTCTTACAACCATTATTGAGCCCAAATTACAGTTGAAAGTCATAGCAGTCATTAAGCTAGTCACCATGGTCCATGCCCAAATTTACAATCTTTTTTGCAGCAGCCGTTAAGCAAATGCCATGATTGTTAAGCAAACACAGTAGTCATTAAATGAATGTGTTAGTTTTTAAGTGTTTTCACCAATGGGCATTTTTTGCTGGAAACTAGAAGTAAACATTGGAAACCAGCAAAAAAAAAAAGGTTTCCAAAAACAACAGTCATAAGACTGCAGGATGAAAATACAAGCTAGTTGCCAAGAGCCCAAAATGTAATCACAACTCTGGAAGAGGGATCTGGTTGTCAGAACTTTGAAAACAGATTGTAAGTAACTCTGGAAACTCTGCTGTAACTTTGAATCATTGCTAAGCATAGACTATCTGTAGTTTCATCTCACTTATACTATCTCTAACTTCATTTTTTGACTTTCCAGCATTGTTACGATTTCAGTAGTAGGTTACAGAGATAGTAGAAATAATTTTAATCAGATCAACACATCTCTCCCTGACTCCATTATGACTCCATTACCACAGTAAGAGACATGTTTATCAATCAGATCGTGAAATTAGTAGAGGAGGTAGTATTGCTATCTTCTATAAAAAGTCCTTACATCTAAAAAATATCCAAGTTACCCAGGAACTTGCTCTTCCTGAGACTATCGTCTGTGAACTGTCCTTAAATATCACATTTCGGTTCTTATTATGTTACAGAGCCCATGATTATGACATCGAACATGTAAACAAGCTAAATTCACTACTAACATGGGCAACATCCTACCCACACACTTTTATCTTTCTTGGTGACTTCAATCTACCTCACATTAAACTGGACCCTAAATGAATGTAAAACTGAACCCATACATGCAAACTTCTACAATGCTATAACAAATCTGAGATTGGAACAATTAGTAACCAACAATACTAGACTTAACAACTGCCTCGATCTCATCTTCTGCAACAGTTTGAATTCAATTTATGGAATACAAATTAAAGAACCCTTTTCCAACAGTGACCACAGCATGACTGACTTTTGTCTCAACATACGTCCACACGAAAATCAACACAATGATGTGATCCCCAATTATAACTTCAAAAAAGGCAACTATGATCTTATAGGCAACAATCTCTCATCCCTTGACTGGAAATTTCTATTCACTGGATGCAATACTGTTGAAGACCATTACAACATATTTTTACTTGGAGTCAAAAGAGTCATCAAACTATATGTATGCATGTATGTATGTATGTATGTATGTATGTATGTATGTATGTATGTATTTATTTATTTATTTATTTATTTATTTATTTATTTATTCTAACTTATATACCGCCCCCTCTCCCAACTTGGGACTCGGGGCGATGTACAGTCGAAATAAAACAACACTATTACAGAGAAAAGTTTAAAATAGATTTAAAAAGATTAAATTAGTGGCTGAAGATTAAAAGTACAACAAGACTAAAAATAGAGTAAAAAAGTTAAAAAATTAAAAGCCATTTTAATAATACTAGGCCAGACCGGCCTATTGAAAAAGGTGGGTCTTCAATGCACGCCAGAAGGTTCGTAGGTCAGGAATGGTCCGCATCTCTGGGGGTAATTCATTCCAGAGGGAGGGTGCTCCCGCAGAGAAGGCACGCACCCTCGGAGCCTCCAGCCAGCATCACCCAGCTGACGGCACCCCAAGGAGGCCCACCCTGTGGAAGCACACTGGCCGGCAGGAGGCCAATGGTGGCAGCAGGCGGTCCCGTAAGTACCATTAACAACTCCCCAAACCAGAAAAAAAAGATTACTCATAACAATAAGGAAGCTTCAATCCAAAAAGAGATCACTTTGGCCGAAAAACAAATCTGGTCACATTGCTAACTTCAAAAGTCGATACAAAAATTTATGCCACCAGATAAAGATTGAATGCATCAATTATCACATTAAACAAGAGGAAAACCTTCTACGCACCAATTCCACCCACGCTTTCCACAATTTTGTAAACAACAAACTAAAAGACTCAAGGTCCATCCCACCCCTGATAGGACCTAATGATAAAGACTGCAACGATGACACCATTAAAGCCAACCTCTTTAACACATTATTTGGCTCAGTATTTGTAAACAGCAATGGATCATGCCCAGTATTTCCTAGTCGAACCACAGACAACTACAATGATCTAATACATATTGATTTTACAGAAGACAATGTTGAAAAAGCACTACACAATCTAAAACCATCTCTATCAATTGGACCAGGTAATATGTGCCTACTTCTTAAAAAAGCTATCCACTGCCATAGCCAAACCTCTAAGCATAATCTTTGAAAAATCTTTCAGGACCAGCTCCTTGCCAAAACTACGGTCACAAGCCACGGTCATCCCCATCTTCAAAAAGGGAGACAGATAACAGATAATCAGAGTTGGAAGGACCTTGTAGGTCATCTAGTCCAACCCCCCGCCCAAGCAGGAGACCCTACAGCATTTCTGACAAATGGCAGTCCAATATCTTCTTGAAAGTCTCAAGTGATGGTACTCCGACAACTTCCGAGGGCAAGCTGTTCCATTGGTTGATTGTTCTCATTGTCAGAAAGTTTCTCCTTATTTCCAGGTTAAATCTCTCCTTGTTCAGTTTCCATCCATTATTCCTTGTCTGGCCTACAGGCGCTTTAGAAAATAGCTTGACCCCTTCCTCCCTGTGGCAGCCCATCAAATATTGGAAGACTGCTATCATGTCTCCCCTGGTCCTTCTCTTTACTAGACTAGCCAAGCCCAGTTTCTGCAACCGTTCATTGTATGTTTAACCCCAGCCTAGTTGAAAATTACAGACCAATCTCTTTATGCTTCATCACCTGTAAAGTCATGGAATCAATTATTAACCAATCCATTATCCTCCATTTAGAGACAAACAACCTACTCTCTAATAAACAATTTGGTTTCAGAAAAAAACTATCCTGTAATCTACAACTCTTACACTGCAAAAACATATAGACTACACAACTCGATCAGGGCAAAGCAATAGACGCAACCTACATAGACTTCTGCAAAGCCTTTGATTCAGTGGTACACGACAAACTACTCCTAAAACTAAAATCTTATGGTATCTCTGGACACCTGCTAACTGGATAGAAGTATTCCTGTCAAACAGACAACAAATGGTCAAAATTGGAAGCATCCTATCAAATTCTGTACCTGTCAACAGTGGTGTCCCCCAAGGTGTTCTAGAACCAACTCTCTTCATACTCTACATAAATGACCTCTGTGATCATATTGAGAGCAACTGCGTTCTCTGCGCTGATGATGTAAAGCTATTCAACACCATAGAAAATACTGCTACCCTTCAAAAAGACCTTGACTATGTATCAGAATGGTCAAACAAATGACAACTTCAAATCTCAGCAGATAAATGCTCTGTCTTACATATTGGCAAAAAAAATCAGAAAATAAAATACAGGCTGAATAGTTGATGATCCAAACTCTGTCAAGGATCTTGGAGTACTCATCTCTAATGATCTAAGTAGTAGAGCCCACTATAACTACATAGCCAAAAAGGCATTAAGAGTTATTAACCTAATCTTACGTAGCTTTTTCTCTGGTAATATTACACTACTAACTAGAGCATACAAAACATTTGCTAGACCAATACTCGAATACAGCTCATCAGTCTGGAACCCACATTATGTATCTGATATTAACACAGTTGAGAAAGTCCAGAAATATTTACAAGAAGAGTTCTCCACTCCTCTACTCATTGCAGAATACCTTATACCACCAGACTTGAAATTCTAGATCAAGAAAACCTAGAACTATACTTCCTTCGGTCCGATCTAAGTATACCTATATAAAATCATACATTGCAATGTCCTACCTGTCAATGAATACTTCAGCTTCAACCATAACAATACAAGAGCAAACAATAGATACAAAATCAAGGTTAACCGCACCAATCTTGATTGCAGGAAATATGACTTCAGCAACAGAGTGGTCAATGTCTGTCTACCTGACTCTGTGGTTTCTTCCCCAAACCCCAAAAACTTTTGACCTCATCCCTTTCCTAAGAGGTCTGTAGGGGGCATGCATAAGCGTACCAACATGCCTACCATCCCTGTCCTATTGATTCTTTTTATTTTTTTTTATATGTATCCATTCCATGTATTCATAACTATGTTTATACCTATACCTATTATCTTGTAAGTGATTGACAAATCAAATAAATAAATAAATAAAAATGTTAAAATTTATCTCTTGTTTAGAGGAATTGAAATTATATGCGGTGTCTTATAGCCACATATTGTCCTGTTGTGATTTCATCTAAAGAAATATTATGAAATTTGTACAACTCAGCCACCTGCCCCATGGAAAAATAGATCCAAGTTTAAATATTTTATACTGACTTCTTTTTTTCAGCGATTCAATGGCACATATGAAATATTGACATAAGCTTGTGGACTAGTACATTGGTACTACTTTGAGCAGGGAAACTCCATTCTGACAATAGGTATTTTGAAAGTAAAGACATTTTAAAATTAATGTGAAAAAATTTCTATTTCTACTGTATCTAGTTCTTGATTAAACAGACTGATTCCTTTCCTCTCTCTCTTTCTCACCCAACTTAATAATCAAATTCTACTCCTTACTAATATCATGTAATACCAAACCTCAAAGAAGGAAAATGACAGGAATACCCAAATGACTTGAACACTGAAACTGAAACTAGATGGGATATTGACACTTTTGCGCTTTTTCCTCCTATGGCCTGATCTGAATTGGGATTTGTGCCATGTTCTTTAGGATTAACAGATTTTAAATTCTCATTTGAAGAACATCAGATTTTGGGAAGCTGAAGAAATACATTCTTCTAGTCATATCTTTGGTTATTCACTACCAAGTTTTCCATTGTTATCCATCGTCTATTAAGAAATGTATGTGAGATTATATGTTATCAAATCAGTGCAACCTTTGTGCTTCCATTTCAGATCTGACTTATGGAAAATGATTGATATTCTGTCCTCAGAATATAACAAAATGCCACGTACGAATGCCTCCACGTCTCAGAAATAGTTATATTGATGTTATTTCTGATTCATAGAAGAGATATAAAGCTGACTTGTAACTATCCACAGTGTGGCTTCTGGCTATTCATAATGTGATTTCTCATATTTCTGTCAATTCTGAGGATGTTCCCTTAAACAAAATTTCATCAAGGAGAAAGTTGGCCTTCGCCTTATTCCTTTTATCCACTACAAACAGTACTGTTTCTTTTAAATGCTTCTAACATATTCTGAGGCTCAGCTATCTTTTGGCTGGCATGACATTTAGAAAACATGTCATTCGTCTCTGGGAGAAAACATGCTTTGAGGAAGCAACAAAGAAAATGTTAGCACGGCACAGAATGCTATCAGCAACAAAACACATCAAAGTATTTTCTGAATGGTGCAAGAAGCAGGAGTAAATTATTATTCTGGGAAGAGCATAAGCAACTTTTAAGATAGAATTAAAGCTAATCCTAAATGGAGCATGCCTGTACATGATGTACCCCTTCAGGATGATGGCTGGAAAATTTCCTTGCTAGCTTTAAGGAAGATGACCTTAAGCTCTGTGTTTGATACACTGAACATAACTAGAGGTGTGCGGTATTTGCATCTAAAATGAGAAAGGTTTTCAGATCTGGTATTGGAATGCATGCACTTGCCATTACCAGTACTTTAAAGGAACCACATGTTTCCTGATGTTGCATTTAGCTAGAGGACTTTCTATTATAGGTTCAACTACTAGCTGCATTTGGCAGGGCCTGGCATCCAATTCCAATAGATACCTTTTAAAACACTTGCTTATTATCAGCTATACTTCATATTAAACAACTGTGCAAAATAATACAGTATATAGGTAGTCTTCGTTTACCTACTATTCATTCATTGAATGTTTGAAGTTTCAACAATACTGAATTAGTGGTACTTTTGACTGGTTCTCGAATTTTTAGTCCTCCTGTGATGATTCTCCACAGTAATTTGATTGTAACCTGGGTGTTTGACAACCAGTTTGCACTTTTGCAACATTTTGCAGTCATGTGATCACCATTTGCAACCTTCCCTGCCAGCTTCTCATAAGCAAAGCCAATAAGTAAGTATCTCCCACCTGGGTAGTAGCCACTCCTAAATCTCAAATCACTTGTGCATGCTGGTGCATTCACCTGTGCATTCTCCCTCTCTTAGCAGCATCCACTAATCTGCCTGCCAGCTGCTTGTGAAGCATCTAGGACTTGCAACATCCTGCCAGCTTCCGCATTGACTTTGTTTGGAAGCTGGCAAGAAGTTGTGAGGAATTCCTTGCTTAATGATCCATGATTCTCTCTTAATTACAGCAAAAGAATTGTCAAGATTGTCAGCACGAAATGATGTGATCATGTGACATTGCACTTTACAATCACACCGCTTAGCAACAGAAATTCCAGTCACAATTAATGGCAAGTGTGGACTATACCTGTAACAGGAGATTATGCTTTTCACGTAATAAAACTGTAAAGTTGCCTTCGTTCTATTCTGAACTGAAGCTATAACAGCAATGCTTTTTCAAAAGATTACTATCCACTAGTTACAATATTGGACAGGAAAGAGGAGAAGAGATCCGGTTTTTCAATTCTCCTTTCAAATTATAATTCAATGAAATTATAATCTTTCTAAATGAATATTCTGCATGTTGTTACTGCTTTCATTTAGTATTAAATTCTACTTCCTTACAAAAGCTTGTTGCTCTACATTTTAACATTTCATTTCCACTTCCTTCTTTTTCCTGCAACAGGACTAAAAAATAGTCACTAAAAGATATCAGGGTAATCCTACTATTAGCTGAGTAAAGAATTTGTCTCTGAAGACAGATATTTGGACATGGTAAGAAAGTTGAAGACAGACCTCTTCATTCCATACAATATACCCTATGGTGCTATTTACTTAAGTGGTGGGAAAAGAAATGGTTCAATTATCACTTATTTTGCTTTCTATATATATTGAATGTGACGAATCTTGTTATTAACTTTTTTCATCTGTCTGTCTTCTGAATGGGCATTACCACTAGTATTTTTCAGTACTGTACCTTAAACAGTCTCCTTCCTATAAATCAACTATCCCTAACTTTGTGCTCATCAATATCTTGTTCTCATGTTGCTGCAATAAAGATTAAGAAAAGATTATTTAAACTGTAGTAATTTGTATTACTTAATTTATTTCAACAATTAGTAAATGGATCTTGTTGCTTTGGAGAGTTCTTATGTTCATTCTTTTGATTGGCAGTCTGAACAGCTTCTTCAGACTCTAATCCTGATGGCACCACATCAACTTTTCAAACAATTGAATATTGTGTCAGATATTGCTAATGAAAGGCATTTTCATACCGCCATCATTCTGACCTACCAAGCAGTCTGAAACAGTTTAAAATCAGTTTGAAACTGTTCTCCTTATTGTGAACCTTAGAAACATATGAAAATAGCATAGAAATTCTATTGAGGTCTGTTGTTATATTGATTACAAAATACATTCAATCTGTCACACAACAGGCCTTGAGGTCATCTTTGATGTGACACAAACCATCCTGCTAACTCTCCAAAATAATCTAATCCAGAACAATTTGAAAAAAATCTCTCTGACCATCCAAAAGCACCATCAAAACAGAGGGCTTATTGGGCAGTCAGATAGAAGCCATTCCACCAGCCAGTGGGCAAAAGTCAAGTGTCTCATATAAGCAGGCGTGTGGTGGTGGATGCAATAAAATAATAATTATCTCCCCTGACCTGTGGCTCCTGCTTCATTTCTGTCTCTTTGAGAGAGATAATAAACCTGGCACATTCTATTCATTGCATTTCCTCTTGAACCATCCCTGATTTACTTTAGCTGTCTAATGGAAACTACATAGGATTAGACATACAAAAATGCTGAAAATGCTTTGTATGGGCAAATGCCTGAATATTCCATGGTTGCACAAGTCTATGCAACATTGGAAGTGTACAAGCCAGAAAAGTGCACAACAGAAAATATTTTCAGCGTAGGGATGCTTGTTTCATTGAAAACAATAAGCATTGAAAGCACTTCTGCCGCATTGCTGTGAGCAAATTGATAATTTTTATCTGCTAATGGTACTTGCATTCCTTTGCCAACGTAATCTCTTCTCCACAAAAGGGATTTCCTAATCTGTTTTCATTTCCAACAAGTTTCTTATACTGGAGATCAGGCATTATATGAAGCAAAGTCATTGAGGGCAATTGCCTCACCTCTGTTTTTTTAACAAAGTAAATCACCTCATTTCCCAGTGTCTCATCCTAATATACATGTATTTAGAAAGAAGAAATAAAGTTCTCAATGATTCTGTGGCTAGATAAATGAACCTGTCAAACAGCCTACTGTGGATTTAAGTAAGATGAATCAGTCATAAATTGTCTAATGTATTACTTTTCAACCAAGTAGAGTTCAAACATCCAGCTGTGAATTCAGTTAAATCATCGCTTTATGAGATATCTAGTGATGCATCTGTATGTGGGACCCAACCCTAAAAAAAACTTCAAGAGCAGTCAGAAAAGAGAATTACCTATCCTCTTTTATGATATTTTCTTGATTATAGTGGAGAAAGGCTGAGACCCTAGCCAGTTTGTTCCCACCTACCCCCCAGGGCCTTTTTTCCCAATATGGTAGTAGAGGTCTGAACTGGGGAGATTTTTCCCTCACCCAAAATGCCAAATCCAAATTTCTCAGGGCTCCAACTCAAACGCATCTATATTATGCCATACTATTGTTAACATTATGGTTCATAAACTATGGTTTATGATTTGGCTTGAAGTGTACACCCTTCCAATTGTGGCACAGTCAAAAAGCCAGTTTTGAACAATGGTCTAGTGGAACGTGTGAATCCAGCCTATGTGGATATAAATGGCTGACAAGACCTTTAGCTATGATGTTTTCCTCCTTCATTTTAGAATCTATCCATGTTTTTCATTCTGCTTTACTGGAGGTTTTACTTGGCATTTAAAACAGAAAATACTTGTCTTCCCTTCTTGTTTCTTCTGCTTATTAAACATTCAACATTGCTCTTGCTTATTGGAATTCCTAAAAAGAAATAGCACAACTTAGCTGATAGAATATGAAGGAATTTTCCTGACAGAAAAAAAATGAAGAAAAAAAGATGGGACAGGAATCTGAGCAATGAAGAAAATCTGAGGAAAAAAGTGTTTTAAAAGGGGCTAAAGAAATTTAAAAACAACAGAGGAAATATATAAAAGATAATTGACAAAGAAAAAAGAAGACAAAACAATACTGTAAACACAAATTACTGCCAAATTTCAGACAACTAGCAAAGAAAACAATGTGAGGCCCATGCTGTTTGAGAGAAACAGTGGGAACATATGAGATTGTTACTGTTGAAAAATATTGAAAAAAGGAGGGTTTTTTACAGAGTTGGTAAAGGAAAAGAAACGTACAATCAGCCAAGTACTGAATATTTAGAAATGTTAAAGGAAGTAAAGAGACTGAGAAAACTGGAGATAAGAGTAGAAAGTGCATTAGAAAAAGGAATTAGAAGGCCCAGATTTCAGAGGCAGTTCATAAATGAAAAGGCACAATCTCAGCAAAAAAAGGAAATGTTGCCAAATCAGGGCTTCTGTAGCTTCCAAACAAATAAAACAAACCAATGTTTTCCAAGATGATATGAGAGCAGGTTGCAGTATCTGA
This sequence comes from Bungarus multicinctus, assembly GCA_023653725.1. Lineage (NCBI taxonomy): Eukaryota > Metazoa > Chordata > Lepidosauria > Squamata > Elapidae > Bungarus > Bungarus multicinctus. Next base: position 39,666,749 of record CM042842.1, on the reverse strand, counting down.
AGTAAATTAAAACAGTGGCTTCTACTTGGCTCATTTGAATTATTAGTTACTACAGTGTAAATTTGATGTACTTAATGGCATCCTCAGATTGAACAATCATCCAGATCCATTTTATTTTCAATGGGAAGGGAATCTGGTCACTTGGTCACCATCTTCCTCGCTATAGTGACATATATGATACCTACATTACAATATTTCTTCAATTGTATGAATAATTAGTACATGCACTTTTTATGTGTATAGTATTTGTCCTCAGTTGTTCTTATATTTCCCCAGTACATCTCCTTTTTGACAATGCATTCCCAAAATTCCTATAATGTGAAAATGTTCAGTGTATTCATGCTGTTTCTGCAACATGAAAGTGAATACATGAAAATTAATCGGTGCACTATTTTTGAGTATACAATTGATTATAAGAACATCCGTTGACCCTGTCTGATCTTATGATCACTCAATAATGTGATTCTTGCTGGATTTGGAGAATAAATAATTAGGAATTGCTGCTGGTAGAAAAATAGAATATTGCATTCACATCAGACTATAGCATGAAAGAATGGAGAGAGGTAGTATGCATGTAATTTCATAGTCAGTTGCAGTAGCTTTTCTCAGCCTGATACTTCTTCAGTTATTTTGGACAATTTCTTCATTTATTAGATTTTTATCCCACCATTATCACTTTATAAGTAACTCAAGGTGGCAAACATATCTAAATACTCCTTCCACCTCCTATTTTCCACACAACAACAATCCTGTGCGGTAGATTGGGCTGAAAGAGAAGAACTGGCCCAAACTAACTGGCATTCATTCCTAAAGTGGAGAACTTGCAGTCTCCTAGTCTCTAAATCAGCTCCTTAATCACTACACCAGGCTGGCTCTCATAAAACTTCTCATAATTACCAGAAGTTCCAGTCCAAAATAGAAAGCTATGCTTCCTTTATATAACATGTCCTTTGCATACCAAAAGCTTGAAGTTCAATTCTTGTCATTTACAATTAGAGTGAAAAAGCCCTTGCTTGAAATTCTGATTCAGTGTCAAAAGTGCTGGTTTAAGGCAACACACAGTAAAGATTTTATTTCAAGGAATAAAATTCCTTAAAACATGATAATGTTTTCTCATGATTCTACCATGAGCTGAAATTTGAATATGCTTCTCTATCATTTATTTTATCCTTGTTTGCTTCTGAATCAATTTTTTCCTTGTACCCAAAAGTAAATTTAAATTTAGATAGAGAAAAATATAACAATGAAAGACAACATTTCTATGATATGTTCAACCTGTTCTTCTCACCCAGTTTCCCACTTGAAGTTGACAAAATAATTTTCATGTAATACGTTTTATTAGAAATATTGTTTTGCCTTTTTTTTTAAGAACAGATTTTTAAAGCTTGCCTTGATCTGAAAGTGAGTATAGTGTAGTGCTGAAAATGTTGGACTAGAAGTGAACCCAGGTACAAATCATTTGTCAACATAAAGGCCACCAGATGTCTTTGGACTGTTCATTATCTCTTAGCCAACTTCCTTAAGTGGACTGTTGTAGGTAGAAAAAAAAAAATTAACAAGACACCTTTGTATACTCTGCTGAGCTCCCAGAGAAAAGGTAGAAATATGCACTCAGAAAAATTTTCTCTGGCTTATAATTTTACTTTAAAATTAAATCTGAGATTTCTACTTTTTAATATATTGTAACTTTTGTATATTTAAATAAAAGGTTAACATTATGATCTGTGATACATATTTAAATATGAGTCCCGGAGAATTCATAGAACTTTATTTCAGATGAATACATTTAAGATTGCAGGGTAAAGAATTGGCTGCTAAGGCACTACTCTAGGCCATAAACTGTTTTCTAAATCAAATGGCTGGATTCATACATATAACTGTAGAATACATTGTGGATTAGCAAAATGTGTGAATGAAATAAGTGACAAGTATCACTTATCAAAATTAGGTTGCAGTATATACTCCTTGTTATGTTTTTTGACTGTGATTGATAAATTGACTTTCCACTGAATGTATTTGCATGGAAGCAAAAAATCTGAAAGAATAATTGCTCCCAATCTCTGATAATATTCCCAGAAGTATCCCCACTACAACTATAGAGAACAAATCTGGCTAACTCGTATTTGTTTCATCCAATACAATCTTTTTTATATTTTTCTACACATTATGGCTCTAAATTATAACTTTTCAGATTTTGCTACAGAAGTACCTACAATTGTTGCCATGTTATGAGGTTTAGAACAAAAGAAATCTTAAGGCTATTGTTCCGTCTAACACAAACCTAAATTCTTACCAACTTAAATAAATTCCTTCTTTTCAATGTGTATAGGGAGTAAGACATTAATATATAAAATATCTGGTTAAGGAAGACTGATATATTTAAATATAATAATAAAAATCTATGAATGTATTATTTATTTTTTTTAAATTCCAAATGCTGTTCCATTTATCTAGTACTGCTTGACTCAATATCATTTTTGGTTTACCTTTTCTTTTTATTGTTGCTTTTAAAAAAGAAAACACTTTCTAATTGAAAGAAATTACTATGTGACTACAATATGTTAAATATGTATTTACTAAAGCTTTGATATGCAACAGTGGCTGAAATGACCAATGATCTTCAAAAGTTGATAGTCTCCAAAGTAGTGTCTGAACAATGATCAGTAGTCCGTGGGATATGTAAGCTAATAAAATCAAGGCCTATAACATCTGTACCATGCAACACTAAATAATGATACCATCTAGGAGGATCTGCCCTCCTTGGGTACTATTCAACTGATTATCACTTCATGTAATGTATGATAATCATGTTGATATCACCTCCATTTCTCTTACATTCTTGTTATTCTATATTAAAATTTGTGCATAATCTACATTTAGATGATTTGAGGCAGTTTTATCCAAACTAGATTGTATGTTGCAGAGATACCATATTTTCTCACGCCTCAAGAGGCAGTGTTGTATGTTTTAGAAAATTAATATTTCCTATCTACTATCACCTCGGGGAGCATTATGTAGCATATGAATGAGTCAAGGATACAGTTAAGGTAATAGGAAAGTTTGTTGTGTCAAATACATAACTATATTGTGACTTTTCTTCAGTTCTTCAGAGTGATGTTTTGCAATGACTCCATATCAAAGAAACACTTACCTCAGATCTGCTGGCAAAATCTCATTGAGAATCACTTTGTGTAATGTAATAGAGCACAGCCTAAAATTTCTGTTCAATCTCCCAGGGGTAACTGGTCAGACTAGAAAAGGTATCCACATCTACAATCCTTGGATTACCAAAATGAGGATACTTCAATCTCAAGAAGGCTCATCTGCCCTGCCCCTCTCTTTAAAAAAATCCCGCATACTATTGGATGGTCAAGTGAAGCTAATACATTAACTTTTCACAATGCCATTAACATAGCACTGTATTATCAGTGGTGTCTATTCATAATTATTGCAATTTTTCATACTGCTATCCAAAATTCGGTTGCTGCTACTAGACAAATCTGAACCAGAAAAAAGCAACCACCTGAATTCACTTTATTGGGGTCTCTTCAAAGCTGTAGCTACTAGACCCACTTTACTTTGGAGTTCATTACTGGAATACATTATCACCTCACAATTGCACAAAGTAACTTAAGAGTTCACCCTTTAAGTCGTCAAAAAGTTCAACTTTAGTATAATAATTATACTAATATAATATAATAACCAATACTAGATTTTAAAAATCCCAGAGAGCCTTATGGATATTCTTAACAAGAAAACTCCTGCATGTTAAGATAAAAGCATTAAAAATAATAGATTTAGAGGAAATAGTGGTACCATGATATCATTGTTTTTCAAAAAAACAGAAAATGCAAGATTTCTGTTTCCTTTGTAGCAATATGCATCTGAAGCCTTCTATCAAGTAGAAAGCAAGACCAGCCCTTTTCTGTTATATGACAACGGGAATAAATTCATTAGAATCATAAAAGCAACACATAGGATTTTAGAAAATATTATAAACAATATGAAACCCCTATCCTAACAGTTTACAAAAATTCTATGCAACAGAAGTTTTTAATGATGTTAAGAAGAAATATATATATATATATATATATATATATATATATATATATATATATATATATATATATATATATATAGTGTATGTGTGTGTGTGTATGTGTGTGTATTCATACAATTGTTTTCAAAATTTTAAATTCCCAGAGGTTTTTTTATAGACAACATGTTTGCAAACAATTTGAATGTTATGACCATCAGAAATATAACATTGTTTTATGGATGCAATTTATGTTCTGGCTTGTTTAGTAATGTGTTGTTTTGTTTCCCATTATTTATAAAAATGAAGGAGTTTAAGAAAACATTCAAAATGCTCAGCATGCACACATAAATGAAATATTTTAATGTCAGATCATTCATAAAAGTTACATTGTTTACATAGGGTTCATTTGTACTTACGAAAAAATGTTTTAAATGAAAAGAATTATTTTTCTTATGCTGGCAATCCTATTAAACAAATTAACATGTGCTTTGGATGTACAGCTTGACAGGAATATAGTTCTTTTAATATTTCATAGGAAATTATGCCTTTTAACAATTGCAAGGTTTTTATTCATAAAGAAATAACAATTGTGATAGCTGAAATTCACCAATGATTTGAATGGTGCACAGGTTAATATTGTAGAGATTAATGTTTAAAAAAGTCTTAAGTGATTTTCTTCATTGCATAGTGGATATGTAAACTTATTAAGAATTAACATGATTCATAATATTACATATTGATTTGCTTAAGTTTTATTGAAATAATGGATCAAATGTTTTAACAGAAGTGCAGGAAGCTAGTAGCCATTGATCAGGAATGTCTTGTTTTAATATTTAAGCAATCAAAATACAATTTAATCAAATTTAAACATTCTAAAGTTTACTTGATGTCAGGAACAATTGAAAATTTGTTGGATCGTGCTCTTATGATTGATATGGATTATATTAATTGTTCAGGGGGAGAAATGACAAGGAAATCAGAAGGATATCAAGGAAGTAATTTTATGTTACTCAACAGGCTCTTTTTTTCATATGCTCCAAAAACTTTTGTGAAAGTGCAGAATGTATCTACTGCATGGATTTTGTAAAAAAAGATTTTGTAAAAATAATAATAATAATAATAATTTCAGCAGTTATATCTGGGTTTTACTAAGTTTGCATCAAGTAAAATATTTATTAATTAAACTACTGTACAGGAAACATCAAAGCGAAATGCATCATACAGAAAAAGTACACTCTAGGTGACAGATGGAAAAGTGCATGCAGGTTGCTTTAAATTTTAAGTCAGAAACAAATACTAATGTTGATCCCTAATATCTTAAATGAGAAACTTCTCTAAATTTACCAAAAATGCCATTGAACATATATGACTAATACACATTGGCAAGCAGTATGAATGAATTCAGGTTTTAGATCTTATTTTACAGGTATTTTTGCTTGACAAATGTGAATTTAAATAGATTCATAAAAAAGGAAAAATCTTCTCAAATTGGACTGGGTAGTTCTGCCAGGTTGCTCTGATGTCACACACAGCCTCCAAGTGTTTAATTAGACACCATCAAATCACATATGTCTTGTTAACATTCAGGAAATGACATTGAGTCTGTCTTTAAAGAATTATATTTGGCTCAGTAAATTTTAAATGTATGATTTATCATAACCTAATATTGTCTTTGTCTTCACTGCAGTGGATTTCCGATCAAACTTTCCCCTTCTTTTAATACTTTAGGGAATTTTCAAACGTCGGGATGTTTGGCTGTAATGCCCCAAGATTTGTTCTCCCTGAAAGAAATCATAGTGACAATTTATTAAACTACAGAGCAACCTGGCTTTTAGGGGTCTGTACTTTTAGATTGTGTTCAATATACCTAACAACTAAATTGTGATGCATTTCACCATAATTATTTATTATTTTTTCATGCAATTACTATTTCCATTCCTACATTCTCTGGGCTTTGGGTTTTAGATTTATTTGATTGGGGTTGGTATTGGTTTTATTTTTTAATGATTTTAAAAGAAATATGCCAACCTGTTCTTAAAACACAAACAGGTGCAACCCAGTAACTGTTGTTTGTGATTAAGTCTCATTAAATACAATAAAATTGACTGAATCAATATTAATTTAAGTCGCATTCCATTTAATGAGACTTAATTTGGTTTAAATTTTTAAATTGTGCTCTCTATGACTTTGAATGAAATTCCCATTCTAAGCCACCTCAAGCTAATTGAATTTGCATTCAATGGGACTCAAATTAATTACAATTGACTTGTCCAACTTTTCATTGGCATTAAGTACAACTAGAGCTCATTGGATCAGAACTATATTGTTAAACACTGAAACCTAATATTGGGTTGTAATATCAATCAGTGGAGCATTATTTTCAATTTTTAAAAATAGAAAGCTTAAATTAACATCAGGTATATTGTTATTAAACAAAAGCTAGAAGTAATCCTATTTTGTAATTGCTGTAAGATTCCCATTAATGTGTTAAGTACTTCACACAAATTCACACATACTGTAAAGCAACACAACACACTGCCACAGTCAGGAAGGACTCCAATTTTTAAAAAAGAAAACTGATGGTAAATAAAACTCCTTTGATTCAAAATGGTTTATTCACACAAATTTAATAGGATATATCACAATTGTTTGGTCCATAAATATTTAGGGGAAATAATTTCTATACAATGCATTTTTCAATAAAACAAAGAAAACATGGACAACTTTGCTAGACCACTTAACTGTACTATAAACACGAAGCTCAATATATAAGATTATTGAATTTATCAACTATATCCGAAAGAGTGCACAACTGCTTTCTATGACATGTTTGTCCCCTCTACCAGGTTACACCATAAAAAGAGTTTCAGAAATAAGAGGTAAAACAGTACAAAACTAGTGAGGTGTCAAAAGGGTTTAAAACAGTTAATTTAACAAACAACACATATATATCCTGATTTTTTTTCCACAAGCTTACTCCCAAGTTATAGCATAAGGCACATTGTAGAACTGAGTTATAAGAAGTCTACTTAATAAAGTAGATCTATAGTACCATATAGTTGTTCTGTCAAAGAACAAAATTTATATGTATCAATTTTTGTACCTGTAAAAGTGTATTAATAAAGATCTCAGCCTTTCCAAGGTTGTTTGGTCTGGTTAGTGGTAAATGCCCATAAGGTAATAGTAACAGGAAAAGTCCAAGATTGGCACCTCAATCCTAACTATATCAACTTGGAAGTAAATTCCACTCATGTCAATTGAACTTCCTTCCTTCTAAATGTGCTTTAGGTCAGCAGCCTTAAGCCTTCTAGAAGATCATGACCACACTGGCTAAATATATAACAACAAAGACACATTTTCTCCATTACAGTGTTAACATCTCTTCCATTGTTTTTTCTTTAAAAAATAAGCTACTTTTCTGTGCTAATTTTCTAAAAACCCTGAGCAAAAGTTAGAATAATGCACTTTAATATGGGCAGTGAACTGTCAGTATGTATCCACTCATTTTTGGAGATCAAGCTCCCCCACTTTCAAATAATCAATTAAAAAAAGATTTTTTTAATAAAATAAGAGAGGTATGATCAAAAGGAAAGGGGAAGAGAAAAAAGAGAAGATGGATAAAATATAAAACATTGTGCAAAAGTTATTCTTAACAATCTATCCAAAACATGATTTTGAGAGTTTTTGGAAAGTCTCCCCTGTTTAATTAGTGTTTTATCAGAAGAAAGGATACAAATGAACATTCACCACTGCCCAGACCATTCAGACTTTAGCTTAAATTAAAAAAAATGAACCACTTGCAAATGTAAACTAGGAAAGGTGTTTCCAATCAGCAATACATCCACAAGGCTTCTGAGTTTGGCAGCTTCCAATAATTTCAATTTTCAAAAGGATTTTGTTTTTAATGTAAAGTGTTTTCTCATATTGGAAGAGAAGAGCTTTTGCTTGCCTTTTTAATGAAAAAAAAATGGGGGCAGGGGGAGCGGTCACCATCCAACACGGAATTAAACTTGTATACAGGGTAATCCAAATAATGTCTAATCAAAAATTAATTCCATTGGGTCCAATGGGGCTGATTTTCAATCACATTAAGACTACATTTTTAAAACTCCACTGAATTATGCTAGAATGACCAAATGTGGCTGTGAGTCTGCTAGGGCAATATATCTACCTCTGTATGTGTTATTTTGTGTATGAATTATAAATTCATGCACACAAATTAACCCTAGGTGAAGTTCCATGTAGCTAGCGTAATACAATATATATATTTACTTGGAAATAAGCTCCCAGTGAGTTAAAACAGGCAGACTTACAATATGACAGAAGCACAGTATTATTCACATATTTGCTGAACTTGTCTTTTGAAGTTAATACATTAAAATGGCCAGCATTTACCCAGGTTAGAAAAAATGCAAAACATCCAAGAATAAATATATTTAAGTAATTGTTCAAACAATTTAAGAAATTATATTTTGCCTATTTCCATCTTCTTCTGAAAATGATTGAAAATCTGAAGTTACTTTAATAATGGAAATGCATGTTTTAAAGACAAAGATTAGTAATTTTGTAAGGATTATGATTATTTTTTCTAGACTTATAGTACTCCATTTTGTCCTACTGAAATGTAAAAGTGTTTAATATTCACATGCTGGATTTATACTTATTAAGGGGAAAAAAACTATCCAAGACAGATACTGTAACGGCTGCAATCCCCAAGCCACTCGGCTCAGAGAAAACTCTTGTTTAGATATAATTAATATAGAGCAGAAAGCATTACCATTTTAAGAGGGCAAAAATTTTAGCTTCGAACTACTGATAATATCTAGCAAAAATTATGTACTTTGAAATCTTTTTTATTTCCATGGGACATTTAGTAGATATTTAATTCTTCCCTTTAAATCAACAGGATTGTTATTTAATCTTGGGTCTGTTAGCATTTTGCTGTCAGTCCCACTGCAAACCAGATGAAGCTGGAAACTATATTGTTTGTTCAGTTGAATAGGGATTATTAGCCCCAAGCAAATGTTTCTAGGATCAATGTGTTTCAGAAAAAAGTTTGTGTTACATACACATAACCAACATTCATACTGTCTGAGGCTGTTCTATTTTCCAGCACAATTTACTAGCCTGCAGGATAGAAAGTTAACGATTGACATTCATAAATGGCCTAAGTTAGCTGAAAAGTTAATATAGTCTAAATGTTATTCATCATATGTATGTAGACATAGCTGGGGTATTACAAATCCTGAAAAATAATGTAGCTAAAATATGGAATAAGTGATAGGGTTCCTATAACACATTAAGCCATACTGTTTAATTTGGACTTAATACGATATGTGAGGTTTGCTGCGATAGATTGTGAATGAAGAGGTTGTCACTTAACTAACTTAAACCCAATAAGTTACAATTTATTCACTAAACAATGGTTTAGTATGATACATGAATCCTGTTAGTTCATTGTTCACTCAAGCTCTTATACAGATAGTCCTCGACTTACAACAGTTTGTTTACTGATTATTCAAAGTTACAATGGCACTGAAAAAAAATGATATGTCAATTTTTCACAATCAAAATCTTTATAGCATCCCTGTGATCAAAATTCAGATCCTTGACAGCAGGTTCATATTTATGACTTTTTCTGTGTTCCAGGGACATATGATCATATTTTGCGACCTCTGATTGGTAGTCAATGGGGAAGCCAGATTCACTTAACCACCAGGTTACTAACTTATCAACTGCAGTGATTCACTTAATAACTGTGGCAAAAAAAGTTGTAAAGTGGGACAAAACTTACTTAACAAATGTCTCACTTAACAATAGAAATGCTGGGCTCAGTTGTGGTCATAAGTCAAGGACTACCTGTATATAATACATTTTCAGAAATAAATTGCCTTTTGTTTTAAAGGATATTGTTGGACTAGAAAGGGCAGAAAATGCAGAAAATAGAATTTCACATTTAGACTATCAGTTTTTATATACCTGAAGAGGCTTTTAAACATTAAAGCATAAAGCATCATATAGAAGCCAGTTAATAAATGAAGAATTCACATGTTTTCTGGGGCTGGAACCTATTATTACCTGGGCATGCTACTCCCTCTCTTGTTTTTCCCCACCCATATTAAGCCTAATAAAAACTGTGCAAACCTCAGACTCAAAATAAAACTTTTACAATTTTTTTGTATGCATAGAAAATGAAAGAAAGTACAAAATGTAAGTTTCTGAATGCAAATTGAGGATTAAAAATCTGAAATGCAAATCATTCCTGGGCAGCCTTTCAGTATGAAATACTGGCATTGATTAAACATGGTCAACGCATATTGGCATCTAAAAATTAATTGTGGAAACAGTGACAGACAGCTGGGCTAGGCAGACCACAAATATCTCTGACATAATTATGTTAATACTCAATCCATATGTGATTTAATTAGGTGACCTGTATATGAGCGAGACTCCTCTATAGGACATGTAGTATGCCATGTCTCAGGATAAATACAAACAACTGTCTTAACACACGTCTGTAACTGATGTGCAATAACATTATAAGAACTGACCTCAGAGCATGATAGTTTGATTCTTTAGGCTCTTCCTACTCAGTGGTTCCTTCTGTATATCCCAATGTGTATATTATTTGAAATTTGTGTTCTTTACAACTTTTTTCTTCAGGCTATGCTGGTTCCTTGTAAGTGGCAGGTCAGTCATATAATTTGATGCCAAAAGCAACTACCACTAGCTTAGCATGCCAACCCAAGTCACATCATGACACGGTAGAATGCAAATTGAGAAGGTTTTGTACATGGCAAACACATCATAAAGACAGCTTCCAAGTTGCAGGGAACCACCATAGAATAAAGAAAGCAAATCACAAAGATCACCTGACTTAGAACAAATGTCCTTATTGATCCAAATTTGACAACTGGCCAATACCTGCTTTTAAAGTTGTACATCTAGCTTGATTTAGAAGTATAGTCCACTGAACTCAAGGGTCAAATAATGTGATATGGAAAAGGAACTCAGTTATCTCAAGTGGCATATTTTATGGTGTTAAATATTTTTAGATTTTCTGCATCAGATACCAAAAGAGCTTTGTCAGCCTTGCACAGCAGGATTTCCTTACAACTGTATGTTTTTTTATAATTCAGATGCCAATCATTTGAAGAAAACAAACACTAATCTATTTATTTTGAAATACAGTTTTCTGTTTAATATATCAACCATTTTGCCCCCAGTAAATTCTGGAAATAAGGAACATACAATTTTAAGAGGCACTTAAATCTTCCCTTTAATTAGGCAATGATTAAAAGAAAATCCAACAACGATTTATAGACAAGTTCATGTTGCATTATAATAGACTTCTATTACTGCAAACTCATTTGCCAAGTGGTTGTGGGTGCTACACACCAAGTTGGTTTTCCCAAATATGTTGTGGTGTTGTTTATTTTTTTAAAAAAATGTTGCAAATAATATTAATAGTAATTATAATCATATAATGGAGAAAGAAGAGGAGGAAGCAGAAGTAACGAATAAGAAGAATTTTGAAATCAAATGTTAGAAAATATTTGTTAAGGTAGTTTGTGAGGGGCTCGCGGAATCGTGGCTGTCCATGTTAGAGGTCACTGATGATACTACAGTGATAGTGGGATTGGTCAGGTCTGTTAAAGTGGTTGCAGTGCCGGGTGGAGTGAGAGCGCCGCTGTCTGCTGAGGGCGGTGCCGGAAGTGACGTGCCATCAGCTTTATCAACACCCCCATTCTCCTGTCGCAAAAGATTCCTTCTGAATTTGGCTCTTGCGTTTTGGAACCAAACCTGCAAACCAATCCCAATTGATTTCTTTACCAACGTTATCTTTTGTTTTTGACTGTCTTTTTTCCTCCTATCTTTTTCACTTCTTCCTATTTCTGTTTGCATTTTTAAGGATGATGGGCTTCTTGTTTTACCTTTCTCCTCCTTCCCCATATGCACTGATCACACTTGCTACTATATTATCTGGGGACTCTTTCTATGATAATTCACTAAGACTATCAAATAATCCTTTTAATGGGCACTTATGGTTGTTTTTGTTTTTCACTTGTGCCATAACATCTCAGTGTAATAAATATTCTACTAAAAATTCTTATGATCATTTAAAAACATGGAAAGTATTATTAAAGAATTCATGCACCACTTTTCTTATGTGGTTTCTGTGTGTCCTATATCAAAGCTGAGCTAGTTATGTTGAGATCACTGGTCTCTTATATACAGAGTTGCACTTAAATTCCTTCCACTCATTTTTCTTGGCTTCAATGGAATTGGCCCACAAGTAATGATCTAAACCATTTAAAGGTATTATATATTATGGCCAGAACCCTGTATCTGTTAAAAATATTGTAACTTCTTCCAAAATTATTGGGTTTTATATTTCAACTATGTTAGGAAACAGTCAGATTTGAGAGCATCACATCTTACAGAGCAATTCAAAAATAACAGATTAAAGCACTTTACATACAACACAAATCCCATGTGATGTATTAATTGCTGCACTGCACTGCTTCAGAATTCAGTGGTGGGAATTAAGTCTATGAATGTTCTCTATGCAGTCCTCCAGAAAATCTTCAATGTATAGTGTTAAATCAGCTTGCTAGTGACACTATTAGTTTTTTTTTCGTATAATCTTAGTGTTCTAATATAATGCAGTATAGCAACAAATACTCCCATAGGATTGTTGACTGTATATAATAAAACTCAGTTCAGGTTGACACAGAGGACTCTTGAGGTTACTTCTGGCTAATAAAAATGGAGAAATGCAGTAAAATAGATTATTTGCCTTACATTCAATATCCAATTACTGTTTTAATTACAAAGGATACCAGTGTATTTTACATATTTCCCTTCCCAATCAGAGCAAACAAAATTGATTCTCCTTCAGTCCTGAGAGCAGTAGCTCTGGAGGGAAGCATAATTGCCCACTTAAATATACCTTCAGTACCCTTGGAGGATAAGATCTGAATATGGAAATGAATACCTATTTATCTATTGGAGGAGTCAGCTAATTTAAGATAGCAGAAGGGAAATGTATGGGATCTGCAATTTTTAAATAGAGAGAAAGGAATGGAAGGAAGACATTTATAGCAGAGGCTTCTTACCTGCAGAACTCTCTTAGTTAGTCCAGTCTTCTGGGCTAACTGCTTGAGGTCCTTAGCATCTGGATTATGATTAATAGCAAAGTAGGACTTCATGGTACGGAGCTGGTGATGTTTAAAAGAAGTACGCATGCGCTTAGTTTTCTGAGATGGGGGATAAGGCTGCTGGTCTCTATCCAGATGGTCTGCCTCATTTTCATTACAACCTGTTTGGGAAAACAACAAACAACAAAAAAGAATTGGAAAGCTGAAAATAAGCAATGTGTACATGGACAAAAAACTCCTTAGATACAATATTAACATATTTCCTTTCATTGCAAGAATACAACATTAATATCACATAATGGTAATGTACTATATGCATAATATGAAGAAAATGAGGTGGTACAGTCTAGACATATTCCAAACATGTGGAAAGACTGGATGTTTGTTCCCTGCTACCTATTTATTTCTAAAAATGTGAAAGTAGAATATAATCTATAAGATATCCTAATATAAAATAATAAATCTATAAGATATCCTAATATAAAATAATAAAGTATAATTTAAAAAACAAAAATGAACATAACAGAGTAAGACAATAGTATATGTTTTTTAATATAATAGTAACCCTGAATCACTTACTGTGACCCAAATGCAACAATAAAAAGCAGATCTTTACATGTGTTATAGAAATAGTCTGAAGAAGGGGCACAACATGACGAGAGGAACCACACTTTATTTTGATGCATGCTTTACCCCAAACATGGGAAAGTAAAAAAATATATGGAAATTTAAAGTTATAACAATGTGGAAAATCCTAAGGATCTGATTTACTGGCCAATTTGGGGAAACTAAGCAGGTCCTGATCAGTGTATCTGGAATGAGGACTAGTGGGAAGCCCTTTGTGAAGGAGATGGAATGTTGAGATCATCAATTGATAGAGGATGTAATGTTGGGGGTTCTCTAGGTTGCAGTTTCCTCATATGGGCTTTCCCTTTGAACTGTGAAGAAAAGGATGAAATCTTCATTTTGTTAGATTTATTTTCTCCATTAAACATGGCATGGCACTATACAGCAAACAAAACTGATTCCTTCCTAGATTCTCAAAAAAAGGGTTTTCAGAGGTGAGGTGCCATGACAGAGGAGGTTCTCCCCAAGTCCCCATGTAAAGCTTTTATGACAAAACATGGGTAGGCAAATACACACTAGGAGAGGCACTCCAATGCCCAAGTATCAGGACTTAATATTTTGAATGTCATTATTAAACTTCATTTTAGAAGCCCAGGCAGCTACTAGAGCTCTCTTAGCAGTCTGGCCACTCTACTCAGTATTACCTGAAGCTTTCAAATAGTTCAAGGGCAAACTTACACTGCAGTCACCTAACCAGAAAATTACCAGAAAATGGATTACGGACAGTCCTTATTCAGCAACTAACTACTCATTCAGCAACCATTCAAAATTATGACAGTGCTGAACAAAGGGCTTTATGACTATTCCTTGTGGCTGTTACAGTGTCCCCACTGTCACATGGTCATGATTTGGGTGCTTGACAACTAGCTTGCAATGACAATGGTCACAGCATCCTGTGGTCATGTGATCACTATTTGTATCCCTCTCTACCCGCTTCTAACAAACAAAGCTAATGAAGAAACCAGCAGGAAATCACAAGTAGAAATCATATGGCCACAGGCATTGCAACTGCATGGATTTGCCTAACAACAGAACTGTAGTAAGTTGGCACAGCCACATGACACTGTGCTTTACAACTGCATCATTTAGTAACAGAATTGCCAGTCCCAATGACTATCTTTAAGCAAGGATTACCAATAGAAGTACAAGGCCATCCCTACTAAAGAAAAGGTCAGCTAATGGTTCAGTTGCAACTGGCCAAATATATTATGGTCCATTAAGGCCACTTAGATCTTTGAGTGATGGAAACAAATCTAGGGGAATATAAATACTATTTACGCTTCTGCTCCTCCAGGAAGAACAGAAGTCTATCCAAAAATGATACTTACCCAATTCCAGACATATGAGCCATCAATCCATAGCATCTCTTTCTGAATTGAATTAATACAAGAGAAGGCATCTAGCACCCTCCAGATCTTTTGGACTAAAATTCCATTGACCTCTTACTGTTGGCCATCAGAAAAAAAAGTAACGTATACTTTTTCCTGATGCATTTATTTAACATAGAATATTTTTTGACATGCAGAAGCATTAAAGTTGGGATGGATAAATATTTTTCACCAGCACAATGCTGAATTAGAAGTGGTATGGTCTGGAAATCTACTGCTTCATTTCAGCATTAGTTCTAAATGATAAACCAAATAACGGGATGAGTGATGATTCAGTAAAAATGCAAAAGCAGCCACATGGCTGTTTCCTTAAAACATACATTTATGCACCATCTGCTAAGGGTGCCTGCCAACTTTTAGTCCTTTTACTTTATTTTTAAGACAGGTTTCTCTAGGACGATAAGGATGTCTTTCAAATTTTCTTTATTGTCCTTCTGACACTTTGTTCAGCCAACTCTGAGGAGATTATTAAAGCTACTGCCTATTAGCTGCTTCCTTTATCCAAATTAATAGACGTGGATACTGTGCAGCAGAGAAAAGCTTGCAAGAAAAGAAATCAACTTCTATTTTTTTTCTTCATCATCACTTTTCTTCTGTAATTGTCATCAATCTAATTTCTCCATAGAAAGAATACTAGCTCCACAATTGTGTATTACTGGATAGCGCTAACACTTTCTTTTCACCTACACACATGAAGAAAAATCAAATCTGAAGCAGCCCATGCCCATCCTGAATAAAGCAATAAAAAGCATGTTCTTATAAGATATTTAGTCTACATCTTTAATCCGTTTGGACCAAAGGCACAATGGTACAGTATCTCTTCCAAAAAGCAAGGAGGAAGATCCACTTCAGAGAATTCCATCGAGTGGGAATTGCATGTCTTTTGTTCCATGCTGCATCTACCACACAAGGAGATAGGGTATTCAACAGAGCTCTTCTCAACAACCAGACTTGGCATAAAGATTTGATTTGGGCAAAGAGCCTGATATGTGTCAGAGCTTCTCTGAACAGGGCTCTAGAGATTATGACTAGCACTTTGAATTGAGTTTGGAAGCTACAAGTAACCAGTGCAGTGATTTCAAATTAAGTGTAAATTCACATGGCTGTCCCATCAGTAGTCTAACTACAGCATTTTGCTCTAGCTACAGCTTCTGGGTCATCTCCAAAAGTAACCCACAGAGACCACATTCCTGTAATTCAGCCTCTAGGCAGACATAAATTAACATTGCCAGAACATCCTGAATCATAATTATCTGGATCATAACCAACAGTTATGGACCATAACTGCCATACCAGATGAACCTGGATGAAATCCCCCTAGTCACGACTTCTATTTGCTGCTTGAGCAATAGCCACAAGTCCAGGAAGACCTTTGCATCACAGACCTCCTTCAGGAAAAGCATGACCTGATCCAGGATTATCACCAGTCCCCAGGTGTTTTTAATGAACAGTAAGCAGCTCCATGGTGGAGAAAGCACTAGGATTTTGTTTTCTCATGTAGAAGGTGTGCTTTCTGCCTTCTGACTCAAGTCTGAGCCTTGGTACTAAAGTGATAAATTCTAACTGTTAGACCATTAAGAATGAGCAAATTAAGAGGTAATATATGATGAAAACACATTTTTATATATGTAGTTCCTGCTGGAAAAAAGGACGGAACAATGTATGAATCCAATAATCACATGTCTTTAGCAGCAAGTGGTGGTTTCTTTTTGTTTCATACTTCAGTAAGTATGAACGTTATAGCTCTGTGTAAACTCACTTTTATATAGATTTATGTTCTACTTTAGCTGTACCATTGCCATGAATCCTCAGCAGGATTAGATCATTGAGAAAAGTGTAAATTGTAGACCATTGACTCTTGGCTTTTTAGCTGTCACTAACATTGCAGCTGTAGTTGCGCAGATAAAAATGAGTTACCTAAAAAAATAAGAAGCTTTCTAAAACCCTGATTCTTTGAAAAGAATCCCTGTGGAGATCAATAGGACTCAGAACTATCAATGCATTCCATACCAGAATACAAGTAAATTTGTTTTAATTATTAAGCATGAAATTTGTATCACTTTTCAGGAATGATTTAACAAAACTACCATCATGCAGGAACAGAATAAACTTCCCAACAGGTGGCTGGAATTCTTTCACAAAGTATAGCTATTCCCATTGATGGAAAACATAGGTTATATTATACACATTACATCGATCCATGGAGACAGATTGGTTTGTATGTGAGGGAAGGGGGAGGGGAGGGGGAGGGAGGGAGGGAGAAGACAATGCATTTTATGACTGCATTTGCCTTCTATTAAAAGAAAATAACAGAATTGAAATGCTGTTTTCTCAAATTGTAAAAGAATATCCAGCAAATGCTGGTTTAATGGATTTCTAAATTTATTTCACAGTCCCACCTAACAAGTATTTTCGGTGAATATAATAAAAATAATTTGGAAAAATACTAGGGAGCCAGACATAATAAATGTTTTTTATATAAGTTTTTTTTCAGCAGCAGAAAGAGATATTTAAAGTCACATGAGAATGATTTTTAAAAGAAGACAATTCTATTAAGTGGGGGAGGGTTTTTTTAGTATTTGACACATTTTCTCATCTGAAGGCCAAAAGCATGGTCCTCAAAAAGAAAACTAAATATAAAAATAGTTATACTTATCAAATATATTTGGATTACAACTCTACAGCTCCTAGTATTTCTAGCAGTTCATTAATTTCATGTTTACTGGGAACTACTGACATTGTAATACCATTACATTTAAGAAAGTGCAAGATGAAAAAAATAGTTTTAGGTCATTAATTTTTGGAAGATGCCTATGGTTTAGGCATCAATTGGTTCTGAACCTGAATCAAATGTGGTTCTTCTATACTTTGTACAGAACATCTGTTCTCAGGTAGCATTTGTAGTCTTCAAATCATTCTTGACTTCTGGCAAGTATATGGAGAAATCCATGCAGCATTCTTGGAAATCTTGCCATTGCATTTTTCCCAAGGCTAGGAAAAGATTACTAGGCTAAAGATAATTCCATGGTTAAGGCTGGACCAGAACCCAGATTTCCCAATTGCCAGTTCAGTACCTTAACTTACACCAAATTGCTCAAGTTCTCTTTTACGTAATGTGCATTATGTTGTGATATGATGTTCATGATTACATGAGGAAGAATTACCAATGAAGATCAAACAAAAATATGTACAGGTAATCCTCAAGGCCACAATTGAGACTAACATTTCTGTTTTTTTGTGACATTGAGTTTGGCCCCATTTTATGACCTTTCTTGCCACAGTTGTTACATGAATCACTGCAGTTGGTAAGTTAACCGTAGTTACATAGTTGTTATGTGAATCTGGCATCCCCACTGACTTGGCTTGTCAGAAGTTTGCAAAAGGTGATCACATAACTTTGGGACACAGCAATAGTCATAAGCATGAGTCAATTGCCAAGCATCTGAATTTTGATCACATGATCATGGGGATTCTATAAAGGTCGTGTGAAAAATAGTCATAACAATCACTTTCAGTACCATTGTAACTTTGAATGGTCACTAAATGAATAGTTGTAAGTCAAAGACTACCTGTAGCAACTTCATTTAGTGATTCCAAACCGATCATTTATATAGTATCCTACTGATCTATCATTAATGTGTGCATCACTTTTGCTGCTGCTGTTGAACAGTTCTAAATTTTGATATTCCTCAATTACCTTCTATCTGGGAGGTGAGGATGTTTTTGCAAGCTAGTTTATAGATTAAAACATCTCTTCAGAGAAGGGCAATTATAAAGCAATAAGTCTCAGAACAGGCCAAAGAATATTGACATATGGAAAATAAAATGGGGAAAATAAGTGGAAGGGAAAATGGAATAGTATATCAAAGGGCATTGCTCAACTGTCTAGCTGACTTGTACTCTGATCAGATGCATTTCATGCCACAATAATTTGATGGCAGTTTACTGGCAAATACATTGATGCCAATGGTGCTCTTGTTTTGTTTTGAACAATCCACTGTAAAGGCTAAGGGAAGAAAACCTTACAGCTTCACTTTTAAGGTAGAGTCAGGAGAACACAAATTTTATTTTTCAAGAGAAGGAACATCAGTGATATAGTAGTTTGCAAAGAGGAAGGGATGGGCAGGTCATATTTTTATAACAGCAATGGCTTGCCAAAATGCTAGTTAGAGTAAGATTGCCTTTTTCCTCTCAAGAGGATCAGCAGTTGCTGTAATACCAATACCACTCATATCAAGAGAATGAGAAATAGCTGGTTACATTTCCATTAGCAGCAGGTGAACAAAGAAAAAAATTAAGCCTTTGCTCTTATTCTAAATCACCTCCATTATATAGGTAATCCTCATTTAGCAACCACAATTGGGACCGGCTACTCAGTCTTTAAGTGAAATGGTCACTTTACTAAGTGAAACCATGACTGTACATATAATCTTACTTCAGTTTTTCTTTGCTTTACAGATGTGCAAAGGTCATAACTGCAAGGATTGGTCACAAAATTATCTTTTCATCACTATCATAACTATGAAAGGTTGTTGTATGAGGCAATTGTTAAACAAGGACCGCCTGTGCCCCCAAAGCCACTTAGAGAAATTCTAACCGAACAAGAACACTAGATATTTTCAGTCATTAGATATCAGCCTGAACACAATAACAAGATGCCATCTTCTGCCCTATTTTAAGCGTGGCAATGGAACACGATTCTTTATCTAAGGATGGCAGGCTAGTTTAAGGTCTATGGAAGACGATACAGCTCGTGACCTTGGATCCTGGCATCACGCATCTGCTTTCTGAGATGGTTCAGTCTACCAAATTATGACGTTGGCCTTGAACAATTTCCCTCAGCAATGCACTACTTGTCATTGTTTTAGTGCAATGGGAGTGGGAAATTATTTGATATAAGAATTAGGATTTCAAAATGGAAGAAAGTTTGGATATCCTTCAATTTTCCAAATGGTTGAGAAATCAACTGCATATTTCATAGTTAATCTGGGAGTTATCTCCCTTCTTTTTAAGTGGGAGCGCTTGAACATTCACATCAGCTAAATGTACAGAATAAACAAAAGAAATTGCAGATACTTTAACTTTTACCATCTTAGAAAGCCAAATATTCTCTGGATTTGCCTAAATTCAGTCCAACAATGTTCAGTACTGGTGTGCATATGCCATGTCTCACAAATAGGAATGCTTTCCACCCAGTATATATATGGGAACCCACCAGAAGCTCCCAATCATCTACCTGCCTGAGCTCTCTAGAGAATAGATAAGCAAGTAATAGACTCTCAGCCCCATTTGGCCATCTATAAAACATAACAATAACAGCTTAACTCATATAATTCCTGTTCAATGACCCAGGACTGTGCTTTGCTTATTTGAAATCCTCCAACAGCTGACAGTCCATTGATCACGAACAACAATTTCACAGAACTTGTCAGAGCTTACAGAATCAGAGATTACCTCAGTGCTCCCTAAAGGCAACCAAAGGAAAGATAATTTCTATATAAGCTTTTAAAGGAAGTATTTTTCACAATGCATCGCCATATTTTCTATCTTGCTTATTTAATCATTGATTTGATTTTTACCACCCTTTCTGATAAAAATGGTGACTAATCAAATTTTTAAAATGAAATGTTTACAATATGTTGACAAATTTGCCTATTAACAGCTCAGACTACAGGCTCTTGACCCATTGACCTTCATGATGTCTGTCCTTAGCAAAAGATTTTTGTTCTCCATTTTCTCCTGAAAATATCTCAGATAGCTTGGAACCAAGTGCCCACAATCTTTAATATCTGCTATCCCAGATGGTTAGAATTCTCTTCCTCCAAATTATTTTACAGCATTTCTGCATTATGTATACTTTTAATAATGTCATTTTCTTCTCAGTTTTAAGTTACTAAGTTATTCTATGTATAGTTCAAAATAGACTTCTAAAGTAATTCTAATGTAACAAATTCACAGGAAAAGAACTGGCATGGACTTAGGAGCAATCCTTACATATATTTGTCTTTGTGATGTTTCTCAGCCCTTGGCAATTACTTGTCAGTAATAATTTGAAAGTAAATACTACATATAGTGTACAGTAGGGCTGTGTATGCTTCAAAAATGATTCAGAAGAAGCACTTCGGCCCTCACATGAGTACAGCACTTCTCTATTCACTAAAGAAGCCTGTCACTTTTGGGGTTTTCATACAAGCCTGAAATAAAGGAGCTGCTTTAACAAACACCAGAAAGGAGCAGAATGCACTCATGTGTATTCTGAAGAACTTCTTCTGAATCATTTCCTGAAGTGTGCCGAGTCATAGTATAGAGAATATCTGCTTCAGGATTATATGTAAATATATTACTCTATCCTCTATGCCATTCCTTACTCTATCAAACATTAATACTGGCCATAAAAATGAACTCTGTGATTACAGAAGTGGACAACAATCCAAGGATAGTTATAACTAAACATATTGATTTTGTATGCAGACTGAATTTTCTTCAAGCTTTTGTATATTTCCACCTGCAACTAGATTATCAGTAGATCAGAAAAAGCTGGTATTTTATTAGAGAAAGCCACACAAAATCACTTGTTTAATCACTTTTTCATTTTTCAGCTCTTACTCTAAAACATAATATGCTATAATCTGCTGTTGCAATCCTATTATATTCACTAGAAAAATCAATGAAAGTTTCTCTTGGGGAAGGTGTTTGAATTCAGAATGTTCTGACACTAAATAGTCCTGCCATCTCTTTCATTCTACCTGCTTTCTTCACTGAATTCACGTATGATATCCCTTTATTTAATCCTGGATATTTTCCATCATTGCACAAAGAGACGGTCTCTTAAAAAATCTCACGATTACTAGATTTTTGTGCTCAACATTTGCCCTGCCCACTATCATTAACGTAAACCTGTTTTTTAGTACTAACTAGCTTAATTGGACTGAAATCTAAGAAAACACATGGTTTACATTTATCCAGAACTAGGTCATGCAAATCCTTTCATATTTCCTTGTTACAAGTTGATAATCAAATAGAGCAAATAATTATTTTTTCCATCACTAGAAGATACGTTGATTTTTTAAAAAATGAATCAGAACAAACTAGACTTGTATTAATCATTTTCCACCTACACAACAAAATATACTTGGGATTAAGTTCCACATGATGTGTCTAAAACAAAATGAACAATGCTGAATGCTCTTCTTCGGGGTACCAGATTTCAACACCCAGTTATTCCTCTTTTTTGCTATATTATTTTGCCTCCTTCCTAACAGTTAACAGGGCTAATCATGCTGTTTTGGGGCATTTACCCTCATTAATTCTTTTCTGTAATGCATATGAGTGCATTCATTTACTGAGAATATAATCCAAATTCTTTTAGTTTCAGAAAGAGAACGTGGCCTTAATTTCTTTTTGTTTCAGTTTTGAGATTAATTAGAGTACAACTTTTCCATACTGATAATCCTTGTGTGGACTCCATGTTTTACTCAATTTCTACCATTAGATGAAAACATAGTCAGACATAGAGGACCTTCTATCAGTGAACATTCCTGCTCACATTTTGCTTGTTGCCATATCCATTACATAAAACAATTCCTTTAGAGATGGTTTATAATAATCTAGGATTATTTTCCCACCCCACCCCAGTTGTTCTTGTTCCTTTAAGAAAAAACAAAAATACAATTATATGTACTAAGAATGAGGATCACTCTTTTCATTCCTTCGGCCATATGGGTCTTAAGCAAGTGAGCCAAAGGCTACAGCTTAAAGCAGACACCTATTGTTGGCATGCAGCCACCCAAGTTGTTGTCTGGTCTTCTATTATCGCCACACAAATGAACATTGAAAGCATTTGTTTTTCTTTGATAGAGCTGCAACAGAGCATAGAGAACTGCTGCTTCCAAAACTGCTGGCTTTTTGCAAAACAGTACTTTCCAAGTGATATCCCCAGGAACATCTTTCAAAATGGAAAAGGAAGTAAGATCTTTAGGAATCATATCTTCAGTCAGTACCTTGAGTCAGCATTTATCAACTTATTATTTATTACATTTTATGCTGTCCATCTCTCCTATAAGGTGACTCTAGGCAGCTTACATGTTATAAAACTATCAATGGAACTGCTTCTTTGCCCCTTGCTTTTTGTAGTAGGAAATTTATGAACTTTTCATGAACTACTGCTAACAAACAGGCAGTGAGTTCCTAAACTTACTCATTTGGAAGAAAGTCAAAATCAATACAGTGAAGTCTGTTTCTGAATAGAGATGGATAGGACAGAGCAATTAGAGAGTTTATTCATAGGCATGACACTTTCATTTATGAAAGCACCCATGATTTCCTTTCATAGATAATAGCCACCCAGAGTCTTGTGAATGAATTAGGTAGTAATGTGTGTAAATATATTATAAATATATGCCTGTTAAAGAAAAGCAAAATAAAAGAAAATCATTTGTGAAATCTAAATGAATATTAAAGCTACTGTAATGTGGGTTGATGCAAAGTAAATTTCTGTGAGAAGTCAGCAAGTTTGCCAGTGTTTGAATAAGACTACCCTATCATTTAGATGTTCTTCATAAAGAGATTTTATCTATAGCAGCTACCTGGCAATATTTATCTCCATATCATGGAAAGCTTCTGTTTCTTGCAGACCACATTTCTGATAAAAGCAAAATCTAGGCAAGGCACTTGGTAGACATAACATTCCATGTGAAAATACCCCCCCCCAAAAAAAAGCCAGAAAAGATATAAAAAGCACCCTCACAAAACCTTGGCAAGACAGATTCTCTATTCATAAGAAATCTGATTAATTGGTATCTATGACTGGTAGTTTAACATAATGTATTGGGCATGTTATCAGAAGCAACGTATATTTTTCCCAAGCCCAGGATAATCTACTCCATCACAAAGAAGCCCAATACTCATTCTGCCTCTAATTTTTAACTGATAGCTGATAATTAACTGATTTTTAATGAGAGTCACACACGAACATATTTGTATATTTTATATATCCTAGCACTGTTGCATTATGCTGTCCATCCCTTGGGTTTTCCATTGGCAGACCTTCCACTGGC
Organism: Bungarus multicinctus; assembly: GCA_023653725.1. Classification (NCBI taxonomy): domain Eukaryota; kingdom Metazoa; phylum Chordata; class Lepidosauria; order Squamata; family Elapidae; genus Bungarus; species Bungarus multicinctus. The sequence goes on along the minus strand of CM042842.1, from coordinate 39,642,478 downwards.
AGGCCAGTTCCTCATCAGATCTTTATAAACATGCATATTAAAACTAGATCTAAACCAAGCTTCAATTGGCTGGAAAAGGAAGAATGCCTTACGTCCAACAAAGGATAAGGATCTTAAATGGGAGTTAGAAAAATTGCTTTGCTTTACTATTGCAACATAGTGAAACAGGACACATATGCTAAATCTTTCTAATCTAGACTTTAAATTGTCAGGATTCACATCCAATAAACAGCCTTCCCAGCCAATACAGCAATAGATTTCCCAAAGTACAATTTACCACCATCTTCCCTCAGTATTGTCAATGATGGATAGAGTAACATATTAATCTCAAAGATTCCTAAAGTGAGAGAAAATAAATTTCAATTTACTTCTGTTTTAATTTAAATAGAAGAAAACTTGGCAAATGAGAAATAATCCTACTAAAATATGTCAAATGTATTTTTCTCTCAATTTAAGTCACATTTTAACACAATAGCCAGGAACATATCCAAATTAAACAGTACACAAAAACTCTCTTCCCCCACTCCAAGAGCAGGCCTTCTCCATTCAAAAGCCACCAGAGGTCACTGCTACATTTGTTTGGCAGTTCAAAGATGTTGAGAGCTAACATTTTATGATTTCTTTTTTTTTTACTAGTGGATAATGTGAAGCCTCTTTTTTTAGCTGCAGAACTCAAATGGAAGTGGGGCAAAGAGGGGGGCCAGTCAAGTGCCACATAAATTCTATTCAGTCAGCTTTATAAAGAAAAAAGAAAAAAAACACAATCCATTTCCATTCTCAGTTGCAATCTCTGTCTGTTCTACTGTGTACCTGATTTTCTATCCTCCCTTAATTAAACACTCTAATTCATCATACCTAAAACTTTGTTTTTCTTGCACAAAACATCTATCACGGGGAAAAAAGGATGTTTTAAGCTACTTTGCCAAATGAAAGGATTTTGTAAGTTAGAACTGAATTAACTGCTGCATTTTTGAAACTCCACATGTGTTCTACTGAGAAAGGAATAGATTGACTTATCCCCAAAGATCTGCTGAATATGGACATCTTCAAAACTATTAAAGTAATTTAACTATTAAAGTTAATGCATTAATAATAGTTATACATACTTGTGTGTGGTCTTTTTGGACTTTCAGATATTAAACTAGTGACTTGGAATTGGGGGGGAAGGAGTATGGAATTGTAGGCAAGAAGAATTAAGTTATAACCTGACCATTTGAAATATTAAAATTCTCTGGTTACTGACAAGTTTCTTTCAGAGTAAAATCAGATTGCATAGCCTGAAAAGTTATATTTCTCTATGATTGTCAGATTTAATGTTTTATCAATAATTAAAACTATTTTTAATTTGTTTACCATACAGACTAATGGTCATTTCTCCCTTGAGCCAAAGTTACCATAATTCTTGGTTATTTTATGGACTTAACTATATGGTTTTCTTGATTATGGAAGTGATTTGCTAAGCTTCCCCCACCCACCCAATTTTCCATACTGTCTACACTACAAAAGCAGAGGAAAAATCAAATAAAAGCAGCTTCAAATCAGAGATATATCCTAGTCAAGGTAAGTGTGGATGCAACTACTGGGATATATGTGAGTAAACATGATGATACATGCTATCACAAGCATTATATTCAGGTGTGCCCCACAATCTAAGATATAGCAATCTTTTTCCATCTGGAAATTTTTTATCTAATTTTCTTTGTGGAAGGCAGACCTTCATCTGGGGGAAAAACTCCAGTTCTCTGAAATACGCCATTATGGTGACATGAGAAGGGAACTATGTCTAATCTATAGCTCAGAAATAAGCCCTACTTTATTCAAGCATCAACAGAATTCCAGATTAAAATTGTTGCTTATCAGAAATATTACAAAAAAATGTTTCATGCATTTTGGGATAAGGGGAAATAAAGAGGCAGTCTTCCTTCAACATCAAATCTTGATGAGCACCTCTTGGAAATCTGGATGACAAAAAGCAAATTACCTAGATATATTATGATAGATAGATAGATAGATAGATAGATAGATAGATAGATAGATAGATAGATAGATAAAAAGATGGTAGTCTCTAACTATGTTTTACCTTTCCATAAATGTGTAACATTACAGTACCATTGGATGAATATGAATTAAAAAAATATTTTCCTTAACATTTAGAATTCCAATAATAAAGCAGGAAAATAACATTATGTCTTTGGGTACAGAATAGAAAAAGCCATATGTTGATAATCTGATTGGCCTGATCATTTCTTTGTGATGATTTAAAAATCTGCCTACTTCCACCTCAAATAATGAAATGGGCCAAACTAATTTGTGGCACAACCCAGTCAGTCTCAGAATTATTTACATCATGTTCTAGGAAACTAGGAAAGATTTAATGAGGTATTTAATTGAAAACCATTGGAATTGAATAATGAAATAATATATGTATTTATATCCCACCTTTATTATTTTTATCAATAACTCAAGGCAGTTAACATATCCAACATATCTTCCTCCTCCTATTTTCCTAACAACAATCCTTTGAGGTGGATTGGGCTTAGAGATGGTGACTGGCCTAAGGTCTTCCAGTTGGCTTTCATGGTTAAAGTGGGACTAAAATGTATGGTCTCTGGTTTTCTAGCTTTACCACTAGACTAGGCCAAACTGGCTCTAAATTCATTAACTTCAGACTATACTAAATTGGGGGGGAAGTCATTATGATTAGCATTTAATTATCTAAAATTTATTTAGCACCATCTTATTAAAAATACGTTTATCTGCATAGAAATATTTCGTGCTCTCAGCAACACAGCATTCGTTCAGTCGTTAAAGCTTTCTTGCTGGGAAAAGTAGCCGGTTTGGTTTTGTCTTTATTTTTCAGTACGATTATAAACGAATGAACGATTCCAGTCAGACTTCACACATGCAGCTATCGAACTGCTCTTCTTGAATAGACTCTGGGAGCGATCGACCTGGAAATCTTCCTGCACAATCCCCCACCCCCACCCCAGAAATAAATCGGAGCGGATTTATGACGTAATTCGGAGAAAGTTAGGAGCTGCGAGGCGTCACTTTTTATCCAGTCTGGGGCCTTCCCGCCCTATTTTCTAAATTATTTGCTTTCCTCTTCTCGGAAAGGGCAATATTAATACCTTCTCTCGAGATGAGTATTTGGTTCCTAAAACTGAGTCGTTTCGAAGCAGAAATGAAAGAACTGCAATAAAATCGAAGGTACCAAGCCCGTCGTTAAATATAATTAAAATATTTATGCCCTGAAATTTAAGCAACTCAAGCCTGAAGCCCAGTGAAATGAACGCATTCAGAAATATCTCCCGAATTTTTCTTACACTTTTACTCTTTATAAACTTTTTTTTTTGCATTAAACAGTGCAAACCAATCCAATTACACCTGGAAGGGCCCCTTTGCGAAGGTGAGAGTTAAGTGACTTGGGAAAGATGAGGCTGTTCAGAAGCACCTGGGTGACTTTCGCTCTGAAATAAGGCTGGGGCTGTGGGGCGAGGAAAGACCGCTTCCCTCCAGAGCAAACCTCCGCCGCCGCTGCCTTAACCCCCTCCTAGAGAAGGGGGCTCAAACTTACAGCCCCCTTCCCCCCATCCGCATTCCTAGCGGAGGAGAAAGTGGGGGCTGTCCGCTTCAAAGCAAGGCTAGCCCCAGGCGCAAGCTTTCCTCCCCCGCCGCTAGGGACGACACGCCCTGCGGCAGCCCCTCCCCGCTGGATGCGGCCCAGCCTGCCTCGGCGGGAAGAGGCGCCCCAGCGCTCCCTTGGCCGTTCGCCTGGCCTCAAAGCGGCTCCGCTGCCAGAGGTGCCGGTGCCAGCTCCAATTAACAGCGAACAATTAAAAACAGCTCGGCTTCCTTCTGCCCTGCCCCCTCTCCCGCCTGAGAGCACTCAGTTCCGCAGCACAGAGGGGGTTATTCAGACAAAGCCTTCGACTGGTTATGGGATTAACCCATTTTCTGGGTTGGAGCAGGACCTCCGTCTTTAAAAGGGGGCAAAGAGCGGCTTTGCGCAACCCCTGAAAATCCAGCCCCTTCGAGCCTCGCGTGTTGCAGCTGGGAAGACAGCCGCCAGCCCTTCGACCGACTCCAGTTAGTTTGTTTTATCCAGAGGGTCGAACGCTGTTCTAAGGCGCATCTCGTACCTTGCTACCCGGCACTACAGCGATGCGCCAGAGGGAGGAGAAAGTAGTCCAGAGCCTCGGACTTGCCCGTTTTCCAAAAGGAACCTCGCTTCAGGCTATTTCCTGCACGAGGGTCTGATCCTAAACAACCAGTTTTGTTTTTCTCGCCCCGGGCTCCCTTCCCGCCTTTTCAGAAGTTCCAATTCGTACGGAGCATAGATGCAACCACTGCATCCTTTTGGAGCAGGCCGAGTTGTGCATGAGTTAAAAGAACCGAACAGAGCCCTCTTCGGACAAAAGCTTTCGAAGGGAAGGTCCCGCAGAGTCCTTTCGATTCTCTGCAATCTTCGGGACCTCTCGGAACCAGGGACGTCTGTTCTCAAAAAGGTGTTTTCTCAACAATAGCGGGGAAAGAACCCGCTCATATTTTCCTGAGCATAAGCGCCAAGAAATTCGTTGGAGCTAACTGCCGAGTACCTAAGGGCCAGGTGGTGCTGCTGGTTTCTGACTGGAACGAATAGGTTTCAACTCTGCTTAAATACATGGTGGGATCACGATTCTCATCACCACCACGAGCATTTCAGATATTTTGTAGAGTGCCATCCTAGCAAGCTAAATAGCATGATCGTTCTGGAGATATACAATAAATGGAAAAAGGTTTTATCCCACCACAGTGATGGCATTGTACTACTAAGATTTTCAATTTGTACTTAAGGTAATACATCTTTCCGATTATTTTAATAATTATGATAAATTGTATAATTCCAAAACATCAAGTATGCTTTTTCTTATAGGGAAAATCAATAGCAGAAACTTAAACACCCCTAGAAAACTTTTCTAAAAAATATTTCTTCTCAGAAACAGATATGCTGACTTAGTTGAACAGTACTTTCTGGCAAATAGATAAATGTAGTTTTATTTATAAGAAAAAAATCTCTATTGAAACAATTGGATTCAAAATAGCCATAGTTAGATTTGCATTTCAAGCAAATTTTAAGCAAAAAAATTGTAAGAAGTCTCCAAATCCAACACCATGCTATCACAAACACTAAAGTCTACAGAAACACCACCTTTTTCAGCAACTTGTCATTGGTAGAGAAGGCAAATCAGACTGTCCTACCTTGCAAAGTTGTTTTAACTTTACAGACATACTTTAATTTGCTTTAACTTTTCACGTTACAATCATAAAGTGATGTACTTGATATATTTAAAAGTAAAACATCAAAAGCATATTTTCTGCCTTCATTTTGCTTGCCTGGAAATGTGTTTATTGTACATCGAGTTTAGTCTATTGTACAAGATAGGAAGGAAGAAAGGATAGGAAGATGTTGCTAAGGAAAGCAAGGAAAAGAAGTACATTTGCATTTCCAAATTTTCTAAAGAACTTTTTCAAATATAAAACTGAGACAAGCAGTGGGTACAGGCAATATTTATCTAAAATATAGTTTGAATTCAGTGGCAGGTTACAATCCTAAACATACTGGATGGATTCACACAATTCCGTAAATTGCAAAAACTGGATTGGCAAAACAAACAAACCACATTTTGACCTAATAACCAGTGTGAGATTGGCCCTTTACTCATTTTATATTTCCATGTGTTCCTCAACAAAGGAAATTGCATTGAGAAAATCAGGGTTAAATTAACCACAGATTGCTCTCTCTGTCCCCCCTTTATCTGTCTCTCTGTGTGTGTACATAACCCTATATGTTTCCCTTAACCTCATGGGAACTTTTTTCCGTGCGATATATGCTCCTATTTTTCAAAAAGCATATTTCGTTTCTGGCTTGAAGGCCAATTTTACAGGTAATATATTCTTTTTCTTCCTTTAATTCAATAGCCTCTTGATGACAGTAATCTCTGCCAAGATATTTGTTAAATGTTAAAATTAAAAAAATTATTTGGGGAAGAGCTGAGAAACTCTGAAATGATCCTGCTCTGCAGTTCACAAACACAGTTGCATGGGAAAAAAACTCATGTCCAGCATCCTTCAGGAAATAAGCAAGCATGACTCCCGGTATATGTTTAAGATCCCTGGTGAACAGCCCTTGAGAGGTTCTCTCAAAGAGGATTTATCCTACAACCCACCTGAACTGTAGCTGACCAGATCAACACCCAGAGCTGGGCTCTTTCTTTTCCTAGGCCGGCCTTTCTGGACTGTACCGGTGCCATTGAAGTAAGGCAGGGCTAGGCTGCCACCCTTGGCTGCCAGCTCGGTGTAGCTGAGTGACGCCGGTGGGTAGGAGGCTGGGTCGGTGCCCTGGAGCAGGCTCTCAAAATGTGCCCGGCAATAGACCACGTTGTCCTTCATGCCAAAATGGTCGCCTGTCGTCAACGTCTTGTTGCACGTGGTGCAGGTGAAGCAGCTGAGGTGGTAGACCGAGTCTCGGGCCCGCATCACCATCTCCGAAGCAGAGATGCCCAGGTGGCAGCGGGCACAGCGCTGCACAGAGAACCTTCTGGGGAAAGAGCACATGAGTTAGTGGAGACCCGCCAAGAGCAGTGGGGCACCAGCACTTCAGCCCCTCAGGCCTGATTGACTGGGGGTAAAAGTTAATTGAGCTCACACCAGTTTGGGCCAAGGAAAAGTAACAGTTACAGATCAGGTAAGGGTTGCATAATAAAAGCACTTGAGCCTCCACTACTTTTTAAATCCGGAGGAAGTGAGGAGAAAATGGCCTTCTGGATAAGGTCTGTCTCTAATTCTTGTTTCATACAGATCAAATAGGAAAGGCTGTCTAAAGTTGGAAATACTATTGTTTAAAAGGCAGATGGATATCCAGTTTGATAGCAAGGCAAGAAACCAGGAGACCCTGAATTCTAGTCCCACTTTAGGCTCAAAGCCAGCTGGATAATCTTGACCAATCACTCTCACCTGGCCTTAAGGAAGCAGGCAATGGCAAGAGTTCCAAAAAATCTTGCCAAGAAAGCCGCAAGGACTTGTCCAGGCAGCCAGAAGAGTCAAAACTGACTCAAAAGGACAAAACAAAAATTATAAGAGGATGAGAACAAGATGATCCTTGGATTTAAGCGCTGTAGCTGTTTCTTAAATTTTATATTCTTTTCTTTTATATCCACAATCTGGTACACAAAAAAGACTAGGAGAACTTTCACATGTGGGGGCAGAAGAAACACACCATTGTATGAGGGAAATTACACTGGGTTCAACTATACCTTTTTTGTGAATTGATCCCATTGAATTTTATGAAACTTACTTTTGAAATATGCTTGGGATAAACCCTATAAATCTCAGTAATTTCCCCTGGGGGAAGTTCTATTTTCTTGGGATATTACATAGCCTCAATTTACTAGTCGGCCAAGCGTATTGTATACACCCATCCTGGGTGGTTAATTGATGGTTCAGTTTGTCCTGTAAATACAGCCTGTTTGTACTCCACTAACCCAGAAAATTGGGTTAATGGAGTACTCCATAGTGGGTCTTGCACAATTATTCCCACTTACCTGTTGAACTCAGTGGGGCTACATTTGAATTTACAAGGATTAGGATTGTACTATAACACTTAAGGATAATTCCCTACTATATTTTCATGTAGGATGGCAACCTCCACCTCTACACAAACCGTTTATGTAGTGAAGTTTGTATAATGTATTTCGTCAAGCAATGGCATTTTATTAAGGAAATCAATGGATTAATTGCACATTTTTAAAGGCTGAACCATTTCAGAAATTGAAAACAAATTAGCATTTTACTGTGGTGGGATAGAGTTATGATCTTGTATTTTTAGGTTATCCCCACTTAGTTTTCTCTGTCCACCAAAATTTCCTCTATCCACCCAAAAAAATGCCCTGCCCTGTGCTGATGAGGAAAATTATCTTTTGGTCATCTTTGCCTGGAAAAATTAGCATAATTAATAATTGAACCCACTGGGCTATTAAATCAGTCTACTTAAGTTTGCAGTGATGCTGGGTTGTTTTATAACAGAAAACAGTACTCAGAAATGTCAGCTGGGTTCCCCAAAGTAGTATCCCAGAATAAAAATGACAGAGATTCAAACATATGCGGAAGCTCAGCCTCACTTTCTTCTCTCCACTCCCAAACTGACCATCCAAAATATCCCTATTAGCTGCAGTCCCAGGTCTGCAGCATATGCTCTCTGTGTGTGCTCGGGGATGCTCTTTCTGGCTCAATATAACTAAGCTCCTTCGGGATTTCTCTGGTGGAGAGAGCATTCACCCGGCAAGCCCAGAAGCCAAAGAGAGGCAAAGCTCCTTTCCTGCAGCATAAAATCAAAGAACAGCAAAGAAAGAGAGACTCTCTACCCACCGGCTTAGTGTTGGTCCCCTCCAGGCTAAAGGGGGCTGCATACAGAGTTTGCTTCTTCCCTGAGTGTGGGATTTATTACCACAACAAGGCAGTTTGGCCTGGGGGGGTATAAAATATGGATCCTAAGCAAGCTGTACTACTCTGGTGCCCAGATAAACATTGGGAATCTTCTATCCATTCGCAGAGGAGCCCCATTCAAGTGAATGGGTAATCTTTGAAAAAGATCTGTCTGTCTGTCTGTCTGTCTTTCTCTCTCTCTGTGTGTGTGTGTAATAACCAATAATAGCATGCTTTACATTGGCACAGGATCCTTCTTTCATAAGGATCCTATGAAATTGAAAAGCCCAATAGTTCAAAATCACTCTTTCGTTATTTGAAAAAAGCTAACACTGGAAAAAAAAGCTTAAGTTTAATTCTAAGTTTAAGAATGTACGTTTTTGACAATATCAGAAATAAAGCTAAACATGAAGTATAGCCTGGCTCCTTTCTTACTTTTAGTAGATATAAGGTATAATTGGCAGTTCTAATCGGTTCTTACTCGGAAATAAATCTCAGAGTTCAAGGTTATTTCCTGCTGAATAAATAAGGAGCAAGGCCCGTTTTGTGGACACCTTAGAAGTTTTTGTGAAATCAATAGAAAATCGTTCCAAGGATGCTTGAGGCTCTCCTGGAACACAACAATAAAAATGGGAAATTACTCATTCAGCACATTGGGAAGGGAGGCTGATAAAAATTTGAATATATCTCTTTAACAGATAGGCTATAGCCAGGCTAGTCAAAGGGCAGTTTCTCATTAACAAGCAAAGTAGAGCAGACTGCCCAGCGGGAGAGCTTCTGTGCCAAACCTTTCCTTCTTGAGGCCCTAGTTAAGGAATTAGTAGATCAACAGCACTCCAGCCATAACTTAGGAAAGAACACAGCATGGGCCCACTGCAGAGAGGAGCTGCAGAGGATATGGTAAAAAAATGACTCTTAACCTAGTTACTTAGTTAACCCGTTTTTCTGAATAGGCTAAATTCATTGAAACATAACCTATTCAAAATGGCCTGCACTTGTGCGTGCTATTCACCCAGCCTTTACTAACATTAACACTAATCCAGTTTAACAGGTTGTGTGAATCCCACTGCTCATGAATTCCTGACCCGATTAAGCGAACTGCATGAACACACAATCTGTAAGAGTTCACAGGTGCAATGCAAGTAAGTAGTGTTGCAGAGATGTTGCACTGATTCTTGGGGAGAGTATTTGGCAAGCGGCTTTCCTGGTGGTTTGACTTTTGCCCTGTCACTTTTCTGCTGTTCTAAACAACTGGCTCTTCCTATAGGAAGAAGGCATTTTGTAAAGCTGAATGGAGCAGAGAAGACAAGGCCTTGTTTGTCAGTCACTTCCCAGCAGTAAGTAGAATGTTTGCATCCCTCTGCCCTGGATTTTTCCACCTGTGCTTCTGAGGGCCTTTTCACACGTATTCAATTCAAAAGGGAATATGCACATGTTCAAATGGTCTTCCATAAGCCAAACACTGTAATCTAGACTTCTCTAGGAGAAAGTGGTGAAAAATGATGGGAGGAATAGATTTAGTACTGTATGTGGGACAGGGTTTTAAATCACTTGATGACATTCCTCCCTTTCTTCCAATAGAGGCAAAATATTTGTTTGTTTTTCTGATAGAGGCAATTCACACATTTAATCTGGAAGCATGAGGAGGGGAGGGAAGGAAGCACCCGTGTGAATTGCCTTTACCATAATTTCCAACAAGGCAATTGAGTCAATGCTGGATGTCATTTCTCTATTTTCAGTGGGAAATAAGGTCCTGATATTCCCTTACAATGTTTACCACCCAAAAAAGGGGCATCCAGTTAAGTGCCAAGGACATTCATGCCTGATTAAACATGACCTCAAGTAACCAAGAGAGGAAAAGTAAAGTGCCCTGCAAATATGTATGAATGCTCCCTAGGAGATTATTTTTGTCAGGAAAGTTCTGAGCCTAGAGATGTTCATTTACTCAACCACCCCATCTTATTCAACCTACCCCAACCCCACCTGTGAGCTGTTACCTGTAATAATCCTCCTTGCAGTAAATGCTGCCGTCCTTGGCAAAGCAGGTGAGTTCTGACTCCAAAGCCAGTTTACATTCACAGCACTTCAAGCAGCGGAGATGCCACTGCTTGTCCACAGCTAACAAGTAGTAGCGGTCGGAGATTTTGCCCCCGCATCCTGCGCACAGGGCAGGCTTCTCGGGGCTCAGCGGAGGCATGTTCTGCAGAGGGAAGCAAACGTCAGCAGGTCGGGCAAAATCTTACAAGCTCAACATCTAATTAGGTGTATTATTTCAGCTTTTTTTAAAAAAATCAATAGCAGAGATATTTACTATCAAAATCAGAACGCTTGTGGCCTTAGCTGAACACGTTTACACAAACCTACTGGATTTCCATGTTCTGTGTAGTATTTTAGCGCAGCTTCGTTTCTGTGGAGCCCTAAAGAGACTAGGAATTATTTCCGTAGCATAGATTTTAATTTCATTATTGTTAGCTTCATTCCATGTACCTGCGAGTAAGTCTTGTTGAAGTCTATTATATGTAGTTCGATATAGTTAGGTGTAAGCTTTTTTACTGCACAATAAATCCGGATCCCCTCCATCCGCTGGATTTATCCAACATTAAGCTCTCTGGCTTACCGAATACACCACCATTTTTTGGGCTCATTTTTCTTTTCACCCTGCGTTGGCAGAACGAGGTGGCTGGTCCTCAGGAAACTAAGGACTGCATAAAAGATGCGGTAGGTAAAGTCAATATTTCTGGCTTAGGTTGGCTTCTGAGAAAGAACTTTTACTGGAAGAAACTGTTGGATTTCTCCCAAGCCTAAAGCAGCCTCTGCCTCAAGCAAGAACTGGCAACTTTCCGCTTGCTCCTTCACTTGTCTTTCGCTCCGCACATTGTATAGAGCAGCTTTTGCTAGAAGCCGACGACACGCGGAAGATACTGGTTGCTGGAGGGATGGTAGTGGTCTGAATCCTAAAGCTGAGTTTCAATTGTAGGATTCTGCACAGAGAAGATAGAACCCTCGGTTCCTTCGTCCCGGATCAAAATCCCTTTTCCGGCCTTCGTGCAGCCAAGGGATGCGCCCGAGGGCAGGTCAGAAAATATAGCAAGGGCGAGCTCCGTTGCTTCGCTTCCTGGAAGCGCAAAAGGCTGATTCCTCTTCAAAGCGCGCTTTGGGGATTCGTATCCGAGAAAACAACCCCGAGACAGATTGGGATGTGAGTTGAAGCAGTGTGCTAGGGAGGGGCATAGGGTCTACTGTCCGAGCCATTCACTTTCATTTTCCTGACTTGAACTCAATTCCAGAACACATTTTGAAAAAAGTGTCAAAGTACTGAGGATAAGGAAAATAAGAAAGCATCGTTTCATCTTTTTCTCCCTTCACGGTGTTGTTTACTTAAGGGAAAAGGGTGGGGGGAAAGGAATATAAACCATACAAAGTCCTTACTGCCTGGATTTTGATAATGTCCACTAGGAAAGTCAAAAGACAGTTCAGGCACGTGGTCTGTTAAAACAGATTGTAAGTTTGTTATATGGAGTTGGGAACTAATCATTGATTTCAAAAACATCTTTTCTATATTATCTTTGAATTTAAGAGAGGAAAGAGGAATATTTAGAACACTTGGGAAACAACTAAAAATTTCCCACAGATTAAAAATATAAACGGTTGAACCTACCAAGTACAAGGAATAGTGGCAGAACCAAAACGAAACAAATGGTTTTGGTCCCGTCCCCCCCTTTTCTTCTTTATTATTTGGATTTTTCTCCTCCCTCCCCCCCAAATAAGGAAACTGAAATGATAACGAAGCTGTTGCTGTAATAAATTTGGTCTCTGCTGTGCTTGGAGGGGAGTCCAATTCAAAGTATCATAACTTTTGGTAGACCCTTACTTGTATTCTTCATGAATGCACTGGAGATCCTGGGATTTCGAAGCAAAGGAAATAAATGTCCTTGTTTACCAGTCACTCACACACACACACATGTTCCTTTTCTTGCTGCTGGGGTTCCTCAACTTAAGAGTTTTGGAATCTAATAAGAAACTGTTCTGCTTTTCTGCTTAACACTCAGAACAACTCCCATTATTAGGCATTTTAAAAGAGAAAAATAAATCTGAGAATGGGGTAGGAAGGAGATTGTCTACTGAGCCCTGATTGTTCTGTTTTGTCAATTTGGCTCGGCCTCAGTGCTACTTTTTACAAGTTGTAGCCTTTAGAGAAGCGAAGCTGCGATAAACGTTTGTTTCTTTCCAATACAAGAAGTTAGAATGAATCTCCAGCAGCACTTGAACAATATCACTACAATTAATCTGTTTGAAAGCCATTAAATGCATAATTCTCCCCTGTTGCACTTATTTTTACAAATGATTTGGAATATAAAAGAAATCAGACTCGTTCCAAAAGGTATTGAACTTACTTGGGAGTAATTTCGTTAACCCTCAAATCTTCTAAACAATTTCATTCTGGAGCCTGTTGGGTTTAGGCTCCCTTGCCCCCTGAAAGCCCTTTCTTTTTAAAGGTTCTCATTAAAAGCCTTTCTTCCAAACTTAACTCAGAAAATAAATGACATTGAGCCTCGTGAGGTTATTTCTCATGTCATGAAACTGCCTTGAAAACGAGTTTCAAATGCCTTGTTTTCAAGATGGCAAGTCGCAGCTTATATCCTCGACTAGGCAAACTTTCCTGAATTTGCTTCCCAATCTTGATAGGGGCCGGGCTTGTGAAAGTACCGAAACTTGATATTCAAACAATTGGGTAGAATCCAAACATCTTAAAAACACTTTTCAAGATGAAAGTTAGCTAGGGAAAACTAGACGGGCGATCAGGGGGGAGGATGGCAAATCGACTTTAATCAGTTTCATTCGGGAGCAACGCCTCCCTTTCCCTGGAGAATGTTTTTGAAGATCCTGCGCCGGGTCCTGCTCACCCGCCTGCGCGCGCACACACAAAACACCCACACTTTTACAAAGTAGATTGGAACTTGAAAACCTGACCTTAAAAAATTATCAGAATTTAAATCCTGAATAAAATATTTTTATGATCGCGCTGTAATGCTTATCTCTGAGCTTGTTTGTTGTGTTTCTTTTTAAATAACCCACATGTAGAGGAAAAAAAATGTGATTTTAAAGTAGTGGGGGGAAATGGTTAACATCTTTTTTAAAAATGGAAACTACTCTTTTGAAAAAGATATCTGGAAGTGAGACTTGAAGAACGTCTCTCTGGGCGTTCTCAGATATGCGCGCGCGCGCACACAAGGCATTCCAGTGTCCCTGGGAGGTTCCGGTTACCTTATTCCTAGGATTGGGAGGGGGTCTTTCTCTCTCTCATACACACAAAATCCACCCTTCCTTCATCTCTTCTGTGAAAACTCCCGACTTTTTCGCCACTTTCTTACCGCTTCCCGGCCATTCATCTGTCCCGCTTTAGCCAGGCGGGATTCGGTCTTGGTCCGCCTCTCCATCTCCTCCATGATCCCCTGGATGTGGCCTCCGGAGATGCCGTGGAAAAGCATGGCTGGGGAACGGAAGGGACACGCGTTTCCTTCGGCTCGGCACCCCACTATTTCCATATACAGGCCCCAGAGTCTTGGTTTAGAGCATCCGAATCGCCGGGCGACGGGACGAGCCCGCAGGAAAAGCTTCGTGGCTCCGGAGAGAAGGCAGGTAGCAGCCGAAGACTGGGGAGAGGCTGCCGAGCGGCTGCTGGCGGGAATGATATTGGGGGGGGTCTTTCCCCAGCCTGGCCGGTGCAAAAGACTGGGCTCCTTCCTGAAGAAAGGGCAGGCAAGGAACGGGATGGACCCAAATGAGAGGGGAAGAAGGGGAAACGGGGAGGGGGGAGAGAAAAAGAACGCAGACACGAAGTTAAGGCTTGGGCAAACAGAGGCAACAATAATAACGAAAAAATGGTTCACGAAAAAAAGGGGAAGGTTGTGGGGAGAGGTTAAAAGACAAAGAAAAACCAAACAAGATAGGGAAAGGAGGGAGTGGGGACAGGTTAAAGCAGCGATCTCCGTTTGCTAGAAAGTTCCTGTTGCTCTCGCTTGGATATGGGACTGCTGCTTGCTGGAGCTCTGTCCAATTTGTTGGAGACAGAAGCCAACCCAGTTTGGATAATTCAGGAGGAGGAGTCCTCACCCAAGAGCTGCCACCAGCCCCCTGCTCCTCCTCCTCCTGCTCTACAGACAACAAAGAGCTGTCAAACTTCGCCAGCCCCCACTGTGATGGGCAAGCAGTGACAAATATTCCGGAGGAGTGGGTGGGAAAGGGTTTAGACCCCTTTTTTCTATCAACGGTAGGGAGGGGGTAAGAGGCACCACCCAGGGATCTTTCAGAGAAGTAGATGAGGGGAGGGGGGGTCTAGACTCTACTCTTGTGCCCTATCTGCCCATTCTTCAGCTTCTCCCCCAACCCCCTGGCATACGGAGCTCAAGTTCAAATAATTTTTAACAATGAAAAAGGGTGGGGGAGAGAAATGGGCAAGGCAAATCTTTGAATGGAACTTGATTGGAAAGCTGTCCCTGACCGAATGGAGAAAGTTTAGTGGAACGGGTGGACAGACACGAAAAGGTCAGGAAATATTTAAAGGAAAGACTTTTTCAGGGACTGTAAGATACATAAGTAACGCCTTACATTCCAGCAGAAGATTTAAATCTAGGCACAGGTTTTCATTCTAGACTTGCTGAAGAAACTCAGTTAAGTTTACTTTTCAGAGAAAGTAGATGCTGTTTCATATTAATATTTTATTTTAAAGCATCAACTCTTTTTCTACTTCTAATATCCCTGTAGAGCTTTGTAGTAAAGAATTCTAAGAAGCAAGAATCGAGAAATCAGCCCTTGCACCAATTCCTGTAATTTTGGTAGAACCCTTTGCAGATGGACTAAGATGGCTTTTCTCTTTTCTTCTAGGGAAAATGTTCTCTAAAATCTTCCTGTTTAATTGATTTCACCCAGCTCCAAAAACAGCCCAGCAAAGAGATACAATATTTGAAGATGCTAGGAGGATTGGAGAGGGAACTAATTGAAGAAAGTTAACTGAGAGCTAAGAAAGATAGGGACTTAGTGCTGTATCTTTTGGCAAAAGATTGAAGAATATCAAATTTGGGGTGTCCACAAAGACAGGAGATTTAGTAGGAAGTGCTTTGCATGCGATCCCTTGAGATTGAGATGGACTTGCTCATTGGGTGAGCTGAGTGAATGATTCTGATACTAAACTTGAGAATCACAAAGTGTTGATCTTCAGACAGGCTTAGAGAGGGGAAAAATAAGAGTTTCTCTGCCCCTTCTGTTTTTTTTCCTTTTCCTTTGAAGTTTGGGCCAACCCACCATCCTTTTGGAGGGAATCCAGATTTTGGAAATCACCGTCCTAGGAAACCACACCATTGGCTGCCTGCATTTTTTTCATGGCTATTTTCTCTGCCCAGGGACAGGATGTAGAACTTTTCTTTTATTGCTTTAAAAAACATTACTTTTGACTTAGGGATGAAGGAAAAGAAACTCCTTTATGTATCTGTCCATCACACATCCAAATTCAAGAGCAACAGAGAGTCAGGGAAAGTGTTCTTTGACTCTGGATAAGTCTCTCTTTCTTCATTTAAGGAGAACCTGAAAGAACTACAGGGCAGTTCCATGGGGCAGAGAAATCAAAACAAGTGAAATAAACCTGCACGTGTGCACTACTTGTGCCATTTCCTTTTTCTTTCTTTTTATTGGAATTCGAAGTCCAGGACAGCAGGACTGTATGCTGATGTTAAGTCAGATTAGTCTGAGAAGTTGAAAAAGCATCCCAGAGGGAGACAATAGCAAATATCTTATTTATTGTTCCTTAAAAAACTATATGGACATGTCCATGAAGTCACCCAAAATCTCAAAGAAAACTTGAGTTGACTTCCTGCAATCAAAAGGTAAATGTTGAGTTGGAAAAAAAAAAGAATCCCAAACAAATACTGTGGGGAAAAAATTAAGAATACAGATTTGATCCTTTGTCCACCATCTACTACATCAATAGCCCCCAAAAAATGAATGGTCAAGAAGGAGTCAGGTGTAAGAATGAAATGATGAAAGGGACATGACTCTGCTCCTCTTGAACTCCAAAATAGAATTTCCGTTGATTTGAATAGAGCAGAAATCGCTATCCAGCAGAGCACCACTGCAGGAAAGTTAGGTTACTGGGCTTAATTATCTTAACTCCCACTCCCCAATTAAATGTCAGAGGTTGTGTTTGTAGGGCTTGCTTACCCCTAGTTAGCTTTACCATGGGTGACTGAATTAATTCAATGTTCAGGCTTCTCTGTGTACTCTGAATCATAAACAGGCTGGGCTAAAAATGTGCTTGGCTTGCATGAAATTACTTAATTGTTTTCAACATGCATCAACCCAGGGCTGCTTTATTTTGGCCCCTTCCTGTTCATTTTGCTCAGTGGGATTCTGGACTTCTGCCCCAAAGTCCTACCCTGGCAGGTCTACACAGTAATGGACTATAATTGTGTCCAAATAAATGTGCTTACTAAAGCGACCTTACCTTCTCAACTTGGGCATACCTGCTCAGAAATGAGTTGAATTTAATTTTAGTGCATGCTAATTATTAAGTCCAATGTGCTTGATGAGAATTAATGGGGTAAGTATGGTGAATGTGCTTGTAGGAGCAATCTTATCTTATTAGAGTGCAATTTGTTCTTGACTGTTCAGGAGTAAGCCCAAACTTACTTTTATGACCTCCATCCTCAGATAATTGGGTGAAATGATCTACAATTATGTATACCCAATTCTATACATGCAAGTAAGTGTTAGTGCATTAAATCAGCTTATTTTTGAGTGGCCTTGAATTAGAGTTGGGCCAACACCTTGTAGCTAAGACTCAATAGAATAAAGGGCAGGGGCAGGGAAAGAGAAATTGGCAGCCTTATGTCACCTCTACCCTCTAATTTTTCTGAACTACTGGTCAATGGGCCACTGACTACTGGACCAGTGGTGATGGAATAGTAGACCAAGTCAGCTGGAAGACTCCAGGCTGGGAAAGCCAGGTTAGAATCTGGACATAACATAAAGATCTTATGCAAAAGAAGTTAAATACTTGTTTTTGAGCTGAAGTAGAAAGCTAGGCCAAGCCACATTTTTTATTTCTATTATTTAGACACCCCATGGTTGCATAAGAATAAAAAGTAAAATCAAACATAGTATTAAAGGGAATTTGTTTTGAAGTGGAATTAATGGTTCAGTCAGTTTACTAATTTTTGTCATTATTTTTGTCCACCAAAAGATTCTTTTCTATCAATATTAATTGTATGGTACATACAAGGGTTGTCCTGGTTGATCACTGTTGGAAACCAGATTCTTAACTGGATCTGTGCTACATAGGTTTTTTTTTTCATGAGCAATGCTCCTCTACCCATCTGAACATGAAGAGAAAGTAGCCTAAGGAACACAAACCCAATACTTATTTTTATGCTTAAATCTTACTTGCAGAAGTAAGAAAAAAACACTTCTACTGAAACCAGCCATCCTGTTTGAATATCGGTCCTGAGTAGCAAATGTGCTAATGTGAATGAAGAGTAGCCAGAAACCCCGGCTAAACTAATTGTCTGCCCTTGTGTTAATCAATTCTCAGCTAATCTTTTTTCTATCTTTTTCCTCCTGCCCTTTCCCTTGGGAAGATTTAGCCCAATGGGAACCTGTCTTTAAGGGAATCCATCGTTTCCAACTCCTGCAGTCTCTGCCTGAAAATAATCAGGAAAGGGGATGGCCTGAAAGACCTCAACACCCACAAGAAGGAATGTGCAGGATCAGAGGAAAGGCCTCACTAGCTGTTCATACAAAGGCCAAAAGGCCCCACACTGAGGGCATTAGTGGTCAGAGCCTGTTCGCCTTTGGTATAGCCAATTAAACGCTGGTAATGGAAGATGGTTCCCTATCAATAGTTGTCAGTTATCCAAACTTGGCGGTGTCATCAGGGCAAGACCTTAGGACAAAACTGTGAGTCCCGCCCCTTTCCAGGGAAAGCTGTAGGAGGGTCCCTAATGAAACAGACTAGGAGAAATGGAAGATAATAAAGGGCATTCATTGTAGTTTTGCTTGCACAACATGCTTACCTGATTAAGCATGTTGTGCAAGCAAAGAACATATGTGGTACAACATGCTTACCTGATTTAATGATAAAGGGTTATCCAGCTGTACAATGAGCTGTAATGGCTATATTGAACCATGCACAGAGCAAGAGGGCTTAGTTCACCCAACATACTAAGCCCTAACAAAGTATGACTCAGACAAGAGTAGCAACTCAGTCTTTGACTAGACTCACTAAGCATCTTATGTGATTGTGGACCACATCCCTGAAAATAGATCTTTTAAAGTTTGTTGTTTACCCAAAATCTAAATGGTCTAATGGAAGCTACATCACTCCCTCTCTAGATGCCTTGTGTCTCTCTCCTCCCCCCTCCCCCCCACCAAGAACACAATAGGAACACAGAACACATCTTTCTTGTTCCCCCTTTGCTTCTCTTTTCCCCTCCCTGCCCCTCCCCCATGAAAAAGAAGAAATATGTTAAAGTAAAATGAATACAATGGTAAGAGCAGAAGGAAAACCTTCAAGATTTACTGCCTGTTTTAAAGGAGAATTATGGGATCCCTTTGTCTGGATTATGCCGCAAATGTTGCCCTAGAATGGGGGACAAAAACATTCAACTCTCGTTTTTCCCCCAGAACAGGCTTCTCCCTTAATGCACTATAACGATTCACATTGAACTGAATATACATGTTTCGCTATATTGAATAATCACGACTCTTTTGGGGGAAATACACAACTTTTTTTCTGAGACTTCTGGCATATTCAGCCTCCTGGCAAGACCGTTGTGAACACCAAGATAAAACGGAATGCTTACAGTCCCTGCCATTTCCACTTTGGACAAGTTGGGTGCGAGCAGTTCCTTGGGAAGCCTGCCCCGCACAGAACTTGCTCCGGAGAGAGCAGAGGGCTGCCTGACCCCACAGAGCCGATTGGGAAAGTACCATTAAGTACGGCTTGTCCGCAGGTAAAGTGCCTTTGGGACCATGCTGGTTGGTTTCTAGACCCACTGCGTCTCCAAAACTTTCCTGCCTCAGGTGCCCAGTTTCCAACTGCCTTTGCTGGCAGCTAAAGGCAACTCTCCATTGTTCACCTTGCCTCTTTTCCAAACCCTTTCTTCCCCTCCTCTCCTCTCCTCTGCTCTGCTCTGCTCTCTACCCCACATCTCTTTTTCTCTCCTTGGGAAGGAGGACGAGAAGAACGAGGCAAAGGAGCCGCCTCTGAAGCTCTCTCTCTTTCTCTTTCTTTCTTTCTCTCTCTCTCTCTCTGTGTGTATGTGTGTGTTTGTGAAGGCAAGAAACAGAAAAGGGTTGCTTGAAAGGGAGGGCAAAGACCTACCAGAAGGCCTTCTCTCCCCTTTGATGGAATGCAGAAGCAAAAAGCAGGAGAATGCAAAAAGTATGAGTCTCTTACAGAAAACCCGGCTTCCCTGGCCTCCATACCTACACGGGGCCGATGGTTGCAATTATTCTCAGATGGGGACTTTTTTGGACAGGATTCTACAAAGAATCTTCTATTACAATGGTGAAATAGCGGAGGGTGACCAAGAGTGTCTCAGACAATCCAGCTGGACAGTTATAGCACAGCGGGCATCTCAGCTGGTGGTAGCACCTAGCTGCCCCTGTTGGGCTTCGAAAGTTAGAACAGTGGTCAGTTTGGGGATCAGAGACCACGCCGAAATCTCAGGGTTGTAAGAGGAATCGGTAGAGATTGGAGAACTGCTTGAAAGACTAGCCTTGCCCAAGAACGCGGCGCGGAGTCGCTGGAGTTGAGCTAGGCAGGAAAGAGATTTTACATAAAGGGGGGGGGGCGAGGGGGGGAGAGAAGAGAAATTGTCTTTCCAGGCGGGACGAAGAGGTCGCAACAGCTTGCCAAGGGGCAAATCCCTAGACGGATGACAGCTCGGGGGCACCGGACGGTGAGCCTCACAGCGAGCGTCGGAACAAAACACTTGGCAGCGAGCCGGGGAAAAAGAAGCTGCGCTTTGGCAGAAGCCAGAAACTTGCTCCGAGCGGACAGACAGACAGACAGACCCGCACGCACACATATCTGAAAGATTATCGGGAAGACAAAGGGCTGAGCCGCAGGCGGATCCAGCAGCTTGATTTTTTTTTTCCCTCCAGGAAAATATATTCGCGAGAGGATTAAGAGCCGCCAAAAACAAAACAAAAAAAACCACCAGAAGTAGAGGAAAGGCGGGAGAATATTTTACCTCACACGGTTTACCTCACGCGGTTCCTCTCTTATTCATGCTCTTTACCCCC
Source organism: Bungarus multicinctus (assembly GCA_023653725.1). Classification (NCBI taxonomy): domain Eukaryota; kingdom Metazoa; phylum Chordata; class Lepidosauria; order Squamata; family Elapidae; genus Bungarus; species Bungarus multicinctus. The sequence continues at coordinate 39,621,715 of CM042842.1, read as the reverse complement.
GGCCCAAGTTTCCCTTTCACCACCCGCATCTGAGGCAATCGCGGAAAGCGAATGGTTTGGCTTCGGCCCTTCTCTCTTTATTGAAAGGGGCCCAAGTGGAGACAATGAGAAAATCGAGTGTGCGAACTCCGGCCGGGCAGGAAAGGATGCGCAGCGATCTCAGCTGGATCACAGCGGTTCTTTCCTAGTTGTTCTTTCAGGGTCCAATTCAAGCTTTCTTTCTCCCCTGTTCTAGTCTTACTGGCTTCTCGACCTTTCCATGCATTTGAGGGAACTGGCTTTAAGGCCTCGAGAGACGGCCCTGAGAAGTCCCCGCTTCTCCCTTGGCCACTGACGCTCGCCCAATTGAGCTCCACAGCGGGCAACCCACCTCAGGTGTCGTTGATATGAAGAAGCGATTCCGAGTCCGGAGTTCTCCTTCCCGTAATGGGGCGGCCTTCCTCCCAACGGGCCTAGTTTGGCTGACCAAGAACTTATTTTAAGAACCTCGCCCGTACTCTTATTTTAAACCCTTTTGTGGTCCAGAAGTCCTGAAGGAGAGAGCTGGTTTGAGAATATTTTACCTCACACGGTTCCTTTCACACTCATGCGCTTTACATGAGGAGCAGGAGATGGTCCAAGTCTCCCTTTCACCAACGCCTCTGAGAAAATCTTGAGGAGGGATCCTCAGGGATTTAGCCCGCCATCTCCCGCCCTCCTCATCCTTTCGCTTATTTTCCCTTTGACGAAAAACTTCCCTATTGACTGAGGCGAGCTCGCTCAGGGTACCTTGCTCGAAAGTGCTAACCCCAAGCGGCCGAAAAGGAACAGTCCGCGGCTGCCAACTTCAGAAGCGCGATTACAGAGAGAAAGGTAGTCTCCGTCCAAGTCTGGATCCGTGTCTCCCCCTCTCCACCACCACCCCCAGCGCTTTCTCCTTCGCTCCTGGTCGCTTGGCAGCAAGGATGTGCCTGAGCTGAGGAGCGCCTGTTGCCAACCTGAAGCGAAAGCCTGCAGCTCCCAGAGCGCGTCTCGAGCGCACCGCACGCCAAAAGAAAAGGGGCCTGAAGAGAAAAGTGGGGAAGGAAAGAAGAGAAAAGAGCTTGAGGAGAAAAGTGGCGGGGGGTGGGGAGGGAGAGAAAAGGGCCTGAGGAGAAAGGTGGGGAAGAAAAGGGCGGGAAAGCGGGAGCAGCGCTCTCAAGGGAGTCTTCAGGAGGAGCAAAAATGGATCAGCCGGGCTAATAAGCGAAGAGAATCTACTTCTCTCTTGGCTGCCCGGTCGCAAGTCCAACGAGACGCCCGGTCTGGGCAACTAGAGGGGGAGAACAAAATCCTCAAACCCCCGCAGAAGAAGAAAAAACTGAGGAGGAGCGGGGGGTGGGTGGGGGGTGGGAAGAGAGATCCTTTCCCTGGCAGACGGTGCCTAACCGTAACCTTGTTGAAGTTCCGTAGTCGGGTTCAGATAAAGGAGACTCAGATGAACCCAGCTTCATTATCTGCATGTTAACCCCCTCGGACAGGTACCTGCCTGGGTTGTTGTACTGTGTGGTGCTCGTTAGGATTTCCTCCTAGGTTTCAAGAGCGGCAGCAAAGATTTAGCGATTCTAGAGAGGTGTTTGGTTTTGCCAACTCCCCCGCCCCCAAGCCGGTTCTTTCTTAACGAGGAATAAAGGGGACGGTTTGGGATGGCGTGGAGGGGAAAGGGAGGGCAGGAAGCAGTGATGTAACCGGGAGACGGAGGTTGGTCCTTGTTTCTAGCAAAGGATTCCTGTGCTAATTAAAATAAACAAGCGGAGCGCTGTACAAAATAGGGGCAGGAGCAACTGGGAGAGACCCTTCCTCTCCTTTCTTCCCTTCCTTCCCCTTCGTTACTACTCCTCCACATTAAACTGATACCGGTTTTTCATCCCTTTCCAGCTTCTTTCTCGTTTACAGTTCTACCATATCTCACCATATTCCGAGCCGTCCGAAAAGAAATAAAACCCATAGTAGAAAGGCGACGTCCTACCTGGAAGTATCAGTCCGCAATCAGCTATCGGGTATTAAGGCAGCCCTGCCGATAAAGGGAAACAGTAGAGCCACGACCATGATTGGAATCTACTGGTGAATGAAAATGACAAATCTCGCTCGCTCACTCGCTCGCTCTCCCCCACCCCACCCCACTTTCCCCTCCAATAGAGGGATCGAGGGGAGGGATCGAGGGATTCCTGGGGGTGGGGGGGGGTGTCTATCCTTCAGTTTACCAGGACTGAAATTTAACTGAGGGTTTTGAGGGAAATATCTCAGTTTTCATTCCTGTCTGTTGCCTTTTTGGACTGAAAGTGTGCATGCGTTATAAGAAAACTAGGAGAAAGCGTTACGGGACGTCTAAAGCGAGCCACACCTCTCGCTCGCTGCTGTCAGTCTAATACGAGCTGATCTATTGATGCGCGGAAGAGACCTCGCCGGCCAATTAAAGCACAACTTATTTATAAGATCGTTCGCCTACACATGCACACCCAGCAGACCTACAACGTTTCCCATTACAAGCGAGTCCCTCCCGAGATCCGTGGAGTGAATGGTGGCTTTTTCTTTAGGGCTACAGACACAATTGATTGTGGCAAAACAATAGGGATGAAATGCCGGCATTAGAAAGCGCCGTAAAAAAAACCGAAGAGATTTTCCTCTTGATAGAGACCTCTAAAATAAGTGATGGACTTATCCAATATTAAACCACACAGGTGGAAATCTGAGGCTTTCTGCCAGGCATTGGAGAAGATCGACTGCGCAAAACCCCGGTAAATGGGTTGGTTAGTTTGTGATAGCCCCAGTTCGTTCTTCCTTATCAATCTCGCAACGACCGTATCCTGATTTCAAGGCAACAATCCTAGACAGTTAGCTGGGCGTCCGTCCAACTGATTTCCTTCTGTGTAGGCCGTGTAAAAGATCGCACTGCATGGACGTTAATTTGAAACTTCGATCCTACACGGGTGCATAGGACTAACCCTGAAATAAGTACAAACGTCAAAGTAACATGCTTCCCATTTGGTATTGATTTAGCAGAATACAGGCTTTCTGCCTGAACATGATTGGAGAGTGATGGTGGTGGATAAATGATTAATACTGAGGAGAGATAATTCCTAAGTGAATATGAGAGAGATTGCACTCAAAAGAGTTCTATGTTTGCAGCTTCGTTTTCTAAAAATCCATTTTTATTTCCGATTTCCTTCAAGCAACTTGTTCAGATTTGCGAAGAAAACATTAAAAAGTAGAGAATATATTCATGGGGGTTGGAGAGAGAGCTCTCTTCTAGTTTTGTTAGAGAAGATCAATATAATTAAGTGACCTGTTTATTTTCAACCTTCCTAAATCTATGTTTTAGATATTCTTGCCGTTCGCAGTCACCCTACTTCATCAATGTCAAAAACAAAAAGCAAGGTGTAGCCTTGACCTAGCACTGCGGTGTCTCATTAAATCTTAAAGGGGCAGGATCGTCTCGGCCTTTGCTCCAGGGGCAACATTAGAAATGGAACTAAAAAAGCCCACTCCTTCAACCCAAATAAACGCTAAAAGGCATCTATCTGGTTATTTTGGCAACGATTTTGTGTATACCAAATAAAACAAGTAAACACCCCCTCCCGCTATTCCTCCAAAGTCTTTTATTTTCTCCCCACCAGCTCCCAAGTTAGTTGTACTCTTGGTCGCGGAAAGCAAATCCATACAGACCGAGAAGACGGAGCAAACGCTGCTACCACTTCCAAACACCCAACATTTGTGTTCCACAGAGAAATGTATCCCCGCGTGCACCGTCAGAGACCGAGCGAAAATAAGGCCACCTTAAGCATTTCCAGACCGTTGCTCTTCTCCTTAGTCAGAATACCTAAAGAATAAGGTTAGATTCTTCCTCCCGCTGCTCTCAGCGCACCCATCACCTCGTGCCTAATGAATTCGACCCACTAGCCAGAATAAGGTAGTAGACTGACGGGTTGTACTACTTCAGTCCGCTCCCAGGTGGGCAAGGGAATACCATCTCTTAAATAGTTCCTAAAGTTTAAAAACCACAAAATAGAATGAATAGCCCCAACCAACATCGTCCCCTTTCCAGGGTGCGTTACTTTACTCTTCACAAAGCTCTGCTTTAGGCAACAGAGGGGGGCCAATAGAAAAGAGGGCTGTCGGAGAAAAGAGGACATTCTCAAACACAACCCCTCACCTGCAGTCTGAAGTGGTACGGTCCCAGATTGTACCATCTCAAACCTAGGGCTTCCCGCTACTGTTCCTTCGTCTCCTTCGTCACATGGTGTCCTCAAACTCTCGTTGGAGCCCCGAGCAGTCCCAAGGGAGGTTACGCCTCGATTATGTTTTCTTTTCCCGGTTCTCACTTCTTTGTGGGAACCAGCTCCCCACCCCCGTCTGGTGTTCCTCGGCGCTTTTAAAAATGAAAGGAAGAAGATTATAATGCTGTTATACCCATATTTGCAACGCTTTATTACTGGCTTTTTAAATAGATTAAAAACCTTTGGGGGAGGAGGTCTTATTTCACACGCGCGCGTACAGAAATAACAAACCGCCTTCCTGTTACTAAATGTCCGTCCCAGTTTACAATTAACAAGCTAATAGCTTGAGATCCATGTCCAAGATAAAGCTGGCATTAGAAGGGAAGCAGAAATCTTATTTCTTTTTGTTTCTTCTCTGACAGGTATTGTTAAGGAGACAAGATTGGACTGTAGCCTGGGACAGTGAAGGAACAGGGTTACAGATTTCATGCAACGTTTTGTTTTCTCCGCCTGAGTAGATGGAGCTTAGAGAAAAGGCAATAGGGAAATCACTGGAAAGGGAACAATGGAAGTAGATTCTTCTTCTATCAGATAAAAGTGGAGCAGTTGCTGAAAGCCATACAGGGTTAGGTGGTATGTGAGTCTTGGGGCTTTTGAATATGCTAAGAAAAAAAACCACACGGGTGCTTGGATTTCCAAGAAGAACCTTAAACTTTCTGCCAGAAAGAACCTTTTCTTGGAGCTCTCCCAGCAGAGAAATCCTTGTGAATGTCTCTCCCATTTCGAGGTCTCATTCACTGCAGTTTGTCAGTCCAGGCCAAAGCAAGCAAAAAACCTATCAGTGCTGGTGGTGCTTTAAAGGCAACCAACCTCTCTCCATGGAAGCTTTGGGTAGAAGGCAGTGGATTACCACAATAGTATTTCCACATGGGGAGACTTTATAAGGCTATGCGGTTGTTGCTGTCAGATTAGGAAGGCAAGCTTTATCTCATTCTTGGATTAAACTGAAAAGTAAGTTCATTGTTATGTCACCAGATCATATCCGATTCTTTAAGACTCCATAGAGCACAGCCATGTCTCCTTGACTGTTTCCTGGAGCTTGATCACACCCATATCCATGGCACATATTCATGGCACTCATATTCATGACTGACACTGTCTAACCATCTTATCCTCTGCAGTCTCCTTCTCCTTTTGCCTTCAATTTTTCCCAACATCAGGGCCTTTTCCAATGAGAGACAATTGTGGCTTATGCCTGGAGCCAAGTGCCATTGGTAGCACAAACTGCAATTCTGGACATCTTGTGCCACAATCCATGTGTCAGACCTCAATCTGCCAATTTGTTCCAACAGATCTATGATATTACTCCTTTGAGAAATGCATACAGCCTTCTAGGATCTGGATCTTCTGGGCTCCATTTGCAAGTATGCTTAGGACTAGGTTCATGGGCTGGAATATTTGCATACTTAATTGGGAGGAAGTAAATATTCTCTAACCTGCTGCATTTGCCAATGGGAAGCACACTCACTGAGTGCTTTTTCCTGTACCTACCTATGCCTATTGCAAGCAATGGGATTTATGTTACATAGAGTTCTATCACCTCCAACCAGATGGGACTGTGGGGAAGAGATACAATAAATCTCCAAGTAATCCAAAGTGAAGCACTTTAACATCACAAAGATACCCTTAAGGAAATACCATTTTAAGAAATGACAAGAATGCAGTCCAATGGGAAGGATAAGTCTCTGTGCTTTTATGGCATGCTTACTCGTCACTGGTTTACAGAACATTGGTTTGCTGCTGAATTGACCCAAATGGGTAAGCTTTAAATCTGGTTGGCAAGTTACTCAGTTTGCTGACATGTAGACATGAGATTAAAGCCTGGACCATGTTCTCTATGAAGAATTTTGGTCATCTTTTCCAAAGGATAACAGGCAATGCAAGTATATTGGTCCACTCCCCATAGAAACACTCTGCTTTGTAACTTAACTCTTATACTTCAGAATCTAGTTATGATTCTGGCCGGATCTTTGCTGCCTTCAATATCCAATAATATACATACCAGCCAAAACTCCATCTCAGAGAGTTTCCCCATTATTTAAACTCATAAAACCTGGTCTTTTCCTGTAGAGACAAGCGGCATGTTTAATAAACCGACAGTCAGGAAGGCACGTGTCAACTTAGGACTTTAGGAGCCACTAAGAGTTCCAGCTCCATTTGCTTTTTGAGAAACAGTGAGCCCACAAACCTTTATAAAAATAATATAAAGGCAGGAGAAAAATATATACATACATTTCAATTTAAATTTTTCTATTTTGTATTTCTTCAAGGAGACTTTAATTTTTCTCCGATGTTCTGTTGTCATTTTGGATTTAATGTGGCAGCTTTCAGAATGTCATTACAGGAGTACTATCGACACATGGAATTTATTTAAATTCTAAATTCTATCTATTTCCAGCTACAGGAAAAATTCTACTTCCCATCAAAAGAGTTGTGGTGACACATTCTACTGTATGCTACTGCTCATCAGAAACCACAGTACTTCAGTAGGTATTTTCATTTTCCTAAATGTGTTTATGAGGATCTAAGCCACTGTAAACCTTGGGAATTTCTTTAATCCAAACCTGTTCTTAACTGTGTGGAAAGTAGTGCTAGAATTCCCAACCCTGTATCATTTCTTTCTTTTGTCAAAGCTTTCTGAGTTACCCTGGTCAATGTTGATTCTCAACCACACTTATCAAATGGTAAAATTAACAGAGTCTTGCAGATGTGGAGAGGATGAGCAAAACAGATCTACAATTATGAATGGAAAATGAGTCTTATCTAGAGAAAGTGGATTGCTCTATGCCCATCGATTCCAGCCTATGCTGGAACATGTGTAAGGATCAATATTGAAAGAGTAATAACCAGCATGCACAAACTCTGTAACTCTGTAAAGCCCAACTCATTTATTGCACAACTTAGTGAAGGATTGCCTGCAGAACTACAAAGGAAAGGAGATGGAGGGCTGAGATCCTTTTACACATAGAAAACCCATTGGCAGTAGGTCAATGGGATACAATGGTAGAGAAAGGGACTTGCTTTGTAACAGTAGGGCTTGAACTAATGCTGGGGTCAATCTCCAGCATCCTGTCCCCCCATTCTGCTGTCTGCAGGTCTTCAAAAGAACGGTGGTGATTTGGGGGGGGGGGGGGGGCGGGTGCTGGCCAGGAGGAAGGAATCAATCCAGAGGTATTATTCAGCAGGTTCTGGCCAGTTCTGGAGAACGAGTAGCAGAAATTTTGAGTAGTTTGGAGAACCAGCAAATACTACCTCTGACTGGCCCTGCCCCCACCTATTCTCTGCCTCCCGAGTCCCAGCTGATTGGCTGGGTCTTCTTTTGTTGACCTGCACAGGAGAAGGGAGCTGGAAAGCAGGTTAGGGTGGGGAGAGAACGGGGATTTTGCAGTATCCTTCCCCCAGGAGTGGGGTGGGAATGGAGATTTTATAGTATCCTCTGCCACACCCACTAAGCCTCGCTCACAGAACCCGTAGTAAAAAAATTTGAATCCCACCACTGAATCAATCCCTGTTTGCTGTCTCAAAAGCTTAACCACAGGTTCAACGTCCTTGCAGTGAAATCTGCAGAACACCACCTAGTAACACCTATAGGGCTTACTGGAAGAGCCTCCCCTACTTAATAGCAAAGCTGGATATCTTTGGGGATACAAATTGATTGTTCCAGGGCACAGCCAAGTTTTTAGAACAGAAACTAATTTGGCAGCTGTTTGAAGGATGATTTCAAGATGTTTTTCATTGGACTTTATCCACGTGCCTTATTGAAAACACAACTCCTTAGTTTAAAAAAAAAACCCAGCATGCTAAGACAAGAAAGTTAGCTGGTATGGTAAGTAGATTCTCTTGACCCAATAAGTACTTAATCATGCTTTATAGAACAAATCCTAACTGGAATGATTCACACAACCCATCAAATTGTTAATTAATGTGGTTGATCCACACAACATACTGTAGTTTGACTTATTTCAGCTGTATGAATTCAACTACACCACAATCTTCTACTACATGCCTGAAATGTCTTATTAATATGAGATGGCATAGGTAAGACTGTGCTATAAATAGCAACTGTGTATTAATTTACCATTTGGGCTAACCAAATGAGTCGGACTAGAATTCCTTCATTCTCAGCCACAAGGATCAAGCTGGTAATGGATGACAGGAGTTGGGGGGACATGTTGGGTGAAAATGAGACATTCACAGCTACCTCCATGCCTTTGCAAAGGGAAGGGCTTCTAAGTTTAGTAGAGTTACTCATTAATGGCTAGATTCACTCCTTATACTAAAAATTTGTGTGTGGCTTAATGTAAAGAATGAATCCAGTCATGCTGGGTTTTAATAAGGGTTTATGGCTTAGCCTTTTTGTGATGGTTGGTTTGACACGAGCAAAGCATGATTGGCTTGGTTTACCCTTATAGGGAGAATGCACCCATTTGCTTTATTTAAGCAAACCCTGGCTAGAATAAACCAAGACTAAATGCAATGTATGAATCCAAGGTGTTACTTAAGACTGAACTAGAGGCGGTATTTCACTGCGAAGTAGTCCGGGAAATTTAATAGCAGTTCATTCCCAATCCGTTTCAGCCCCTGTGGCAACTGCTTAACTGCCCAGAAGTTATTTTGCTGCCTGCACAGGCGATCACGGCTGGAGCCGAGGAAGCCGCCGTCTTCCTTCCAGACTTTGATTCATCTAATTTCCACGTCTAAGGTATCGGAGGACCAGTTAGACTGAACTATTTGCTAATTTTGGTTTAATTTCCGGGATCTCTCTTTGCAGCACGCTCTTCATTTCTGCTCTCTCTCTCTCTCTCTCTCTCACTTTGCATTAGACTCCGCACAAATCAACGAATCCCATTTTAGCCCGGTGGGCTGTCGCTACTCAAATCTTTTTTTGTTGGTTTACTCGTGAGGACTCCAGGAAAATTGGATTCGTTCAGTGAGTACGGCCTGGATTGTACTCGATCGTGGCTTTCAGAATGGGGCTGGGAGCTTATTGGGATCCTATCCGCATCCACACTTGTTTTAATTATGTGTCGTGCTTGCTGCTGCGTTCCTTCCCTCTCGTCCGGCAACCAGAACAAGGCTAGGAAGAACCAAAAGAACCGGTCCAAGGAAGTTGCGTCGACACTCCCGAGAGCAAAGTGTGCTGACCACTCATCTCTAACAAAAGTCCGGCCTTTCCCCCCATTCCCTGTTCTTCTCGCGTGAACCTGGCCCGAGAAGCAAAGTTGGCCAAGTTAGGTATCAGCCTCAGAAATATATATAGGAGAATAAATCCCAACAAATTTAGACCTGCCCAGGATCAGGTCCCGAAAGCGCCCCATTCTCTGCCACCTTTCCTTCCAACAATTCCGCTTCGAGGAAGTCTTGGGGCAAAGCGTTGCGGGGAAAGGCATTTCGACTACTGCGGCTGCTAATTACGACCAAGGATCACTCCAGTAGCCCAATTCATTTATACTGGCAGAGAAAGGAATCTCCCGTTGTGATCTAGAGTGAGGTTCTCATTGTAGAGTAGCAGCCTAGTGCCTGTCAAACTGAATTAGGATGTGTGTGTGTGTGTGTGTGTGTGTGATAGGTCTGTGAGTTCTTGACTGTACTGAAGAGACAATGGCAAAGGGAGGGAAACAAGCACTGGCTGGCAGCTTTTGTTGTGCCATATAACAATAGATAACAATATATAACAATATCGAAAAGAGTTTTGTATTGTCTCACTGATGACTGAATAGATGGTGGGCTGATTCTGCATCTTGTTAGCAATAACACTTAAACTTGTATACCGCTTCATGGTGCTTTACAGCACTCTCTAAACGCTTGACAGTCATCATATTGCCCCCAACAATCTTCGGAAGGCTGAGTCAACCTTCAGCCGATCAGAATCGACTGCTAGCCGTCGGCGGAATTCGCCTGCAATATTGCATTCTAACCACTGCACCACCACTGCTCCTATGTACAGGAGTTAACATATATTACATATGTACAAAGATGTACCACTGAAAATTTTAGGAGCACGTAACTTCTATTGCTTTTGATCATGCTCAGCCCTTGGCAGGAACAGATTTTTTTCCTTCCTTCCTTCCCTCCTTCCTTCCCATAACAGTTCCTCCAACATGGTCATCCGCTTTCACTTCTCCCGCTTTTCTAGCACATATTACTGCCAACGTTTTTGAGATAGGAAGTGTATGTGTGTGTGTAGAAGGTAGTAAGAGGTAGCAGTGGCTCCTTTTCCTATCAGATATCTCATGGTATGGAGAGACTTTACTGGGCGGCCCTTCCTTACCTCATAGATCAGTGTCAAATCCAGAGCGGTTTAAGAGATGGGTGCTGATTGTGAGGTGAAGTGGGGAAGCTTCCTAGTGGACTTAGCCACCGTCTCACTTTTTAGATACCAGCCTTGTTCAGAATATATTATCACAGAATGCTGCTAACCCTGGATCAAAAAGGAACACAACTGGGCTCCTTTTCAGTATCTGCAAATGCTGAGCAGAAGCATCGCAAATTCAGACAGATGGCTAACCTTATGGGTCAGCCCTAGCTCTGCCTTATTTATATGAGGCTGTCTTATCTGCTGTCAGGTGATAGGGGGATGGGTTGGAGGTGGGGCAATGAAGCCAGATAATCATTTAACTTGTCTTTCATCAAAATTGTAAGGGCAGCATCATTTCCCAGCCTTGTTATTAAAGCAGAATAGAGGTGAGTAGTTGGGGCAGTACTTCATGTCAGCATCCTTTCCTGCCAACTCAAAGATTGGAAGAAAGCAAATTTAATGCAGCCACAAGGAATAGCCTTAGAAAAGCCATTCCTCTCTTTACTCCTTATTATGGCCTGAGCATGCCCTGGAAATCCATTTTTGTTTCTGTCATGTTCTCCTGATATTGCCTTCACCTCATCTTTGGTCCAAACAACACCTCTTGTGGCTTCAAGTCAACCTTAGGTGTCCTAATGAGAAGCTGTGGTTTTCCATTTGAAGCAGGCAGCAAGCACTTACCCTTTACTATTCGGTCTGTGTCTGAAGGCAATTCTAAACTGGGTGTCTGTCACGCTACGTCAACTGTTCCTAAAGAAACTTCAGAAATTCCAATCTAGACTTCAGCAGGTTGGCAATGGAGCTGTACTCTAAGTACTGCAAGACCTGAGAGGTCTGTTCTTCTGCTTCTTGCCCTTCCCATCCATGCAAAGAAGGCATCACTAGCTAGGTCTAGTACCAACCTTTTCTCTTTAGGGACTTTTCTCTTTTCCCTGGCCCCTGTGCCTTTCTTTTGCTTTCATAAATGTTTGAACACATGGATGCCTTTAACAACATGTATTTTTTATTTTTCCTTAATGGCACCATTGTAGCTCCAAGGCTACAATAATCAAAGATATAGAGAACAGGTGGTTCTTTCCTCTCTAGGTCAATGGAAACTTCGTAATAGGAAATTTCCCCAAAGCACAACAGAAAGGTTAATAAGTTGAATGGACCCTCCACTTTTAGGCTGAGGATAGTTTATTTTTTTAAAAAAAACAATAGGCCACTGTTGGATCATCCTCAATATTATTTTTTTAAAAAATCACCAATAGCTGCCATCCAACAAAGAATATAGCAACCTGGCAGTCCAGGGTGAAATGGCTGCAGAAGGCAGCAACCAACTGCTGGAGGGGAAAGGATGTGGCAGGCTTATTTAACAGTTGGAGCCTATTGGAAATGGAGCTGCTGTTAAAATGGAACTAAGCGCTATAGACCCACCCAGATCAGAAAACAGCCATTTTGAAATGAAGCTGAAAAACATGGGCACAACTGCATTTGCAATGAAGTAGGAGTGGAGAGGAGGATGTCATCCAGTCCAGAGTTTGGGAACGAGTGGTGAATGGCTTGTATTGATGAAGAACCAACCAGAAAGTCTAGTTCTGCTCACATCAGATGTCCCCTGGGATAGGATGGGCCAAACCGCTATTGGCTATGAAGCTGATGAAGGTACCCATTTCTCCCTCCAGCTCTTGAACATAGCATCCAGGATCATTCTGTTTTGGGCAGTGAGAATGTCCTTTTTTTTCTTTACCTTTACCTGATAGGTCTCAGAATGAATTTCCTGCTGGAAACTCTAGATCAGTCTGGGCAGTTGCTATCTAGCTAGTTGCTAACTGGCTGAGGCTACACAATGCAACAGCAAGCAGTCATCAGCTACTCTCCTACTCTCCTTTCCAACCATGGATGTCACTGCTCATCTGAAATAGTGCTAACCCATTTCCAAAAGAATCCTAATGATCAGTGATATGGTGAAAGTGTTTTCCAAGGGTACCAAAGGCCAGACTTTTTTTGAACATGGGTTTAGCATTATTCTAGATATTTCTATTCTGGAATAGCATTAAACCCGTATCTAAAAGGAGTCCATACATCAGCGGATACCCCTTGGAATACCCTGTGCAAAACACTTCTGCCTAATGAGGAAAATAAATGGCTAGAGCTAATGATCTAGTCATCTGTTAAAACTTGCTTTCTTCTCCAGCTCCATTTCTCCCCCTGATGTACAGAAAATGATTGGTAATGTTTCTCTACCAGCTCATGGCATTGGGGAGAGGGGGAGAGAGAAATGCCCCAGTTCCTGTCCTTAATATGCACTGAACTGTGTAAATAAGGACAGAAGCATTTGCTGGAACGGTGGCTGTGTCAGGAGAGGAATTGCTTCTTTGGTTTCTATGGGCTCAAGAGGGAGGGTGAATAGCACATTAACTCCTTATGAAGAATAGACATATAAGTAGCTTGATGGCAAATGGAGAACCTTTAGTCAGTGTCTTAGCAAGCCGACTAAGGACTATCACCTAAAATTACATGTTTAATGTACAGAGAGAAAACTGGTTCATAATGAGATTGAATATGACCAAACTCTGGTGATTTTCATAGCAATAATGTAGAGATGGTTGGCCATTTGACTTCTTTCAAGATTTTCCTCTACATTTTAGCATGCTGTTCCAGAATTTCCTGGTTTCCTTCCTATCAAGTCTCCCAATTGAAGATTGGGAGATATGAAGATAGAGATTAGATAAATTCATTGTGATATCAGGATATATGCCATTAACAGGTAAAGTTTGAAGACACCAAGGCTGATAACAAAGCCTTTGACTTTTTGATGCTGGCTTTAAAATAGGGGCATGCTGTTAATTTGTTTAAAAGGGGCTTCATACGTCACAGGTGATGGGGGAAGGGGAACAAAAATCTACACTTGGTGGCCTGGAAAAAACAGAGGTCCTATTTCTGAAATGTTTATTTTACTAGAACCAACCAAGGTTGATTAGTGTTACCACCCTATCTTAAATGTCTTCCTCAAATATTCTTCCTCCAGTAACCCTTGTGGGAGATTTTGATGGAGAACTGGTGGCATCTGCCTTAGTTCTTCACCCCTACAGATATGACTAAGCCAACGTGCTTGGGTTCTTCCTCAGCAGTCCTCTCTATATCTTTTCTCACAACCTTTCACTTTATCAAACTAATGTGTTAAAGACGGAGAAATAATAACTCACCCAATTTTTTAAAGATTCGTATGCACCCCTTGAACTAACTCCCACACTCCCTTACTATAAAGGGACTTGTGCTGTCCAGCCAGTGCATGGGAATTGGATACTTAGTTAGCAATTGTGAGCTGTCCCCTTAAGGGAATGCATCATGGTAAATGTAGTTAAGGTATCCTGGGAAATGTAGTCCATGTCACGTGACCACATCTGTAATCCTGATTGGTCACTAAATTGACCTTCAATGGGTTGGAGGAGGTTTCTTCACTCTTGCATGAACTCACGGACTCGTAACTACCGCTACGAGATGGGAGAAAAGAGATAGGAGATAACCATCTTTTTACCTACAAGACAGATATGCAAAGGATTAAAGAAGAACTTCATCACAAATGTGAGTTATGAGGATACCCGATGAACCAATAATAAAGACTTTGTATGAATATTTTATTGAGTTTATCTATCAGTACAGAAGACAAAATCTACCACTGTACAGAATACAGAACAGGACTAGTACGCCAATCATAAAATAGGAAATAAATATCATGCCCATGGAACTCACCACTCTCTCCTTGAATCAAGCAGAGACCAATTGGCTTTAAACTAAAGATGTTCTATCCTTTATCTGGCTTGAGGAAGGAAATGTTTATTATTTAAACCAAGAATAGCCTTCTGATGTTGTTGAACTTCTAACAGCTAGGACTGTCCATTGATATGATCACTAGAAAGGATACCTGGAGTTTGTAATTCAGCAAGATTCTCATCTGGGATTTAAATTGTTCTCTCCGTCTTCCTATTTTCCATTAGGATTAATGAAGCAGAACAATGGCAAAGGATGGTTGTGTTTAATTAAAACCCTGATGCTTCCAGTCCTGATGTGATCAAAACATAAGACAATATGTAGTAGACATAATGCTGGATTTTTTTTGTTAATAAAAGGAACGACAGATGCAACAACAGGTCTTTCGATTACCTGTCTGACCAGTATACAATCTCTTGGGATCTTTAGGCATATATGAATGTGTTTCTCTCCTTATCACTTCTCTCCCTCTTCCCTCCCCATCAACATGCATATATTTACAAACTTCAGACATTTAAGGCAGATGAAGTCTAGAAACAGATGTATGAGAATAACATATACAAACGGAATTGGAAAGGATTGAAACAGCAGAAGAGATGGCAATGTGTCAGACAGGGTGAATCTAATTTCTGAATGTCAAATACTTTTGGGATATAAGGAGCATGGTAGTCTATCAAGAAACAAACTGAGATGGAAAATATTTTCCTTGCAACTTAGTTTTTTTCTGAATTATTACATGTCTGCCCACCCAGAATTAGGATTCCAACTATTTCTGATCCACTGGTAAGACTTCAGACAAATTATAGCGTTAAGAGCTGATACAGTGACCTGATTTCTGGAGTTAAACAAACAGGTCATGTAATCCTGTACTTCTTTCTTTTACAAACAGCTCCAACTGTGCTTAACAGGGCTTGATCTCAGATAAGTAGCTCCTGATTGCAAATTGTAGCCTGGCAAGGCAACATTATATGCATATTTTAATAACTCTGTTAAAATGATGTTAGAGACATCACATCTTTTAAGTGCATTTGTTGTATTTTATAATTACACATTGAAATTATTGATATTTTATTGACCACAATTTCCTTTGATTTTCCTTTTAAAATGCTGGCTTTTGATTTGCTATTAATCCATGACCTATCACAAAGCCTATAAAGACAGTGGCAGTTAAATAAATAGTCTGCTGGCAATGCTGTATGTGTGTGTTTGTTTGTGTGTGTGTATCTCACATAAACATCTTGAATACAGTGTATTGTTAGGGCATATCATTTACAGAAAAGCAAAAGAACAAAAAAAATAATATATATACTAATAACAATAACGGTGTAACAGAATAGTTTTAACTAAATTTCTTTTCATATTAGCATATTTGTAATTCTGCTGGTTATATTTGCATATTTATAATTATAAACCATCTTTATATTTAGTTCATACATAGCAATAATCTTCCTTTATCGAATTTCTACCTCTTATCTCTAACCACTCATAAAATCTATTCCATGTTGAGTAATATTCTGTATCTTCTTTGTCCTTTATTTTTAATGTCAATCTATCCATCTCTGCAGTCCAAAATTTTCCGAATTACATCCTTATCTGATGGAGTGTTCCCATTTTTCCAGTATTGTGCAAATACAATCCTCACTGCTGTCAATACATGCAAAACTAGGTATATAGTCCCTTTATCATAGCCTT
This sequence comes from Bungarus multicinctus, assembly GCA_023653725.1. Taxonomy (NCBI): domain Eukaryota; kingdom Metazoa; phylum Chordata; class Lepidosauria; order Squamata; family Elapidae; genus Bungarus; species Bungarus multicinctus. The sequence continues at coordinate 39,605,674 of CM042842.1, read as the reverse complement.
CCGGCGTTATCAATGTATAGAATATGAAGGATGTGTATTTGTATTTATTTTCATAATCATAATATACACTGAAGATGGCATTTAATTTCATTGTACGAGGTGCAATGACAATAATCTAAACTAAACTAAACTAATTATACCCCACAAAAATATTTCTGGTTTCAGATCTATATGTTGATTGATCATCTTTTCCAACCATGTACATATTTTCGTCCAATATTTTCTTGCTTTCATACAAGCCTACCACATATGATAATAAGTACCTTGGGTCTGATTATACTTCCAACACTTGGCAGACATATTGCTAAACATTTTTGCTAGTCTTGCCAGTGGCAAATGCCACCTATAAAACATTTTAGAGATTTTCCTTGTAGGCAGTAGCCATTGTCAGTTTATAGTTCCTATCCCAAAGCTTTTGCCATTTATCTAATTCTATAGTATAACTAAAGTTTTTTGCCCATACAATCATTGTTTCTTTGACTTGTTCCTCTTCCATTTTATAATTTAATAAGTAAGTATATTTTTAATGTTTTTCATCTGTCTCTAATAATATTTTATCAAGTGTTGTTGGTTCTTTGTAAAAACCTCAAGTTTTTGCATCTTTCTCGTATCTCAATTGTATTTGCAAATGTGGCCATCAAGTTAAGCCCACTCCCTGGTTTTGTAGTTGCTGTCTTGTTTTAAATTCACTATTCTTATTCAAAATATCTTTATAAAATACATTTTTTCCCAAATTAGTAAGATTTGGAAGTATCAATGCTTCCATTGTGGACAGCCAGTCTGGCATTTTTATATAGTTTTGTAGCTTAATTTTTTCCCATACCAGAAGCAAAGCATTCCTCACATAGTGTCTTTGAAAATATCTATGTATCATACTCCTTCCATACCATAAAAATCATGCCATCCTAATTGAAAATCATGTCCCTCCAATAATAATCTTCTATGTTTCAAATGTATCCATTCTTTTACCCATGTAAGCACAGATGCCTGATAATATAGCTCCCAAACTGGTAGTCCAAAGCCTCACTTGGTTTTAGATTTCTGTAATATTTTCAGTTTTATTCTTGCTTTTTTCTCTTGCTAGATATACTTCAAGATTGTTCTATTTAATTCTTCAAAATATTTTTTCTCTATTTTTATCAGTATTATTTAAAATAGAAAAAGTAGTTTCAGTAAAATATTCGTTGTTATAGTGGCTAATCTCCCTATCAAAGATAGTTGTAGATTCTTCCATTTTTCCAAGTCCAGCTTAATTTGTTGCTTTCGGTTTATATAGTTATCATTTTTAATTGTTGTACATCTTGCTGTTAAACAGATGCCTAGATATTTAACTTTCTTTACTATCTCAAGATCTATTTTCTCTGTCAATTCCCTTTTCTGTTTATCTGTAAGATTTTTAACTATTATTTTAGTTTTTTCTTTGTTTATTTTCAACCCTGCCACTTCTCCATATTCCTCAATTCACCCTATCAATTTAGAACCAGTTTCTAACGCTTCTTCTAATATAAAAACTAAATCATCTGCAAATGTTTGTAGTTTATATTTTTCTTTTTTAATCTCCATTCCTAGACCCAGGACTAGATATTTCTAAGGTCCCTTCGAACTCTTCCATTCAGTAGTACTATGAAATCAATCTTGAATGAAGTGTTATCTTAATTTAGCAAAACACAATCCAGTCTTTCAAGCTCTTTCAGTGTCCCTAAAATAATAATACAAAATCAGTTTCAAAATTGTTTTTCTTGGTGCTGGTTACCTTGAAAAGCAATAATTCATTTATTGTCAAGAAAAAAACCTTGCTAATGGCTCAGAATCTCTGGCACCTATGTGAATTTTTAATACTGAAATTACAAAATATTCAGGGTAAACAAGAGTAGAAGTAGAAGGACACCAAGATGCAAAGTAAGGAAAGTATAGGAGGCAGGAAATAAAAAAGAAGAAATGGGAATTATAGCTCCCGCACCCCCACCCCATAATGCCTTTCACACTGCCTCTTTTCATAGCAGGACATAAAATACTTCAATCGTCAAGAACAGAAAAATGAGCTGCACTATTTCTTTTTGGATAGCTCTTTGATATTCAGTCAACCATATGGACACTGGAGAACAAGAAAGATGAAATACATTGTTGATGAAGCTCTAACTTTGCCAGGAGTTAAGGAAAGAATGGTTAAAGATGTTCTCCAAATTATTTTTGGCTTTGGAATTCAAAAAAGCAAAACAGAATTAAGCCATATATGATACCCTGCCCATTCCCCAGACATATTGCTCCTAATTATTATTCAGGATCTAGGTTTGATCCTATTTGCTAGTAAATAAAGCGATTTCTCCTCTATATTCTCTATGCAGTTCAATGTATATTTCCTTGGAAGTGCATTGAGTATAGAAAACAGATTTTATTTTGTTGTAAATCTACACAACAAGAGGAGGCATAGGTATCTTTGGTCATAACACATACCAGTTAAACAAAGATGAAACCTGCTAAGTGACAAATAAAACAGACATAAAGAATATATATGGTAACATATACTTACTTTTATCTCAAAAATGAATTATGGGCATATGCAACTGTGTTATTTTGGATAGGGAAATGTGAAATTATTCACATTTAAATGTTATTCAGATGTCATATAAAACCTTCAATAGATAGCAATTAGAGGATGATCAGAAAGTTACACATCTGCATTTTTGATACTGTGGGACAGAGCTATAAATGTTTGGCTTTTCCTCTAATAGAAAGGGCAATAGGTAGTGAGGTAATTCATTTATTATAAAATTTTCCATTAGTTTAACATGATGTCTCTGCCAACTTTTTCCCCCTTCCCCCAATTGAATCCCTTAAAATAGGAATACATGATTTAGACTGATTTGAGACAGGTCAAGGTTTTTGAGGGGATGGGGCTAAGGGGGGATTTAAGAGATGAAATGGATGTATGCGCTCTCTATAAAGCTTAAGGTGCCAATTTTGCCCTCTAGTACCCAAATAAACAGGAAAAAGGTCTTTCCAGTCCCCAAGTTATATAAGTCACAACACAATATACTTTTTGCACCTTTGCTCTAGATCAGGGTGTCAAACTGGTGACCTGTGGGCTGGATGCGTCACATGCAGGCCACGCCCACTCCAGCCCCGCAAAGGCAAAAAAACATCACAATACATTACAATACGTCACGTGATGTGATTGAGTTTGACACTCGTGTTCTAGATGCTATTAGACAGAGTACTGTATTCTGAGCTCTGTCCAAAGTGGGAAAAAAAGTATCATTTTATTTGCTTCCACAAACTATGGTACACTAGATATTTATGTATGGAATTATTATATTTGTATATCATCTAAACTGTCATGGATATCCATGAGTTTACATAAAAGCGTAAGTCCAAGGCCTGTAGCCAGGACACTCCCCCAACAGTTACACATAGAATTACAGGTAGTAAAAGCAGTATCAACCATCTAGGCTGAGGTGGGTAGAGTGATAATTTCTCAGGCTGTCACTGTTTGCTATGAGTATAATAAAATTCTCTGACCCCCAGAATGTAAATGGATACTTGCAAAACATTGCAGAACAAGAACAGATGGATATTTTGTTGATTTTTTTTAAATGATTAGCATCTTCCCCTTTAAGCCAAGACTCTGTTAGAAAGAAGATCAAAGACAACAAAAAGGCTCTATCTTAAATACTCATTATTTTGTTAATTTTCTTTTTGCTTTTTATTTACTTATTTATTTATGTAGTTTTTATTGTAGACAAAAATATTTGTGTAGACAATAATATTTGAAGTGTTCACTGAATGTATTAAAAATATAATGAAGTTAGAAAAGTCAAGCTTTTACTTCTGATAGGTTAGAAAATCTGTTCATTTTCATGAAAATCACATCCAAAATATGTGTCTAAAGCTACAGAACAATGGGTAAATCAAAACAAATTTATTATCCATTTCTGACAGAAGAACCTTGGAAAGGCTTTTTAAAGTTATTAATATAATAAGGAATGGGATCATTGATGTTATGATTGCAAAAGAAATCTGACTGGCAGTTGTAATGCTTGAAGTGATGACATTTTAGTTCATTTAATCTAAAAAACAACAACCCAGTATTATAAGCATTCATTGAAAATATATTCCAGTGAATTCACTTGGTGGTGACCTCTGACTAATGTAGGATCACACTTAAAGGCAAGATTTTGGCCATTAAATTATTTAGATTTGTCTTGGGGGTCCTATGGACACTTAACAAAAATTGTAAACCTTTTTCTAAACAGAAACGGTTTATTGTATTTGTATAAATTTTTAATGAATAATATATTCTATAATCAGGCTAAATAATATGCTTATACAAAAGATCTTAGATATTTTCCTCCTAATTTTTAATACTAATTCAAAAGTAATTGAAATAAAATTTGGTACATTACACCAAGATACTGTTCATTTCCAAGCTTATTGGAGATAAATTGACCAGAAAATTCAGGATATAAATAACATCATGCCTGGCATTCTACACCACTTAAATATTTCAAAACATATCATATATATGAAAAAGTGCATTTTATTAAAATAAATTGATTTTGCTTCCAAGCAACAATTTCAAGATTAATTTTATTTTCTAGCAATTATGTATATAATTAGAACATCTCAAAGACTCAACTATGATTGTCATCGATCCTTATAATTAAAAAGAGAACCACTATAAGGTCAATTTAGAATTAAAGAAGTTGTAATCTTACTTACTTGAAAGTAAGCACACTTACTTGAATGTAAGTACACTTACATTTCAAAATTTATTTATTTCAGTCTCATTTTTTTTTGTTTTGTTCTGTGTATTTGTATTTATTTTTAAAAAGGGCTTATAATAAATCACACAACTTTTTTGTCAGTCAAGGACTATACATTATGGATGCAGAGGTAACAAGATCCACCTCTGTATGTCATGACAAAGGTTTCCAGAGATTTTATGAAGGTTTGTGATTCTGTAGAAGCTACTGCTGAAAAAAGTGAGAAATCATGCCTGTTTTTCAGTGATTAAGTTGTCCATCCTTCCCTTACAGCTTCTTAGAATCTACTTTGAAACGGGTGGGCTGAGTTGGCAGCTTTGTACCAGTATTCTAGCTTAAAATAACCTGTGGGGTAAATAGTAGATTAGAATTCAAGCACACTGGTTTCTTCAGGCTGTGTGTATAGTATTTGTGTGATATCTACAAATCAAATCATGCATCATTTGCTTAACATCCCCCAGATGACACAAAAAGAATTCAGTGGGACTCATTATTATTACCTATGTATAGTTTGCACACTGCAATGGGTTTAGAGCTTAACGTCCACTCCAAACCCAATCAAAGTGATATGTTGTTTGGGATGCTTACTCACGGGAGAGTTTCATATTCACAGGTCTGGAGAAACATCTTTAGTGAGTATTATAGTGGGGCAAAAAGGTATTTAGTCAGCCACCAATTGTGCAAGTTCTCCCACTTAAAAAGATGAGAGAGGCCTGTAATTGTCATCATAGGTATACCTTACCTATGAGAGACAAAATGTGAAAACAAATCCAGACAATCACATTGTCTGATTTGGAAAGAATTTATTTGCAAATTATGGTGGAAAATAAGTATTTGGTCACTTACAAACAAACAAGATTGCTGGCTCTCACAGACCTGTAACTTCTTCTTTAAGAGGCTCCTCTGTCCTCCACTCATTACCTGTATTAATGGCACCTGTTTGAACTTGTTATCAGTATAAAAGACACCTGTCCACAACCTCAAACAGTCACACTGTTCCTCCACAAACCTCCTTCCATCAGCAAGGACATTGAAGATGAAACGTGGCTGGGTCTTTCAGCATGGCAATGACCCCAAACACATCACCTCGGCAATGAAGGAGTGGCTTCGTAAAAAGCATTTCAAGGTCCTGGAGTGGCCTAGCCAGTCTCCAGATCTCAACCCCATAGAAAACCTTTGGAGGGAATTGAAAGTCCGTGTTTCCCAGCGACAGTCCCAAAACATCACTGCTCTAGAGAAGATCTGCATGGAGGAATGAGCCAACATACCAGCAACAGTGTGTGACAACCTTGTGAAGACTTACAGAAAATATTTGACCTCTGTCATTGCCAACAAAGGATATATAACAAAGTATTTAGATGAACTTTTGATATTGACCAAATACTTATTTTCCACCATAATTTGCAAATAAATTCTTTCCAAATCAGACAATGTGATTCTCTGGATTTGTTTTCACATTTTGTCTCTCATAGGTGAGGTATACCTATGATGACAATTACAGGCCTCTCTCATCTTTTTAAGTGGAAGAACTTGCACAATTGGTGACTGACTAAATACTTTTTTGCCCCACTGTATATATTCTGTGATTAGATGATTATAGTCGTATTTCCCAGCCTTTGAAACACATAAGAGAAATCCCTTCAGGTTCAGTTTGCTGCATCCATAAATTGTATTATCTATTTTCTATCCACTTAGCTGAGTCTCTTGGTAAACAAATGATTACTTAGAGATAGACTAGTGTGGGAGGATATGGTCAAACAAGGGGGAAAAAAGGGATTTTATCTATGATGCAGATAGATACTAAAATTCTTCTCCCAACTGTGCATGTCAGCTTTTAATCCTTTATTTTTCTGATGGATTCACAAAGTCAACCCAACATTCCAAGACACAATAACAAGCACAGCAAGCAATACCAATAAAAACTGCTAGGAAACTCACAATAGCAGAGCATCATAGATGACAGTGGAATGGAAGAAATGCTGCAGAATATGTACAAATGAGAGTATATCCCGGATGCTTTCAGTCTGTCTTGGATGAAAAGCAGTATATATTTGTACTTCATGATTTAATTATGATTTATACTAGGTTGGACAACTTGGCCCAAGCTCAAGATTCGATTTTTGTGGTCCTTACAGCATACAGCTAAGACTCAGCAGTCCAATCATATATTTTCATCAGCATGATGCTTTTCTCCTTTTTGTCTGCTTAGAGTTTAAAAATAGATTGGCCTTAACACACTTATTTTCAAGCTTTAAATCCCCACAAACAGGCAAGGGAGGACAGGAGTTAAATCTTTGGCCTTGCTCTCCCTGAAGGCATTAATGGACACAACCAGTGTGCTCTCAGAAGCCCAAATAATAATAACAACAAAAATAAAAGTGTATCCTCCCTAGTCCAAAAAAGATTATTTATTGCTTCTGGTTTGTACCTAACATTTTATCAAAGAGGAAGAGATAAAATTCTCACATGGAATAATAACATCTGTCAAAATCAGGCCTATATTACCGGTAACTTGTTAGCTGCTCAAAGAATTTGGGATCAATAAAAGAAAAATACAGCGCTGTTTTGTCCAGATTTGCAAGTACCACCAGTTAAATAAAGCCTTTTCAACAAGAAGGCATTGCTGCCAGAGAACAATACACACATTCTGCCCAGTTCGTTTTCAAATGGTAGAAGGGAAACCAGGTGTGCTTTGAAAATGCATTTGTCTGTTTCAAAATCAGTACCAGTTTTCTATGGGAACCCCCACTGCTCAAAGAGAGCCAGTTTAGTGATTAAAGCACCAAGGCTAGAAGGTGGGAGACTGCTGAGTTTGGAGTGGAGCTGGAATTGACTTTCTGCAAAGCAGCCGACCAGAGCTGAAAAGCGACTGCATCAAAACCTGCAACATCCCGCCCAGGCTTGGGCAAAAATAAACGCTGCCACTGCGCAATCGCGCACTTCGCGTGAGCGTTCAAAAGTCTCTTGTTCGCCCCTTGGTTAAAAACCGTGGTTACGAGTCGCTGTCTGACCTGGTGCTGGGTGCGCTGCTCTACCATGTCACCTTCGAGATAGAGCCGGCGACGATTGCCTGCCTGTTCTCGCTTGAGGCTAAACTGCCGGGTCGCGCCGTTGCAAAGCGCTTCGGCCTGGCGCTCTTTGAAGCCGCGCGCGGCAGAGGCGGTTGGCACGAGCGCCTGACTTCTGCCTAGCTGCGCGCGCTCCCTTCCGAGCCAAGCCTGGGCTCGCTCTCTGCCTCTTGGTGGCTGGCCCGATTGGAAACGCAGGGTAGTTCGGGGCCGTCTTTTAATCAGCATTTTCAGCCTCCATGTTTTTTGGTTGTTTTCAGAGGCAGTTCTCGAACTTAATAACAGTTCATTTAAGTAACAGTACAAAGTTACAGTGGCACTGAAAAAAAAAAAAGCGACTTTGCAATAGCACACTGATGTACTGCTTAATAGTGATTTCCAGGACTTTCTAAGATGGTTACAGAGTCAGCCTATTGCCTAACGCACACTGCAAACCTTGGCTCCTATGGTGATTTTCAAATGTTTTTGGTGGTTTCATCCATAGTCTTCCGGATTTTCCCATGGTTGAGCTAGCTAGAAGATTACAGATGCTCCATCCATTCTATAAAACCACGAAACACCTAAAAATATTTTTCTCAGCAGTGGAATAAGCAGGATTTGCTCTTTTGAGAATGGTGAAAAAAATTAAAATTCATATGTGTCTATGGAGATTCTCAATCATCCAGGTCATAGTTGTCTCAGAGGTCCTTTTTTTTCTGGAAGCAACTGGACTTTGGTTAGGAAAAAAAAACACCTTTGGATAAGCATTCATACATGCACAAACTGAAATTTTAAAGTACAGTCATGTCAGATTTTGGGAGATTTTAAGTCCTTGTTAAAAGTGTTGAAGAATTTTACAACCTATGACTGAGATGGTTCCCATTTTTTCTTCAAGCTGAGAATCTTATTTTTTCTTAGGGTCCCCTGATATTTAAATTGATTTTTGTCTCTGATCAGTGGTTGAATGATCGTAGTTTTAGGGGTTTAATTATAAAACCCTTGTCATGGTCCGATCATTCTGTTCTCAGGCTTGACCACAGGGAGGCGGAACCGAGCAGATGGTTCTGCCCCAGGCACATGATGGATCCCGAGCGGTTCCAGACGGAGCTTGGGCCATTCCCTGAGACTCTGGCTCATAACTCGGCCGGAGACTTGGTGGCCACCTGGGATAGGTTGGCCGCCGAGGCTCTGGACCGAGTTGTGCCTTTGCGACCTCTGATTCGGCACAGATCCCATTCAGCTCCGTGGATTACGGAGGAGCTGAGGGAGATGAAGTGTTGGAAAAGACGTCTGGAGGGCGTTTGGAGGACCAGTCGTGCTGAGTCTGACTGGACACAGGTGAGGTCCCATATTAGGACCTACCTGGTGGTGATAGAGGTGGCAAAGCATTTACATTTCTCCGCCCTTATTGCGTCGGCAGAAAATCGGCCTGCCGCTCTGTTTAGAGTGACTCGCTCCCTGCTTGAGCTGAGAGCGCAGGAGGATCTCTTGCAGGGCAGGGCAGAGGAGTTTTCCCAATTTCTGTACGATAAAATCACTCAGATTCGGGGCGGGCTGGACTCCAGTTGGACGGTCCTGGGGGAGGTGTCCGGGGCAAGTCTTGAGACTGTTATCTGGGAGGAGTTTGATCCTGTGACCACCGAGGGTGTGGACAGGTTGCTGGGGAGGCTGAATATCACCACATGTTTGTTGGACCCATGCCCCTCCTGGTTGGTTTCTACCTCCAGGGAGGTGACACGAGGCTGGCTCCAGGCGATTGTCAATGCTTCGTTGAGGGAGGGATCGCTTCCTATCACCTTGAAAACGGTGGTGGTGCGACCCCTCCTCAAGAAGCCTGCCCTGGACCCAGCTGTTTTAAATAACTATCGTCCAGTCTTCAGCCTCTCCTTTGTGGCGAAGGTTGTCGAGAGTGTGGTGGCGCATCAGCTTCCTCAGTACCTGGAGGAAACTACTTACCTCGATCCTTTCCAATCGGGCTTCAGGCCTGGGTACAGCACCGAAACAGCATTGGTCGCGTTGGTTGATGATCTCTGGGGGCCCGTGACAGAGATTATTCCTCTGTCCTGGTCCTATTAGATCTCTCAGCAGCTTTTGATACTATCGACCATAGTATCCTATTGCAGCGGTTGGAGAGGTTGGGAATTGGAGGAACCCTTTTGCGGTGGTTCTCCTCTTTCCTCTCTAACCACTCGCAATTTGTGTTGACGGGGGGAGAGGTCCACCCCTAGGCCCCTCGTGTGCGGGGTGCCTCAGGGGTTGGTCCTCTCCCCTCTTTTGTTCAATATTTATGTGAAGCCGCTGGGGGAGATCATCCGTGGCTTTGGGGTGAAGTGTCATCTTTATGCTGATAATACTCAGCTTTACATCTCCACCCCAAACCACCCCAACGATGCTGTGGAGGTTATGTCCCGGTGCCTGGAGGCCGTGCGGATTTGGATGGGTGGGAACAGGCTTCAACTCAACCCTTCCAAGACTGAGTGGCTGTGGTTTCCGGCGCCCAGATAAAGTCATCTGACCCCATCGCTGGCTATTGGGGGAGAGATCTTAACCCCCACAGAGAGGGCTCGCAATCTAGGCGTCCTCCTGGATGCACGGCTGTCTTTAGAAGATCATATTACAGCCGTCTCCAGGCAGGCTTTTTATCAGGTTCACCTGATTCGCCAGTTGCGGTCCTTTCTTGATCGGGACGCCTTATGCACGGTCACTCATGTCCTGGTCACCTCCCGCCTGGACGACTGTAACGCCCTCTACATGGGGCTCCCTGTGTGGAGCACCTGGAGGCTTCAACTGGTGCAAAATGCGGCCGCGCGGGTGGTTATGGGAGTGTCAAGAAGCTCCCATGTGACGCCTCTCCTGTGCGAGCTGCATTGGTTGCCAGTGGCCTTCCGGGTTCGCTTTAAGGTTCCGATTTTGACCTTTAAAGCAATCCATGGCATCGGACCAGATTATTTGCAAGACCGCGTTCTGCCAGTAGTCTCCCACTGACTGCTGCGTTCCCACAGGGAGGGTCTCCTTTGGGTCCCGATGGCATCTATGTGCCGCCTGGTAACCCCGAGGAACAGGGCCTTCTCTGTGGGGGCACCCGCCCTCTGGAATGGGTTGCCTCCTGAGTTACGGACGACCACTAACCTGAAAGCATTTAGACGTGCGTTGAAAACTTGGCTCTTTGAGCAGGCCGGCCTGGGCTGATTTTAAATTGGGGTTTTTAGAAATTGGGGTTTTTATATCGTAACTATTGGGGTTTTAAGTATAAATTTTAGTAGCAGCAGTGTATTTAATTCTTTTTAACTTTTGTAATTTGAATTATAGTTGGCTGTACACCGCCCTGGGTCCCTCGGGAGAAGGGCGGTATATAAATTCGATAAATAAATAAATTGATTTGTTTGATCAATTTATATTAGCTACCCATCTCAATAGTGACATTGATAGGACAATGATTACTGTAAAAGAATACATACAGAAACAGCAATAGCATTTACTCTTGCATATCTGATTGTAGAAAGTTAGCACCCACCCCACTCATAGAAAATTGAAATATCCTAGGAAATATTAAAAAGGCAGAATATTTCCCCCCAAAAGAGCAGAAACTCAGAAGCAGAAACTCACCTCAGAAGTAGAAGCTCACCCCCTTGTTTGTTAAGGCCTGGGCCTGAATATTTTATATAACAAAAGATCTCCAGGTAAAACTATAGCAATTGCTCAAAGTCCTTTTCATTACATCATCATCCAGCAAGGCTCAACCAAGCCTGGAACTCAAGACAACCTAAAGAGTTGCCCCTGCTTAGCCGCATGGGAGTCTGATAACTAATCAGAATACAAGCTCAAATTCAAATCTCAACAAAGATTTCCTTTTCTTTTCCTTCACCTTGGAGCATGTGATCATCCTTCTTTGGAGCTCCAAGCCATGTGGTCCTGTCCACCATTAAACCATCCTTCCAAATAGCCTCTATGTTTCCAGTGTCTTTTTCCCCATTTAGAACTGAATTCAGAAGGATGATTCTTCCAACAGCTTCGTAAGGCTTTACAACCCTCTCTTAAGAGATTTACATATTGCCCCCAACAATCTGGGTCCTCATCTTAACCAACCTCTGAAGGATGGAAGGCTGAGTCAACTTTGAGCCGGTAAGGATCAAACTGCTGACAGTTAGCAGAATTAGCCTACAAAATACTGCATTCTAACCAACGCACCTCTACGGCTCTTATGACTGTTTTTCACACTTATGACAATTGCTGCATCCCCTTGGTCACATGATTCAGATTATTGACAAGTGGTTCATATTTAAGACGGTTACAGTGTCTCAGGGTCAGGCGATCTCCTTTTATGATCTTCTGACAAGCATAATCAATGGGGAAGCCAGATTCACTTAACAGTTTTTCTACTTTAACAACTGAAGTGATTCACTTAACAAATGCGGCAAGAAAGGTAGTAAAATGGGACAAAAATTCACCTAACAAATTTCTCGCTTAGCAACATAAATTTTGGGCTCAATTGTAGTGAATCGAGGACTATCTGAAATGTCAAAGAGTCTCCAAACTTCTGCTCCAAACTGCAGACTTCTTTCCCTCTTGTGTGGTGGAGCACCAGTATATTGTATTCCAGAATTGCAAGGTGAGGGAGAAATATTTTTAGTCCAGATTTGAGGAGAGTTATTTTCTTTTTAATTTTCAGAAAAATGTTGGGCCCAGGCACATATCCATTCCTTCATACGCTGTTCCTAAGGTGAGAAGCGGATTGCACTTTTCCTTAGAAATAATATGAAATATTTTTCTGATTATATCTGAAAATGTCTGCAGGGCAGCATATGAACTTTGGTGACATATTTTTAAGCCACTGGAAGATAAATTTTAAAAACTATAAATTAGCTTTATTATTCTGGGTTATAATGTTATTTTTGTATATCCAGAGGCCATGAGTGACACTAGACATTTCTGAACAAGATTACATGTCCAATTCACTTTTTTACTTTTGAATTATACTTACAGTATGATGAATTGATTGATTGATAGGCCTAGTTCACATATAAAATCAAGGTTTATTGAAGAAGATAAGTAAGGATTTATTGAACAGGTTTATTGGCTTGCTTACATAGAATGCTTTATGCATCCCACTAAACCCAAAATAAACACATCACATTAAGATTTAGTGTTATGAGGATATGAACATGGATTGATGGATTAAATTTTTTGATAGCTGATAGTTAATTAGTACTAGAAAATTATACCCTATTGATCCCAAATCTCATACCTTATCAATGAAAATAAAAAGGCCTATAGTACTTGTTCCTAGTTTTTAATTTTAGATAATTGGTATATCATTAATAAAAACTTATGAGAATCAATATTTAAATCAAAATTAACAATTCATTATATAGGGAAGTCATCAGAGATGTACCTTCCTGTATCATTGGGACTTCAGAATTAAATAAGCTTTTTTTAAAAATAGAAATGCTTATGAAATAAAAGTCATAAGATTTAATGTTTTTATTTGAGCTCATAATTTAAATTAATTTCTACTGAAAAATTTTTATAGAGTAAAAACATTTAAAAGACAAACAATAAAAAGAAAAGAATAAAAAGATGATAAAAGAGTGAAATGGAAAAAACAAAAAACAAAAGACAGAATATAAAGAAATGGCTTTTGATTTTCTTTACAGTAATTATAATTCTTTCAAATTTTATCTTTTCTCTCTCTAAGGTTACATCATAGCTCCCTTTTCACAATCTGTCCTTTCTAATCATCAAATGTGTAAGTATATTTTTTCCATTTTTAGCCAAAAATCCATAAAGGTTTCCAGCCATCAACAATTGTAGTTTTGCCTTTTCTTTAATTAAACAAGTCACTTTTGCCATATCTTCAAATTCTGCCATCTTCACTAAACATTCCTCCAATGTAGGTATTTCAGAGTTTTTCCATCTTTCTGCATATAAGACTCTTGCTATAGTCTTACCATGCACAAAAACAATTGTCCATATAATAGGAAGCCGATAATTCATCAGGTCCTGGCACTTTTCCTATTTTAGTCTTTTTTATCAAACTTTTCTTAATATTTAATTTATTTATGTTTTATAATTTTAAATAATACTAGACAACCCGTGTCTCACTGGGTAATCATTTCAAAAATATTTTTTACCTAAATAGAGAAACAACATGAACAAAAAAGCAGCAGGAACAGGAGCAAATTTTTACTTCCTGCTGGCTTCCCCATTGAATTTCCTTTTGAGAATCTGGCAGGAAACATCACAAATCCTTCCTTCCCTTCCACCCTCCTTTCTTAGCACAGAGTAGTGAAGGCAACTGCAGCTAGAAGTGAGATGTAGCAGCTGAGATATAGCAATAGCAATAGCACTTAGACTTATATACCGCTTTATAGTGCTTTCCAGCTCTCTCAAAGTGGTTTACAGAGTTAACATATTGCCCCCAACAATCTGGGTCCTCATTTTACCCACCTAAGAAGGATGGAAGGCTGAGTCAACCTTGAGCCTGGCGGGATTCGATCTGACAAATTGCAGTAGGAGTAGCTTGCAGTACTGCACTCTAACCACTGCGCCACTGAGGCTCCCTTGGTATGGATATCCTGGTACAGATGTGCGAATTAGTCAAAAGGGCAAAGTTGAGAGGGAGTTAGATACGGTAGGTACATGGAATTGGATGTAGTTCTTTATTTATCAAGCTTTGGAGCAGAGAGGGACCAACCTTAGAAGGTTTCGATTGGCATGGATCCTCCGTTAACAACTGGTGATGTGTTCCAAAGGTGTTTTTTTAAACTGGACTTTGTTTTTCTTTGAACATGTTTCGCTTCTTCAGTTCTGACTTCAGTTCTGCAAGTAAAAACAAAAACCACTTGCCTTTTTAAAAAGCACCTTTGGGACAACCACAACCTGGATGACTGTGAATCTCCATAAGACTGATGATATGATGTTGCACTTTATGACTGCATTGCTTAGTGACAGAAATTCCAACCCTAATTAATATAATAATAATAATAACAATAACAATCCCCCATGGGGTCCCGCCTTGGCATGGCAGGGGGCTTAACTGTTCCAATGAAACTGAGAGTTGTGCTGGCTGTAGTACAAACTACCAGCAGGTCCAACCATGTCAGAGAGGTCTAGGCTGAGGAGCAGAACTGAGTGCACCTAACAACCCATGCAATGAATCATGGTGAAACACAACCGAACGAAGCCTATACCAGCTCAGTCGTCGCCCGGATTAACAAGGACTGCGTCAGGTGCTGGGGAACCTGGGCATCCATCGACAAGTGAGCTACAGGCCATGGGTCCTATAGCTGAGCAACCAGGGCATGAGCCTGCAGGGCTACTAGAAGATGAACAACCTCAGAAGTGGCGGAAATACACCATGTCAGAGAACCGTGCTGTAATGAAATGCTACTACAAAGCAGAACCAGAAAAATGAGGCTACCAAAAAAGGATGTACAAGTTATGGAAACAAGAATATCCAGACTCAAGGATGACTGAATTACGATTAGCTGATCAACGACGATTCATCACTCAGAACAAAGTGAAGTTGAACTTGAAGAAATACGAAAAAATTGTGAAATGGGAACACAGACTGCTGAACAGCAGACTGCTGAAGCGGCAGCAGAAAATACTCCAATAACATCTGGAGCAACTGAACAGCCCTAATTCGAAGAAAATGCAGATATTTTGCAAAAACAGTATCAGCAAGGGCCTGAAGTCATCATTGAAACACCAGGCATGTTTCAATGCCAGGCAGCAAGAACTGAAAGCTAAAATCTTGGCACACGCTGCAGCAAATGCAGAAAGAAGAAGACTTCCAACATTGAAGACTGTGCCTAGAAAATATTTGGCGCCATTGATGATAGATGCGAACTATGCACTTGTAGCAGTCCAGATAACATCAATGGAACAAACAAATCAGCTTGTCTACAGTACAGCAGTCATAGTAACAGAAGAACTGGGGATTCAACAGCCGCAGCCCCCTAGAAAATTGACTGGAAAACTGCAGTGGAAAATCAGGTTGGAGTTGAAAATCAAGAGCCTGTGAGCAGATGCAAGCAACTTGAAGCATTTACAGGAGAAAAAGCTGAAGAACGTCAAGATCAAGAAACATCTGATTAAAAAATATGGGCTCAGCACAAGAAAAATTGACGAAGCATTGGAAATTGTGAAGCAGCAGATTACAGCAAAAGCAAGAAAAATTGAAAGATAAAAAGCCAGAGTCATCCAGCACAAAATCAATTGTTCCAATCAGACCAAAAACGGTTCTATCAGAGTCTGAATCATACAGGGGATACGAAAATTGAAAAACCTGAAAAAACGGCAACTACTCAGTTTTGGAAATACCTATGGGAGACTGAGAAATGTTACAAAAAAATGCTGGGTGGATCAGAGACTTTGAGATGAAATTTTCCAAGAACAAAATGGACCAACTGAAAATAACTACTGAAATGATAAGCAACAGGGTGAAAAAAGTCAATGATCAACTGCATGGCTTTTGGCTCAAATACCTGACCAGCCTGCATGGAAAAATGGCCGAACAATTCAATGAGATGCTGCAGACAGGAAACATGAGATGCTGCAGACAGTTAACAGCTGGGAAAACCTACTTGATACAGAAGGATCCAGCAAAAGGGGCAACACCTGCAAATTACAGGCCAATAACATTTCTGCCAACCATGTTCAAGCTGCTGACCGGCATCATAGCTGACAGGATCCAGGACTACCTAGAAGCAAATAACATCTTGCCAGTAGAGCAGAAAGGAAACAAACTAGGAGGCAGAGGCACAAAAGATGAGCTCCTGATTGATAAAATGATTTTAGAGAACTGCAAAAGCCAAAAAAACAAATCTGCATACAACTTGGATTGACTTCCAGAAAGCATTTGATTCACTACTGCACAGCTGGATCATCAAGTGCCTGGATGTCATCAGAATATGCAAGTGCATTGATACTTTTACTGCAAATGCGATGAAGCACTGGAAAACAGAACTGTTTTTTGGAAGTGAAAGCTACGGACCGGTCAACATCAAAGGAAGGATTTTCCAGGGTGATTCTTTGTCACCTCTGCTGTTCATCGTCGCCATGACCCCCCTGTCAACAATTTTACAAAAAACTAACCTGGGTTATCAAATTGCTAAAAATTCACAGAAAATCTCTCACCTGCTTTACATGGATGATCTGAAGTTATACAGAAAATCAGAAATTGAAATCCAGTCACTGACCAATACGGTTCAAATTTTCCGCGCTGACATCAGCATGGAGTTTGGCCTGGACAAATGCGCCACAGTGGCACTGAAGAAAAGGAAGATCATAGAAAGTGATGGAATTGAAATGCCCAATGGACAAACCATCAAGTGCCACCAACCCGAAGACTACAAATACCTGGGCATACTGCAGCTGAATAATATCAAGTATGGGCAAGTGAAAAATGTGGTCAGCAAAGAATACACACAAAGGATCAGAAAACTTCTAAAAAGCAAACTGAATGGCGGTAACATCATCAAGGCTATAAATACTGGGCCATACCCGTCATCAGATATACTGCTGGGATCATAAACTGGACAAAGGCAGAGCTGGACAGCTTGGATAGGAAAACAAGAAAACTGATGACCATACACTATGCACTGCACCCACGTAGTGACGTCGATAGGCTATATTTGCCCAGAAAAGCAGGCAGCAGAGGACTTTTGCAAGTGAAGCAGACAGTCGAAGAAGAGAAGCATGCTCTGGCAGATTATGTGAAAGACAGTGTTAAACCAGCTTTGATGGAGGTCAACAAGAGGAAGCTGCTCAAAGTGCAGCAAACCAAGAATCAATATAGAAAAACAGCGATGCAAACTCGGGCTGACAGCTGGTGTAACAAAGCACTGCATGGACAGTTCCTTGAAAAGATCAAAGAAAAAGTAGATAAGGAAAAGACCTAGTTATGGCTGACCAACAGAACACTGAAGAAAGAAACAGAAGGCCTGATTCTTGCAGCCTAAGAACAAGCCATCAGAATGAATGTAATCAAAGCCAGAATAGAAAAATCTGCTGATGACCCCAAATGCAGACTCTGCAAAGAAGCGGATGAAACCATTGATCACATACTGAGCTGTTGCAAGACAATACTCAGGCTGACTACAAACAATGTCACAACACAGTCGCTCAGATGGTCCACTGAAACTTGTGTCACAACTACTATCTGCCTGTAGCAAAGAATTGGTGGCATCATAAGCCTGAAAAAGTGGTCGAAAATGAGCATGCAAAACCACTGTGGGACTTCCGAATACAGACTGACAAAGTTTTGGAACACAATACCCCGGATATCACGATTGTGGAGAAGAAAAAAGTGTGGATTATTGACATTGCCATACCTGGTGACAGCAGAATCGATGAGAAACAGCTTGAAAAAGTCACCAGATATCAGGAGAATCGAACTGCAAAGACTCTGGTATAAACCAGTGCAGGTGGTTCCAGTGATAATTGGCACACAGGATGCTGTGCCTAAAGACCTAAGCAAGCACTTAAAAACAATTGGCGCTGATAAGATCACCATTGGTCAGCTGCAGAAGGCCACCTTACTGGGATCTGCTTGCATAATCCGCCGATATATCACACAGTCCTAAACACTTGGGAAGTGTTCGACTAGTGATTTGTGATACGAAACCCAGCATGGTTGTCTTGTTTGCTGTGTATACTGTCATTTTTGTGTATAACAACAACAACAATAACAATAATAATTGGGTAAGTAACTCAAGAAGGCGAACATACCTAATATTCCTTTCTCTACCTATTTTACCCACAACAACTATCTTTGAGCTGAAAGAGAGTGACTGTAGAAAATGGAAAGGAAAACAAGCCAGAACTTAACCAAACAAATCATTGTTGCTTTCTTTGCAAAACCTTCCATCTGACTTGTTCAACAACCCATGGTTAAAATAAACTATAGCTTGTTTTCTATTTTTGTACACTTGATTCTTCAGCAGTGAAAAGTATAGAATTAAAACATCTCTTTCATGTTCCAGAAACAGATGGGAGCATACTGCATCTCCCATCACAAACACAGAAAAGCTGGAAATATTGGCAATTATTTAAATTTCCTTCCCTTGGCTATACATACTCAGAAAAGAAGTTTAAAAATAGGAGCAGTCTGAAAATCTAATCACAGAATCCTTGGGGAGATCCTATGCATTTGTTGTTGTGGTGTAAGAACCTCATTAAAAGCCTCTCTATTGTGCTAATCATGGAGGAGTTATAAGAAAAGGATGTTGGCTGCTGTCAGGTACATGTTGTTAATAATGACAGTGCATGAATGTGTGTACATATATACATGTTTCTCTATCCATCTAAAAAAGAGGATTTTTATTGTGGTTGAGCATTTCATAAATCCATTTTTTACTTTCTGTTATGTTGTAATTTCTTATGATGTTTATCTTTCTAATACAAAAATTTGTGATAGGATTCTTTTCTTCCTATTATTCCTGTTACAAAAATTGATAGTATTTTAAAGACATATACATAAAGCAGTACATTAGAAGGATATCAAGATGGGGAGAGAAATGTAGACATGCCTTTAAAATGCTGCAATAGTATCAGTGGTGGAATTCAAATTTTCTTACTACTGGTTCTGTGGGTGTGGCTTGGGGGGTGTGGCGTGGCTTGGTGGGCATGGCAGGGGAAGGATATTGTTAAATCTCCATTCCCGCCCCACTCCAGGGGAAGGATACTATCAAATCCCTATTCTCTCCCCACCCCACTAACCTGCTTTCCAGCTCCCTTCTCTTATGTAGCACAACAAAAGAAGACTCAGCCAATCAGCTGGGACTCAGAAGGCAGAGAATAGATGGGGGTGAGGCCAGTCAGAGGTGGTATTCTGAACTACTCAAAATTTCCACTACTGGTTGTCCAGAACTGGTCAGAACCAGCTGAATCCCACCTCTGAATAGTATGGTATCTTTTTGACAATAAATATAAATTACTGCAGATATGAAATTTTCTAAGGCTGTGCAAGTTTCAAATATGATTTGGAAGAAATGTTTCAGACCTTCAGCCATCACAGCACCTTTTTGCTGTTCATTAAAGTAGCATGACTTTATGTTATCAGGGGTGGGATTCAGACAGTTTGCACTGGTTCAGGTGAACCGGTTATTAAAGTATACACACAAACACACACACACACACACACACCTGCTATCAAAGTGGATCCTGGACACTGCACTGCAATGAAGAAATGGGCAACAGAGCGGCCAGCAGAAGGGAAGGAGAAGGCCGCTCTCCCTTTTTTTTCTCTCTGCTCCTCCTTCCCTCTTGCCAGCTGCTCCGTTGCCCATTTCTCCATTGCATACAGCACAGCACCCAGGATCCACTTTGATAGCAGGGGTGTGTGTCTGTAATTTAACAACCACTTCACCCAGTGTCAGGTTGGCCCTTATGGGAGGCTTGTCCTACAAATGCGATGGAGCTTGAGAACAGAAATGGGTCATGCCTCCCCCGACAGCCAACCTGATCCTCGGCAAACCGGTTGTTTAATTATTTGAATCCCACCACTGGTTATTATATCTCCTTCCTACCCCTTAGATTTGAAGGTTGGATATCAAATTTGCTAAAATGAGGGCTGCTGTGGAGCAGAGAAAATAGTCTGAAGTTATTTAGGGACGATGTAGGGTGTGCTGGTAAAGATGCTACAGCATTGATAGCATATTTGACCTATCATCAAATACACTCTTTTTCTAAAGCCAGCACAAAGATAGCGTGGGTTGAGAGTCCGCTATGAATCAATCTGCAATTCACTATGTGTCTTCCAGGAGGAAATGTATTCATTGGCTAGGATAAGCTATGTTAGGAACAAGCCCTCAAATACTTTCAATTGGCAGAGTCTTATTCAGGCCCTCTAATGTGGAGCAGCCAAACTATCTGAAGGAATGCATTTGTGATTATCCTATATGTGTATATACACAAAAGTTGAAACTATGTGTGTTCTGTGTGTCCCTGTAACATACTCTTTGTCTAGAACACCTGAGTTTCATAGGCTCCAATCTTGACTATGTTAAAAGAGCCTTGAAAACTTGATTTATCCCTGAGGCTTTGGTTTGAGTGTTGAATGTTGCAGAATTTTATGCGACTGCCATCAGACCAGAATTATCTGCAGTTCCCTACTTAATAGACTTGTCAAACACAAGAAATGAGAAATCCAAGAAATTCAAATGAATATAAAAGTTTATTGCAAGCTTAAACTCTTTAACAGAATCTGAACTACTAACGGTCAAAACAAATTGATGGTAGATAAGAGTCAATGAAATTCAAGGTGGGCTAAACTTAGATCTCTTGTGAGTATGAAGGGACTTGAGACTGATGACATATTTGACTCCTCCCTCAGGATCAGCCTGGTAATCTACACTTTTACTTACTTTCTTTTTCTTTATAGAAGTGCACTGTTATTTGCTTTATACAATCCATGTCATCCTTTACTCTTTATCCATATATATAATAAATTAGAGGACAGCAAATTTATTGATTACTTCTGCAGGTTTTTTTTTAATAGCTGAAAGCAATCTGAAGGAAGTTCAAATAGTATCATAGTATAATATGATTTGTGTACTAGATAAATGTAGCTATGGCAGAACAGAGGGTATGAAAAAGAAATCTATAGCCAGGATTGGTGTTGTTACCCACAGGGCAGAAGGATCACGGTAGAACAGATGGATTCCTGCTGGCATTGTAACATGATCAACTGTATTCAAGAAGAGATTATATGATGCAAGAACAAAGCCACTCTAGTGTACCAGAATCTCAATGCAATCACATCTGCTAAATTGTAAGTGCTTGTACAGAGTGGGAAAGCTGGTAATTTAATGTTTAACTTCCCTCTTCCTTAATATGTATAAATTAGTATTTTTAAAGGTATCACTGGGATTCAGTTTCCCCTATGAACTGGAAACCTGGACCTTGCTCGCAAAACTCATTAAATCTAATGGGTATTTACTGCATAGATGTTTCCCATACCACCCTAACATTTGAGACTCCATACTCTGTAGCTGGGCTCCTGGGGAGAAAAAGTGTGAGTGACTTTCAACCTTCCCTATTGGCTTCACCATTTGAGCCAGGACTATCTGTAATTGCTGCCAAGGGATTCTTCCTATTCCTATCCTATTTCCTGGGGTAAAAAAGGGCTAAAAATAGTTCACCACTTTCAAAGATATTATTACCTTTCCAATATTAATTGTGTCTGTCCTACTGGTATAGGAAAATGAATTGTGGTTCCTAATTCAAGGAAACCTGTTCGTCTTTTAGTGATGCCCTATTCAGTGACCTTTTGCTGTTACAATAGTGTTGAAAAATTTTGTTACCCATCCACTGACAACCTTCTGAAGTCTGTACAATGAAGTAAAGGAAAACTGAGGCAAGATCGTAAGCGTGGTCATCGTTTCACTTAGTTTTGCTTAATGATTAAGTTGCCAGTCTCAGCTGTGGTTGCTAAATGAGGACAGTCTGCACATCCATGGCCTAAACCCCACAACATGGCTATTTCAAATTCCCAGAAATCACCCAGACTGCTTTTTCTCCAGGACCACCCAAAACAATACCATTTTTTGGTGTGTGTTTAGTTTTGGCTTTGTGTTTTGTATGCATTGTGCCATTGTGATTTGTGAAACAAAATGTATCACAAAAGGCAAATTATCTGTGATGCAGGCCTGACCTCCCCTGTTCTGTTTTCTCTTTTTTGTTCACAAAACACTAAAAGAAAAGTTAGGTGTGTTGGTCTTCAACAGATCTGTGCTCTCGCGTAAAAGTCAGGGCAGTGTATATGACAGATTAATACAAGTAACAAATATGAAAGCTGACCAATGGTAAATCTATTAAAGTCAATTTTGCGTATATATCCTGCAGTTTTTGCCATTTTGCATAATGTAATGGTTTATGTTCTATCTGCTTATCATGGAGACAGAGAAATGCCACCCTTTGGCAATTGCAACATGTATTTAATTATTTTTAAGCTTCATAATATTGCCTACACAATGGAAAGCAAGAGCCAGTTTGATATAGTGGTTACAGTGCTGGATTAGGAATAGGGAAACCTGAATCAATATTGTAACCAAATTTTTTTTCCCAAGCTAGCATTGGACCTTTGACAATTTTCTCAGCCATTTCACATTCCAATAAATAATTATATAGTTGGGAGATCAAGCATTTCTCCAGATTTAATAATATTTTATCTAACTGTGTATTTTTAATTTCAATTCCATGCTCGTTCATATCTTTATTATATCTCATTTTAATTTGAAAATATGTCCAATTATCAATAAATATTTCTTGTGTTTCTAATTCCTGTTTTGTTTTGATTCTTCCCACATTATTTATTATTTGATAGTATTTTAATTTTTTACTACTATCTATCGTATTAGGATGAAACATTGCCTCCATCGTCGAGAACCAGACCTTGTGGTCTCCCGTTCCAAGTTCTAACTTAGTGATGGTTGGCTTTCTCATTTTCATCTAAGATAAACTAAGTGCTGCACAAGGCTATTAAGTTAATATTTTTTTAAGGGAATTGGGGCCAATCACTCAGATTATTTTTCTCTAATAAATTAAGTGTCTTTTAATTTTATGTCATCAGCAAATCTCATAATCATTAATTTGCTCCTGGCAATCAATGGGATATTGGATGAAATAAGCTATTTCCTGAGTCCCATGAAATTCAGTAATGATTCTTCTCCAGTTTTAAAGATTGTCTTTCAATGAAGTGTCTGAGTAACCCTTCAAACTCCTGAAATATCCCTAAGGTCAATTGAATTTAAATAAATCCTAACTTCATTAGATGACACCGCCTGTCTTCTACATCTAATTCATTTTATCTCTCTCGCAATACTGGATGCTGATTCCTCAAACAGATTGGTTTCATGAATAATTAGGTGTGCAATATATCGGGTGCATTACTGAAGTACAAAAAATGATACATAGTCCCTAGGCTTTTTTTTTAAAGTAAACTATCAGTTTCTTAAATATTTTCCATTTGTCCTTTAATAGTGATTTGCAAAAAAAAAAAAAATGGTATCAGATGAGATAGGTATAATATACTGAAAATTGCATACCTTATTTTGATCTTCAGATGTGATTGACACTATGCAAGCAGTATTTCTAAATTACCTAGGATTGCATAAGAGTAAGTATTACCTAATGATAATTCTTTCCTTTCTTCTTTAGCAGACCCAAGGTTAGTTAAAATCTCTGCTAATGGACCTGCCTAGTCTGTGTGCTAAGTCTCTGTTAAATAGAGAGTCATCGTTCCTTGCTCTGAACATTGGCTTAAAGGTTTTGGACACTTGATAATTCATAAAAAGTGTGAGTGGCTTACACTTCCTGTTCTTCATGGCTCTTTGTGCATCTTCTGTCAGAATAAGCTAGAGACAGTTTGCAAGTCTCACTGTTTTCCCTTTTCATTTAAAAGAGTGTGGGTTTTTTCTTATCCTTGGCTATGAATTGACTTTCTGTAACATGAACAATAATCTATATATATAAAAGCAAAATACCACTCATGCATCATCACAAAATCTCCAGAACCGTAAAGCCTACAAACTTGAAATTTGGCATGTACAGTATGTTCCTCTTGGCTTCTAGGTGCTCACTAAGAAAAGGTTTTTCGAAATGACCACCAGAGCATTAGTATTTCGTATATTATTATTAAACACGCTTTGATGCTAAGGAGTTCTACTCCCCTTCCCCACCTGAAAAAAAATCTCTTCCAAATGCAAAACACAAGCAGAGGAGAGGAGTATCAGTTCAGTTTTAGTTTCACAGCAACAACCAGCTTTAGTACAGAACAGTTGAGCTAAGTCATGCCTAGGCTCCTTGCTGTCTCCTTCTTGCTCACATAGCAAATACTGTTTCAGTTTCCATGTTTCAGTTTCCAAACAGCTCTCGACTCTCTCACATACTGATAGGACACTAGCCAGATGAATACCATTGGACGCTGGTAGGCAGAGGCACAATTCCCCCCCCCTCTTATTTTCCTCCCCAAAAACTAAGCCTGATCCAGTGGTGGGATTTAAATTTTTTTACTACTGGTTCTTCTGGGCGTGGCTTGGTGGGCATGGCAGGGTAAGGATACTGTAAAATCTCTAGTCAGAGATGGTATTTGCTGTTTCTCTGAACTACCCAAAATTTCCACTACCGGTTCTCCAGAACTGGTCAGAACCTGCTGAATACCACCTCTGGCCTGATCACATAGTTTCGTAGCAAAACATGGGTATAGAGCTAATAGAAGTATAATATATTGCAATCAATCCTATTAACTGGTGAGACTAGAGCACTTAAATTGCACCAATAGCTTCTCCAACTTTCTCTTTCTCTTAATAGCTACTCTGTATTCTGATTTAATTGGCTCTTACAATGGTCTGCAACTCATATTTAGACCAGTAGTGGGCAATCTGTGGTCTTGATGCATTTCATATCACCCCTTTCCATCTTGTGGCAGACTAATGCACTGACACTTTACAGTATAACAAAATGATTTTTTGAGGGTGTGAAAATTTCTTTTTTTCAGAAGTAAGAGTAGAAGTGGGATCAGAAGGATTCTGGAGGCAAAACGCACACATTTCCACCCTAACTCCCTAATAATCAGTCTGGAATTTCAGAACCAACATTTGGCTATTTTCCTGGAAAAGTTCAGACATACGAATTTAGGGTTTTTGGTTGTGATTAAGATAAATATTACTATAATGACAAAAATGGCAACAGTTGGTTTTCCAAAGGCCTCCTGTTCCCATTCCCACTTTCACAAAGAAAGCAGAAGGTAAAGAACAAATGAATGTGATTATTCATCTCTGATAGACTATTAGATGAGTTTTATATTTACGTTCATTGCGTATGAATTGTCTAATTAGTCTTCTGATTGAAACTTCTGGCAATAGGATATATTCATTCATTCATCCAATTTATATAGCTATCAATGGTTGCTCACAATTGGATTATTGTAATGTGCTCTATATGTGGTACCCTTGAAGACCACCCAGAAGCTACAGCTACCCTGGTTCAAGATGCTGTGGCACAAGCAATAACTGAAGTATCTCAGTTGCCCATGTACTCCTATGCAAGCTGCATTGCATAGTGCTCTACCACTCTTTTTTAAAAAAAAAAAATTATTTCAGTTTTTGACATTTTAAAAACATATTTTTTTAGTGAACAGAATGATTCCAGATTTTCATATTACCATACAAACATGACTTTGATTACATATTCATCTTTCACATTTAGATTCATATCTTATCATTATTTTACATGTTTTCTATTAATTTTCTCAAATACTTTCCTCAAGTTTAATTTATAAATTTTCAATTCATTTCTTAACCTATTTCTTTTAACTCTAAATAATTCTCATATCTTCATATTCATTGTGCTTTACACTTTTATCTGTCAGGTTTGCAATTTCATCGCATATTCTTATTTCATCATTTCAAAAATTCCATCTCAGTTTAAACATTTCAAAAAAGTTTTCCCTACAATTACCAATTAGAGTGTGCCATCCCTATACCTTATGTATATACCCCTATATATATCATTTAATTAATTCCCCTTTAAATCCCAGTAATCATTTAACTTTTTAATTATCACTTTAAAAATTAATAACAATAATCTCCTAGTAACTACATAACAGATAAATCTTTTTAAGTCAGATTCCGCATGGTATTTTCCCCTTTGATTACATCAAAAACATTTATAATTTTAAAAAGAAAAATCAAAGAAGTAATCTATTCAATTCATCATAAAAACTGATATTAAACTCATTACAACAATCCTCATAATTCATTTCAACTATATTCTATAAATTCATTAAACAAATTAATAAACTTATCATAATTTCTCTTTTGTCACATTTATTCCATTTATCTCTGTATATAATTTAACAAAAAACAAGTTTTCCAATAACAAAAAAGTATCAGTTCCAATTTTTCATTTTGATAATCTATATTTTCCTGCTTTCTAAATAATTTGTTACTTCTAATACATTTATTCTGTGCCTCATCACCTTGCAGAATCCCTTTTCTTAATTCTTAATTAACTTTTAAATAAACAATATATTTTCATTTTTATTCGAAGTCAGATTCCACATGCTAGTTTCCCCTTCAGTTATATCAAAAACATTTATAAATTCAAGAAGAAAAATTAATCTATTCAATTCATCATAATAACTGATACTAATCTCATTGCAACAATCCTCATAATTCATTTCAACCATATTCTATAAATTCATTAAACATAGTTAATAAACCTGTCATAATTTCTCTTTTTTCACATTCATTCCATTTATTTCTATTATTTTTAATAAAAAACAAGCCTTCCAATAACAAAAAAATCAGTTCCAATCTTACTTTTAGAAATCTATATTTTCCTACTTTCTAAATAATTTGTTACTTCTAATACATTTATTCTACATCTCATCACCTTGCAGAATCTTCTTTCTTAATTCTTAATTAACCATTGTCTCCATGTCTTTTGAATAAACAATTTCTTTTCATTTTTGTTTGATTTCCATATTTCTTTATTTCCTGGTTCTGTTTCTTTTTACTTCTTTTTCCCTTCATTTCCCCCCTCCTTTTCTTACTCCAATTTTTATCCCCCTCCCTCTTTAAAACTTCCTTCTGTAATTCCTTTTTTATGCTGTTGCCTTTTACTTTGTTTGGTTTTTAAAATATTCCCCTTTTTGATTGCCACCTCAAATCTCCAGATTTTAATTCCCATTCTTCTCCCTCTTCGCTTTAATATTCGTTGCTCCAATTGTTCATTGAAGATGGCCTCTTCTTTAATCAGCTCCTCCTCTTCTGGCACTCCTTTCATGCTCTAAAATCACCATTTCTAAAAATTGTAAGACAAAATCAAATGACTTGCCTTTTTCTTGTAGCATTTCTTTCATATTTCTTTCATATTTTTAATTCCAGAAAAAGTTCTGCCATTTTTAAACACTTCTGTTGTGTATTATATATATTTCTTTACTCGTTATATCCACAATTATCCAGTAATCTGATTCAGCCAATGTCTATAAAGTTTATTTCCAATGATCACCTTTTATTAATTCCTCTTCAGGTTTTCCCAAATTCATCAAGTCCAATGTCCATAAATTTGAGTTTATGCCAAAATCACCAAACAATCCTAAGTTAATTTCTTCCTGCTTCTTTCTTTGTTTTAATGTTCAGCATTCCACTTTCATTTTCCAGAGTCTCTATTTTATTGTAATAAAGTTTCACTTACTTTGTATTAAATCCAACTTTTACAGGAGCCAGGTTATAAAAAGTCATAAATAATTTCTTTTACTACTAGATGGCACTCTCTATTATATCCAAATTTCACCCTTTTTCCCCCTCATTTTGTTTCTTTATTTAGGGCTTTTAAAATTCAAAGTTCCAATAAGTCCAAATATCAAATGCAATTTTTTATTTTTTATTTGACATGTTCAGGTTCAGCTTTAGTTATACTTGTTTACTGCCAAGATCATGTATTTATCCAATTTAAACAAATATCCTCCTCTGGCTTCCTCCTTTCAAAGTTCAAAGCCATTTTCAGCTGTCAAAATTTTTTTCTTCACTTATTCTGGCCGCTGCTTTAATTATCTCTCTTATAAATTTCTTAAAATTTTAATTCCAGGATACCTTGTGTTTAAATGTTGCACCTGATTAGCCCGATTTTCATGCTGTCCTCTTCTTCACCACTCCTGCACAATCTTGTCCAGGTTAGTTCTTCCTCTTCAGGGTGGCCATATTTGACCACCACTACAGCTGTCTTTGAAGGAGAGTAAAATGCCTAGCCAAGGAGGGGAAATGCAGCTCCCCATGACCCAGCTGGTGGTCTCTCCCTTCTTCACCACCCCTACAGGGTAGTTCTGGCCCCAAATGCAGGTGATCAGGGCCCTCCGATGGGGGAGCACGGATCGAAGCCGCGGACGATCGCAGTCTCCAGGTGGTCAACAAGGAAGATGTCACCGGAAGTCTCAGTGCTCTACCACTCCTATGCAAGCTGCATTGGTTGTCAGTCAGCCTCAAAGTGCTGATTATTATTTATAAAGTCCTGTATGGCATAGAGCAGGGGTCCCCAACTCCCAGGTCACAGGTCATCACCAGACCCTGGCCTATTTGGAATTGGGCCGCATGAGTGGCTGGCTGGAGTGTACACACAACTGAACTTGCATAAGCAGCGGGCCGGTGAGTACTTGTACTCATGTGTGCCAGAGCCCACTGCTTATGTAAGTCAAGTTGCGTGCTTGCGTGGCCTAGTTTTCATCTTCCCCCCAGTTGGGCTGCCAAGCCGCAAAGATTAGGAACATAGGGCTTAGAAATCTGAGAGACTGCTTATTATTTTAATCTAGGATGTTTGTTTGATTTTATTGTTTTAATTGTTTTCATGATTTTTCTAGTACGCTGTCTGGATTCCATTGGAATTGAGAGGCCAATGAATTTAAGCAAATGTCTTTGAAGAGCATTCAGAAGCTTCAACTATTGCAGATTGCAGCTTCCCAAGTAGTAAATGGTATAGGATTTTCAATATATGCAACCTCACTATTGTCTTAGCTGCATTGATTGCCAATATGTTTTCAGGTGCAATTCAAGGTGCTAGTTGTCATATTTAAAACAATTCATGGCTTAGACCCAGATTACCCAATCTGGGTTTCTACCCAATTTGGTCTGGCAGGTTGGGCATACTATGGGTTCCATCAGCCAAGGAATGTTGGTTGGCAAGAAGTAGGAGGTGTGCCTTCTCTGCTGCTGCTCTCTGAAGC
Source organism: Bungarus multicinctus (assembly GCA_023653725.1). NCBI lineage: Eukaryota > Metazoa > Chordata > Lepidosauria > Squamata > Elapidae > Bungarus > Bungarus multicinctus. Next base: position 39,576,137 of record CM042842.1, on the reverse strand, counting down.
ATTCTCCATCGAGAGATTAGGATAGCTGCAGCCTTTTTTGGCCTTATGTGTTATTAATATCTATGGTTATGGTTATAATCTCTCTCTCTCTCAGAATGATGAATGAATAAATAAGTAAATAAATATCACATATCTGACAAATGTTCTCATATAATCAGATATAAACATGGGTAAATTCTTCAGACTACTGTATAATTTAACTGTATAGTTTACAAAGAATAAGTATTCTTCCATCATTGTGGTATCACTCTTTTCATTTTTTCCGATCCAGCGGAAGGTTGGAAATTAATTATACAAAGGGCATCAAGGCTGTTTTTATTTCTCTGTCAGCTGGATAACTCTCTGAAAATCCAGAACAGAACAGGATTGGCTTTGTGGGGGTGGGGGGGTGGGGGAGAAGTAAGCAAAAGTAAAATTGAGTTTGTAAATGACCTAGATGTGGGTTGTCTAAATTAATAAATAAATACTTCTGTCTCTTGTTCAATGTCCATTTTCCTCATCCTTTTTTCAGTTTACGTACTTTTGAGATGAGCATTTTAAAAAAATGAGACTTCTAAACCTAAATTGATATCTGAGGTAACATTTTGAATAGCACATGTCAACTATGAGGAATTCCTAAAATTCTTTGTAAAAAGACAGAGTGAGATCCAGAGTAACACAACATTTCTTGTCAAATCATGGTAACAGGGATGTTAAATATACAGAAATAAAGATCTATAGATACTAAAATAGATTTATCATATATTTCCATTATATATTATTAGAAATAATTATATTTCCAATATATTCAGAAATATATGGAAGCTTGGATTATGGAATTGGAGTCACCAATACATCTGCAACATTAATAAATAATTAATGATATAAATAAAGGGAGCACTCAGGATTTCTAGACCCATCCTGAGCCAGTACCCCTTTGGGAAAATGAGCCTAAATCTGTTTTTAGCTCTTCAGGTGATATCACCTGCCTTCTGTTGAGGTTACCTGCAGCTGTTTAGCTGGTGTGGCCAATTTCAGATAGACCAGATAGGATACACAACCAAATGAACTAATTCCACTTTATTGTAAAGCAATGTTAACAGAAGCTTGTTAGTTTGAAAGTACAAATATTCTGCCATCTCTTTTTACAACCTGTTAAGCTAGGGAACTTCCTTTCTGAGTTTCTTTCTCTGCCTGTTCTGCAGAGGCATGTGGACTTTCCCTGCCTTATCTGAATGTTTTTCTAGGCAACATTTCTTCTGCCCATATCCCAAGGACATTCTCACATATCATTACCCCAACCCTTGGGAAGATGCTCGCACTTGATGCAGACGTTTTGCGAGGAACATATTTACATGTTTGCTGCAGGCTATAAGTAATAAAATGCATAGCTGTGGTAGACACTTGGGCTGTATATTCTTTGAAAATTGTTCATAAAAAGTAATTTAGATCTTGTGCAAACTGAAATGCAGCATCTATTCATTTAAGTTGCCAGGGGTTTTTTTCAGGCTTCTGCACAAGTCTGATGAAATGCTCCTGCTCTAACTGAAAGTTAATACAATTCTAAAACCTGAGAAAGGTTTTATGAAATAGTTCAAAAATTACTTCTGCCTATAGGAAGGAAGTCACCACATCCTCACAAATTTATTCACAGAAACTTGGTAGGTTAGGGCTTGATTTATCTCACATCTTTTTCCTGTTCTCTAAGCTGCTTCCGTTTCAGATCTTAGATTTCTACACTTCATAATTTTTCTTGATATACCCTTGTAGGTATCTAGCAATCTCCATGGTGAGCTGGAGTTTCAAAAACTATGATTCCCAAAGCTGCAGAGACTAGACCTTTTCTATTATTGGCAGATTGCTAAGCATGATATTCTGGTTTGTGAGAAATGGATTTTTTTTATTATGAATAAGTGCAGATATATATGTATCAGTTAATAAAAATAGGCGCATATAGTGGCTATTACTCTAATTTAGTAACTTCTTCTCCATAGAAGATGATTACCTACCCATAATCTTGTGCATGTTGCTACTTTCTTCTCTAAAAATCTGTATTAAATGTATTTTAAGTCATTGTTTGTATATTTCCCAAATTCAGATGCTATTAATGTTTGACAGTTTATCTGGAAAAAGGTCTAGGGGATGCTTAAAAATAAATTTGGGATCATATACAATCTCCATTGCTACCTTGATCTAAATTGATCAATTAAATTATATAAATCAGAGTACGAGGATTGGATTTGCCCTAAGGCTAACCATTGTTAACATTCACATATAACGATGATGAAGAGAAACTCACTGTATAAAATCAAGCATGGATGGATATGTTTTATTTATTTATTTATTACAGCTTCTTTGCTACTTTTATCCAAAAAGAGTGGTTTACATACTTTATCATATATGTATATATATACATGTGTGTGTATAAAAAAACCCTGAAATGGTGCAATAATGTGAAGAAAGCTTTGATGATTGCAATACCTAACTTGCATATTTGCAACTCTTCTATATTAATATTTCTAGGGTTGCCAGATTGCAAAGCAAAACCTTTAAAGAAATGTAAGACCCTCCATTCTGGCGATGGTAACCACTATACAGCAACCTTTTCTTTGCCCTCCAGAAGACAAACATCTAGGAAATGGCATGAAGACCTTGGGCAGTCATCTGCCACATTAAAAAAAAAACTCACATAGCTTGGCAGTCTGCAGTGCCTCCTTGCCAATTCTGACTTCTGGGCACCTACAACCTGAGAAGTCTCAACGATCAGGTTCTGACAGTCCCATAAGCTCTAGTGCATCTACAGTACAATAGATCATCTCTGGCTTAGTCATTGCCCTAGTCATGAGTCCAGTCCAAAATCTATCTCCACAGGTTCTATGATTCCTAATTGCAGTGTCAAGACCCATCTCCTGTGGGTCTTGCAATTTCATTCCTGACAGCCAAGGCTTCAGGCCCTTCCATGGCACTTTAAGGTAGTTGTCAGTGCTATTCCAGGCTCCCAGCCCTCTTTCTTCAATAACCAGAGAGCTAACTAATTTCACAACACTTGCAGGGCATAAAAAAACAAAGCCAATACTTGTCGTCCCCTCATTTATAACCAATATTTTGGGATGCCATTTTTCACAAGACCCAATGCATTATATTAGAAAATGATCATCAAAAATAGCTAACATCTAATACAGGAAGTACATAAATATATTGATTCTTTAAATATATTACACAAAAAGATTTAAGTAGAAGATGGTTTAGACATGCTTATTCTTGAAGTGGAAAGACAAAATGAAGCTCAAGTTTGAAAATTCCCCTAACTTTTCAAGTTACATTATTTTTTTTTCTCCATGCAGAAATTGACTTAATGCAGGAAAACATCAATTTTTGAACCTCTTGAAATGGGAGATTGCTTTATTTATACTATTAAATTTATTTCATTTACTTTAATATGAATACTCCTGTTCATATTAAATGAAATTATGTTTATTAGAATTGTGAACAAAAATACCCATACTTTTCTAGGTAAAATGTATACAAAGTTATCTTTCAGTTAAATATTAATATGGGGAAATAATACAGCTTTTTCAGATAAGGGATTATTTATGTTAGAGACGATGACCATAAAAATGCATTTTATTGATAGGTGGTATGGAAAGCACCACATTTTTATAACTAGGTCAGCTGTCCATTAATTTGTACTCTTTGTTGCTGAGTGATATTAATCTAGATAGGATTACATAGTTTTAATCCTTAGTAATGCTTTGTAATTCATCTTAGCGGAAATCAGATCTATTGCTTACTGTTTTATACTGTTGTATCATAAAAGCTGGTAATATTCAATCTGATAATTATGCCTTTTTGAATTATTTTTATTTGTACTGCTATTGAATTTTCCTTTTGCAGAAATCCTACATTCTTGGCAGCATTTTTGGCAACAGATTAACTAAATGTGTGAGTTAGTCTGCATATGCAAATTACACTTGCAATTATTTCTCTGTAGCAGTCACAGCAGACGTAGGTGACAATACAACTGCCTTCAAGTTTTTGCCAAAATGTAAATCTACCCTGTTTCATTTGGTGAGGGAGGGCATATGTGTTTAGGAATTCTAGCCAGAAGATGCTAAAACCATAATATTAGACTAGTAATGGGAAATGGAACACTATTGGCTACGTGGATTACAACTCTTCTGATTTTTTTTTTAAAAATGAAGGCAGCAATCATTTATTGTTTAGTTATTATTACTTATTTCTTTACTAGAACTATTTCTGGACTGGAAATTTGAAAAAAGGATACAATATTATACCTAGATTCTGTATTAATTTGGTGGTACCTTATGAAGTTAAAATGGTTATACTGGGTGGTTACTTTGCATAAAGTCCTCTGATTGAACCAGAGAGAATGCTGTGAAGAGCAAGGACAGGCAGTCTTTGTGATGCCAAGGGTCACAGCGATCAGAGATTGGGATTAGGATAAATTTGTGTGCATCCACTTCCATATCACAGATTAACATGCACACATTTGTACACATAGCAGCGTGTCTTTCACACAATTCACTGATGTATACATACATCCTATATGAAGCATATACTCTGTTTCCTTAAACATTCTCCCTTTTTTTCTCTGTAATCTTAAATGGGCTTACAAGGGAGGGAGAAACACTGAATCAGTAGTTTACTAGCAATTAACCAGTTTTCCATCCCAAAATAGATAATAGTCATTTGAGAAGAAAGAATGCTATTCCTCTCGTCCATCCAATCAAGCAACAGAGAGAAGTACAAAGAATGAAGATATATTGTAAACATACATTTTATAAATATGCAATTTTCAATTGTTCAATAACAAGGTTGAGCAATAGAAATATTCTGATTTAGTAATTTACTAGACCAGAGAATCAATATCCATCATCCTAAAAATATTACTAACAATTAGAAAAGAAGACTGGCTTAAACTGGACCTTTCAATATCTAAAACTTTATTCCGTGACAGTTTCTGAATAATCCTATTTCTGCTTATAACTTATATTTCTTTTAAAAAACAAACTTAAAATTTGAACCAGGATAGTAATCTTCAAACTTCATTTGAATGCTATTAAGGAAACATATTTTGTAGAAGTAATGAGTAACTTTTCAGTTTAACTAAGGTTTTTGCACTCCAGCATTATTGTCATTTCTGTTCAGAACAAAACTTTTAATATTGCATAATGAGGACTTGGGCGTGATACATTTTGATATCCATATGCAAGCTCTTTTAGAAGTGTCAGCTTGCTGTCGAATTCTTGGGCATGTACTCTAATTTCCCATGCTATCCAGCTGCATTTGAGTTTGAATGACATACTTAAGAAAAGTAGTACAGGGTGCTTAATGTCAACTGAGGTGGAAGCATTGGCAAGTTTGGTTTTGCTTGCAGCCATAAAATCTTGTTTTTCAAAGCTGATGGAAATTCAAGGAAGAATGTTTGTGAGTCTCTCCGGGCTGTGGTTTATGCCTGCATTATCATTCTTATGCCCCTGGCATGCTTTAAGGGACAGTAGCTTGAATCCCACAGGAGTGCAAACATTTTAAATGGCCAAAAGACATGTCAAGAAATATATATTTTCTGTTTCATAATGGAATAATTTGTCCAGGTTCAGAACACAGATAGAGAAGTGAGTAGAGTTTTATATTATACATATATATTCACAAATACATACAAGATTGATAGCAATTAAATCATTACCTTTAAAAAGATTGATACACATTTCATATTTTAGAAAAATGAACAAAATATAGAGTTTCACCTAGGAAATTCAATTATTAATGTATTTCCTACTTTTAAATAATCTCCTTTGCCATTCTCTTTTGTAAAACCCCTGGCTAGACTAATCTGCTTTAAAACATTGCATACTCAATTGGGATGGGTAAATCTATTCTGTCCTGAAACATTCTCCCATGTAGACATGAAGGTTAAAGTTTTGTTCTGAACGCAATGTAGAGTTAGTTAGATTCCATTAATTTGGAATAACTTAACTTTTAGAATCTCTATTGTCATTGAAAAGGCATGTCATAGCCAATTTAGATGCTTTGTAGATTGAACTTCAGGAGAAGAAGTAGCAAAGTGAGAACTGACATGTGATGGAATGAAGAGCCAGTGAGTAAATCAGCTTTTTGTAATTCCTCTCTGGACAAGGGGAGGATTTTAGATTGCCCACAAGTGATCCAGAAGTTGCTCCTTGTGAAGAGACTACAAGAGACAGTCTCTGGTATTTTAGAACTTTGATAGGTAAGAGATGGGATCTTCACTCATTTAGAGCTTTGAGCTTTATGGATATTGGATTTGCATATTTTTCTAATCACTTTTGGAAGTTGGTTATTAATTGCTTTTCAGCTATTAGTAACTTGGATCAATATGTTTTATAGCACTAGCTAAGTTTCCTTCACTTTCCTTAGTGAAAGAAGTCTTAAGTAGAAGTTTAAGGATTAAACAAAAATATTTTTGAATAAACAGCAAAAGAGTTATTAGAATGTTATTTTGGAAAGTTACAAATGGTTTAAAGGTACATGGATCTGAAATAAGATTTTGAAATTAATTATAAGAATCCTTTCTGTGACAAAAGTTGTTTTTATTTTTTTGTTTTTTAAACATGATAGGATGAGACTTTGAAGATTGACATAGAGGCAACCAAGAATGTAAATATTAACATTAAATGATAAAGAACACTTAAATTTGACTTATGAAACATGAATATAGAATAAAGCAAAATATTTTAACATTGGATGTATTATATTTGTGAACAATGGATTCAGAAGTCAATTGTAAGAATGTCTGCCATCATTAAACATAGATAAACTGTTTAAAAGCTATGGAAGAGGTACATGTTTCACTGGACAAGATAAGATTGAGTTGAAAATGGATTTAAAATGACAGGCTACAACAATAATATGGAAAAAGATGCTACATTAGGCATATAAAACAAACTGTTGATATTTTAATAATAAATATATATATATAAATAGCAAACTAAGAGAGTGACCTGGATTATTTTCTTATATTGGATTTATAAAAAAAAGCTTGTTAAAGGTTTGAAGATTTTTTTTAAAAAAAGGCTTGCTTAAGTTAAAGTTGGATCAGAAATTTTGTATTGGGATCAAACTTTCCTTGGAAAGTTCCTATTTTTGTAAATCAAATTTGCACAATATTTTATTTTTAAAGATTGTCTTCGTTTTATTATTAAGATTCATCCATTTGTTTAATGCTTACTCAATAAATAATGTTGCAAGCTTATTTATTTATTCTATTTTACATCAAGGGTCGAATTCAAAAATTTTCCCTACTGGCTCTGTGGGCATGGCTTGGTATACTTGTATAATAGTAATAGCAACCAGGGGTGATTTTTTACTGATTCAAATAGTCCCTACCACCTCTCCTGAGGTGGGCCGAGGTGGTGGAATTTCATCCCTGCTTTACATCCATCCTACCTTATCCAGAGTTAGGATATATTTGCCAGCTACTAAAGGCTGTGAATATTAATATTAAAAAATGCATATCCTTGATAATAACAATCAACCACATGAAGGAAATTGAGAAGAGAAAGAGAAAGGCATGGATAAGAAATATAGAAAGTAAATCAGAATTTTAATTTTTAAATCTTTATTTGTTCAATTTATATAATCATCTGTCTCATATTTATGACTTTGGGTGATGTATCATTAAAATATAAATGAATCCCCCCACCCAATAAATCATACAAACAACATTTCAAGCTGCCAGTAATAATATTTTCAAATATAGTTACATCTGGAAAATTAAGAGTTTTATTGATAACGGGCCCCAACAAAGAATGATACAGCGATTCTTCCAAACCGAATTCTTTATTGTTTCATATCTTTAGACAAAATTTTGCATTGACTCCTGAGGTGGTATTCAGCAGGTTCTGACCAGTTCTGGAGAACTGGTAGTGGAAATTTTGAGTAGTTCGGAGAACCGGCAAATACCACCTCTGACTGGCCCCACCCCCATCTATTCTCTGCCTCCTGAGTCCCAGCTGATTGGCTGGGTCTTCTTTTGTTGCCCTGCACAGGACAATGGAGCTGGAAAGCAGGTTAGTGGAATGGGGATTTTACAGTATCTTTCCCCTGTCACGGCCAAGCCATGCCTACCAAGCCATACCATGCCCACCAAGCCACGTCCACAGAACCAGTAGTAAAAAATTTTGAATCCCACACTGATTGACTCTACCATTTGCATTTACAATATGTATATCTTGCATCTGTAAACTATTAGGGAGGGGCTGTCTTCCCCCAATTTCTCTCACACATAGTATCTGTGTTGAGTTGCTGCTTACTCCTCTGGAATATACCCCCTCCCTCCCACTCCTCGTTACATTCCATCATATTTGATGAAGGCAAATATGAACACAAGTCAAAAGTGCTGGGAAAATTACATTTACAAGGATTACTGTCAATGACCCTAGAGGTAGTCCTCAACTTACAGCCATTCATTTAGTGACCATTAAAAGTTATGACATTGCTGAGAAAAGTGAGTTATGATTTATCCCAGCACTTATGCCCATTGCAGCACCCCCAAAGTCGCAGGATCCCAATCTAGATATTGTGATGAAGTTGATATGGAAGGTTGCAAGTAGCAATCATGATTTTTTTGCTTAGTAACCATACCGCATAATGATGAATTTTCAGGTACCATTCAGAGGTGGTATTCTGACCAGTTCTGAAGAACTGGCGGTGGAAATTTTGAGTAGTTCGGAAAACCGGCAAATACCACCTCTGACTGGAGATTTTACAGTATCCTTCCCCTGCCATGCCCACCAAGCCACGCCCACAGAACCAGTAGTAAAAAATTTTGAACCATTGTAGTAATACGTTTAGGACTACCTGTATAGTGTTAGAATTGGAAAGTGGGGAGAAGGTGATAAGGTTTATACATAAATGTGTGGATGAGAGGAACAATTTGCATTAAATTAATTTGAATTGAAGTATGAACCAGATTTTTTCTTTTGTAATTGGAAGTAAGCAAGCTGTTGAAATATGTACAGTGAGACAAATATTGCAAAGTCCAGCAGCAGATTCACTAGAATTCTAATTTCTTAAGAATTTTCTAATTTGTTTAATATTGAAAGTCACAGTCGTGAGGTTTTTCCTTAACGACTTGTGCAATCCTCTTTTAATGACAGCATGTACGACTGATGGAATTGCCTAATGGAATTGCCATCAGTAAGTGGCCTGATTTTAATATAGTTGTGTAGAAAATTAATATTTCAGCCTTAGCTGAGCTTTCTAAAAAGTCTCAGAGTTCTGCTGACAGCAACATATGCAGTTACTTTCTTCTGTTGATGACTGAACCTCTGCCTAATTTGAACCCAGCAGTGGAGGGCGCTCGGGGTGCCAAGGAAATAGGAATTTTTTGAAATAGAAAGATGTCAATGGCATAACACAGATGGTACTGATCTTTTGGTGTTTTCAATATTTGGTGTAGGGGAAAACCTTTATTCAGTGACAAGCTGAAAATAAAGTGTAATATGCATATTTCTTAGCACTCTTAGACATTCAAAACAGATACTGCATATACAACAGTTTTCTCAAATTGAGCAAACATGCAATTTGCTTCCCACATTTAAATACTTTTGAGAATTTTGCAAATATGTTATTTACTCATAGTGGCATGGCCATTGAATATATTCATTCTGGTATGATTTTTTTTTCTCATGCCATTCAATTTCTTTGCCCTTTCAGACATACAAGATGTTTTGAATGTCTCCCAAACATCTGAACCAAATAATAAAAAACAGATGGGGACTTCTCAGAAAGTCAATGAGACTATATTCTTATATCACTGTTGACAGTATTCCTCTCATTTCTGTCTCTAATATGACAATACAACTACTGCTACAGTTTTCAAAATATATTCAAAATATATAAGCATAGAATCTGTTCATTGAAAGCTGTTGTTATGCAGTAGTAAGAGAATCCTCATTCATCTACAGCAGTATTAAGAACTAAAAAATATTTTGTAACAGTATTGTGACAGAGTTCCCACATTGGCTTAGTAAATGCTGGATATGGGAATCAATAACATGGTTTCTTCTGAGATTAATGTCACTTTTCAGATAAAACAGGCTGTCTGATAGTGATTGTGATTGGATTTATATGTTTGTATATAAGTAAATATACAAGTATATTGTATATAAGCTTTACTTTTGCAATGCAGATAAGAGGGCATATTGTACAAGGGTAGCTAGAGGATTCACTTTATGATAGGAAGACCTGTGCAGTTATGTAGCTAAGGAACAGTAAAATATTAGGATGATTGTGAAGACAATTTATCTCAAACTTCTTAGCAGCATTTAATGATGTAGCTTAACAGTGTTGCATTTTTCTTGATCCACTTATTAGTTTCAGCTTAGGGAGAATTGAAGAAATGCTAATACCATATCACATTATTCAAAATTACACAGTCAGGTAAGTAAACTATTTTCTTTCTGAACCTGATGTATACTACATTTTTCCTAAAATAAATTGGATTGGTAAATGCAAATTTCCAATTGATTTGCCTGCCAATTTGTTTCTGATCCATTCTCTAAGGATTTCTAATATTATCATTCAGATATTATTTTTTTAAAATTCACAAAATTTATCAGTTTGTGGTTAGAACACCAGGCTAGAAACCAGGAAACTGAGTTTTAGTCCCCTCTTTGGACTAGTCACTTTCTCTCAGCCCAACCTAACTCTAGGTTAGTGTTGTGGAGAAATTCGGAGGAAGGAGTACTGTATTATGTATGGTTGTTGCCTTGAGTTGCTTCTAGTAATTTAACCCACAAATGAAATATTTTTCATGGTATTTTGGAAAAATCTGTGGATGAAGTTGTTAGGTTTCTTTAAGAACCTGAACTATATTGGTTTACCATATATGGTTGCAAGGCATAATGACTCAGCACTTTACTAAAGCCACGATACTGATTGGCTACTGAAAAGCCCACTATGTGGGCTTTATAGTATAGCAAGAAGCCAGAGAGCACATAGTGGGCTTTTACTTTGGCTTCTAGTTGGGCTGCTACTTGGCTACTGCTGCTTCTACTCGGCAAGTATCTTCATCACTCTAACTATATCTCTCATTGCTGCATGGATGTATTGAAGATGCTGTATTGCTGTTATGCCTACTGACAATGATGGTTAGTATACTCTGTTGGCTGATGAACTGTGAACTGTGTATGAATATTGAACTGAATCTTGGACTGTGCTTATACTCCTGTATATAAAACCCTTTACCCTTCAACCTATGTGCTTGTGTGACTCTATACTCACTGCTACAATTTTGCATACTACTTCCGTTTGCTGCATACTTCTTGAAGACAAAGAAAACTCTGCTAATACTTATCAGAAGTTATGTACAACATATGAGTCCTAAAAAATCTGAGAGAAAAACCTACTCTATGCACTCATGGATAAGGCCATCCTTGGAGAAGCTGCACCCAATTTTTTGGCATCTAAAATTCTTTGCTTATCTGCAAGCCCAGTACATATTTACCACAATATGACAGCTGTAATTTTTTTCACTTCAATTTTATCTGAACGTATGTTGTTGTATGACTAAAATAAAGCAACTTGACATTAGCTGATAAAGAAAAAAGCGCCAATCAAGCATTGACTGCCTTACCAGAAACCAGCTTGTTCCTTCACAAAGATGTTATCATGTACCAAATCTTTTTTTAATGAAGTCTATTCTTTTCTATGAAGTCTCTTATTGGACTCAGAAATTTGTTGTGGCAGAATTATCTAGTTCTACCTATTCTTTTTTTGTATACTAGGATTAATAATGGATCTTTTCCAATCTTCAGGGATGAAAAATGAATAATATCTCTCTATATCACGGGTATCAAACTCGGTGTATCTTTTCCCCCTTCGCGAAGCTGGGGTGGGCATGGCCTGTGCATAATGCACCTGGCCCGTGGGCCACCAGTTTGACAACCCTGCTCTATATGGTGCCTGGACTGGGTCCATCATCCCACATTTGCCTTTAGCATTTTTGCCAAGAATGTCCTGAAGCTAGGACCAATTTGATGTTTTAAGAGAACACAGAGTTACAAATTCACATGAAATTTCTTTAAATTGAAAAAAGTTGCTTGTCCAATTTTCGCATTTTGTAATCTATAAACAAAGCCCTGGAATTTTAAACCATGTATAATACATAGAAAATGAATACACAATGTTAATTACTAATACTAATTACTAATTAATTAGTATTAACAATATTAATTACTAATTAATTACTTAGTTAGTTGCAAGCCTGACACCATGTTTGTAAACCCAGGACAATACCATGTTTCCACTATAAAAGAGTGCTTATTTTAAAAAATTATACGACATGTTCAGCAAATCACTAGTTCTTCATATATAGAAAAATTATAAATTGGGGATACAGAATTCAAAATCATATTCATCTTTGCCCCAAACCATATTAATCATTTTTTTAGAGCAAAGCAGTAGGGGTAAACATTAGTAATATGGTTTGGGTTTCCTCATACCATTCCAATACAATAACATTGACAGCATATCCTTTTTATACTGTGAAGTATCTAATAAATAAGAAAAAAATATTCTCATCTTAAGATCATAAAAATATATTTAATCTTTTTTCAGAATCTTAACCACCGATTTGTTAATATCATATATTCAAGAATCCAAAAATCTCCAAATATTTCACATAGGTTTCACATAGGTTGCTCAATGTATTATTTTTTGTGGTACTTTCTTACTACTTCTAAAAAATTCCAGATCAACCTAGTGTAGAGAAAGGATACATGAAATAAAAATGTAAAAGGAACACTAAGATAGGGGGCATTCTGGAAGTGACCTTTTTTTAAATAAAACTTGAAAATATTTAATTTCTAATTCATATCTCTTACATATTTTCTCTTTTTTCCTTACTTTCACTCTGTGTAGACTAACACCACCACGAACATAGTTGCTGGGGAAAAACTGTTGGCAACCCTCACTATAGGATATTGGCTGCATATTCTGTTTCATGTGCCAAAATAAAATGAAAGAATTATGAGGCACCATGATTTCTGTGGGTGGTATCAAGAGCAACATCTTTTGCTTCAGTGTGATTGCCCAATGGATTTCCATAAACAGAAGCATAGTTCTGAATGTTGGAAAGAAATTAGAATTATACTAGCGAACTTGCTGCTAAAATTTGCAATATTTGTCTTAGAAATATTGTAGAACTAATGTACATAAAATAGAGAAGAAGTAATAGAGGGAGTTGAAACTTCAGGAACCTTGGGTGAGAGTAACCATGTCATACTAGAATTCAACATAATGCAAACACAAGCAATATAACATAATGATAGTAGAGTCTTAAAAGATCTGATTTTAACAAACTCAAAGAGAATTTGAGAAAGATTCCTTGGATGAAAATACTAAAGAAGAAAACAACTCGAGAAGCTTGGGAAACTCTGAAAAATATGATCATAAAAGCCCAGGTCAGCACAATACCACTGAAAAATAAAAATAAGAAATCCAAGAAACCAGCATGGCTGCACAAATATCTTTCTGATAAATTGAAAGATAAAAAGGACAAGTACAAAAAATGGAAAGAGGGACACACAACTAAGGCAGAATATTTATTTATTTATTAAATTTTTATACCGCCCTCTCTCCCAAAAAGGGACTCGGGGCGGTGTACAGCCTACTAAAAATGAACAATATGTACAATTAAAAACAAATTAAACAAATTAATCCGGCCGAAATCCCATTAAATACAAAATATTACTAATAAATTTAAAATTTAAGGATTATATTAAAATTTTTAAAATTTAAAACCTAGTTAATTTAAAACCCCCAAAAAACCGTTTACTGCGCCAGGCCAGCCTGTTGGAAGAACAGGGTCTTTACTGCGCGCCGGAAGGTCTGGATGTCGGTAATGGCCCGTATCTCCGGGGGCAGATCATTCCACAGGGAGGGGGCCCCCACAGAGAAGGCCCGCACCCTCGGGGTCACCAACCGGCAACGATCAGGTGGCGGAACCCCGAGGAGGGCAACCCTGTGGGAGCGCACTGGGCGGCGGGAGGCATATCAGCAGATAAAGACTAAGTCAGGAAAGTAAGGTCCAGAATGAACAAAGACTTTCAACAAAAGTCAAAGATAACAAAAAAAGGTTTCTTCCAACATATAAATAACAAGAAAAAAATCAAGGAAACATTCAGTCCACTAAAGAGAGAAGATGGCAAGGAAGTAACAGGCAACAGAGAGAAAGCAGAGCTGTTTAACTCATTCTTTGCATCGGTCTTCATACAAAAATAAACTATAGCCCATCCTACCAAAAACATAACTATAAAAGATAGACTAGAAATAAAAGTAAAATAAGCAAAAAAATAGTAAGAGAACACCTGGCTGATCTTGATGACTACAAATCACTGGGACCTGACAGATTACATCTCAGAGTTCTAAAGGAGATGGCAGATGTAATCTCAGAACTACTGTACCACATCTTTCAAAAATCCTGGAGCACCAGAGAACTACCAGAGAACTGGAAAAGAGCTGATGTGGTTCCCATCTTCAAAAAAGGAAAAAAAAAAAAACAGACCCAGGAAACTACAGACCAATCAGCCTAATATCAATACCCGGGAAGATACTGGAAAAGATAATAAAAAACAGGTTTGCCAACATCGAGAAATGAGTAAAGTAATAACTAGCAGTCAACACGAGTTTGTTAAAAACAGATCATGTTAAACCAATCTTATTTCATTCTTCAACATAGTAATTAAATTAGTAGACTAGTAAAATACTGTGGACATAATATACTTAGACTTCAGTAAGGCATTTGACAAAGTAGACCACAACCTACTTCTTGGTAAGCTAGAAAAAAGTGGGATAGATAGCATCACCACCAGATGGATTTGTAACTGGCTGACAAACCGTACTTAATGAGTAGTCCTTAATGGCTCTATGTCTAGGTAGGAAGTTAGCATCCACCCCTCTCCTAGAAAAATTGAAAGAGCCTAGGAAATATTAAAAGGCAGAATATTTCTCCTAAAAAGAATAGTCACTCAAGAAGCAGAAACTCTACTCAAGAAGCAGAAACTCACCCCCACCTTTGTTAATGGGTGGGCCATTAAGGTCTGGGCCAGAATACTTTACATAAGAAGGAACTCCAGGGTGATGGGATTAAGGATGGCCCTCAGGAAATGATAGGATTACCCATCTCACCACATGGTCTGGGAAGATTGCATTAGCCAGCATTCAGGTAAAGCCATGTGGTCCAAACCAAGCCTACAAAGTTAAGACCTCCGCCCCTGGGAGTCTGACAACCAATTACAATACAAGCTCCAATTCAAATCCCAACAGAGAGTATAAAACCCAGGCACTCTCAGCACCTCAGCGCTTTTCCCTTTTTCTCTTTTTCCCCTTCTCTTCTCACCTTGAAGCATGTGATTATTCTTCTCTGGACCTGCAGGCCATGTGGCCCTGTAACCATTAAACCTTCCAAGCAGCTTCCATGTTTCCAGTATATTTTTCCCCACTTGGAACTGCACCCAGAAGGATATTTCTCTCAACATCTACATGGAGGGAAGTAAGCAGTGGGGTACCACAAGAGTCTGTCTTAGGCCCAGTACTCTTCAATATCTTTATAAACCACTTAGATGAGGGAATAGAAGGGGAACTTACCAAATTTGCAGATGATAGTAATCTGGCAGGAATAGCTAACACATTAAGATAGGCTCAAGATCCAGATGGATCTTGACAGACTTGAACACTGGGCCCTACCTAACAATATTCAATGTAGACAAAAGTAAAAGTTACACTTAGGCAAGAAAAACAAAAAGAACATGTATAGACTGGGTGAAACCAGGCTTAATAGCAGTAACTGTGGAAGGGATCTTGGAATCTTAGTGGACAACCAGCTAAATATTAGCCAGCAATGTGTGGCGGCAGTCAAAAAAGCCAAATTGAATTAACAGAAGGATACAATCAAGATCAAATCAGATACTAATACCACTCCATAAAGCCTTAGTAAGACCACACCTATAATATTGCATCCAGTTTTGGTCACCACACTATAAAAAAGTTGCAGAGAAATTGCAGAGAAGAGCAACCAGGATGATTAGAGGACTGGAGACTAAAACATATGAAGAATGGTTACAGGAACTGGGCATGGCTAGTCTAGTGAAGAATGAGGGGAGATGTGACAGCAGTGTTCCAAAATTTGAGGGACTGCCACAGAGAGGAAAGGGTTAAGTATTTTCCAAGGCACTGGAAGGCCAGAAAGGAATAATGGATGGAAACTAATCAATGAGAGATTCAACCTAGAAATAAGGAGAATTTTTTTGACAGTGAGAACAATCAACCAATGGAACAGCATGACTTTGGAAGTTGTGGGACCTTCGTCACTGGAGGCTTTCAACAAGAGATTGGACTGCCATTTGTCAGAAATGGTTTAGGGTCCCCAGTGGTGGGATTCAACTAATTTAACAATTGGTTCTCCCTAATGATTGGGTGGGAGTAGCTGGGTCATGTAATCGAGTGGGCATGGACAACTTGATTTCATGGCAAAGTGGGGCAGCGCAGGTGGATCGAAGCGCAGAACAATGGCCAGAGCCTTAGACTTATCTTTGTGCAGCAACAGCAACAGTGATTCTCCGACGCCTCATCTCTTGCTGGGTCTCTCTGCCCAACAGTCAGTGTTTTTTAAAAATATTTTTGCAGCAGGAAATGGTGGTCAGCTACTTCCGGCCTTCGTTGGTGCAGCTGGGTACGACTCCACCCCGAGATACTGGCCTGTCGCCTCTTTGGAGGTGAATGACCACCTCTTTGCTGGCACGAATAGCCTGCCGCTACCTCTTTGCCGGAATGAACAGCCTGCAACTCTTTGCCAGCATGAACAGCCTGCCGCTGCCTTTGCCAGTTCGAACGGCCTGCAGCTGCCGCCTCTTTGTAGGCGCAAATGGCCTGCCACTGCCACTGCTTTGCTGGTGCATATGGCCTGCCACTGCCACCTCTTTTCCAGCACGAATGGCCTACAGCCTCCACCTCTTTGCCAGCGCCAACAGCCTGCTACTGACTCTGCTGCTGCAAACCACCTGCTGCCATCGCCTTTTTGCCAGCGCGAATGGCCTGCCACCCTGCCAACTCTTTGTGAGCCTAAACCTCTGCTGTCACCTCTTTGATGGCCCAAACTTCCACTGCTTCTTTGCCAGCCCAAACTGCCTGTGATGGTTTGGGCTGCCAATGAGGTGGCAGCAGCAGGCTGTTCATACCAGCAAAGAGATGGTGGTGTAGCAGTATGGCAAAGAGATGGTGGCGGTTTGGGCCAGCAAAGAAGTGGCAGCAGTGGTTTGGGCCTGCAAAGAGGTGGTGGAGGTGGCAGACAATTCGTGCCAGCAAAGAGGCGTCGGCAGCAGGTGGTTTGCGGTGGCAAAGAAGCGGTGAGGCAGGCTGTTGGCGCTGGCAAAAAGGGGGAGGCTGCAAGCCATTTGTACTGATAAAGAGGTGGCAGCGGCAGGCCACATGCGCCAGCAAAGCAGTGGCAGCGGCAGGCCATTTGGGCTGACAAAGAGATGGCAACTGAGGCTGCTTGTGCCAGCAAAGATGCAGCAGCAGCAGACTGTTTGCGCTGGCAAAGAGGTGGCGGCTGCAGGCTGTTCATACTGGCAGAGGCGGCTGCGACAGACCATTCGAGCTGGCAAAGCGGCAGCGGCAGACTGTTCGTGCTGGCAAAGAGGCAGTGGCAGCAGATCGTTCACGCTGGCAAAAAGGCAAAAGAAGGCTTACCAGGCAGGCAGGGAGCTGGGCCACATGGGATGCAATGAAAAATGGTGAAGGAAGGCTCATCTGGAAGGGAGCTGGGCCACTTCAGAGGCCGGGGTGAAGCAGGCAATTTGCAATTACCAAATAATTTTTTATCTGATTATGATTGAATTCAAATTAGATTAAATTTAAATCCTTCCTCTCATCGACACACTTATATGTAAGAATTGCCAACTTCTACCCACTTTTCAGTCATATCAATATATCGTTGGTCCTCAATTTATGACTAAAATTGAAAGTGAAAAATTCTTCATTAAGCGGTTTGATCATTAACCAAGAAACAATATGACTGTGATTTGTGACCTTCTCTGCTGTCTTCCTGATTTGACTTTACTTCTGGGAAACCAGCAGGAAGGTCACAAATTAGGATAACATGACCATGACTTGCTGTGTTATTGTAATCACATGTCTAGTGCTGCGTGCCCAGATTGCCACCATTTGAATGTGGGAACCCTGTGATATTCGGAACATGAAGACACAGTCATGAGTAACATACATTCAGAAACATAGTAATTTTGAATAATTGTTGAATGAATGGTTGTACTCTAAGGACAATCTGTAGTTGACATGGTAGACTAATGAAATATCAACACCACACTCCAAACTTTGGAAAAACCTTAAACACACATAACAAAACCAGCTATAACCAGGAAAGCACACATTATTGTAAAATCTAGATCCAGACTATTGGGGGCAATATATTGACTCTGTAAACCATTTAGCCTTAGAGAGTCCTGTAAAGCACTGTGGAGTGGTATATAGGTCTAAGTGCTATTGCTATTAACCCACATGCGTTTCTGCTGGGACTAATATGTACCTAATATGCACAATCTACCCTTAGAACTTGAATTTTACCAAATGCAAGTTGAGAAGGAAAGAAAATACAGACAGCTCATACTTCAGGATCTATGCATTTCTTTGCTCACTTGTGTCAGAAATAGCTTATGTAGTATTCCTTTCACATGATTAGATGTTTATGGATTATAGAGATATATTATAGATGTTAATAAGGATCTGAGAATATACATCACCATATTTCACAGGCATTCTGTGTCTATGTCCAACGGTGTGTATGTGTGTGCATGGGTTTAGCGGTATCGCTTTCACTTCAAAAGTTTTCAAAATGTAGTTAATCAGATGTAACTATCTACATGATCCATAGTTGATTAATTAGTGCTATTATTATTACTATTATAACTGATACTAATGTAATGAATATTGATGTAAATACTTTTATTTCCTATAATAATTTGTACCCAGACAATACTGTTCAATTGAAATTTTTTATGTTATAAAATAAAAACATATGTAAAAATGTGTTTGAAACCTATAGTTAATCTGATGTAACTATGTGCATGATCCATAGCTGATTAAAAGAGAAAAAATGGTATTTCTCTGAAAGATTTTGTAACATTCATGCAATTTAGCATAACCTGAATTCATTCCAGTTCCATTTAAATTCTTAAGTTCTTTTTAAAAACAGGAAATTTTTAGCTGGGAATAAAATGTGATATTACTACTGATAGGTGTTCAATTGACTGTGTTCAAGCAGTTTCATATCCTTATGCCAATGTTTCAATGAAAAATGAGAATATTTCCCCAAGATCAATACTTTATCTTCTCATGTCATTAAAATATCCCTCCCCCAGAAAGCATATTTTGTTGAAAATAGAGAAGTTTATTTGAATTGAAACAAGAAGTTCATAGAGGAAATGGTGAAAATGCCAATGCCTAATTAGCAAAATGATCCTTGAGTGTTATATTCAAACTTCCAAAATATTTATAAGACTATGCCTGTATGCATTGTTTGCTTAATTCATCTAAGAATAATTATAAATTACAATGTGCTTTCTAAAAATATTTTGGGGGGGATGACCTAGACTGGGCATTTATTGTGCCACTGCCTCTCAACAAAGGGGATATTATCTGCAACTATACTTCACTTGGCTTTCTACTTGTAAATTTCCTATGTTTTCCTATTGCTTCTTCTACTTCCTTTTATACAGTACCTTTCTTTCATTATAAAACATTTGTGCTTTTGTTATAGGAAGAGTTGAACATTCAGTAGAAGCTGATAGCTCTGAAATTGCTTTGTGGATTTCTTACAATGATTAAAAAAAAGAGAAAATAATAACAAAAATGGACTAAACACTGAAGAAAGTTGTTCTAATTACTGCTGACAACTTAAAAGGCAAAAGTTGAAGAGGAACCTCTATAGAAAACTGCTGAAAGTGTGAATTAGAATGATCCAGGATAATAATTAAATCTATTTCTGTGTAGAAAATGGTCTATTCATTGCTAATAGGCTTCGTATAGGCCAGACTCACCTGTCTCAGGTCTCCCAGTCTTCCCCACCCCGTGAGGTATCTCAGATTCTGCTTTCCACCTCTTGGAGTCCTCACTGGTCTTGGGCCTGCTTCCCACTTGGCTACTCAAGGACTTGCAGAAGGCCTCTCCTCCGCCAGCTCGAGCCCAGTAGCACCCAACTTACCTTTTTGCCTTTTGCAGCTTCTGAGAAAGGTGGCCAACTGATGTGATATAAGTCAGCTTTCCTACGGAGGCAGCCTCATGCTAATCTGAAAGCAGGTGTTATTCTCATGTTCCTTTAAAAAGGACTCTTTTTTTAATCACAGTTGTAAGGGTGAATGAAGCTAGGGTGCTGAAGTGGTCCTAACTTTGAAACTAGGACACAAATAGCTTTTGGGGAGGGTATGTCGTAATTTTGAATGGTCACTAAGTAACTGGTCATAAGTCAAGGACTACCTTTAATCCAGTCAGAAACATATGTGTAAAGGAATTTTCAAACCAAAGGACAATTACACAATTACAGTCTAATTATAGCCCAAATATTATTTTTCAGGTACAATGGAAAATCCTTTAGTTGAAATTAGTGCCCTGTAAAGAGAAAGTAGTGGCAACTGAACATTCAAGCTCCAGAATGAACATGAGCTTGCAGTTAATATTATGGAAATTGCAAAAAAAAAAAAAAATCAAAAAGGACTTTTGTTTTATACATTACTCCAATACTTTTGATTGTATTGACCATTCAAAACTTAGGAAATCTCTGAAAGCAATGGGCAAATTCCAATATTTGATTCTTTTGATAAGTGACTTCTGAAATAGCCAATAGCACATGAAGTGGAACAGTACTGGAAACAACAGGAATGCACCTGCATAATGCAGGGAGAGACAGAACAGCTTGGGCAGCTTTGTTTTCTATAGGACGACAGGAGTAGGCCAAGATTTGATGGAACATAAGATGAAGACATAAAAATGCAATATAATTTCTTCCAGTTTCACTCTTTTAGCAAACTTTTACCCATTGATAAGTATTACATGTAGGAAAATAATGCTAACTCATGGCCAAGAAGACAACAGCCTTCCTAATTTGCAGGTCGTTTAGCAAGTGAGAACATGAAATTTCTGTTGCTATCCATCTATTTACTTTATCAACACTGAAATCTTTGAAACATCAAGCTAGTGCTTTCAAAAAGTTCCATGTGAAATCAGAAAGATGACATCTCCTTACACTGTAGCGAGCCTACATCTTGTATTATAAAGGTCAATCCTTCATTTCAGAAACCTGACCTTCAGATTTATTTATTTTTTCTAGTTCTGCTCTTGAATTTTCCTTCATAAAGCAAATTTATCAACATAAACTATTATTATTATTATTTTCATCCTCACCAACCTCTTTCAGATTTGTTCCCTGTTCAGGTTTGTCTTTTATTTCCCTGCCCCTAAGAAAATATGGTCTCTACCTGCACCTTACATGTAAGGCTTCTGAACTGACAAGCAAGAGAGATCGGCTGAGTACATAGTACCGAGCAGATCACTACAGAAACGGGGATTTCAATTCAACTCTAGGATTGCCAACTTTCTTTGCGGGTTGCGTCGTCTGCGGACGAGCGTCTTCAGTTTCAGTTCAATATTAAAAGTTTGTCCCCTTGGTTCTTTTTCTTTTCTGGAGTTAAATTGCTAAAAGTCCACAGGCCCCGGACCCGAATCTTCCTTTGCCTCCTTGAGGTGAATAAATTGGCAATCGTAGCTCCTCTCTTGGAGGAACCCTATGGCGAGGCTGCTGCTTTTCCTTCCCGCCCTTGGGCCAAGCGTCCGTCCGTCGCAGCAGCCCTGGCCAAGGCCCAGGGAAGAGGTTACTCCAGCCCCCGTAGAGCTTCCTGCTTTTCACAAGGTGCCGAAGAAGCCGCTTCTCTGCGGCAGGAACTGAGAGAGGTAGAAGAGAGGCTGGGAGGGAGGTGCTGCTTTTACGGCCGCCCGTCACGCCGGGCCGGGGAGGCGAAAGAGCGAGGCTCGGGCCACCCTCGGCGAAGACGCCTGGGAAGCCGCACGCGACCCCGACCTGCTCCCCTTGGGACGCGGGGGAAGAAGAGTAAGCGAGACAAGAGCCGGCGCGTCCCTTCCCTCACGTCCTCCTTTCCCGCCCAGGCCGGACTGGCGCCTGCCTTCAGGGGGTGCCGCCGCCTCCTGGGACCCTTCACCCCGAGATGCGACCATGGACTGCAGGATCAAGTAAGCGCGGGGAAGGGGGAATGTCAGTGGAAGCGGGGCGGCGGGGGAAAGCCGGCTGAAGGAGGAAAGGCGCTCGCCGGCCGCCGCGGTTTGAGCGAGGGGAGGCGTCAGGCTAGGCCTCAAAACCACCCCCAGCCCCACTTTTGCATGTGCGCGGCTGCTCAGGAGCAGGCCGGCCGGGGACGGCAGCTGAGGTCAGCAGGAAAGAGGTGGAGGGGAGGAGAAGCGAACGGAGCCCCATCCCCGCTTCTGGCGCGCGTCTATCGGGGGCTGCAATCCCAAACCCGATCGGTGGGGAGAAATCCCTTGCCAAGCACTTGGGCTTGCTTTGGTGGGATCCTCCAGCTCTGGCTGGGCTTGCTTTGTCCTTGGCAAAAACTAGCTTATCGTCCAAAGCGAGTCTCCTCCCCCTCCTTCCCTTCGCAGCATGAAATCCGACTGTCCTTTTTTTGAATGGCCGACCGTATAATACCTGCATTCCTCTGTCTCAGGTCTGCCTTTGCTTGGCTCTGCCTCTGCTGAGCTTACCTTGTTGACCAGTGCTTGACACAATCGCATAGAGTCAGCAAGTGACAGTGCAGGTCTCCCTAGTAAAGCACGGACAGCCTATTTGTGCAGAATGAAGTCCAATAAGAAACACATCAGGCCAAGGCTGGTGTTTTCTGATCTGTTCGCAACCTACAGCCTAGGTGACCAACTACTTTATCCCCATTTTCTGGTGCACAGCCTCAGCCTAGTTATGAAATCACGGCCCACAGTGTGCACCCAGGTATCTTGAGATGTCATTCTCCCCTTTCTCCAATTGATAGGATTTGAAGAATAAACAGTGTAGTACTGTACAGTATGCCAGGTAACAATTTGATAGGAGCACCAAAATTCCCCTGCATTAACTGAGAAGATAGCATGTGTGGCAAGAGGGGGCAGGAGGATATTAAAGTTGGCAAGGAAATTCCCATGACTGAGAGTAATGTGAGCAGAATGATGCCACAGGATTAATGGACATAAATATTTTCTGTTTTTAATAATTTCCACAGTGGGTTGGAAAAATATACACATTTGAATATCTATGCCAATTCCAAGGACTTATTTTTAAAGTGAAAAATGAATGAACTTTCCCCTCATTTGGTGATTGCGATTAAAATCTTGACCTTGCAAGCCTTGCTAAATTTTGCATTCTGAACTAGTTTTAATAGTTTTGCAAACTGACAATAATCTGTTCCTGGTGAACCAGCTGGAATAGACATAAAAGCCCTTGCCCAACACATATTGAACTGGTTTGATACTTTATGGTGCAAAGAGACAAAATTTGAAAGGACTTTTTGTGGAAGCCTAGAAGCAGTTATACAGAAAACAAAAATATTGACCTATGAGATCTTTTATCTAGTTTCTAAAGAAGTTGTGGTTATAGTTGGAGAACTTGTTATCATAGAAGTTTTCTTTTCAGTCATTGTGGGTTCTTCTGGAGTTAGCAGACTTAACTACACAAACCATTGCAAGAGAGAGCTCAGTTGCAAATCCTATTATAGCTGCAATCTTGTATACAGTTGCTAAGGAATAAGTTAGCCTCACAGAAGGACTAATTTCTGATTGAGCAAGCATAGTATTTACATTGTGTAAAGAAGAATAACATCTTATTCAGAAATTGAAAATAGATTATTTTTAAGGGTAGACCTATGAATTTAATTTTGGTAAAGTGATAATAATTTCATGACTATTTTAATATATTGAATTTGTGTTCCATAACACATAACATAAGTTTATGGTTCCTTAAACAACTATGTAGTTTAACTTTCTTGAATGTAGCACATTCAGTTCCAGTTACTATTTAGTATCTGCTACTTCTGGCTTTCTGTTTATATATTTATTCATTCTTGTGATGAAATAGTTACCTAACCAAGCAGAGAGTGACTTCTTTATTAGAGTTTGGGGAGGGGATGCTTACATCAGCATGAAACACTAATATTTGCAAGCTCAAATAATTATTGAAGAGGAAGTTACAATTTGCTTATTGCTTCTCAGTTGTTCTGTCTTAAGATTATTCACTTCCATTCTAGCACTTTTTAGTATTTTGCAAATAAATTATTTGAGTTATTGGCTGGAAATTCTAGAAGTTTAATTCCAGTACAACTGGGAAACGTGATTCAGGGAAAATTAATATTAGCAAAATTCCATTAGAGTTGATTGTAAAACAAAAATCCAAGCTGGGCCATAAGAGAGTTTCTGTAATGTACAAGTGAGGGTAAATTTTCCTTAAGCCATAACGTGTCACTTAAAAATGGTGTGTACTGATTAAAAAGTCTTTATCAAATTCAGTTTATTTCATTTATATGTAACAATATCTTTGAGATTGTATTTTATATTCTATATGGTCAATAAGAAATAAATAAACATTAGAACTGCAACAGCAGTTGCTTTGAAAATCTATAGAGGACTATAATATGTATAGGAGTTGGGAGGGATAAATTGCCATAAATTGCACGACACTACATAGGACAAGATTGGAAGTGTTTCAAGAATCACAATGAAATTCCATGGTGAAAGGTAATCATTTGTCCATTCACTCACTGTAAAATGATAGAATCCTTCATGTTACAGTGCAGAATTTGAAGTAGATGTTGAAAGAAGAACTGGCTATTGTATAGGATATAATATTAATAGTTTACATACATATGTACTTTGAGTATTTATCCAGTGGACATTTATCATCTATTTTATACTGTTTATTTTAATCCCTAATGATATAAGCGGAAACAGTTATTTTCCTAAAGATGTAAAACAAATGTTATTTCTAACTTTCAGCAAGTTGTATCTTAACTCTTCACTTTCAGTGTCAATTCCCACTTCTGTTTATCCTGGCTGGATTCTCTTTGTCATTCTCAGTCTTTCAGTGCTGAGAATTTGTGTACTAGAGGTAGATTAACCATTACATAATCTAAAGAATTTCAACCATCAAGCTTAAATAATATTTGTTGAGCTTGCATTGTAATGCAATACTATATGTCTCAAGAATGGTTGGTAAATAATCATTGTATATTCTAAGAGACAAGTAATTATGAGTCAATACTATTATGCAGTTTAATGTTATAACAAACATAGCACTCCTGTGATTAGATTATTTAAATGTTTGTGACCAATTTATGACTAATCAGATATTTTGTTTTTACTTCCAGAGAAAATCCAGAGACTACCTTTGATTTGGTGATACAAGTAAAACGCCAGGCTTCTGAAAATGAAGGTAATGTATATGCCTTTATATTCTGTATATAAATTAGTTGTGCAAAATGTAACAAAATATATTTTAATGTAGCTAGACTATTATAGTTAGGAAATGTGCTTAATTGCTTTTTATTATGGTTATTTTTAGTAATAGAACAATATAATTATTGTAGCTTGCTACATTACATATGTTTTATATACTATTATTAGCTGTAGCAACAATAATATTTAATTAGAGACATACAGTTTGCTTTGAGTGTGTGCTTTAACCCTTTTTCAATTTGCACATTATAATGGATTCCGTAAGTTGTGTTTTAGCAGTACATATAATTATGATGCTTAAGAAGGAACCCTCTTTGGCTATGTACACATATGCATTTGTGCTGCTAGTTTAAATCATTTGGTTGCCACTACTGTTTTAATAGCAAGTAGATAATGGTCATGTTAGGAAGGAAAGATTCATGGATAGTAACAACATTATGCTTTATCAATTAGATATGATAATCCTGCTTAAATACAAACTAAAATAAATAAAAGCTTACTTGGGAAGACATCTTGAAAAAAATTATTTTTTCAAGATATCTTCCCAAGTAAGCTTTTGTATTGGTTTAATCTTTAATTTTTAAAGTTGGATTTGGAAAGAATACCCAGTTTAGATGCATTGTAGAGACTATGAATTAGCTAAATTCAAGTGTTTGTGATTTTTGCAGGTAGTCCCTGACTGATACCATTTGTTCAGTATCTGTACAGGATTATGATGGTGTTGAAAAAGAAAGTTATGACCCCTTCCCAAAGTTATGGATGCTGTAGCACCCTCAGTGTCATGTGGTCAAAATATAGGTGCTTAGTAGTCAACCTGCCCTTACAACCAGACATAGAGTTCCCTGACTCACCTACATGTACTCCCATCTTAGCCACCCCATCCGTGTGTGCAAAGTTTTCTCAACCTTGGCGGCTTTTGCCTGCTCCCTGCTCACTTCTCTCTCTCCCATTATATCTAGTCCACTTATTTTTGCATTGTTCTGTAGTTGCTGACAGGCGTGCAGAGCTGATGTGAGGCAGAGCTTTCTGTCATGGTTACCGTGCACCATTCTTTAAGTGGGTCTCATTCTCTCAATTGCACTATTTGGAGAAGGGGCCTTCCAAACCATGGCAAGAACAATTGTATCTGATAGCTTTCAAGCCTTCCTAACATGATCCTTCTGAAGACTAGACTGTTTCTGCTAACTCAGAATCTAGGCCGGGCATGCTTCATCTACAGTGGGAGCAAAAACATGATGATGGATGAGCTGGGATGGCAGAATACAGGTCAGCAGGGGTGTCAGAATGCAGGATGGTGAGGGTGATTAGAACTGGGATAGGGCTGCTTCCCACCATACAGGGCAAGGTTCAGGGCTTCCAAAAAAGTCAGAGATGGGGAGTTGGGAAATGGGGTGGGTAAGGGAAGTTGAAGGTCTTACTGAGGTGTGGGAAGCACCACTTGTTAAAAGCATAGTATTCCAAACATGTATCCTCTAGAAAAATACAAATAGGAAAATCTTTGCATGTGCAACTTTCCATATCAGTGCTTCCCATGGGAAATTCCAGGACAGTTTTTAAGACATTGGTAAAAAAAAAATGAAGTAAAAGCCAGGCAAACCATTTAAGAAAGGATTTTTTAAAATCTACCTCAGTAACAGAAAGGCTGGGGCATGCCCAGTTTGACAATATATTATCGAGTTAGGACATATGATTCCATTTATTATGAAAATTCTTCTAAACAGTGGTTCTAAATGGAAAGTATATTAGAGCCAAATAATTTTTATAAATCAAGGGCTTTTTTCACCCAAAATATTTTTCTACAACAAAATTGAAAATGTGTTTTTAAAACAATGCTTCAAATAGTTTCCACAGACTTTCTTCAAAAATACGAACATAATACGAACATAATACGAACTAGATCATTGCTTGGAAGTTGGTTCACATTGCCAGAAAGACATAAAGAGAACCTGGAAGGTTGTGAGGAATATCTTGAGAGACTAGAGGGAATAGTACAGAACATATTTATCAGCATGGTTTCTGGTAAATGTTTTTTGTGACAGGCTAAAATGATAGTCATTTTGTGATTGGTCAGCTTCTCTCCCTACGGCTATCATGTTGAGGGAATCTTTATGAAATATTTTCAAAATGCAAGTGGATCGACTGACCCTCTCACTTTGCCTGATAACTTAATTGGTCTTCTTTCATCAACATTAGACTGGAAACAAGTACCATAGGCACTCAGGAACACACATACTCTCAGGATCATACAACTCCTGATTATAATTTATTTTTAAAAAAAGATAATGAAAAGAATGAGATAAAACTGGTGACTGTTATGTATCAAATGGAAAATTTAAATCTAATGAAATTAAGGTTTAAATAGTTGTACCTTTTCATTTTGTTTATTTAGTGTAACAAGCTTGAAACTACTCTTTTGGATTGGAGGAACATGTTATTAGTGGACTAGTCTAGTTTCAGGTTTTGATCCTCTGATATTTTATGATTGGTGATTGAGCCATTAATGAAATTTTAGGCTGAGCAACACGGGAAATGACTCACAAAAAATAATTCTACTTATAGAGCTCTTATTGTCGTATAGGAAATAAGTTATATCTCTGTGTGGTAACTGTGGAATTGTACATTGTAAGGAAGGAACTAAGATAAATTATTCCAAAAGTAAGATTTTGGTATTTGCCAAAGACCCTAGATCTGATTCTTGGAAGTTAAATGAACAGTCAGTTAAAAATTGGGGGTAGGGTTCACTTCTCTGATGAGTGTAGGGCCCATTAGGCTGATATTAGGCAAAATGCCCCCAAATTGACAATAGCTCTGCAATCTTTCTATTATTCCAAAGGGGCAAGATTTATACTGACTATTTGTAGCAAATGTTTATGCACTACTCTTACTTGGTATTCACACCCATATAGCTCTTTTGCTCGATTAGGCAGAATTCTAATTTCTAAGGTTATTTTTCCAGGGGTGTGAAGTGTGCCTAATGTGGTCCTTTGTCATGCAACTAGTATGATTAGAATGAAAACCAGCATGTGGTTATGTATATTTTCATTCTGAGAGAAATAGCTTTTTTTTTTTAATGTTGTAGGCTTAGGTCTCTCAATCCTGGTTGATAAAAAGTAACTGGCCCAATATTATAAAGCGCGTATGTTTTATGTTTTCGTACTAACTAAATTCCTGGATCAGTTGAATATATTTTATATACTGTTGTTAGAGGACCAATATGATTGAGTCTCTTTGAACATGACCAAATTTTGTTTTATTGTTTATGAAACCCCTGTAATGAACGTTAGTGTTTATTTTGTAAGTCCAGTTTCTACTTTTTCAGTGGAATTTTGATCATTGACTGTAATAAAGGCCTGACTGATGAGTAATTGTGAGGAATTTGTCCTTTTGGCTCCATGAACCTCATTTAAAAATCTTATTAAGCATACAGACTGATGTTTCCTATTTTTTTGAAAGGTGCTAATGCTCTTTATTCCTGTGGCTGATTTTAGGCTCTTTTAGAATTTGATGTCTCTCGTTCCTTTTTAAAAATATTTCACTTATATTTATGAATCCAATATAACATGCACACATTCATCAGTTATCCAGCTTTAGCTTTAAATGGATTTTCATGCTAGGATAAGAGTTTGAATATATCATACTTAAAAATGTAACCCATTCATTGTCTGTGCCTGCACTCTTTTCTTCTTTATAAAAGAGATTTGTATTTTAAATGGGTGTTCTTTCTTTGTTTTTTGGTATCCCATCTGCTTGCTGTGCTTGATCTTGCTGTGAAGTAGAGGTTAGTGTGTGACATCATAGTCATAAATGTTGCTGAGAAATATCAGGAACAGAGAATATTGTCTTCTAAAAAGATAATACAACTTTAATGTTTTGCTGGGATTTTCATTATTCTTTAAAAATAATTTTAGTATAGAATTTTAAAAAACAGTTGCCTTGTTATCATGAATCTACTTATATTCTGATAGTAGACACTGAGAGGACCTTTGCATTAGTTAATGTGCATTAACAGTATTTTGCAGACTGTTTTTTGTTATGCGTAGTATTTAGCTATTCCTGTCCTTTATATTGCATATGATTAATTGATCTGTTACTTTGGAGTGCTAACCTCAAGAAGAAGGCTTTCAAGTTCGAAGAATATATTTTGGAAATCATTTTTAATTTCAGTATAACTTGAATGTAGATCATCCAGATTGTGCTTTAAAAAAATCTGAATTTAATCTAAGCCAAATCTTTTTTGTCAAGTTTCTATGCATATTTGTGGTGGTACCATGAGTGATCCCTCTTTCCCCCCCAGTAATTTCACCCATGCAACATTAATATCTCTATGTAGCCTTTTTGGCTTTGTGACTCTCTTAGTTTTTAATATATTATATAAAAGTGTGTGCATGTGTAAAAAATGTTTTAATTGTCTGTTATGTGTGCTACCAGTTATAGCTGATAGGCTTGGTAGAACATAGCTTCTGCTGGCTGGATATACAGATTTATACAGATTAACAGAGTTGGAAGGGACAGAGCTATTCTTATGAGGAGAGTCCCTCAGCATGAGAAGTTAAAGATCTCCAAATAAGCCACCATCAACTCATGGAGGAAAGGTGGGGATATAAAATTGACAAACAATTACTCATATGTGTTAGCGTCATTGGTGTTAGACTGCTTACAACTGTTTAATAAATACATGTTATTACCATACTTTTGATTGGTAAATTTTTCCTAAGGAATAATAAAGTGGTGCTATTTCTCAAAAGAGCATTTCTCAAAAATTCAGTGAATCTTCATGACCAATCATGTGAAGTAGAAAGGTTGGGTTATGCAAATAAGCAAAACCCATTTCTTTTACAAGCAATATTAACAATATTCAGTTTGACTGGATCACCTGAAAAAGTGGAGGCTGCATGACAAAATTTTTGGCTTGTATGCTTAGCTTTTTGAAGGCTATGTTTATACATTGAATTCCAAATATAGAAATGATAGGAGAAAATGGACACAATTAAGGATTTTTTTTGGTATATTCTTTTGTTAGTTTAAATTTAGACATATATCTTTGTACTACTATTGAACAAACAGGAAGCCTTATGTGATCATTTCAACCAAGCTTGCCTTAAATAGGCAAATTGTGGTGCACTTTTGTCGTAACTCTAATGTATTTTGAACCTTACGTAAACCACGGCTGATTTACAGGAGCTGACTTTTTGAAACTGTACAATGTGTAAAGGAAATTACCCCAACTTTTGGATTTATAATAAAAATATGATGTGTATATTGCCAAGTTTGGAGATCTTGATAATCTGCTTGTTAGTGACTAAGAGCTTGATGTTTCTGCATTTGCTGATTGATGCAGGATGGGGGAAAACTGCATTATATCTCTCCTAATAATTGGTTCATTATTTTGGTTCATTCTTAAGGCAGAACAAACACTTTTTTTAGGCCTGTAGATAAATTTATAAATGTGAGCTTAGTGTGAAAGCCTGTCTAATCACAAAAAAGAAGTAAGTTTTCAAAAACAAGGCAGAACTTGAGTTTACACCCTAAATGTAGAATAATATTTATTTGTATATTATGTGATCATCTTCATTTCCAAAAGTTGAACAAGTTTATCATTACAAAAACACACATTTTGTATCTTAAGTTCATCAACCAAACATACTGAATATGGACACTCTTTCTCAGCCATGATGACCAAACACACAATATTATTGAAGAAGTGTTTCCAGCTTTCTTTTTTTCTTTCTGGGATTCTTCCTTTTTCACTGACATTCCTCTTTGGCAATTAAATTCACTTTTATTATATTTAATTTTTAAGGCAGTTGATTGGGTAGAGGTAGAATGCAAAGCTGCCTGATATGAAATGACAACAGTTGTAGTAGCAGTAGGTGATAGTGTATTGTGAGATAATTTTATAACCATAGCACCTGGGAATTATTTTTCTACTTCCATCTTTCTCTGCTTACTTGCACTCATTTCTCATTAATGTTTCAATTATTTTAAAAGATCTTCCAATATCAAGTCAACTGCAAAAGCCCTTAACTTTTGCTTCTTTTTCAAATATTTATTCCTACAATCTCTTAAGTTTCTGTTCAATATTTCAAGACCCCCCCAAAAAACAAGAGAGGCGATAGCGACCTGCATTCATTGCTTGGTGGGATACTTGTTCAGTACAGTCACAGGTGGTGCTCTTAAGATGCTATTATCCTCCCATTTTTTTAACAATAGTATTCTTCCATTCAGAAGACCAATTGAAAACAGTCAGATGGAAAATAGCAGATGGTGACATGATTGTAATATGCTGGGATGACCATAAGTACAAGCACTCATCTAGTGCCATTGTAAGTTTGAAGAGTTACTGAACAAGCGGTTGTAAAAGGAGGATCACCTGTATTTGTATATGTATTGAATTATAGAATCAAGAATATATTTGGTGTAGAGAATTAATAAGTAAAAGTAATCTTTGACCTGCAACCTCAATTGAGTCCAGAATTATCATCATAAGTCATTGGCATCATTAAATGAGATGCATTGTGATTTCCTGGCTTAGTGATTACAATCCTGGATCTCCCTTTGTGATCTTAAAGTGGAGCACAAAGTGCCTCAGGGTTGGATAGGCCTGATGCAGGTCTGGGCCTGCATTGCAGCACCTCCCCAGCTTAAATGTGTCCTGCACCAGGCCTCCCAAGATGCCTGAGCCATCCCTTGCACATCTTCCTGCCACACTGGGTTTCGTATCCTTGGGCCTCATTCCCCCACATTTTGCCTTGCTCCACTTGCCTCTTCTGACAATCACCTTACCAAAACAGTGTCCAACTAATACAACAGGTGACCTTTTTGCAGGGGCCACCTGGCATCATTCTGGAGTCAGGTGCCAATTGCAAAGGATCACCAGTTTCCAAATTCTGAGAGAATTCTGAGAATGGCAGCTGCTTCCAGAATCATGTGAGGTAACCTCTGTAAAAGGCCTTTAAATTTATTTATTTATTTGTTTGTTTGTTTGTTTATTTATTTATTTTTGTCAGTTGCTTACAAGATAATAGGTATAAGTAAAAACATAGTTATGAATACATGGATACATATAAGAAAAATAAAAAAATAAAAGAAGCAATAGGACAGGGATGGTAGACACGTTGGTGTGCTTATGTATGCCCCCTACAGACCTCTTAGGAAAGGGGTGAGGT
This sequence comes from Bungarus multicinctus, assembly GCA_023653725.1. NCBI lineage: Eukaryota > Metazoa > Chordata > Lepidosauria > Squamata > Elapidae > Bungarus > Bungarus multicinctus. Next base: position 39,543,414 of record CM042842.1, on the reverse strand, counting down.
TAATAGTAGACAGTCTAAGGTTAAAGTTTTTGGGGTTTGGGGAAGAAACCACAGAGTCAAGTAGAGTATTCCAGACATTGACCACTCTATTTCCTGCAATCAAGTTTGGTGCGATGAACCTTGAGTTTGTATCTATTGTTTGCTCTTGTGTTGTTATGGTTGAAGTTGAAGTATTCATTGACAGGTAGGACATTGCAATGTATGATTTTATATACTATACTTAGATTGGACCGAAGACAGCGTACTTCTAGGTTTTCTAGGTCTAGAATTTCGAGTCTGGTGGCATAAGGTATTCTGCAATGAGTAGAGGAGTGGAGAACTCTTCTTGTGAAATATTTCTGAACTTTGTCAACTGTGTTAATATCAGATACGTAATGTGGGTTCCAGATTGATGAGCCTTGCAGCACATTGGCTGATTCTCTTTCCGAATCAGCCTTCCTAAACTAATTCATGCCATTATAGAAGCAGGCACTATTGAAGCAGCCACAATTCTTGAATCGCAAGAATTGAACCCGGCTCTCAAAACGGCACCAGCTTCTGGGATGTCATGAAGGGGCCTCTAAAAAACCATGTGGCGTATCGGCTGGTTTTAGCATTTAGCACTAGCTGATTGTAATGTTTATTTCTAGCAGTTTCCTCTTTGTTTTATCCACTTATTCTGTACCCATTTCTGCACCTTGTAAGAAAGTTTACCTCATATACTATATATCTTGACTATAAGAATACATTTATTTTATGTTTTACATGGTGGTGGGGAGAAGTAAGTTGATTTTAATTTTTAGAGATTGTCCTGTTAATGAAGCTATATGGTATTGTTGTGGCCTGTCGGCTGCAGCAGCCAAATCAGAGGAGGAGGTATGGGAGTCAGGGTCAGCATCAGGGCAACCAGGGGGCTCTGTGGGGGAAGAGGGAATGGAGCTGGCAGAGAGAGAGAGAGGCAGAGCCTGTGCCATCCATCAACCCTCAGATGAAGAGTCAACAGCCCCCATGTCTGGAGGTGGTTGATGAAGAAGAGGAAGAACAGCTGGGTCCAGTGCCTGACGTGTGGCTGCGCAGAAGGCAGAGAAGAGGAGAGCAGTGGAAAGCCGTGGGCCTATCCTGGGGAAGAAAAAGCCACCGCTGCTAGCGAGGCCACACCCTAGCTGGGGATAAAAGACAGGGCAGAGATGAATAGGTGTGGCAGACAACTATTCATCTTCCAGCCGGATGGACTTATTAGCCTGCAAGAGAAACTTTTTGCTGGGGCTGCCGGCATTCCTACCATGTTTCTCACAAAATAAGGCTGGGTCTTTTTTTTTTTTTGATCCCCGAAAAAACGGCTAGGCCATCTTTTCGGGGGTGACTTAATTTCTTCCCCCACCTAGACCGCCCATGCGCACTCACCTCTCCACGAGACCGCTTCTACTGGCCAATCGAAGTGGCTGGTGATTCTGCCTTCGGGGAGCTTCTATCGCCTGATATTCTATCGGTAGGTAGATTGGGGTATTCTAGCCTAGGCTACCTGCAGGGCGCTCCTAAAGGCAAGTTTTCTCCCCCCTGCCCCCGCCCTTCTCCCCATTTCCCTTCACCTTGTGTAGTTCTAGCGAATGATGTGAAAAATGGCGGGGAAACGCATGGTTTAAATAGACCTAAATTTTTAGGGCTGGGCTTAATTTCACCTCATGTCTAGAAATCATGCTGGGCCTTCCTATTGGTGGAGGCCATATTATTGGAGAAACAGGGTAATAAAAAAATATTTTGAGGTCACGCCAGAGACTTTGTCGTGTTTGGAGAGCTGGGTCAGAACAGGTATATGAGAAAGACCTTAGGAGACTGGGCAAAGAGATGTTGCCAAGCCAACAGTCAGATAAGAGACAGCAGAGCCCATAGCTAGAGGAAGATGAACAAGAGTCTCAGAAGTTATCCTCCCTAGGCTGTAAAGGAGATGGCGGAGAAAGGAGAATTTTATTTTCATTCTTGCAAGATTTTGTTAATGAACCTTCACACTAAAACATAATTCGTTTTGATTTCACAAGGCTGACAGAAACAGAAATATAAATGTTTACATTCTGAAACATTCTGAATTGGAGTAGGACATTTTCCAAAGTCTACTCATCTTATAATTTATACATGAATAAATTTCTATTATTTAGATAGTCCTTATTTAGTAACTGTCTTAGTGATCATTCATTAAGGTCACAGACTTCAACTTGTTATCTTGTGGTTAGAACCTTTTAGGGAAGTGCTGTATTCTAGAGAAGAGCAAATTAAGAAGAAATAGCTTGTTTAAGCAACCTTTCCACTCTGGGGTTGGGAGGTGGGAGAGAGAGAGAGAACAAAACAAAACAAATAAAATGGACAGGCACAGGATACTCTGAGAGGACTTTATCTGAATGAGATGGCAATCAATTAACAGTCTTTGCAATCTGTCTCTCTGTCATGTGGTTTGCTTAAGGTCTTTTTCTGAAATCAAGTGCAGTTACTAGACAAGGACTATCTGTATTGTCATTGTTTTATTCTTTATTTTGTAGCCTTAAGGTGTTTATTGCAGCACTCTTCATCACAACTGGGAAAATGCTAATTATGTAAGGAGTTATGTAAGTTCAGGACATCCCATGGTTGCTGAATCATGACCCAGACACATCAGCCAGCATGACAAATGGTAAGATATAATGTGTGGAGCTAACTTGGGGGTGACTAGGGCATGAGGTAATTAATGCGATCCTTTGGATCCAAATTCAAGTGGATTAAATATGGTTGCTACCTCCTCTCAGAGCAAGAGCCACAAGTTTAAGAGAACCTCCAAATGGTGCACCAGTTCTGTCTGGGTCAGTACAGAGGTAGACCTGAAAAATCTTCAGATCGGAGAAGTCTAAGGAACCACAACCAGTCTTGAAACTGAGCCAAAGCCTGCTTTTCCCTTTCCAGTCCTGGCAGATTCTAGACACTGGGAAAGAACTTCAATGGCATCACTTGTTTGATCCTGGATGGAGAGGTATAATTGAGTGTCATCAGCATAGTGTTCCAATGCTGCCTGATGACCTCCACATGTGCCCTAATTTAAATGTTAAATAGGAGCAGGGAGAGAGCAGAGCCCTGAGCAATTCTGTAAAGCCATGTCCTTGAATTGGTTCTATCCCATATTACCAATGTCTTTATTTTCAACCAAACGTGTATGCTCACTCATAGCAGTTAGTTTGCAGAGGCTTTGTTTTTAATATTAAATAATGTATGAAGTAGCAGGCAGGATGTCTGTGCAAGTGGATGTGTGTCCCCAAAAAGTTCCAAACAAATTTGGAACATTGCCTTCATGAGGTCCAGCAACCAGAACACAAAGCAGCAGGTGAAAGTGATATCAGGTTCTTTTCAAAAGGTCAAATGTGAGAAAATTGCTAGTTTGCGTTCAAGTGACAGTTTCAGGAACAAGAGTCCAAGTTTCAGGAACATGCAGTCCACAACAAATTTTTGCTGTTACCTGTATTAAGCAAAGTCTCTACCAGGAGGATCAATCAAAGAATACCCTTGCTAGCTGAAGAACATGTAGAGTGCTTTTATTGTGCCTTGCATCAGATATGATGCACCTGGGAGTTGGATGTTGCTCCAGCAATTATTGCTTATCCCCTTTACCAGTGCCCAAAATCACAGCTCCAAAGACTGCCTACTTCCTCTGGACCAACAATTCAAATTCTTCCCTGATAACTGGGTGAGTCATACCTCTGTAGGACCTATACAAATACAGTCTAATTAAGAGCAAATCCAAGCAACTTTATCCTACAGATTCTTAAAATTGCCTTCAGGGTACTATTTCCCACCCACCCCTCCCCCGGCTGAATCCTACCTCTGTCTTTAAGGCGAGTGGCCAGGAGGCGGGGCTGGGTGTGATGAGTGACATCACCCACCCAGTCACATGGCCAGGTCTACCCAGCCAGAGGACCAACCGGTTGTTAAAAAATTTGCAGCCCTCCATTGCTTCTGAGAATGGTAAAATGAGGACCCAGATTGTTGGGGGCAATATGCTAACTCTGTAAACCGCTTAGAGAGAGCTGTAAAAGCACTGTGAAGCAGTATATAAGTCTAAGTGCTATTGCTATTGCTATTATGGAAATGGCAAACCCATAAAACACTTATTTATTGGAAGGCAAAATGGTGCAGTTGCTGGCCACACCAACCCGCACCACCAGCTTACTTGTTATTAACTGAACAAGCTGTATCCCTTGTTTTAAGAAATATGAATATTTTCTTGACCGTTTTGGGGTCAAATGGATGCAAAATTTAGAGTAAATATGAAGAGCTGATTTCATGAAGACCATGAACGTTTTAAGTAGCCACTGTATAGCAGAAATCAGTGAACTGAACTGAGATCAAAGTCTTTAAATCAGTTCAAGGCACAGGCTCCTTGAACTGGTTTAAAGACTTTGCTATAAAGTGTGTCTTTCTATGCTATAAAGTGTTTCTTTCAATTAACAGCTTTCTGATATTTATAATGCATTTTGGATTTTTTCTCTCATGCTTCTTTTCCTTATTTTGAAATTACAATAGTAAAAATACTTAAGCTTTTATAGCAGGAAAAATATGAATCAGAAGAAATCCAATATAGATTAGCCTAATAACAGAACGGAAACTAAGACACTTCAAACTTATCTTATTATTGAATGCCATATATTGCTCTAACTTGCTGAATCATATATCTTGCCAATATGATATCCCATATATCTAATAAAAAGCCATTTTAATTGGACTATTCATAGGAGCAGCATGAATAATTTATTACACAGTGCATGTATTATGTAGTACAAGTATTATATAGTGATTGATACTAGCGAGTAGTTAGTGATATGTAAATAATTACTAGCAAGTAAATAATAAGTAGTAGTGCATATATCATACACTATGTAATTGGTAATTCTTTAGCATGTCCCAAGTTATGAGTGATTTCGGCAAATATATACGATTGAATAAGGAACCGTGAATCAGTGTCGTTCAGTGATTGTGTTGGATCAGAACTAGAGTGATTCAGGTTCAAATACATCCTCAGCCATGGAAGCTGATGAGATTGGCCCAGTCATTTTATATCTTAATATATCTCACAGGATTGCTGTTGTGGGAAAAATGCAGGAGGAAAGGCTATATACACTGCCTTGAACTTCTGGATGAAAATATGTTCTTTTTCTTCCGTATCCTTTCTAACATTATTGTTATAAGTTGGAATCAATATGATATGGAAATAGTTTATTCTTGATTTGTTAAAGATATTTTTTTAAATGGCTGATGGAATCTAAAAATATGTATGGCATTTTTCATAGCAGGTACATTGAGATCATGAATTACCAGTAATCTTAAATACATGTAGATTATAAATGGCAGGGACAAATCACATAAGATTAAATGTGGATTATTCTGTAATGGCTTTAATAAATATCAGGAGATAGAAAGAGCTCTCTAGTTTTATCCCAATGAAGCTGAAACTGATTTAAATATTAATTCCATTGACAGTTATTTTATTTTTAGAGAGGAATGGCCTAATATGATAAAGATCCATGAGCCTTTAAAATCCTATTCTTGAAAGTGCATGTGTTAGACAGTTTAAAAAGAGGTTGATTTGGATTGGGAGTAATCAAGCTATCATAACTAATAACACATTTACCACTCTTCTAGAATATGAGTATGGCATTTTATTAAAGCATATTTTTCAATGTAATTATTAAAACATTTAATCAGTTGGTATAATGGTAAGGCATCAGGTTGGGAACCAGGAGATAGTGAATTCTAGTCCTGCCTTAGGCATGAAGCCAGCTGGATGACATTGCACCAGTTACACCCTCTCGGCCCTAGGAAACATGTAGTGGGGAAGCACTTCTGAAAAATCTTGCTAAAAAACCTGCACGGACTTGCCCAGGAGTCAAAAACTAGCTCAAAAAAATAGTCAAACAAAATGCTACCCTAAGAAGAACACGTCAGAGTTCCTGTTCAGATATAATGCTAAATAAAATCAGGTAAAGATAACCGATTTTTAAGCTACTTTGATCATGTCTGATCCATACAATTGTACAGTAAGTAGAAATCTCATAGATATTTGAAGATATTTTTCCTCCTTCATCTTGATGTGTTATGTTTTTAGAGTAGGTGTGGGAAGCTTATTGTCTCAAGGCTACGTGCATTTCTTGGCCTGGTTCTCAGCCTAATTTCAAAAGTAAGCAATTAGTGAGCAATTCAGATCTCTTACAAAAAGGGATCTGCCCTTTTCCATTAGCCTGCTGTGAAGGGAAGAGATAATAAAAAGAAGTCTTGGAAAAAGAGAGAAAGATAGAAAATGAAGTCCCAGAAAGATAATAGTAAGTTTGCAATCTTTGGGTTCTGGCCCCAATTACTATTTACTTCCTACCTATTCCAGCATTTCCTACTGGCATATAGTGTGATCCTAACATATCATGCTTGTACTAATGTGACCTTTTCACTAAAGAATGGAATCCTAGTTTGTTTTAGAACTAACAATATGACTCAACAGTAGCTGACCTTCCTAAGAATTCTGAACATTTAATTAAAACAACTGTACTGTTTCATTGGGTCTTTCATGACCGCTGATCAATTTTGCATTGTTTTAGTTTGTTTTAAAATTATTTTTGTTCTTTGCTTTTCTGCTGCAATTTTATTGTCCTGTATTTTTAATAATACATAATATTCCTGCTTAGGAAAACAGATGATCTATAAATATTTTAAATCTTGAAACAAAATTAACTATAAGCAGCAAAGTCGGACAAATCATGGCAACCCCAACCCCACAGTGACATCACACAGAAGCTTCTTTTTTAAAGTGCCTATGTTGTGACTCTGCTATGAGGTAAGGTTTAGATAGTGATGTCCCTACTCTTTTAGATGCCATGAAAGCACTTCTTATTTCTTGCTTTCTGACAAAAAACAGCCCAGCCAGCTTTTTTTTTTTTTCCTGCTGGTAATTGGCAATTATCAGTGGAGAGCAGTCACTTGTAGCCTATTCCTGCTCTTTTGTTTTTTGCCTGCAAGGAATGATTACAACTCCTTATTTTATTTTGTTACTGTCTTCTGCTTTGATGAGGAAAAAAAAAAACATTCTGGGAATTTAGTTATGTTAATTGACATCACTGGTTGTAATGTAGATGTCCATGTCTGCAAACCTAATAAATTTTGCTGAGTATATTGCTGTTTCTCATCTATTTGTTTTATAAAATTAATTGACAAGGAATTAATTCAATTCAATCAACAACAACAAAAAAGGGAGGGAGTAGTGGTAGAGGGGCAACCAAGGGAAAAAAGTTAGGCTTTTTAAAGAAGAAGCCTAAGTGCATTTTGATCTAGTAATGCCCTGTGCAGTTAAAAATAGAATATTAGTATCATTGAGTTTCTAGAAAACAGAAGAATGCTAACCTGAATGCTTTTCAGGTGGAGATGGGGATTAATATTTTTTTTTGCAAAAATTCCTGAGTAACTTGTTTTTAGTCATACCATCGCGATAACAGACTTTGAATGGAAGGCTATGTGCCAGTGATAAAAGGTAACTTTGTGATTTCAACCTAAGAGAAAATTCCCATGGATTCAACTCAAGAGCATCTTAGGGTGTGGTCCCTGGCACATTTACATGGAAATAAACCCCACTAAACTTAGTAGAACCAATGAAGTAATTTGTTTGCTTGTTATACCTCTCCATGTGTTCATTTAGAGTTGCTTTATTCCTCTTAGCCTAGTGAAGGGATTCAGACAAGAAGCACACCCAGAAGTTCTAGCTCTAAATTTATTGTAAGGCTACATTAAGAGAATCATGCAAGTTTGGAAGTATATTTCACCCCTATCACATTTACAGCCCAAGGAACTAGAGAGGGTTCCTCCTTAGATATTGCCATGTTCCCATTGCTTGTGTAGCTCAGATGACACTTGTCTGAGTGTTTCCTATTCTGTGACTCTTCTCCTGTCTCCCAAAGTCGTTCCCATACATCATTACAATTTCTGAACCAATAAAAAGGTGAAATGTTGGCATCTGATCAAGTGGTATGTATTTTTTTCTAAGGCTAAAAGTGACAACATTTACAAAGAACAATCTGGGAATAATAGTAAAAACAATTTCAGAATAGGTAAGCTACAAACTTAATATAGGATAAATAGGTTTCAATACGTTAATAACTGAATTCTCAAATAACATTTTAAAAAAAATCATTGACACTCCTTTTCCTATAGCACTAATTTGTAGAGCTATGCTGGGGAGAATTGTGGTTTGGAAATTTTGCGATTTTTTTTTTCTTGAAAGGTTTGCTACGTCTCGAAGAGAAATTAGATTTCAGCTCTAATGCTCAACTAAGATACTTAGCAGTCAGGTACTTATTTAGATACTTTAATACAGTCGGTTGCCAGTTTGCTCTGAGTCCAATTCAAGGTATTATTTATCATCTTTTAAAGCCAATGATGACATGGGCCCAGGTTATCGGTGAAACATCTCACCCTGATGGGATTAGCGTGCCTCACCCATGCTGGCAGAAGAAACATTGTTTTGTTGCAGATCCTGTTGGTCAAGGAATTTCAGCTGCTGAAATTCAGGATAACTTTTTCTGCTCACACTTTAGAAGATCCTACCTGCCCTTCGAGATGAGATCCGTACTCACTTTTTTGGGCCTCCAAAAGGGATTGAAGAACTGGCTCTGCCTGCCAACTGGTCTGGGACCTTAATGGAATAGCATCCTGGAGGTGGTAAATGGATTAGAGAGATCCTACGTCTTCATGTGTACTTTGTTCCCTTCCTTTCCATCTTGGTCAATTGAATTTTAACTGAATTTTAAACTTATTGTCATTATAGTTTAATACTTTATATGATATTTTTATTGAATGACTGTAAGTTACCTTGAGTTGCCTTGGCAAGATGAGCAGCATCGAAGTTTGATACGTTAATGAATAGATTTCAGTGAGGAAAACATGAGTATTCCTCAGAGCCCTCTCTTCCTATCTGTCCGCCAAACTATCTTTGAGTATGGTGGTCTAACAGAAAACGTTTTTGTACTTATATTTATGTATGGGCATATACTAATATTCCATTTATTACTTTGATCCACTAATAATGAAATAAATTGATAGATATCCCGGCATCAAGCTATATGGGATTTTAAAGGAATAGCCTTTTGCATGCTACTAGTAAGGTAGCTAAGTAAAGAAGCTTCAAAGTTGACATAATTGGGTTCTTATTAAGCTATCTTGAGCTAATCTGTTTCTTTCTGGGGGTAAAAGATGAGAGCATAAGATGGTCCACCAATCAGTATAGAAATCACATTTTATAGGCTTAATGCTGAATGAGAAATTTCATATTCAAAGAGCCATTCAACAGTAAAGTTTATAAAGTGATTTGAGTAGAGGTAGTCCTCAACAATTGAGGCCAAAATTTATGCTGCTAATTGAGAAATTTGTTAAGTGAATTTTGCTCCATTGTATGACTTTTCTTGCCACATTTGTTAAGTGAATCATTGCAGTAACATGGTTGCTAAACTAGTAACATGGTTGTTAAGTAAATCTGGTATCCCCATTCATTTTGCTTGTCAGAAGGTTGCAAAAGGGGACCGTGACTCCAGGACACTTCAACCATGAATGTGAATCAGTTTCGAAGCATCTGAATATAAATCATGTGACCATGGGGATGCGGCAAAGGTCATAAGTGTGAAAAATTGTCATGTCACTCTTTTCAGTGCCATTGTAACTTCTAATGGTCACCAAATGAACTGTTGTAAGTCAAGGACTACCTGTAATTACATAATACTTTTTTTGGACTTGTAATGAAGAAAATAGGAGAAAGGGAGAGCCCTTGTGTGTTGCTTCAAAGTTTTAAAAAGTTCTCTAGGCTTTTGTAGAAAAAATATCCAAGTTGCTCTCTTGATTTGCTATTTGTATATTCCTTTTAATTGTTAAGACTTCAAATGTTTTTTTTTGGTCCAATGCAACATATTTTTCTATGTCAGTCTTACAGCATGTCATTTTAAAATCCACTTTTAAATCAGTCTTAATCATGTCAGATAATATAGTCAGTCAATCTGTAGAGACAGGCACTTTTAAAATTAACTATGGGGTCCAATATTCAGCATATGCAATATTAAAATACTTGCTTCATTCGGTATTAGTAAGTTGAGTTTGAGTGTTCTTCTCTTTTAATTGTAATCTTTAGTTCCTTCTACTTCTTTGTAATATCCAAGTTTTTAAGTCTTACCTTATTTCTAATGAAAATAATTCTTTATAATTAATTGCAAAATCTTATTTGTTTTATCTGGACCTTTATTTGTAACTTTCTAAAATAAAAGTTTTAATCACCCTTTTGCTGTTTACTCCAGATTTACTCCAGTTCCTAAATTTGTATTTAAAATTTCTTTCACTAGGGATAGAAGGAAACTCAGCCAATGCTGTAAAACATGACAATCCAAAAGTTCCTAATAGCTGAAAAACAGTTAAAAAGCAATTTGTGAAAGTGATTAGAAAAAGAAGTACGCAAAGCCAATATCCTTTTTAAGGCACCAATTGCAATTTGAACAAGATGGCTATTGTCTGTCTCCCAGAGCTTTAAACTTGCAGGAAACTGTTGATTTGTGGTCTCCTTGCAAGGAGCAACTCTCTGAAGCACTTCTGAGCGATCTCAAGTCTTATCCTTGTCCAGAGAGGAATTACGAAGAGCAGGTCTATTCACTGTCTTTTTTTCCCTGCATTTTGCAGAGCTGTTTTCTGTCTTCCATTTTTTGCCCAGTCTGGTATTCACCTTTCCTGCAGGGAACTCCATGTGTCTGCTAAACTGTAACCTAAGTGTAATCAGGAAAGAGGTCTCAGAAAGAAAGAAACCTCGGGGTCTCTTAATTTAAAGCTTTTGAGTCTCTTTGATTTTTGCAAGTTAGATATAAACTGAGTTCCTTAAATCTTTTTGCCTCAAAAAAAGTGCCAGGACTCTGCAGAACTTTAAGCATGTTTCTCCATGTATGGTTGAAGTGCCTGGGCAGCTTGTTCTAAATATCACAACATACAGACTTATCATTTGATAAAACATTTACATTTTCTTTTAATATCCCAAGCTAAAGTTACAGTAGCACATTATTCTTCAATTTAGAAAAAACCTCATCATTTTCGATGATGTAATAGTGGAGAGTCTCCCATTCCAATTTTTTTTTTTAATGTAGTCATTATTTTGACTTACAAAAGCTTTAAGAATTTTTTAAGATGTCTTCCCTTAAGATTTAAAGTTAGAGAAAAACATTTTTCTCATGACATATAGCTTAAATTTTATAGTGACTACCTTTTAAAAGAACACCAAAGGAAGTAGCTGCACCCTGATAAAATCCATGTATTTATTGAGCCTTAAAAAAATTAGTGCCGTTATTGTTTAAGGCCTGTATCTCTTAAAGTTTTCTCCTATCTTTCCACTTAAACAATGGAAAGTTTTTCCGTATGCTCAAATAACATCTTCATCAGGTTCACAACAGGATACCTTAGTTAATTTTCAGTTGAGTGCCTGATAGGATTTTCTTTTTCTGGTTGGTTGGGTGAAAGTCTAGACACTGAGAGATGAGGCTTTACTGGGGCCTCACAATATAGTTATTGTGAATGTTAAGTAGAAGCAGCATCCTCTGATGTACAGATTCCCTGCCCAAACCAGTGGTACAAAGACATGGCTTTTGTTCCAAAGGAAAGGGACTAATCTAAATGCTGCACAGTGTGAAAAACTTTTTATGCAAGAGGGGAGAAGAACTTGCCTTAGGGGTGAGAGGTCAGGAGTTTAACCTCTGACCATAAAATAAGAGATCAGCAAAGAGTGGGATGAACAAGGCCAGGGAAAATCCTCTCCAAGTACTTTGGGTATTGTTTACTGAAAACGGGTCAAGGAAATGATTGTCAGGGTGGTTATGTGAATTCTCATGAGAGGCATGATTTCTATTGACTTTGAATTTCTTGTGACTTGTGAAGATTTCTTCTCTTCCTCTCTCTTGTGACTTGTGAAGATTTCTTCTCTTCCTCTTTTAGAGTGTAAAGAAGAGCAGAGTAAACGTTGTCCCTTGGTCAAGCACAATTATTAATTATTTTGGTTTTACACCAATTTTCCTCCTGAAGTAATGCAAACATCCCTTTGTGTTTCCATGGATTTTTATACTTAGTGCTAATTAACTATTCAGGCTAACTACATTTATTCCTAGGATTTTTTTTTCCATTGGTAGAAAATGGTATTACTCCTTGGGTTCTTTTTAGTTAACAAACTATATTATGAATGTCTTTCAGATAATTTATTTGGCAGACAGTGGGAAGATTGTCCTTAGTTAACACAGAGATCTTTGGGTGGTCATTGTTATTGTACAACACCAGAGGAGAGCTGTTCTCAGTTGTAATGCTAAAGAAATTAGGACATTTTTCTTTCTGATTTTGTTTTGGCATGAAAAGTGGTCTGGAAGTTAGTTCCAATCCAATTATATCTGATGGAACTGAGTGTCAGTTAATAGACAGATATCCACATATCAGATTTACTGGTCTAAGCTAATCATTATTCTTTTTATTCTTAAGTATATATAAGTTAAATATACTGTATATGAAAGTTGTTTTTGAAGTTGTTGGCTAGATGAATTGTGTGGTTTATTTTTTTTGTCTTCATCTATATTTTTAATAGGAACCCACAATCTTATTTTAGATGGAAATGTAGCATATATTTCTATATATATAGCATATATTTACAAAAATATATACTATATTTACATCTAAAATAGCATATTTTAGCATTATAAAAATATATGTTAAGGGTTGTGTAATTTATTTAATCTTAGAATCTCAGATATGAACTATTTTTTTAGTAAATGATTTGAGCTTTTTCTCATTGCAGCATAATATTTCTGTGTTCTGTTTGAGTTTGAATGAAATAATATAAAACATGGAATATCTATTTTATCTGAAATAAAAGTAGATGAAGATGAACTTAGTTATGGAATTTATAGATTGCTCCTTTCTGTCACGATTCTGGGTGGCTCATGGAATGATTCATATGTCCCAATTCTTTTTTTTTCTGGACTTGCTAATTCTTTCAACCTTTCAGGCAGTATTTTTTTAAACCAGAAAATAAATTGGATTTAGTCTAAATATGAATGGTATTTAAACAAAATTTGTTTTGATTTGCTTTTAATTAAAATTAACTATATTTCTTGCCATTAGACATTAGTCAAGGATTTAAATAAATAATATTTCTCCTAGTCTGTCATATTATAATTACAATTCAGATGATTTGAGCATTATGTTCTTTTGTTTTAGATATTGCAGAAATCAATATGTTAGGTGATCTTTTCAACTTTACTATAAGGATTGAAAATCATAAGTATAGGTTAGAACCACTGAAAGCAGTAAATATGGGATGTGTGATATGTGCTGTTTTCCTGATATTCACCTCCTTCTGGCAGGCACTCACTCTGCCTTCTCACAATTTCAGGACTCTGACTAATAGTATAGATTGTATGTTGGGTTACTTGGATTGGGAAATGTGGATATATATACACTTGACATTTATATAACTCCACAATCTGAAAACACTGGAAATATAAATGTTCGTAATATATCATTTTTTAAAATTCTGAAAACAGAAATAAAAATTGGATGATTGCCCACAGTTCCTTATAAGGGGACCAAAATTACAGTAAGAGCAATGGATCAAAAGTAATGTGCATGTAGATCAGAGTCGCAAGGGAGAAGGCCTACAACTTAGCCTAACAGCATATTTCTGTTAAAAGATCTTTTTTAGCAATTGGAGTAACACTGATTATTTTTTCTGCAACAGTCCTGTTAACGTGTTTTCTTTGCTTATCAGAAGTTTAGTGTTGCCTTTAAAGACTGGTATGTGAAGCACGTCAAAACATAGATTTTCAGCTATGTTGCCTGTCATAGATAAATCAATACTTAAATGTATGTGGAACAGCATTTAATTCCCCCCCTCTTGTGCTCACATGGAAGGCCCTTGGGACAGATGGCCCCTCACTGTTGATGGTTCGACCCACAGCTTCAGAGGAGTGTGAAGAAAAGAAATTGCTTTCTTTGTCAAGGTGTTTTCAATTCAATTCTCACCCATTAGCCCTGTTTTGTTAAGTTTTGAATTACTCCATCAGGTGACTGATGAGTGTATTTCCCTCTCTTTGGCTATTGAAATAGGATGGTGTAAAATGGAAAAGGAAAATCAAAAATCAAGTTTTCATTTATTGATTACTAAAATGTCTTTAATCTGTCCCCTGGCTTGATATATTTGAACTGTAAAATAATATTAAACATAAATAGAATGTAAAAAATGAAAGCTTAACAATAGACTAGTATATTTAAAGTAAAATATAAATTAGAAACACCTAAGCAGAAATCAGTGGACATTATTTTAAATCTTATTGTGATTCACTGTGTTGATTGTGATTTTTCTATTTAAACTAGTAGAGCTTTTGAATACCTCTTTGTACAAGTAAGAAACTCTAGATTCTCATGTTAAATTCCTAGTGGGATCACAGGGCTGCAAAATAAAATCTGATACAGTTGGTAATGTCACAATCAGAGTGGTTTGAATTATGCTATCCTGGATACTCCCAGAATGGGAATTGATCTATCGGATCAGATTTGAGTTTTAGTGTCAGCTAAGTTCCCCTGTGTGTCCCTGCATTACCTGTTTTAAGAAACAGAGGGTTTCCATTTCCTTCATACAAAAAATGAAATAAAATAGTCATTATTGAAAAAATATCTTTTAGAAAAGATTAAAAAGTGTTTAAAAAGTTAGAAAAGAAAATCTCAGTTAAGATACTTATTTTAGCAACAATATTATAACAACAACAAACATACAGTATGTTTTTTTAGCATTTCAGTTTCAAAACTTCTAGGTAATTGATAAAATGTGTATTAGAATTCCATATATAAATACAATTTTCAACAGATTTTTGAGGAGTGGTTTTGCAGCCATTCAACTCAGGAAAACTTTGGTGTGCTATTGATGTGCTATTGTAAAAAAACCTGTAGGTAGTTTTTGACTTATGACCATAATAGAGCCAGGAATTAAGGTTGTAACTCATGGTGGTCATTAAGTGAATGACACAGTTGTTAATTGAACCAGTTTTCACCAATGGACTTTTTTTGCCAGAAATCAGAAGTAAACACTGGAATCCAACAAAAAAAAATGCTGAAAATCATGGTAATATGACTGGAACATTGCAAATGGCCATAAATGGGAGCTGGTTGCCAAGTATCCAAAATGTGATCATGTGACCAGGGGTATATGTGTGTGTCTGGGGGGGGGCATTGGATCTTTGAAAACAGGTCCTAAGTAGCTCTTGAAAGGTCGGTGGGAATTTGAACAGTCATTATGCGACCAGTCATTAAGCAAGGGCTACCTGTGTAAGATTTTAAAAGATATATAATTCTGCAGAAGTCCATTCTGATTATTTCTCCCCTTAGTTTCATGTTCATTTTTATGTTTTTCAACCATTGTCATGGAGTTTAAGGTTAGGGTTCTGGCATATGTATCTTCAGCCACCATTGTTTCCTATCTTGTTTTGGAAGGGAGGTTTCTGGGTGCTATGTTGTGTAAATTCTTCCTTTTCTTTGTGGATGTTCAGCTCCTTAATCAGTAGTTATTTGCCAGATAAGGGGATTTTATTTCCCAGCATTAAGGACAATATTTTTTTCCTCCTTCCCCACCCCACCAATATCAATGCAATACAACTTTGAAACAAGCATACATAGAATTACAATGAGTATGTGTGTGTGAACTTTATTTCACATAAGTCAAATGAGAAATAATATAAAAAATGCATATATGCATTGACATAAAGCCTTAAATTATACATGAGAAAGCTTTAGCTTTCATTCTTCTGAATCAATATTGAGAAAAGAATTATTTTAAGATTATAATCGTTATCCTTGAGCAAACTTTATAGCTACTTAGTCCCATGAATATCTGGAAGAAACTTCAAACATTAATTCTAACAAATTATTTTTCATTTGGGTTTAGAATCCTTAACTTACTGTGTTAATGACAAAATTTGGTGGGTTCTGTCCTTAATCAGTGCAGTGCATCAACATTCACAGAAGGAACATATGGGACAAGTGATGTTGTGTGCATGATAATATATACCTGTAATTGCATTGAGCATTATAGGGTATCATAGAGGAGCATCGTAGAGAAGCATCACAGAGCATCAATATATATATACAGCTGGAATTGCATTGAGCATTAATTGAGCATCATAGAGGAGCAGAATCACTTTGGTTTACTTGGCGGATTTTTTTCTTCAACAACAGACCCTACCATCTCCTGCTTGATTATTTTAAGTATAGAAGCGTAGCTTCAGAAAATTAAAAGGAGAACAATCAAGAGGATTGAAATATAATTAAACAGAAGAGATAAGTAGGTAGGTTTTTATTATTTAACAAAGTAGTATTTTAATCCCAAATGAAGAATGGTCCACCACTGAAGATATTCAGTCCAGTTGCATGGCTGTGGCATTTCTTGGGATAGATGGTTGGAATAAAAGAATGATCTTGCTTTAATGAGTAAGATGATGCGAACAAACCTCACTGGCATTTTCTGTTGCTAACCCATTCTCTTATCTGATAAGTACCAGAGCATCATAAACAGTGTATATATGGATTAAGTAAACAATCACAAATGGTTTTGTACCAGTCTCTTTTCCTTTCCTATTAACCCTTTGTCATATCCTATTCATCATCAACAAGTAGGATGACGCATCACCATGTGTTACATATTGGGAGGCATTTGACAATGTGGAGTATATGCCTAGGCATCTGGTAATGACAAGATGCATGAGAGTCTTGGACTCATGTGCAATTCCCATTGATTTCATTGTGTTTACTGGAGCCAAGATTGCACCTTTTATCTCTCATAGCATTGTCCTGTGAAACACCTTTTGAGAGAAGGTTCTAAATCAACCTAATTCACTCTTTTCGAAACAAATTCACGTGAAAGCTGTGGGATCAACATTTTTACTTTTTTCTTTTTAAATATAGAAATAGTTTTTGCAATGAAACACCCAATAATTAACAGTTAAAGAATATTTGCCGCAGTTTATTTCTTTTAATAGAACCGATGAGAATGTTCACAAATCAATATATTACATAATATAATATTCTATAGTGATACTTATTAAGTATGAGAATATCGTTTGCTTGTCCTGTCTTAGGCATGATCTTGTTTTGAGGAATCAAATTTCACTTTTCTGCTTTAAAGTATACATAACTATGAATATTATTTACTCTTGTTTCACTTTTGCAGATGCTATTACATTCCTCCAAATCTGTTCAACTTGTGTCAGCTTACAAATATAATTAATTAAAGTAGGATATAAAAAAGCAAAAATACAATGAGCAATCAAACGAATATATTACTTGTCCCCTAGATACCACAAGTCAAATGGCTTCTAGAAAAATTTGGTTGCCAGTTTCTTGTGGAAAATGGTCAGGTAGGTCATCCCTGTAACCCGCAGGGATGATGAAAAGAATGATGTTTGAGAGGTCCAATTGTTAGCTCAGTAGATGAGTGGGGGGATCCTTTTTTCTAAATCCTACATTTTGTAGCCAGGCTAAAAGCATGGCATGTTCAATTTCATCTTTGCGCTTTCTGTGCAATGAACTTTCACCTGATTAAGGTTTTCGTTTTATGGCATAACTAATGGCATTGCAGCGAAAAAGACTTTCCTTTTATGTTCCCAGGGAGCTGAAAATGGCTTTCTATATCCGTGGAAATGCTCTAATACAACATTGGGCAAAAGAGATTCGCGGTCCAAGGTGGAAAAATGATAACTCAGATTTTTTTTTTTCAACAGCAAAAATGCTACAAGGTAACCCTATTTCAGAAGTTAGCATTTCTGGTCAAGTTAGAAAAGTTAAAAGAAATAACATCAACCTTTCATGGTTTTTGGTAGGGAAAATTACTTGACTGTACACACACTTTAGAATAAATAGCCTTTATAAAATGATTTCAGTGATATTTTAAAAAAATGTTATTAGGGAGAAGAGGTAAATTCTTGTGTCCCTAGTAGCAGTCCCCTTGAAAATTTCTACCAACTAGCTCTCAGATTTTTTAAAAAACCTCCATTGATACCAACAGTTTTTAAAATAGTTTTAAAAGTATAACCATAGGGGGGAAGGGTGTGTGAGGGAATGTATGAAAGATGCTTCTCAGAAAGGCTGTGAGGGGGTACATAAAAGTGCTATATGACTCAGGGAAAGTATGAGGGTTAAATAGATAGGCTGTGTGAGTTAGAAATATTGCAGGAGGCTACCTGAGAAGTGGGAAGTGCTGTGCGAGTTGGGGATGGTGCAAGGAATTGTGGTCATGAATGGGTGCATGAAAGCCACGGTACAAGTGCAGAGAGGCTGTAGGAGGGGCATGGATGGGAGAAACTTACCACAATGACTTATGACCTTCCTTGCCCACTTCCCCATTGGCTTTCTGGGGAGGCCAGCAGGGAAGGCTCTAAATAGCGATCATATGATTGTGCCATGCTTGGTAACAGGTTGCAAATGCAAACAGGTTGCCAAACACCCAGTTTACAATCACACCACCAATATTGGAACAAATGATTATAGGTAGAAGTCTACCTACATTCTACTTATCATACCATAAATCTTTTAATTAAGAGGTAAGCTTCTTTGTTTTCTTTCAAACAAAATAGAGTTTTCTAGTTTTTTTATTCTCTATTTCTTGAGCAATGTAATCAGAATAATTAACTTTTCTACTCAAGTTAGAATAGGTGATCATATATATATACTTTTTTTGGCCAGATCATTCTTTTAATAGGCTTCAAATTAAGTTATAAGAATAAAAATTCTGTTTGTTCTATATACAAAAATGCCTTTTCTTAGAGATTTGCATGAAAGTATGCTATTAAGAATGTACAAAACTAAGATGGATATTTACATATTGTCTTTAATCTGATTCATTTTAAATGTCATGCAGCAAATATTTTCCTTCGAAATGATGATTCTTTTTATTAAGCTTCTGGGTTTTGAACTGTTCTTTCTTTTGATTATGATGGATGCCTGGCAAATATTGCTTGCTTTCCTTTACTTTCCTGTGCTAGCATCTATTCAAGTTCTTAAAGCTTTTATCTGTTTAGAGATAGGATTCTAAGATTTCCTCCTAATCTTGGATATGTCTGATACTAATATTCAAAGCTTCTAATATATATCTTTCATATGAAATATTTGAAATGGCAAGAACATTTTAATTTGAAGTCCAGGAATGTTCCAAGCTAGAATAATTAATTATTTTAATATATATGATTAATACTATCATCTCCTTTTGTCTTCTTTGAAATAGAAAGTAATATAGATAATCCTTTGGTTGCAATGGCAACTGGGACTAGGATTTATGTTACTAAATGATGTCATAAAGGACAATGTCATGTGACCATTTTACTTAGTGACTGAAATCCTAGCAGTCCCAGTTGCCATCATAACCCCAGGACAGTGCAGATCATTAGCTGAGACCACTAAATGAGAACCGTGGGCCAAAAGACAGATTCTGTAGGTGAGTGCTAGAGAGCTTGGTACTTGCCAAAACATGGCCCTTGAAGTGGTATTGCTTGGTGGTATTGGCCTTCAGCAATCTCAGCCTGTCCCCAGGCTTCTATTTTAGACTCAGCATTAACTAGAGCACTGCCTCAAGCACTGGCTGTGGGAAGCCCCAAGATGGCCAGCCTCAAGCCCCAACTACGCACATGACTCATTGCCACAGCAAGCCCCATGTTGACTCAATACTCTTATATAGCATGTTGACCCATACTCTTATAAAGCAAGCCCCATAAATATATTGAAAACTGGTTTCAATATATTCTATTGAACAGAAGAAAACATATGAAATACTGCTTAACTTCAAAATTAATCATTAAAATAAAAAAGAAACAAATAGAAAATGGTTATAATTTTTTAAAACTATAGCTTATATACTCTGAAAATTTCTTTGTCTTTTTATTTGAAAAAAATGAAATAAGTCAAGAGTTGACAGCACTTATAAAAAAATACCTCGTTGCGAATTAGGTGTAGATGTCTCCTGCTAGTTTTGCATAATTTTCTCAGCTCCCATCTATGAAAAAAATCCATAATTCTTGATATCTTGTAGATTACAACTACCAGAAATAAGTCAAGAAAAACATAAACATTACCAACACACAATTATTTATCCAGTAAAAATAATTTAAATTGTCTTTTGTTTTTTATAAATTTGTGGAGTGCTATTGTTTTTGAATAAAATTTATATAGTTCTTAAGGAAACTAAATCATTTGTCTATTAAAAGTTATTCTGGAAGATGGGTCTGAAACATTACCATGCATAATTAATTATGATTGAAGAATATCTGGTGAATGGGGTTGCAGAAATTTGGTGCGATCTTTTAGTCATTTCTTAGTGCTTTGGGATTAGTCCACACTTGCTACAGGGTTAACTTTTCATGAGGATAGATATAGTTTCAATTTATAAGTTGTCCTCACTGACCAACTACTTGTTCAATGACTGGTTGAAGTTGCGATGACACTAAGTGAGAAATACTTATGACTGTTCCTTGAATTTCTGGCTGTTGCAGTGTCCCTGCGGTCACATGATTGTGATCTGGGTACTTAACAACAAGCCTGCACTTATATAATATATAATTGCATATAATTATATAATTGCATATATGTAATTATATAATTGCATATATATAATTATATAATTGCAGTATCCTCTGGTCATATAGTTGCCATTTGCGACCTTACCTGTTAGCTTCCTACAAGGAAAGTCAATGGGGAAGCTGACAGGGAAGGCTACAATCAGTGGTGGGATTCAATTTTTTTTACTACCGGTTCTGTGGGCGTGGCTTGCTATGCGTGGCTTGGTGGACATGGCAGGGGAAGGATATTGTAAAATCTCCACTTCCACCCCACTCCAGGGGGACGGTTACGGCAAAATCCCATTCTCTCCCCCAACCCACTAACCTGCTTTCCAGCTCCAATCTCCTTGCAGGGCAACAAAAGAAGACTCATCCGATCAGCTGGGACTCGGGAGGCAGAGAATAGATGGGAGTGGAGCCAATCAGAGGTGGTATTTGCCAGTTCTCTGAACTACTCAAAATTTCTTCCTACTGGTTCTCCAGAACTGGTCAGAACCTGCTGAATACCACCTCTGGCTACAATGTAATTCCTCCTCCCTCAGCCTTCCTGCACGCCACACTTTCCTTGACCAACCTTTGCCCTCTTCTTTTCTCCCCTTCTTATGGATGCACCAGTGCCTTCCTTGCAGCAGTTGGCATATGAGAAGTAGATTCAACATAATTTGACGAAAGATGTGGTTCTGTAATGTTCAATAAGAAAGCTGCATATTGAAAAGGAAAACAACTTTTAAGATTTGTTTCTAAGTATTATTAGTTTCTGGAACTGATGGCCTCTAAAAGATTGCTACCAAATAGAAAATAAAAATCTGACTTGGTAATTACATTTCCAACTATTTTTTAGAATTGTTTTATTTTAACAATCAGAACTGGAATGCAATACTAGTAACAATGGAACATCCTATATCAATTTTCTCTAAGTGTAATATGTGGAAGAAATTAAATATTATTCTCCATTGAAATTCTCTATTGTTGTTTATCTATACCACATTCAAATAATAGCTTATATAACAAATGTGCTTTGACTTGAATATGTAACATGCTTGTAATACTTGTAGAGTTTTGTGGCCTTTCTGTTCCTTCAAATAGTATGGAATAAAATAATGCAAATTTTTTCTTCCCACTTGATTTATAATGAAATAATTTTCTTAATAAATATTTATTAAAAGTTAAATGCACTGTAAGTTTGTAGTTAGAATTATTATGGGGACTGCTATAATCTAAAGAGTCTAGCTGTCTTTTATATCTAATTGAATATACTTACATTTCAGATGTATATAAAAATGACAGGATGTAGTAGTAAATATATAAAAATGAATAAGGTACAATCACAATTTCTTTATATGCTACAATGTCACATAATAATGCCTCTTACCACACAGTGCTCCTGCACATTTAATTGGCTGCAGTATCTTGAAATACAATGAAGTAATGCAGGAATAAAAGAAATCCAGAAGGGGGGAATGCTGAGAGGTGAATCTGTCTTTGAAAATCTTATAATGTGTAATATTGTACATTGGTTAGGCATAATTTATAAATTACTAGTAAAATATGAGCCAGAATCCAAACATTCATGCAATGGATGCAGTATTTAAATTTACTTACAGATGGAGTTTCAATGGTAGAAGCAGGAACAAAAGCAAATATATGCATGCATGAATCAGTGCCATGATGCAACTATTGATATGTTTGTTTGTTTTCTTCAGTCTTATTCTCTGAAAATTCCAAATGTTGCAAAAGTTAGAAGACAGGGAAAAAAATCCAGATGGTCATTTAAGAGAATAAAATAGTACTTACAGCATTAGGAAGCAATACATTTCCCCCCTAATTCTAACTGTCTTTACTAAATTAAACAATTGGGTAAATAATTTAAATAACATTGAAAAACTGTACAGTTAAAAAGCATTGAGTAAAATAAGCATAGAATAGCCTACTGATCTGTTAACAAGTATGCAAATATAATTCTAATATGATGTTTTAGAACATATTTTGAATATTTAGGATTTTCTTCTTAGACACATTTTTGTACAGCATCTCTCTGTGAGCCTAAAGCAACATTGGCCCTCTTTAATATTAATGTACTCTACTATAAGATGCTGCTTCTTTGCCTCTGATTAATGCTGCCTGTCAATTATTTACAGATCCTGTGGTTTTGTGGAAGTTCCCGGAGGACTTTGGAGACCAGGTTAGACATGTGAGATTGATCCTTTTAAAATGACAGAGTAGTAAATGTAATAACAACAACAATAATATCAACATCATTTCTCTCTCTGCACCAGCTTTTCAGCTGTGCTGGAGAAAGACAGATGGTTGGGCAAAAGCAGTAAGAGAATTTTCACCAGCTGATTGTATTATTAGAATTTGTTTTCTGCATGAAACATTACACAGGATATTAGTTACTTTAGTTAAGGCCATGGATGTATGTGTGGATATATCTCTGATGGAATTGTTTTCCTACTATTATTAATAACCCACCTGTGGGCTACATTAGTGTAATTATGATTGATATAAAAAGATTAAAATTGTCACCAGGTGCATAACTTTATTAATAAGCTCAAGTGGTGATTTTAGACATATTTATTTATACAATACAGATAAATCAGATCAGTTATGAATGTTTCATGATAGCTCATCCCATTGGTTGTAGAAATATCATACACCAGTGTTTCTCAATCTTGAGAACCTGAAGATGTGTGGACTTCAGCTAAAATTCCCCAGTCAGCCATGATGGCTGGGGAATTCTGGGAGTTGAAGTCCACATATCTTCAAGCTCTAAAGGTTGAGAAACACTGTGATATATGGATGCCACAGTGTCAGTTTGTCTTACACCAGGGGTGTCAAACTCACAGCCTGTGGGCTGGATGCGTCATGTGTTGGCCAAGCCCACCCCTGTTTTAGCAAAGTTACGATACATCACATGATGACAGTGTGATGATGCGAATTTGACACTCCTGTCTTACACCTAAGGCCAAACAGGTGGAGCTAAATTTAATGGTTTTGAATGCCTTTTTTCACAGAAATCTGTAATATTCAGTGCATAAAATATTTATCAAAGGTGTACAATCCAAGTTCTGAGGACACATAGCTTCAGAATCCCTTCAAAACTTACAAACTATAATTCTTAGTTTGGCAGGAGGCCAGTTATTAAATATGCATGCAATAATCATGTAAATCTGATTCAGTTCAGTTCAATTCATGTAAATGTTGGATTTAATAGATATAATATAATTTTGATTTTACACTGGACTCTCTTGTTTTTGTATTTCCCCCGGACTTCTGTTTACAATTTTTGATGGATAGTTCATAATAAGTATTCAGTCTGATAACAGTTAGCCATTTTTGATATACATTATTTTTAACAATCTATGCTAACAGGTTATGTGAGCCTGTGTACAAATTTGTATTTAATATCGTTTACTCCTTAAAAAAATAAAACCATAATTTTATTAGTTCAAACATATTTTTCAGTTTTGCTTTGAAGAATGCCAGATACTTTCAGAAAAATAAGATATATATAAACAGCTTGATTTCTGTTTTTAATTCTGTTTTTAATATCAGGACTTATATAAGAACTATGTTTGCCAGTGCAGTTTACAACTCAGCACTTGTGTTGAGGTAATTTCCCGTTAGGAGAATGAGTGCACACAGGGAGACGTACTGAGAGTAATGGTGAATAACACACATAGCACACAGCTACACTGTATAGTAAAATGTAGATTTTACTTCCAGTGAATGGTTAAGCAAAGTTCAACACAGTCCAAGTCATACACGGTTTATAACAGTCAGTTTTCAATCCAGGGATAATCCAATAACAAAGTCCAGTATCAAAAACAGTTCAATAATAGATTCACATCAATCCAAGAATAACGACGATCAGTAACAGTCAATAGGGAAATGCAGGAACACAAACATCGACCATGTAGCAGTACTCTCTCTGGCTCACTCAGCTCTTGTTAGAAACCAGGTTTCTGGCTCCATCTTATGGCCGTTTGGGATACCACACCCAATTACAAGTTTAGCATTCCCTTAAAGATACAATATTAAAATGTCTATCCTGGTTTATATATTTCCAATCCTACTGTTAGGTGACTTACATTCCTAAACACTTGTGCTCTTGTACCGAGTATAGTTACGCAAATGTGAGTTCCATTAAAATCAATAACACTGATTGTTAATATCAATAGCGATTGTTCATGATGGCACAGAAATTTTAATTGTAATTCTGGGATTGTTGTTTTTTTGACAATTTTTCACAGAGTAATAGAAGTTGAACTCTGTTTTAGCACACAGAAACTTCATTTGCAGAATGAAATTAATGAATCTTTGACTGAGAGCAAAGTTCGTTTCTTTTAGTTTTACTATCTTAATTATGGTTTAATCTCAAAGGCATACTATAGTTCATATATATTCATACACTGGGCGTACATGAATAACATATGTATTATACTTGCAATTAATATTTTAAATTCTTTTACTGTGTTAATTAAGAACATAGGTAGATTTTCCTTTGAAGCTCTATAGATTCAGTTCTTGAAAACAGAAAAAAAAAAGGATGTGTGGTCTTCTGCTGTCTACCACATAACCAATCAACTGACTGGATGAAGAAAAGGGGATATAGATTTTTAGCACAAAGAGAACATGAAGGATGAAGTGGCCTTGTAGCTGACCATGTATCATATAGCATATAATACGAGAAAATGGTCATATTATATAAAAGCACTTTATAGTTTATTAAAGTGTAAAACTTTTTGTTAAAAGTTTAAAAGATGCAACTAAAATCAAGGCATGCACAGCAGTATTCCACCCCCCACCCCCCACAATTATACCTGTTTCTTTTCAATTTTCGTGAAAGTGACAGTCTCTGTATTTCTGTAATAAATTTAAAAATATTTTCATCCTGACTCTTGGATTGTTGGCCCACTTGTTGTTTTTTTTTTGTTTAAACTTCTATACCGCCCCCTCTCCCAAAAAAGGGACTCGGGGCGGTGTACAGCCTACTAAAACATATAAGATATACAATAAATACAATTAAAAATAAATTAAATAATTTAATCCGGCTGTCTAATTCAGATTCAATTTAAAAGTTAAAAACTAAAAACCCCAATTAAAAATTTAATTAAAAACCTGAAACACAGTTACTGGGCCAGGCCGGCCTGATTAAAAAATAAAGTTTTCACCGCGCGCCGGAAGGTCAGGATATCCGTCATAGACCGTATCTCCGGGGGAAGATCATTCCATAGGGAGGGAGCCCCCACAGAGAAAGCCCGAACTCTCGGGGCCGTCAGCCGACAACGGCCAGACGGCGGTACCCCAAGCAGGGCAACCCTGTGGGAGCGTACTGGGCGGCGGGAGGTTGACGATGGCAGTAGGCGGTCCCGTAAGTACCCAGGTCCCGAGCCATGGAGCGCTTTAAATACCATCAGTACCACCTTGAATCGAATCCGGTAGGCCACAGGAAGCCAGTGCAGCCTGCGAAGCAGCGGTGTAACGTGGGAGCTCCGAGGGGCACCCACAATCACTCGCGCGGCTGCATTCTGGACCAGCTGTAACCTCCGGAGACTCTTCAAGGGGAGCCCCATGTAGAGAGCATTGCAATAATCCAGGCGGGAAGTGACGAGGGCGGACGTGACTGTGCGAAGTGCGCCCAGATCTAGAAAGGGCCGCAACTGGTAAATCAGACGTATCTGATAAAAAGCCCCCCCGGCGACGGCTGCAATATGCTCTTCCAAAGACAGCCGTACATCCAGGAGGACACCCAGATTGCGCGCCCTTTCCACGGGGGTCAAAACCTCTCCCCCCACGGCCAGCGAAGGAACCAGCTGGCTGTATCTGGGCGCAGGAAACCACAGCCACTCGGTTTTAGTCGGGTTGAGCCGGAGCCTGTTACGACCCATCCAACTCCTCACGGCCTCCAGGCACCGGGACATTACTTCGACAGCTTCATTGGGGTGGCCCGGGGTGGAGATGTACAGCTGAGTATCATCAGCGTACTGATGGAACTCCACCCCGAAGCCACGGATGATCTCACCCAGCGGCTTCACATAAATGTTGAACAGCAGGGGCGAGAGCACCGACCCCTGAGGAACCCCACATAGTAGGGGCCTCGGGGCCGACCTCTGCCCCCCCTGTCAACACAAATTGCGAACGGTCGGAGAGGAAGGAGGTGAACCACCGTAACACGGTGCCCCCCACTCCCAACCCCTCCAACCGCCGCAATAAGATACTGTGGTCGACAGTATCAAAAGCCGCTGAGAGATCTAATAGGACCAGGACAGAGGAACAACCCCTGTCCCGAGCCCTCCAGAGATCATCAACCAACGCGACCAGAGCCGTCTCCGTGCTGTGCCCGGGCCTGAAACCCGATTGGAGGGGGTCAAGATAACTCGCTTCATCCAGGCACTGCGGGAGCTGACGTGCCACCACACTCTCAACAACCTTCGCAACAAAACGAAGGTTGGAGACGGGACGATAATTAGATAACAGTGCTGGGTCCAGGGACGGTTTCTTGAGGAGGGGCCGCACCACCGCCTCTTTCAAGGCAGCAGGTAGCAGCCCCTCTCTCAAGGAAGCGTTTATAATACCCTGGAACCAGCCTCGTGTCACCTCCCGAGTGGCCAAAACCAGCCAGGAGGGACACGGGTCCAACAAACAGGTGGTGGCATTAAGCCCCCCCAGTATCCTGTCCACATCCTCTAAAGTAACAGGGTCGAACTCAACCCAACCAACTCCACCGATATCCACCCCCACCCCCCCACCCGGAGATGGCCAGTCGGAGTCCAGTTCGCTCCAGATCTGAGCGATTTTGTCCTGCAGAAACCTAGAAAACTCCTCAGCCCGTCCCTGTAAAGGGTCCTCCCGCGCTCCCACCTCCAGGAGGGAGCGGGTCACCCTAAACAGGGCGGCTGGGCGGTTTTCCGCGGACGCGATAAGGGTGGAGAGGTAAGACCTCCTCGCCATCCTTATTGCCACTAGATACGTCTTAATATAAGAACGCAGTAGTGTTCGGTCAGACCCAGAGCGGCTGGACCTCCAACTGCTCTCTAGGCGTCTTTTCCGGCGCTTCATTTCCCTTAGCTCCTCAGAAAACCAGG
The DNA here is from genome assembly GCA_023653725.1 of Bungarus multicinctus. NCBI lineage: Eukaryota > Metazoa > Chordata > Lepidosauria > Squamata > Elapidae > Bungarus > Bungarus multicinctus. The sequence continues at coordinate 39,515,702 of CM042842.1, read as the reverse complement.
GAGCCAGATGGGATCAGCACCGGGTCAGAGGCCGCAAGGGCACGACTCGGTCAAGGGCCCCAGCAGCCACCCTATCCCAGGTGGCGACCAAGCCCTCAACCGAGTCGTGCGAATGAGCTTCGGGAAATGGCCCAAGCTCCGTCAGGAACCTATCAGGGTCCATCAGGCGCCTGGGGCGGTACCATTTTAATGGCCCCGCCTCCCTGCAGTCAGGGGGCGTGGAACGGAAGTCGAGCTTCAGGAGCGAGTGATCCGTCCATGACAGGGGTTCCACAACTATATCCCCTATACCCAGATCACTCTGCCACTGATCAGAGACAAAAACCAAATCCAAGGTGTGACCTCCCACGTGAGTAGGGTCCCGAATTAACTGGGTCAGGCCCATGGCCGTCATGGAAGCCATGAACTCCTGGGCAATCCCCGAGGTACCACCGGCAGATGGCAGGTTGAAATCCCCCATGACCATAAGCCTTGGGGTCCTTGTAGATTCCTGATCTCTACAAGGCAAACTAATACGTATTTATTTATATTTCTTTACTATGTGTCTTCTGTTTTTTTCTATTTTAACAATTAAATTAACAAAATAAACAATTTGCTTTATTCTTGTGATAATCACCACCTGAAATTAATATAATATGGCTCCCCCCATTTTATGTTTCCTTCAAATAATTATACAATACTCTTGGTCAGTTATACAATACTCTTGGACATATTTTTGGTCAGAATATCACCCTTAAGGTAAAAATTGTGATTATAGTACCTTCCAATATTCCTCTATAGAAGTGGGTTGGTTTTCAGAAGTTTGTTCTTTTGGCCCTGAAGCTGAAGTTCTCTCCCCCACCCAACAGTTAGATTAAAGTTCATGTTAACTTCTTCCTTTTCTTTCTTCCTACTTCACTGGGAGTAGGCAAGGAAGTGAAGTATGTTGGATCATTATTCACTAAAGCCCTATTTGCTCTTCCTAATTCAAACAATGGTGGTCCCATCTCAACTGCTCTTCCTTCACCTGACAAATAAATCCTTTCAGGAAGCAGTGAGCAATGGTAAGTAGTAAAATGGTTGCCCCAAATGTTGCTTTCTTAATTTTTATGTGCATCTGAAAACCATGGAAGAGCAAATAGGGCTTTAGTGAATAATGATCCAACATACTTCACTTCCTTGCCTACTCCCAGTGAAGTAGGAAGAAAGAAAAGGAAGAAGTTAACAAGAACTTTAATCTAACTGTTGGGTGGGGGAGAGAACTTCAGCTTCAGGGCCAAAAGAACAAACTTCTGAAAACCAACCCGCTTCTATAGAGGAATATTGGAAGGTACTATAATCACAATTTTTACCTTAAGGGTGATATTCTGACCAAAAATATGTCCAAGAGTATTGAGAAGGTACCCATTGTCAGTCCCTATTTTATAGCTTCTGTTCTAATATACTACATAACCAACTGAAGATAAGTAAGCACTGACATATCCCTCTCCCTGGCAAAATCATTACATTATGATATTCCACAACAGACATAAATCTGTTCATTTCTACTTGCCAGCCATTCTTCTGTCTGATTATAAGTAATTTTTTTCTTGTTTTTTCTTGTCCTTTCCTTCCTGCAAACTTACTTTTTAGTCAGTCCTGCTTCAGGACTTTGCCCAGGAGTTCTGTTTCTAAAAAAGAGTTTCTTCATTTCAAAAAGAAACCATATATGATTTTTCCATATTCCTGTAATCCTCTGCTGCTCTCATTTTTATTAGGCCAGCTACTAAAAGTGCAGAGTGTCCAGTCTTTTAATGACACAGTAAGTCCATTCTGCTTTTCTTCCATTCTAGTTTCCAAACTCCATTAAAATAAAGATGACGTGTCTGGCAAAGATATATTTTCTTCTAACTCTCTTATCTTCGGTGTGCCTAATGTCATCCAGATTCTTGATGTTATTTTGATAGAGCACCTCTAAATTGCGTTACAGTATCTTGACTCTACATATGGACAGTGTTGAGCAGCGATTCTATTTTGGATGGTGTTTTTTCCATATAACTTAAGACTATCCATGTAAAGGAAGTAGGACAGCCTGGCAGATTTTTGGATGTTTGATAGCCATAGCCTGACTTTTTCAGTACTATTGCTATTAATGCTATGACTAGTGGTAACAGAGTCTCTTTTGAAAGATTCCTCTCTTCATATTAACCTTTGCCAGTCTTATCACCATTGACCAGCAACTGTGTCTTCCATTGTACCATCAATCTGCGTAAAACCTGTGATATTTCTACTGATTCCTATTACAGGTAGTCCTCGATTTACAATGGTTCATTTAGTGATCTCCTTTAACCAAGCTGCACCCTTGTATTTTTTGGGTCCCATAGTTTGTGCCCAAAACTGTATTTTTTTTTCTTTGTCAGGTATTGACTTGTTCACTGCAATCTCTCCATTGATTGATTGGAAAAAAATGTTTCTCTAGGAGATACTGCCTGCTATATGGAATTTGAGTTTTGTATCTGCTGATCTTGACTACAGCTGTTGATTGTTGCTTTATTATTTCTAGTGCTTTCTTGATTTTCCTTATTTTCATTTCTAACTGATATTTCTTGATTAGGCATTCTTTGGTCTTGTTCTTTAGTTTCTTTTCTTTCATCTGTTCTAGATTGCTTGCATCTAATCGTAACATGATCTTATTTTCCAGCTTGATTTTGATGATGCACTTTGGCTTTTTTTCTTGTTTGTTGGTTTTACTATTATTACTTAGATACAAACATATTTTGTTATGTTATGTCTTTTGGGATGTTTTTGATTTCCTTTCTTTAGTCCTAGGATTTTTTGGATTGTCTCCCATCTAAAGTTGGGCTTGCTTAGTTTTTCTAGAGCTGATATTTATAGCTGTTTCCTCTAGTGTACAAGACAAGAAAGCGTTTTTCATTTTTATATTTATTAAAAATATAAATCTAATAAACTGATAAAAAGAAAAACAAAAAGTACAAGAAATGCAAAACTAAGCTTAATACATGTATAAATTACTTCAAACATTCTTTTCAACAGATAGTTATTATCTTATTGTCCCTCCTCCCTCTGAAATATTTTACAAATCCTCTCACTTATTCATTTAATTTGTGTCTTTCTTAATCTTCAAATCCATAAATTATCAGGAAAAAATCCACATAAGATTTCCAGTCTTTTCAAAATTATTTTTGTTCTTTACCCTCTGACCAAACAAGTCAGTTTTGCTATTTTTTTAGATTCTGACATTTCCAAAATCCATCCTTCTACCGTGGGAAAATTTCATTATTGTTCAGCTTTTCTCAGTATATGTTATGATATAATATAGAGCTCTGCATGTTTCAAAAATTATTTTGTAGAAATTTCTTATATACACAGTAGAATATTCACAATATTTTTTAGCAAATTTAGATATCACCCATCTCACCCTCAGAGTGAGAATAAAGAAGAATAGATGGAATAAAAATGTCTCTTAAAGTAGTTGCATCTTTTTTCAAACTAGTGTAAATACCTGAAACATAGCTGCTTTAATTGGTAGCAATGAAATATTGTATTTATACTTTCACAATGTCTAAAGTGCTTTTTCAACTATTCATATTCTAAGAATTCAGAGCCCTAAGATACTACCTTAATTAAGAGAAGAGAAACACTGAGTCAAATGTTCTTCTTCTTCAAATTCTTAATTCTCATAAAATTAAGTTGCAGACTTGACTGGCTTTTATTGCATTCCAGTATAGGTACAGATTACCTAATGCCTGTTCTGTTTAACGATCATTCAAAGTTATGATGGCACTCAAAAAAAGTAATTTTATGACTAGTCAATAGAGAAGCCGACAATAAAGCCTTAAGTCACAGGCATTCATGTCTCATTTAACAACTGAGAGTGATTTGCTCTCAGCAAATGAGATTGTAAATCTCACAGTCATATGATGTCTCACTTAATGACTATGTTAATTAGAAATGGAGTTGCCAAACCCAATTTTCCTCATAAAGTGAGGACTATCTATAAGGAGAGAACAATATTTTCAGTTTACATGTAATCTGCTTGGACAGGAAACTTCCTTTTTATCATAGATTGTCCTTTCCAACACAAAATTACCACACTTTCTGGTGGAGAAACAACAACTCCAGACAAGATCTTCTGGAGCAGCACTGTGAAAATTATCCTGTGCCAGGAACAACCTTATCTTTGTGAACTTATGCTATATTAAGGTATCTGGTTTGCTTGTCCAGGGGTAGTACTCTTTATATTGTCTCTTCAGAAAGAAAAAGTAAATGAAACAAAACTTCTAAATAGGAACAAAGGCTCTTGAAATGACAAGATAAAAATTTCTTCAATAAACATTGTATAGTAATAAGACTTTGGGGAGGAAAGTCCATATTGAATCCAGGAAATGCATTCTGGAAGAACATATAACACTTGTCTTATCAGTTGCTTATCTCAGTATGGAATCACTGTGCAGAACTACAGTAGTGTTCAGTGATGTGCTTATTATGGATGGCTACCTGCTCTTGAACTTTGGCTTTAAGCAACAGAATAAGTATGGATACTTCCTGAAAAATTGAATAATTGGAAGGTGATGTTTTCTTGTGATAAAAATTTGAAATATGGATATTTTTATTAGCTGAAAGGCATGATACATCACCAGAACTAGGCATTGGCTGTTCACTTATGATTCAAACTTTTACTTCTCTCATTGGCTCTCACTTTTCTGTTAGCATGATTGTCAGGAATATTTCACTCTTGTTCTGATTAACTGCAACAAAACCTAAACTTGGTTTATGAAACTGTTCAGCTTCATAATCCATATTTTGAAGGATACTTACTTCAATGAACATTGAGTTAACAGGGAACAAAAACAATGGAAAAAATAAAGCTGGAAGAAGCCCATTTTCCTCTTTGCTGTTCCCCTCCCTTTTTTTTTCCTCAATTGGTCTGTACATGGAAACAAGGACTAACCCAGAGAAACAGGAATTGTATTATTTGTATATTTTATCCTTAATTATTCCGGAAAGACATGTAATTTTGTTATAACTTTCTAGATGAGAATCATAGACATCTGATGTGATATGATCTGATTTCAAGAACAATAACCCAAAACCTTAAGAGTTTTTGTGTGATTAGACAACTGTTCTTACCACTTGTTAAAATATGTTCATGGCACTATGAAAATATTAGGGAAATACACATATAACAGCTTTAAATGTGAACTATTTATTATGTTTTTATTATTAACTTACAGCTAATTATCCATCCAGTTGTTTTGTATACAGAGTTCAGGTCTGACTCTTGTTTTTGTAAGCAAATATTTTGAAGACCTGAGGAAGGACTCCTTACCATTTGGTATCTAAAGAGTTTGAATCCTTCCATCCTGAATGCAAATTATCATTTGTACATAAATGTTTTATGTACCGCAAGTATATAGTTGATATTGTAAAAAAGATTATATTTCTTGCATTTGGAGGGACAGGTGGCAAGTCCAAAGCCTTGCTAGGAGCATGATTTTGTTTTATAGCATTTCCATGGGTCTGAACTATTGCATTTGATCAGCATATGGTATAGGCAAGCCTCATCTTGACCAACTTCTTTTGTTATCTTGTTATTGTTACAGGTCTTAATGACAGTTGTAAGCCAGAGTCCTGGATGTAGGGGGTAGTCTACCCTGGGGAGAAGAGGGAGAAACAGCAGTGTGGATTATGGAAATATGAATTGATCTAAGAAGCAGTTCTCTTGTAATAGAATGGAGCTCAAAGAAAGACAGGAGAAACTGGAGAAAAGACGAAGGAATATGATGTGAAAATGATCATTTGAATGCTTTCCTTTTCATTACCAGCTGCTATATTCTGGTGAAAAGGCATGCATTTGTATATCTTAAGGCTGGGTGAAAAAGGGCCAGATGAATAGAATTACTTGTTAGATATGTTTTCATTTTGAGCAAGATAAATTATGTGCATTTTAATAGACTGTATGCATATGTTACTCATTTTTATGGCACAGCTGTAATATTTGACACTATTTAGGGAAAAACAAAAATGCTTATTTTTTTTTTTTTACCAAGTGTAATATTTAATTAAGGGTAGCATTTTTGATATTGCATATGAACCCAAACAAACTGAATGCTGGATTTAGTCTCTATTCACTCCCTTGTAAAAAAGCTGGTATAAGAAAGTGATATCTTTAAAAATCAATGCACTGGACAAAATAACTACTATTCAGTGATAGAGTAGTATCTTTAGAATTAGAATAGGTTGTTGAATTTACACTCAGAGTGGATTCCTTGATTTGCTTTCAGCAAAAAGAGCATCTTATATTCAAATTGCATTGTTAAAGTTTTCCTCCTTCCTAAAATAGTTTTCCTGCTTGCTTCTTTCAGTTAGGTTGTCTTTGATCACAGCATTTCTTAAATATGTACGTTCTGTCTGGCTACAAATGTTGGACACAGATATAAGGTCTGTGATTTGCTACAGTAACACAAAACCACACTGCTGATAGATGTTCTTGGTCTTGATTTTGCTTTCTTGGTCCCTTCCCCATTACCTCTTTGCAGTATTAATATATTCTTAGTACACACAGGCTTTCTATCAGTTTCTGTTTATATGTTAAAAATGCATTTAATTTACAATTACATTGCATATCTCAAGGAATATATTGCACATGTTGAAGGAATACTTTAAACATTTTTGGATGCTAATGTTTGACATGACTTGTTATCGTGGAAAAGGGGGATTTTCTTAGATCTAAAAGGCCACACATTTGTTAAATATGAATAAAGAATTGGAAGTATTCTGCAGGTTCTAGAAGAATTTGTTTTGGTTATTCTGCATAAAAATTGGAAATTGTTCTTCTCTTTTTTTCTCAATTTATTGTTTTTATAATTTCAGATCTCAAAGCAGTTACAGTTTACTTTCATTCATATTTGTCTGAATAATGTGTTTTAATGTTGTGTTGTTCACGTTATCTGGGACTCTCAGGCTGTTTCTGATAAGGTTTAAATAGGATGCCAACATTTTTTCTTGACCGTTTTCCCAAAAACGGTGATATATTAAATGCCATTCTTGGAAGTTGCATTGGTATCTGATTTTCATAGTTCCTTTTCTGTTTTCTGTTGTGTTTCACACATTTTTAAACAATAACTAATAACTGCTATTTTGCCTTGTAATGCTTATATAAATTGGGAGCAGACTGAAATTCATAAGATCTACTATTCCATTCCATTGCTCAATCCACACTTATTTTAGTATTCACAACTTCCATATGGTGTTTCTAAAGCCCTGCAAAATGCATGCATTTGTATATCTTAAAGCTGGGGGAAAAGGTGTGAGATTCCCTTCTGTCTCTGTTCTCCTATTTTCATGTAAAGATATGATGGTGTTATTGGATAAATTATTCATTTTTCTTACTATAGGCACCCTAAGCCCTACTAATTAGATTCTATACCAGTATGACTCACAGAAGGTGGTTTTGAGTCTTGCTGTGTTTGCCAACCACAGGATGTAGTGAAATAGCTGCATATAACAACTTCAAGTCAGGTGTGTGCTCATTGTTTGGATACTGTTTCTGCAGCAGCTCTGTATGTTTTCAGCAAAGTCCTGCAACTATTTTTTTCTGGTCTACTTTTCAGTTAGTATGTCTAGAAAGCTTCTTTATATATATTTTCCTTAAAACGTTGTAAGAAAATTTAAACTTTGCACTGGAGTAGGCTAATTAATAAAAGTACTGATCTGCAGTGCATCGATAGATACAATGATAGATTTACAATAATATGTAAATAATACCGGTAGTACAGTTAGGTAACCTTATAAGGTTATTGATTTATTTTCATCCTGCCTTTAATATTTTTATAAATAACTCAAAATGACAAAGATATCTAATATTCCTAACCTCCTCCTATTACCCCACAACAAGAATCCTGTGGAGTGGGGTAGACCAAATGAGAGTGACTTGATCAAAGTGACCCAGCTGGTGACAGTGGGACTAGAACTCACAGTCTCCTGGTTTCTAGCCTGATGTCTTGACCACTAGACCAAACTTTATCAGCATATGTACTTATATGCATATATACATAACATTGTATATAATTCATAAGGATGGCGACAGGATAAACAGTACATATTGTAACAAAGTTTTGCTTAAGGTGGGGGTGTCAAATTTGCATTGTCACAGTGCTGTCACATGATGTATCACGACTTTCCCCCTTTGCTAAACTGGGCATGGGCATGGCCAGCACATGATGCATCTGGCCCGCAGGTTGTGACTTTGACACCCCTGCCATAAGGCATGAGGAGGTAATTTGTGGTTTATAGTTCTCTAGTTAATCTCCAGATCTGATCGTCTAGTAGCGTTATTGTGGAGCTAGAGTTCTAGGGTTGAGTTACATTTAGAGGTCTGAACACTCCTGTTTGGTCTCTGGGTTGCTTTTAATTTTCTTATATATAAATTTGGATTCTAATTGAAGGTGCTGTTACTACCCATAAAGCCCTTTTATGGTTTGAGTTCTCAATTTCTGTGAGACTGCCTGATCTAGATAAAATCTGCCTCCCTTATAAATGCAGATGAAGAGGAGGTACTGTGGTTCTCCCAGCCTCCAAAGTTAAAAAGTTGGATTCCAGAAGTAGAAGTAGTTCCTTGCACTGGAACAGTTTACTGTTTGTCTGGCCTCCTTATTATAATTTCAAATACATAGTACAGAGTAGTATATATGTTGGATGAAATGAACAGGATTTTATTTTATTTTGTATTTGCAGACATTTGTTATGTACGTGATAGCTGATTGGTGCCCTGAGCATTTGCTTTGCACTGGTGTAGTATGTGCATGGCTAGATGCCATAGTAAGCAACCTGCCTGCTTCATTCCATACTAGTTACATCTTCAAGACCTGATACAAAGATATACAGCATATACACACAGAGCATATTATGTAAAAAAAGTCCTTTTGGTAGACTGGTGGCTGTGTAAATTTATTAATAAATAAATAATACAGATATAAAGTTGCCAGTACATGGAAAACAATTGCCAGACTATAGTGATCTAAGAAAAAATGAAGTGAAATGGCAGAAGGAGGGTGTAATCAATGATAGCAGCTTGCAAGTAGCTACTCAGAAAAAGACTTGTGTAATTTATTGATGTGAAAAAGTGCATTATACATCTCCATATTGTGAACTAACTCTTTTGAAAGATTTTCATGTCTCTATGAAATTGAAGCTGGTAATAATGTAGGTTCCCCTTTAGTGATAATAATGACTCCAGGAACTCCCTAAATTAGAACTAATTCTCTGTGAGAAAGTAATATCCTTTTTAGAATAAGCAGATTTCCTATTTAATATATCTGTCAGATCCGTGTATCTGCCATTCTTCAATGGAAGAAGAAGAGGGGATGTTGGTAAAAGAAATCATTTTTGATGTAACCTGAATATATTAAATCTTATATGGAATCTGTATAACTTGTACATGATATACAACTGGAAGACTGGAGCCAGATGTCTAGAAACTTGTCACCTCTTGGAGATATAGCAAGAGGAGAAGGGACCATAAAAATTCCAGCTCTGGAAGATACCCTTGGGAAACTCTTCTAAGATACGTTCCCAGAGGAGGAGAGGGCAGAATTAACATGTTGGTTCTTTGTTTGACTAAATCCACATCTAAATAAGGGGAGAGATTCTAATTCCATTTATCTATTACTGTATGCCTGGAAGCATCTTAGATTCTGCTTTGACTAGTACTGGATTCACTACCTTACAATAAAGGATTCCTTTTGAAATACCTAGCTTTTAGAAGTTCATTCTTTTCGGTTGAAGGGGAAAAGTCCAGTGCTTACAATATCCTTCCCAGGGGTGAGATTCAACCGGTATTACTACCGGTTCAGTGACTACATTTGCACGCGTGTGTAAAACAGCCTTAGGCTGTGCCACCAGGACAGTTGAAGGGTGCTGTGCGCAGGTGTGCAGCATTTGAAAAGCCCTTTTTCCCTGCTTTTTCAACCTCAGCTGTGCCGTGCAAAGCAGCTGAGGTTGAAAAAGCAGGAAATAAAGGACAGATTAAGAGCTTGGGAGGGCGGGTGGGCAAACAGCAGCAGACACAGAACCGGTTCAGTGTCTGCTGCTCTTCAGAGCTACCGGCTCTATAGAACCGGGCAGAACCAGTAGGATCCCATCCCTGATCCTTCCTCAGTTCTTCTCAGAATTCAGCTCCGATGTATTCATTTTCGCTCTATTGTCTAACTCATGAGAGCATTTAAAGCAAGTACCAAATTAGGCCATGCAGACACTTTCCTGATTCAGATGTTATGAGCAGTGTATTGCTAGTACATTGATGGTACTTCAACCTTAAATCCCTGATGATTGCCTCAAGCAGCTTTGTATAGATGTTAAAGAGAATTTAACGTCTAGTAGGATCCCATCATATAAATGCCCTGATATCAAGGAATTTATTGTTTCATTAGAGTTCCTTTGAGTAAGAATAGAACCAAGTGCTTTCAACCTTGTCTCACAGACACGTTTTAAAAAGTCTCCATGGTCAGTCAAATGCTGCTGAAATATCAAGCAAAATAACAGAATTATATTTTACCAGTCTTTGTCCCATAGGGAATCATCTATCAGATTATTTCATGTTTATTAATTCCAGAAAGCAGATCTGAACCTAGGCTAAAATGGATGGAGATAATCAGTTTCTTCTATATTTTTTTTAGCTTAGTAAGAAAACGGCTTTCTTCAAAACCTTGCTTTCCAAACACTAGTTGTTATAAAGTTCTGGATCAAACAGGTTCTTTCATAAGTATATTCATTATTTCCTCTTTTAAAATCTAGTGAACCACTTCATTGCACAGAGATATATTTACCACTTACTGGATTCATCTCCCTTAACTTGAATAAGCCAAGGCAGACAAGATTCAAGACAGCAGGCTGTAGGTTGCACAGCTACAAGCTATCTTGCCATAGCAAATAGAAAATAAACTCATATAATTGAGCTAGGCAACAAAATGGGCACCTTGTTTTGTGTCAAAAGCAGAGTGCAAATCTCTATGAAGATAAGCAATTTTATTCTTGAAGTGCTGTGAAATTTATCACAAGCCTTGGGCAGATGATAACAAGCCAGTCTTCATCATATTAAAGAATCTGCTGGATTGATATTTGAGAATGCAGTGGAGGCTGTAAATTAAGTACTTTTTGCAGCCCTCCCCTTTCATGCAGTAGGCATGATTATATGCTCAAGTGGCTGTTTGGTTAACTTCACAGTGGCTTTTACTAATTCTGTTTGCTACATGAAAATATAAGTAACAACAGATGGTATTGTGATATTGGTTTTCCCTTTGTATTTATTTATTATTTTTAACTTATGAACTTTCTAGTTGGGTATAAAGCATTTAGAGCTCTCAGAGCTTGAAATTGATCGAGGATTTTTGTTACAGCTGCTTATTAAAAAGTGATATCTAACATGCCCACTGATATCACTTCAAAGTTAAAGCCTTGGTTATATAAGGTTCCTGAGATTCAGTCAGCCAATTTCTCCATTGTGGTGGAGATAGCATTCAGGATTGGGTTATCAGTCACTGCTTGCTGATTGGACTGAGTCTGTCAATCTTTGAGGACACTCCCCCTGTTGCTAAGAGTGCCCCAGAAATTGACTCAATCAGCTAGCTGGACTACGTGTTAATTTTGCTCCTAAAAGAATTCAAATTTGAATCAAGATAATTGGAGAATTAGGAAAAAATAACAATCCTGAATACTATGTACTACTGAGGACCGGTCTACTCATTTGACAGCTGTCGGGGTTTTGGCCCAGCCCATCGGACAGCAGATCGTCTGAGGGCCGATCTACAACAATTGAGGTATTTGAGTGGGAGGTGTGTAGAAATACCATCCTGTTACCCCATGTTTGGCTTGGGAGGGCTTTTGGCGGCTTAAACGGCCATCTCAGAAGCCTTTTTACCGCGGCAGCATTTAACAGGAGCAGAAGACAGAAACGAAGACAGGAAACTCCCTTTTGCAGTTTAGGACCTTAATTAGAGTGGCGTTCTGACCTGCATAGATTAGAGAAACCGAAGTAGAATTTTTTCTGAAGGCTCCGGTTTGCAGCGTCAGGGAGGAAAATGGCTGATTTACCACAGAACACTAGCCACACGATTAGAAGAGCAGAGGAGACAGCTCGCAGGCCATCATGCTTTCTCAGCCCAGCGGCCCCAGATCAGCTAATCTCTGACAGCCCCAAGCCAAGGAATAGAGCTGCAGGAGCTTGAAAGAGCTCCAAGGCAGCTGAGCGGACGAGCGGCACAGAGTAAGGCACTGAACAAATTGTGGACTAAGGGACAAGAGGAGGCCCAAAAGAGTGCAGAAATGGTGCCCATAGTCTCAGATTCCGGCCAAAATGAGGAGCGACCATTACTGAGAAGAGACAGGCATTCACAACATGACAGGAGAGTAATAACTGAAATGGTCACAGGGGGAGTTGAAAAACAAGATTTGATGCAAGAATCCCTTGAAGGCTCTGAAATTAGCAGCTTTTTTTCAGTCTGCCCAGCAATAGGGCAATTTCCAGTGACAGTCCAGAGATCCAGACTGACCTCTGAGGCCACATTTACTACCATGTCAGCTGGACTTAGACCAGCAGTGGGACAAGAACCTGAATTCCAATTTAACATGCAGGCTCTTTTAGCTGAGGCAGTAAAGCAAGGTGTGTCAGCAGTCTGAAACAGGCCAAGCGTTCACCTTCTGAAGCATCAGTTTCATCATCCTCAAAATGTAGCAGAAGACAAGAGGTGTCATTATGAGGATGATCTTTCCCTGCATTCAGGGTCAGCCTCTTATGATCCCGCTGAAAGTTCCCACTCCACCCCACCTGACATGGGGCAGCTGATGGACAGAGATTATTCAGATGACGAAGGCCTGAAAGATTCTGATCAAACCCCAATGCCAGGCCTATTCCAACCAGCCATATTCAAATAATTCCTCAAAGAATGCCACAGGGCAAGGCATGGTTCCTGAACCACAGGAGCCAATCGATCCTTCTGAAGACCCCAATGACCCATTATTTTAGGAGAAAATGATAACAGCAGATGTCATTCCTGTGCCAAAGATATTCACCACAGTCATCCAAAGGCAGTAGTCACCTCTTGGATCAGGTCCAAGCCCTTCCTCCCTGGACAGAAAGCTATTCAACATGGGAGCTGATCTCTCTAAAGCCCTGGAAGTGCCTGCTGTGGACGCCACAGTCGTGGCCCTACAAGCCAACACTGATATTTCTGGGGAGCCTGAGGACTCGTTGAAAGCAAAGGACAAGAGGGCTAAACAAACATTGCAGAGGACGCACCAGTCAGCAGCATGGGCGGTGAAGGCCTCCATGGCCGCATCCTTTTTTAACAGGACCTCTCTCATCTGGCTTCAAGAGCTGCAAGAGAGAATTCCACTGGATGATGTCAGGTCACACTAGCATATAAACAAACTCCTAGCAGCTGTGGAGTTCTCTGCTGATGCCACCCTCAGTGCAGCCAGATTTGCCTCTAAGGCAATAGGTGGGATTGTAGCCTCTCGCCACCTGCTCTGGCTCAGGCAATAGCAGGCTGATATGAGACATAAGTGGAGGTTGGCTACTGCCCCCGTCAAGGGTGATAAATTATTTGGAGAAGCTTTGGACAAGGTACTGGTGGATTCCAAGGACAAGGGGAAGATCTTGCCCTCCAGATCCAGAAGGAGTGATTTCCGATCAATGCCTTCTATAGGGCTCCTGAAACTGGGGAGGGGGGGAGGGGGTTCTAGATCCCAGGGACCTTTCAACCCCAGGCAAGATCAACCCCAAGACAGGACAGGTAGAAATTGCCCATTTAATAACAAGCGGCCCTTTCTAGAGGTTGGGGGTCATCCCTTCCAACACCCCAGTTAAATTTGTTGCCAATCCTCCCATTGGGGGACGTTTGGCCTTGTTTGTCAGGCGTTGGGAAGAGATCACCACAGATGCCTGAGTCCTGGAGACACTCCGCTCGGGCCTTTCTCTAGAGTTCCTCTCTATACCCCTGAGGTTTTGTATTCGTTGCCCTGTTTCAAAAAACAGAGAGAGGAAGGTCCTCGTGGAAACAGCCATTCAGCACCTGCTAGAGATTCAGGCTATTCAGCCGGTGCTTGAGGACCAGAAGGGCATGGGATTTTATTCCATCTTGTTTGTAATCCCAAAAGTCTTAGGGGGATGGAGGGCAATTCTATATCTGAAGCTTCTTAACCGCCATGTAAAATACAGGTGGTTTAAGATGCACTTTCTCCAGTTTACTCTGGAGGGCATTAGGGAAGGGGATTTCCTTACCTCCATAGATTTAACTGAGGCCTACCTTCATGTTCCCATTCTTCCAGTCCCTAGACAATTCCTCAGGTTCTACTATAATGGGAGGCATTATCAATACAGGTCCTTACCCTTTGGGCTTTCATCAGTCCCAGAACATTTACAAAGCTATTGGCAGCTCTGACAGCCCATCTTAGGGCCATCCCAGTCAGAGTCCAGTCTTACCTGGATATATTGGTCCAGTCATCCTCCTCATCTTGGGCAGCAGAGGATTTGGAAATCACCATCCAGGTTGCTCCAGGAGCATGGCTTCTCTGTCAACGAGGCCAGGAGCCATTTATTCCCACCAATAGTCTGCTCCACCTGGAAGCTGTAATAGATATCACTTCCTGCAAGGTGTCCTTGTCCCAGGAACATCAGGAGAGTAACAGGGAGTTAATTGGGCAAGTAAAATCTAAACACAGGGATATCCCTGGCTATATTCTTTAAGCTCCTGGACAAAGTGATATCATGCATTAATATAGTGCCCTTGGATAGATTGCATGCCAGGGTACTCCAATTGTTTCTTCTTCCTTATTAGAAGACAGGTAGGAGTTGCTCCCATTCACAGGTCAGATTATCTCTGCAGGTTGTTAGATTCTTGAGATGGTGATCATCTAAAGCCCTCTCTCTGGGACTCTTATTCAAGGACCCTGGCAGGTTGGTACTGACCACGGATGCCAGACTTTATGACTGGAGAGCCTATATACAATCCAGGGTGGTCCAGGGACAATGGTCCCAGGCGGATTTGAGCCATAATATTAACTGGCTAGAGCTCCGGGCAGTTAAGGCAATTAGAAGATGCAGTCTCAGATAAGAACATCCTGGTTTTGACTGATAATGTGTCAAACAAGGCACATATTAACCACCAAGGGGGAACACATTCATGGCCACTGATGCTGGAGGCAGAACAACTCTGCTTAGGGCAGAGAGACACCAGGTATTGATCAGAGCTAAGCACATTGCAGGTGTGGCCAATGTTGAGGCTGACTAGCTTAGCAGAGCCACCATAGACCACGCAGAGTGGCATTTGCACCCCGCTTTGTTTCAGAAGCTGTTGGAGCGCATTGGAGTACCAGCTGTGGATCTTTTCGCCTCCCAGGACAACAGACAACTCCCGAGATTCTACTCCAGGTTTGCGGTTCCAAGAGCAGAGGCAACTAATGTCCTAATGCAGCCCTTGGCCCAGGAAGCTTCTGTATGCCTTTCCCCCTCTGGCCCTGATCCCGAGGGTGATTCAGAAAATGTTGGGGGGAAGAGCAGAACTCATTATTGTAGCCCCTCATTGGCCCAGAAGGCCATGGTTTGCGGATTTAGTTAACCTATCTGTGTCCCGCCCTTGGAGGATGCTGGAGGACAGAGTGTCTCTCAGCCAGGGACCAGTCTTACATTCAGAGCCCCAGTGGCTTCAATTGACCACTTGGAGATTGAGCGTGGATCTCTGATCCTGGACCACTATTACTCCACAGTGATAAGTACCATCCAAGCCTCTAGGAGACCCTCCACTAATTGCATGTACGATGCAACTTGGAAGGATTTCTGCAATTGGTGCTCTAGATCTGACAGGGACCCTCCTGGGGCCTGGATCGCCCAGATGCTGGACTTTCTCCAAGATGGCCTAGACAAGGGACTTTCTCCCAACACATTGTGGAAGCAGGTTGCAGCCTTGTCTTCTGTTTGTCCTTGGTAGAATCACCTAGACACCCCACTATCCACAAGTTTCTGAAGGGGACTACAAACCTGAGGCCTCCAGTGGTTCATGGATATCTAAAGCACTGCTGTTGCTGACTGAGGCCCCATTTGAACCACTGAGATCTAATTCTTTGCCGTTTTTATCGTGTAAAGTGGCCTTCCTAGTGGCAATCACCTCTGCCAGAAGGATTTCGGACTTGGCAGCCTTATCTGTCAGGAAGGACCTTTGTGTGTTTCACACCAACCGAGTTGTGTTAAGACTAGACCCTTTGTTTGTGCCAGTGAACTCGTGGTTCCACAGGGCCCAGGAACCAATCTTGCCTGATTTTTGTCTGCATTCTGTACATTAAAAAAACAACAACGATGGCACACTCTGGACGTTTGAAGGGTCCTGCGTATTTATGTTAAGAGGACTTCTCCCTTCAGGAGGTCTGAATCACCTTTTTATTTCTTTCCAACCTTCTACGATGGGGTATAAGGTTATTCCAACAACTGTGGGGAGATGGATAAGACTGCATATCCAAGGCCTACCAAGCCCAAGGACTTGCTGTTCCTCCAAGAATAATCGTCCATTCGACGAGAAGTGCGGCCATGTCGTGCCGTGGGCCACTCAGGCCTCTCTGGAAAAGGTTTTCAGGGCAGCAACCTGGGCCTCACCTTTCATCAGACACTATAAGTTGGACTCTTTTGCATCTGCAGAGGCAGCTTTTGGACAGAGAGTTCTGCAAAAGGTCCATCCTGTCTAGGGGATTCGGCCCACCCATAGGACAGCCAGATTTGGTATGTCCCAATCCTGAATGCTATCTCCACCACAATGGAGAAGGGTCATTGGTTCTTACCTGATACAACCTTTCTCTTTGGGTGGAGATAGAATTCAGTCCTATCCTGTTTTGGTCTGTTCTGAATCTAATGGAGCATGTTATTGTTATAGGAGCACATGTCAATTTGTCATTATTCCTTCGCCAATTTCTGGGGCACCCTTAGCAGCAGGGGGAATGTCCTCAAAGATCTGATAGACTCAGTCCAATTAGCAAGCAGTGACTGATAACCCAATCCTGAATGCTATCTCCACCCAAAGAGAAAGGTTGTATCAGGTAAGAACCAACGACCCTTCTTATTCTTGCTATACAGGTAGTCATAAACTTATGATAATAATTGAGACCCGACTTTTTGTGGTTAAGCAAAGTGATGATTTAATGAGTGACACTTGATTTTAGGACTATTTTTGCTATGATTGTTAAGTGAATCACTGCAGTTAAGGGAATCAATTTCCCCCATTGACTTTGGTTGTTGGAGGTCAGCTGGGAAGATCACAGATGGTGATCGCATGACCTCAGAATACTGCAGTTGTAAATATGTGCTGGTTGCTAAAACATCCACATTTTGATCATATGACCATGGAGATGTTGAGTTGGTTCTAAGTGTGAGGATTAGTCATAAGTCACTTTTTTCAGTGCCACTGTATCTTTGAAAGATTGCCAAATGGTTAACGGTTGTAAGTCAGGGACTACCTGTATATTAGAAAGGGTTAGGTAGAGAAGCTTTTGCTGTTCCTTCAGCAAAGGTATGCTGTTTTCATTTTTAGATTTCAGAATTTAAAACTTGTCAAAACAAATTCAGAAAAATATATTTTTCTTTACAGCATAAAAAAAACCCCTATTTGCTTCTTAGTAATCAATTTAATTGTGAAATTTTAAAGTTATGTCTAAAAAGCAAAATCATTGACTGGTTTATCTGACAGCTTTGGTCTTTAAGAGTAGTTTAATTTTTTTTTGGTTGCAAGAAGGTTACAAAAATGCTTTTGTTTCTCTAATCTACCTGAATTGCACCCACAGTTCTCAGGACATCCTGAATGACCATGATGTAATCCTGGTATAGTAACCCCAGACACCTTTTTTTTTTACTGATATTATTACCAAGAAAAAAATATTTCAGTATCTCTTTACAGCACTAGTTACAGAAATTCTTTACCCGAATGTCAACTTGATCTGACTACTAGCCAAGGCATGACTTAAGTATACGTTTAATGGCTTTTTGTCTTCTATAGAAACACTATCTGTCATAAAGAGTATTTCAGTGTTATTCAGTCAACTTTAAAATGTGTATACTTTCTACAAATATTGCTTAATTTAGTTTTTCAGCTGAATGCATATTAAATCCTAAGAAACATTCTGCACAATATCTTAATTTCCTTTATTGTAAAATCTGAATAACACCTGTAATTAAAGCAGAGAACTGATCTTTACAAGCCTAGGTAGCTTTCCATCTATTGATCTGGCTTATACTGTCAGGGGAGAAACAGTCAACTGCTGAGTTGCTTTGTCATTGACATAAGCTGAGGGGATTTTTTTTCCTCCTATACTGTTTATACACCAGTGTATAGACTTGCTGGCTGGCTGAATTTTAAAGAGTGCGGAGGTTTAAAGACTTGTCCCCTGAGGGATGATCCTGCCAGTTGGGAAGCGAGCTGAGGCCATATTTTGTAGAAATGTGTGTGTGTATGTGTGTTTATGCACACGCGCGCGCGCGCACACACACGGATGGGGGAGGGATCGAAAGAAAGGTATTGAGTTAGTTTGCCCCTTACAATGTTGCAGCAAGGGCTGATATATCTGTTACAGTGAAATACAATAATATCTGTTTTTCCTCTTTTCTGTGCATTCTCATTTTATGGAAGACCAGAAAATGTACGGGGATGTTACAAATGTCTGCAAATACAGTTCCTTAGAGATAGAATCTTATGTGCTTACTAATCAATATTGTGAAGAAATATAGTTTGTGGTGGTTTGGTAAAGACAAACTTGTATTTATTACTGTGAAGAAGAAGGCGGGGGGAGGAAACACAGCATTCTCTATTATAATAAGCTTAATAAGTTGAGTAGTGTTTAAATATTATTTTTATTACTTTTCCTCTTTTTTTATGAGGTTAGCATTAATTTGCTATCTCTAAGTAAATTTTGACAATCTGATTTTAGTGATGCTTCATAAAATGGAGAGACAATCTTTCTTGAAAATATAATTTATTGGAAGGTCCAAATAAAATTATAGCATTGCCTCGCTGAGACTAGGACCTAATAGAACAGTCACCAGCTTTTGAGCACACACTTTTTTCCATTCCTTTTACTTCTACAATGATTTTACCAATTTCTTGTGGTTTTCACTTTGATCTTACATTGCATTTGTATCAGCACAAATTTTGCATCTGATTTAGAGTCTGAAATCTAAGTTGGAAGATTAGGCAAACATATGAAAGAATTTGCTCACACAAATGTCATGAAATTATAGCCACATAACATTAGTGGAAGTTAAATTTTCCAAGGAATAACAGATTATGGCAATTAATTTAATATATCTGAAATCCAATAATGAGAAATGTATATTTTGCCTGATGTTGTTAATCAGATCCTAATAACTGAGGACATAAAACATGTTTGTAGGAGAGATTTTCCCCCAGGCTATGTTAGTTCTCATAAAGGATGGGATGCATATTTCCAAGTTTTCCTACCGTTCTTTTTTTCATTGAAGTTGGAAAATTCTTAAGTAGGGTCTGTAATTAAGGTGCATCCAGTAAGAAAACAATGATTTACGAAACATTTATGCCACACTCCTTAATCTGTGTTTCTCTAAAGTAACTAGCCAATTTCCTCCAAATTTCTCCTACCCACTCCCCTAGTGAAATACTAATTTTATATTAGTAACTAAAAGAAAATTCTACTTGTATGTTTTCTCCCCAAGCGATCTTTTCATTTTTTTTCCTTCTTGTAAGGGTTAAAGCAGGCATGGTGGAATCTCTGATTCAGAGGTGGTATTCAGCAGGTTCTGACCAGTTCTGGAGAACCAGTAGCAGAAATTTTGAGTAGTTCGTAGACTGGCAAATACCACCTCTGACTGCCCTTGCCCCCATCTATTCTCTGCCTCCTGAGTCCCAGCTGATTGGCTGGGTCTTCTTTTGTTGCCCTGCACAGGAGAACGGAGCTGGAAAGCAGGTTAGTGGGGTG
Source organism: Bungarus multicinctus (assembly GCA_023653725.1). Classification (NCBI taxonomy): domain Eukaryota; kingdom Metazoa; phylum Chordata; class Lepidosauria; order Squamata; family Elapidae; genus Bungarus; species Bungarus multicinctus. The sequence continues at coordinate 39,495,740 of CM042842.1, read as the reverse complement.
GGGAGGGAATGGAATTTTTGAGTAACCTTTCCCCAGGAGTGGGGAGGGAATAGAGATTTTGCAGTAGCCTTCCCCCAGGAATGGGGAGGGATTGGAGATTTTGCAGTATTCTTCCCCTGGAGTGGGGTGGAAATGGAGGTTTTACAGTATCTTTCCCCTGCCACGCCCACCAAGCCACGCCCACAGAACCAGTAGTAAACATTTTTTAATCCCACGCTGCTCTGATTGTCCTGCTTGAGGAAGCCATTTTGTTAACAAGACAAAATGGATGGCAGGAAATTTCAGGGCGGGAAAGGAGCAGCTAACAGCTATTGATTTGGAAGGTGGAAGGAAGTGGTCCAGCATTTAAATCTGGCAAATAACTTTTACATGGAGGACAGGATGCTAGAGTGCTGTTAGATGGACGAGATCTTCATGTATATGGCTTCCTAATTATTGCAGTAAATTTACTTACCTAGCCATCTCCTGTCTGTGTGAAAATGCAGAGATAGCATAATTGCCATGTCCCATACAACATCCTGTCAGTCCTCTGTTAGAGCTTAGATTGTACATGTTCAAGCAGAAACCTTTCTTCATTATAACATTAATCTTAATGTCACTAAAAAAACCAGTTTAATTTTGTGTGAATATTGGTACCATATAGCTGAAAATAAGGGAACGGCGCCAATCCTATTTCTTGTTTTGTCATAGTGGCATTGAACTCTTGATAGTTATAACTGTTTTTTTTATTCTACTATTTTTCTTCACTTTATAATAAATTTTCAAACCAGTATATGCCGTTTGTGTAATTAGAAAAGTGTCACTTGAGTAGCATGTCAAACCAACAGGAAGAAATAGGTGTATTATTTCTATAAAATTACAGGTATTTTCTTTTTCTTTTTAATTGGCAGGTAATTTTGAACCTTGCTGCTATCTAAAGGGTTAACTCTGTCCAATTTTCTGCATATAACAAATGAAAAGTTCCAGCTTTTAAAAACGTTTGCTCATAAAATGCATATGCTGTCAACTTAGTTCCCTTTCCTCTGTTTGCATTTTAATTGAAACAACATTTGTATTTTTGAGCCAGGATCTGTCAGAAGTCCCTATGGCTAGTCTGTAGTACAAGTAGCAGCAGACGTGGCCTACCCATATGGTACGGTGCTTCTTGTAAAATCCATATGGCCTTGTTGAAGGGAATCCCAGCAGGGATGTGAAGGGTGTTAATACCCTTCAGGCCAGGCCTTTCCCTCCTGGGGTTTCTATGGTATTGTCTTTGCAATCTGCCAAAGCAGAAACTTAATTCCTTTTTAATAATCAATTATTTTGATCCAGGAACATGCAGCAGTTTCCTCTTCCTATCAAATATTGTTTGATTTTTTCTGAGAAAAAAGTTACAGGCATATTCAGGTAATCGTTAAATACATATAACATTTTTTCTTTTTCTTTTTGCTTTTTACAGGCAATCCTCCAGAGTATACCTAAATTCTGCTTTCCTTTTGACATTACAAGGTATGTCTTATCACAACTTTTCAATAAATGAGGTTGGTGCACTGAAAACAATTTGAATTGCAAAATTTTGATTTTCTTAGGAAAATATTGAATGGATTGAGTCACTGTATTAAAATGATTAAGAAGTAAAATGTTTTCTGAATTCTTAGTTTTAATAGGTATCTTTGGCAGTAGCAGTTTGATTTTAGTATACTTTTCGGCTTTTAAAAAATAACCATAAATCTTTAGCATGTATTTCTGATTAATATAAAGTTTATAAGACATTATTTGTATCTAGTTCTGCAGTATTTACTCATTTTTAATAGTTGGTAGAGCAAGTATTTGTTATTAAGCAGAAGATTTTAACAGAAAAACATTCATGGTTTTTAATACCTTTTTTTAAAAAAATGTGGGTGACAGATGCCATTAGAAGAGGCATTGCTCTTCATTTTGTCATAGGAGGAACCCACCTCTTCTGAGAATGGCTGTTATGACACCAGCTTAGCAGAATTGTTGTTCCATGTGGAACTCAGTGAAGGCTTAATGAAATGCTTAATTATAAGTTACCGGTAGCTGATTAGTCATTGGAGATTTCTTTAACCGGTAGAATTCAATGGAGAGAATTCTTTACAATTCTTTAATCCGGTTGGAGGGCACATGTCAGGAAGAATAACTAAAAAATTCCAAGCTCACCTACTGAACTTCATAACCAGATAAAGATTTGACTCTGCACATTTGTCATATACAAACATTCTGTCAACTGTAGGACTTTGTTCTATTCCATATAATTGATTTTAATTATGGATATTTACCCTGCGTAATATTTTTTTGTAATTCAAGAAACATTTGGGGGCATTGTTTAAAATGATTTGAATTAGCCAGTTGCTTTTCATTAGCTTTCACTAATCGTTCTGTGTCTTTAATACAGTATTTTGAAATGAGGGTAAATTGAAAACTCAAATAACGAAGTATAATTAAAATTAACCAGGAATTGATATGAGCTTTTAAATTAAACTAGTAAGGACTACTGTATTTTTCGGACTATAAGAGGCATCCTCCCCCCCCCCCCAAAAAAAAAAAAAAAAAAAGTGGATGGAAATGTCTGTGTGTCTTATAGAGTGAATACGGGCCTGTTTTTGGCCTTCCAAACCCTCTGTAAGTCCCATTTTTGGCCTCCCTGGCATCCAGAAGCACTCTGCAGGCCAAAAACAGGCCTGTATAAATAAAACAAACTTTGAATAAAACAAACTGAGAAAGAGCAACAATGAGACTGTAATTTCAGAATCAGTCTTTTTCTAACTCTGTAAAATAATTTTAATCATATCAGAACTATTCTAATGGAAAAATATAGTAGATTTAAAACTTAGTCAAATACAGTTATGTTTGAGCCATGAAGCCTGCCAGTGTTTCTTCTAATAGAAATATTATTAGTTTTTTATTATATACAAAATGGATCTCTTCGTTGTTTTGCTGAATCAGTTGCTCTTTTAGTGTTTATCTGAAAATTGATTTGCACTGGAAATGTTCCCTGTTTTTCAGATTTGCATATATGTGTTATGCAGTCTTTCTTACCCACTGAATTTAGAGGAGCTATTGAAAAGTTGAAAAGAAAGTAAAAATGCATATAACTTAATATTGTTAAGGTAGTGTTCTTGGTAAAGCATTAAAACCTACTGGTTATTAAATCAACAAATACAAATGAAGAAAATTAGAAACAATGAAGCAGTTAAGGTTTTCTTAATGCCATCCAGTGGCTAAGAATGAATGAAATATCAATGCAATTACTTGAACAGATAGAATAAGATAATCCAGTTTTAGATATTTGTATGAGGATAAATGCAAAACAAGATTTTTAAAGAAATCTGGAAAATACATTGGCAAGTACAGGCATTATCTGTGTTAATCAATCACGTTCTTTGAACACTAAAAATTAATAATTGTACTATAAAACAATTGGTCCAGGATATTTTCAATTTTATACTATGCATATGTTATGAATAAAATGGCAATATTTGAGTGGGCACTTTAAGGCCTATGTAACTAGGAAGAAATGTTTATTTGTTTGTCTATTTATTTCTATCCTACCTTTATTATTTTTTACAAATAATTCAAGGTGGCAGATATATGTAACCGACCCCTCCTGCTATTTTCCACACAGTGACAACCCTGTGAGAAGGATTGGGTTGAAAGAGAGTGACTGGTCCAAGATCACCCAGCTACTTCTCATAGCTAATGGCTTCTGGCTTTCTTAACCATTTAGAATAAGATATCTAAGGAGATTCTCAGTTATCCAGGTCATGGTTGTCCCAAAAGTGCTTTTTCAGGCAAATAGACTTTCTGGTTTTTCTTTAAAAATGCTTTGCTTCTCATCCAAAAGCTTCTTCAGCTCTGAAAAAGCTTCTTGGATGAGAAGTGAAACGTCTTCAAAGAAAAACCAGAAAGTCCAGGTGCCTCTTGAAAAAGCACCTTTGGGACACGAGAATTAAAAAAAACTTATAGATATAGAACAGACTTTTGTTTAAAGTTAGAAGAAGACGACCAAAATAAATGTTGAATCTTAACAACCAAATGAGGCAAGGAAGAAAAGGCCCAAGGAGAGGCTACACTTTGTATATTTTACTAACAGTATAACTTCCTTTATGATAGAGAATTACAGTGATATTGTTGTTTCTAAAAGTTAAAAAAAATATTTATGCTTGAGATGACAGCTTTTAAAAGAAAAATCACAATGATATAGCCCTTGATAAAAAATTGTCAATGAGTGCCAGTTTCTTACTTTTAAATTTAAATACCATGTTTATTTTTTCCTATGTATTCTGGAATATGTATAAATATAAATATTAATGTTAACAGTTTCAAAAAATCATTCAAATCATTCTGTGAACACAGATACGTATATACAGTATTCTTTGAACAGGTTAAATGTGACATATAATACAATGATGAATCATCGCATAATGGCTCTTTTTGTCTCCTTACCTGGATTAGATTAATTTAAATTGATATTCAGATCTCATAGTCAAGGAAAAAACTATTTGCTCATCAAGTAGTTAAGGTAAAAGCATAGGAGAATAATTGAGTCAAATATCAAAATGCATTAAAACACAATCAGCTCTTCAACTGGATAAATTATCAGTTTATAAAGGAGAACATAGAAATGTAATACAGTTTATGAAGGAGAATATTTAATTCCCTACTTTTTAATTTTTAATGCCAATTTATTTAATCCTTTTAATGTATTTTAAATTATTGTATTTGTATTTATATGTTTTTATTTGGCTGTGCACCGCCCCGAGTCCTTAGGGAGAGGGGGCGGTATACAAATTTGAACAATAAATAAATAAATAAAAAATAGTGCAAAGTAGAACAGTCACTTGGAAGCTAAAATCTGTGTAGAGATTTTATGTAAGACAAGAGGCAGACTAACAAAAGTCAACTGACTTGAGAGTTTGTGCAATGAATTAGAAGAAATCATGCTTAATTAAAGATTAAAAAGTGAAATTAATCCTGCCTTTTCATTGTCAAATGCAATTACAATTTCACTGTCCTTAACAGTGAAAATATTTTTTTAATGCTTAGACCTGTAGATCACCAGCTGCAAATAGAAAAATAGTTCTGAACTGTCTTGTAGTTCGAAACTTTGTGGCTTGTTAAGACATTGGATCATTTTATGATTGATTTATATTTTTCCTTCTCTATAGCTATTTTAAAAGTTTCATTTGAGCATTTGCTGACAGAATGGTTCAAATCTGAACTACAAATAATTCTCTTCTATGGGTTTTCATTTATTATATTAGTGAGGAACGTTTGTGCTATTGCTTATTTAGTCAGTGGTAGAATTATGTTAGCTATAATAACTGAAACAATTTGTTCCTAGCAATTCCAACACTTTTGTCATTTTTCCACAAGAAAAAGCATCTCAAAGCCAATATTTTTGAAAATATTTAAGCAAATCTGACACATTAAAAAAGAGAACAAAAATATGAAAACTCATTTTAATAGTATCAGTTAATTGCATTCCCAGATTTATATTTATTAGACAAATATAATTTGGCATTCATCTATAAATACTGACAATCACACTTAATTCACCAATATTCACCAAATTTGAGGCACTACTAAAAGGACTTACAATTTCCCTCACAGTTGATCAAATGATTTTGTAACATTTACTTCCTTTATTGGAGATATGTTTATGAGATTTTCAGTATCTGGAGCCATGGAAAAGAATTTTCAATACATTTTATCCTGACCTCAGCTTCTTCCTTATCACTAGCTGATCTACAGAATGAGTCCACTTCTTTGATGTTATGGTAAAACTATACTATGGAGATGTAAATACCATATTATATAGAAAACTTATACATCACCTTGCATCCTACATGCTTTCATCCAATGTACCACCAAATGTAGCATTTATAGCCATATTTTAGTCTTTAGCTACATGTTTTGATCCATCATTTGAGATGCTCAAGTGATAGAATAAATCAGGCATTCGGTAGGCTCAATGAGATCAATAGACACATCGAGCCCACCCTTTTACTCCATCTCAAAGTTATATCCTATATCAATGTAGCTACTCCATTACATCTGATGAAATGAGCAGTAGATCATAGAAGATTATGCCTTTTAATTTGTTAGTTGAAAAGGTCCTTCCAGACATCTTTTCCAATTTTGTATTCCCACAGAGTGACATGGCTTTCCTATAATTTGGAGTAAGCAACAGTAGGAAGCTCATAGCTTTTTTGTATACTGTAGCTTCAAAATAATTTGATAATGTCTATGTTGTGAAAGCAAAAGATGTGATGACATAATTAGCTATTCTTTGTATTATTGAAAAACATGATTTAAGGTTAAAGATTCATATTCTTTCATAATGTCACATTATACACTGGTAAATATTAGAAAATGTGAAAATTTTTAGTATAAATGGTGGCTGTTTAGTTAGTAACTTCTAAAATCCAGACTCGGCAAAGCCCAGGCAATTTAAGTTGGTTCATAGAGTGTAGCTTCAGAATTAATGATAATATATATATATATATATATATATATATATATATATATATATATATATATATATATATATATATATATATATATATATATATATACTTTGTATTACAACACCCTGTTAAGCCCCAATTAAGGGAGAAAGCATACTGTTTTCTTTTCTGTCTTTCGGCTCATCACCAGAGACCATACCGACAGAAAGCTATTTGTTTCGTTGCCTTTTGTTTACATGTGTGTAAATTATCAGCTTATATAAATTATCAGCTTAAAAACCTTACACATATATATATATATATATATATATATATATGTTTTCGGAGATTTTCGCGGGTATTTGTATGTGGATCTTTGGTTCTTCGGGTTTTCTCCCGCGTAGAGTTGGAAATATTTAGGCGACGTTTCGATGAAGTCTCATTCATCATCTTCAGGCTTCTGTCTTCGGCCTTGTGCTTCTCAGAGTGATGTGAGCTTGCAGCTGCTTCTTCCTTTTAACTACTAGTGGGGGTGTGACTTGATTGGGTGGGGGCTTGGCTGTGTTCTGATTGGGTGGGGGTGTGTTCTCATTGGTTGGGGGTTTGGCTGTGTTCTGATTGGTTGGGGGGTTGGCTGTGTTCTGATTGGCTGGGGGTGTGTTCTGTTCTGGTGGGGAACACAGCCAAACCCCCAACCAATGAGAACACACCCCCACCCAATCAGAACACAGCCAAGCCCCCACCCAATCAAGTCACACCCCCACTAGTAGTTAAAAGGAAGAAGCAGCTGCAAGCTCACATCACTCTGAGAAGCACAAGGCCGAAGACAGAAGCCTGAAGATGATGAATGAGACTTCATCGAAACGTCGCCTAAATATTTCCAACTCTACGCGGGAGAAAACCCGAAGAACCAAAGATCCATATATATATATATATATATATATATATATGCATAGACTGTAAAACAAGGGCCTTCAAACTTGGCAAGTTTAAGACTTGTGGACTTCAACTCCCAGAATTCCTGAGCTAACATGACTGGAGGAGGAATTCTGGGAGTTGAAGTCCACAAGTCTAAAAGCTGTCAAGTTTGAAGGCCCCTGCTGTTGAAAGTGGTTTGCAGTGGATTTTTTAACATACCAGCTATATGGAATAAAATAGTTAGAACTTACCGAGTTCTCTTTGCTCTTCCAATATGTTTTACTTATGATATATATAAATGCTAAATATTAAAGGTAGAATATATCAAGGGTCGCCAACCTTTTGGACCTCAGGGACCACCAAACTCATAATTTTAAATCCTGGGCACCACTAATACGAATTTTGACTGACGGTTTGCTGACCTTGGTGTGTGTGTGCGTGTGCATGTGCGTGTGTGAGAGAGAGATCTGATCTAACCTCTCCCTCCCTCCCTCCCTCCCTCCCTCTCTCTCTCTGTCTCTCTCTCTCTCTCTCTCTCACACACACACACACACACACACGCACACAAGCAAGGGTGGGATTCAAATTTCTTAACTACCAGCTCTGGGCATGGTCTAATTTGTGGGTGTGGCTTGGTGGTCATGTGACTAGCTGGGCATGTCTTGTATGTAAATATTATAAATATGTAAATGTCTATTTTTTTATAAAAAAAGAGCAACTTTTAAAAAGGAGGCAGAGCAGGCAGGCAGATTGAGTTGCTCACAGAATCACAGATTCACTTAGAGATCTGTGTTTCTGCCATCGGCTACTTGAGTCTGCACTGCTTCAGTCCTAAGGAAGGTTTGGCTCTGTTTAAAAGAAGAGCCAAAGATCTAAAGATTAGCTAGAAAGCAAGAAATCCAATGATTTCCTGCTTTCTAGCTAACCTAAATCTCCGGGCACAGCAGGAAAAAAAAAAGGAAAAATAGCAACTTAGCAGGCAAGTTTGCCAGGTAAAGAGTGAGTGGGAGGGACAATTCCTGCAGGCCATGTGGGTGGTTCAGCCTTGTATTCCCACACAGCCTGGATTAATTGCTTTGGGGGTGCTTTGGGGGTGACATTTCTCTCTGGACCACCAAAATTTTCTCTTGGACCACCGGTTGGCGACCACTGGAATATATTATCTTTTAATGAAAATATTAAAGTTAAACATATGAACTAAGCTGTAGAAAGTAGAATGAATATTAATATAGAAGTGTCATTTCTGGATCACACACAATTTCCATTTAGCAAAACACAAAAGGATATTTGTCCAAAAAAATTCTCAATTCATTGAGATTGTCCTTTTTATGAAGTTACTTTGTCTGTCTTCGTTTGCTTCTGTTTCGGAAAAAATCCCTATTTGCTTTCTTCATATCATTTTTCATTTTGCATCTTTTTGCCTTTATCTTAGTTATACTTTTAAGCTATGAACATTTGCTTTTGTAAAACTGGAAAGTATACTATGTACGCTAATAAAAACAGTATCAAAGGCATATAAGCAGCTCATAACTTTTATGTAAATCTTTCTGTCACATGAATGACTACACATTCCTCAACAATTACACAGACTCATATAAATCTACAGGAAAATGTTTTTTTCCTGTAGAAGGGCAAACAACTCATATTTGATGTTGATAACTACATATCCATATATAAAAAGAGTAATTCTTAATCTGTCCTCCAAGAAAACTTCAAATTATGTCTTGATAATAAATATAGAAATATAAATACTCCCTATCTATCCCACTGTCAGAGTATACCCTGTTGTTTAAATATGTATTTAAAATGTTGCCATCTATTAAAGTGACCTTGAAAAAGTCCTTTGTAGTCAACAAGATTGATGAATATGTATGTTGATCAATCAAAGATTTATTATTTTAGCTATTAAGATTATATTAAACACATATATAAACAAACAGTGAGAGAGAAATGTACAAGAATATTAGGCTTTATTAGAAAACAGCTTGGAGCACTATTTACTTTTTTAAAAAGTTACATTTCCTTTTAATGGTTAGTGTTGGCTACTTTTAAAATCCATATTCCCTTAGTGTTTGGTTTGTAATTTGGATACCGGAATCAGTTCACAGGACTGTAATCTCCATTTTAAGGTCTCTGGTCAAAGTAAAAATTTAACGTCTTAAATTCTTTATTTCCTGTTACAAAGTAATATTTTAATACTCATACTACTAACAGCATTTTTTTCACTAAAGCTCTTCTTTCTAGAAATTTCCTGCTATTCTTTCAAGTACAAACATTATACATCCTTAAAAAAGTTATATAGGTAGTCATTGTTTAGCAATCTCAGTTGTGATTGGCAATTAGGTCATTAAGTGAAGCAGTTGCTAGTGAAATCCCAATTATGCTTATGATTTTACTTCAGCTTTCATTTGCTTTACAGAACTGCAAGGGTCTTGCAGATTGGTTATCACTTTATAACTACAAATGGTTGCCGTATGATGTAGTTGCTAAGTCACGGGTGTCAAACTTGATCCCGTCATGTGATGTCACGTGACGTATCGTGATTTTTTTGACTTTGCGGAACTGGGGTGGACATGTCCTGTGCATGATGCATCCAGCCGGCGGATCACCAGTTTGACACCCCTGTGCTAAGTGAAGACTACTATACTACATCTATGTCATGCCAAAGTCTTTTCATATTATTTTCCATATTACTTAGATTTGATTTAAGTTGTCTTTTTTATTTTATAAAACTATTTTATGATAACAATCTAATATTAATATTAATTTTCAGCATATTTGTTTTTTAATGTCAAAGGAAGTGCCTCCTAACACAGTTTTTTTCCACTAGGGTAACACAAGTTGGACAGCATTTTACTTTTGTGCTTACTGACATTGAAAGCAAGCAAAGATTTGGATTTTGTCGTTTAACATCAGGAGGCAAAGTGTGCCTATGCATTCTAAGGTAAGCTGCTATGTAGAAAAATGCCTGCCTACTTTCTTAGACAGTTATTGGTAATTATTGGTTAAAAATTGTAGATTCCATGATAGCTAGAAACTTTGATGAGTATGGATGTATAGTTTTATGTTGCCATTACAATAAGCATAGCTGACATTAAAGACTATATTTTTCAATAGGACAGAAATTGTTTTAATGAGATATTTTACAAATGCTGCACAGTTTGCCTGGCTTGGCAGGTTATGTAAATGGTTGTATAAGGTTGTTTTAAAGAGAAAAATTGACACAGCAGCTGCAAATGAAATTGCCTTATGATAATGAAGTGAAGGCCTAGTGCTAATTAATAGAAATTCATCTTCTAACTGACCCAGAGGAAAAGCAAAGTTGCAACATAACAAGGTGTATATTAATGTATGTGTGAATTTTCATCCGAACCTTATTACAAGGCTTTTTGCATTATACCTTTGCTTTTGCACTTGCCTTGATTCAAGGTAAATTTAACATACATTATGTTGTATACCTTTGGCTAATTAAGTTAAAAATCATAGAGGATAGAGGACATAGGATGATTTTTTTTTACAGAGTACCAGAAAATATAATGTATTGGACTGGGATTATTATTGATATTAATTAATTAGACTTATATGTCAGCCAACTCTCAACGATTCTGAATGGCTTACAATAGAAAAAGAAACTACAATTAAAATGAAAACATATAGAGATAAAATATGATATGTGTGAGAACGTTCTGTTGCTATTGAAGCTTCTGGGTGTTCTCCATGTAGAACCTATTGTAGATGATTCTTGGAAGGTTTGATTCAGACATAAAATGGAATATAGGTAGTCCTTGACTTATGACCATCGTTTAATGGAGGTTCAAAGTTGCAGTGATTTCAAAAAAAGTGATTTATGACTTCCTTTCATTTACAACCTGATCATTTGACTGCAGTTTGGGTGCTTGGCAACTGGGTTGCCTTTACCTCCAGTTTTAATGACCACAGCCAATTTCTTACAAGAAAGGTTTATTGGTGAATGGATTTGCTTAATGACCATGTGATTTGTGTTACCACCATGGTAAAAATGGTTGCAAGATCTTCAAAAAAAAAAAAATTGGTCCTATCACCTGATGACTCATGTTACAATTGCATCAATTTATACCAGAAATTCACATCTCAGTAGTAGTCATTCGTTGTGGACTACATGTAGGCTTAGTGACTTTCTCTGTGGAAAAGCAGGCCATCTGAAAGCAACATGTGAACATTTAATTTTGAAAACAAATTATGTATAAAGGGTTGAATTGGACTAATCATCACAGAGCAAAGTTGATAGATTTTTGCCTTCGGTTTTTCTTAATGCCATTATTGCAGCATTTCATCAACATGTGTAACTGTAATAATATTTAGGTATAAAAGTTTATGCATTTTATTCAACAAAAATACAAATGTTTCCATAGTTGGCATGTGGATGTTATTTCTTCATAGGCTCCTGCACATGTTACTGGCTACAGTGAAACCTAATTAAATGGTAAAATAATAAGCTAATATTGTATGCACGTGAATATTCCTTTCCCTTTCTGACTCTTTTCTGTTTAGGAGTAAATTTGCTTCTTATGAAGCAGGATCCAACCAACTTTAATTTTAATTCAAATTTTAAGTTTCAATCTTCAAACTGCAATTTTGAATCTGTCTCAGATGTCAATTAATGTTCCTATGGATGAAAATTGTTAATGGCAAAGGTTTTGAGGTTGAATTTACTTCTGTGAGGTGAACAGCCAAAAAAAATGCTCATGTAATTCTGGGGCTAATTTGCTGTTATGGAAAGTGCCCCAGAAATACAGCTTTTCCTTTTTAGCTGTGATTGGCATTTTTTTCCTGATAAAGTGTCCTTTTTTAATAAGCTATATGTGTGTAATCCATGTAATACTTTGGGAGGCCAATATCTGACAAGGTTATTTTCATCTACCCTTAATATTAATTCAGTTGACAGCTTTTTATTCAGTTAATTGATTTTTTACCATTTTCTCTAGTTGTTTCCTTCTCTATCAACAGATAGTACTTTGCAATGTTTATGTGCCCCCCACCCACCAATTTATCCAACAACTGCCACTAAGATTATCATTGGAAAAATAATTTGATTGTGGGATTTTTTTCTCCCTAAATTTGGATATGAAAATCTATTAGTATTGCCTAGAAATTTTTCCTATGCAAAGTACAAACAAAGCTGCTTCCCATACTAATCAGCCAGAGCTTAAAAGACGTAGGTAGTTTTATTGTCATGTTAATTTAGTCTCTGTTGCATTCAGGATTCTGCATTGTTTTATATATTTCATTTTTAAAATGAAATATGAAATTTATATGTTTTATAACATATAAAAATAACTTTGTTTTACATTTGATATGATTTTGCCTCCCTGTATTTTCTTCTCATAAGTGCGTGTCTGTAAGAAGGTTTCCATAAATATTAATATTTTTGAATGCTAGCTTCTGAGCAGACAATATCATTGGAGATTCCATGTGGGTAGAAGCTGTAGGGTACCTATGATTCAGTTTACATAAAAATCCAGAAAGTATAATTTAAAAATGTAGATCAAATTATCTTATTTGAAATTGGATTAGGTTTTATTAATCTTGATTGTAATAAATACATTTTAAGATGGAAGTGTTAACATTAATCATTTTTAAAGTTAGCCATGGTTAAACTTCATTAATAAAATTGCTGTTTAAATATGAAACATAAGTAGTCTCCTCTGACAGACACAATGGAAGGGAAAATACACTTGTTATTGTGATGAAAAAGCTCAGCTAGACATTTTGTTTTAACATAGTTAATCTCATTCTCCAATCAGTCCTCTTACCATCTCACACACACGGTATTATATAGAAACAACTTTAAAATTAGGAATACATTTTTATGTATTTTTATTAATGTTAGCCTAGTTTATTCTTCTTAATATTTCATCATAGCCCCATTATTATTACTGTGTCTTTGGTTTCATTGGCGGAGTGTGCAGATTATTTTGATTTTTACCTATCAGATTAGTGACATACACAGATACTAATGTTTTTTCCTCAAATTTTAAATTCATATTATTCCAATCCAGCTTTACTCAATATATGTTCAACACATATATAATAGTAATACATAGTATATATTCAATATTGATTGATATCTCTGTAAATGAAGCAAAAGTGTAGCTTTGTCTTTTTTTCCTTTATTGACCTGGAGCCAGTCTGTTTCAACTTGTTGAATTTGCACTTTATGTTCTATCTATGGATTTCACTATGGACAGTGGGATGTTCTGGATTTTCCTTTTTCCCAAGGAGATGTTAATATGGTCAACACACTCAAAGGCCTTTCTGTGATAGTTGCAATACATATTGACATTTATTTTCAATATTTTGGGGCCCTTTCAGCTATCAGCTGTGTTATCTTTCTGAAACTTGCTTGAATATCTGCCATTTCCTCATCTCATGTAGGGCTCTGGATGATCTTGAGAAACATTTTGCTAACTAGAATTTGATGTCAGACACTCTGAAGACAAAGGAAAACCTTTTCTTCCTAACTCTGGCCCACAGATGTCAAACTGAAGGCCCGCAGGCTGAATCCGATCCATGAGGTGCTTAGATCAGGCCTGTGGGGCTGGCTTGGAAGTAGCAAAGGACTGCCCTCTATGAACAAAAATGGGCCATGGTGGGGACGGAAACTCCCCCCATGGCCCGTTTTTGGCCTGGACGGCCTCCTGCAACATCCTGCTGGCTAAAACAGGCCACAGGGGGAGCAGTGAGCAGCCCCCCTCTGGCACATTTTTGGCCTGGATGGAAAGGTTCTGCAGGAGGCCATCCTGGCCAAAAACAGGGTATCCATCCCATCTCCTCTCCGCTGTTGGTCCATGGAGCACAACTACAATGCTGATCCAGCCCTCCAAGAAATCCAGTTTGACACCTGTTCTAGCCTAAGTCACAAAAATGTTAACGTGGAGAAGCGTTGCTCTTTATTAAGATTGATGAACATAAGATTTTGTGGCAGGAAAACAGTATTTTAAAAAAATCTTACGATTTTCAGATGGGTGCTTAAACTGGGTAATATGAAAATTTGTTTTAGGCCATTGACAGACCTACGTAAGAAAGCTCAGTACTATTGTTCAAGAGCAATAGTATAGTAACTGAAGCAGTAGTACTGTTTTATGAGCAAGTGATTCATTTGCTAGTATATTTCAGTTACAGTAGAATTAAGTGAATACTTAATAGTATCAGAAACAACAAAACACTATAGGCTAAAGTGATTAAAATGTTATTACAACTGCATAGTTTTTATGGTGAATATTATCTTATCAGCTTGCTGTAAGACAGATCCACAATAAATTGCTAATTAAAAACCTAATGAAAGTAACAGCCATTTTAAAACAAAACCAAGATGCCTATATTAGCAGCTTAGAACAAATTATGGAGCATTCTGTCTCACAGATAAACAAGAAAGGCAATTGAATCTTTGGTTGGACAGTTAAAACAGCACCACATGGAAACTTCACAAATATAATAGCGCTGTATGGAAGTTAACAGATTTAACATATAATTGCAAAGGAAGGAAGCATGCTAGATTAATGGGTGTCTGCAATAGAAATGTTAGAAATAGAGAGCAGATCTAGAAAACAAAAACAAAATAATCAGACATGCTTAGAAAGTATAATTCTGGGTAACTAGCCAGGTGTATTGATGACAGAAATACGAGCAACTGGCAGAGTTTATACAGTAATAATTATTATATTGGAAAGTTGTGTAAATGATATGATGGGGTATGATCTTTTCCTTTCCAAATATAGTTACATTTTATAAATTTAGGAGGTCAGTTTAAATAGTACTGCATTAATCCAAATCATCTAATTTAATAACCATTAAATCATTCCATCCTCCCCAAACTTAATTTACTATGTTAATATTTACTATTACTCTTTTTTATAGCTGAAGATTGTCAAATGCATATGTATAAGGAAACCTTCAGAAACCCAGTTTATAATATATTTGCTATCAGTGCTGTATGCATAGCTAGATAGCATCTGACATGTTTCTATGAATTACTTGAAGTCCTTCTACTTAATAGATTCCTCCGTCTCTAAAAACTGTGCCATCAATTACAGTTTTCATGGATTTCAGAAATATGTTATTTACT
The DNA here is from genome assembly GCA_023653725.1 of Bungarus multicinctus. Taxonomy (NCBI): domain Eukaryota; kingdom Metazoa; phylum Chordata; class Lepidosauria; order Squamata; family Elapidae; genus Bungarus; species Bungarus multicinctus. The sequence continues at coordinate 39,480,269 of CM042842.1, read as the reverse complement.
GCTTCAGTAAAAGTATAATTAGAAATTCTTTTCCCTGTTTGCTTGCTTTCAGGGAACAGGTACAGAGACACCATACTTCAGATTTCCAGTAATGGTGTTTTGGCAAATTCTTTCTTACCACCTTGCACTGAATTAACAAATCCCAAGATTTGCCTTGCTAATTCTATAATAACCAGCAATATGTGGATAATAGAATAACAGAGTTGGAAGGGACCTTGATCAACCCTCTGATCAAGCAGCAAATCCTATAATGTTTCAGAAAAACGGTTGTCCAATCTCTTCTTAAAAATCTCTAACGTTGGAACACCCATAGCCTCTGGAAGCAAGTCATTCCACTGATTAATTGATCCAACTGTCAGGAAATTTCTCCTTAGTTCTAGAACTCTCCTTGATTAGTTTCCATCCATTGCTTCAGGTGTTTTGAAGACAGGTTCTTTGTGGCAGCCCCTTAGACTGCTATCATGTCACCTCCTAGTCCTTCTTTTCATTGAACTAGACATAATTTCTGCAATTGTACTTAATATGTTTTAGCCTCCAGTCCCCTAATCATCTTTGTTGCTCTTCTTTGCATTTTTTTTAGAGTCTCAATATATTTTTATATTGTGGTGATCAAGACTGGATGCAATATTCAAAGTAGGCCTTACCAAAGCATTATAAAGTGATATTAACATTTCACACGATCTTGATTCTATTCCAATATTAATGTAGCCTGTGTTGGTTTTTTTGGCAGCTGCATCACACTGCTGGCTCATATTTAAGGGATTGCCCACTAGGACTTCAAGATCACAGTTACTACTATTGAGTCCCTTACTTTTGTAGGATGTGCAAGCTGTTGGATGTAAAAGTAATATCAAATCATTTTTACATTTTTGGCTAGATGATAGAATCACCTTGTTTTGGATTCCTTTCTCTGATATAATCTCTGAAAGTTTGGGACATCTTTTTTATATTGCTTTCATTTTTTTTCTAAGGCAATATAAGGGCTCTCTGGGAAAGTCCATAACATTAGGAAAGAGGAGAAGACCACCAGCAACAAGGTGAATGAGCTCAATTACAGGAGTAATGGTTGTACAGTTGGAAGTTCTTGGAGTCAGATCATTCTGAAGAAGATCTAGCTTGGTTGTTAACACTCAAGACCAACTTGATGACACAATCAATTGAGAGCTAAATTACATTAAATGTTAATGTAAAGCAAGCAGCTTACCCTTCTGTCCCTCTCCCCCTTTTATGGTAGGTAAAGTATATGGGATTTTGATTGAGATTGAGACTACTTTGCATGCTTTTCTGAAACTACTTAGCTTTGTAAAATTGTCTATTGTCTATTTGCTGCATTATTAATATCAATGGAGTTTTAAAAAATAAATATTTGGAATGAAAACTGTTAGGGGCGGTCATTTTGTTCATGAACTGGTCTGCATGATTATAGTAGAGTGTAGAGAAAAAAACTTCAGGGGCAGCTGCAGACTGCATACTTAATTGTTCAGGCCACAATGGAATTATCATATTTGGAATCATTGAGGAAAATAACGAGGAACTAAGATGTGTACAACTCCAGCAGATGGTAATGTACAAGTTCTTTGTGATGTGCCAGTAGGTTGTTCCTTGTTTTTCACTTTGGCAGTTCACATGGAAGGTCCAGAAAATCAGTCAAAAATTTTTATGTATGATGTCAAGGGCCCGAAGAATCTATGAAAAAAAATTCTTGCACCAAATGTGTCAATATTCTATATGGAAGCATGGTTTGAACAATGATATGATCATTTATTCTTGATACACTCCATATGCGCGCAACATTTATACTATATTAATTGGGAATATGATATAGAACATTATCTCTGGGATCTTGTTTGTAAAGGAGAAATAAATGAAATGCTTGAGAATTTACAAAATTTTGAGAGAAAAAATGCATTATTCGGGTTATGATAGTAGTTGTAATCAGATTGCCATTGCTAAGCAGGGCTGTCATTGAGTACATTGTTATATCACTGCATTGCTTAGCAACAGCAATCCTGCAATTATGATTATGTGGTCAGAACCTCAGGATGCCCAAGTCATTAAGTGGGAAGAGTTCCTGATAATGAGAGAGTGTGTGTTTGGGTTTGCATGCTGTGGGCACACAGAACGTGGAGGGTTTGTCGGAGGCTCAGGAGGCACTAGGTAGGCTGACAGAAGTTGAGGTTGGGCCGATGGAGGCCACAAGAAGTGGAGGATGAGGGTATTGTGATCGGGTGAGCCTATGCTACAGAATACGAACTGGTAGAAGGTAGTATGAAGAAAAAGCAAGAGAAGTGACTTACTGGGACAACTTGCAATCTTCCCTGACATCTTCTTCACTGACCTTGCTTGTGGGAAATTGGCAGGGAAAGATTGGCCCCAAGTCCATTTTTTACAGTTGCTGAACAAATGGGTGTAAGCTGAAGACTGCCTCTAATCACAATAAGTTATGATTTTATTGCTACTTTTTCTGGTTACGACTTGCAAAACATTTATAAATTAGCAATATCACAATTCTCAATTTGCTGTACTACAATGGTGGTTAAAATCTGATGAACTCTATTGAGTTTTCAATATTTCTGCATAAATATATAAAATACGATTTGTTCTCCATAGAAGTGTCAAAACTAATACTAGAAAATTAGCTAAATAGAACTCAGTTAAACAAATGAATCATTATACTCATTCATTGACTTATTGAGGAATGACTACATTTGATGAGAATAGGGGGGAGAGAATAGAGTTGGATGATGAAAAAAAATTTAAACAATATATATGCTTCCTTTTTAGGTGAACGTAATCTTTCCTCATTCTAGCTATTAAAACTAAATGATATTACAAATGAACAGAAAATTGGTTCTTTCAAAAAGGTTGATGGAACTTCTTATGAGCTCTATGTAATTTTTTTATTATTTCATTTGAAATTTCTCTATTTTTTCCCCATGCAGATTTTCAGCCAACATTTCTAACATTGTCAGGGCCTCTACAAAACTTTATTTCATGTCTTTCAATATTCAGTATAAAAAGACTACAGTATATCAAGCTTTGCTTTTTAATATAGGGAGTCCTTAACTTATGACAGGTCAGCTGTTCGAAGCTATCATATCTCCCCAGGGCTACTTTTGACCCAGTTTTGAAGTTCTGATAGCCACAGTCTCATGATTGCATTTGCAGAGCACCAGTTTGGTTCAGTGGTTAAGGCAGCATGCTGGAAACTAGGAGACTGTGAGTTCTAGTCCCTCCTTAGTCATGAAAGCCAGCTGGACAACCTTGGCTGGTCACTCTCAGGTAAACCCTCCTCACAGGGTTGTTATTGTGAGGTAAATAGGAGGAGGAAGGGGTTTTGGATATATTTGCCACCTTGAGTTATTTGTAAAAATAATAAAAGACAGATAAATAAATAAAAATAAATAAAATGATATCAATTTTCAGTATCCTGCAATCACATGACCACAATTTTCAGCGTTTTTTAAAACTTCTGGTTTCTGGCAAAAAAAAATGCTTATTGGCTAAAATTCCTGTCTATGGGCAAGCAATAATAAAGAAACGATTCTGAATAAATCCTGTCATTCTTGGTTCCTTGTGCCTGACATTAATCTTGCCAGACTCTAAAGCTCAATCTACCTATTTTATATACATGTGAAAGGTTAGGGAGAGTTCACTCTGAGCCTTTTCATGTGTATCAAGGATTCCAGGCTGATTTTCCTCTTGGCTCCCTAGGAATGAACCCCTCCCTCCTGGTCTGCATCAAATTCTTCTACACCTGCTTAACAACTGTTAAAATTTACAATTGTAATTCCAGGCTCAATTATGGTCATAATAAATTTATAAATGTCATTATAAATTTCACTAGCATGAAACACTATTAGAATAGAATAGAATACTTTATTGGCCAAGTGTGATTGGACACACAAGGAATTTGTCTTGGTGTAAATACTCTCAGTATACATAAAAAAATACTTTTGAAATTTGTTTGAGTTGGGTATATAAAGGTATAAGAAAGCCAGATAGAAATGTTTCTAATAGTTCTAATATAAAGTAAAGGAGTCCCTGTGAATTTTACTCCACTAGTTATTACTGATTATAAGGGGTGGTGCTCATCTCCATTTCAAGGCCATTGAGCCAGCACTGTTTGATGACATTTCTATTATGCACACTGAGAGCATATGCACCAAGACAAATTCCTTGTGTGACCAATCACACTTGGCCAATAAAGAATTCTGTTCTGTTCTATTCTATTCTATTCTATTCTATTCTATTCTATTCTATTCTATTCTATTCTATTCTATTCTATTTCCATGGTCATGTGGCCAGTAGGATGTCAGAGAGTGCTGTAGCTTTCCTACCAAAATGGTACCTATACATCTACTTGCATAGGTAAGCTTTCAAGCTGCTAGGTTGGCAGGAGCTGGGGTGAGGGCGGAAACTCGCAGTGTCTCGTAGAGTTTGGGTCTTGAACCTGGGCTGCCGGTTTTCCTGCCAACAACAACAAGCCCAGCATCTTAACTACTGCGCCACCGTGCTGCCCCCCAATAGTTCTAATACGATGCTCTTAAATTACAATAACGTAACTGGTATAATTAGTATTATTTAGCTGTTAAACTTATTGCATTTTGAAAAATTTCTATGTCATCATTTAAATGAAATTGATTAATGAAAACTTATTATAACATAATATCTTAGATTTCTAAATTGTTTTTAAAATATGATAGACTGGTTTATTTGGAAGTCTTTGTACTATAGTTTTGAAGCCTCCCCACCCCATCCTCCACTTCAAGCAAATCCACCAGAAACAGAATGTTTCAATTTTACACGTTTTGTGTCAATTTTCCAGACAGAAAGTAGCCCCCAGACATTAAGACATTTAGCTACAGAAAGGCGGTTTCCTTAGTTTTATTTGAATACTAGAAGTTAAGATTCCTGCTGATAGTTCAGGACTGTTAGTGGTTGCCTGACTGTTTGACAGAAAACATTTCCTTTCCTTTATTTAACCTTTGACTTATGAATATAAAAGCTTTATCAGAATTGTAGTGGAAGTGCAAGAGTGCTGGAAATTGACCTTGTGCAACAAAGCTGAAGACTGTCTCAATGAATGCCTGTCTGGTAGCTCACTGGATTAAAAGAATATGTTAAATACGTTTTTAATTAGTAATGAAATATCGGGTGTTGTTTATATAACAGGTAAGGACTACATTGGGTAGGATCTAATGAAGTTAAAAGGAATACACGACCACATCCATGATTTTGCAGATGCTATTTCCAACTTTTGGTTTGATATAGTGGGCAGCAAATTTGTTGAAAGTTTTGCTAATGTGCTGAAATTTGTACAATTTCTACATTCTACATTTCTTCAACCAGTTTTGTGAGTTGGCTTTTGTGTGATTATTGCTAAAGTAAAGATTTCTCTAGATTGAGTAATATTTATTTTAAACTTATTCAAATCCTAACTGTGCTCCTCATTATGAGTTATCATATAAATGCCTCAACTCATCCCATTCCAGTCTTTGCAACCAGATTTTCAGAAAGAATTTGTGTGTATTTTTATGTAGTTGAATGGATGGAAGCTCCATAGTAAAAAAAAAAAAATTCATGTAGTTGGGGGAAATGAGGGGAGGAAGTATGACAAAATATCTGACTGAGGGGACTTCCAGAAGCATTGTTCGACATTATGGTGGTTTATACGAGGAATAAGTAACAGAGGAAGTATGCATTTGCCTAGTGTAACTGTCTTGCAGAGATCTTTGTATGTAAATAATTGGTGCATTTTTTTTTCATAAAACAATTTTTTTTCATAATGGCCTAGTGAATTCATGATCATCCTGATTTTATATATGAAAATATTGGCACAAATGTGTGGTTGAAGGTACATTATAATAGTTCTAGCCATAATTTTTCATAAGTATTCACATAATATTTTTTTTTAAATGTTTTAAAAAATGTTTAAGGTTGCTGTTGAGACATTTCAATTGTAAAATGGAACGTTGATATTTTAAAAAGGTTGAAATTACAGATTTTTAAAAGATGGCGAATACTTGATATTGTGAATATTCTTTTGAGAATTAAAACAAAATAGGCTCAAGATATACTTTATTTTTAAAAAAGAAATTTTTAAGTATTTAATTACAAATGAGATTTTTCTAAAACAAATTTAAGACAACCATTAGTGTGTTCTAGAGAGAGAGAGAAATTCAGGCTTCTATTGAAATTACAGTCTTGGATTTATTGTCACTGGACAAATACAGAAAAATCCACATTGCTGTGAAAGGAGGTCCTATTCTTGAACCCTGACTGATAGGGTTCAAAGGGAGTGTAGGTGAATTAAATGAGTGTATTAGCAGAATATCTAACTATTGTTTGGAGTACTGACTAAGGATATATTTATCTTTGATTGCTTGCTGATACTGTTTAATTATAACATATATTTAATTAAATATTCCTTTCCACTAAATATCAGAATACTTGAAAAATGACATAGAAGGAAATTGCTCTGAATTTTTTTAACTTTTCTGAGTATTTCAGGAATAAGGTCTAGATTGAATTTTCTCCTGCCAATACTCCCCAGTGCACTAACTCTGTTAATGTCATGTAAGCTAGGAACTGTTGCTTTCCCACAGAGAGAAGTTGCTTGAATTGTAGTCAGAATATTTTTTTTAACATTGCTTCTTTCTTTGTGGTTTGAAATATTTTCAAAGTTATATTTTCTTGTGAATTTTCCACTTTGGTATCATCAAATTTGCTTAAGGTTTTTCAAAAAGCGCATTATAGTGAAATACTTTTTAAATAATGCTTCCTTCTCTTACACCTGTTTTATTTGTCTTTTCAGCTATTTGCCATGGTTTGAAATGTACTACAAACTTTTAAATACACTGGCGGAATATTTAGCTAAAGAGCAGGTAATTTTGTTGTTATTAAATAGAAATGATTTTGTGAAGAACTGCTAATCGTCAATGATTTTAAGGTAGCAATCCCTTTTTTTGAAAAAAAAAAACTCCAAGAATTACATACATTTTAGGCTACTGCTATTGTTACTTTTCTTTAAAATGAATAGTTTAATAATTTAAAAACCTTTTTAAGTAGGGAAATTGAATAACATTTCTATGCTAAAAATTACACATCAGGATTATACCCTGGGTAGAACTTGAGTGTGGACATTTTTAATACTTTGCTACAAAATATTAAATTAATTTGCTAAAGAAAAGCAAGAAAGTCACAATTTATATTGATAGGGATAATATTATTCAATGGTTGTCCTTTGTTTATGCTTAGTATGACTTATTATAAGACACTTTGTGTTATTGAGGAAGAAACCAGTTATTTGTAAAACTGGAAATAGATGAACTGTAAAAATAGAAATCAAGACTTCAGAAGTTTGGGTGCTCCACCAGTGGAGGCTTTTAAGAAGAGATTGGTCGGCTACCTGTCTGAAATGTGTAGTGTCTTCAGCAGGGGGCTTGGACTAGAAGACCTCCAATACCCCTTGAATAGGCTTATACACTCTAAAAAGTATAGCCTTTCCTGGAGTTCATTCCAGGAAGGGTTACGCTTTTAAAAGTAATTTAGATAGTTTGGGATACTTTTTGGAAAGTATGAACCTGCTTTGAATACTAAGATCATCTTTAGAAACTAGGGCCATTATCAGATTGTTGAGCATCATTCAGGAATGTATTGATGTTTGTTGATTGCCTATCAAAAGAGACATGTTGGACTCTATAGTAGTTTGTAGAAAATCTATTTTTTAAAGTGAGACAATGGACTTGATATTTAATATCAGATAATATTTTCATTCTATTTCTGCTTTACCTAGATTGCAGTGGTTGGCTATAAAGCTTTTAAATTAGGCACATATAGTGTCATTATATTGTATAGTTTTCAGTGATTTTGTAGTTTCTTAGAAAGCTTTGCCCTGGAAATAAAGAAACCTGGCATGTGCTATACATATTTTATTTTTATTTTGGCTTGGTTTTTATATGATTTGGTTGCCCTTTCCACCTATATTATTGCTCTTTTTTTGTACTGTTCGTTTGTTTCTTTTTGTACCAATAGTATTGCATTTCATAGTTTTATGTATTGCTTTATAAAATGTTTTTCTTTGCTTATTCATATAGGAATATGCTTTATTATAAATACAATTATAATCCATAAAGCTTTGATTAACAGATAGAAAGACTACAGTATTTTACCAATTAACCACGGAATTTTTCATGTGCCCACTTGAGAATGAAGGAAAACGAGATGGTTTCTGTTTGCCTAGAAAAGGATTGTACTTATTTTTGCTCTTGATATACAGTTGAATGCAAATGAAATTTTTATATCTATTGAATGTATTTTTGAAAAAAAATATTTTTCACAGGAAGCTGACTTGAATGATATATTAGAAACATGGTATAACCACTCTGTACCAGAGGCAAATACTCCTATCAGCTTAAATTTGGTAAGTTGGCTTTTACTATAGAAAGTTGAATTTTAATTAAAATATTAAAGATTAGTCCCAGCTGGATCATATAATAGGTAAACTCTGTAAGTAGTGGTGAATTTGGTTTTTCCCATAAAATTCTTTTTATAAATATGACTTTAACAATATGTTGATTATTATTATGGAGTGTTACATTGTGCTTATTCTCCCATATAATCTTGGAGGAGTAGCTGGTAAATGGCTCAAGTTTAAAAGACTGTATTACAAGAGAAGCCGACTGAGCAGGAAATAAGACACATATTAAATACAGTTTTGCTAGCTAATTCTAATGAAATAGAAACGGTTTACAATAGCTCTTAAGTTGTTCTCAAATGAAGGTTCCGAATAAATTAAACCCACCTTATTTGATTGAATAGTGGCTATGTACTACAGCATCACCTCTAATTTGGGGATCCAGGGCAAAGGTCCAAATGTTGACATTGGCAATATAAATGATATTAATCTAGTAAGTGTGCTATTATACTTCTTTAACCTATTTTAGTTTTAGGAAATATTCTGATATCCAAAATACAGTTTTGGATCAAGGAATTGGTATCTCTTTTAAATGTGCTGTTTACTTTTTACTTTTCCCTTAATTTTAACAAATGCCACACAATACATGTAGTTGATGATTATTCTTTGCATAGTGCATTCCATACATTTAAAGCTAGGTCATTACAGTAGTTATAGTTTGTACATATGGATGTACAAATTTTTTAATAAGAGTATTATGTGAAAAGTTATACTAGTTATTAAATTATAAAAATGCTTTGAAAGGTACTTGGGATGCTATCTTTAACTGCAATCCGTCTAGAATAAACTAATTTGATCCTCCATAAATATATTTTATGCTTTCTGTCGCTTTCTCTAGGACTCTGAATGCAAAGCTGAAATCTTTTTTTTTTTTTGCTAACACATTGACATCAGATTTTTTTAATAAAGTTTGAAAGCCAACCGGTTTACTGGATGAATTAGCATGAAATCAGATGTTTGTTTAGAAGCCTTCTACCCAGAAGCGATTCATGATACAAGACTTAATTATTGCAGATGAAACTCATAACTCATTTCCTGTTTTGAATTCTTTGAAGAGAAAGAAGTAGGGATAAAATGTTTTTTAAAAAATCGATTTTACACTGAGATGGACAACCTACAGTGTCAGAATCTCATTTGCAGCTCCCATGTCTTTATTTTTTCAACCCCTGAAACTCCTCATCATAATGGCTGAAAATTGGTTTCCTGCTATTTTGAGATAGAAGGCACATAAACCTATATTGAAGATTGCAAATAGGCATATTGGTGATAGAAACAAAAAAAAATCTGTCTTTGGAATTCTCATTCTCTTTAAAATCTAATTTAATGATATGGGATTAGTTCTACTGACTCCCCTTCTCCCCAAATGAAAAATACAATCATTAAGTTACTAGAAGATTGGGAGAACAACAATCTGGATATCATTTATTGCAAATTTAAAGTTAACATAGCAGTGAATATAATTAATTATTAATGAAGGAGGGGTTCCTTTAAGAAGTTTTTAAAAGCCCCCTTTCCAGAAACATTTTGTAGTTACAAGCTTATTTGCAATAAGTGCTTACACTACTTACCAATAATTATAATATGTATCTTAGTTTTTCTTACCACACCATTTGTTGCTTTTAACAACATTTCCTTCTTTGGAAATCCTGTTACTTTTTGTTCTGCAAAATAAAAGTAAAATGTACATGATTTGAAAGGAGAAGCATAAACGGATGAAATAGCCCTGTGTTAAAAAGAAGAGGCAAATTCATTTAGAAAGGAACACATTTTAAAAAGCCAAATAACCCTTGCTTCAAAAATGAATTGATTGATCTTGTTGGAAAAATAACAAGAAAGTGTTTTCCAGTGAGCACATTTTGAATACTCAACCATATATGTTAATAGCAAGTGCAAAATGCTCTTCTCAGGTCCTTAAAACACTGCTTGCCAAATGATGTCTACTGGTTGCAAGAGATTTATAAATGCCCCTTGAGAAATTACTATATTGTGACTCTGGTCACAGAGAGGCAAACTACTTGAATATATTTTCCAAGAATATGTATTATCAGATTTGGAATTATATGTGTAAATTGCCTACTAAAAAGGGTCTTAATATTTAATAAAGTGACAATAGTTTACTCTTACACCTCTTTTGCTTATTAAAAAAAAAATCCAGAGAATGTTTTTTTTCTCTATTTCAGTTGTTTGTGTATTTCAGGGAAGGGATCTCAGTAGCCTAAGAATCAAACGGTATTATTTTCACTGAATATATTTACAGATGGCCCTGTTGAAAGTATGTGAGCAATGTCTTCCCATCACATCTTCATTATATTTCAGTGTCATTTTCATGATAATTGTTCAGCAGATTTTCAATGATTATAAAACCAATCTCTCTAAATTACATCTTGCCAAAAAGCAAAGAAAGGGTTTAGTGATAGGAAATAATCCAAAGACATAAAAACCCAAGGATACAAGCCAATGGATCAGATTAAACATATAGACAGTCCTCGACTTATGACTTATGACCAGTGATTTTATGAGTTTGCCTTTATGACAGCATTAGAACAGATGCTTGTAAATGATTGTGTTGCCCCTAGTCATGTGACCACATTTCAGGGGCTTAGCAATCTGTTCAGATTTACAACTGGTTGTCAAGTGCCCTGCAATCATGTGATTACTAGGACACTGGGGAATTGGCAGGGAAGGTTTCAAGTGCAGGAAATGGAGAATTTGAGGTCTGTTACCTTGGTATGGCAAGGTTTTCTCCTGCCATCTGTGCAGGGAAAGAAAATTGTCCTGTGCACTGGAGGAGCAGACTTTAAATCTGGTGAAAACACTAGCGAACATCAGCCTTTTATTATTATTTAATAAAAGGCCTTTCAAGAGCTGGTATTTGCTACCATTCTCCTCTGCCCAAAGGCTAAAAACCAGTGTTCTGAAAGGCACATAAGAATGCAGTATAGGTCAGGAAAGATCCATGGGAGTGCTCAAATGGCTAGCACAATGCAAGTGCTGAGGGGCTGAGGAAATTGTGCAGGTGGAGGAGACTTATCCAGGCAATGTGCAACCTTCTTTTCTGGCTTCCTCATTACAAACATCCCCTGCTAGTTTCCCATAAGTAAAGACGTAGTGGGCAATCATGACTGAGTTTATGCTTCCTGTTGACTTCCCTATTAACTTGTGGGAAGATGTCAGGGAGCGTTGGAAATGACAGTAATTGACCATGGCAGTGTGGAGGTACTGTATCAGCCACAACTTCCCAAAATCCCATTACCATTGGAGTAATGGGTCCTAACCTTGAGTTGCCTTGGTTCAAAAAAATTGTGTACTATGATGCATTTTCTTTTGCCCAGTTAAAGATTACAAGCAGGTAAACGGACACAAGAGTTTTACTAGAATATAGATTGTGCTGTGCAGTAAAGTTGAAAATAGAGCTGCATGGCAATCAGGATTATTCCTATTTTAAAATAAGGTTTCCCATTGCCCAGTGTTAGAACAAAAGTAGGACATTCTGAAATTTTAACTAATAAATGAAATGAATTTTTTTTCTATATTAAGCACCTATGGTGTTCAGAACTCTCAGTTGATCAAATCTTATTTCAGTCAGCTTTTATATCAACCTATCATGTTGTTAAAAACACAACAACATTTTGAATATAATGTAATCCAATATCAGTCATTCCATAAATATAAATTATTTCTTGCAAACATAGGGAGAGAGATAATAGTTTTTTCCCCTCCTTTGCACTGTATCTCTGTAGTAGTATTCATAAAATATACTTTATTTATGTTGGTAGTGAAATATAACTTAATTTTTAAAAAAACTTTCTAATTTGGGGTATTTATAGGATTTCCCTCCTCTTTTTTAGCTCCATTTGCTTGCTTTCTGCTTTTTTGATTAAAACAAATGTTCGTTTATTTGAATAAGTTTGGGCATTCCTTGAAAAGCCTTGAAAACTACTTTCAAAATCTTACAATGAAAAATAGTTAATGTACGTAGATAGCTCCTCATTTATGACCATTTGTTTAACTTTGGTTCAAAGTTATTATAGCCTCTGAAAAAGTAATGACTGGTCCTCAAAGTGATGACAATCATGTTATTCCCCACAGTTACATGATCACAATTTGGGCTGTTGGCAACTAACTTGCATTTACGACAATTGTGATATGCCACCTTCCCAGCTAACAACCAAAGTCAACTGGAGAAGCTGAATTTGCTTAAAAATCATGTGAATTGCTTAATGACCATGGCAAAAATGGTTGCAACATTGAGTCCTGTCATGTGATACCTTACTTTACAACCACACCGATTTAAGACAGAAATTCCATCCCAATTGTATCATAAGTTAAAAACAGCCTATGTCTTTTTGTATTAACCATTTTGTCACTGTGAGATTTTCAGAATGAGAAACAGTAGAGTGAAGAATCATTTCCAGGCCATTAATTATATCCCAAATGAGTGTTGACAGCTTTTTTTTTTCAAACTCCTTTATAAAACCTTTGTTTGGTTACCTCTCATTTCTTTTTAAAAACCATGGATAACACATTTTATTTAAAAAAAACTACTAATAAATGTTTCATAATGAGAACATACATGGTAAGGGTCAGTCACTATAATCCCCAAAACAAAATTAAGTTTTGTGAGGAATATCACATACCCCTTCCTTACTTCTACATATGTGTCACTCTAAAGATAAGCAAATAGTAACTGGATATGTTTTTATTGTAGCGCATATCTCCATTAATCCATTTTCCAATACAACTAGCTAATAATTAGAATGGTAGTATGTGTGAGAGAAACTAAAGGGGTATTTTTCTTTTAAACTCTTTCAAATGCTTTCATTTTAAATTTACTGTGCAAAGCTATTCTGATTCTCTTTTGCATTGCTGCTGTCACAAATCTGTTTAGTATGTATGCAGAATAAATATTACAGTATGATTTCAGCAGAAGTTTTTTTTTTAATGGATACGTCAACATGGGTTGAATTATCTCATGCTTCTGATTACTAATAATAGGTCATCTCAAAGCAGATCTAAAATTTAGTTGCTTATACAGACAGTATTATTTTGTAATAATTTTGTATTTTTATTTCTTTTTCTTGACTAGCATTCATATTTTATTACTCCTGATTTAACTGGATTACCAACTGTTCCTGAAAGTGTAAGTTTGTATTATATTTGCAATATTTAAATAATTTTACAAATTAAATCTTTAACAAACATCTGTAGAAATCTGAATACTTATTGATTAAACTCCCTCATTAATATGGCTTCATTCACCTTTATTGGTTGTCAAACTCATGTCTTCATGTCATCACATGACATATCTGGACATTTTTCCTCTTCGCTAAACTGGGGTGGGCGTAGCCAGTGCATGACGCATCCTGCCTGCGGGCCAGGAGTTTGACAGCTCTGACCTATATGAACTGCATAATTAAATATTAATGTAATAATGTTGGATATTTTAGATAATGTGTGCATATGTGTGGGTAGCGGTGGGTGTGTGATTATACTGCATTTATGCAACTAATTTAGCTAAAATGAATGCAAGGGTTTATTTAGGATTTACTATGTATATATAATTAGAGTTTTAAATAAATAGTTATAGATATATAGTAAACTCAAAAACAAGCAATTAAAAGAGGCTCCTTTCTGAAAATATAAGATTACTCTTGGACATGTTTTCAAAATATACAAATTGATAATAGATAAATTTCAGTTAAATGCTTATTAAGGAGACATTTCTTTAAAAATATTATTTTCCCTTTTAACTAGGCAGAAATAAATTTATATATCATTCAGTTTTCTTTATTAATGTGTTAACAGACTTTATTCTTCATTAACTAGAGAAATCTTACAGAATATTTTGTTGCTGTGGATGTGAATAACATGCTACAACTTTATGCCAGCATGTTGCACGAGAGACGCATTATTATTACCTCCAGCAAGCTAAGCACTGTGAGTACTTCACACATCTCTTTTCAAGTAGACTATATTGAGCATCTCACAAAAAGGCCTTGCATATCTCTCTAGATTTAAATATGTCCCTTATATACTTATAAGACAATATCTACATATTCTTTTTAAAAGATGATGTTTTAATCTGACTCTTGAAGCACGGAAATCTGATTGATATAGGCTTACTCAAATACATTAAGGCAGGTTAATTACTTTTTGTTACCCAGGGATGAGAGTTCTTTAACCCTCTAGAGTTAGATTTCTATGCCTTCCAACCCATAAAGAATTCTTAAGGGCTATTATAAGATCTTTATTATTCACTTGTGGCTTATTCCATCAGACCTACTAGACAGGAATCAAAGGGCCATGATAATAGCTGCTATCCTAAATCTAGTAGTGTTTGAGGAAGATATACTGTAATGACTCTGATTTTGAGCAGCTCTTCAGACTGATAATGACTTACTATTCCAAATACTTTATTACATCAGTTATGCCTAGGCTGAAATGGCTTTCTTGTGTCATTGCAGATGGAACTGAGATAAGGGTGTGCTGTGTTTATCCATGCCTAAATCTTTTGATAGTCCTGTTTGTTTCAGCTTTTCTCTTGTGGTGTCATTTATAACTCTAAATCCATCACCGTTAAGTTGAAAATAACATTGCCTTCATGCCAATGGACATCATTTATACCTGCATAGTGTCTGTTTAATTTAAGCCCATAAATAAATTAAGTAAACTCCCTCAAACCATTTGCTTTACTTAATACTTTAATACCAGACTTTAACTATATGAGCCTCTATTCTTTCCTTAACAATAAGGTAGATGTGTTAACATTTTCAAAAACTAATGCTCATTTGAAGATAAATCCATTTCAAAAACATTAATTTTAATTAATTCAAAACACTTTTTGAATGATTCATTGGCTTTTTATTTGTGGAATATAAATCCTTAAATCCCACCCCCTCCCCCCCAAAAAAACCCAAGCTGCTGTATCAATGAATAGCATTACTGTAACTTCTTCTTATAAATTGCTTAGAAGAACTAGTGCATTTTCTCTTCTTCATACTCCTCTTTGTCCATTTTTTTTAAAGAAAAGAGAAATAAGTAGGGAAAGTAAAATTGCCACAAATTTCAAAGTTGATGTTGAAAGAGACATTTTCCTTCTCTTCAGCTAGCATGGCAAGAATTTTTTGAAAATGAATCAAATGCAAAACAGCATCAGTCATTCTGTGAGGTTATTGCTAGAACTATTAGTGTACTCAATGCAGAAACTTAATCTATATATATAAAAGCGAAATACCACTCATGCATCATCACAAAATCTCCACAAATCGTAAAGCCTACAAACTTGAAATTTGGCATGTATGTTCCTCTTGGTTTCTAAGGTGCTTATTAAGAAAGGATTTTTTGAAATGACCATCAGTATTTCATATATTATTATTAGCACGCTCTGATGCTAAGGAGTTCTACTCCCCCTCCCCACCTGAAAAGAAATCTCTTCCAAATGCAAAACACAAGCAAAGGAGAGGAGTTTCAGTTTCACAGCACCAAGCAGCTTTAGTACAGAACAGTTGAGCTAAGCCACATCCGGGCTCCTTGCTGTCTCCTTGCTCACACAGCAAATACTGTTTCAGTTTCCATGTTTCAGTTTCCAAACATCCCTCAACTCTCTCACATACTGACAGAATACTAGGCAGATGAATACCAAATTTTCCCCTTACTTTTGTCTCCAAAAACTAAGTCCGATCACATAGTTTAGTAGCGAAGCACGGTTTGGAGCTATATCATATTATATATGATAACTTGCAATACCTGCCCAATCATGGCAGATTTTGAAAATAAGCTAAGCAAGCTCACACTTGATCAGTATTGGTGTGGACTAGTCTAGGAAGTTAAATAAATCTGGAGAATATAATGGAAAACGCTTTTCTTGTTCCTTAACATTCTTCTTCTTTAAAATATTATATGAATGCACTGATTTTAATTTAAAGGGGTCTTAATCTTTTTGTTTCCTTGATCACTGGAGCAGGGTTTAAACTAGTAAGATCCTGCAAATGTAACCAACTTGTGGTCAACAATGTAGTCTAACCATTATATTCTTAGCTTACATTAAAATAAGCTAATAGCTTTATACTCTAAAGTTTCATCCTTATGCCCTGCTAACTCCAACAGATGCTGTTTTAATTATTTTCAGAGGATGCTCTCATTTATAGCCTATGGTCAAGGCAGCTTACTTTTTTTTGTTTAAAGTTCCAATTTATAAAGGCCATTTTCCTCCTTTCGTGACCAAAGTCTTGCTGTACAATCTGTGATACCTCAATGATTCTGGTAATCTGTCAGGGTTATGATCTGTGTAGCTCCAGTGTCCACATGGGCTAGTGCAGGAGCTCCCCTTCTCCTTTATCGCTTTCCTGTTTTTGTGTGAGCAATTCTATTTTTCGCAGAAGATTCCCCCCCACCCGCCCCCTGGGATGAATTCTATATTTGCTGGGTCTCGAATCCTATGAATCTTGTCTGATGGGCAAAGAGCTATATCTCCTCACATCTTCCGCTTCTACTCCCAGGCCTGGCAGGAGGTTGTGAGGATTAGCAAAAGAAGCAGAGGGTGGTGCTTGTAGCCACCAATTCTCTCTTCATGAAATTGTTATGTGGCATGGATTATCTCCATCCCATCCCACCTCAGAGGACATTCCTTGAGGATGATCCTCAGCTCGGAGAATAGCAAGAGATACACTGGGCAGAAGAAGAATGGACTCTCTTTTCCTGATCGCCAACTCCACATATAACCTGAGGTCCCTGGGGAAGAAAAGCAGATTTTTAATTCTCCTGATAAACTATGGATATGTTTTCAATGCAGTTATTCTCAATTTTTAGAAAAGGCAAAAGTAGAAAATTTTATATTGAATATAAAACTGAAATATAACATTGTCAGTTATTTTTAATGTTTTGTATGGATTTTGGAATTTAAATAAGATATTTACCAAGGAATTATTTTTCCCTTTATTTCTTAATAAGTCCAGGAGGTTTTTGTTTTTTTAATGTAGGCTACTTTTCTGTGAGAGTGTTATCAATTCCCTTCTTTTGTTGAAGGAGTTGTCTTTTATCTTTGGAGGTTAACTTAATATCAAGTGTTTATGACAGTTCATGCAGACCGAACTATGATGTCACCTCTATGTTATCAGCTCAGTTTTGGTTCACAATCTAAGGGCAGTAGGATCAAGTTCAAAACCCATAATTCAAGCTCTTTCCTTCTCAAGTTTTCCTTTTTGTGGGGAGTGGGAGAGAAGGGAGGTGGGAGTACAAAATTGCCATACTCTAATCCACTTTCTTTACATCTGGGAACCCTGTGCCACTATAAAGTATTAAACTTACTATGCATAAAAATTAAATAGAGGAACTGTCTGACACCATTGAGGGTTGTGTTGATGGAAAACAACAGATTTCACTTAAAAAGTTATGAGAATTCCACTACTGAGCAGCTTCCTGGTTGTCACTATATTTGCATTTCTTACTTTATAATAGCACTAACTATGAATGAATGCGTGTCATGTGCATATTTATTTCCAAAACATTTATTTTACAATGTTTTTTATGTTGCCATCTCACATAACAGATGTACATACCCTTTGGCTGTTGTACTATTTAAAGCTATGATATTATATATCACAACTTTAATATTTGTGGGTGTAAATTTGGTGTATTTTTCCTCTCCTTAAACTAGTGTGAGAAGCATTTTCAGAAAGGCACTGCTAGAGCATTGATTTTATGCCTGTTGTAGACAGGCCTGAGAAGTTTGGGCCCCAAGTGAACCTGCTGTGGTACTCTACCAGAACATCATGCTGTAGTCTTGTGTATTCAAAGCAAAGGAATAAATCATGATTTTACAACAGTGCATCAGTTGACTTATTGCTGTTTTGTGACCACTGGATGGAAAGGATTGCTGTTTAATGCCATGTCATTGGTTCTCAAGTCAGTCAGGCATGAAGGCTTGTCATATGCCTCTGTAATTGTACCTCTCCAGATTTCCTCTAACTAGTCAGCTGGGGCTGTGCATTTTGTCTCTAACACCCAGCTGGCCTGTGCCTGACAAGAGCCTTCTCATCATCCTGTCAGTAATATGTTAAGTAGTGGGTGTCTGTTTCAAGGCCTCTGTTCGAGAAGCAGGTGGAAAGGATGCTATGCTTTAAAGCAGAGGTCGAAATATTCTCTCTCTTCCCCACCCCTTAACACACACATAGCATTTCTTTACCTGAGAATGGCCAGTACATTTGTAAGTACATTCTAACTGCATAGTCTTGGATCTTTTCACAAATAAATTTTCATCTTCAAAAGGAAAAGACTACAAATAAGAAAGTAAAGTGATTCACTGCAATTGGGAGGCTGCCCTTTCCCTAACCCAGTGAATCAATTATGACCTCATGTTCTGTTAGATAACTCTTAACTAGTTGATATCTGCAAATAGGATGTATTTCTTCTTATCAGTTCGCCTTCCTTTGACAGACATGTTATTTCATTTAATGTTGTCAAGGGAATTGAGAACATTTGAAAAAAGCAGAGCAACTGACCAGATGCTAGGGAATGCAAAACAACCCCCATTTGTTACAATTGTATTACCCTTCAACATGCTCGTTTTCCAGCTGACTCTAAAGAAGAGGTTCATGAATATTTGCCAGATCCAGATATATCATAACTATATCGTTACTTGTACAATAATTTCTTGATGCTTTTCATCCCATTGGATGTAAGCTTTATTTGCATTGATAATCTTTTCATCAAAATGCTGAATCATACTTTTAAAACTTGATAAAATGCTTAGAAGCAAGGCTAGGAGAATGAAATAAGAAGGAGGAGAAGAAATGTTTGGTAGAGATAATGCATTTTCATGATCCAAAATGGTTCCCTCCTTTACTGTTCAACATGGAGCTTGAACAGATCAACAAAGATTGATCTTCCTACCACTATTGTATTGTGAACTTGCCCAGTTCCATAAATACCCAGATCTTTTTTAGATTAAACATTATTGATAATTTGAAAAATATGGCTGATCCTCTTGTCAAAATAAGTTTTTATGAGATTTCTTATCTAAGTGAGAATAAGCAGATCTAAGAAAAAGAAAATAACTTTATAGTAATTTCTGCACCTCTTGTATCTTCAGTTTCTGAGTCACTTAAAATAATAAAGAATTAACATCAGGCTTGAAAAAAAGCCAAGGGAGTTGTATGTTATCTTTAAATTACATGCCCACCCAGACTTCTGGGGAAGCAATGACAAATTGAAGACAGCACCATTGAGAATGCAGCTTCCAATCATGACAGAGCAAGGAACCAATAAATTAGCTTCTTAGAATTCCTTTCCAGACATGGAGAGGACTTGGGATTGCCCACATATCCTCCAGACAGCATCTGGAAGAAGGCCATAAGTGGTCTTTGGCAAGTATAGAGCTCTAGGAGCCAAAGGATTGCCATCTTTGTCCTTATTACAGTCAATGCTTCAAAAGGATATTAATTTTGAATACTTCTTTTTTTAACTACTTCTGGGAATTGCTTGTTATTGGGTATTTTAGGGATATTAAGAACCTTCAGAAAAGTTTCATTGGATGAGTTTCCCTTAGTACTTGGTTAGAAAAATGTATGGAAGCTTAAAAGATTTAAAAAATTCTTACTTTGGAATGCTTACTTTGGCATTTAGAACATTGATTTTGGAAAGTTACACATGGACTAGGAAGCCATATTGTTTTGAAGTAAGATTCTGAAATTAATTATAATAATCCTTCTTGTTTAGAATGTTATTAAAATATATGGAGATTTTGAAGTTAAATATTAAGACACCTTTTCGTGGAGGTGAATATCTGAAAAAATGCATTCAGAAGTTACTCTTAAGATTGTCTGCTATCATAAAACATTAAATTTTTGATGAAGCTTCTGAGAAGAGACTAAGAGAAATTGAAAAGAAATCAGGTTCTAGAGCACCATTTAAAGAGGTTAAAGATGAAGATTGTTCAAAGCAAAAGGAAGAACATAATATTAATGTATTTGATCAAGATTAAGGACATGAGAAGAAGAGAGACTTAATTTTCAGAGAAAGTGATGTCACTGTTGAAAGGAATATAAAATTGATTTATTTGATGAAGGTTAAAATATGTACTATATGTACTATTATATGAGTTTTTGAGAACTCTTAAGGCATTTTTGCTTATTAGAGTAGAATGATGAGTCTTTAAGACTTAATTTGTTTATATATAACATACGAGAAGAAAACATTTATAGTAACAGAGAAAGTGATAAATTACTGAAATTGTTGGTACTTGTGATGAAAGGGAAGGAACTATTTGTTTATAGAAAGGTATCTCTTTTTTATATAAGAATAATTATAATTGATCTGAATCTTTTTCTGGGAAAGCTCTGGCAAAATTCTCCCCGTCTGCTGCTGCAGAACACATCCTGTTATACATACCATTCTCAATCTTACACGGGAAAAGACCCGAACATGCCAAGACCTGCATGTCTTGGTGTGTTCGGGCCTTTTCCCATGTAAGATTGAGAGTATCTTGGCAACATTTGGATGAGGTCCCATTTGCCATCGGCTTTTGGCTTTGTGCTTGTGCGAGCAAAGTGTGATCGGAGCTGCCGCCTCCCTATATATACTGGTGGGGAGATTGGCTGTGTTGTCATTTTTTGATTGGTTAATGGAGTTAATGTTTGCAGATTGGCTGGCTTTTTCGTAAGAACATGTGTGGTTGAGGTATTAGCTGTGTGTCTATCAGCCTCCTGTGTTGTAGCGACCTGGGTAATGGGCTGTGTGATGACCTTCTGAGTTCTATTGTTTTGACATCCTGGGTCTTGTGCTGAAATCTCCTGAGTTCTGTGATGTTTCGGAGGTTACAGTACAGCAGCTTCACATGTACAAAACTCATACCACCTCTTGGAAATGATCAAAGATCTACACAAAAAGATGTGGAACAAAAAGATCTGCTTGTAAGTTTCGACGTGGTTTCACTATTCACTCAAGTCCCGATAAAAGCACCCTAGAAATCATCAAAAATAAATACCAACACCCAAACACCTCATGGAACTAGCAGAACACTGCTTAACCAACACATATTTCATATACAAAGGACAAAGGTACAAGTAAATTGAAGGAGCCCCTATGGGATCACCACTGTCACCCATTATTGCAAACCTGTTCATGGAAGAATTCAAATCCAGAGCCTTAGCCAATGCCACCCACAAACCCAAACTATGGTTAAGATACATCGATGACACATTTGTTATTTGGCCCCGTGGAAAAAAAAATCTAAACAATTTCCTAACACACCTAAACAGCACTCACCTCAAAATCAAATTCACCATGGAAACGAAAACAAACAAACAATTACCATTTCTAGATGTAGTAATCTACAAAAAAGACAGATGGCACACTAGGACACACCATATACCAGAAGAAAACACACACCAACCGCTACCTCAACGCCCAATCCCACCACCACCCAGCACAGACAAATTCCATGGCCAAAACACACTAATTGCCAGAACCAAACGCCTGGCAGACAAGACACACATAAAGACTGAACTATGCACCATGACTAAAGTACTGACAGCCAACAGCTTCCACAAAAGCAAAATCACAGGCCTGATCCACAAAAACACACTGAGACATAATGAAGACCTAGAAAATGAACAGACCTATGGAATAGCTGTCCTGCCCTATATAAGAGGTACTACAGACAAAATCAGTAAGATACTACACAGGCATCACATCAAGACTGCCTTCAAAACAGACAGAAAAATAGCAGCCATCCTAAGAAACTCCAAAGATAAAATTGACCTGGAAAACCAAGGCACGTATGAAGTCCTCTGCCCTGTCATATACATCGGACAGACCAATAGAAGAATAAGTACCTGCCTGGATGAACACAAAAATGTAGTAAAAAAGCTGGAACACACTTCCTCACTAGTCCAACACATGAAAGCCACAGGTCATAACATTGACTTCAATGGCACCAAAACCCTAGCCACTATAGAAATCCCTGCTACAGAATTATCAGAGAAGCCATAGAGATTGAAAAAAGACCTGAAAGCATGAATATAAGAGATGACTCCACCAGACTGTCAATTATCTGGAAACCTGCACTCACAAACAAAAAAATCTCCACACCACAAGCCAAGCAAACACCTGGGCACAAACAGACCCCCCCCCCGATACCTCCAGCCCAAACACACCCCAGCCGGCCACCCAGATGAAACCTAGCTTCCTAATAAACGATAGCCGGCCATTCACCCAAAGCCAAGCTGTGCTAAAAGCCCCCAGTACATGAAACACAATGTTGCCAGCCAATCAAGACAAAAAAACGCTACAAAACAGACAGAAGATATTAGAAACACCAATCAAGCAGAACACAGCAAACTCCAAGACCAATAAACACAGACCAAGACTTCCAACCAATCAGAATGAAGAAAAAACCATTCTAACACAGCAGTAGGCTAGCACCAAATTTAAAACAGAAACGGCTGTGAAAGCCTGATTCACAGACGAACACAATACACAAGCCTAATGATGGCAGATGAGATTCTGCCGAAACATCACTACAACTTTAAAAGCACAACTATAGTGACGTGGGAAAATACCTGAACAAAGCTGAATACCATACAGACACACACATACACACACACACACACACACACATATATATACAGTCCAATCCTCTTGTTTGCTTAAACCTAATTGACCAGGCCTGTCAAATTGGCAGGCTACACATACTCCAGCTTCACAAAGCAAAAATATCACAATATATCCCAATACGTCACGTGTAATAGACAGAATCTTGCCAAACTCCAGCTATACTTTGAGCTTCTAGATATAACTTGAGAGATACTAGGGTGTGGTTACCCCAAACTGCTTCATGCCTTCCTCTTCCAGCTTGGAACTGTGTGGTCCCTTGATCTGAGTCTTTCTTTGGGAAAGCTCCGGCAAAATTCTCCCCGTCTGCTGCTGCAGAGCACATCCTGTTATTTATACATACCACTCTGGTAGAAAATGTTATTCAAAAGCTTCCAATTTGGTATCAAAAGCTTAAACAATTCTTTCTCAAAGATTTATATATGTTCAGAAACTGCACTTTCAGAATCTGCTGCAGCAGCATACCAGAGGAACCTCATATGCTACTGCTGGCAACATTATTTTTATCTATTATTTATTTATATACTACCTTACCACTTGGAGAAATTCACATTATATAATAAAGGAAAAGATAGATCTTGATCACATTTTGATATTTAATAAGACTATTTCAGTAAAGAATTTGTTTTGATTTTGACATCTATATATATTTATTTGAGATATGGTTTATTATTATATGAGCAATTTCTAATTAGATTCACAGTTAAATATGGTGAAAACAATAATTCAAATCCTTACAAAGGAATTTACAATAATTAAGATAGTGTCTAAGAATATGGTCATTTCTAAGTAAGTAACATATTTATAAAATTAAAGTATTTTTAAGTGCTTTCTCTGGAGGTTGATTTTTGCCATTCAAAACTAATTTTAGAAAACCAAAAAAAGTTGTGAAAAGAATTTCCACAAATAGCACACTATTTTAATGACTATATCATTTCAGTATAATCTATTATCAAAAGAAACATAGATTCCTATTATTTTCTATTAATTTCAAATATTTATTTCACTTTCACGATACTTTTAAAAGTACAGTACTGTTTGTGTGTATGTTAGCTCCCTTACATTTTGCTGCATTTTTAATTTTTAAAAAATGAGCATTAATTAAATATTTAGATTGTAGACAGATGGTTACCTTCTGTTACTTTAAAAATGTTTTTAATGTGTTGCATTTTTCTCTGCAGCAGTTTATTGTTTATAGTTGCCAGTGTATTTATTTTGACATACTTCTGGTTTTTTTTTTTTCACCTGCAAGGTGCTGAAATAGTTTGCTAATAATAACTTCAGTGAAAAAGAACACATTTTCCACATATTTTATAAATATATATATATTCCTGTCCTTTTCTCAGAATAGCATCATCAAACATCATTTGTCAGCAGGCAGGAACTAAAAAAATTATAAAGGTATCTTTAAAATAAGTTCAACTGTTGTAATTTTACTAATATTTCATATAATTTTCTTGCCATTATTTTTCTTGGGATGTTGTTATGACTTGCAAGTCCAGACCAGAATCCTCAAAATCTGTCTTACACACAAATATTAACTAGACCAAATCTTTAGCCAAGCATTCTCAATTGCTGAGATCCAGACTATTTTATTTATTTATTTGATTTGTCAGTCGCTTACAAGATAATAGGTATAAGTATATGCATAGTTATGAATACATGAAATGGGTACATATAAGAAAAATAAAAGAAACAATAGGACAGAGACAGTAGACACGTTGGTGCGCTTATGTACGCCCCTTACGGACCTCTTAGGAAAGGGGTGAGGTCAATAGTAGACAGTCTATGGTTTAAAGTTTTTGGGGTTTGGGGAAGAAACCACAGAGTCAGGTATAGTATTCCAGACATTGACCACTCTGTTGCTGAAGTCGTATTTCCTGCAATCAAGTTTGGTGCTGTTAACCTTGAGTTTGTATCTATTGTGTGCTCTTGTGTTGTTATGGTTGAAGCTGAAGTATTCATTGACAGGTAAGTCATTGCAATGTATGATTTTATATACCATACTTAGATCAGACCGAAGACGGCGTAATTCAAGGTTTTCTAGGTCTAGAATTTCAAGTCTGGTGACATAAGGTATTCTACAACGAGTAAAGGAGTGGAGAACTCTTCTTGTGAAATATTCTTGGACTTTCTCAACTATGCTAATATCAGATACGTAATGTGGGTTCCAGACTGATGAGCTGTATTCGAGTATTGGTCTAGCAAATGTTTTGTATGCTGTAGTTAGTAGTATGATATTACCAGAGAAAAGGCTACGTAGGATTAGGTTAACAACTCTTAATGCCTTTTTGGCTATGTAGTTACAGTGGGCTCTAGCACTTAGGTAATTTGAGATGAGTATTCCAAGGTCCTTTACAGAGCTTGGATCATCAACAAGGTCTTGATTATTCAGCTTGTATTTTATTTTCTGATTTTTTTTTTGCCAATATGCAAGGCAAAGCATTTATTTGTTGAGATTTGAAGTTTGAGATTTGAGATTTGAAGCCATTTGTTTGACCATTCTGATACATAGTCAATCAGTATTGTCTGTGGTATTGAACAGCTTTACATTATCAGCGAAGAGAACGCAGTTGCTCTAAATATGATCACAGAAGTCATTTATGTAGAGTATGAAGAGGGTTGGTCCTAGAACACTGCCTTGGGGGACACCACTATTGACAGGTACAGAATTTGATAGGACACTCCCAATTTTGACCATTTGTTGTCTGTTTGACAGGAATGTTTCTATCTATTCAGTTATGCAGTTGTCCAGAGATACTATAAGATTTTAGTTTTAGGAGTAGTTTGTCGTGTACCACTGAATCAAAGCCTTTACAGAAGTCTATGTAGATAGCGTCTATTATTTTGCCCTGATCGAGTTGTGTAGTCCATATGTTTTTGCAGTGTAAGAGTTGCAGGTTACAGGATAGTTTTTTTCTGAAACCAAATTGTTTATTAGAGAATAGGTTGTTTGTCTCTAAGTGGAGGATGATGGATTGATTAATAATTGATTCCATGACTTTACAGGTGACGCAGCATAAGGAGATTGGTCTGTAATTTTCAACTAAGCTGGGGTCTCCCTTTTTGAAGATGGGGATGACCGTGGCTTGTGACCATAGGTTAGGCAAGGAGCTGGTCCTGAAAGATTTTTTCAAAAATTATGCTTAGAGGTTCTGCTATAGCAGTGGATAGCTTTTTAAAGAAGTAGACACATATTCCATCCGGTCCAATAGATAGAGATGGTTTTAAATTGCGTAGTGCTTTTTCAACATTGTCTTCTGTAAAATCGATATATATTAGATCATTGTAGTTTTCTGTGGTTCGATTAGGAAATACTGGGCATGATCCATTGCTGTTTACAAATACTGAGCCAAAGAATGTGTTAAAGATGTTGGCTTTAATGGTGTTGTCGTTGCATCTTTACCATTAGGTCCTATCAGGGGTGGAATGGACCTGGAGTCTTTTTAGTTTGTTGTTTACAAAATTGTAAAAAGCGCGGGTGGAATTGGTGCGTAAGTTTTCCTCTTGTTTAATGTGATAATTGGTGCATTCAGTCTTTATCTGGTGGCATAAATTTTTGTATCGGCTTTTGAAGTTGGCAACGTGACCAGATTTGTTTTTCCGCCAGAGTGATGATCTCTTTTTGGATTGAAGTTTCCTTATTGTTATGGGTAATCTGTTTTTTTTTGTTTTTGTTTTGGGAGTTGTTATTGGAACATATAATTTGATGACTCTTTTGACTTCAAGTAAAAATATGTTGTAATGGTCTTCAACAGTATTGCAACCACTGAATAGGGATGAGAGATCGTTGTTTATAAGATCATAGTTGCCTTTTTTGAAGTTATAATTGGGGATTACGTCATTGTGATGATTTTTGTGTGGGTGTATGTTGAGACAAAAGTCAACCATATTGTGGTCACTGTTGGAAAAGGGTTCTTTAGTTTGTATTCCATAAATTAAATTCAAACTACTGCAAAAGATGAGATCGAGGCAGTTGTTAATTCTAGTATTGTTGGTTACTAGTTTTTCCAGTCCCAGATTTGTAACAGCATTGTAGAAGGTTGCATGTATGGGTTTAGTTGTACATTCGTTTAGGGTCCAGTTAATATGAGATAGATTGAAGTCACCAAGAAAGATAAAAGCTTGTGGGCAGGATGTAGCCCATGTTAGTAGTGAATTTAGCTTGTTTATATGTTTGATGTCATAATCAGGTGCTCTGTAATATAGTAAGAATCGAAATGTGATATTTAAGGATAGTTTAAAGATGATGGTCTCAGGAGGAGCAAGCTCCTGAGTAACTTGGATATTTTTTAGATGTAAGGACTTTTTATAGAAGATAGCAACACCACCTCCTCTATGAATTTCAGGGTCAGTAAACATTATAGCCTCTTACTGTGGTAATGGAGTCAGGGAGAGATGCGTGGAGCCATGTTTCACAGACAATATAATGTCGAATTTAGCCATATTTAGTAAGAGGAGAAAATCAGGTATTTTGTTCACAAGGCTTCTTGCATTGAATAGCTTGCATTTAAGACCAGCTGTAGTTGGAATTGAGGTAGTTAGGGGTGTGCGTGCCTAGTCTTGGGTGATGATGGATTGGTTGAAATAGGGTTGTGGTTGAAGGTTAAAGCTGAGTTGCGGGTTGTGTGACTTACTTTTGATATAGTCAGCATGATAGTCAATGTACAGGTCCTTCTCTCCATTGTCTAGACATTTTTTGAGTTCTGTGCAGAGTATATGGGAGCGGGCATGTTGCTGTATGGTTAGATCAGGGCGAGAACGGAGGTTCTTATGGTTGGTGTTGCTTTTGGCAAGTGAATTTATAGTATAAATGAATTTATGTTTGTTTGATTCATTTTTGCAAATGACCCTGCAGAAGCATGGGGCCACAGAGCCGTCTCTGTTTTTGAACTCTGGGGGAGAAACCCCATTTCTCAAATTACCGTTGAGGTAATTACTACAATACTTATCCCTAGGAGTACATCTTTTCAAAATTAACTTTTTTATCCAAACCTTTTCAACAAATTTTGAAATGGGATGAAAAATAGCAAGTGAGCCTGGCAACGTGTATAAGTTGACCAAATTGTAGATGACACCCATCAAATGTTGGTAACTAAGAAGTTTGAATAGTTCTTGATTGTTGACTACAATTGGACCGGACTTTCCATCACAAAGCAATGTAGTCATAAAGCGAGATGATGTGAGTGCATTTCTTAGCAATAGAATCCCAGAACTCTCCATTACTATCGTTAACCAAGAGTCATGTGTCATTAAGCAATTGCCCACTCTAATTCAGGCCATTCTGCGGTTGGCCCCTCCCAACCTTGAGCCTCCATAAAGTAAGAGGATACCTCCACCTTCCTATTTCCCCCTCATACCTATCCTTTTATCCACCTTGCATCCTTCCTTGTGGGGTGGCAAGCAGTCCCAGTCTCTCCCCCGCTCCAGCTTAGTCCCAGCTGCAGTTGACAATACCAGCTTGCACACCAACACTCCTGCTGTCTTGCACTTTGCTGTCCCAGCTGACCTTCGCTATCTTCTTGCTTTCATTTCTGGTGTACCTGGTCTGGTTGCTGGACCAAGCTGGGCTTGGTTTCACGCTGTGAAAAAACAAAACAAAACCCAAAAGCAACGCCTGAATTGAAGCACACCAAAACACTCCTGGCCCCAGCTGGGCTTTGTACTGTGAAAAAAGAAAAACCTCAAACTAGTCCAGAGTCCCAGCATGCAAAAGAAAAAAGAAAAAGAAAAGAAAAAAAGAAAAGAAAAATCCTTTGACTTTGCTGCTATTGTTTTTTGCTTTGGAACGCAAAGCATTGCCCCGCCCTGGAGCTTTTTTTGCAAAGGGGCTGCTTTGGGCCTTTTTTTTTTAAACAAGCTGCCTTTCTTTAAACTAATCTGCAAGAAATGTTACCTCTTTCCACTTACTCATTGCAAAATTTATTGTGTGCTAGATGTGATCAGTGTTAGAAGTGAAGATGATTATTTTATATTAAAACATGTATTTCAGAGGTATTTATTTATTTAACTTGCATTTTTTTGCAGCACTACCATCCAGTTAGTAAGTTAACTAAAATAGCAGATGCTATTTTGTCTCTCAAAATTAAGGAACTATGATACACAGGCATAGCCATTTTTCTGTATTTAGACATATAATTGTTAATGAAGTCATTAATGTTTTTGGTCTAAATGCACTGCATCTTTTAAAATCTAATAAGGAAATTTATAATAACATTCCTTTTAAGTTACCTTATGTGTCAATATTTTCATTGTCCATCATTTTTAAAATTGATTATTTTATGTTTAAAATTACCTGTATATTAATAAAGTTTTTTAATTCTTCAAATTTTTATTTATTCATCATATTTTCTTTTTCATATAGTTAGTAGAAATTTCAGAACTTTATACCGTCTAATTACAATTTTCATAAAATATCATATTATATATAGTTGAGGCCTACCTGCTTCTTCATTTGAAAGTTATTTTGAATGTTTTGGACATTTTTTCTTTAATTCACATTGTTTTTGTAATTATAATTGATACGTATATTACCAATGAATATATATGGTAGCATAATGGTTATTGATCTCATTGTATATTAATTAATATCTTTTGCATTGGTATATGGACAAGGCAACAAGCATCAATTTCCTTCCTTTCGGTAATGCTTTGGTTTCTTGAGATTGCAATTTTTATGAGGACGTCAACCAACTTTGTCTCTAAGAAAAATTCAAAATTATTTATCAAACATGCCAGAGTAGAACAAACAGCCCCAATAGTTTACTTATCCTCTATCTCTTCTGCTATGTGACCAGTAACTCTTTCTCTACCCCACTTCCATTCTTGTGGCTACCCCTCTGACAAAGTGCAAGAACAAAAGACACAAGGAACCGGCTAATACTCGTCCATTCCCAATTCCTGGCGTAGAGGTTTACCACCAGGCAAAGCTGACTTAAAATAAATGGGATAGGAATTATTTCTTTTCCTTCCTTGGACCTGTGCCTTGCATCCTCTTGTACATTAAGTGGAGCCTCAGAAAGGGGCACCATCTGGGGATGGTTCACACATCACACTTAAGCCATTGGCAAGCTTAGTTGCCAGACCAGTTAGGAGATAGAGGAGAAGGATTGCCTTGTAAAAAATTCAAGCCATGGGAATATCAATCTTTCAGTGTCCTGGAAGACACAGAAGACCGAGAAATCAGTATTCCCACTGCAAAAAGCTGCCAAGATTGAAAACAAGCTGCTATGAGTAGAAACGTGAACTGATTTGTACTTGATTTCAGCTTGGAGTTGGCCTTGGATCTGAGATTGTGAATATGCATAGAGCTTAGGTTTAGTGTCAGAGACACAAATAGTTTACTGTAAAGTACAAATGGAAAAAGTAAGCAGTAAGCTGCTTCATAATGCTAGTTGTTCACCTCTTCACCTCAATATTTATAGTAGCCTGAATCTAGAATCATTTATTAGTATTCAGACTTAATTATCTCATGTAAGAGAGAAGTACAGAAATATAGCATTCTGGCAAAGAATAGAATAGAATTCACAGGATGGTTTATTTATTGCTGCACTATATAAGAAAGCAGAAGGTTATATGTGGGGAACAATACAAGATGAGTTGGTAACTTTTGGATTTGGCAAACATGGTTTTTATTAAGAAAGAAACTTTAAGTTAATCTCCTACTTCTCTATATGATAAATCCCATTGTGGAATCTTACCAGTTTCTAATTTGGCACACTATGTCTGGTGTTTTCTTCCCATTCTCACCCTTTGGTTTAGCGGTTAAGGCACCAGGCTAAAAAGGGGGAGACTGTGAGTTCAAATTCCACCTTAGCCATGAAAAACAGCTGTGTGACTTTGGACCAGTCACTCTCTCTCAGTCCACCCCACCTCTCAAGGTTGCAGTTGTGGGGAAAATAGGAAGAGGAAGATGTTTGCTCCCTTGAGTTATTTGTATAAATAATAAAAGCAAGTTACAAATAAACAAATCAACAAATCATATGTTCTCTGTCAACTGACCTATATGCTTTCAACTGGCTTTTAGCTGAGTGTTAATAAAAAAATTATCTTTCTGGATCATAAAAAAGGGAGCATTTTGCTTGTCCTTTGTAAAACAAGTAAAGCAATGTCATTTCAGCTTTTCTTTTTTAATCCAAAAATCAACTGTGTGTTAGGATATGAAGAAGAATAAATGTTAAATTAACATAGTGATATAGGAATAACAGAAATATTCAGCTTTTAAAAAATAACTTTTAAACACTTGAGAATGTTTTAAATAACATGCCAAAATTAAGTGACCATTTTGCTAGAATTTACCAGCAAAACAATTTAGCAAGTAATATGGACATAATTGTTGGGATAAGAGTATGTTAAAATCAAATTATTGTAGCTTTGAGGAATATAATTGAGAGAGTAACTAGTAACCATCCAAAGAAACCATTATAGGAATAAATGAAACTTGCTGTCTTAAATCAACATGATTTTAGAATTAAATATATTGTATTTTTCCAATATAAATATCACATATTTGAGTATATGTGTTCTGTAAAGATAACTACACATGAAATTAGCAATACCATGTTTCCCATATTTTGATTTAAATTCCATTTTTAGTCATTGTTAAGCCAAGAAATATAAAAAGCTGATTTTCATTAGGCTTTTAAGTTTCTTGAATAAGTGAAAAGTTAATTGATAATTTAAAAAATATATAAATAAAACTACTTTGTTTAAAAACTTTCTTAAAATTTAACTAATAAAGCACCAGGTGTGAATATCACATTGTATTAGGCAGGATAATTGTTATCTAATGCGGTGACATAAGTTCAAAAGATAGGCATTTAGTTTTGAACAAAGAAATAAACTGTTTAAGTGTACAAAAATATATTTCTGTATTTTATTTATTAAACTATATTATCCAATGCTAAGTTTAGAGTATACTTGTAACTTATTTTTGGCCTTTTGGCCATAAATAAAATTGATTGATATAATATTGATATTGATTTCATAAATATTCTTCAAGTTACTTATTTGTAGTTTTACATAAAATTTCTGAGGTTACTTAAATATAATATTTGTGGAAAGCTAAATGCCAAGGGATAAGGAAACTGTTTCAGCATGATATCAAAGTTATTTTTCAGATCATTCATTTATATTATATGAATTTAATGAATAAACAGAATAAAGATAAAGCTTGAATTATGATGATGGTTGGGATAGCAATTTTTGTCACTAAACAATGTGATAGGCTAGGGAAGACAATACAGCATATGCATGCACATGTGTGCTCTCACAGGGAGGCTGGGAAAGAATACACTGCAGCTCAGAGACTTTTGGGCATACTTTGGTTCTGGAGCTGCAAAAGCACCTGAACCTCAACGCAAAGCCACAGCCACTCTCAAAGCCTCAGATGGCCCATCCCAACTGCATGGCACAAAGGGGCTTTTTTAGTGAACTGCAAGATCCCTTGGGTGTTGCAAGGCAGCATAAAGCCCAGCCCTAGCCCAACCCATCAGCTTGACACAAAGGGACTTCTTAGCATGCCACAGTTCTGGGGTTGCAAAAGCTCCTGAGCTGCAGTGCAGCGTGAAGCCCTTCGTACCATGAAGCCCAGTTCTAGCCTATTATAGCAGCAAGGTGCAAAGGGACTTCTGCCATCACAGGAAGCTTCAGCCACTCCAGTCTAGCCCATAGTTGCCCTTGTTATCATGCAATCTGAGTCCCCTGCTGTCCTGTGTCCTAGTTGACATTTGCCATTTTCTTGTTCCCACTGCTAATAGGCATTCCTGGCCTGGCCTTTGGTGAGGCCTCATGAGGCCATTTTCCTCAGGTCTTGTAAACCACTGTGTGCAACCAGACAAAGAAAGCCTCATAAGGCCAACAACTGCTTTGTGAAGGGCCAGACTGGACATGCTAGGTCAGCAGCAGGAGAAGGAAGATGGCAACAGAGTGGGGAGGGGGAAAGGATATAGATGGTGAGAGATAGGTGGGTGAGGAAAGTTGAAGCACTCCTGTGGTTGTAAGTGCAAGTGGACTGCCAAGTGCCCCAATTTTAATCATGGGACTGTGCAACAGGCATAACTTCAGGAACCAGTTATAAATCCTTTCATTCATCCCCATTGTAACTTTGAATCGGTGCTGAATGTATGGTCATAAGTCTAGGATTATGTATAAGTGATCTCTGAAAATAGAAAAGCTAACAAATTTTCAAGCGTAGATAGTAATTTTTTTTCTACTATCTTGCTCATTGTATATACAATATGTGTACATAATTATTAAGATTTAAGCAAATCTAATTTGGAGTCACATTAAAAATAAATTTATGCTTATTAATTATTGTTGATAGAAAACAAATGTCCTGTGGTTGTTTTTTTTTTTAGTGTACTCCTGCAATAGATGTTAACTGTTGAGAAATAATATTTTCTAATATCTTTCATGCATCCAGATTTCAAAGTCTCATACTTTTATGGGCATTGATGGAATTGTATATCTTAAGCATTAGGAAATTGGATTCCTTCTGAATTTCTGCAGCTCTAATTTAAAAAATAAGTGTCATTTGTGATGTTTCTTCTATTGCTCCCTAGTTCTGCTCCATCAAACAATCACATGGTTCCCTATTTGCATCTTCTCAGCTATTTCTTTTGAGGTTATAGCACAAGTGAAAATGCTGACAAGATAGCGTATGCACTGTCAAACCATAAAGTATCTAAGATTAGTTTTCAGCTTACTGCTATGTCAAGTTGGGGAAAGCTAGAAAAAAATTTCCCCAGACAAAATATAATGCAATTGTAGAACACATTGAGTAATGAATACAATGCTTTGAATAACTTTAATATCAAACATAAGAGTCCTTATATTTTATGCTAATATCATTTTCCCAAAGAACTATTTTAGATATCTAGCAAAAATTTCCTTTTTAGCTTTTTAAAAATACAACATTGCATATTTTAATCCAATCACGTATAGGATTTATTAACACAGTGCATGTTTATTTTTGTTTCTTTCTTGTCATGAATGTATTCATCTATTTGGGAGGAGATTATTTAGTATTTATTTATTTGTCAATAAACGGAAATAGAAATGTAATAATTTGAGATAGGGAATCTTGATGGATACCAGATATAATATACTGGCAATTTACCAATTTACTTTGCAATTGAAATTGCAAAAATATTTGCAAATTGATAGTTTTGAAAAAAATTGTCCCTTTCAATACAAAGTTTCACATACAGGATTCTTCCCACTGCAACGTATTTTCTCATTTTCACATGTACAGAAATAATTTTCATGCATGAAAAAAATAAAAGAATGTGTTATGTAGAGCACTTGCTGCACATCAGTTATCTCCAGGAAAATGTCATCATTTAATGTACATTTTTCTTTTTAAAAAAATAATTTGTATTAAAGATTTTAAGTCTTGAGATATGATAGAACCTACAAACTTGAAGGTCTCTACTGTTGATACTGTGTTGTCTAATATTGTAAGAGGTAGTTGTATAGGAGGGTTTTTCCTAAAATCTACCACCATTTCTACGGTTTTGAGTGTATTTAGTTCAAGATTGTTCTGGTTGCACCACAAGGCTAGTTGTTCAACCTCCGGTCTGTATGCAGATTCATCTGCATACGGACATTACAGAATGTCTGAAGGGTGGGGGCAGATGGTTGGGTGGGGCTTTGGCAACATTCGCTATATAAGATGCATAGACATTTCTACTTTTTTGGGGAGGAGGAGTGTCTTATACACCAAAAAATATGTTAATATCAAGTAGGTGAGATAAAATACCAAAACAGGAAGGAGTTTCTAAAATAAAAGTGTAACATAAGCTACTCTAACAATATATATTATTAAATTGTGCAACTCTAAATCTAAAATACTACAGTCTATGAAGTAAAATGCACATTACATAATGTGAATAATGTCTGCATACAGACATTACAGAAGTTGGTATGCTATAAAACAAAACATTTGTACTTTTCCCCCCATCATCCATCCACCCCTATCTGGACCAACAGGGATTTTTGAAAATTAAAAAGGATTTATTTTCCCGCTGAAGTATATCCAACTTGGATACACTCTGAAGTTGGTTATACTTCTAGAGGAGAAAAACTAAAACAAATCAAGACTGAGATGGAGTGACATTATACATCATAAGATAATAATAACAGGTGACAAAAACTAAAACCTGAGTTTGTTTTGGGCAAGTTTTATCTTTATTAATATATATTTAAAGCATTTAATACACTAATACGGTTCTATATACTGGTGTCAAAGGACATTTGCATCTATGTTTAGTGAAAGACTAATATATGACTTTTTCAAAAGAAATTTACTCCTTTTCAGGTATTTGTTTGTTCCACTCTTGAAAATACTAGAAAGATAGTAAAGTTCAGGAAAATACCTGAAATCTTAAATGCAATAATTATTATTAGAAGGACATACTATAATAATTAAATAAATGCCTGAGTTTTTGGATTTATGACAGTGATTATATTTCTAGGTTATTGTTCAGAAGAGGAGTAGTACAATCTAGCAGTCTAGCATTTAATAAAAGGTAGCTCAGTTTAGATGAAATTATCTATGCTTAACTGTGCTCCATTCTTATTTTAAATAGCTGTGACTAATCAGTAGGCATGAGATCCATGACTAACCCATTTCCTGGGTAGAGTTGCTAAGGGTTTAATATCTAATCTCCTGTCTCTTTGCATGTAAAAATCACTAGAAAGCATTGTATTTAATGGCTTAAGAACTATGATTAGAATAGTGACTATTAGATAAATTGTATGGGAAAGTAATTGGAAATGCATCCAAAGGAATACACATTATGGAGAATTGCAAGCTATTCATTTGCAGAAACATTAAGTTATCTCTATAGCAAGAAAACAGCAATTAAAACAGCAAGCAGCAAAGGGGATGGTAATGGCACTATGTAAAATTGGAGCTGTTCTACAGAGGTAAAGAAACAAAAATTAACCAGAAATAGGCAGCTTAACTAAGAAATTATGACATCTTTGGCTGACTGGAGCATAACTGTCAAGCTTGGGCTGTTTGGTGGTCAATAGTGACATTCCATGTGTCAGTGAACAGAGTCTCTTGATACAGTAACCCTCAGTTCACACATTACTGAAGCTCCAACTGTCGAACATTTAAGTCCCTTGGTAGTACTGTAGCCTCCAATTTTTCCTAACTGGCTCATGTTTCATTCTTTGGCAATTTGCCCTAATGATATCCCTCAGGAGCTTTCAGACTTCCTTCTTTTCCATATTTAATCCTGTTATATTAATCTGAATGAGAGTGTATAATGCTGTTCAAAATTGTAATCTCTTGTTTTATGGGGTTTTTTTTTTTAAAGCATTTTCTCTGTTCCTAATTTAGGCCGGAAATTCATAACACAAATGATTTGCTTAATTCTAAGGTGGAAGCTGAATTCTCTGAAACATCTTTGGTTTGTTGATTGCATTCATATTTAAGAAATAAAAGCCTCTGAAAACATGAGGTAGGAATAACTGACAGAAGCATCTGAGCTTTCTTGGCCATCCCCAGTTCAGGTGGCCTGTGTCCCACCCCTTTTTGGAAGACAACAAAGTATTATTTTTATCCATAATCTTTCCTTTTATAATAATAATAATAACAACAACAACAACAATAATTTATTTATATACCGCTCCTCTCCCGAAGGACTCGGAGCGGTGCACAGCCATACAATTAAAACAATAAATATATAAAAGTTAAAACTAAATTAAACTAAAGGCCCTGGCTGAAAACAATTAAAACCCCTCCCTAAAACTCTAAAGTTTAATATAAAAATTAAAATACCCAAATCTAAAATCAGCCCAAGCCGGCCTGGTCAAAGAGCCAGGTTTTCAAGGCACGCCTGAAGGTCCCCAGGTCCGTTGCTGTACGTAACTCCAGAGGCAACCCATTCCAGAGGGCAGACGCCCCCACAGAGAAGGCCCTATTCCTCGGGGTCACCAGCCGGCACATATATGCCGACAGGACCCTCAAGAGACCCTCCCTGTGGGAGCGTACCGGACGGTGAGAGGAAAATGGCAGAATGTGGTCTTGTAAATATCCTGGTCCGATGCCATGGAGCGCTTTAAAAGTTAACACTAAAATCTTAAAGCGCACCTGAGAGGCCACTGGCAACCAATGCAGCTCATGCAGGAGGGGCATCACATGAGACAACCTTGACGCCCCCATAACCACCCGCCCGGCTGCATTCTGTACCAGTTGAAGCCTCCGGATGCTCCCATTCGGGAACCCCATGTAGAGGGCATTACAGTAGTCCAGTCGGGAGGTGACCATGGCATGAGTCACCCGATCCAGAAAGTGCCGCATCTGGCGGATCAGGCGAACCTGATGAAACGCCCCCCTGGAGAAGGCTGTAATGTGGTCTTCCAAAGACAGCCGTATATCCAGGAGGACACCCAGATTGCGAGCCCTCTCTGAAGGGGGCAAAATCTCACCCCCAATAGCCAGCGATATAGCTACCTGGCTATATCGGGACGCCGGAAACCACAGCCACTCAGTCTTGGAAGGGTTGAGTCGAAGCCTGTTCCCACCCATCCAGTTCCGCACGGCCTCCAGATAACAGGACATGACCTCCATGGCATTGTTGGGGTGGCTTGGGGTGGAGATGTACAGCTGAGTATCATCAGCGTACAGATGACACTTCAGCCCAAAGCCACAGATGATCTCCCCAGCGGCTTCACATAAATGTTGAATAGGAGAGGAGAGAGGACCGACCCCTGAGGCACCCCACAATCGAGGGGCCTAGAGGTGGACCTCTCCCCCCCGCCAATATAAATTGCAGACGGTCGGAGAGGAAGGAAGCGAACCACCGCAACACAGTGCCCCCAACCCCCAACCCCCCCCAACCGTCGCAATAGGATACTATGGTCGATAGTATCAAAAGCCGCTGATAGGTCTAATAGGACCAGGACAGAGGAATAACCCCTGTCACGGGCCCTCCAGAGATCATCAACCAACGCGACCAATGCCGCGTTATAGTATCATCTTATACATCCAGAACTTGATTTGTTTATTCCTTATGCCTTGCTTATTATTTTGCTTTATATGTCTGAGCTACCACACTTTACCCCCAACACTTGATAATCTTATAGCTGTGTAATAGAATGGTACTTCCTTAACTGTTGCATGTCATTCAGTCACATTTTTGTAAGATGGGCAGACTTAATATTACGATATATTAATAAAAGTAACTTTGCTTGCTGGGGTGATCCACTTACAGGAAATGCACCTTCTCTACATTAAAAAAGCAAGGCATTCAATCCCAGAGATTGGAATTTCTGGTTACTTTATTTTATTTCTGTACGCATAGAAGAACATTAGAAGTAATAAAATGATTGATGCGATATATATTGGCGACACCAATACAGTTCCTACAAATGGAATCATATTAAAAAGGATGCTTTGAAATCTTTGAAATTTTAAGTGAAACATTCTTTTAAGGATTTACACAGGTTCATTGTGTATATGTAAGTATGTATGTTTAATTTTGAATCGTTGACTTATATTTGCCTTTTATCTGCAGTGTAGAAAGATATGGCCCATTTCATCCTCTCTTCACCCCGGGTCTCTAAGGAACTACGTTAAAATCATTGCTTATTTATTTATATTTATCCCACCTTTATAGATTACTCCTCCACTTACAATCACAATTGGTACAGGAAAATTGGTTGTTAAGTGAAGAAGTAATTAAGTGACGCATTACGTGGCCAATTTTACAACCTTCCTTTTTTACAACCTTTTTAACTGAGACACCAACTGACCATGATTTGCAACCTCCTGCTAGCTTTCCCATTGACTTTGCTTGTCAGAAGACAACTGTGAAGGTTGTATATGGTGATTACTTAACTCCTGGACACTGCAGATGTCATAAACATGTCTAATACTTCTCCCTCCTCCTATTTTCCCCACAACAACAATCCTTGGAGGTGGGCTGGGCTAAGGCTGGCTCAAAGTCATCCAGCTGGCTTTCATGCCTAGGTAGGAATGAACTCACAGTCTCTTGATTTCAAGCCTGGAGCCTTATCATAAACTAAACTGGCTCTAAGCTGATGCTTAGCTGCATTAGACCCGTGGAATACCTCTAAGGGCCACATAGCTTTGCAAAAGATATTTCCACTGAAATATATTACCCAGTCAGAGAAATCATACCTGCAAGGTGCCTTGCTTTTCAGTGTCAAGATACATCATACAAGCAGCTCAACCCATCAATTGAAGTTAAGGAGCCTTTGCAAAATGGTACTACTTCACATAAGCTTAATATGTGTATGCATATGTCTACACACATACTTTCTTTTCCAAACTATCCTAGCTATTGATATTATTGTGCACATCACACTCGGGAGGAGTGTTGTAGAACCCTCTGCTATTTTTTTCTTTTTGAGTCATGCTCCTGAGAAGACCTATGGTAGGCTATTTAAGAGATTTTCGACAATTGTGAGTTGCCAATGCATTAGGCAGGAAATGCTATGGTTTTGTGCAACTTGCAGAATTTCAGACACTTGTTGTATGGACAGAATGGATAGATTGGCTCTTGTTCATTAATATGACCCTAGTTTGTACAATAATGTATACAGGTGTTTTCTTTTGAGTGAGCCACTATCTAAATGATAAGAAAAATTACATTGTGGTGCTTATATATCTTCATCCTCTAGAATGTTTGCTATAAAATATGCTTATGCAGAATTCTCAGTGCTGTGTAAACAAAGATTCCATACTTGATGCCAGGTTTGTATTTCTGAGCTCATTGCGGTCAGAATGCTGTAATAAATGTACATTATTATAGCATCAGGAAATACACAGTTGATAAGCAGAGATTTACAAAGAGAAAGCAGAGCAGTAGATTATATTCTGGCTATTGTGACCATACAGTGCCTTCTGAGAATTAGGATCTGTTTCATGTGAAATTCATCTGTTGGCTGCATCTGGCTTTTTTTTTGCAATCGGTTTGCTCTCAGAAACACATTGTTGTTAATCTCCCTCATAGTTCAAATAGCTCTCTTAATAATATGAGCTAGGCTAACATTTAAGAAGTGCAGGGTATTATGTGCAAGATGTATTCCTTGTACCCTTTGTGAATTGTAAAACAGACTGGGGCTCCTGGGATAATTGTTAGTAGAGACTTAACTCCTCATTAAATAAAAGTAAGACTCCTGTTTAGCATTTTATTCAGGAAAGATTTTAAAGTAGTGCCAGCTTGGACCCATTTGTTTGTCTTAATAGCATTTTCTCTCTGGGATATTATCCTTGGCATAATGTTTGTTCTATGTACCTGGGCCACTTCTGCCATACCCTCCCCTGCATAGCAAGCACTATAGCTGGTGTTGTTATCTCAGAGGTTATTCTGGCCTCAAACCAAACCAAGATAGGGGGCGTGCATAAGCGCACCAACGTGCCTACCGTCCCTGTCCTATTTCTTTTATATTTTATTTTTCTTATATGTATCCATGTATTCATAACTATGTTTTACTTATACCTATTATCTTATAAGCAATTGACAAATAAAATAGATAGATAGATAGATAGATAGATAGATAGATAGATAGATAGATAGATAGATAGATAGATAGATAGATAGATCTCAGAGGGCTCTCTCTTTCTTCCATCTACTAAAATGACTATTGTTTCGTTAAGAAGGGAGTGGAGTGCACAATCTTGGGGTGGTTATAGTTGCAGTAACTTCTCTGGAAAGGGTTGGAGACCACTATGGGTAAGACATTCATCTATATGCATACGTCATTTGATGAGTTGGAAGCTTCTGAGGAGAATGGTACTTTGTTGCTTGTGGGAAGTTTAATCCAATTTTAGTCTTACTATTGTAGTTACTAGCTATGTATGTGCATTTTATTTTATGTGCATCCTTTATGTTGCAGATCTGTCCTTTAATAGACATAGCTGAAATATCAATGCTCAATATATAATAACTTTATATTGTTCTCTATTGATTTTGGTTTTTAGCTTTTTTCCATAGTATTATGTATTAACACCGATGTAGTTCAGTATAACTTTATATTATACTTTAAGTTCCACAAGCATAATTACGCAGTTCAGTAATACTGTGATTTTATATTTGTGTCAGTGATTCTAAATTTTAGTTTGATTGACTGACTGAAATTATGGGAAAGCCACAATTATACACATAGAATTATCATATTTTTTTCCCTTCCATTTTAACTGTCTGCTGGCATGACTGATACAAAGTATTTGTAATGCTCATAAAAACTTATATTTCTTTTTCTAAAATGACCTGTTGTATTTCTGAAAATCAGTAAGCATTTTGGAAGCTTTATTTTGATAATTTAGCTAATCTTGTACCAATTCTCCCTTATTGTCTCTCTGTCTCACTCTTCATGCGTGTAGAACTAAAGTTTATAAACCTGTCAAACAAACAGATGTACAAAAACCCAAAGTTTTCAGTACAATTTACTTTCTTATATTCTGGTTCACATTACAATAGAGAGACTATCCAGTGTGCTTTGTCCCCCTGAGGAGCAACATTCTGCCTATGAATGAATATATGAAGAAACCTTTATAGATTGAAAAGTGGCTTCCTTTCAGTAGAAGATAACTATTTCTACATCTCTTTATGAGATTCTGATTATTACTGATATTTCATTGTGCGACTGACAGTAATGCAGCCTGTCTGTTGTACATAGAAATTCAATGTTTATCTGAATATTGTATATACATATAATTGCAGGTTTATTGTTGCTGACACGATTAATACAATGTTTTCTTTCTTTTCTTTCTTATAACATTACACTTTTGCTGTGTCTCCTTTGAATTCTAGTTAACTGCTTGTATTCATGGGTCAGCTGCATTGCTATATCCAATGTACTGGCAGCACATATACATCCCGGTGCTCCCACCACATCTCCTGGATTATTGCTGGTAAGAGGCTAAATATGTATTATTCTTTACCTCTCTAATAATTAAGCAAGACAATATGTTGTTGCCTTTTAATTAAATAAATAGGATCATTTGAAGATTAAATCCAGTTGTGATAGTACAGTCTCAAACTGAAAACATGCCATATTTGGCACTGCTTTATACAGATAAAAATACTGAAACTGTACTTCTGCAGGATTAAGATATGAAACATGGCTTATATGACTTACAAGGCTTATTTTTTACATCACTAAGTTTTGGAAGTTGGTGAATTACTGACATGAGACAAAATCCAAAATTTCCTATTACCTTTCTTTTTATATATTTTCCAAAGGGATGTAGAGGTATCAATGTGATTCAGAATGTTTCTCTGTTGAGGGAAGGTATTCAAAAGCTCCGTACAGACTCACTGAAATCTATTAAATGTCATTGTTACTAATTAT
The DNA here is from genome assembly GCA_023653725.1 of Bungarus multicinctus. Taxonomy (NCBI): domain Eukaryota; kingdom Metazoa; phylum Chordata; class Lepidosauria; order Squamata; family Elapidae; genus Bungarus; species Bungarus multicinctus. The sequence goes on along the minus strand of CM042842.1, from coordinate 39,437,845 downwards.
ATTTATTAATATTATTACATTTATTTGCCACCTATCTTGCCATGGGGCTACTCTAGGCAATTTACAACAATAAAAAAATGAAAAAAAAATAAAAGGAAAGTTTAAACAAAGCAAAAATAAATAATAGAACAATAAAATAAACAAAAAGAAAACCAAGAAAATACATTAATATGACTACCATAGTAAAAAAAAAAAGACGGACGAATGAGGAGCAGAGAGTGGGAGGGGATCTTCATGATCATAGTTTATCTAGATTTAATATAGTTAATATACTTGTCCCAGTCAAGAAAGCAATGATTTAATGGGCTTAAAAATAATTGAAATCAAAAGGCAGAGAGAGAATCACAAAATAACATACGTGAAAGAAGGAGTATCCCCCTTCCAAGATGAAATAATTTCATTCATTGCTATAGTGTACTGGCAGCACATATACATACTGGTGCAAAAATATACATAGCAAAAGTTTAAGATGTCAGAAGAGTTTAAATGTTTTCTGACATTAGAACCAATATCCAATCATATAGCATTATCTCATAGGTATAATTAGGGGAAACCAGTGATGCTCAGGCCAGAGTAAATTTTATGTAAATATAGAGTAGATGTGTGCAATTTTCAGGGCCAGAAAAAGAATGGCCAAAAGTCTTTTGACCTGAAAAGATGTGTGGTCTTGTGGAAAGGCCTAAAATGTAAACTTAGATTTATAGACAGCTTGATTTCTCTCATTTATCTGGACTAAAGCAACTTATGAAATTGTCTCATGAATTTGAAGGTTCTGCTTAATTGCTGCCTGGAGAATTAAAATTTATTTTATACCAAAAGTACCAAATCATCTGACAGATTTTAGAATTGCTTGATTTTTAAACAAAAAAACCCCAAACAATCCTATTAACTTCTTGGTGTAGTTTCTTACCTATAACACTATATAGTTTATGATGAAGCATCTGTTTTAAGAATTCTATTAATATTTTTACAGGATTACAGGATTCTACTTAAAGCTATATAATGATTTCTTATGAAATTCTACTTGTTTTTATTGTAGAACAAACATTTTCACAATAAAGCCATAATAATTTTCTAGTTCATACTTTATGTAAGATAACCAATTATTTTAAGAAAATGATGGGCTGGATTAAAATATATATTTCATAAGTTGATAAGTGATTGCCAGAAGAAAAACATGCATGTATCTTAATTGTCATTCTTTTTTCTCTTTTTAAGTGCTTGACACTTTCTTTAACGATATAAATTACTAATCAAAAACGGATTATGCCAAGCTTCCCGCAGTATTACTTTTCTATGAAATATGAACAAAAAACTGATTCACGTCAAGCATTGTTTTTAAATAAAAAACTGAATTTTGATTTTAATGCAAGATGATATGTCACTTTACTTTGGACACACTTAAAATAGTATCCAGTTGTTTTAAAATAAATGCTATGTTACTAAATTAATTAATAGAAGAAAAGTATTTGCACATTCAAGAAGTTAATGGAGTAATATAACTTATAATTTTTTAAAAATTTAATTAGAATTAAATGAAAAAAGTCTCACCAAATTAATATATAAATGCAACTACTTCAAAGGTATATAATGGCAGACAACATATATCATCAATGCACTATTGTAAATGGGATATAGATTTGTACTTCAGTGATAAATGTTAATTCTGGAATCCAGGCCAGAAAACGCAGATTTTCTGATAATATAATAGATTGGAAATATGGTTTATATTACCAAAAAGTACATCCTTAACGCAAAGCAGTTAATACAGCTCATAGTGACAATCCTATTGATATGATCCTCAAATATGTTGATAATAGAGCAAAACCAGACTGTATGGTTTAATATTCCAATTTCTGCGTAACATCCCCAGTAATATACAGTATATATTATATATAATAGTATATAATAACAGTATACTATAATAACAGTAATATATTTGGTACTCATCACTTAGTAAAGATTCCCTGAGATAGCCAATATATGTGAAGCAATTTTTATTGAAGTAGCACCAAACGTATTTTAAGATTAATCTAATTATACAGTATTTAAACTGCCCTTAAATTGATTTATCAAGGCGGGACACTGAAGATGATTATTCCAAAGATTGCATAAATAACTAATACCAATTTGTTTTACTTCATATAAACTATGAACTGTATTTTATTTATGAAGTGTATTTTATTGGAGTTTTTGCTTTGCAAATAGAAGAGTTCTAATAAGACTTTAGCTACGGAGAAGGAAAAAGATGTGATTTTAGGGTGCAGGGCTAATTTTTCTCTACTACTCCTTGTTCTACGACTTTGTGGATTTGGAAGAGTCTTCAACTACCTTCATGAGCCTCTTAGGAGGCTACAGTGAAAAAGAGCAGAAATCCTATTTCTATTCTTGAATGAGAGAATTTCATGAATGCCGTTTTGCTCAATATGTTTCAGAAAAGAGTTTTTGGCATCTTTTCTATTGTAAATTTGTATGCTTCCCAAGAAACTAAAAATCTCATTATTCTTAACACTAATTTAATGTCAGTGTACATAAATACTACTCCTAACCTTTGCAGTAAATTGTAAAGCAATATAATAATCTGCTGTCATTGGCATGGGGGTGGGTGGGTGGGTGGGAGTTGGTTTTTATTTTTATTTTTGTTTTGTTTTGTTTTTTTGTTTTCCCAAACGCTGTTCTATTGTACTTTACTAATTTATTTGATTCTTTTTGTTAGTTTTTTATTGTTTTTATTTTTTGTTTTAAATATGGTTTTACATTGTGTAAGCGCCTCGAGTCACCATGGGCGAATAGGCGGCAATATCAAATAAATAAATAAATAAATATATAAAATACAGAGTTATTTGTATATCTTTCATCTATATTCTGTGTCATATATTATATATATGTGTATGAAAAGGAGGCTGATTTATCTAGAGAAAAGTATCATAGCTAGGAACCTCCAGTCCAAATTCACAGCTGTAATCATAAGTCCTAATGCCTACAACTTTTTATTATATATTATTTTCAATTTTATACTGAAGTCACATTTGGAAACCACATGTGTAAATTGCAAACATAGTTCTGTACTTATTGGCAAACTGAGGTTGAATTGTTTTTTTATGGAAAAAATTCAATGCTTTTTATTGCTTGGGGTTTTGGTTTTATTTATTTGTTTGTTTGGGTGAATTCTGCATTTATAATTTCCAAAGCCCCGAGGGCCATAAACATAAGGGGGTTGAAATGTAAGTAGTTTATGGACTGGTCATTCTGTTCAACCCACTTGCAGAATATAATCCCTAATTTTAATTTCATAGTTTCCAATTCACAAGGTGGGAAATATCATTGGATGGGGTAAAGTAGTATTGATCAGTGTGTTAGGTACCATTTTGAATAATAGAATATGTAGCATATTATTACTCTGGCAATCATAACATTATTTAGGTTCTATATATCTCTGTTGTATTTACTATAAAAATATGCATTAGAGAAGTATGAAGGAAAGTTTATTGCCATATTTGTGGCAAAGATATATAACAATTAATTAGTCTGGTTTTATCTGCTTTAACCAAGAACCCCATGCTGGCTTGTGATACTATATCATTGTGTCTCATGTGAATCTGGTGTTAGGTCATCTGTGCCTATGATGCATGTCATGAATGAGGGACATAAATTGGTCCCAGTACACATTCCCTATGTTGCAAATCATTCCCTTGTTGAGTCCTTCTTATGACCCTTGTATTTTTCTGGCCACATGCATCTGAGCAGAAAAGACTATGCCATGACAGATAATCGATACCATCAAAATGGGCACCTCTTTGGTAAAATTCAGGGCAAGCTTTAGAAAATACGATTAAAAAAACAGATAAACATTTTAAGAACATCCTGGGAATGCTTCCAACTTATGCTTCCAAGATTGTTTTCTTTGACTATCCTATGTTGTGCATAAATGTGAGCATGCAATATATATATATTTTTCATGAGGTGCAAAGTTTTTAAGGGATATTGAATTTTTTTATCAGATACTATAACTAAAAGAAAAAAAAAATATGAAGTTTAAGTGTACATAGTTATTGTGGCTATTGGCTGAATTACCCGAGCACTGGCTGCATTTTTATCCCATTGGGATATAGTGATTAAATAGAATCAAATTGATAAATAGAACCGGATTTGATAAAACTTTGGCCAAAATGTTAGACACTGGTGAAAGCTAAAAAAGAAAGTGATATAATGCTGTGTTTTTCTAAAACTCACAGCAAGTAAAAGAATACTATGTACTAAGTCTACAAATATACTGTTTGTAAATAACGGTTGCATTTTAAGTCACTCTTACTTATTTAATATACATAAAGACTTCATATTTTTCCCTGCTGTGTATTGATCAATTCTAATCCTTTTATAATCCCTTTTTGATCAAGTCTAATCCTTTTATAATCTCCTTTCCTTTCCTTTCCTTTCCTTTCCTTTCCTTTCCTTTCCTTTCCTTTCCTTTCCTTTCCTTTCCTTTCCTTTCCTTTCCTTTCCTTTCCTTTCCTTTCCTTTCCTTTCCTTTCCTTTCCTTTCCTTTCCTTCTCCTTCCCTTCCCTTCCCTTCCCTTCCCTTCCCTTCCCTTTCCTTCTAATATTACTAGTAGAGATAAAATAATAGAAGATTTGTATCTTAGGAAGGTCATGTGAAGACCTTTCATTTTTCCCATTTTGTCAAATTTTTATAGTATTAATGCAAATGATCTGGTCTTTTGAATTGTACATTAGCTAAATGCAGTGTAACAGATTATTCCATGAATAAAACCAGTAAATGAAAAATGGAGCCAGTTTTACTCCATGTGAATTTATTCAGTTAACTTGCACAGGTGACATTATTTGGGTTTTCTGATCTGCTCAAGATTATTGAGTTAGGAGATGGTATGGAATTATTTTCTGTCCTTCATTCTACTAAAATATAAAAGAATAGACTGAAGAAGGGCATCGTCGTTGCAATATTGCTACTATTAAACTGCAGTCAAGATGTTTTAATAAGATGTATCACAACCAATAAAGCAATGCTATCTGACAAGATGGTGTCTATATGGATCAGTGATTCTTATTTTTGGGAGTGGGCAAGCAACATGCACTGAAATGGATGTATTCAGTCCTTGAGGGTGTGCTGCTAGATTCATCTTTGTCAGTTACAACCCCAATGTTTTAATTATTTTGGACAGTTTGGACTTGCTTATTGATTAAAAATATAAGAGCATACTTCACTATAAGATGATTATTAGCCCAAACTGACCAATTTATCTCAGTTTTAGAGGAACTGAAGTCACTTTCAGTAGCTTCTGATCTGAGTTCAAGGTATTTATGGTAGCTTTAAAACAGCTGGGGACCTTGATATTTAAAGGACAGCTTCTGTTGTATCACCTGCCTAAATATTAAATATAAAAATTTGATGAGGAGGGGAGTTTTCTCCACCTTCCCTTTATTCGAAGAAATGCAAATGTGAGACATTTGTCTTATGAAACTCTCTTCTCTGAAAAGCCTGGCTGGCACATGCCTTTGTTTTCTTTTAACGTCACATAGAGACCTGACAATTTATCCAAGCCTGTTGGTAGTTTAGCCTGGTTTATCTGTTTTATCTATCTTGTTTTACCTATCATGTGCTAATAAGTGCTTTCATATTGATTTGTTTGATAGTTTTATCTCCACCCTGAGTTCTCTTGATCCAGTGCAATTAGCAACATTTTTACCAAGTAAATAATTAAATTGCATAGATGTAAGAGACACAGAATAGTAATTAGTAAATGGCGACGATCCAGTTGGTTTCTTCCGAATATGTACTGAGAATCACCGAGAGATATGGATCAGTGATCATATAATATTGTATGCATGATAAGAAAAAAAAAACTATTGGGAGAGGACTGCAGTCTCCATTTGGTAAAGTTCACACTTAGAAGAAGTGAGAGCTGTTGAAGGTGAGAGCTGTTGAGAGCAAGATAGTCTTGTGTTATTCCTTACTTTAAAGCTGGAATGATAGCTAGGTTTTGAACCAGAATTTTCCAGCTTATAGGGCATTTTAATATTTGGAGCTGGCAAAAATGCTTACATCTTCCTAGTATCTGATGTATTTCTCCTCCCGCTCCTCCCCCTTTAATTTCAGTGCACCAATGCCTTATTTGATTGGAGTTCACTTCAGTTTAATGGAGGTAAGTAACTTTCTCTTTCTTCATGTCTATATGTTAAGGCTGCATAATGTGCAAGCATTTTAAAAGCCTAAGTAGAGCTCTCATACTATTCCTAAAAAGGCTTCAATATTTTAAAAAATGCAACTTATGGGTAATTGGAAGGATAGGAGGGGAAAAAAAGAAACAAATTGGTTAACCTTGGATTCCTCTGTTTTATATGAGGTTCTCTATAGTTGAGAAACAGAATAAGAGAACTTCCCATCTTCATTAGCTACAGCAGAGGAGGAACAATTTCTTTCATGTGAACCCTTGAAGCAGTCCTAAATATATCAGCCTTGAAATGGAATGCTGAACATTCTACCAAGCTTGTCTGGCAGTGTGCCGTTTAATGATATCTAGACTTCTGTATGGAAGGGAATAGAATTATGGAGTGGGGAGGAACCGGGCAGGATCGCCTGCTTGTTTCAAATATGCTTGCAATTATTTGAGAAGTTCAGACTGAGTGAGAACTAGTAAAGGAAAGAAAATGGCCAGAAACTATTGTAAGAAAAGTAACCCTCTCCTCAGCATATCCATATGTGTTGGGCCACTTCATCTAGCATAGATGTTGGTTAAAACTGGCATTAGAAAGACTACTGATTTGCTTGATTTAGGATCATACAGGTTAAATTTAAAAGAGCGAACAACTCAAGAAAGCCTGTCCAACAGTATCATGGAATTGTTTCCTTGGTATCAATGGGGATATACCTAGACATTAAATGTACACAGTCATGTGAGGTTATAACATGTCATCTATTTCTTACTGTTATTTAAGTCTGTAAGCCTGTATCTGCTGTGTTTCATCAGTCTATGCTTGCATTGGTCAAAAAAAAAAGAAGGTTGTAAGGAATGCTGAACCAAACCAAATGTCCACTTTGTTCTAGCATCTTGTTTCTCACAACGGCTAGGCAAATATTGGATAAATGTTTTTATATAGTGACAGAACAATAGGAGATCCTATTCAGGCATTGTAAGAAATAGTCTTGATGGCTATTATTTCTAATACTCTAAATTTCATTAATTATGTTAGTGATGCATTATGTAAGGGAATTCTTAATACACAATGCTGCCCCGGAACTATTGGCTTATTTCTTTGTGACCTAGATTGTTTCATCTCTAGTTTGTTTGCTTGTTCGTTTACAATTTAGATTTATATGTGTATGTTTTTAAATGAAAATCAGAAAGAGAAGCACTCAAATGCTTACATGGATATCTTTCCTTATTCAGAGAGTCAAAAGTAAATCACTGGAGGATGTGGTGATGCTAAACGTTGACACAAATACATTAGAAACACCATTTAATGACCTGAGCAATCTACCAAGTGAAATGGTAAGTCTAGTTGGTTTTATTCCCCCCCCCCCCGTTAAGTTAAAAAAAAAGTACTTTCCCCAATCAAACATTATGTTATCAGATTTCCTATTTAATGGTGTCTTGTTTTGTTTTGTTTTGTTTGTTTGTTTACTTGCTTTTGACAGTTGAGGAAATGTTGAGGGGAACAGTCATATTCCTCATTGTGAAGAAAAAGGGAAGATCATAATTATAAAGCTTGCTGCATTCATTAGGCATAGCAGCTTTAAATGCAAGAGTCTCTTCATCTCATCTTAATCATTATATTACAAAGTAGGCATTTCTGACTGCCTAGTGGCATATCTTGCAAGGGGAAAAAAAGGAGTTTTTGAAGGCAAAAAGAAGAAGGGGGCCAATTATCGGCTGCTGGTTCCCTGCCACCTGCCAGCACTTCTCCTTTTAATTAATGATCTGATGACATTGGTCAATATAATAAGAAATGCTTGTAGAGTGGGGTCAGAAAATGCATACTTTGATCTCCTTCAACTTTCTGAAACATTTATTTGTTTTGTCTAAATTATTTCAGTTTTATTTTAATCTCTTCTATCCTGCTGAGGATGGCATGTATTGAAAACTCTACTCTGTTTGTCATTTGCTTTGGCAGAACAACAATGCCATACTTATAATTCTATTTGTAAATTAAACTGCAAAACCTGTTCGTCATAAAAGACATTGGATCCTTTGAAAATGATGAAAACTGCCTTTTGTCTGTAAAGGCAGATAAATTAAGTGGCTTTTATCTCATGATTCCCCCCCCCCTTTTTTTTTTCTGGATGCTTATAATAGGATATATTCTACAGTTCATGTCATATAGACACCCCAAAAATAGCATTTTACTTTCTTTTGGACTTCTGCAACATGGTTCTAAAAAATAGCTTTTTCCCTACCACAGTTTGTTCATTTTAAAGACAGAATTCAGTAGAAATTGATGATAACAGATGGTTCAAAGCGAGACTGAAATAATACGATATTATTCCTCAAATGAACACACACATACACAAACACATATGTGAGCATACATACATGTGCGTTCATATATACTTGTATAGACCACTCAAGACAATAAAACAGCAACTTTATTCCTAGTTATAATATTTTTAATATATACGTTGTTTCATCATATCAGGACATTTATTCTTATATGTTATTTAAAACAAAAACACAATATTCAGATTAATGTTTTACTACTTTGCTTTTGAAAAGGAATTAACAAACGTGGGTAATAGCTGATTGCATGATTCATTTTTAAAACTACTTTAAATAAATTAACATCTAGAAGTTAATACCAGAATAAATTTAAATCTCAAAATATGTGGTTATTGATGGGAATATATATTTGATCTTGCACTGAGAAGAAGTGATCATTTATGTATATCCCATATAAATTCATAGCGCTAAGTTGGGTAGTTTCCAAGCACACAGAGTACTGAGTACAAAAGAGATTTCTCTATTTTTATGCACCCAATTTATGAAGAGGGAACACATTTTTGCATACATCTACTAAAGATTGATCTGGGATGCCTGCATTTCTATTTTGGATTCTTCTGTCTTATTTTTTTAAAAGACAGTATGATTTAACAGATTTTCTAAATATATTAGTAGAAAATATATTTTTAATATGTTTGCTAAGGAAAATTGGACTGAATAAAATGTTAATTCAAAGATTTCTAGACATTTTTATCTACAAACAAATGTAGATAAAACATTTTATAGAATCTTATGCATGAAAAGAAAACATAACTGAATTGGAGTAAATTGTTAGTGAAAATATACTGATCTGTTTATCAGTTTATATGAAATCCTACAAACATCTTATATTAATTAGCGTTTGCTGTTTACAAAAATGAACATTCCATGTAAAATATTAACATAAAACAATATATTATTTGTATACTCTGAAAAGTTTTATTTTTCCCTTCTGGTAATACATACTATAGTTTATTTCTTGTACCAGTTGTTTATCGGTCCTGATTGCTTCCATTCTGAATTCACCTGTTTGTAGATCTCAATTGTTAATGAAAACCACATATAAGCATAGACTGAAAGTGGCGTGCTTATCTTCTCTGCAATTTTGTGAGTTTATAGACCAAGAAAAGTTGATACTGTACTATGTACATATACCAATATTGTCTGTATTTGGCAATAATTTTCATGGTGGTTTTAATAATATTAAACATAAACAGGATTGAGAAAGGCTATCAAATAAAAATACTTATGTTATTATTCTGTAATACATGAAAATATGTGAATCTTTGCATATAAAATAAGGTTCCTTTCCCTATGTACTTGTATCTAATGTCTTACATCTGTGATATATAATTACTGCAATTTATTTATTTATTTATTTGTTTGTTTGTTCATTTATTTACTTACTTATTTATATTTCATATTTCTGAACCACCCATTTCTCTCAAATACATTGAAATGTTTTATATATTAAATATAGATTTTATATACGAAAGTGTTAAAAGAGATAAAGCAGTGTGTTAATTGGGGACACATAAAAATGAGCATATAAATAAACCTTTACATTTATTTTAGGAATCAAAACGTGAATTCAAATTTTTTTCTAAATTCCTGAATACTTTTTCTGGCTCAGCTTTTTATAACCTGAAAGACTTAAAATATTACATGATTCTTATTCCTATTGTACCGTATTTACAAGTCCAGGATTTGTAAAATTGTGATTCATTCATGTTACAACATCTCATTCATTGAGAATGCTTTTTTTAAAAAAAATTGCAAAAAAAGTTAGTTGAAAGCTGAAAAACATTATTATTTAATGTAATTTAATTTAATTTTAATATAATTAATATAATTTTTATGTAAGTGTCATATAATTATCTAAAAATTAGCAAGACTTTTCAACTCATTCACCAAAACATTTCACTTACACTTACAGGCTTTAATGCCTTTCTATACATGGAAAATATATTAGGTTTATTAGATTGACTAGTGGGTATTCAAAGGTCAGTGGTCACACTTGTCACACTGAACTACCTGTATGTTTTATTTCATGTGGATCTTTCATGTGTATCATTATGTAGTGTGTGTTGTTAATCCTAAAGGCTTCATTCTGATATTTGCACTTAATAGTTTAGATTTATTGATAGTTAATAATACTACCATTCCGGTAGCAGTTTTGCTACTCCTAAGATGTTCAAAATTGAAAAAATAAATCAACACAAGGCTTTTTAGAAACACTTTTTTTCTATTTCTCTTTTCCTGTCTTCTTCCAGGGATACTTAGCTTTTATAATTCATCATTTCACTGTAGATTTATCTTTTGCTTTAGAGACCTAGCTGCCTCCCTTACATAAATAGTGGCTTCCTTAGACACAGGATTTTGGTTTAATTTAGTCATTCAGTTTTTCTTTCCTTATATGTCAGATTGGAATTTCTGGTAGAAATCAGGAAAGCAGTCAGATAAAATTCCCTTTGGGTTAAAATTTTATCCTAAATTAGCCACCTAAGCCTTATATCCTCTAGATGTGTTATAATTGTAACTCTCAAAATTCTTTGTTAGCATGGTGTGCTGACTAAATGATATTGATGTAATAGGCCATATTGCAGAGAAAACTCAGCAATCTGGCAAATTCCACTTTAGTAAAGATTTAAGATGCAAGATTTGCAACTGGTGTTTTTGTTTTACTAAGTTTTTCATGGCTAGAAGTGGTTGTCCCAGATGAGGAAGGGAGGATGATAAAATGGGATTATTGTTTGAGCACATATTGTCTCATCATATAATATAATTGACACATATTGTCTCATCATATAATGCTGTGGAGAGTTTGGCCAATCATAAAATTCCCATCTTTTTACTCCCACCACCTCTTCTAGCAGCCCAGGCTTCTCTTTCTTTTCCCCATTTCTGGGAAACGTTTCTATGACACATTTATGAAATAAGCATTACATTGCAAATCTCTCCTCTCCACACACAAACAATTTTCATTTATAAACATGCTGTGACTTACAAGAATTTTTTTGCTGAGGAGCAGAGGAAGTTGTTGCTGGATATATTATGTTATAGATGCTGATTTCCCATTTGATTAAAAATAAGGAAATGATGAATCAGAGAGGATGGTGCATACCAAGGGAAGACATTCTATTTAAGCAACAGGCTTTCAGCATTCCAAATATATCCACCATCTTCAATTATCTGCTCCATAAGATATCTTAATAACGTAAATAATAATACATAATGTTGGCTAATTCTGCGGTATTGGGAGGGGTGATTTCCTTTTAGACAAATATTATTAGGTAATTTTGATTATTGATGCTATTTCTTTCTTAAGGAGCAAGGCAGAGTCCATAAATGAACTCCTTCTCGTTTTGAAACTATGTAATCCCGTGAAGAACAGTCAGTCCAAACATCCTTTATTATTTTATTTATTTATTTTATTTATATGCTGCCCTTCTCCGGAGACTCAGGGTGGCTTACAGTCTTTAGAGCACCACGCTAAGTGCTCGGCAATAGCCTTCATTCCATTGTATATGCCTGCTTATTACTAGGGCGGCATTTTACAAAGTCAGCTTATTGTCCCCAACAATCTTGGGTCCTCAATTTACCTACCCCGAGAGGGTGGAAGGCTGAGTCGACCTTGAGCCTGGTGGGATTCGAACTGCACTAATTGCAGGCAATTGAGCTAAGTGCTAGATGATTAACAGCCTGCACCACCAAGGCCCTTTGGACATAAGTCCGTGTTTTCTTAAGAGTTCTTTTCTTTGGTTATCATATCTGTATTTCCCAAAAAATCTTTCAAGTTTGGTATCCCATGGTAAACACAATTACTTGTTTCTAGATAAACAGATGATGGATGTTGAAATATCCAAGGTCAAAAGACTTGTTTTCTATTTAATAAGCATGCTGTGTACAGTCTTAAAATGCACATTTAAACAGGGGTAAAGGGGTAGGGATATATTTGGAAGTTTCCTGTCATTTCTTGCCATTGCTATCTGATAGTCACTATTTAAGTATCATTGCAGTCTTATTATGGTTATATACTATACTCGAAAAGTATTTTTAAAATTATTTAATGCATTATAAAGGTAATATTTAAATTATTTAATTTAAGAATACATTTGTTAATTGAGTTGTACTGATATTCCAAACAATTTTGTGTTGTCACAGAAAAGAGAAAGGTTTTTAATTGATTGGAATTAACAGTCATTCTTCTATAAGATTTAATTAACTAAGGAAATGAAGTTATATTTCTTACAGCTGCTAAATATATTAATACTATGTTGTACATATAATATTTCTGTGCTAGCAACTTCTCCACTTATCCCATTTTTTCAGTTTTCAATTTCTTTTCTATTTCCCTTTTCCCTGCTTGATGTTTTATCTACATTTTCCCTTGGGTAAAGCAATTTAAACATTATATTTTACAAAATTTAAGTAATACATTCCAGAAACCAAATTTAAAAAGCAGCTTTGTTGGTACTGCAGTCAGTTTCAAATCTTCATTGCCAGAATGCATCACCAAGATTCTCTGCAAGTAACTGCTTTTTTGAACTCTCATTGTTTTTCTTGTGCCATCAATAATAGCATCTACTACCCTGCCTTCTGTCAATCTCTTTTGCAGTTGTTTTCATTTTTTCCGAACATCAAAGTCTTCTCCAATGATTCTGTCCTTGGCATTTTGTGTTTCATTATTAGTGTTTTCAGTGAGCAATCTGGTTCACTTTACCTGGTATCTATTCTTGTAGTTCAAATTATTTTCAGAAGTGTTTTAGCCACACCATATTTCATGGGCATTATTTTTTCTTCATTCTATTTCATGATGATTCAGTTTTATCAGGCATATATTACAGCTTAGAATATCGTGTACTGAACATTACTTTTGTATTAAGCACTTCAATATTTTGTCATAATCCTTCTCTCAAGTAGCAGATAGTCTTTACTTCATTACCACAATTGTTATCCTACAATATTTAAGCCCAGGAAAATAAAGTTTCTTACTATTTCAGTATCTTCACTGTTTACCTGTTTTGGGATGGTTTTGTATTAACATAATCTTAGATTGTTGAATGTTGTAGTTTAAGAAAACTTTTAACCATCTGTCTTTTTTATTCTTTTCTTTTACATTCATCATTGTTTTCAGCCACCCAAGTGGTATTTCCAACTTATTTTTATTAATTATTTCTCCCAGTGATTTTAAGTTCAGTTTCTATTTTTTCTGTTCCAGCATCTCCAAGATATGTTCTACATGTAAATTAAACATTTTATTTATTATTTATTTATTATTTCAATTTATATACCGCCCTTCTCCCAAGGGACTCAGGGCGGTGCACAGCCCATCTAAAACCCCACAGAGAATACAAAAGTTAAAAAAGTATTAAATTAATGTTGGCTGGTTAATAAAAATAAGAAGACCCCCCCCTTAAAACCCCAATTAAAATTAAAAATGATATGGAGACCAATTAAAACCATCTCAGCCCAGGCCGGCCTGCTCAAAGAGCCAGGTCTTCAACGCGCGCCTGAAGGCCCTCAGGTCCGTGCCGGTACGAAGCTCCGGAGGCAGAGTGTTCCAGAGGGCGGGGGCCCCCACAGAGAAGGCCCTACTCCTCGGCGCCGCCAGACGACACATAGAGGCCGACGGCACCCGGAGCAGACCCTCCCTATGGGAACGCACCAGCCTGTTGGAGATCACTGGCAGAATGCGGTCCTGCAGGTAACCTGGTCCCATGTCATGGGTCGCCTTAAAGGTCAGAACAAGAACCTTAAAGCGAACCCGGAGAGCCACCGGCAACCAGTGCAGCTCGCGCAGGAGAGGCGTCGCCCCCATGATCACCCGCGCGGCTGCATTTTGCACCAGCTGGAGTCTCCGGGTGCTCCCCGCAGGGAGCCCCATGTAGAGGGCATTACAATAGTCCAGGCGAGAGGTGACAAGGGCCTGAGTGACCGTGCGCAAGGTGTCCCGATCCAGGAAGGGCCGCAACCGGTAGATCCGACGGATCTGATGAAACGCCCCCTTGGAGACGGCCGCAATGTGATGTTCAAGCGACAGCCGTACATCCAGGAGGACTCCCAGGTTGCGAGCCCTCTCTGTGGGGGGCAAAATTTCCTCCCCAATAGCCAGCGATGGTATCAGCTGGCTATATCGGGGCGCCGGGAACCACAGCCACTCGGTCTTGGATGGGTTGAGCCGAAGTCTGTTCCCGCCCATCCAATCCCGCACGGCCTCCAGGCACCTAGACATAGCCCCCACAGCATCGTTGGGGTGGTCCGGAGTGGAGATGTACAACTGGGTGTCATCTGCATATAGATGACACCTCACTCCAAGACCACGGATGATCTCACCCAGCGGCTTCATATAAATGTTGAACAGGAGGGGAGAGAGGACCGACCCCTGAGGCACCCCACAAACCAGGGGCCTAGAGGTGGACCTCTCCCCTCCCGCCAACACGAATTGCGAACGATCGGAGAGGAAGGAGGAGAACCATCGGAGGACGGTTCCACCAATCCCCAACCCCTCCAACCGTTGCAACAAGATACTATGTTCGATAGTATCGAAAGCCGCCGAGAGGTCTAATAGGACTAGGACAGAGGAGAACCCTCTGTCACGAGCCCTCCAGAGATCATCGACCAATGTGACCAATGCCGTCTCAGTGCTATGTCCAGGCCTGAAGCCCGATTGGAACGGATCGAGGTAAGTAGCTTCCTCCAGGTACCGGGGGAGCTGACGTGCCACCACACTCTCAACAACCTTCGCCACAAAGGGAAGGTTGGAGACTGGACGATAGTTATTTAAAATAGCTGGATCCAGGGAGGGCTTCTTGAGGAGGGGGCGCACCACCGCACCACATTTGGTGGTAATACAGTATATAACTTCCACACTTTCTTTTCCAAGTTTTTAACATAATTAAGGTGCTTCATATTAAACTCTATTGATTCCTAGGTATCATGCATATTTTTTAATAGGGAATACTTTAAAGACTATTGACAATTTATTGTGGTTTGGACATCAAAAGCCAAATTAAAAATAAACATCAGTTTGGTATTCCTGTGCTAACTTCCATTAGACATTAGCAATATGGCTTTGATTGACTTTGACTTTGCCTGAATTCAACTTATACCGCTGGCAATTCTTATTTCACATATTGTTGGATCTTGATTGCAAAACCTAGAATATTTTCATGTTAGATGTAAGATAAGTGCAGCTATTCTGCTGCGTAAGAATTCCTGCGTACTACTCTTTGTGATATTAGAACACGGGTGTAAAACTCGATCGTGTCACGTGATGTATTGTGATGTATAGCAATGTTTTTTGCCTTTGTGGAGCTGGGATGAGTGTGGCCTGCACGTCATGCATTCGGCCCACAAGCCGCCAGTTTGACAGACCTGTATTAGAATATAAATCAATCTTTTCCAATTCTTGGGCATTGTTACAATTTTTTAATATTAATTTATGAACTTCCAGTAAAAGTTTAATGTCATCATCTTAAAAGCTTTTAAACAGAACTCTCACAACTTAATTTCAGCATTTTGTTGTTGCAGTACTTTCCAGGGCCATTTCACTGTCTCACACAGTGGTCCCCAACCTTTGTGGCTTGGTGGCCCAGATGGGGGAGGGAGAGAGGAACTGGGTTGCTTGAGCATTGGGCCAGCACACCCACACATTCACAGCTCAACTTGCACAAGTTGAGCTGCATGTTCATGTGTGTAAACTGACCTAACGCTCATGTGGGCTGTTTGCAAATAGGCCGTGACCTGGTAGTGGGCCGTGGCCCAGAGTTTGGGGACCCCTGGTCTATGATATCTGGTTTAGTTTATCTTCATATATATCATTGATTTTAGGATTTTTGAGGGGTACAGTTTTCTGTGCAGTCATCCCACCTGCTTTTTTATACATATGTTTCTCAGTTGACCTTTTTTTGTGTGCCCATTTTTTTCATAAAAGTTAATTTTCTTTAATAAATGTTCTGATCTATTTAGTTATTATCCTCATTATAAATCAGGATTACATTTAATAACATTAAGTCTAAAACAGAATCCACTTTACATCATAGATACTACATTTGAAAGAGAGTTTAAGGTATGAGACTACCACTGATGCTTCAAAGCCACTGCATTCTTGCAAGTATGGATTCTGTGATGCCAGTTATATGATTCAGATAACCAGGTCCTGAATAACTTTAAGACACTATCACTTGAAGTGGAGGCTATATATGAACAGATATTGAATGAAATATAGTGTTATATGTTTCAACATATTAGCACCACAAGCATTTTAGCAGATGAATTTTCCAAACAAAATTTATATTAATAACTATTTTCCAAATCACATTAGAAATATCTAGTGTGGTCTTTGTGCAATTCTTTTCCTCTGGAGGTCTCAAGAAACCCCTGTATAAAAAATGCAAAAAATACAAAAACTTTACAATTCAAAAAATGAAGGTTTCCCTTCCTTAAAATTTTTAGAATTTATTTGATTTGTCAATCGCTTACAAGATAATAGGTATAAGTATATACATAGTTATGAATACATGAAATGGGTACATATAAGAAAAATAAAAGAAACAATAGAACAGGGACGGTAGGCACGTTGATGTGCTTATGAACCCCCCCTGCAGACCTCTTAGGAAAGGGGTGAGGTCAATAGTAGACAGTCTAAGGTTAAAGTTTTTGGGGTTTGGGGAAGAAACCACAGAGTCAGGTAGAGTATTCCAGATGTTGACCACTCTGTTGCTGAAGTCGTATTGCCTGCAATCAAGTTTGGTGCAGAAATCATGATCTCTGGCAGAATCGCTAGAGACTCCTGGTACCCTGGGGTTCTATAGAAATTCAGCTGAGAAGGCTGGAGTATCTCACTAATGACAGAACTCTTGGTAATGGCAAAATAAAAATGTTGAAGCCAACATGATTATCTTAATTTCCTTTTTCACATCTTAATTGTATCTTTAAACAGAATATCAAATAACACTCTTGTCAAACAATACTGTCCTACTGTCCTGAAAGCAGAATTTTAAAATATCTTAAATGAGGTTACAATGTTCTAAGGTGCTGGTAGATAGAAGAAAAGAAGTCTTTTTCAGAAAAAAGGAGATACGATTGTTGGTTTCAGACAGTAATTATTTATTAAATATTATTTAAAGTTTCATTCACAGTGGCTAGAAGTCTAAAAGTATATTCTCATAGAGTATTACATATAATGCCTTGTGATATTTTTATTATAATTAACTTTCAAACAGACTTATAATTTACATCCCATCATAAAAAGATAATGAGCACGAAATTCTCATTAAATTCAGGTCAGTCTAATTCATAAAATCTTTTAAAAAGGAAAATCCAGACTCTTTCTCTGAAAGTAAACTTTTTTGACAAATCCTTTCTGTAGAGAGAATTTATTAAATCAAAAAGCAGCTTCTGGAATTAATAATTCATATATCATAGTGATCCTCAGAAGACTCTTTGCAGAAAACCTCAAATCACCTTGTAGTTTGGAAAAGGGAAGCATAGGAAGGAATGTTCTTCAGCTATCCAGATTGCATGACTACAATATAGATTTTAGAATAGAAAAGCAAAAGCAAAAAAACCCCAAAGTGATATTTTTAACTGAAATTAAATTATAATCAGTACAATTCATCCAGAACTGGAGTAATGGATTCTTCAGACCCTTCGGAACATCACTTCTGTATTCTTGAACTTTGATCATTTTTGAATGTATTTCAAAGTCATGCTGCTGCTGGATGAGCTGCCCCATTGACCAGGTTGTTGACATTTTAGTACTGTTAAGTAAGTGGAAGTGGATGTGTATTAACTTCAAACAACTAGCTCATAGTTCAGAGTGAAATATGCTAATCTGAATTATTTAATAATTTGAATTATTTAAATTGCTCCAAAAATGTATGTGCCTATGTATATTAATTAACTATAATTGTAATTAATTAATGTTTTAGTGTCTAACACCTCATTTAAAAGGGATGTGTTTGGTAAAATGATTATAAGTAATCCTTGAATTAAAACCACAATTGAGCCTAACAATTCTGTTACTAAGCAAGGCAGTTATTAAATGAGTCATGTCCCATTTTATGACCTTTTTGACCACATTTAAGCAAATCCTTGCAGTTCGTAAGGGAATCATGTGGTCATTAAAGCAAATCTGCTTCACCCATTGACCGTTTGCTTGTCAGAAGTCAGCTGGGAAGATCTCAAATGGTGATCACATGATCTCAGGACAGTGCAACTATCATAAACATGAGAACTTGTCATGTCTTTTTTTTCTCCGCGGTTGTAACTTTGAACAGTCACTGAATGAATGGTTGTAAGTCACGGACTACTTATATATGAACCACATATTATTTAACAGCAGTTCTTTAAAATGCACCAATAAATATTCATTTTCTTATACTTATGGATGTACATTTTTTTATTATATCAGAATGATCATTTTATTAATTTTCTGAAAATCCAAACACTTTTCTTTCATTAACATTAATATTCAACAGTTTTAGCCACTGAAAATCCCTTTTCTAGGCATAGTGTGGAGTTGTGACTCTATTACAACAGCAGATCCTCCTTGTATTCATTTAAATGTTTACAGGCAAGCAGCATGCATCTTTCTATAAAGCTGTGACCATGGTTGATCTAATGAACAGAAAAAGTTGGTCATGAAGTACCATTGTACTGCCCTCTACTTTGTGTTTTAACTATATCTTTCTGCCCTCCTTTTAAAAAGAACTGTATCTGAAAATATATGGGGTATGTAAAAATATTGAATAGCAGCATTCCTAATATTGGGGGACTGAAGATCAATTTCAGTGCTCCATTCTGTTCACAATAAATTCGTTACAGATTTAGTGCTTTAATTTTTCACTATAATGTCAGATTTGACAAGTTCCAGTATTGTTTTTATGTGTGTGTGTACACACTCATATGTATTCCCTTTTGATTAACTAGGGCCAGAGGTGGTATTCAATAGGTTCTGACCAGTTCTGGAGAATCGGTAGAAGAAATTTTGAGTAGTTCGAAGAACTGGCAAATACCACCTCTGACTGGCCCTGCCCCCATCTATTCTCTGCTTCTCAAGTCCTAGCTGATTGCCTGGGTCTTCTTTTGTTGCCCTGCACAGGAGAACGGAGCTGGAAAGCAGGTTAGTAGGGTGGGGAGAGAATGGAATTTTGCAGTATCCTTCCCCTGGAGTGGGTTGGGAATGGAGATTTTATAGTACCCTGCCCTGCCACACCCACCAAGCCATGCCTACCAAGCCACACCCACAGAACTGATAGCAATAGTTTTTGAAACCCATCACTGTCCAGGGCAGTACCTCCTAGTTCTCTCACTGATTCCAAAAGTTGGTGACTCTGTCCTCTGCATTTTTTCCAATTTACCAGCATTAGTTTGTAAGAATAGTGTACTTTTTCCTTATGCTACAAGACAAAGAGCAACGAGAACCGATCTTAGAGTTAGTATGTGCAGTACCTTTTCAATAGCAATAAAACTGTCTCTTATGTTTAAACGAATTGAAATGTTTTTCACACCTCTTGCTATGCATTAGTTGTCCTTGAGGTTAATTTAAAACTTTGTTAATCTGAGGAAAAAACAGCAGATAACGGATAGTGTTTGTTTGTAACATGATCATTGTACCATGATGAGAATTTTTTTATTGGAGAGAAGACCTGTTGAATTCAGTGAAGTTTATGCCTCAAAAATGCTTAAGATTATTATTTTTGCTTGTTCTAATAATTACCTTATAGAAACAGGTAACTGGTTTTCTAAAATTTACACTGGTTCCCTCTCCATTATGTACAGTTGCTGTACAGTTGTTGCTTTGATACCTTGCTTCCTCCTTTAAAAGACTGTATATGGTACATAACTGTATATACTGTATATTTTATTAATATATCGAATGGATCAATTACTTCACAAAATTCTAATTTAATACATATATTTTTAAAAACAGGATTTTTTTTGTGTGTGTGTGATGGGTATGGTTAAACTTCTGTGAATATTGGAATAGGCTCTTCATGGTCTAAATGAATCAGATTCTAAACTTTTATCTGAATCCATGGTGCTCAAATATAAATGGAAAAGATCACAACTATAGGGAGAGGACCTATACTGTAAAGGTCTTTCTGCATAGATTATGAACATAATAACTCAGTAATTCTTTTCTAAAACTATAATTATAATTAGACCCAATGGGGGTCTCTGTCTTTGATCATATCACAGTAACTGTGACTTTACATTGGAAAATGTCACTACTGTGAAGGTTTATCACCTGTAGAGTTAGTCTTTTCTCCGATGCCATGTTCAGCTCTCATTAGCATTATTCAGAGTTGCATTGTTAATTAGATTGATGCTTCAATTACAATAATCATTGTCAAGAATAATCATGGCTGCTTATCTCAACAAAAAAGAATATTCACTGTTGCAGATTTAAAAAAAAAACACATTTGTTTTAGTAATGCCTTTTGATTTTCATAGATAAGTACGATACTAGCTGAGATTTTGCATAAGCTGCACTCAGTGATATTTGCAACCTGTGAATTTGTCTGCAAAATAAGAATCATTAATTCATTATTAACTCTAATACAATTCTTCTATAAAACCAAAAGTGCTCCGGTTCTGAGAATTATTGGCAGAATACTTTCTGGAGTTGTGGAGCTCTTCTTCAGTTCCCATAGTTTTTTTTATCTAAACACTATTGAGCAAGAACCTCATATGAGTTCCATGTGCATCTGTATAGAACTTATTGTGTTATATGCTAACTGGCTGAAAAAATGCATACAAAAGGAATGCTCACATGGGCTCAAGAGCCATATTAAGTGTAAAAGCATATACACGTTCATTAACACACAAATGTTAGTCTCTCTTCCATTCATACTTCACCTAAACATTCCAATTCAGTGTTTCAACTTTCATTTATCCATCCTGACCTCCCATTGCGTCCTTTCTTCTTTTCCCAACTTTCTGATAAACCCCTTGAAAAACAGATTGTTTTTAAATATACTACAGACACTTATTTATAACATACATTCTTGGGTATACTATCTTAACTTAGGCTATATAACATTAGTTCTGACCCTGAGCTGCTTCAGAGATAGATACAACTCATAAGCTGCAGTATGGTGATTTTATAAAAGCATTGTCATTACCATTTAGTTGAATCATTTCTGGCTCATGATAAAGTACAGCATTAGTGCAATCTCTTCTGGCAGGAGAAAAAACACATGGTTCTAAGTTTGGTAGCACAGAATAAATGGGGTTACACTCAAGAGATAAGCTAAATTTGAAAACTAAAGAAAGTTGTTGTAACTCAACTGAACGATATCTATTCATCTTTATCTGAGACATCCAAATATATAGTATGGTGGTGGCAAGAAATCTACAGAAAAAGAATCTCTCAAACCACTTACTGTAAAATAATTAAAGCTTATTTATGTCAAGAGGCCTTGGGAAAAAAAAGAGAGCATAAACCAATTTGCATTAGCACTTATCAGCCTCCCCTGCTTTCATTTCAATTAACAGATCAGCAGGTGTACTTTGCAGTTAAAAAGATAAGCTATCAAGGAAGAACATGATTTTTTTGGATGACCTGCAGACACCAGAGCTTGCCTGCTGATTGGGTTTGTACCTCTCTTTACCAATTTCTGAAGTGTTAAATTAACTGTTCTTCTCTGTCAATGCAGGTCTTGGCCTTGAAAAATCAACTGAAGAAGCAGTCCACAGCTACTGGTGATGGAGTAGCCAGGGCGTTCCTCAGAGCTCAGGTGGCCTTGTTTGGTTCCTACAGAGATGCACTAAGATACAAACCTGTAAGCTATCATTTATCAATCAGGGATCTATTTTCTAATTCTAAAGTATGTTTGCACATTTGAATTTCATCTATTTCACTGCAGTTAGAAAACTCTCATGTTGAGCCATGTTATTTTTGGAAAGCAATATACAGTGATCAGATGAAGAAGAAATTTATTTAATTTTAATTATATCATGCCTTTATTATTTTTATAAATGACTTAAGTAAATGACTTAGGAGCATTAGCTATGTTGGCCAACTTGAGTCATTTATAAATGGTTCTCCTCCTATTTCCCCCACGATAACCCTCTGGGAGTGTGAGTGTCACCCACCAGGTTTTCATACCTAAGGCCAGAGTAGAACTCATGGTGTTCCAGTTTCTAGTTTAGTGTCTTAATCACTAAACCAAACTGACTCTAAAAACACAAAATACTTAATTTGATCTTTGTCTCACTTCTAATATCAGTGGGTAAATCATTTGAAGAGTGATATCAGATTTTGGTTTTCAGGTTGCAGTAATGAAGTTCATGTAGTCAGAATTATGTCACTGAATAAGCCAGAATTATTCCTAATATATATAATTCACTTATTTAGCTCCCAGCTCTTGGTTATTTTATTTATTTTTTATTTTTATTTTTTATAATTTTTATAATTTTTTATTTTATTCACACAGCAACTGATTTAGTTTTTTAATTAAGTGGGTAAATAGTCTATATTTACATGCACAGTATAAATATGAATCATTCTTTAAAATTATACATAAATACAGCGATTAAAGGCTCTTTTAGTTCAGTGAATATAAGCTGTCCTGAAATTTATATCTTTACCACCTAATTATCTTCATTTACCATGCTATCTTTCAGTAAAATGGTGCTTTTTAAGTTGAATCTGTGATGATGATGTTACTTCATAATTTAACATAGGACAAAAATTACAGTAATATCAAAGAAATGGTGGAATAGAATAATTAAAGAAAGGATGCAAAAGCAGGGACAGAATGAAATGTGAATGGCAAAAATTAAAATATTTTTTTATTTATTTTAAATAATTAAATAGAATTGTTAAATTGTGCTGCAGTGATTTATCCCACGGCAAGTTGGCCATGGTGAGTTGACTGTGGCGAGTTGGCTGTGGCAAGTTGTCCCATTCCGTCTACACAAACATGATTGTATCTTAAAAGTATGTTAATTATGTATATTACAAATATATTTCCAATGTATGTAACCTTTTACCCACCTTACAAAACTTACAGCCTTTTGAGTTTGGTTGTTAAAGTTTCTAAAGGCTCTTTAAGTTTTCCGTAACCCAGTTTCTCTTAATCTAAAGATTTAGATTATCCCTTCTTGTATCATATCCTTGGATATTAATACTATAGGATATTAAACAACTGAAAGAAGATGGTACTTTTTTTGGCTTTGAAATTTCTCCAATTTTTCAAACTATAATTGCCAAGCCTTAGTATTATTTAAACAAACTCTTGTTATTTTTTTTTCCAAGTTAAGTGGTGGGTGGTTTTCACCCTTGCAGAGGTTCCAGTATCTTTTGTATGGCTTTATCTTTCCCTTGGCTAGGTTTCTGAAATGCTGCCAGATTTTTTAAAGTGAAGTATAAATCAAGTTAGTTGTTTATGTCCTTTATAATCTTTTAATGATATGGTTTTTGAGAAAGGTGATTTGTTTAGTATATTACAGTATTTTTCTTCTTCCTGCTTTATCATGAAGAATTACATATTTATCACACATAATTTTTCCCTTTCCAAAATATTTCACATAAGCAACTGGGTTTTAACTGCTCTTGTTTTTTTGATAAGTTTTGTACATAATAAATGTGGGCATACTTTTGCCATCATTTTTCGTCCACTAACTTTAACCTAAAGATCAGGACTGTCATGAATAGGATTGGAATAACTCATTAAAGCAGAGACTTTAAAAATGAGAAATGTGATATATATTTTCCAACTATTTTGCCTTACTGGAAGATTCTCAGAGAATACCTCTTTTCCTTCCCCATCTTCTGTGACAGAAAATCTTCCTAGTCAGACAGAGGTTTTCACTATCCTGAGATTAAATTTCTGTTAAAAGTTATCCTTGTAGCAAAAGAACAACTGAAAATGTTTTGCTGCATTGTCCATTTTATAAAGACTCATAGTATGTTTTACAGTTTAAGTAAATTGCAGGGGCATTCAGATCCATTCTAAATGCAGTTATTATAAGTTGACTAATATGACTCTGTTTCTTTGAATATGGGCAAATTCTGTTTTACTATTTGTAAAATTTGCTGTGATTATGTTTTTTAAATTCCTTTTATTTTGTATATTTTAAACTTTTGCTTTTAATAGAATTCTGGCCAGTGAGCTCAAAGTTTGTACTGTATGTGATAGTGTAAAATGGCCTTTAAATATCTTATTGCATTCCACTTAAATTCAACTTTTGTGAAATGCCCTTAAAGAATTCCAGTTGCAACAGTTTGACTATGTTAGTCAAAGACCAAAACTCCTAAGTAACCTAATTAATAAATAATTTATTATAAACCATGTTCTAATTGTGAATGAAAAGAACCATAATACACAATGTTATCTTTTTAAAGCAAAGATATCTACTGAGCCAGCTTTGCATTTGCTTTTAGTATAATTGTAGGATTTAGCTTATTTTATGCTCATGATAATGATTTATTCTGAGCTCATGTGTCAAAAGTTATTTACAATTATATTAAGCAGCTAATTTAAAATGTAGATGGAGCTTAAAAGGAATGTGTCCTGCTGTGCCCACTAACCCATGAAAAGGAGATGGGGATGCACGGAATTCTGTAATAACTGTTATCAAGTGGACAGATATATTGTCTGGCCAAAAAGGAAAAAATTAATCTGATATTAAAAATACTAGCAGTCAGCTCTTCAGTGCAGAATTCCCTAATAGACCTTGATCAAAAATATACTTTTGAGAGTATGTTGGGAATGCTGGTGTTCTAAAGAACCATGAAGCTTTGTTTTCCCAGGCCTTGGGCTAAGATAGTTGGAGCCCCCTCCACTGGATGTTTTGGGGTATCTTCTTGGATTGAAGTTGCTGTCTAACAATAACTGGGGTTAAAATAAACTGTGCCTTCAAGAGCTCTGCAACTTCCCTTGCTCAAGTAATTTCAATGACTTTTAGTTCTATATTTGAGACGTTAGACATGTTAGAGGAAAAGGAACGAACTCTTTGAAAAGGTAAACTTTAAATTTTTGAATTGGCTTGATGTGATTACATTGAAAACTAATGGAGTAGTTGGTCATTTGTTGGTCATTTTTCTGAAAAAGATTATTGACATGAAACAGGCAGTTACAGGACGTGATTATGTTATGTGTCAGAAACACCATAATTGGATCTTTTCTTTTCCAAAGGAGATGAATCCCCGAATCTGTTTCTAAGTGTAGGTGTTACATAGCAATATCCCAAGATGATATAACAGTTTCAAGGCCCGTGCAATTTTGCTGGTTTACATATGCCAAAAGGATCTGAGTGTTAAGAGGCAGGGAATGAGTTGTGATCTATTGAATTTCTATCCCTGACAATGTAAGATATCCAGAGATCCAGTTGTTTCTCTCTCTCTTGTATTTATTTGCACTTCCAATCCCAAAAGCTGCATATCAAATCAAAATGATTTGTTGTTATCAGTAATCCAAACAGACCATAAAAGGTCAACTTGATTATGAAATAGCTAATCCTAATCAGATTTCTGATCCTTAGCAAATTTTGTACATATTCCTAGAATAATCCTCTTTTAGGTATTGGCATTTTAGCACTAGGCTCAAGAATTAAGAAAATATCCACCAAGGAGTAGGAAGGACACAGTGCGGAAGACCCATACAATAGCATTTCTTCTTTTTCATGTACTGTAGTGCCAAAAAATTCTAGACTAACGTAGACTAAAAGTCAATGTATGTAACAAGTCCAATATGTTTGGGGAAAGTGCATTGAGAAATGATTTGATGGTTACAGTATTGCCATTATATTAGTAGCATTTAATGTTTGTATATAATCTTGGCTTTTTTCTTGGAGATGTCTATGGGGACACAAGAAAGGAGAACAGAGTAGTCTTTAAATATAGGACCTTATGCAAGTGCCTAACATGTAACAATTTGAAGTTACTTTAAAATGTTTAAGTTACAGCTGGTTTTAGTCTCCCTCCTCTCAAACAGATCTCCATGTAGAGTCAGTGAATTACTTGAGTTTCTGGGAAATTGAAGTAATACAGTTCCTAATGATGGAAGGTTAATGGGATTTATAGGAGGTACTAGGTATGTACTAGTAACTAGCCTGTTTCAAAGTAGTTCAAGGAAGCTTCTTTCTTAAAATTATTCATGTTATCTGTTAATTTCCCATTCAATCCACCAGAGTCTGAGGTAGTTCTTACTTTATGTTTGAAATTTCAGAGGTTGTATAAACATTATAGGCATAAAATACTCTTATCTTTCCTTTCAGTTTCAGAAAGTTTCAATCAATTATTTTCATGAAGAATTCCAGCAAATCATTTGTACTGTAGCAATATACACCAGCTATTAACAACCTATAATCAATACATATTTACTGCAGAATTTATTATTTATTTATTTATTTGTTTGTTTAAACTTCTATACCGCCCCCTCTCCCAAAAAAGGGACTCGGGGCGGTGTACAACCTACTAAAACATACAAAATATACAATAAATACAGTTAAAAATAAATTAAATAATTTAATCCGGCTGTCTAATTTAGATTCAATTTAAAAGTTAAAAACTAAAAACCCCAATTAAAATTTAATTAAAAACCTAAAACACAGTTACTGGGCCAGGCCGGCCTGATTAAAAAATAAAGTTTTCACCGCGCGCCGGAAGGTCAGGATATCCGTCATAGACCGTATCTCCGGGGGAAGATCATTCCATAGGGAGGGAGCCCCCACAGAGAAAGCCCGAACTCTCGGGGCCGTCAGCCGACAACGGCCAGGTGGCGGTACCCCAAGCAGGGCAACCCTGTGGGAGCGTACTGGGCGGCGGGAGGTTGACGATGGCAGCAGGCGGTCCCGTAAGTACCCAGGTCCCGAGCCATGGAGCGCTTTAAATACCATCAGTACCACCTTGAATCGAATCCGGTAGGCCACAGGGAGCCAGTGCAGCCTGCGAAGCAGCGGAGTAACGTGGGAGCTCCGAGGGGCACCCACAAGCACTCGCGCGGCTGCATTCTGGACCAGCTGTAACCTCCGGAGACTCTTCAAGGGGAGCCCCATGTAGAGAGCATTGCAATAATCCAGGCGGGAAATGACGAGGGCGGACGTGACTGTGCGAAGTGCGCCCAGATCCAGAAAGGGCCGCAACTGGTAAATCAGACGTATCTGATAAAAAGCCCCCCTGGCGACGGCTGCAATATGCTCTTCTAAAGACAGCCGCACATCCAGGAGGACACCCAGATTGCGCGCCCTTTCCACGGGGGTCAAAACCTCTCCCCCCACGGCCAGCGAAGGGACCAGCTGGCTGTATCTGGGTGCAGGAAACCACAGCCACTCGGTTTTAGTCGGGTTGAGCCGGAGCCTGTTACGACCCATCCAACTCCGCACGGCCTCCAGGCACCGGGACATCACTTCGACAGCTTCGTTGGGGTGGCCCGGGGTGGAGATGTACAGCTGAGTATCATCAGCGTACTGATGGAACTCCACCCCGAAGCCACGGATGATCTCACCCAGCGGCTTCACATAAATGTTGAACAGCAGGGGCGAGAGCACCGACCCCTGAGGAACCCCACATAGTAGGGGCCTCGGGGCCGACCTCTGCCCCCCTGTCAACACACATTGCGAACGGTCGGAGAGGAAGGAGGTGAACCACCGTAACACGGTGCCCCCCACTCCTAACCCCTCCAACCGCCGCAATAGGATACTGTGGTCGACAGTATCAAAAGCCGCTGAGAGATCTAATAGGACCAGGACAGAGGAACAACCCCTGTCCCGAGCCCTCCAGAGATCATCAACCAACGCGACCAAAGCCGTCTCCGTGCTGTGCCCGGGCCTGAAACCCGATTGGAGGGGGTCAAGATAACTCGCTTCATCCAGGCACTGCGGGAGCTGACGTGCCACCACACTCTCAACAACCTTCGCAACAAAACGAAGGTTGGAGACGGGACGATAATTTGATAACAGTGCTGGGTCCAGGGACGGTTTCTTGAGGAGGGGCCGCACCACCGCCTCTTTCAAGGCAGCAGGTAGCAGCCCCTCTCTCAAGGAAGCGTTTATAATACCCTGGAACCAGCCTCGTGTCACCTCCCGAGTGGCCAAAACCAGCCAGGAGGGACACGGGTCCAACAAACAGGTGGTGGCATTAAGCCCCCCCAGTATCCTGTCCACATCTTCTAAAGTAACAGGGTCGAACTCAACCCAACCAACTCCACCGATATCCACCCCCACCCCCCCACCCGGAGATGGCCAGTCGGAGTCCAGTTCGCTCTGGATCTGAGCGATTTTGTCCTGCAGAAACCTAGAAAACTCCTCAGCCCGTCCCTGTAAGGGGTCCTCCCGCGCTCCCACCTCCAGGAGGGAGCGGGTCACCCTAAACAGGGCGGCTGGGCGGTTTTCCGCGGACGCGATAAGGGTGGAGAGGTAAGACCTCCTCGCCATCCTTATTGCCACTAGATACGTCTTAATATAAGAACGCAGTAGTGTTCGGTCAGACCCAGAGCGGCTGGACCTCCAACTGCTCTCTAGGCGTCTTTTCCGGCGCTTCATTTCCCTTAGCTCCTCAGAAAACCAAGGAGCCAGATGGGATCGGCACCGGGTCAGAGGCCGCAAGGGCACGACTCGGTCAAGGGCCCCAGCAGCCACCCTATCCCAGGTGGCGACCAAGCCCTCAACCGAGTCATGTGAATGAGCTTCGGGAAATGGCCCAAGCTCCGTCAGGAACCTATCAGGGTCCATCAGGCGCCTGGGGCGGTACCATTTTAATGGCCCCGCCTCCCTGCGGTCAGGGGGCGCGGAACGGAAGTCGAGCTTCAGGAGCGAGTGATCCGTCCATGACAGGGGTTCCACAACTATATCCCCTATACCCAGATCACTCTGCCACTGATCAGAGACAAAAACCAAATCCAAGGTGTGACCTCCCACGTGAGTAGGGTCCCGAATTAACTGGGTCAGGCCCATGGCCGTCATGGAAGCCATGAACTCCTGGGCAATCCCCGAGGTACCGCCGGCAGATGGCAGGTTGAAATCCCCCATGACCATAAGCCTGGGGGTCCCAACCGCCACGCCAGCTATAACCTCAAGGAGCTCAAGCAGGGCCGCTGCCGCATAGCAGGGAGCCAGGTATGCGACCAGCAAGCCCACCTGAACCGTGGAACCGAACTTCACGAAAAGGAGCTCACACCCGGTCGTCTGAGATACAGTGGCCTCCCTCGGACACAGATCCTCCTTAATAACTACCGCGACCCCCCCTCCCCTCCCCTGGGCCCTCGGCCGATGAAAGACCCGAAACCCGGCTGGGCACATCTCCACCAGAGGGACTCCCCCCTCTTGGCCCAGCCAGGTCTCGGTAACTCCCACCAGGTCCGCGCCCCCCTCACAGATCAAATCATGGATGAGGGGGGCTTTATTAGCGACGGACCTGGCGTTACACAGCATCAGCCGAAGGCCCAGGGCCCGATTGCTCAAACCCCCTGGGGAACGGGAGATGACAAGGGGGTCGGAGCGCGCCACAGCAAGTAAACAGCGGGGGCGCGCTCCCAACACAGAATGTGGCCCCCTACAACCGCCAAATCTGCCCCTCCCGCTCACCGTATCAATCGATTTAATTCCACCCTCCCCAATGACCCCCCCCATCCTTAATACAGTCCTGTCCGGATTATGACTCTCCCGGCCACGCTCCACCCCCGGCCTGGTCCCAGCCTCCGGCGAGTTGTCCCCCAACACCCGCCCGGACCTACCTAACCCCCTTAAAAACCTAGCTAAAAATTTAATCAAACACCCCCCCCCCCACGTTTCTTAAAAGCCCACCATCTCTCCGGATTCCATAATCCGTCCTTGAGATGGGCCCTCGAGAGAGTAGAGGGCCATTCCTGAGACAGGGGGACATGTCTCAGGGCCCATAGATCACTCATAGAATAAGATGTCCCGGGCTGGGTCTTCTCCTTTCGTTGGCCAATTCCACGTCCAGGCCGGCCCTGCCGCCTCCAAACGGATGAAAATCGTGAGGGCCATCCTCCATCCTCGGCTTCAGCTATAGGGGCAGCTCTCCGGCCCCAGCTCCGGCAACAGCCACAGTCCACCAGTCGTCCCGGCTCCAACTGTGGCGGCCATCCTCCGGCCTCAACTCCAGCCGCCCGGACCACGGAGACGACTCCAACTTCAGCTGGGGCCCCTACAATGGCCCCAGCCCCAGCTCCAGCGGCAGTCCTCCAGCCGCCACAGCGACAGTCCTCCGGCCGCCCCGGCAGCTGTCCCTCGAGTCCAGTTCCAGCCGCCCGAAACGCAGCGGCAAATCTAATTTCAGCTGGGGCCTTTACAACGGGGGCTGCCCATCCCCCCCGGGTCCCCACACCACCCCTGCCACAGGCGGGGAGGACCCAAAGGGGGGGGAACTCCAAGCCCCCTCCAGATCGCCAAACGCCATCTCCTGAGGCGCCAGCCGACAACCACTGGGCGCAGCGCCAGACCTGCCAAGCCATAGCCCGGACACTGCCCCCCCCCCACGGGTCCTCTCACCACCCCTGCCACAGGTGGGAGGGACCGGGGGGAGGGGAAACCCAACGGGCCGCCAAACGCCAGGTCATCAGGCGCCAGGCTCGAGCTGATGAAATTGATAGAATTGCTGGAAGCCAACATAGAGGTGGAACATAGGCCATCAGACGCTGAGCCACCAAACGCCAACCCGCCAGGCGGCAAACGCAGTCCACTGGGCACAGCGCCAGCCGCCCAACGCCAAGCAGTCCGGCGGCGGATACAATCCGCTGGACGCAGCGCCGGACCCGTCACGTCATGGTCCGAACGCTGCCCACCCCCCCACGGGACCCCTCTCCACCCCTGCCACAGGTGGGGAGGATCCGGGGGGGGAAAACTCAGCGAGCCGCCGAACGCCGGGCCATCAGGTACCGAGCTCGAGTCACTAAAACCGCCAGGAGTCAGGCCGTCGGACGCCGAACATGGGCCGCTGAACACTGCGCCGCCGAGCCGCTGGGCGCCGAGCGCAGTCCCCCGCCGAACGCTGAGCCGCTGGGCGCCGAGCGCGGTCCCCCGCTGAACGCCGAGCCGCTGGGCGCCGAGCGCAGTCCCCCGCCAAACGCCGAGCCGCTGGGCGCCGAGCGCAGTCCCCCGCCGAACGCCGAGCCGCCGGGCGCCGAGCGCAGTCCCTTGGCATCGTGTCTTGACCGCGGGGGCTGCCCACCCCCCCACGGGTCCCCTCGCCACCCCTGCCACAGGTGAGGAGGACCCGGGGGGGGGGGGAACTCAATGCCCCGTTCGGATATCGCGGAGGAGCTCTTCCAGCTGACCTCCGGTCGCCATCTTAACTCTTAAGTAATAGATACATAAAACCCTAAAGTATTCTGAATTATTCTTGACGTTTAATAGTTTGGAATGAAAGAATATTATTTTTAATACATAAGCACAAAGAAGAAGACTCAGTTTTTAATTCTAGTCTTATTGAAACTGAATAGAGGATTGCCTGAATTTGTTTCAGGTTGATTGGTACAATAGTATTCTGATAGTTTTTATTCAAATGATTATAGCAGTGGTAGTAACTTAAAGTCTTGATGGGGAGGACTTCAAATATATAATTTTACATTTGTAGTGTTAGAAATTCATTTTGAACAAACCTTTAAGCTTTGCTGCTATTCTTATTGCGGTATGTGGGTATTTCTGGCATGTGGGCATCCAACTTAAATATTTTAGCCTCATTTAACCCCATTTTTAACCCATGAATGATACACAGTTTTGTTTAACTTTGTGACTTAAAACATCACAAATAACTTAAAATAAATAAATCTTAACTGAATTCTTTCTAAAGTATTTACTATAGTATTATAAATTATAAATAAATTATTTGGGGAATATTCAATGTTTCTGAATAATCAAATTAGCTAAATGTGAATGCATCCATCAGAGAATTAAACAGACATGAGGATTTCATGGAAAAATCCATAGCTAATTTGCAGAATCAAAATTTGAATATTCCATTCTGGATTATTGGGCATGTCCTAGTTCTGTTAGACCTCTCAGCAGCTTTTGATGCTATCGACCATAGTATCTTATTGCGGCAGTTGGAGGGGTTAGGAATTGGAGGAACTGTCCTACGGTGGTTCTCTTCCTTCCTCTCTAACCGCTCGCAATTTGTGTTGACGGAGGGGGAGAGGTCCACCCCTAGGCCCTTCATTTGTGGGGTGCCTCAGGGGTCGGTCCTCTCCCCTCTTTTGTTCAACATTTATGTGAAGCCGCTGGGGGAGATCATCCGTGGTCTTGGGGTGTAGTGTCATCTGTATGCTGACAATACTCAGCTTTACATCTCCACCCAAACCACCCCAACGATGCTGTGGAGGCTATGTCCCAGTGCCTGGAGGCCGTGCGGAATTGGATGGGTGGGAACAGGCTCCAGCTCAACCCTTCCAAGACTGAGTGGCTGTGGCTTCTGGCGCCCCGATATAGTCAGCTGACTCCGTCGCTGGCTATTGGGGGAGAGATCTTAGCCCCCACAGAGAGGGCTCGCAATTTGGGCGTCCTCCTGGATGCACGGCTGTCTTTAGAAGATCATATTACGGCCGTCTCCAGGGGGGCGTTTCATCAGGTTCGCCTGATCTGCCAGATGCGGCCCTTTCTGGATCGGGACGCCTTACGCACGGTGACTCATGCCCTGGTCACCTCCCGCCTGGACTACTGTAACGCCCTCTACATGGGGTTCCCGAATGGGAGCATCCGGAGGCTTCAACTGGTACAAAATGCGGCCGCACGGGTGGTTATGGGGGCATCAAGAAACTCCCATGTGACGCCTCTCCTGCACGAGCTGCATTGGTTGCCGGTGGCCTTCCGGGTTCGCTTTAAGGTTCTGGTTTTGACCTTTAAAGCGATCCATGGCATTGGACCAAGCTATCTGCAGGACTGCGTTCTGCCGGTAGTCTCCCACCGACCTGTGCACTCCCACAGGGAGGGCCTTCTTCGGGTACCGACGGCATCTATGTGCCGCCTGGTGACCCTGAGGAATAGGGCCTTCTCTGTCGGCGCTCCCACCCTCTGGAATGGTCTGCCTCCGGAGTTATGTAACAACACCGACCTGAGAGCATTCAGACGTGCATTAAAAACCTGGCTCTTCCAGCAGGCCAGCCTGGGCTGAAGTGGGAGTTTTAGAGTAATTTTAGAATTTTGGGTTTTAAATTTTGGGCTTTTAATATTCAAGGTTTTATTAATTTATTGGGGGTGGGTATAATTTAAATTTTTAAGGCAGCCTAGGATGTTTAATTTTCTTTTAACTTTTATAATCTGTAGAATGTTATATGGTTGGCTGAGTCCTCCAGGAGAAGGGCGGTATATAAATGTGTTAATAAATAAATAAAATAAATAAATACTATATTTTATTACAGAATCATAAGAAAAAAAGGCTTAGTAGAGACCTACTGGGTCACATAGGGCAACTCTTGTGGCTATGAAAATGTCCTCCTTTTTTTTTTTTTAGTTTTCAGTATTTCTAATATATTTCCCAAACCATAAAAACAAGGTCCTTCACTTGCAGAAAAGATGAAATTTTAATTAAAGTAACATAATTTTTTTTGAATAATTAAAATGGATATTAATTATTTCTAATCTGCTTTGTGCCCATTATTAGCTATTGATTGACTTTTTTTTCTGAACATACTTTAGGCATGACTGATAATGATTTTAAAAATTTAGATTTTACAAAATAATTTATTTTGGGCATTTGGCTTTCCTTACATTTAAAATACAGTAGTATTCTGTCTATGCATCATAGGGAATTTATGTTTAGTATGAAAAATAAGTTACATTTACCTGGTTTAAAAATATTGACTGCTATATTCAAAATAATTAGTGTATTGCAATGAAATGTTAAATAGAAATGTTTATAAAAATGTATATTTCTTATCTTTTTCAAATTTAGGGAGAACCTATCATTTTCTGTGAGGAAAGCTTTATCAAGCATCGTTCCAGTTCTACTAAACATTTTCTGGAAACCGCAGTGAATCTCCAACTTTTTAAACAGGTATTTCTGAGATTTTGATCTAATATTATTCTAATGCATGTAGCATATGCATATTCAGGGACAGAGAAATAGATACAACAATCATCAGTAGCAGTTTCTGAATTTTGATTTGAATACTGAAGGATTTTTATGATCTGAGGAGAAACTAGAATATAGCTAGGATAAATTCTTGTACATTTCTATTATGATCCCAAAAGGTTCTTTTTAGTGACAACTCTTTGAGATAATAAGAAATAAACCTGCTTCAATTAAAGGGTCTTCGGTTTTTTCCAATATATGTAACTGTATTTCTATTTGGAATCATCCCTACCCTCCTGTGCGCATCCAAAATCTGTCTTGGCAGATTTTCTAATCCTCTAGAACAGATCTGGCAGGTATATGGGAAAGTATTAATAAATGGTTCTGATACAGGTAAAAAATTAAGCCCTTATTCAGTGAATAGCTGTTTATATATAGTACCGCACGCTACTCCTACTGCAATTTGGCAGATCGAATCCCACCAGGCTCAAGGTTGACTCAGCTTCCAGCCTTCCGAGGTGGGTAAAATAAGGACCCAAATTGTTGGGGGCAATATGCTGATTCTGTAAACCGCTTTGAGAGGGCTGTAAAGCACTATAAAGCAGTATATAAGTCTAAGTGCTATTGCTATATATAAAAAGTTTTGATATACATTTAATTTGATTATCACAAATAAAAATGAGCCAATTTTCAAATGTCTGCTAGCTTCCATATCCTCTCTTTTCAGGACTAGGAAATTTGTTGTGTGAGATGGTATGATGCAAACATATGTGGAGAACAGAAGAAGGAGTCTGTTCCCAGCTCCTTGATGCTCATACTTGTCATGGATAATATAATTATTTTGGCATTATTTAAGAGGCTTTCTTATGGATGAGCACATTGCTGTTAGGGTGGATAAATAAATAAATAATAAATAAATAAAATAAAATAAAATAAAAAACAGTATTTTATCTCATAAAGTTGACTTTGACTTTCTTTAAAATGGAATACTTTTAACATCTCCCTACAAATGGCTTGCATTCCATCATGCTTGAAAGCAGCCACTATTGTCCCAGTCCCGAAGAAAACAGCAATTAACTGCCTAAAAGACTACAGATCTATTGCATTAATCTCTGTAATGATGAAATGCTTCGAGAGGTTGGTTCTCCAACACCTTAGGACATGCCTCCCACCAGACTTTGATAAACATCAGTTTGCTTACAGGGGAAATAGGTCGACAGATGACGCCATAGCTACTGCTTTACATTCTGTAGCGAGCCATGTGGAGAAACCCAGAAACTATTGCAGGATGCTTTTCATTGACTATAGCTCGGCCTTCAATAGCATTCTGCTGAGCATCCTTATCGAAAAACTGACTGACTTGGATTTTCCCTCTTACATTTGTGACTGGATCAAGGACTTTCTGAGGGACCAGCCACAAACAGTAAGGTCTGTCATATCCACCTTCCTGAAGCTTAGCACTGTGTGCTCAGTCCCTACCTGTACTCACTGTACACACATGATTGTGCATCGTCGGACTCATCCACTGTGATCATTAAGTTCACAGATGACACCACTGTATTGGGTCTTATTACAGGTGGAGACGAAACAGTATATAGGGGGAAGTTAAAAAATTATCCACCTGGTGTTTACAAAACAACCTGCACCTGAACATCAGCAAGACAAAGGAGATGGTGTTAGACTTCAAGAAGAAAAGAGAGGAACCTGCCCCACTTTACTTCGAGAAGGGCTGTGAGGAAAGAGTTTCCTTCTTTAAATTCTTGGGAGTCTATTTCAGAGAAAATCTCACCTGGAAAATCAACACGATCCAGGTGGCCAGAAAGGTGCAAGAGAGACTCCATTTCCTCAGGGTCTTGTGAAAAAACAGAGTGGAACATCCTCACTCCATTACGGTGTGGTATGCTGCCATGGATAGAAAGATACTACAGAGGGTGGAACAAAACATTGTGGACTGTCCCCTGATACCATTGGATGACACAGCTAGGGCTCATTGGCTTAGAAGAGTGAGGAAAATCCTCAGGGATGATTCACATCCTGGTCAGCATTTCTTCATTCTTCTACCATCAGGAAGGAGATATAGAAGCATAGGCAGCTGCACAAACAGCTGAAGAATAGTTTTTATCCATGGGCTGTCAGACTCCTGAATGGAAAATAACCTTGTAACAATATAGTACGAATGACTTGCGGGGGCTGACACAATGTGCAATAAGTTCACATGGTGCAGTAGGATTGTGTTTGTCAGTAGGATTCATTGGGTTCGGGATTTTTTGTCTTCACTGTGAGTTGTATTGTGTTGGTGGGGTGCACGAAGGGAGACTCAGACAATCTCATTATACACATGTTGTACTCTGACAATAAAGGTTTGAATTGATTTGAAAATCAATTTATTAGGACCATACCTTCAGGCATATCTCCAATTGTTTTTTTCAGATGTTACAGCTAAATCTTAGTTTGAAATTAATTGCCCAGAGGGACATCTGTTTTAAATTATGCATGTCTCTACTTTCCCATTGCACAGAGGGGAAAGTTAAAAGCTTTTTTAGTACTCTGATGTATCATATTGAGGGGAATTTCTGTTTGTTCAGACAATCCAGAATCAGGTCATATCTTATGATCGTGGGTGATTTTCAAACATTTAAAAAAAAACTATCCTGTCTCTAGTTCAGATGTTATGAGGAACCTCTGTTCTTTAGAAGTAGGTGCCTTCTTATCTCTTCCTTGTAGTTATAACAGAGGAGAGGAAAAGGTGAAAGTGCAGTGTTTTCAGAACTGTTTTGTCTGATGAATCTCAAAAGCTAGAACTCAAATTGTGTGTCTGGAATTGAGAAAAAAATTCTTAGTTTTGAATTGTCTTGATATAAACAGGATTTGGAAGGGCTACTTCAATTGTAGGTATTTGCTGCCGCATGCCATTGATTGATGCCAGAAGATTAGTTTCTCTGTTGGCCTGTTAGAAACCATTGTTGGATGAAGAGAGAACAAAATGATACAAATAGGAACAGTCCTAAAAGCTTATTCTAAGCATTGGATAAACACTGCAGTCCAAGCTCCAGCACAAAATAGAAAACATTTCTTCTGATTAAAACAGCCAGAACCTTTTTTGGGGGGGCACACAATATATTTAATTAATCTTCTGGCTCTCTTTGAAGATATAGTGCAAAACAGATAAGTGAAATTCACAAGATGCTAGGTATCTTTCATTTTTAAAAAAGTGTTTGTTCTTGGAATTTAATGGTTGGTATAGAGATTTATGGCAGTAGAAGTGAAAAGTACAATTTCTAATTAGAAAGAATAGAAAAAGTATTCTGCAATAGAGAAAGAAATATGTTTTGAAACTATTTTATGCCCCTTTAGTATTTTATATAATTCCTCCTCTTTCTCTTCCACTTCCCAGCTGCATCTGATCCAAGACCTGTTTGTAATTAGGCATTTTTCAAGGTTACTTGAGTCATAAGAGATTTGAATTTAAAGTGTTGTTTTAGGTTCAGTGGCAAATACTGTTTTTTAAATAGAAACAAAGTTCAAAGAGAGAGACAGATGGATGGATGGTATATGTGAAACAGCAGCAGGGCAGACGTTTGCATTATTGTAATTCTGAAACACTTGTTTTGGAAAGTTAAATCTTTGTAACCATATAAATAGGAAGCAAAAGCAGTGTGTAAAAAGTACACACTACATATTATACCATAGATTTCTAACATTTCTAACATACACACAGCATTGGTGATGTCCACTTAGACCAGTTAGTTGAATATAAAAGGCCTCAAATAGAATTGGTTGATAATTGAAATGAAGTATTGCACACGGATATGTATTTCACTAGTTTCAGCCATTTTGTAATGACTCGCCATATATATGTAATTTCTCTAAGGCCTTAAATGTATATACTTCTAATAATAGCTATTTTGGATAAGTACAAAACTAAGCTGATCAATCTCCTTCGCTTAATGCCATTAATAAGGAATATATAATTTAATAACCTAAGAAAAAGGTTAACTATTTAAACTTTGGGAAATGTATTTTACTGAAATTGCTGATGGTATAATAATACTTATGTGCATGGCTGCATACTGCTAAGTCTAAGAACAGAAAATGCTTTTTTCTAGAAGGAGAGAAAACTGATTTATCTGATTTGAAATAGAAAACATGATGTATATATGAAAAATGGATGATATCCTTACCCGGTATATACTGTTAAGAGCAGAACACTGACCAAGTTTTTGCACCTCTATTCAATTTTTATAAGCTCCTGTGCTACTGAATTGTTCAAGATAAAATCATCAAAGCAGTTCCAGTCTGGTTAAAACTAAAATATGACCTGATTTGAGACATATATTTATTTTATTAATAATAACTCCTTATTCTTTAGACAATGCTCTGAATTGCTAATAGGACATATTTGTGTTTTGTATACAATACCCAATAAATAGGTATAATGTTGAAGCAGAGATGTACAAAATTTATATTACTTAAGGTGAGGAAAAAATTGGGGTGTGTGGCAAGACTATATTGTTCATTTAGTTTGTCATTCTTCCTGGTGAAATCTGACAAATCCACCAAACACAATGATGCAGCTATTAATTTTTCATGAGCTTCCAATTTCTATTAACATTTTGTGTGTATAAGATTAGACCCAAAACAAATATCTCCTTTCAGTTCATGCTTAACACTCTGTTATCTTACGTTCATAAATCATGTGCTTGGTATGAGAGCAAAGAATGATTTCTTAACTCTCCCTGGATAGATAATGCTTTGTGGCTCAAAGAATGTTTTCTGCACAGTGGTAGTTAAAGGTGCTTTATCTCATTCTTGCTGTGAAATAATCCAGTGATCCCTTACCGCAGTCTGACCATGAACCATCCCATTTGGAAAAAGGCCAGGTTAAGGCTGAGGGGCGGGTGGAGGGAGAAGAATGTTAGCTAAGAAGAGGAAATAATCAGTGATAGCATGTCCTTCGTTGCTACTGCTGAGTCTGCCTTTATCTAGTCCTCTTAAAAATGTATTCATGGAACAGTTTGTTTCATGTCATCAGTCTATCCATTGACAAGCATCAGATTGTCACTGACAGGCCTGTTTGGATAATCTGTGATAGCATATGACAGTCAGCCAAATAATTAATTTTTATTGGCTCCTGTGTACCATTTCAGTTAGCAGCGATTTGGTATTCATGTTGGAAAATGTGCAATCAGTCAAACAATTTCTTTGTTTATCTCATATTTTGGCTACCTAATCCTGGCAAAGAAGTATTACCTCTCAAGTATCCTAAAAATGCTCGTACTTTTGGAGGGTTGAGAAAGATTGTTTTTAGGTTTATGAAAATGTAATGCAAATTGAGAGTTTTTACAATACATTGTTATTGCATTGAGAATTATACTCAGTTTCTAATTGTCAATAATTTAAACCTCGCAGTTATGATTCTTTTCAGATTATGTATAGCCAGGTTCAGAGATGTTGGTGGATGGAGAATTAAAAACTTCCCTTTTTTTCTGACATCCTTTTTTTTTAGCACTAACTTTTTTGGGTGAAATTTAAATTGGCAAACTATGATAAATGTTAACTGAACTCATTGTTAATTGAAATCATTGTTTAAAATTATTTGAAATCATTGTTTAAAATTGAAATCATTGTTTAAAATTATTAGCAGTAACCATTGGTTTTAATTTTATAGTGATGAATTATAAAGTGAAAAAAGAATTTTATTGTGAGAGGAAAGACATGCACATAGATCTTGTATTCTTGTCCTCTCAGTAAATGGGAGGGATTAAAAATAATTTTTGGACCCTTCATCATTTAGTAAACATTTACTTTTTCAGTGCATATAAATAGATAGGACTTCATAAACATTTTATAAAAATGAAGCGCTATAAAAATCCAGTATTTGTATATTTATTAATTAATTGTATTGTGATATATATATATATATATATATATGTTTTCGGAGATTTTCGTGGGTATTTGTATGTGGATCTTTGGTTCTTCGGGTTTTCTCCCGCGTAGAGTTGGAAATATTTAGGCGACGTTTCGATGAAGTCTCATTCATCATCTTCAGGCTTCTGTCTTCGGCCTTGTGCTTCTCAGAGTGATGTGAGCTTGCAGCTGCTTCTTCCTTTTAACTACTAGTGGGGGTGTGACTTGATTGGGTGGGGGCTTGGCTGTGTTCTGATTGGGTGGGGGTGTGTTCTCATTGGTTGGGGGTTTGGCTGTGTTCTGATTGGTTGGGGGGTTGGCTGTGTTCTGATTGGCTGGGGGTGTGTTCTGTTCTGGTGGGGAACACAGCCAAACCCCCAACCAATGAGAACACACCCCCACCCAATCAGAACACAGCCAAGCCCCCACCCAATCAAGTCACACCCCGACTAGTAGTTAAAAGGAAGAAGCAGCTGCAAGCTCACATCACTCTGAGAAGCACAAGGCCGAAGACAGAAGCCTGAAGATGATGAATGAGACTTCATCGAAACGTCGCCTAAATATTTCCAACTCTACGCGGGAGAAAACCCGAAGAACCAAAGATCCATATATATATAATATATATAATATAGGATATATATATATAATATAGGATATATATATATATATATCCTATATTATGAGCTAATCCTTATCTTAGAACATAGAGTAATAAAGCCTGAAGGACTTCTAGTTGGGCAGGAGAATGTATACCATTCCAAACAAATGGTGTTCAGGGTCTTCTTGAAAATTTCCAATGAGCACCTGCAACTTCTGGAGGCAAAACGGTCCATGGATAAATTGGTTTCACTGTCAGGAAATTAGTCCTGAGTTCTAGATTGGATCTCTCTTTAATGATCTTCCACTCTTTACCACTCCCCACCCCAAAGTTTCTGGCTGTTTTAATCAGAGGAAATGCTCTTAGGTGCTTTAGATAATAAATTGACCCCCTTTTTTTCTGTGACAGCCCCCCAAGCACTGGAAGACAGCAATCACCCCTAGTCCTTTTTGTTAGACTAAACATACTTAGTTCCCTTAATCATTCATCATATAGTTTAGCCTCCAGACCCCTTATCATCTTTGTTGCTCTTCTCTGCACTCTTTCTAGGATTTCAACATTTTTTTGTATCATGATCACCAGAATTGGATGCAATTTTCTAGGTGCAGTCTCAATGTAAAGCATTACTATTACTTAATGTAATATTCTTATTTGAATAACAATTTATCAGGTCATAGTTCTGTTTTCCTCATTAAATAGATTAAGATAATTTTATAGAAATTATAGCTAAATGTTATGAAGTTCCTATGAACACTTCCCTCTATATCCTCATGTCTCTCTGTCCCATGAAATTTTAATTTTTTAAAAGATTGTTTTAAGACCAAGTTTCAGAAAAGAAAAAAAATGATGGATGACTGTAATCCAGCACCATGTGTAGAAGTTAAGTCTTCTGACTAATGAACCTTTGGGAAGCATAGAGGAGATTAAAAAATAAAACAATCACCCCAGTTCCTTCTATTTTGGAGAACTGTGCTCATTGTATTAGTCCTTTATGCTCACAAGGTTCTAAATATATCTGTCAGGCCAAAAAAGCTGCTATCTGCTATATAAATTCTCGGGCAAAATTTATGAACTGGATTTATATCAATGTAATTAGAGACTTTCCTTAAAAAAGTGTTTGAATGGAAAATTAATTTCTGTAGAATATGGTTGGTACACATGACAAACATTAACTTCTTTGCCTGTTTTGTACAGTATAAAATGGTATTTGTGCATTTCCTCCACTTTTGCATTCCATACATGCGTGGAATTCTTCTAAGTAATAAGGACATTAAAGTTTTTGCTTTGTAAAAAGCACTGAGTGAAAGAAGTTATTTTTACTCTGCTATCCTTTTCATTGATAGTATGTAGTTTGTTAACACTTAAGAAAGTTTCAAGCGCAATTTGTTGTTATAATTACAGACACTGCTTGTATCTAGCAACTAAGATTTAAGAGAGCTTGTATGAATTAGTATATAACCATAGTATGAAAGTTTGGAGTTATTTAAAGAAAGTAGTTTTCTTTCTAACCAATATTAAGTAGGCTAGAATTGTATGTTCTTTGGAGAAATTCAAACAGAGAATTTAGAATAATTCAGTGGTTTAATGGGAAAATAGAGATTTTAGACATTGATTTCAAGCTGATAAATTTGAATTTCTTTAATATGATTTGCCTTTACAAAATATACTTAGAATGTAAATACATCAAATATGGCACCATATAGTTGCTGTTTCCTTGTTTAAAATTACCATACTGCAATCAGATTAGGCTCTTTTTTTCTTAACATACATTAACATTTTAAAATATGTCCCACACTTTAAAATGAATATAGATATAGGAGTTAAAGCAAATTAGATACCAGTTTGAAGGGAAAAATATTTGAGTATTATGCCTTTAAAATATGAATATAATAAATGTTATATTCCAATTTGAGATTAATTAAAATGCAATCAGTGTCAGAAATATTTTGCTATGGAATCATTCTGTTATATTGTCATGGAGATTGTGATTTCTCCTCCCCCCAAAAAAACAATTTTTTTTTTGTGAATTCTGATTCAAAAACTACTGCAGGTATTAAGTTTCAAATCATCCTTCCCTCTTCCCAAATTCAGCTTTAAAAGCTATGAAGAATAAAAGTAATAGTGAAGGGTGGATGGACAGGTGATTATGAAATGAAATGGAAGTAGGTGTGACCTCTCTAAATTTCTAGTACTTTGTAGAGAAGCTAGTAAAATTACATTTTATACAGTTTTCTTAGCAATTATTACAGCTTTGATACATACTTTATTGCAGTTTATTGAAGGTCGCCTTGCAAAATTAAACACAGGAAAAGGATTCTCCGATATATTTGAAGAAGAAATCTCATCAGGAAGTGGAGGTAGATATACACTTTTTTTTACTTCTTGACTACAGGTAGGTTTTGATTAGGACAGCTAATGAATCCCATGAAATGGTGACTTTATTCAAATTTGCACTATTTGAAGTAATATTTCCATAGAAAATATGGTAATTGGTTCCAGCTCAAAAGGAAATAGGCAATAAATTTTATATATATTTTAAATAAGAATTATTTCAGCAAAGGATAAAAAGAATATACTTGTAATTTAAATGTATGGTTAATACAAAGTCACAGAGTACTTATAGAAAGCAAAATTAAAAAAAAAAGTCTACCAGAGATTCAAGCATACCAACATCTCATCCTAATTTTAATGTTGCTATGGCCTCATTCATATATTGCAATACATACACCAAATTTTCACTCTAGGGTAATAACAAGGCTCTTATTTTTAAAACTTTCCCTCTTTTCTTCTGATAGAACCTTACTTTTCTCCATTTTGCACACATGAAGAACAGCAGCATCCAAACACACCTGCATTATTGTCGAATTATCGTCCGGTCTCCAACCTCTGCTTTGTGGCGAAGGTTGTTGAGAGTGTGATGGCACGTCAGCTCCCTCAGTACCTGGATGAAGCAGTATATCTAGACCTCCTCCAATCGGGTTTCAGGCCCGGGCACAGCACAGAGACGGCATTGGTCGCGTTGGTGGATGATCTCTGGATGACCCGAGACAGGGGTTGTTCCTCTGTCTTGGTCCTATTACATCTCTCAGCGGCTTTTGATACTGTCGACCACAGTATCTTATTGCAGCGGTTGGGGGGGTTAGGAGTGGGAGGCACCGTTTTACAGTGGTTCTCCTCCTTCCTCTCCGACCGCTCCCAATTTGTGTTGACAGGGGGTAGAGGTCGACCCCGAGGCCCCTATTTTGTGGGGTACCCCAGGAGTCTGTGCTCTCGCCCCTGCTGTTCAACATTTATGTGAAGCCGCTTGGTGAGATCATCCGTGGGTTCGGGGTAGAGTTCCATCAGTACGCTGATGATACTCAGCTGTACATCTCTACCCCAGGCCACCCCAACAAAGCCGTCAAAG
This sequence comes from Bungarus multicinctus, assembly GCA_023653725.1. Lineage (NCBI taxonomy): Eukaryota > Metazoa > Chordata > Lepidosauria > Squamata > Elapidae > Bungarus > Bungarus multicinctus. Next base: position 39,393,459 of record CM042842.1, on the reverse strand, counting down.
TGATGACCCGATGCCTGGAGGCTGTGCGGTGTTGGATGGGTCTTAACAGGCTTCGTCTCAATCTGAACAAAACCGAGTGGCTGTGGTTTCCTGCCCCAGATACAGCCAGCTTATTCCGTCGCTGGCCGTGGGGGGAGAAATTTTGCCCCCCATGGAAAGGGCTCGCAATCTGGGTGTCCTCCTGGACGTACTGGCTGTCTTTAGAAGATCACATTACGGCCGTCGCCAGGGGGGCCTTCTGTCAGATTCGTCTGATCTACCAGTTGCGGCCCTTTCTGGATCTGGGCGCACTTCGCACGGTCACTTCTGCCCTCGTCATCTCCCGCTTGGATTACTGCAATGCTCTCTACATGGGGCTCCCCTTGAAGAGTATCCGGAGGCTGCAGTTGGTTCAGAATGCGGCCATGCGGGTGATCTTGGGAACTCCTCGGAGCTCCCATGTTACACTGCTCCTGCGTGAGCTGCATTAGCTCCCTGTGGCCTTCCGGATCCGATTCAAGGTGGTAGTGATCATCTTTAAAGCGCTCCATGGCTCGGGACCTGGGTACTTACAGGACCACCTGCTGCCACCAACGGCCTCCCGCTGCCCAGTGCACTCCCACAGGGTCGGCCTCCTCGAGGTTCCGCCGGCTGGGCGATGCCGGTTGGTGGCCCCGAAGATGCGGGCCTTCTCTGCGGGGGCTCCCTCCCTTTGGAACGACTTGCCCCCAGAGATACGGGCCATCACCGACATTCAGACCTTCCGGCGCGCAGTAAAGACCCTCTTTTTTCAACAGGCCGGCCTGGCCCAGTAATAATCGTGGGGTTTTAAATTTGATATTTTAAATTTTTATCTGTTTTTACATTTTGATAATTTTTTAATTCGGCCATTAATTTAATCATTTTAAATTGCTTTTAACTTTATAACTTTATATCCTGTTTCTATTTTTATCTTAGGGCTGTACACCGCCCCGAGTCCCTTTTTTGGGAGAGGGGGCGGTATAAAAATCTAATAATAAATAAATAATAAAATAAATATGTAATAGCTTCAATTATGCTTGCACTAGCCTTTCATTAAGTGAATTTTGGGTTATATTAAACACAATTTACAGTTCTCATTAAATCAAATATCACATTATTCAAATTCACACTAATCACAACCTACCTATTCTTTCATTTTTCCTGCATTAATTGAAATAGTAAAAAAAGACAATACTTTTTAAATTGGTTTTTAGTATTGTGCTGCCCGTGGGTAGTTTTTGATTAAATAGTTTAAAATATAGTTTGATTAATTTTTTAAAAAATCTTGATTGACATTTTAAATACTTTTATATAGGAGATGAACAAAAGTTTATATAAAATACATGTTATATATGATCTTATTGATATTTTACCAAAAACTTGTATTTTTATTTCAAATAATTACAGTTTTCAACATATATAGAAGTTAAAGCAGCTAATGTGATATTTGAATAGTTAGAATGAAAAAATAATAATGAATAAAATAAACACTAATTATTCTTATGGATGAGTGGTGAAATTAGTCTGTGATTGTAATAACGTTTTACCTATATGCCTGATATGACACTGCTTCTATTAATTAATGCCAATTCTCTTAATACCAAAAACCACAATTGAGGCTTGATTTAAAATCTCCTTATTGAATTAAGTGTTTTAAAATTTTTATATCTCTTTAATTGTACTTCTGTGTGTTTGATATGTGTTGCTACGAAGATTTATAACTTCAGCTTCATAGGATATCATAAACATTATTAGGGCAAATTGATAGAACTGAATATAATGGTTAATTAAAAATGACAGAGGCAGAAAGATTCTTCAGACTTACTTGTTTATCTTCGTTTTCTCAAAATTACATGTTCAGTTTTTATGCAAGTATCTGCAGTTTTAAATGAAAATGCTTTAGTAATTGTATATAAGAGCCAGTTTTCTACAGTGATTAAGGTACCTGGCTAGAAACAGAGACTTAAGTTCTAACCTCAGCTAGAAGACTTTAGGCTAATCACTCTCAACCTTAGGACGAAAGAAATAGCTAACCATTTCCAAAAATATTACCCAAAAAGCATTCAGGAGCTGGTCAAGATTGATTTGAATACACATCCATACATCCATACACATATACATCATGCTATTCTCTTTTGGATGTTAGGATTAGGATACTTTTATCAATACCAGCAATATAAATTACATTGGATAATTCCTCCAAAGCCAGAAGGAATATTAAAATGTTTCCACTTCCAGGACCTGCTAGAATAGTCAACTTTTAATGGCTTTCCTAAAAACCAATCAGGAAGGATTTGTTTACATTTCTAGAGGACATCTGTTCCATAAAAGTGGGTAGTCATTGAGAACATCAGTTTTATGATCCTTGAAGATGCCAATCAGTGGTGGGATTCAATTTTTTTACTAATGGTCCTGTGGGGGTGGCTTGGTGAGCGTGGCAGGGGAAAGATACTATAAAATCTCCCGTCAGAGGTGATATTTGCTGGTTCTCCAAACTACTCAAAATTTCCACTACCGGTTCTTCAGAACTGGCCAGAACCTGCTGAATACCACCTCTGATGCCAATCCCTGCAAAGGGAGCCCCCTGTACCAGGTCTTATTGGGAAACAGATAGAGTTGGTTGTCCTTCAGATACCCAAGTCTTGAGATATGAAAGGTAAGAATTCACACCTTGAATGGTGAGCACTCAGACTAGCTTTTCAGTGTAATGGAACAAATCAAAGTGCTTCACTACAATTGTATTGCTGAGTTTAAGAGACTTTAGAAACTGTTATAATACCCACATCTTCTATGAGAAGCCATTGGCTAGGAATTTATATAACTATCATTTCTCATACTATCTTAAAATTAATAATGGTTTTAAAAGTAAACCCACTTTTACTTGTTCTGCTAAATTTTAAATTTATTTGCACTGCAAAATAAATAGCAGTACTACCTTTTATGGAATCCAATTTCCCCTGACCATTATGAATAATTTATTAGAGTAATACTGTTGAACACACATTGATTTGCCCTTCTCCCCCCTTGCAAAATGTTGTTCAACTGCAAGACTGTAGAAAGTGTAGTATTATACAATGCCCTGATATATATATTTGTGCATATATGTATTTTTTCAATCCCTAAATAACCTTCTGGTGTTGTGAGTGCTTCATCACTGGAGGTTCTTAGGAAGAGACTGGACTTGTATAGGAATTGTATAGGATCTCCTATCTGAACAGGGGGCTGGACTGTAAGACCTCCAAAGTCCCTTCCAGGTCTATTCCGATTCTGATTCTAATCCTAAATTTACCATATTTTTAAAATTCTGTTCATATCAGCAATAGATTTTGTTAGAGAAAATAATAGAATCTGATGTTCTTTGAAGATAAGAGCTGTAAAACTCTTTATTCGTTGTGAATGTGAATTTAATGTACAGTGAAGATTATGCATAAAAGTATAGCAAAAATGGTTCTAATCTTTGTTTCCCTTTAATTTATATTTTTAAAGGAAATTTAAGAACATACTATCAGTGGATGCATACTGTGAAGGTATGACAGCATGTCAGGAGACTGGAGTAAATCTTGCAGTGCAAAAAGTGTTACCATGTGAATGTAATCATATTTAAAAACATGCAGAAAGATTGCTCAGAATGTGTGCAATATGTACAAGTATATACATGCAGTGACCAGTGCAAATATCTCATACAAAGTACCCATTTATACAATCAGAACATTATGAAAGACAATTTCCTGGTGGATTGTGCCCTACATAAGTACATTAGAGTATACTGATAAATGTGTCAGCCATAGAAATGATGTATTGTAAACTCTGGGTGGTAGTAGACAAACCTAGACGAAAGGCAGCTGTAGAAATCTTCAAAGCGGCATATTCAGGGTCATGCTAAGAGTTGTAATTTAAATTAACCAGAGGTGTAGATTTTCCTTTAAAAACTAAGTATGTTATTTAAATTTAGAATTAAACTGTTTTTTCCATACATCAGAATCTCTGTGTTTATGTGTGTATATGTATATTGTATTTCAGAAAGGAGGAGCCTTGATCAACACAGCAGTGAACAAAGCTACTCCGGCTGTGAAAACAGCATACCAATATGTAAGAGCTATTCTTTTCCTGCTGCATTTTTGCAGATCTATATTTATTTTATTTATTCATTTGATTTGTCAGTCGCTTACATAATAGGTATAAGGATAAACATGAGTAAGAATACAGGAAATAGGTACGAATAAATGGGGACAATAGGGCAGGGACGGTAGGCACAATGGTACACTTATGCATACCCCTTACAGACCTTAAGAATGGGGTGAGGTCAATAGTGGATAGTTTGAGGTTAAAGGAGTGGGGGTTAGAGGATTAACAATAGAGTCAAGTAGTGCATTCTAGGCATTGACTACTCTGTTGCTGAAGTCGTACTTTCTGCAATCAAGTTTGAAGCGGTTTACATTGAGTTTGTATCTGTTGTGTGTTCTTGTATTGTTGTGGTTGAAGCTGAAGTAGTCATTGACTGGTAGGACATTGTAGCAGATAATTTTGTGTGCTATGCTTAAATCCAACTGTAGGTGGTGTAGTTCAAGGTTGTCCAAGCCCAAAATCTCAAGCCTGGTGCTATAAGGTATTCTGTTGCGAGCAGAGGAGTGTAGTACTCTTGTTGTGAAATACTTCTGGACTCTCTCAATTGTATTAATGTCCGATATACAGAGCAGATTCCAGATGACGAGCTGTATTCGAGTATTGGTCTAGCAAAAGTTTTGTATGCTCTAGTTAGCAATTCAATACTTCCGGAGAAGCTTCATAAGATTAGATTTACAACTCTTAGTGCCTTTTTGGCAATGTTGTTACAGTGAGCTCTGGCGCTTAGGTCATTTGATATGAGAACTCCAAGGTCCTTGACAGAATGAGGATCATCAACGAGGTCATATCCGCCTAGTTTGTATTTGGAGTACTGATTTTTTTTTTTACTAATGTGTAGGACAGAGTATTTATTGGTCGAGATTTGGAGTTGCCAATTGTTTGACCATTCAGACACATGATCAAGGTCACTTTGAAGGACAGTAGCATTGTCGATGGTATTGAATAGTTTTACGTCATTCACAAAGAGGATGCAGTTGCTTATAAGTTGATTGCAAAGGTCATTTATATAGAGTATAAAGAGTGTGGGTCCTAGAATGCTGCCTTGGGGGACACCGTTGTTAACTGGAGCAGGGTTTGATATAGTGCTCCCTATTTTTATTATTTGTTGCCTGTTTGACAGGAATGCAGTAATCCACTTATGAAGGGATCCGGAAATGCCGTAAGAGTTTAGTTTTAACAGTAGTTTGTCATGTACCACTGAATCAAAGGCTTTGCAGAAGTCTATGTAAATTGCGTCTTTAGCTTTACCCTGGTTAAGTAGAGTAGTCCATACGTTTTTGCAGTGTAGGATTTGAAGATTGCAGGATAATTTTTTCCTGAAACCAAATTGTTTTTTGGAGAGTAGGTTGTTTGACTAAGTGGAGGGTTAATGATTGATTCCATGACTTTGCACGTGACACAACACAGTGAGATTGGACTGCAGTTTTCAACCAGGCTGGGATCACCTTTTTTGAAGATAGGGATGACCGTAACTAAGGACCATAGATTTGGTAAGGAGCTGGTTCTGAATGATATCGCATATATAATGCTTAGGGGTTCCGCTATGGCAGAAGAGAGCTTTTTTAACAAGTATGCACATAATCCATCGGTCCTCAACTTACAGCCCCAATTGAAGCCCTATATTTCCATTGCTAAGCAAGACAGTAAGTGAGTTTTGCCTCATTTTATGATCTTGTCACAATTGTTAAGTGAATCATTGCAGTTAAGTTCGTAACAAGGTTGTTAAGTGAATCAGGCTTTCCTATTGCTTATCAGAAGATCACAAAAGATTGCAACCATTATAAATGCAAGTTACCAAGTATCCAAATTTTGATCATGTGACCATGAGGATACTGCAATGGTCATAAGTGTGAAAATGGTTATGAATCGCTTTTTTCAGTGCCTATTGTAACTTCAAACGGTCACTAAATGAATGGTTGTAAGTTGAAGACTACCTTTATTCCCTTTTTTTCCCAGATGCTACAGAATATTTGCTAACTCTACATTATACTAATATGTTGTTTGCTTTATCCATAATCTGAACAATTTATAGTAGCTTAGTTTATACATAACATGAAATTATAACCATAACAATTGTTATAACCATAACAATCCTCAATGAAGAGTTTAAGTCACTGAAACCAAAAAACAGACACATTTAAGTTTAGTGAGAGTGATGTCAATCTACTCATTATGTCATATACTTGTTTGAAGAACCACCCATACAGTGACTGAATCTAGAGGTGAAACTCCTTCAGTTTTCCAGTTCTTTGTGCTAAGATTCTCCCCTTTTCTGCTTAGGAGTTGCAGCAGACAGTAGCAGCAGCAGTAGTAATAGAAATAGTAGTACTATTTTTATTTGGTGCTTATATTTGAACTTCTTACAAAGAAAACTATAGAAAATAACAATACAATAACACTAAAATAATAATATTTTAACAATTAAAATTATCTCAAAACATCCAGCACTACCATAATTTTTGCCAGTATCAAATTCTGGTTTAAAGCCTTCATTTTGAAAAGAGAAGCATTTTATAGGCTTTTTAAAACTTAAGTCATCTGACTCATAAGTAGTGGTTCAAGGGGAAGTTGACTCCAAAGATGGGTTAGGTTTATAAATTCTAAATCATGGTGATACAAAGGAGGATTTTGCAGTAGCAGTGCTACTGATTTGATCCACGCACAAATAAAATTTCCATGTGGGAGACTAGTGTATCTACCTTTGTTTTCATAATGGACCAAGTAAAAATTTTTCCTGTGTGGAATATGTAATAGATGTAAGATGTTCTGGAAGTATCTAGAGGGACTCAGCAGTTGTACAACAATAGAAGTAACCTCAGTCCTGCTATGGTTTGAAATCCCAGATCCTGTGTTTAAATTCAGTCAAGGCCTTATCTGGGTCAAGATTCTATATAGCCAGGACATAGCGGCCACAATTAGCCAAGTCAAAGTCATTTAACTTTGTGAGGGATCAGGAAAATCTACTTAGTAGAGTAAGGTGAACTAAGGATGTTTCCCAGAAAACAATGTTTCAAGTAAAACTAAGATGTTGAAATTTTAGATATGCCTCAGAAGAGCCGCAGCCAAATTCTAACCAAGTTAGGGCATTTGATGTTGAGCAAAAACACAAAATATAGCTCCTTAAAATAAAATTAAGAAATAAACTGGATAGCTTCCAAAGGCAAAGCACCCTTAACAAACACACAGCTGGGCATCACAGCTGGGTACCAAGCCCTTTGGATCTATTTAATTTAATTGCTGCAAAGATATGATTATTGCTTTGATGGCTCACACATTTTAAGGGTCACATTGGAGGCTTTCTGGACTCCTACATAGAATTCAGTTGTTTATTGCAGCAGGTGGAAGGTAGAAAATAGATGCCTAGATTTTTCAAGCCCTATACCTGGTCTTTTTTAAATTCTCCATCTGATCAGGAACTTTAAAGTGCATTCTAAAGAAGTTTCTAAATAGTTTCATTTATCTAAACTAAATAATTTTATTTAGTTTTTAAATAATTAAACAAAAACAATTAAAAATTAATTTCAAGAAATTCCCTAGAGCAATAAATCAGTAAAGGAATTTGGCAACTGCCAAGGCCCACTGAAGTTACAGATAAAGCACTTACATCATCTACATAAAGACAAATAGAAATAGATTAAATAGCTAGAGTTGTAGAATGAAGTTTCTGTTTAGAAAGGGTCACAATGGTGTTATTAATATAGAAATTAAAGGTACAAGAATAGATCCCTGTTCATCTCCTTTTAAAAGTAGGGAAAATGTGGATAGGTCATTGTAATTGCCACTAATTTATGTGATAGTATTTTAATATAAAAATTATCAGCCTGAAAAGGTGGTAGTCAATGGGTATTATGATTTCTTCTAAAGACTCCAATGAGAAACAGAATCTCAATGAAAAGAATGCTTTTATGAGGGCTGAAACCTGCCTACTTTGGGGCAAGATGTTTTCCAGGTTCATACAATCTAAAAGTTTATAATAGAGAAATTTAACATAACAATTGCCAATTATTGCCAAAAGACTGACTAATTGTTGATAGGATTGTGCCTATCATCTTTCTTATATATATTGGGGGTGACAGAGTTCGCCCACTTCTTGGGAACTAATAGTAAATTGTTAATAGCAGATAAAATAATGCAGATGCCTATCAGTTAGAAATTATTTTCAGTAATTCTCCTTACCTTAGGATTTACCAAATAAGAAATTAATTTTTGAATTTATAAAATTGAGGGTCATTCAGGATTGGATCAGATAATTGAGGCCTATGAAAGTTACCATCAAATGGACCTCTCATTAAATCATGAAAATATTTGGTCCCTAGGAAGATTATGTTGTTGACACTAAAGCTGGATTTAACTGACAAGTAAGAGACAAGCACCAGAACAGACGGTTAACTGTATTTTGTACTGCTTGTTGGAACCTAGGCTAATTTACTAGTTAATGGACCACACTATTCTGAATTTGAATCAGAGTATGGTGAATCTAAACATTATACAGTGATTTTATATTATCTTGTACATACTGTAGTAATATGCAACTTCATCCCTGAGGTTGTTCCTGATGGGTATAATCTGGATATTTAACCCTGAAGAGCTATTTGATTGGTGAACTTAAACCTTAGTCTCCCTGATGCTATTCCAACATTTTAATCAGTACATCAGACTACAATCTGTTTCCTTAATACATGAAAATTATCTCAGTGTTGGGAAGATGCTATGAGTGAAAAAACACTGAGAACCAAAACCAGGGAGATGTCTGAAAATTGCTTCTTTCCTTTGAGCTTCAATCATGAATAAATGAATCAGTTCCTTACTTTCATTTTCAAAAGAGAATTTTTAAATTTACATCGTTCAAAATCACACTGAACCCATATTTCAGGTAAATACATTAAAAGTACTGTGAATTCATGTGTTCATTTATAACTTATACAGTTCTCTAATGGAATGGTAAAAAAATTGCTCCCTTTTCTCACCACTGGGGTGGCTTTCTGTCTTATTTTGATCATTATAATCTTGTAACGATGAATCTATTCCTATATTCACTGCTGACTTAAATTTTTTAAGAGAATCCTGGAAAAATTGCCTATGCACTGTCCCTTTGGTATCATCTTCTGGTTTAATAAAGGACATCTTAGTTTTCAGTTTCCATCTTGGTATCCTGTCATGACATTGCAGAAATGTGAATAGATAAAATAATGGCTTCAAAGATATATTGTCCAATGGAAAATCAAGTATAGTGATTATCATAATATTCTCACCTAGGCAATTAGTGATGGAGGGTACCTTTTGCACACTCCAACTAAGCATATATACATACCATACATTTATATATACTTGTCACACAACACTGAAGTCAAGCAACATCTGCATATGTAATATGCACTTGCTGGAAAAAACTTAAGGCTTTCTATTGGGAGACATTCAATCTGTTCATACTATACTGTTGAAATGTAAATTAGTTTGCTGAAAACAATGAAGTTTAAAGACCTTTTATAGCTGAGTGTGCAGTTAGAGGATATGATTATTTGCAAAGCATGCAAACATTTTAAAAATAACCAATATTTATTTCATTCCCCTGCCCCTACTGCCCATTTTTTTGCCTTTACATGCTACAAGAAATATAAGTTAGCAGAGAAAACAGCTTAGCATTGCAGTTTGGGGGAATTTGGGGAGTTGCAAGGGCTTGATGAGAACAGTACGATGGGGCTAAAATTCATGTGTGAGTCATTGGCTGCTGGTTGTTTTTCCTCTATAGTTCATCCTAAATTAGACTTGTCATAAGGAGAGTAGTTCTCAAATATAAAGACCATTTCATAATCTCATAAGTAACGGATATATTGGAAATAGCAACAATAGTTTCATTATCTGTAATGTGGCTTTTAGTTTGGATAGAAAAATAGCCAAATATTGCAGTTGTTTGAAGAATGAGTTGCAAGAATTTGAAGTTGAATAATAAAGAAATAGTATTTCTTCCTCTTTAAAGTTAAAATTGCCTCTGAAAGAAAAAACACACTTCTTTACAATTATTTTGCCTCTAGAATGATTATTTCACCTGTTTTAAAAAGTGAACTATAATTGTCATTTTTATTCAGGTTGATGTGAAGAGGTGGTCTAATAGGACCAGGACAGAGGAACACTTCGCACAGTCACTTCCGCCCTCATTATCTCCCGCCTGGATTATTGCAATGCTCTCTACATGGGGCTCCCCTTGAAGAGTCTCCGGAGGCTACAATTAGTCCAGAATGCAGCCGCGCGGGTGATCGTGGGTGCCCCTCGGAGCTCCCACGTTACACCGCTTCTCCGCAGGCTGCACTGGCTTCCTGTGGCCTTCCGGATTCGATTCAAGGTGGTACTGATGGTATTTAAAGTGCTCCATGGCTCGGGACCTGGGTATCTACGGGACCACCTACTGCCATCGTCTACCTCCCGCCGCCCAGTACGCTCCCACAGGGTTGCCCTACTTGGGGTACCGCTGCCTGATCGTTGTCAGCTGGCGGCCCCGAGGGTGCGGGCCTTCTCTGTGGGAGCCCCCTCCCTGTGGAATGATCTCCCCCCGGAAATACGAGCCATGACGGACATCCTGACCTTCCGGCACGTGGTTAAGACCCTATTTTTTAAACAGGCTGGCCTGGCCCAGTAAGGGTTTTTGGGGTTTTATACCTAATTTTGGGTTTTAGTTTTTAATCTTCCATTTTAAATTTTTATTAATCCCGGATTTTTAAATGTGTAATTGTAGTTAGACGGGATGCAGCCGGTTTATCTATTTAATTCAGTTTTAAATTTATTTAAATTATATTTACTCTATGTATTTTTATTAGGCTGTACACCGCCCCGAGTCCCTTTTTTGGGAGAGGGAGCGGTATAGAAATATAAATATAAATAAATAAAATAAATAAAACTTTAGTGCAAATCTAATAATAGTAACTATGAAGAACACAACACTTTGACATGGCTCTGCATATAAAAAGAGCTAGTTTGGAATATTATTGCTTGAGCTTTTTTCCTTTTCAACCTGTGGCCAAACTAAGAGTTTATTTCTATAGGTACACCATTTCATAAAAACATTACATTAAAGAAATACCATTTTAAAGAGTGTCTTTTGATAACACAGTTATGCCTATGCCACAAGCCATCTCTTAATGTACACTTTAACAATTAATGCACACCTAATGCAAACCTTGTTAGCAATCTCTATGAAATTAACAAAGTGATTTCTTTTTGTTATACCACATAATGCAAATATTTTAATTCTGAATTCTATTTTACTTCATCTAGGGCAGTATCAAATCCTTGCTTTGCAGATACAGTTAACTTTTTTCCCTTCCTCTTCTTTCCTCCAGGCAAAAAATCATGCAAAACAGGGAATAAAAGAGGTGAAGAGTAAGTTGAAACACAAGGTATGTGGCAAAATTTGTACTTTCTTACCTTGTTTCTTTCCTCAGTTTGAAGTATATATCTTATGAATCCCACAAGATTTGTGTTTTTAATGACTTTTGAAATATGCTTAGCCCTTTGTTCAACAATGCATTTTTTATAACAAGCCCTCTGGCAACTCTCTGTCATTCTGTGCATCTACTTGAATAATCTCTTTATTGTTTGCATATTTATCATGAAACAAATAGAAGTCTTCAAAGATCTATTAACAGGATGTATGTTTTCATAAAGCTGATTACTTTGATGTCACAATTGAAGCCTTTGCTTCTAGCTGAGAATTTAAGGCAAGTGACTTTTACCAGAGAAATATAATTCAACAGAAATAGTTGTCTATTTAGGTTTCATTGGTTCAGTAAATGGTGGCATTATTTTAGCACCCTAAGCCTTCCAAGAGCATGATTTAAAAGTATGAGAGGCATCATATCAAGTCTCCACACATTCAGTATATTATTATATGTTTATCTCCAATATTCATTTTTAAATCAAGTAGTTTGAGCACAATTTCACTTTCTCCTCAGGTATCAAGGCTCAAATGTATGAAAGGAATTTTGTTTTACTTGATAGCCTCATCATATTTAAAAATTATATGGTAGTTGTTACTCCAGCATTTAAATCTTTTAGGTGACCAAATTTTTAATGGTGTGTATGTTTTTAACTAGATATAGAAATATGTAGTCACAAACGTTTTTCAGTCTCAATTTTCTCTGTAGGAAAGAGAAGATGGCTATGGAATTTGTAGCTCAGGTTTTTCACAATACACTCCATTCTGTACCTTTCATAATTCTCCAAGAGAGAACACAGAAAAAAGGCGATTTGCACAGGTAATTAAAAATGTTCTCCCTTTGGATGTTGTTAACAAACACAAGGTATTTGTTAATCAAGATGAGGAATGTACAGCAGTAATAAGCATTGTGAACCCCCTATCCTTGTTCCCTGACCCCTGCTTATAAAATATACAATGGGAGCCTTGCTTTCTCCAAAGCAAAGTATGTTTTAGCATTATTTGTATTTACATGAATGTATCTGGGTCTCACATGAGTTAAATAGACAGGGCTAGAAAATAAAAACAATGGCTAGTTAGTTTTAAAATTTGTCTACCAGCTCAGTAAGTAGGCAAAAGTAACAGAGATGTTATAAACCATCATTTATATGTTTTCTTCTGTTAATGCATTTAAAAATAAATAGACTACTCTTTTGTAGCCACTGAGAACTATTCTCAAAATTGTAAATGTGCCCAGTGGTCCACAAAAGGTTGTTTAATACACACACACACACACAGTGCCACTACAAGTCATTAGTACCCTACCTACCTCAAATGTATCTAAGTTGGCACTTCACCTTATGAATAAAGGTGAATCATTAATTGTTTAATAATGGAGTTGGCTTTCAGAGTTGGGTAGCATGTAAATTTAAATAAATAAATGAAAGAAACTGCAATGAAAATGTAATTTATCCAAATACTGTGTGCTTTTAAAGAAGTTTTTCCTCTGTAAAGGCTAGAATTGTATTTGCCTAGGACATGGAAGGCTTGTCTCGAAGATTCGTTTAGCTTGTTACACCATTTGCAGAAAGAATCTAGATTAATGGCAATTCTTATGCAACATTACCATGAATTTCTATCATTTGGTAAATACTGCATTTAGATGTAAATGTTGACAAAACTTATTTTAGTGTAATCTAAGTGCTGAAAGGGTATCCTTCACTTTGAGAGGTATGAACACGAAAAATTTGACCATTTGATTTTTGATAGTTGATGAATTTTGGATTGCCTGTGAAATATAGACAGACAGACAATTCATATGTATGTACGTACATACATACACACACATACATACATACATGCATACATACATATACATATACACACATACACAGAGAGAGGGGGAGAGGGGGAGAGGGAGAGAGAGAATTCATATATATATAGCAAAACTCCTGTAGGATTTTCATATGTATATCTAGCAGCATTAGAGCATGGGTTTAGGTTCAATGACAGATAGAGCAGGTATAGCTTCCTACCAAATTCTTAGTCCAAAAACAATCAACTCAAATGTAGACATATGAGAATTTTAACTAAGCAAGTTAGTTATATCTACTGTTAAAAAAAAAATCCTTAGTGGCAAACTGTTGCATCTGTAGTTTTCTTGGTGTCAATAAAAATACAATATATCATGTTTTTCAGAAATCTAAGTTCTATAAATATGTAAAATATTGAAAACTGAGAAAGCAAATAATACATGTAGAGTACAGATATATAGTTAACACTTTTAAGCATTGTGACAACTAGCATGGCATTTTCTAGCACAAGTTTGCTATGTTGTATAAACGGAAATGGCAAGTTGTATATTTTAAATATACAGCTATCTTCTATAGACATAAGGAACAATTTCTAGGTTTAATTTGGATTTTCACATGGATTTATTTCTATATGTCCCTATATCTAAGAAAAGTTATTTTTCTATTTTCCACTCTGTTTTCGGCACTTTTAATTGTTTAATAATAGAACCCATGCATGTTACATTAATAATGAGAACAAAATGTTCCAGAACAAGATAGGTTGACATGGGTGGATTGTGAGCAGTTTATAGATTAGAACAGCATATGCTAGATCCTATATAAAAACGACTCAGATTTTAGTGACTGGCTAATGATCAGTAGATTGTGCTGTTAAAGTAATGAGCTGTGTTAATAGATCTCAAATAACATTGGTGAGCTTGAATTCCTTGATATGAATTTTGTATTGAAAAATGAAATCTGGAAATCTCTAGTAGCTAGTTAAATGATCTGCTTATTCTATTGCATATATCAATTACTAATTAATGTATTTGTGTCACTTATCCTAATGTAGAATTCTATTCAGCCACATTGTAATAGTTCTACTGCAAAATGTTTACTTATGTAGATTCTATAAAAATACACACTGTACATTTTTCTATGTAGTCCTGGCTCTGCAATTGGATTTTAAGGCACAGTATTTCTCCCTTTATATTTGTTCAAATAAAAATATATATTAGTAATTTAGGACCGATATGTTGCCCTTATAAAACAGTGCATAAAAATCAAACTCATCTTCCTGCTGGAAGATCGTATTAATGCTGTTTTTGACATTGTCATTAGTAATATTGTCATTTTTCTAGAGCTGAATATGAATATGCTTTCTACCCCAACAAATAATAGTTTGTATGCCAGTCTGCTAATTAGTTTGGTTATTTCCTATTTTTTTGATGAGGTTTAAATAAATGTCAAGGGTACAGACATGGAGATCTCCCAATTAGGCTTTGCATTTGTAAAGCCCAGCCCCTTTGCTTTTGTGTGAAGATGACAGTTCCAACTGCAGCGTCAGTCTAACAGGGCTCAAGGGAGAGGGTACTTCACTGCTTTTATTGAAAACAAGGCTAGTTTGGCCCAGTGAGAATATTGGCATTGGTCAGAGTGCAGATCAGTTGTTAACAATGAATATTTACTAATCTCTGTCACAGCCAAGATCAACTGCTCTCCCCCCCCCCTCCATTTCAATGCTAGAGCTCAAAAATCAGTGCATTAAACTATGCATCGATTTTACACATGCACATAAAATAGGCATAAATAACTGTATTGCCAAGGCTTTCATTGTACTAACTTCTCCATTGTACGTACACCAGATTGCTTCTGCGTGCAACAGGGAAGAGATCCCACACCATGACAGCACAACTGATCTTCACCTAAGAAATTCTGAAAAGAATTGTTCTATTTCTGTAAGACATGTGCCAGCCTTCTCATAGCTATTCTAGTCTGTTTGGTTGTGGGTGTGCAGAGGCGGGAGGGGGAGAATAAGAAGGAAGAGCTTAACTGCATTGCAAGTCAAAATTAACAGATGGATTGCCCTAAGCAAGGGAAAAGCCACCACAACAAAATCTAGTGAAAGCGGCAGGCTGAGGCTTTTTATTATTAATCCTTATTAAAATCTTGAAGTGTATTTTACAGTTAACCCTTTCATCCCTTCATGGTTAAATAGTAATCCCTCTCCCCTTCGCCTTCATTTGGATTGAACAGAATACTTAAAAAAAAAAAGGAAATGACAGGATTTTTCACATGTCAACAGTTTTCTCCCACTTTGCCTTTCCTTCCTTTTAATTTTTACCTTCCTTTTTTAATGCAGCCTGTAAAAAAAATGCCTTAGATTGTAAAAAGATTGTTTCAGTTTGGGATGGTTTTCTTGAGTATCCATAGATGCATCAGCTAGATGGATCTTTTAAAATGCAGGTCTGTTTCCACAGCATTGCTTTAAAGTAAATATTTCAGGCAGAACAAAGGTAGGTATATTTGAGGATGTGCTAATTATCCTGAACATCATCTTCGACCCATTTTAAAGAAGCCTTTCATGTTTTGAAAAGATACTGGCTTATAAATCTTTACCACACATTTGGTAGCATCCTGTGTAACACTGCTTGGAACATACGTTATAATGAAGAATTAGCCGTGCTTCCTTGTTTTTTGTGAAATGTATGATGTATATGTATGGTTTGTAACTCAAGGTATACAGTTACTTGTGTCTTATTTTTTTTAAAAAATTACTTTGTACAAAATACAGGGATTTTTTATATTGTATAGGCAATATAATTTGGTCATAAAGCTATGTAATGAACTTAAAATAAACGTGAGATATTCTTAGCAAATCCACTTTGTGGTATAGAAGCCATCAAAAAATGTGGTTGAAGTACTTGTGTATGTTGCTTTACTACTGATTTTTTTTCCCATACGGCTGCTCTGAATGAACATTTTCTGGTGCTACTTTTGAATTAATCATATGCATAATCAAATTATGGAATGTCTTTGAACCAATACAAACCACTTGCCTTGGCAACCCTGTGTTCACTGTGGCTGCTGTCTCACTGTGGTTGTGAGTCTCCTGCAGGCTGACAGGTTGACTGTTTCCTGAAAGCAGGCTGTCCCCTACAGAAGAGAGCCCCCTTTGTGCTTTTTCCACCCCCACTATTTCCAACCTGAGAGATGCAGTATAGGTTGTGTCCTGTTCTATCTGTCAAGATGGAATGAACTGAGCAAATAGGGTTCAGTCTTGGCAACATTCAGCCCTATTGTGAATTGAAGGTTGCATGCAACAGATTCAAAGCAAAATTGAACATCATTATTTTTTTTTTGAAATGAAGAAATACCTGAAAATGAGATTCGGCAGAGCACGTGGAATCGTATTGAAGTTCAGGCACCCAGCATTCCTCTTTTTCCTCTGCTTTTGCCTTTTGCAGGACATTCTACATAATGCTAGGGCACCATTGAGCTCTATCTAGCAATTTATGTAATGTGAATAGAATATTGTATGTGACAGATGTCATGCAGAGTAACAGTGAGCAGTGTTGAATCGACAGTTTGGTAGTCTGTTTTAGCTTAAGATTTCTCATAAAAAAGGTAAATCCAGTCAATTAGCACATTGTTTTAGACAAAAGAAAGCATAATCCATAGATGTGCTTGGCTCTGTTAGTTTTTGTTTGAAGAGACAATCTTTTGTCTTTCCTTGTCAATTATGATCCATCTATACTGCAGCCTGCATATCTTTTAATTAAAAATAGAAAATGTAGGCTGCACAAAATTACGAGACTGCCCTCTAGTGGCATAAATGACTTTTCAGGGAGGATGTAAAATAACTCTTCATACATGCACAGTCCTGTATCTATAGAAAAGCAAGTAAAAAGCAAAACAATTAAAAAAAAAAAAAAAAGCTTATAATAGTTTTTCAACAATTGCTTTCCCTGTTTATCTTGTATAATCTGGAGATGTTGATTTCATTCTAGGCTTTCCAACATTGATGTTTTTCAAAGTATTTGTTTCCTCAGTTGATGCAAACCGTATCTTCTAACATAGGGAAAAGAAGGGGTTACTTTTTGTGAAACAACATCCTTTTAGCTGAGTGCAATTGAGTGAGATTCACTGGTTCCTGGACATTGGAATGTAAGAACCCCGTATTGATCAATAAATAATAGTGTTCTTCCTGACCACTTACATATTTTTAATTTCTTTTTTTAATAATATGAAATATCTTTTTGCTCTATTTATTAGTATTACTTATTAGTATTACCAAGAAAGATTAGAAACTCTTAAGGGAGGTGGTAGCAAAAAGTGACCTACAAGAGCATAGGGGTACTTTCTCTATTTAAATCAGGGGTGTCAAACTCAAGTCCTGAGGCTGGATCCAGCCCACAGAGTGCTTACATCTGGCCCATGGGGCCAATCTAGAAACAGCAAAGGAACGGCCCAAGGTGCCTCTGCCATCAAAACTGGAGCTTGGGAGGGCCATGTGTGACCCTCCCGAACTCCATTTTCATTGGCCGAAGTTTCAAAAAGCCGTCACAGCCAAAAACGGAGCTTGGGAGCCCATTTTCTCTGGCAGAGTGCTTGGGTCGCCACAGGTGCCCTGAACATGAGTGACGTCAAGCTGGTCATGCCCTCTAGCCCCCCTGAGATCAAACATAACCCTGATGAAGCCCTCAATGAAATTGAGTTTGACACCCCATATTTAAATTAAGGGCAGGCCACCATTTGATAGTCAAATGGACCAGGATATTTACAAGACTGCATTCTGCCATTTTCCTCTCACCGTCCGGTGCGCTCCCACAGGGAGGGTCTCCTGCGGGTCCTGTCGGCATCTATATGCCGGCTGGT
Organism: Bungarus multicinctus; assembly: GCA_023653725.1. Lineage (NCBI taxonomy): Eukaryota > Metazoa > Chordata > Lepidosauria > Squamata > Elapidae > Bungarus > Bungarus multicinctus. The sequence goes on along the minus strand of CM042842.1, from coordinate 39,375,255 downwards.
GACCCTGAGGAATAGGGCCTTCTCTGTGGGGGCGTCTGCCCTCTGGAATGGGTTGCCTCCGGAGTTACGGACAGCCATGGACCTGGGGACCTTCAGGCGTGCCTTGAAAACCTGGCTCTTTGACCAGGCCGGCTTGGGCTGATTTTAGTTTTGGGTGTTTTATTTTTTTATTAAATTTTAGGGTTTTAGGGAAGGGTTTTAATTGTTTACAGTTAGTTAAGTTTTATTTTTTCACATATTTATTGTTTTAACTGTACGGCTGTGCACCGCTCCGACTCCTTTGGGAGAGGAGCGGTATATAAATAAATACTTATTATTATTATTATTAAAAGGGGAACAGTAGTACAGTGACATCACATGAGATGAGAGCCTGGGTTTTTCTGCAGCAGTTTGGAAGGGGTTGTTCCTCCTGTCTTCCTCATATGTTATTCCTGTTTGAGGGCTTATACATACCATCTTTATTTCCATTTTATGTACATATCTGTATTTTGCAGCAGAATCTTATTAGCATGATTTCTATGAGGCCATGAAAGAGTTTGAAGACAGTAAAGGGATAACAAGTAGCTACTGATAAATTTTGGGGTAGATGTGGGAAGTAGCAGTTGAATACACACACACACACACACACACACACACAAATGTAGAACAATTCAACATGCTGATTTTTTTTTTTTAAAAGATAAAATTCCATAGAATCTTGCATAAAATTATCTAAATTTTGTCATTTATGGGTTCTTTTAAAATATCAGTTGGCAATGGGTTTGACCTACCATTAGTTATATTTACAGTAGGTAAAATAAAATCACAGTGATGGGTGCGGGAATCATTTCTCATACACTTAAAATAAATAACTTGAGTCTACATCTTGACATTACCAAAAGAAGGAACAGATATAGATGGTCCGTTGTCTTTAAAAAACGTCACTTGTATTCTTTCAAATACAATGACTGGGAGAAAGAAACACAATTTGAATGTGAGTTACAATATAATTAGAATTCATATTTGATTTAAACATAGCAGCTGCTAGAAGTCTTATATAATGTTGTCTTACCTACAATAAATCAGAAGTTTGTATATCCTTGTTATATCTGTTTATTTTCTGGGAGGAATTCTGATACAAATTAACTATAATAGACATAGGCTTTAATTTATTTAATTGGGTCTGCTTACAATATAATCAGCCCCAATCTACTTTTCCAAAAGTTTTTGTAGTTCAGCATAAGGAATATGTTAATTATTTTCCATTTTTATGAATTAAGTCCACAAATGTTAATTTCTGCTTTTTCTTATAAAAATAACGTTTTCAGAGGATTTCATTTCATTTTAGACAATTTTAGAAACTTATTTGTTTATAAATCAAAAGATAAATCATTCTAATTCTGTAGGAACAGTCCAATACTAATAAACACGCTATTTTATCCTAGAGATAAAACCAGCAAAGTGCAGCCTTAATCTTTTCTCTATAGTATTAGATACAACTTGAATAATCTGAACCTAATACTATACTAATGGGAACACAGAATGAATATGCTAAAAAAAAAACACTCTATAATTAGTCCTAGGATCAGTTCATACTTTCACATTACAAAAAAATCTTATTTGGCAGTTGCAAATTTTTAAACAAACTATCAGTTTTTGTTCCATGTCATCTAGGATTGCACTTATGACTAACAATAAACAAAATCTCACTATTAAAATCAACAATCAAAATGAATCCTATTCTTTAAGTTTGTCCAAAAGAAGAATATTTTATTACTCTTCCAGAAATTGTAACTGATTTGGATACTGACATTTTTGAAGGAACTGAATTCTGCAGTTGTGGGATTTTCTCCTTTTTCTACATAAAGATGTGATAATTGTAATAACATGGCAATCATGTTAAAAAAAACATAGTTACCTATTTATAGTGGAAAAATCAAATTGTGGCATCCATTTGCCAAGCAACAAGGAAATGAAGACCTTGATAAAACATATCTAGTTCTTGAAGCAAATGCTGTATTTTCCATTCTTGCTTAAGCAAAGAGAAGAGGTCTGGTTATTATTAGAATACTAATCAAGAAGGAAACACAAGTCCACTTCTCTTCCACTCTCCCCCTTCCTTTCCCAAAATTGGCAAGGGAGAAATGTACACATTTGAAAATGAAGTAAAGACAAAAATTAAAAGGCTGAATATCTGCAAATAGCCGGGAACATCAATAAAATGTTACTATAAATAACTCTGGCAAATTTTGCAGATGTGCGCATTCAGTATTTCTTCTTTTGGCATTTATTAAGCTTTGCTTTTTTGGTGGGGGGGGAGTGTCTTCCCCATTTCTTATCATTTTATAAGAAAATAACCTTTAAAATTTAAGGTGCAGATTATCTGTAACTGATATCTATTGCATACTGTCTATTATATCACTGATGATAAGTGACAGAAATCATCTCTCTTGCCCACATCTCAACCATGGCCTCTGCATACTGAAAATTGAGCTTAGCCAGAACATTTGTCTTTGATTTCATTTTCACTTTCATTAGCACTGAAAAGCACCTTAGTTTGTTTCCATGTGTTTTTAATTTCTTCCTTTAAATTTGGTCAGTTTTCATCCTGGACACTAGAAGAAAGTGTGCAATATCTTTACAAGATGTTTTAGAAGTGCTGGGGACCTGCCCATTCATCCCACAAGCAATAATTCTGAGGGGGAGCAACTGGAATTTAGGAAGCAAAGGAGTTGGAAGCTGGTGCTTGAATATCTGAGTTAAAACATAGAAACAAAGTTGGAAGGTGCAATTTAGGCCATTCACTCCAATGTCTGGCTGAATGCAGGAATCCAAATTACAACTTCCATGACAGATGGTCTATTCAGAGTTTTGCAGCGTTAATTCAGCACCAGAAAAATAAACACAGATGGCTGATGCTTCATTTAACGTCTTTATAAACATAATAAGTAGATTTTACAAACCAGTTGTAAATTGCAAGTAATTTCAGTAGCACACGAGCAGCTCAGAAATAGACATCAAGTTCACTTTAGTTCAGCAGGCAAGCATTATAACAGCAGAGGAAAGAAACAGTTTCATTTTCAATAGACAGAGTTCAACATAGCTTCAGAGTTGCAGAGCTTAATATAGAGCCATGCCTAGGCTACTTCTAGTTTCAGTCTCCAAAACAATCCTCATTGGCTGATTTAGTTGCTATGCCTATTCATTGCCTGACCTTGTTACCAAGCTTTATTCCACTTTATGAATATACTCTGACATGGTTGGCTGCCTCTTGATAGAAAACATTGAATAAAAGTGAATCCATTGCCTGTCTGACTAATCGATTATACTGTTTTACTACTTTTACCATTACCATTTGTTTTTCAATCAGAATGTGCCCTTTTTCAACTTACATCCATTACTCTGTATCCCATACTGATGTTAAATAATTTTGGATAAACAAAAAATACAGTTGTGTCCTGACTCAATGTCTACTTTTCTCAAGAATAAACAGTTTCTTCAACCTCACTTCATAGGACTTTTATGAACCTATCCCTGTCTATTTGAATCTTTCTTAAAATGCTGTGCCAGATATGGACCATTACTCAAAGGGAGGTCTGCCCAACACAGAATAAAGTGTAACATGCCAGCTAACCGGGGTTTATAAAAGAAAACAGAATGAATGATCCTGCCACAATATATACAATTACAATGGGGGAAGTTCTTGCAAATGTTGCTTTCTTTGGAAATATCTTCTATCCTGTATGAGCATTGGCCCACCACAATTTTCTGTGGATATTTTTTAAGAAAAGAAGAAAATTGTATCCCTGATGGAATTTAGTCACCTTGAACTGGATTATACAATTACCAGTGTTTTCCCATTCTGCCTTATTTACACACTAAGTATTCATTGTTTTCAGAATTCATTCTTTAACAATAATCCCATGAGACAGTATCCTATTGTCCTAAATATCACAGTGATGCTTTATTTAAAGAAATACTGCCAATTTATTTTATCTTAAGTAAATTTAAGAGATAGAATCATCAGGAGCAGAATAAGTTAATAAGAATTCATGATGCATTTATCATCTTGAGCACTGTTATGGAAAAAAGGAAAATAGTTTTAATAAGTAAAGATTGGAATTTTTTAGAGCTCGGTAGTTCGACTAAAGTATGTGTTTACATATACATACTTTAGTGTTGGAACAGTTCTGAATTTAAAAAGTACATTGCCTTGTCAAAATACATATCTTGTGGGTGATTGCTATAAGATTTCATTTTTATAAATGATTTGAATATAGGTAATCTTTTGATTTACAACTATTCATTTTCGAAGTTGCAGCAGCATTGAAAAAAATGATTTATTATTGTTTTTCACACATGACCATTGCAACATTGGGGGAGGGCTCATGTGATCAAAATTAGGACATTTGGTAATTGGCATGTTTTTATGATGGTTGCAGTGTCTTGTGGTCGTGTCATCACCTTTTGCAACCTGCTGATCAGCAAAGTCAATGGGAGAGCCACATTCACTTAACCGCTTTACTAACTTAACAGCTACAATGATTCACTTAACTATGACAAGAGAGATTGTAAAATGGGGCAAAACTCACTTTACAACTGTCTTGCTCAACAACAGAAATTTTGGTTCAATTGTTGTAAGTCAAGGATTACCTGTAGTCAACTACTTTATACTTAAAAAGTATCGGTTTGGCTGCTTTAAATGTTCAATTTTAAAAATGTGAAAGTTCAATTCTTAATTGTCTAAATATTTTGGAAGCCATTTTAAATATTTAACCCAAAAGAGTTTCGTTATTTTCTTGCTGTATCTCCCTTCTTCCCTCCCTTTCTCCCTCCTTTCTTCCTTCACTTTCTTTTTCAAAATAAGAATTTTTATCCCTTAGGGAAGGAAGGCATTGGGAGGAAAAGATGTGGATATAATTCCAATTCATGAAAGTTCAAGTAGAGCAGGGATGACAAACTCACTTCGGCACGGCAGCTCACAAATCGTATCAGGACTTTCCCCCCTTCTCTAAAATGGGTGAGGGCGTGGCCAGCACATGACACATCCTGCCCACGGGCCGGGAGTTTGACAACCCTGAATTAGAGTGTTCCATGCCTATCTGCAGTCATTGGTCACAGTGTACATCATGATCAATAGCCTTTCATTTTCTGACCCTGCATATCTACATTTCTTTTAATAGGGAATTTTGAATATATTTTGTGTACTCCTATTCATAGTTGGAAGAGTTGTCATGTGAATGAATCTAACCTTAGTTTGATAGTAAATCTGCTGGAAGCATACGGTTAACAGCTTCTGTCAGTTGATGAGAACTACTGGGCAGTCTTTCTTGGGAAGAGTGCAGTCAGGATCTTGGCAGGCTGTGTGAAGATGGACCATGAATTCCAACCTCTCCAAAACTAAAACCAATGTTTCCCTTTTCAGACACGCTATGGGCATTTTCCAACCAATATGCAAAATAATGACTCTGCCTTGGATGAAGATGCTGATGATGAACTAGACCCAGGAAGCAAGTAAGTTAATTTAGGTGTGATTTGAGTTGTGGTTTATTAACAGAATTATACATCCAGGACCAATTGGTAAAACCTTAGGGGAAACTGTAAAGAACCAACAAAGCAAATATTGCACAGTTGGTGGGAAACCTTGGATTACTTTTGAGTGCCACTCAGAGGCAAGGTAAACAGAAGAATCCTGAGTAGTGCCTTTAATTATGGAGAAAACAAAACAAATAAGAGAAAGGGAAAAACAGACTTAATAGTAATACTGCTTGCTGTAAAAAGGGAGAGCATAAATAAAATATAGGTTGTCCTTTACTTACAACCACAACTGGGAACAAAATTTCCATTGTAAAGCAAGGTGGTTGTTAAGTGAGTTGTATCTAATTTTATAACCAGGATTTTATTTTATTGCCAGGATTGTTAAGCAAATTATTGCAGTTGTTAAGTAAATCATGGGGTTGTTAAGCAAACCTGGCTTTCTCCATTGACTTTGCTTGCCAGAAGCTAGGGAGGAAGGTAGCAAGTGGTGATCACATGACTTTGGGATACCGCAACCATCATAAATGCATTCTGGTTGCTAAACACTCAAATTCTGATCATGTGATCATGGAAATGCTGTGATAATTGTGTGACAGCAGTTTAGAAGTCACTTTTTTCAGTACCATTGTGACTTTGATTGGTCACTAAATGAACGGTTGTGAGCCAAGGACTGCCTTGAAAGTGTTGATTAACTTGCAGCTGGGATAGAAGGTATAGAAAGTAACTGGTGGACTGAAAGATAAAGTGGAACAATATGATGTATACAGGAAAAAATAATGTACAGGCAATCTGTCAACCAGCAATTCAAAACCTGTATCCAAGGGCATATTGTTTGGGGGAAAAAACCTGCTATAATTGTGTGTGTGTGTATATTCATTCAGGGATATATATATATCCCTGAATGCAACAATATACTGAAAGAAGGCTTTCCACTGCATCTGTATATGATTTCCTGATTAGTGCTACTTCTGCTGTTCCTCCTGCATGTCTGCACCAAGTATACTTAGATGCAATCATATATACCAGCCTCAGTTTGGCTCTCTCCAGATGTGTGGATTTGAAATCCAGCTTGTCAATAGTGGTCGTACCTCTTTAGGAAGTGAAGTCCACACATCTGGAAGGGCATCCAGGTTGAAACATATGGCTATATATTTTTACACTGGAATATTGACTCAGGGGAGTCAGAATATTGCCCTCAAGGTAATATTCTGTACCAGTTCCCAACCTGAAGTGCCTCTGCAAGGCTACTGCTTGGCTTTTTTCAAATTATGAATTATAAAGTAACAGCAGCAGTTCAAAAAGAAACAAAGGCCACATATCTATCAAGTCTGGCTAACCTATTAAAATTAAAACTATATTTGATAATAATGTACTAGACCTCCAGTTCTTAAATTCAGAACATTTAACATAAGTACATTTCAGCCATCAAAAGCTTAGGAAATAATAATGAAAAATAGATCATACTGAAATCAATCCCATCCACATAGATTTGAAAATTCCCTCAAACAGCACTTGCAAATGCAAGGTTTTGAAAGAGCTCATTCTTGAGCTGTGTTTTCTGAAGTGAGATTTTCACACACAGAAAGCCTGTACACTAAGGCATTGTCACAATGCATTACGGGTATGAATTTAAAAAACGTCTCCCTGCAGCATTTCCTTGTTTTCCATCCCAACCTGAGGACAAAAATGGGCATAATTTATCTCCCCCCACCCCTCCTTCTAGGTTACTGGAAAAGAGAATTTCACAAGTTGCTATTTCTGACTGCTGCTGTCCAAAGTCACAAAGCTAAATAATTATGTTTTTTTCAAAACAAATGCAAGGGCTATGAGGTTTCCCCCCCCCTCCCCCGCCAAATAGATCTTTGTAATAACTGTCAGCTAAAGCTTCACCAACCTTTAGATTCATTGTCATGGTTATAAAATACCACGGTAGTGAAAAGACTTTATATTTTTCTTTAGATTGTCATCGGAAGACAGTGAGGAAATGTCTTACTATTTGTATGACAGTGACGACTCTGGGGAATTATCCAAAACGTCTGTTCCTCATGGAGAAATGGATCTGCTGGGAGAGATTTTGGATACACTGAGTACACATAGTTCTGATCAAGGGAAGCTCTCGGGGGCAAAAAGCTTGGATTTTTTTCGATCGATGGATGACATTGACTACAAGTCAAAGGTTAGTTGCTTTATCTTTCCTCCATCTTAAATCTGAAATAACTTCTATGTAGCATTGGTTTTTATGGTTGGTATATCGTTCTGATTTTTTTGACCCCTGCTGCTCTCTAACCCTTTATAAGCCAGCTGTTAGAGTTGTTGATCAACAGGGATAGATAGATAGATAGATAGATAAATAGATAGATAGATAGATAGATAGATAGATAGATAGATAGATAGATAGATAGATAGATTTGTTTTCTTAAGTTTTCGTGGGTATTTATATGTATGGTATTCAGCTTTGTTTGAGTATTTTCCCACATCATTATAGTTGTGCTTTTAAAGTTGTAGCGACGTTTCGGCAGAATCTCATCTACCATCATCAGTCTTGTGTATTGGGTTCATCTGTGTGTCAGGCTTTGCAGCCATTTCTATTTTAAATTTGGGGCTGGCCTCGTGCTTTGTTAGAATGGTTTTTTCTTCATCCTGATTGATTGGGAGTCTTGGTCTATGTTTATTGGTCTTGAAGTTTGCTGTGTTCTGTTTGATTGGTGTTTCTAATATCTTCTGTCTGTTTTGTAGCGGTTTTTCTATCTTGATTGGCTGGAAATTGTGTTTCATGTACTGGGGGCTTTTAGCACAGCTTGGCTTTGGGTGAATGGCCGGCTATCGTTTATTAGGAAGCTAGGTTTCATCTGGGTGGCCGGCTGGGATGTGTTTGGGCTGGAGGTATCGGGGGGGGGGTCTGTTTGTGCCCAGGTGTTTGCTTGGCTTGTGGTGTGGAGATAATTTTGTTTGTGAAGAGATGACTCCACCAGACTGTCAATTATCTGGAAGCCTGAACTCACAAACAAACCTCCACACCACAAGCCAAGCAAACACCTGGGCACAAACAGACCCCTCCCCCCCGGACACTTCCAGCCCAAACACACCCCAGCCAGCCACCCAGATGAAACCTAATTTCCTAATAAATGATAGCCGGCCATTCACCCAAAGCCAAGCTGTGCTAAAAGCCCCCAATACACAAAACACAATGTTGCCAGCCAGTCAAGACAAAAAAAAAGTTACAAAACAGACAGAAGATATTACAAACACCAATCAAACAGAACACAGCAAACTCCAAGACCAATAAACACAGATCAAGACTACCAATCAATCAGGATGAAGAAAAAACCATTCTAACAAAGCATGAGGCCAGCACCAAATTTAAAATAGAAATGGCTGCAAAGCCTGACACACAGACGAACCCAATACAGAAGCCTGATGGTGGCAGATGAGATTCTGCCGAAACGTCGCCACAACTTTAAAAGCACAACTATAATGATGTGGGAAAATACCCAAACAAAGCTGAATACCATACATACATACATACATACATACGTACATACATACAGACATACATACATACATACAAAGACAGAAAAGGAAGCAAGGAAGGAAGGAAGGAAGGAAAGAAAGAAAAAAAGAAAGAAAGAAAGAAAGAAAGAAAGAAAGAAAGAAAGAAAGAAAGAAAGAAAGAAAGAAGAAAGAAAGAAAGAAAGAAAGAAAGAAAGAAAGAAAGAAAGAAAGAAAGAAAGAAAAAGAAAGGCACGGGGAGGAGAAAGAGAGGGACTCGAGGCAGCTTACAGAATATAAAACTACAAATGCAACTAATTTCATGCACAGATTTTCAGGTCTATATTCCTTGTTATATCATGCAATCCATTCTAATAGTTGCTACAAAAAATTATTTCTCTTCACTTATATTTTTATAAATCATTACTAATAATTGAAATGTTCCATTCCTTTCCTAATTTCATTCTCTCATTCTCTTTATTTCATTTATTTATTAACAAACATTCCATTGCATTACAATAAGTATTTTATCCATCATTTTAATCATATATTGTTTCATATTTTCTAAAATTATTTCTATTTCTAATATAACAGTACTATCTTATGTACCTTTGCAGAATCCCCTTTTCAATTAAATTTTCACCTGTTATCTCTAAATAGGTTTATACTTTCAATCCTTATACATTTTCCCTGTTTCTCTATATCTTGTTTCTGTCTTTTATAACCTCTTTTCCTTTCCTTCTTCCCCCTCTTTGTCTCCCTCCCATTTTTATCCCCTTGTCTCTCTACTTCTAATTCTCTCTTCTGTAATCCTCTCTTCTGTTGCTTCCTAATATTGTAATTATTTTTCAAACTTTTCTTTTTTTTTTGGTTGTTTTTTCAAATCTTAAACTTTTCACTCTCTTTCCCTCCTTTCCTTTTTTCCCCCCCACATAAAATTACTTGATCATTAAAGATGGCTTCTTCTTTGTCCTGACCTTCTTGTTCTACAGGTGTTTCTTGTTTTTTCTCATAGTTCCAGATCTCCTTTTCTAAAAATTGAAATACGAAGCCAAAAGAACCTCTTCCTTCTTGTGCATCTTTTTTCTGTTTTTTAAGTTCCATTTTTAATTCTTCCAAAAGTGATGCCATTTTAAACACTTTTAAACAACCACCTGATTAATTTTAATCATTTAAATCCAATAGCCAAAAATCACCAAGTAATCCAAATAATCCAAAGCTGTTTCTTCTTGCTTCTTTTTTCCAGTTTCTCTTCCTGGGGTTCTATTATTTTGTTACAGAGTTTCCCTGGGGTTCTATTATTTTGTTACAGAGTTTCAGTTAGAATGTATCTTTTAGAAATCTTGTTAAAGTTTCACTGTAAATTCCTTTTAGTTCCAGGGAGTCTCCTCCATTTTTCCAGATCCCGCCCTTTTATTCTTTCTTTTCTCTCCTTTCCTTTTATTGAGTATCCAAAAGTCTTTATTATCCCTTTGGCATTTTATTTTCAGCTTAAATGACTATTGATGTCAAAGTAGATTTTTGTCAATTTCTTATTTCAATCTCTTAGCTGTCAGTATAAGGAAGGGAAGAAAAAAAAAAGCCAAATCCTTTCCCTTCCCTCTCTCCTTCGCTGCTTCAAAATCTTCTTTGGGAGCAATGTTATTTTTTATAGTTCAAATTCCAGAATACCTTACGTTGTTGCTTTTTCAGTTCAACCCGGTCAACCAAAACTTTCTCTTCTTATCTTCCTCCTGCATATTCTTTTCCGGTCGAGTTCTTCCTTGAGCTGGCCATTTCTGACCACCGCTGCAACCGCCTTCGGGAAAGGGAGTAATAGCCAGCTGAGGAGGAGAAATGTGGCTCTCCTCAACCCTGCTGTCGGTCTCCCCCCTCTTCACCACCTCTACGGGGTGGCTTAGCCCCGAAACCAGCCATCTCGGGGCACTCCAGCGGCGAGCACAGATCAAAACTGTGCATAGTCGCAGATTTCGGTCTGTCGCCGAAGACGCTCAAACCGGAAGTCACTGCGACATTTGGTATCTGATGGTGATTTCTGAATTCTGGCTTTGTATGCATTTGTTCTTAAGGCTTGGTCTTTTGCTACCAGAATTAGTCCCTCTGTCTCTTTCTTCAACATTCATTTTTTTAGCCGCTGACAGATCTTATTATCTGTTTTGCCTGCTAGTGTTTTTAGGTATTGATCATGTAATACTTTGCCTTCCCATATCTCTTTTCTTCATTTGGTCTTTCTTATAGGCCAGTTTAGTTTCTTTGGTATTTGGTAAGTCTTCATTGTATACTAGCTTCAGTGCTTCAGTGCTTCAGAGATTCTCCCAGTGTCCTTTTTTCTTTTTCAACTGTCTAGTGTATTTGCAACATTCCATATCCATATATGTTCCTTGATAAATACAGTTTGTCAACATTACTGCATGGTTGAAGAGCTATTATTCATAGTCACTGTTTTTCTGATTGATTGATTGATTGATTTTGTTTGCTGCCCAGCTTGACGCATTGTTCCAGCTGCATATCTAATAACTGGAATTGTCCAGATATTAATCTCCTAGATGGTATTTTCACCACTGAGCTTGGACTTTTAAGTTCTTCATCACTCTTCTAACGTATTCACTACTAATCATCTTCTTGACTTCAGTGTACTTGATCTTTTCAGCTTGATGGATTCCCAGGTATTTATACTGGTTCATCCACTCTTGATGTTATGTCCATAGGGCATATTGATTCATTTGGTTTTCACTATTTTTTCCCTGTTGTAAGTAACTATGTAAGTAAGATGGCACAATTGCTTGGTTCACACTCATCACAGACTCTTGGCTGTATATTTGGACAATGTTGAACAACGATTCCGTTTCAGATGGTGTTTCTCCATATAGCTTCAGAGTGTTTGTGTAAAGGACGCAGGATAGGTTGGCAGATGTTTTTCATGTTTGATAGCCATGGTCTGAATTGTTCAGAGCAATCCATGACAAACAGTAGTGGTGATAGTGAGTCTCCTTGAAAGATTGCTTTCATGATATTAACCTTTCCCAATCCATCCCATTGAACAGCAATTGTCTCTTCCATTGTGCCATTAATCTTTGCACAATGTTTCTGATGATTCTACTGACTCCTGTTATTTCTAGGCATGTCTGTCTGTCTTTCAAACTTTCACATTTTTGTACTTTCCATTTCCCTTCAGTTCATGTGGCAGGGAGCTGAATGCCTTCTTGTAATCTATCCAGATTGGTCTTCCTTCTCTTAAAGTTTTCCAAAATCATCTTGTCCATTAGAAGATGATCTTTTGTTCCTGATTAAGTAGTTTTTCTTTCTGCTGTGATCTCTAAGATCTAACCGGACCAAAATACTGTGATTAAGGATAAAAAAAACTTCTAAATTTTACAACATTAAGAGTTGTCTTCATTTCAGTTTTTCTATCACCTAGAATATATTTACATCCTGAAACTAACTCAATTAACTCCTGAAACTAACTTGAATTAACTCAAATTTAAAACTTTTGTGGGAATAGAAGTAGAAGTCAAAATTTGGAAGATTATTCTGTAAGGAAAGAAATGTTTCATAATTTATCATAGATTAATTCAGTTGAATAAAAAGAGGCAGGTTAATTAAGATGTTTTAAAATTTAGTGTAATTTTTCTATGCTATTTTTTCCGATTAAAAATACAATGAATTTGTTATTTAGAGCCACCAAGGGGAAGAATTCTGATAGGCTACACATTCCCTTTTTTATTTCAGAATAAATCCAACACTCCAAGTGAGAGCAATCTTGCCTTACTCTGTAGTGGTTGGACATCTGACCTGGCTACTTGGAATCAACGACAGGAAGACATCCTCACTGAAAAGAAGCTTCCTCAATCACCCAGGAAATGTGTTCCTTCTAGCAGTTATAGAGAATCTGTTTTTGTGCTAAATAAAGAAAACCCTAACCTTACCTCCAGTGCTGATGACTTGACCTCACCTAATAATCATCTAAGATCTCCAGATTCATCCCAAGAAACTATGCAGGAACGTTCTCTGCAAACTTTGCAACTGAAGAGTAAGTGGAATGAAACACTAAGCAGGACCTCTGCAGATGAGAAGTCACCAAGCTTGAGTCCAAATCCATCTTTCCTCGTTCCATGGGAGAGAGAAACCCAAGATGGAAATGAAATTCTTGAAGAGGGTGGGCTTCTTCAAGAAGTGGTGTCATTATGTAAACTGACTTCTGCTTTCAATCAAGGTTTAAACATTTCAGGGGACGGGTTTTCCAACAGCAGTGAGAATAAAACGTAAGGAATATTTATTTATTGAGAGGTTATGTGTGTGGTAAATGACTAAAGGAAAACAACTCAGGATATCATAAAAAAGGAAATAAGAGATCTTCAGGTTTTTTAATCTGTAGTTTTAGTTGGCCTTATTTTTGTGGTTTTTATCCTTTTATTTTGAGCCTATCTCCTTTGAATATATTTGCTCCACTTCAGTTCACAATATAAGCTTGTATTTGGGATGGAGCTGTATAAGAGAACCAATTTGGTCTAGTGGTTAACGCACCAGCCTAGAAACCAGGAAACTGAGTACTAGTCCCACCTTAGCCATGAAAGCCAGCTGGGGGACTTAGGACCAGTCATTCTCTCTTTCAGCCCAACCCACCTCACAAGGTTATTGTTGTGGGGCAATAAGAGAAGGAAGGAATATTAGGTATGTTATTAAGTTATTTGTAAAGGTTAAAAAGAAAATGTGTTTACAGAACTTGTTTAGCATGCAGTCAGTTACAGCTTCATCCTGGATATTTCCAGTTGTATTTCCAGCTGCCATGTATAAAAACCTGAAAGCCACTGCCAGCCAGTATATGCAATACTGAGTTCAGATAACATGCCATCTTAACTAAAGCATTCTAAAATCACGGTACTAGCTTGATTTCACATTTAAGCCATAGCTGGTCTGTGGCATGAAACAGTTTTTAATCATTTCCTTTCCCTATATGCAAAAAGAAATGTATCAGACAGACACATTTATCCTATAACAGAAACCAAGAAATGTAGCATGACTATTCTGAAACTTAATACGTGATCTAAAGGCCTTAAACTGAGAAGGGCAGATTTAAATACCTTAAAGGCTGAACTGTAAATATTTGGAAAAAGAGCCACCATTATTTCATAGTAGAAAATGTGCTTGGTAAAAAGAAATGCAGACCATTTACCAAACAATGGTACTCTTAAAGTTTACAGAGAATCATCAGTGTAATATTGTTTATGCAGTGATTTTAGTAAACTTATGAGAACTTTTAAAAATGTGCTGAATTGCCAAGCACTACCTATCAGTAAGATGAGAATTCTAATATGTGTTTGTGCCACTTAAAGTAACATCAGTTGATAATGATTGCTTGGGATTTATTAAAAAATGTTTTGTTTTTAATGTTTAACAGACAATGCCCCTGTCTTCCAGAATCTGAAAAATGGTACTGTAAATGGTGAAATGCAGTGAAAAGTTTACAACTGCTTTCAGAACTTATTCACTGAATATATTTTACATTTTGGTTTTCTTGAAATACATATTTTGACCACAGTTGGAATTTTAATAGTATGAACCTTTGAAAGATGTAATATTTTTTAATTGAAAATAATCTGTTCTTCTGGAGATCATGCCTCTTTGCAGATAACTTTGATATTTAAAAAGTCATTGGGTTGTTGTTAAATGTGCTGCTTAACTAAATCCTATACTTTTTTAAACAACAAAGGAGCAGTTGCAGTAAAAAGAGAACTATATTAGACTCATGGTGCAATTCCTTTTTGGTTGTAGACAAATGAGTCAAAGAACCACCAAAATTTCTAGCATTTACGTTCCATTTGTGAAGAGGATGAGCTGCATCTATTACAATCTCCCTACCAATCACTGACAGCTTTTTAAAATTGTCTTCTAAAGACTTTATTCAAAAATCAGTCATCTACTATACATATGTTTAAAAACTCCTTCAAATTTCTCACTAGATCAAATATTTTGGAAATTGTCAGACTTGGTTTCTAGATATATGTATAAAGCAGCTGACAGACTTTTAGGCCCTATAGAATAGCGGTCCCCAACCTTTTCAGCTTGGTGGTCCGACAGTGGGAGAGAGAAAATGGTTCTGTGTGAGGGGCAGGTGCGCATGCAAGTGCCCACAGCTCCATTTATGCAAGTGGTGGGCGCATGTGAGCGCCTGCCACTCATCCAAATGGAGCTTTGTGCACACACTCACCACATATACAAACGGAACTTCATGCCTGCACATGCGCCCATCACTCACACAAGTGGAGCTGTGTATGGGCCGCCGCCTGGTAATTGAAAGCTCCTACTATAGAAAGATCAATTGAATGTAGAAACAGTTCTTTCTTTTTCCTCCAGCACCTATTTTCTAGAATGCAAGGTTCTTTCTCTATTGTACTGTACCCTTCGTTCATTCTCCAAGTCTAAGGTTTATCCAAAATATGTTTCACTATCCATTATACAAGTTTCATTTTCAAAAAGAAGGAAAACTATGCATATGCAAACTTTCCACAGCAATTATAAAGTGCTCCTTCTCCTTTTTTTTTAAAAAAAAAGGTTAAATCCTGCATGAGTATCTCTGTGAATCTTATACAACAAGATTATGTGGAGGTGGGGAGAGAGCGAAAAAGCTTTATCGAGTAAAGTTCACGGGTTTTCAGTGACTTTCATGGTTAGCGAATGTGATTTGGGATTCCATCTATATGGAATTCTCTCATGGTAAAGTATGTATTGATGAGTCTTCTTGATGAACTTTTTGAAATGTAACTGTATTTGTTCCTTGAACTTACACCTATGCCAGATTTTATTATTATTGTCATTTTTTTCCCAAGGGTAACAATTGTGCCTTAAAAATGTGTGCTGCGATACTTGCCAACTCTTTTTATTATTAACAAAAGGACAAAGTATGTCCAAAGGATCAGAGTTTCTAAAACTTTCAGCTAGCAACTACTCTGTTTGCCACCAGTTATTGTCTAAAAAATTCTCTGTATAGGCCAGATAAGTATAATATTTCTATAGTGACAGAAATGTTACAGTTCCCATATATGGCTGATTTTACCTATTTTATATTCACTGTTTTGGGGAAATTTAAATTACTGTTTTTAATATGGTGAGTTTTTTTAAAAAAAACATTTTTAAAAATATTTCTCAGGAATCCCAGCAATTATTTCTATTGATCACATGATTCTTTCTATAAAATATTGGATTATTTTACTGAAATTTAGCTTATTTATTCAATACCATTACTCTGTCTAGAATGCAAATGGACAGCCTAGTGTTCTCAAGATGTCTGGGACTTCACTTCCATCAGACCTGCCGGCATGGCTAGTGGGAAAGACAAAGAAGGTTGTAGTTCAAATCATCTGGAGGGCAATAGATGGCTTATTCGTATTTAGAACAAATAATGTATTGTTTAGTCACACAGATGATTAGTTGGCTATTCAAATTTACTTTTAATAGATGATATAAAATCACTGTTAGTTTATTTATGCCCACCATGGATTTTATCAGATATGCAAAAGGGAAATCTATTTAGACATTTATCCTATCCCCAAATCAAAAGGCCCAGGCAGCATACATAATATATGCACCAATAATTGCACCAATAGCTTTCTTTAACCAATATCTTTTTTCAAGAATGGAAAAGATTATTTTGAAAAAATCGACTAATTTAGTTCAGAGTTGCTTATGCATCAAATGGATGAGAGATTGCCTTTTTTAAAAAAGAAATCATCTTCCAAACCCCCAGATACATGTCCTGTGCCCTGATTGGCTTTTGCTACATTGCAGAAATTAAAATTGCTTAAACTAGAACGATATTTGTTCAGGTACTTCTGTGAACAGAGAATTACACGGAATAATGTGTTGCAATGAGACCCACTTTGATGAATAGTAGAATAGTGAAAAAGGCTGTAGATTTTTTTAAACTGACTTTTTAAATATTTCCCTAGCATTTCAGAAAGTGATATTACTACTTTTTGATTGTTGTTAGATTATCAAAAGCTGTCAGTACTAGCTGACTTTGCTCTCAAAGATGTCAACAGTGATTTTCCAATTGATTGAATAGATGGCTTGCACTGATGAGCACCTTTGAAAATGTTAATTTTCATAGCTAGACTAGGTAAATCCATCAAAAGATCTGTTAACATTGTTTTAGCAGTGCTTAAATTGTTATACTTAAATTGCATTAGATAAATTATATAAAACAAAACAAATATCACCTTTTATTCATCGTGCCCATAGTTTACTAGTATATATTGTAGCAGGGAATGTATTGAGCAGGGAATGAAAAATAGTAATGTTAGTGGCCAGTTGGGTGAGAAGTGTATGTCCATCCCTGTAATCGCTCCCTAATATTAATACTCATTTCATAAGTGATTTAGCTAAAAAATTAGAGAAGTATGTCATTGGGAACTTTTTCTTATGCATCTTTGCTTCAATATAGCAACACTGTAGATGCCATTGTTAACATGAAACTTGTTTGTTCTGATAGAATGTAATTTTGAAGTCAGCCTTTTCAACAAGAGGCATACAAACCTTAAAAACTTTTTTTTTAATCAAACTTAACAAAATTGCCAAACCTCACATGAGTGCAGTATTCTTACCCCTATACATTCTTCTGAAGAAGTTACCATTTTTTTCATATTGGGGTTTTGCAGGCACCATTTCAGGGTGCCTTTCTGCCAATCCTTGGTATAATTCAAGGAGAAAAGGAATAAGATATGTGACTGTCCTAATTTGTTACTATAGGAAATGTAAGGATTACAGCATACATCTAGACAACTGCCCCATGATGGCTGGGGGTGGTCAAGAGCTTTATTCCCTTATATCTGGAGGACACAGACTTGAGGAGGGCTAGATCAGACTTTAATTCACAAACAAGACATTGGTTGGCTTTGATAGGTGTAGAAAAAAAATAACAATTTTAAAGCTCTCACTTCCTAGACAATATTAAACCCTATGCTGAATTCAAAGGAACATGTCACTGCCAAGCTCCTTAAACTCACACCTGAAGGAAGATAAACAATCTTAGACTTCTTGTTTTAGCACTGTTTCCTCTTCATTTTAATATAATTTGGTGTTACTTGGAGCCATTTCTTTTCCTCTTCAAGCAAACAAAGGCTGATGTTTTCATGCCTTACACGAATTTAAAAAGATGGCAGTCTGAAAGAAAATTCCATTGGTGCTTCCTTCTGCCCAAGATCTCATAACTCTTTCAATCTGGGAATAAGAGTCAAGTTGTGTAGTTATTCTCCCTCCCCACTTATTTCAAGTAGCTTCATGCAAGACATAATCTTGCTGGATTGTGTTCCCAAGAGTTGAATGTGTCTGGTGCCATCCAACCATCCTTAACCACACTCTGTGTCTGCTGCTGATAATTCTCTCCTTTTATCTTATAGTGGTGTTGCTTCTGTTTAAGGGATCCAACTAAGTAAATGTCCTAAGGGCCTCTTTTATCTCCAGTATCACAAAAATTCTGAGCAATAAACCCAAAGGTCCTTTTTCAAAAGGTAACTAGACTTTGTTTTAGGAAAAACAAAGTACAGTTGCCTTTTCAAAAAGCACTTTTGGGACAACCATGACCTGGATGGCTGAGAATCTCCATAAATACTGAGCAATAAGTATTCAAAACAATAGTTTGTTTTTCTCAATGATATGAAATAATGTTTCAGGAAAAAGCCCTTAAGTATTTGTTACTGACATTGGGGCAGGCTTAGTAGAATATGGGTCCTGCTATTTACTGCGCCATATGTAGCAAGGTATGAATATAGAATCAGTATTGATGGGAGAGGAGAAGAGAGAGAAGTTAATATAAACTTTCAGACTGAAACACTGATCCTTTTTAAATGGCTTCTCTTGGTTCTGCCTTTGTCTCATCTCAGATGTAAGTAAGCATCAACTAGGATGTGGGAAAGTGCTGGATTAAAGAAAAGTGTTGAATTTTGTGCAATATTTTTCCTTATCTTTATGTGTGTGCATGTATGTGTTTTGACAATTAGAAGCACCTGTTGCTTTCTCAGTAGGTCTTTGAGATTGCTTTTCACACTAGAATATTTCTAGTTTTTGTTTCAAAATTGTGTTAAATTGTGTGTAGCATCTCATTACAGTTGTATAGTAAAAAGACGTACAGTACATTGTTAGTGGGCAAATAGTTTTTAGTCAATTGAAGTTGAATAGGGACATCCTATTATTGTGATATAATGCAAATCTAAGATATTGCCAGTTATCTAGTAGATTTCAGACACTTATAGCTAGTAATATCTGTATTGCCCACATTACATTATAAATACACAACAGAATGAGATTTCTGTTAATTTACTTGTAATTGCTGATCCTTTCTGTGCCATTGTTACTTCACCATGCAAATAAATAGCTGCTTTTTACAATTGATACCAGATGGCAATGAATGGTCAATATGTATAATATTTATGATCCAAGGTATGACATCTCTGGTTGTGATAAATGATTGCTTGTTTCAGTACATGTTACCCTTACATTTGGATTGTTTATTTGGTAAACTTTTGTATATTTCTTGTATATTTTCTTTCCACGGCTAAACATTGATCAAGAACTACTTTGAATTGACTTACTTGAGTTAATTGAAGCACTGTGTAATCTAGTCCTGATTGCAAGTAGCAGATAAGCACTGTGATGAATTTAGTGTTACGTATCACATTTCCTGTATTGCAATAGTTGTGGTTCAAGAGTGTACTTTATTTACGTTACACTGTGTACATAATTTCATTAATGCAACACAGTTATATATTTATGACCATTTGTCTTCAAGAAGAGAATGCAGAAAAAAAAATACCTGAACAGAGCAAATCGTTCAGTGCCTGGTTATTATTAAGAAATTTCTCAGAATTGCAGAAATCCTTTTTAAAGTTATGTTATGAATGTTGCAAACTAAGCAACAAAATCCAGGATGATTTGCCCCAGAATGTGTTTCTACTTCTCTTCTACCAATATAGAACTATTTGAAAAGGGACTAGAATTGTATTATTCATGAAACCTGTATGGTTAAGCCAAGTTGCACCAGTTATATAGAGAGAAATAAAAACGTTGCAAAAAGAAAATGAAGAATAGTGTAGCCAATCACAAAAAGGGACAGATTTTTTTTTTACCACTAAACAAGTTTTGGAAAAAAAAGAGAAATTCAACATGTCCAATATCTTCCAAAAAGTCCCCTTTGATGCAGATACAAAGAAAGCATCAGCCTCTAGCAATGAATTTGCACCAATGCCTTTGGGTCCACAAAGTTCCTAGTGTAATTGCAGGGAGCATTCTGGGAGGTCGATGACATTCTTGTAAATTAGTGTTTTGTCATGTGCTATGCCCACTACTTTATGAATAGGAACCTTTTTTTAATATATTCTTTACTTGCTCTCCAAAAATGTCTCTTGCCAATGATATTGTCTCTGCAGGATGGATAGGAACCAGGCGTCCTGGCTCTTTAAAAAAAAAGAAGATGAAGAAAGACACATTTTTTTTTAACTTAGCAGACAGGTTGTACATGCAAGAAGTTAAATCTCAATCCAAGAAAGATTGAAAAAGATTCCTGCCTCAAATCCAGGAGAGCTATTTCCCATCAGTGTAAACAAAACTAAAACTATAATAGAACAATGATTTGATCAGCTATAAAACAGCTTTCAAAGGGACACGTGAAAGTAAAATTACTAGATAAAAATCAGCCGTGTTATAAATTGGTATTAGGAATGGATCCTGGCTCTGAAAAAATATAAAATGCTACTCTTGGAAGATAAAAACTGGAACTTGATTTAGTAGCACCTCTGTAAGCACTTTAAGTTGACCCTTTGGGCTAATGTTAATACAAAGTTTTTGATGGCCTTCACATTGCCATAAAGTGCCCCACTTGTGTAATACAAAACAAATAAAAAAAATAGCAAATTTCAACAATGGTGAAATACAGTTGTTTACTTTCATATTGCTTGGAACTCTAGACACAAAGTCAACAGGCCTGAAACCAGGAACATTGTTCTGTGATGTTTAACGTATTTCTCAATATATAGAAATCAAAATGAGCTTGCAGTTGTGCACATTTTACTAATCATGTCAAGCAGAAGAATAGAATATATATTAAGAATGCCTTGACTCTGAAACTTCCGCTCAGAACAGAAATATGGTTTCTAAATACACAGTTGCCTATTTACAGTTGAGGAATAAGAAAAAAAGGTTTCTAGCAAATCACTTCTCTACAATGAAAACCTTTCAGTGCTCTCACTGAATAGCCAACTCCTGTGTGTTCCTGAATCTTTAAAGATATCTGTGATATGTGTTAAAGAACATGAGATTATGAAATGTTGAAAGTTAACTCCATCACTTTGGGTCTTGTCAATGGGAGAATGGCATGTCTGTGGATGTAGCCAGCCTAGTTTAAGCAAGATAGCAACACATCCAGAAGATGTAACCTATACAAATGGAATTTGACATGAAGTGGGCATGGCATACAATCTGGCTGGCATAGAATTCAAACAATAGCTATTCACTGGAAACAAATGACAGGAGTAGCTAGCTGCCAACCTTAAGAAGCCCCATCCAAGCTGCCAAATCCAGGTTAGCAGTTCTGATCATTGAGCAGTCTTCTGAGAGAAAGATAAATCACCTCCATTTAATCATAGTTCTAGTCTGACCATTACAATGGGAAGCATCCTCATCTCCAGCTTTTATACTGTGTATGCATGGTGCAGATAAAAAAGATGGAAATGTGTAAATACTATAAGGACAGAAATGCCTTTCAAGTTCCTCTTGCCAAGATCAGGGGTGTTGTCAACCTTGTGCAGTCCTTTCCTCCACTAAATGTATATTTTTATTGAAGTATACTGCTAAAACATATCTTATTTTTTAAAACAATCTGTTGTGATTCTCAAAATTTGGCTGCATGGAAATATTCACAAAGAAATCAAGAGGTCAAATATATAATAACAGGCTTATTAGAGTCTGACAAATACCAGAATCTTTCATTAGTCAGAAGCAAACTTTTTGGAGCTGCATCTAAAAAATTGTAACTTTCAGTCAACTCCCTTCTCTGATTCATTGCTTCTGTGTTAATGTTAAAATGTTAATGTTAAAATAATATAAAACATCTAAAACCCAGGACAATACAACCAAAGAATTTAAACACTTTTGAGTTTGGATGAATTTCACATTCAACCCCCCCAATTTAAATTCTTTGGTGAAATACGCTCACAGTAATTTACAGCATTCAAACAGTAGCACAAATAATAGCAACAACAATAATAATGCAATAGCAATAAACAGATTTATGCATCCATACTTTTAGTATATTTCTAAAAGTATGGATGCATAACTAAACATTACGATTTTGAGGCTGTTCCTCAATCTGGTATGTAATCCCAAACCAATCCACGTTCTGCAGTTGCCAGGGTTTCAAGCACAACTTCTAAAGACCTGACAGAAGAATTTTCCATTTTGGATTCCCTGTGTTTTTATCATCATAGATGATCATAACAGGAAAAATAACACTATCAAACCCTGGAATTCAGATTTGAATTTGGATTGAATGTGACAAGAATACCCCCACCCTCAAATCTTCTCATATACATAAAAACCATAGTAGTGCTTCCAGTTATGATGTGGATTTCCTGGTATGCAAGGAAAGCTAAGGAGAGACTGTGGTTTTTCATCATCTGAGCATGGGAAGTTGGACTGGATGGAGGGGAGTGGGGTGGAGAGAGAAATTGCCAGAAGCAGAGTCTTTAAAGCTTTAAATCCCCAGGGACTGTTGGTTTTCTTACAAATTTTGCATGAAATCCACCAATGAGCATAGATTCTGTGCCTTAAAAAATACAGGCATTGGCATGTACAGGCCCAAGGTTTTCTTGCAGGGAGTAAGGAAAATGCCTTGGATGGAGATATGAAGGAGCTGTTGCTTAGGCCAAAGGGATAGACACATTTTTAAATCCATAACAATATATTGTTTGGAAGTGGCTCAACCAGATACTCCCTAATTCATTAAACTATAAGAAAGGGGAGAAGATACAGTTGAATCAAATGTTCAACATTCTGTTATTACAACCAATCTTAATAAAAGTAGTTTTAGATACTTGTGGAGTTGATTTCATGGTCTGGTCTACCTAAAAGGGCTGGTGTTTCTTTAGTCTGTAAATTATCCATGTACTCCTGAGACAATCAATGAATTTAGGACTAATTCTCACATGAATGCATGGTAGTTTCTTAACATTCAGTGACTCATAGGCATACAGGAAAGGTTTCTGAAGTGGGCTGTAGCAAAACAAGCATGTTTTTCCCCCAATTCTATTGGATGTGTGGCAGTTTAGCTACATATAGGAGTCAACAGGTCCATTTATTTTATGCATAAACCTTAGACCTAGAAGTGTATTTTGTTCAACTAGTTACCTTGACTTTTAACAACAATAAAAATAATAAATAAAAATAAAAATAATTGGCCCCGTACAAAAATGGGATTTTAATGGGACCCAACTAGTCTTCATTTCATAGTAAAACATGCCAATGGATATTAAAGTTATAGGAAATTACAGACAACAATTGAAAGACCAGTTATATACAAGAAGAGAAAATGTGGGGCTCTAAATCCTGACTCCCAAGAGCATGAGAACTATATGGAGGTTCAGGTAAATGTATTGCAGTTTAAAAAACAATTTGAGATTTAGGACCTGTCAATTTTGTTGCTGTTTGATAACATCAGATGAATTGCTGAAACATTGCTGAATTTTCAAGAGCACAAATTATTTCCTAATAAAATCCAAATGAAAATAACTACAATGAAGCAAAGTCCTACTGTTTCCCCTGAATTTAAATGATGTAATAAATTAACAAAATTTTGGACTAATCTCAAAAGGCAAAAAAAAAATCTCATTGTAATTTTTTTAAAAAATTTTTAAAAAGGCAAGAGCATGTTTTGGGCGAATAAAACCTTGCTTAGTTTCGTACACTAAAAATAAATAGCTTGAAGAACTCTGTGACTTACATGCAGATGCACAGCCATGCACCACACATACATACATCTGCACACTGCCTTGTACTTTTAGTTCTTATGATAGCCAATTAAATGTATCTCTGTTCAGTTTGAAAATGCTGGTAGTTGCATATGGTTATGCATCTGTGCTCTAAATCTACAAGTCTAAGATGACAAAAACACTCCAAAGAGAAGAATGGTTTCAAAGTTTTATTTTGCTGTAAGAAGAGCTTTTCCCCATAATGTTGACTTAATTCCTACTTAAAGAATTTAAGTTGACGTACTGCAGATAAACACCTCTACTTCTAAAGACGGTATAGAAGTATGTGAAGGACAAGGAGTGTACATGGAACATTATGTGACAACATTCTTCTGCAATGATGGCCAGAAGGGAAAAAGTGGCTTCCAGTCACATCTGAAATGCAGGCACTTAACACAGATCCCAGGAACCATTACAGTTGAAAGTTGATTGTAGTGTAAATACAATGTTCAATGCAATGAATAACAATTTCCATAAAATGAGATATGGCATCCAGCCACTTTTATCATGAATGCTTTCCAGAATGAAGTCTTGCATGTGAAAGTACTTTCTTGTGCATACAAGGTCAGAGGGATAATTTGGCTTTTTAAAAAATTCTCCTCCTTCCACAGGCATTGAATGTGCAAAAGGCTACCACCAGAAAGACAAAGCTTTCTTGAATCCTCCTTTGATTAATAAGCAAGGTTTCTGAGTTTAATGGCCTTATAGTCCTAAAGGCTTCTACTGTGGTATCCAAAATCATCTTTTTGTTTTATGTTATCGATTGAGAAACTCATTATTAATTTCAGTTAGATCAGCCTTTCCAAGGGCGGAGGTTGCACCATGTTCCACATTTCAACTCGGGATCCTTCCTTCTCTTGGCGACTGGGGCTGTAAGTCCCTTGGGTGGCACGTTTATTGGCAGTTATGATGGAAATTATGACTACCAGAAGAAAGATCAGTAACAAGGCCAAGGTCATTGTGCCAATGGAGGTGAATATATTGAAGGACAGGTCAGCTGTCAGCTGGAAGAATGGAAAGAAGGAACAATATGATGCCATTGAAACAGAAAAACAATAAATACAATTTGATCAAGGAAATGACTGGCTTACAGACATGAGTACATTTCAGGATACTTCTCCCCATAGGGAGAAAATCTAGCTGGTTATCTTTGTATATACAGCAAACTCTCAATATATTTGCTGAGGGGTGAATTTAAGAATAACAATAACAATATGGAAGATCCAGATCAAAATTTGTATAATTTCCTGACAATTATAGCTGCTGCTTGTTTTTTCATCATGTTATCGAATTTTTCATCATGTTGCAGCCATAGGGTTGACTACCCATCTTCTTATAATTCAGAGCTACCATGGTAAAAAACAGCAACCATATCAATTGTATCTTCACTGCAGGATGAATGGGAGTTCAGAGCACCAACTTGCTTGCAAATCACTACAGAGATACAGGGCATTCACATTCATTCTTCAGTGATCTTGTATCAAAGGTGCAAGAATTAGCCATCACAACTAAGTCAATGAAATTTGCTTACTCTGAGGGTGGGGATAAAATTCCTCCCATCAAACTGAAAGCTGATTTAAAACTACAGAAAAATATTTTTTTTTGCTCAATACTAATTAAAATCTTTGGGAGAAGGTATATTGCAAGACTGCATATAAAAAAGAAAAACATTCTTGTGATAATCTAAAACTACGGACTGTTAATATGATTAATTTTATTAAGGTGAAACTGCTCATTCATCAGAAAATATTTTTGAGCTTTGAATCTTGAAAGTGGTTTCAAATCTTGCTATTTTATTTCATTGCTAAGGGGGATGAGTGGGGTGGAGAAGAGTTCCTGGAAGGAATGAGTGGGGAATCCTGGGATATAAGGATAAGAGTATATAGGCCCAGCAGAGTTCCCAAGGTCTGAAAGATTAATTCCAGCTGTCCCACTAAAGAAAACAAGCACTTATATTCAACAGCGGCTATATTGGAAGATGCTGGAGACAAACAGTCACTTTAATGACTATTTACTGTATTGTAAAAATAGTAAACTACAGGTATTTCTCAATTTACAATAGTTCATTTAGTGACAATTTAAAGTTAAAACAGCACTGGGAAAAAAAACAAGAGATGTCCAGAATAACAGAACAACAACATGAATTATTGTTGATGCACACTGGGTAATTGAGAAAGCCAAAAGAACACCAAAAAGAAGTCAGTATGTGCTTCATTGATTATAGAAAAGCATTCGATTATATTAACCATTTCAAGTCATGGAATGAGAATGAGAGGAAAATGAGAATCCCAGAGCATTCGGTTGTTTGAATGGGAAACCTTTGCACAGGTCGTGAAACTAAAGATCAGGTAAAATTTGTTGAAACTGACTGGCCTAGATTGACAAATGAGCAGACAAGTCTGTATACTCTTTATTTGATTCAACCTAAATTCTGCACATACATTTGGGAATGGGGACTGTATTAGAAGAGGATGATCATGATATCAAAACTGGAGGAAAAGCACAGATAATAATACGAATTAAAATATATGATATAGCAATAGTGCTTAGACTTATATACCACTTTACAGTGCTGTATAGCCCTCTCTAAGTGGTTTACAGAGTCAGCATATTGCCCCCAACAATTTGGGTCCTCATTTTACCCATGTCGGAAGGATGAGTCAACTTTGAGCCTGGTGAGATTCAAACTGCTAAACTGCTGGTTCTACATATTAATTTCATTAAATTCTAGGACTATAAGTTCAATTAATTCAGAATAGCTCTTCAACACCTTTGTTAGTTTAGTTTATTGTCATTGCACCTTGTACAACAAAATTAAATGCCATCTTCAGTATACATTATAACTATAAAAATAAAACACAAACACACATCCTTCGCATTCTATACAATTGAATTGAAAACCCCTGATATTGCATTAATATTGCACTATCCTAGACAGAAGCTGTTTTTTCAGCCTATTTGTCCTTGTTTTTATTATTCTATACTATCTGCCAGATGGTAATGGGTGCCCAGAATGAGATGGATCTTTAAGAATGTTTTGAACTTTTTTTAAGGTAGCAGGAGCTATAAATCTCTTCCAAAGAGGGGAGAGGGCAACCAATGATCTTCTGGGCAATGACATTAACCCTCTGAAGTGCTTTCCTATCTGCCACTGTGCAATTGGCAAACCATACAGAGGTTCAGTATGTTAAAATGTTCTCTATGGTGCAGCAGTAGAAGGTCGCCAGCAGTTTTTCATTCAGTTGTTGTTTCCTGAGAAGTCTCAGGTAGTATAATTTCTGCTGGGCCCTTTTGACCAGTTTTGCTGCAATATGAGCACCCCAGTGACAGTATTTAATTTTACTTTATGAATTGTACTGTGCTGACTGTGCTATTCTATAGTATGTAAATTTTAAGAACAACCTGAAATCTTCACAAACAATACTGAATTCGATTAATGAAATATTGAAATTGTGATCTTTTACTTTTATCTTCTTTCCTCTCATTGTCTATTTCTTTTCTCTCTCTTTAAAAATAAAAAGGCTTAATAAAAGTTTTTTTTTAAAAAGTCAACATCAACTTTATGGTCCTCAAATCAATCAGTTAATCAATCAGTCAACTAAAATTCAAAGGTTACTCCAAAGAGAACTTTATAAATGCAGGAGTTTCTCTAGTTCATTTTATTAGTACAGCTAAGCCCACGTACAGTTCTATTAATAATAAATGACACCCTGTTGTTTCTTAGTTTTATTTTTCTTTCTTCATAAAGGCAACAGCATGCAAGAATAATTAATTTATTATATGAATCTTTTTTTAAACTCAACACTGTCCTGAGGTGTTAAAATTAAACCTCTGCAAAGACATCAGCCATTGGCTATGAGCTGCAGCTTCTATAATGTCAAATATGGTAAACAATTAAAATTTCCATAATGATATTGTGATTATGTTAGATATTGTGTTTATGTTAAAGTTATTATTGTAGTTATTAAATAATGCGGATAATTTTTAAATTATTGCAACATATATTTTACATATTTTTATAAGCTTCTTAGAATAGCACGATTCAAGCAGCCTAGAAACTTATAATAAAAATAAATAAAATATAAACAATACTAAATATTAGAATGGAGAAAGTTGTATTATATTCAACAATTCAATATTTTATACAGTGTCAGGAAATGTTCATGGCATCAGTATAGTAAAACCACTAGCATCAAATATTTTCCAGGTGACATTAATTAGTTGTTGAGGGACACTTGAATTTGAAGAGTTATGAAAATTATTAAGATATTTTCCCTATCTGTATCAAGAAGCACAAATGTAACTAGAAGTACCATGGGAAAACTGACATGCTGGACAGCATCACCCTGGGAGAATTTTGATTGTCAATTCCGATTTTGTTTTTGTGCTTTTGATTTGGAATACTAGTGACAATTGAATTGTCAAAAACAGATTATATGCTTGGGGCATAACTCCAAAAATATTTAAAAACAAAAGAACCCAGGAGGGTTTAAAAAAAAAAGTAAACCAGACCAAAGCTTTCAAAAGCCACTTCCTGAAGATTAAGAAATCTTGTATTTCTGACATTGACTCTTAGAGATTGTTTTGGGCAAAAATGTTTGGGCTCAGCATCTGTAGGAAAGACAATAATCTAGTTTCCATTTTCCCAGAATCACAGGGTTACAAGACAAATACCAAATAAATCATTGATAGTGGATCCATGTAAAATTGACTCCATGAATCTCTTTAAGGATCTAGTAATCTAATGATCTTAATTCTCTTTTGTCTGAATAATGGAATACATTGTATTGTATGGAAAAATTGTATTTTCCACACAATCTCACTTTTATTAGATAACGTTCTCATCACAGGTGAGAAAAATAGGATATTCTTCCACCGTAATTCCTTAAATGTTTTGGGAAAAGTGTTTAATTTCACTCTATTTCTGGAATTTATTTTCTTCCTTCCTTCTCTTTCCTTCCTTCATTCCTTTTTTTCTTTCTACTTGTGGCTGGGTAATGGTGTATAGCAGGTTGTTTTCCCCAATTTTTTTGCCTATCAGACACATTAGGACCAGAGGTGGGATTCTATCAGTTCACACCTATTCGCTAAAATTGGTTGTTAACATTCTAAGCAGTTTGGAGAACTGGTTGTTAGAAGAAATTACTGGCCTAATCCTATAAGGAAGGCAGGAAGGAAACATTCTGGTGTTGCTTACAGAAACTGCCTCTCCATTAACCCTTATTACATTCTTGGCAGGACTAGACTTCCTGTCTCAGGACCATCTCTGGAGTTTTTTCTCCCTCCTCTTCTGGTACCTTGCTTGTGTGGAGTGACCATTCAAAGTTACAATGGCACTGAAAAAAGTGACTTATGACCATTTTTCACACTTACAACTGTTGCAGTATCCCTATAGTCATGAGAGGCCAGGCGAGGAGATGTATGCCTCGATGTGAGTGATATTGAGTTGGCCACACCCAGCCAATAACATGACCACCAAGCCACGTCCCACCCAGTCACATGACCACCAAGCCATGCCCCTCATCTAAGCCATGCCCACAGAACCAGTTGTTAAAAAATTTGAATCCCACCCCTGATTAGGACTGTAAGTTACTGAATCCCTGGCTGTATGATCTTAGCTGAGCATCTTTCTAAATTCATTTCTGGGAGTCTTCCCCAGTCTGAAGTCTTCCATTCTTAGATATTAGGGATGTAAAGTTGCCCAACAACTTTAGCATCAGTTCCCAGTGGAAAGTCAAATGGGTCGCTGAATATCCAAACATAGGAATACATATAAATGACCCCACAAAAAAAAGTGCCAGGCTTTGAACTACCACATCAGCAGTGGACAATTCTGAATAGGTTTTGCATCTCACGTGACATCTCCCTGTATAAACTGGCCAAATAGGTTTTGCATCTCACGTGACATCTCCCTGTATAAACAGGCCATAGTATTCTCTGCTCAGTGTGATTGCGGGATCCCACATCAAACAGTAGATCAGAATTTTTTTTAGAATAGAATGAGCTGGAAGGGACCTTGGAGGTCTTCTAGTCCAGCTCTCTGTTCAAAAAATAGAATAGAATAAAATACTTTATTGGCCAAGTGTGATTGGACACACAAGGAATTTATCTTGGTGCAAATGCTCTCAGTATATATAAAGAAAAGATATATTCATTAAGAATCAAGAATCATAACATACAACACTTAATGATAGTCATAGGGTACAATCAACAATCAAATCATACTAGGAAACAAGTCAATATAAATCGTAAGGATACAAGGGACAAAGTTACAGTCCTACAATCACAAGTGGGAGGGGATGGGTGATAAGGAGTGATGAGAAGATTAGCAGTAATAGTAGTGCAGACTTTGTAATAGTTGAACAGTGTTGAGGGAATTATTTGTTTAGCAGAGTGATGGCGTTGGGAAAAAAACTGTCCTTGTGTCTAGTTGTTCTGGTGTACAGTGCTCTATAGCATTGTTTTGAGGGTAGGAGTTGAAACAGTTTATGTCCAGGATGTGAGGGGTCTGTAAATATTTTCACAGCCCTCTTTTTGACTCGGGCAGTATACAGGTCCTTGATTGAAGGCAGGTGGGTAGTAATTGTTTTTTCTGCAGTCCTTTTCAAGCAGGAGAACCTATACCATTTTAATCTTCACCATTCTGTATGGAGCTGTTGTGATATGGCCTCTGTAAACAACCCCTCCCCCCCATGATAACTTGAGCTTAAACATCCACTAGGCCTTCAAGGTAAAAAACAACAACTATGTCCAGGAAGGGCTTGCATTGTGACCAGCTGAGGTCTAGTATCTGATTTGTTTAATATAAAAAATACTTCAATGATTGGATGGCCTAGCCCTAGAATTGATATTTGAACATAGATATTTTTTACATTTATACTTTATTGTGTTTTATTAATCTAAATGAAATGTACATATTCTGGTCCATGAATGATATACCATATCATACCATACCATACCATACCATACCATACCATACCATACCATA
This sequence comes from Bungarus multicinctus, assembly GCA_023653725.1. NCBI lineage: Eukaryota > Metazoa > Chordata > Lepidosauria > Squamata > Elapidae > Bungarus > Bungarus multicinctus. The sequence continues at coordinate 39,344,247 of CM042842.1, read as the reverse complement.
CCATACATACTATACCATAAATAAATAACTAAATAAATAAGCATTGAGAGTTACTCAAAAGGATAATTCAGCCAGTGTGTTGAGGTTCACCCTACAAGTGAGTTGGAGATCACATTTTGAACCTCTAGTGCATAAATGGGAATTGTTTTTAAAGAAGTAAAGAATTCTAATGTGATGGAAACATACAAAACTACTTTAATCCCACCCGACAGTCCTTCTAATTCTGTATTTTCTACTCTGATTGATAACAGATCTCTTGGGTCCCTGGGAAAAGCTTTCCCCATCATCTGCTACATGATATTATGTGAAAGATGGTGGAATGTTAAAGCTGTGAGATTCTGTACCCAACATTGTGAATTTACTTAAGGAATCCTAAACTCTTTTTCATATATCTGGAAAAAAAAATCATTTCTTGGTTTCTAAAAGGGATGAGTTCCAAACTTCCACCCCACATTATTATGAATGTTTCAGAAAAATGTATGTGGCTTTCTTAATTATTCATAAAACATACACAGAGAGACATATACACACACCCATTAGTCAACAACAATGGTTAATTTATACAACATACCAGTCCCCACTTCCTTTTTATCAATTTAGTTTTCTGATTCATTCTCACAGCTTTCATTCTTCCAAATTCCATTTTTATTACCTTGATCAATCTAACAAGATACGAAAGCCAAATAAACCAAGGCTTATAGGATACTTTCTTATATTTTTACCAGAAGTGGCCATGCATTTGAGTAGATATTTGTGTGGGGAAATGCATGCAAATGCTCTTCACTATTTTTACATGACTGAGTGAAATGGTTGTGTGTGTGTCTTAGCATGGAAATTCCCCTGCCATCTCAGCCCAAGGAATGGCCTTGGAGGACCGGATGAAGAGTTGCTATCTTGGAAAGATAACCAAGGCTTGAACTCATTCCAATTAAACTAGTTTTGAGTAAACATCTTAGACAGACCCTCCCTTAGTTGACACTTAAAATGAGAGAAAGATAACTCAAATTTTCACTTGCAAGATTCTGTTGCTATGGCTCTTACAATAATACCAGTCCTGCATGACCCATATGACGTTGGTTTCTTAGTCTGGTCTACCTTATAAGATGGCCACTTCCCATTTATTTGTGCATTTATCTAAACAATATAAAGAAAGAAATATATTATGGGACTTGAAAGGTAGCAAAAGAGGATGTTGGGGTACACATTGGTGGTATATATTAATTGCCTGTATATTTATAACCCTTTTCTAGGATGAGCCATTTATTATTTATGTTACTTTGCTCACTGCTTTAAATTTTAACTTATTTTAGCTTGGATGCTTAATTGCAGGGTTTGCTTTGTTTTACAGTAAAATTTAAATTCACTTTCATCCTCATTACAGGGTTTAATCTGCCTTTTAAGTGTATGGAAATTTTTAGCAGTTTCTTTGAGGCAGCTGTTTAGAAAGACAATATTAGCTCTAGATCAAATTTGTTTCTATAGCATGAACTTCATTTATCTCCCTCTTTGTTTATGATGATGTGATATAGGAACATTCTGACATTATTCTAGATATCAGGAACAAATGATTAGAATATGGCACAAGCAGCAGGGTTTAAACATTTAGTGGATGATCATAGGCTGTACACAAATATAATTATTCAAGCATATCTTTTAGTGTAATGGTATATATGGGAAGGGCCTTGGGAGATGGAGTGAAGAGATATTGTCTAAGAAATAGTTACATAAAAGATGGCATAGCCTGCACCTGTATACTGGGCAGAGCAAGAAGCTCAGAAGGTACTTTCTCTAAGTTCTTGGGCTATAAAGTCAATGATGGGACAATTGTACTTTCAGACTTGTAGGACTGATAGCCTTACAAGGTACACCACATGACCTTTTCTACTTTATTGTAAAGCTATGTTAACAGAATCTCGCAAGTCTGAAATTCCCTTGCTGTCACTTTTGCAGTCTGAGAGAACATAGGGAGGGTTGTCTTCTGAGCCTCTTGTTCTGTCCACTATGCAGCTATGGAATATGCTATCTCTTATATGACAGTTCCCTGGGCAGGATCTCTTTCCTCATACCATTATATTTAGGAACAAAATAAAATGATTATCAGAAGAACTATCTGGAATGTTAGGCACAAGGACAAAATATTTCTTCTGGCTATCCTATTCTATCCTAACCCTATCCTATTCTCTTCACATTCCGATCAAGGAGTCCGTTAGGCCTTTTGGGATCAGGCCTGAATTCATTTGTATTTGGGGAATTGAGAACTCTTTCCTGCCTTTATCAACAAGGCAGTGCCTCTTTTTCGCATTTCTTGAGCAACCTTTGTCCCTCATTTGATTAACTGGGAATATGTGGATAGAATGTTAAGCAGGGAGACCCCCACATTTTCACCTCAGACAAAATGAGAAATGAATTTAAGGGCTCTGCCTCAGGCAAAACATCAGAGGAATTTGGAGGGAAGCCGAAAGAGCTCTGAAATCTTGAATAAAAGCTATAGGGATTTAGGGACACCCCCCCCCCTTTTTTTTTTTTAACAAAGAATTGACTGGAGAAATCTGAAGCAAACTTGTAGATTCCTGCTCAGATAAGGCATGTGAATTTTTTTTTCAAAAGAAACTAAAGAAGATTTGCTCATATAAAATTCCTTCGATAGCATGTGCCTATTCATACTTAGAACCAAAACTCATTCAGCATTTTGATAATTTACACTTTCCTAGTTGAAGGTTGTAGTGATCTGGTTCTTTGGAGAATAAGTGCAATATCAATAAATAACAATTGATACAATATTACATGTCATTTTGCCATCATTTTCCAATCCCGTATGTAAGAAGTGGTTCCCTCCCCCCCACTGATTAACTTTGAATTTAAAAATTGATAAAATTAACTGTAGTCCACTAAATGGAAAATTCAGAGGGTAATCTGAATCTAGAACAACTTGTGGATATCCAACTCCCAGAATTTATTTATTTTGTCAAAAGATTACAATACAATAGAAATAAGAATAAACATAAGTTTAAATATAAGAAATAGGAACTAATAATTGGGGACAATAGGACAAGGACAATAGGCATGGTTGTCTGCTTATTCACGCCCCTCAGTTGGCTGGGTAATTCTGGGAGCTGAAGTCCACAAGTCTTAAAATTACCAAATTTGGATCTAGACATTAATTCTCTGCTTAGTCTACCTCATAGGTTTGTTGTGAGAATGAAATGGTGGGGGGTGTTGTGGTGATAGGGAAAGGGTGGGGGGAAATTGTATTACTTTGCCAGTGGTGCAATATATCAGTTTTAGGACTGTGGACTCAGGTGGATTTCTAATGGATATTGTGAAATATTCAAAATACTCTAAGCCACTGAATAACCAATGCTTTCCTTAAGAGCTGTCTACCCTATTTTATTGTCTTGCCCCAATGCTGACACTAAAAGAAAAATAAAACTTTTGGCTCAGGGTACACAGACTGAGTACCCTAGGGAAGCAGAAAGGGCCTCTTCACGCAGGAGGTGTTCACTGGCCAAATGCAGCAAATGTCTCTCCCTCTCAAAATCTTTAAATTAAACCTGGCAATTGTTGGAGATGAGAGACGTGAATTGCTGTAAGTGCACTGTCTGTTAAGACTTTACTTAATTATTACAATTTAATGTAATTTTAATCTCCCCACAAACTTCTGGCCATACCATCTTTTGACTTAGTTCAAAAAATGGCACGATCCTTGCCTTCCTAAACTTTTCAAACTGATGCCTCCCTTTTGATTTTTAAAAAGAAGATATCACTTCCTCCCCACCTGGATGTCCTTTCAATCTGCCCATCCACTTGCATAATGGATAAAAGTAAACATATTGTCCAGATGCACCTCCCTTCCATCAGCTCATCTAGTCTCAGTCTTCTTAACCCCCATGCCCACCAGTTTCCCCACCTCACATCTGCTAATCTTCACAGTGCCTTCCCATTTTCTGTTAATCTGGCCACCATCACCTATCTTCCCTGTACGTTAGATTTTCATTTGCAAATTACTGTATGTTTTAATGCGGAATATTTTTCTAAAACTTTCACAGCTTTGTTGATACTTATTAATATGTCATGATCCCCCCCCCCATCCGTAGAGCAAGGTGGATATAAATGTAATAGTACATAAATTATTCTGTATACAAACTAGACTAGCCATTCACTGTATGAATGTCACAACTTAAGTTAAACTTTAGAATATGCCAACAGAGAGTTGTAGATGGAGCACAATTGCAGCACTATGAACTAGGAGGTAGCAAGTTCAAACGCCATTATAACCAAGGATTATGGGTTCCTTATTGATTTTATTGGTTTTGATTTTACATTATAGGAAGGTAGTGAAGTCATTTTTCCCTCTTTAACTCCTGTACACCCTTATCAAGGGAAATCAGGGGAAGAAAATTAATAGTACTGATTTATAGGTCTAATTAAAAAAATAAGTGGTCTTTGAAAGCAGCATTGCAAAGTATTACTCATTTTTCAAACTACAATAAGTATTTTGAAATTGTGTTCTCTGTCGCTAGATCATTTAATCTTACTAGCAAGTCAAAACTTGTATGTATGTTTGTGTGAATGGTAGCTGCTTAGCAGTTAGTATTGGAAGTACCAATGGGGCAAAAACACTGGAAGAGACACTGATAATGCTTTATTGTCTTATTCTACTACCTGCTTGCCAGAAGAATTGAAAGCAGAGTTTGGAGATTGACTTCTAGGTAAAGGCATTTTTAAAGATCACTTTGATCATTGTGCTGGAATAAATCAGAGAAAACAAGCTTATGTACTGGAAGTGTTTTTTCCTGTTTTTTTCCACTGATAATAGTTTTAAATGTTTGGATATGTGCATCTATGTGTGTCTCACTCTTAGTTTGACAGATTTAATAGACAGTTTAAAAGGGAACAGGGCCATGTTGTTAACATGAAATCCTTTTCAACAGTGGAGCTTTCTTGAAGTTCAGAAATATAGTGATTTGCACCTTCTCAGTAATGAAAAAGTGACTTTTGGTTGTTGAGATGAATGAATGTCTCACATAAATTTGCGGTGACATTTTCTGGTTTTCATTTCATAAAAGTTGCTACAGTACTGTGAAAATTTCCCTCTAGCACTTTGCAACATCTTCTAAAATCATCTAGCCATTGTGCTGCCATAGCAATAATGAGGACAGGTTGATTTAGTGATGAATGGGAAATGACCTATGAGAAGTGTTTAATGGTGGTAATTTGGTGCATTATAGTCTTTCTTTTAGCTACCAAGAGTATCATTTATGTTAAGTTAGCAAAATTGTCAAATTTAAATCAATGGGATGGATACTGGGATGTTTGGGACCATTTTTTCTTTCACATTCATGCTCTGTATAATTGTAAAAATCAGTATGCCTTTCTTTATGATGATATTAAACAGATATTTAATTTATTAAACCAACATATATATAAGCCCGGTACCCAGATTCTATACTGTTGTATTATCCTCCTTCTCTTTTTTCCTACCAGTACTATATCTCAATTCAACGATTACCGAATTGGGGAAATTACTTCTGTATAATACCAGATAAAACTATAAATTCCTTGTCTCATAGAATAGTACCTGAAAGTCATTCCATCAATAAATAGCAACTGTGAAAATCTCCACTCTGTAATTCCTGGATTGGAAAACTATATTTCAACTATTGCATCTAAGGAAGTAAAAGTATGAAGATACAAGGCTGGACAAGGAATGTCCAAAATTAAGATTATTTTCTTTCATATAGCACTGAAAAAATCATATAGAAATTTACAAAATTAATGACATCAGCATTCACATTTTTTGGAGCATGCACTTTAAGCTTTTTTCTCTCAATGTCATTTAATCAGCACATAATATTGCAAACTTCATCAGCCTCTGCCTCTCTTGTTGAACCATCAGTGTGTGTGCAAATACATTCAGTTTCAGGATATTCCCTCAATAATCATGTCTGTGGCACAGATTTGTTGAACAGCTTTCAGAGAAAACTGTCCTAACCAGTTGGTGCCAGGAATCAGCAAATAACATTGAACCCGCCTCTACTGCTATCATAAATCTGTGATTAGCAAAATACTTAAAAGGTTTCATGCTGTCACAGCTGGATATCAAGTCAATCACTCATCTACTGTACGTAGTAGCTGCAACACTTATAGTGCAACCATTTTCTGCTTCCAACTAAATATCACAGAAGGTAGTATGCTATTGGTCTTGTATCCAACATGTGATTCCCTGCTATCTCATTGTTTATTGTCATATAAATAACTGTAGCTTGTGTTAGCAAGCTTCTGTGAACATTATTGCTGTGAATAATTTCTTTTTAAAAAGCTGATAGGATCTGAAAGACGGGGCAACAGACGCATCTGAGCTTCTCCACTAATTATCCGGCATGCTGGTCTGAACACCCTGTATCTTCCATATGCAAATAATTATTGAAGGGGGAAAGCATGGTCAAGTAATAAATCCTTTGAGATGTTGGGAACTGTGCTTATTTTAATTCTAATTATTTCATAATGCGGGAGGGCAGTGATGTTATTAAAGGTGTCATAGGTTAATTAAAATTAATAGAGGCTTAATTCACTTATTCTACATGATTTCACGCCAATATACAATAGCCTATACTAGAATCAAATATTGACCATGGGGGCATTCTTGCAAAGGCTGCAGAAAAAGAGGAAGAGACATGTAGTATCTGAAGTGGGGTTGCTCACCTCTTTCGAAATATGAGGTTCTTGCATGAACTGTTGCATTACTGTTGTACTGTTCACAGTTCTTTGGAGAAACAATGTCAAATGTTATATGTTTTCCTATTCCTTATTTCTTGGTAGGTCTTTCTCACATGAACATGAAGTGAACAGTTTTGGGGATGTTTATGAAATAGAATTGTGACTTTACTGTTTTAGTATGGTATCGTAATTAAGGCATCAGGCTAGAACCTGAGACACTGTGAGTTTTAATCTTACCTTAGGCACAAAGCTAGCTGGGTGACCTTGGGGCAGTCATTCTACCTCAGCCTAGGAAGGAGGCAATGACAAATCATTTCTGAAAAACCTTACTAAGAAAACTGCAGTTCAGGCAGTCACTAGTAGTCAAAACAAAGAAGGAGAGGAAAGGAGAAGAGGGGAGGGGAAGGAAAGGAAAGGAAAGGAAAAAAAGTTGTGACTAGGGATGTAAATTAAACTTGTTACAAATTTCTCTGAAAGTAGATGTCAAACCCGAAATTGACACATATGTAGGCTTAGTTTATATTCTTTTTCTTACTTTCTCTTTGGCTGTCATGGGGGAAGGGTTTCAGGCTTGCCACATTCCTAAGGGGGAGGAGTGGAGATAGGGAGTGTTGTTTAGGCTAGGTGATTCTTCTTTCTGTGGGAAAATGAGCTAACCGTGTTCAGGCCCCTTGAGGTGGAGATTTATGACATCAAGCAATGTTGAATTACTTCTATTGGAGAATGTGACTTTTGGGAGTTGTTACTACCTTTGATATTGTGGGGTAATTCCAGGTTGTGTCAGATCTGGAATTACCATGGACTTTGCCAATTTGATGCTTTCCTAAATAAAAGAAATTGTTTTGGAAGATGGACTTTGCTCTTTTCTTTTTAAATGGATTTCATCATTTGGAAACTTGACAGAAGATTTGTAAGATCACTCAGAATGGATTCAGTGAGTGACATAGAGAGCAACACTGAAAAGTCTACTAGTATGTAGCTCTTTCTTGTCCAAAATCACAATGTCAAGAAAACTTCCAAGAAGTATCTGCAAGGGAATATTTACTTAAAAAAAATTACTTAAAAATAGTTGCATTAAGAAAAAGTATTTAACAAAGGATAGCTTCCCCTTTCCAAATATATATATATATGCTATTCAGTGACAAAAATGATAAATGGAAATGGATGTCATTTTTTATTGTTTTAAATAAAAAAAACATTAAAATTTCTCTTGCTCCAGTAATCTTTTTTCTAATATTGTAATCCATAACCTAATGTTGCTTTGGAATTTTATTTTTTATTTGTTATTTTTAAATATAAATGTTCAAACTTCCATACAATAGTATTTCAAATGTAGAACAAAAGCACCTAAATTTAATATGCTGCAATTTACAACTGTAATGAAGGTGGCACTAAAATATTCTTTACAGACAATATAGGGGACTTCTAGATCTTAAAAAAAATTACTACTACTTTGTAGAATCCCACTTACTTGTCTGAAATTTAATAGCTTTCATCACATAGGAATATGTCTTAATGTATAATTTATTTCTATATTTAAAAAGTAACAAGTGCTTAAAAACTATTGAAGCACAAATCATCTGCACTGATTTCTTTTAATATTAAGTTAAAAAAATCAGCTAGTAGCATTTTTTTTCTAACAGTACATTTTATTAAAAGGCATACGTTTGCATGAACTGCAGCTTACTTCATCAGAGTTGGCAGAATGCTTCTAAATTTCAGCTAGTTCTAGCAGCTAAAATGACTTTAGTAGAGGTAGAAATAAAGACCAATTAATAAGAGAAACTTTGTAACCATACTAAATAAAATAAAATGGCAAGTTTGCCATAATATTTAATTTAGAGCATCTAGATCTCTACCTTAACCTGTCCATAAATCAGACCAATTTAAAATACAGTCAAAGTCAGTTTGGTTCACATCAAAACTTTGATTAGCTCATATCCATGATACACCCCAAATCTGTTCTTCCTCTCTAGGAGATAATTTTAAGCACAATTAACAATTTTCAAACATAAGAAAGACATATTTATTTAATTCCTTTGCATGCTGCTGATATATCTGAGGGGGATAGGCAAAAAAAAAGTGAAAATAAGTAAATAAATAAAATATTAGACATCATATATGAAAAATTTCTATAATTCCCATTTTTAGTTCTAATCTGAGATCAAGTTCATGGCATGGCATGGCATGGCATGGCATGGCATGGCATAGCATGGCATGGCATAGCATGGCATAGCATAGCATAGCATAGCATAGCATAGAATAGAATAGAATAGAATAGAATAGAATAGAATAGAATAGCTTTATTGGCCAAGTGTGACTAGACACACAAGGGATTTGTCTCCGGTGCATAAGCTCTTAGTGTACATGCAAAACAACTAAGTATTAATAATCATAATAACACATGATAATAATCATAATAATGATACTAATAGAGAAGGCAGTGAAACAGATGAGAAAGATAAAAGTAATATAGCAATAGTATATAGATTTTATCATAGCTTTTAAAGAAACACATATACTGCCTTTACTCCTATTTGAATATTGTTTATAATGTAAATAAAGCTCAGAAGATCCCCATGAATTCTCCTGGTGCCTGAAGTTCTTATTCCACAGGGAATGTTGTGTGATGTGGTGGGATGCAATGGGGAGAAGAACAAGATGAAACCCAAGGGAGAAGATTTCACCTAAAATATGCCGAGAAAGTTGAAATGATCTATTCCCATCCATCCATCTCATTATCTATAATTACCCCCTAACTAATAGAATCATGCTTCTTTTTAACTAGCGGTGTGTTTTCATTTTTCTACTTCTCAACAGAAGCAAGGGGAGGTGTCACAGGCACTTTGTGCTTCCTTTTAATCTCTGCTTTTTATTTTGTGTTTGTTTTGCTTTTCAAAGAAAGTGAACAACCGGTTTGACAGAAGTACAAACAAGACACCTCAGAGACACTAGCCATCCAAATTAAATATGATGGTTAACAAAATAATAAAACAAAACATCATTTACTACACTGATATCCTCCCACAGATTTTTGCTTTTTGTAATATTTAACATAGCACTTGTTCTTAGTACTTGTGAGTCTATTGCAAACAGAAAGTGTTTTGAACTAAGCTTGTAGAAAAAAAGAAAAGGCAGTTTTGAGGAAACTTTATTATTATTATTGTTGTTATTATTATTATTGTTATTATTATTATTATTATACACAAAAATGACAGTATACACAGCAAACGAGACAACCATGCTGGGTTTCCTATCACAAATCACTAGTCGAACACTTCCCAAGTGTTTCGGACTGCGTGATATATCGGCAGATTATGCGAGCAGATCCCAGCAAGGTGGCCTTCTGCAACTGACCAATGGTGATCTTGTCAGCGCCAATTGTTTTTAAGTGCTTGCCTAGGTCTTTAGGCACAACACCCAGTGTGCCAATTACCACTGGACTACCTGCATTGGTTTATTCCAAAGTCTCTGGAGTTCGAATCCCAAGTCGTGATAGCTGCTGACTTTTTCAAGTTGTTTCTCGTTGATTCTGCTGTCACCAGGTATGGCAATGTCAATGATCCACACTTTTTTCTACTCCACAATCGTGATATCTGGGGTATTGTGTTCCAAAACTTTGTCAGTCTGTATTCGGAAGTCCCACAGTAGTTTTGCATGCTCATTTTCGACCACTTTTTCAGCTTATGATCCCACCAGTTCTTTGCTACAGGCATATGGTAGTTGTGAACAAGTTCCAGTGGACCATCTGAGCGACTGTATTGTGACATTGTTTGTAGTCAGCCTGAGCTATTGTCTTGCAACAGCTCAGTATGTGATCAATGGTTTCATCTGCTTCTTTGCAGAGTTGCATTTGGGGTCATCAGCAGATTTTTCTATTCTGGCTTTGATTACATTCGTTCTGATGGCTTGTTCTTGGGCTGCAAGAATCAGGCCTTCTGTTTCTTTCTTCAGTGTTCTGTTGGTCAACCATAATTAGGTCTTTTCCTTATCTACTTTTCCTTGGATCTTTTCAATGAACTGTCCATGCAGTGCTTTGTTACACCAGCTGTCAGCCCGAGTTTGCATCACTGTTTTTCTATATTGATTCTTGGTTTGCTGCACTTTGAGCAGCTTCCTCTTGTTGACCTCCATCAAAGCTGGTTCAGCACTGTCTTTCACATAATCTGCCAGAGCATGCTTCTCTTATAACTCTTCTTCTTCTTCTTCTTCTTCTTCTTCTTCTTCTTCTTCTTCTTCTTCTTCTTCTTCTTCTTCTTCTTCTTCTTCTTCTTCTTCTTCTTCTTCTTCTTCTTCTTCTTCTTCTTCTTCTTCTTCTTCTTCTTCTTCTTCTTCTTCTTCTTCTTCTTCTTCTTCTTCTTCTTCTTCTTCTTCTTCTTCTTGTTATTATTTTAAAAGGGAAACAAGATGAACCACAATTGAATGGTGTTGCCAGGAGGACCCAACAATCTAAAAGCATGCTTTCTTAGCATTAGTGAGTTTATAAAATTTTATTAAACCTCATTAGGGAGTCACCAATTCCCAGAATTCCTTCTTGGAACATTTCATTTCATTTTTTACTTAGTGTTGTCTCCAGGTTATATTTAGCATACTATCACTACAGATCAGGACCTGTGCTGTCCAGACAGTTTAGAGTTAATGGGATTTGGGATAGTTACTTAGGAATTGTGAGCTGTCCCCTTAAGGGAATGCATCATGGTAAATGTAGTTAAAGGTATCCTGGGAAATGTAGTCCATGTCACGTCTGTAGTCCGGATTGGTCACTATAGTGACCTTTGTTGGGTTGGGGGAGGCTCCTTTACTCTTGCTTGTAACCACCATTCAATACCATGCTTCAATCATCATGGGGTTGAGACCTTTTTATCTTTCTACACTACAAGACAGATATGCAAAGGATTGGACATTGAGAAGAACTTCTTCACAAATGTGAGTTATGAGGATATCTGATGTACCAATAAAAAAGACTATGTTTTGGATGTTTTGTGGAGTTACTCTGTCTGCTTTATACCATCCAGAGACAGGGCCACTGTTCATCTCTTTGACATCTCTTTCAGGGCAACTCTGCACCACTACCCAGAAGAAGCAAACAAGGTGAGTACCCAGCATTTAGACAGAAAGATAAAGCACGGATGTATAGTTAATGAATACAACACAGCATCTGTTATGCTTTTAACACCATCAAGTGCAGCACACCAATGCATCTGTTATAGCTATAGGGGAATGTTTTAGCTTTATCATCTGTATTTATAGCAGGAGGATATGCCACGAAAATAGAAATAGAGTACTGCATTTGCATGAAAATACAAAAAGCCATTTCAGGTTTCTTTCTTTCTTTTTCTTCTTTTAAAAGGAGGGGGGACTAGTATTGTATAACACCTCAGCAGCTGTGAATATTTTAAAATATAAAAATTGTTTAATTATTTATACCTATGCAATTGTGTAGTGATTGAAAATACACTCAACTTTTAAAATAGAAGCTTTTTCTGAGTGAAAAAAAAATAGCATGGATGGAAGAGTTGGTAATTGGGAGGGAGTATATGTTTCTTTTCATGTGCTATATACTGATATATGTATAGATGTGCAGTACTTAGAAACCAAACAGTGCTGATGGACAGACAGCAATGATAAAAAAAGAAGAAGAAACAATAACTTCTGACAATTAGAAGGGGATCACACAGATAGTTCTCATTTACTGACCACAATTGGGACTAGCAATTTGGTCATTAAGCAAAGTGAGCACTAAGTGAAAACATGACTGGTGTATATAAATTAGATTTTAGCATACATTAATATCAAATATGCTAATGAACAGAACCATGTTCTATTTTAAGGGACTAATTCGTTACCTACAGTTTTCATTCTGAGCCAGGACTCAGATTCTGGCTGGCTTTAATTGTCTTGTTTTCTAAAGATACTGTATTTTCTGAAAAACTGCCTATCTTAGGAAGAAGTCTCAATTGCCATCTAAGGCAGAATATATTAAAGATGTGAACCAAGGAGTTACACTCAGGGGTGGGATTCAATTTTTTTAACAACCGGTTCTGTGGGCGTGGCTTAGGGGGTGGGCGTCGCTTGGTGGTCATGTGACTGGGTGGACATGGCTTGGTGTTCATGTTATTGGCTGGGTGTGGCCAACTCAATATCACTCACATCGAGGCTCGCATCTCCTTGCCTGGCCTCTCATGACTGTGGGGATGTTGCAACAGTTGTGTGAAAAATGGTCATAAGTCACTTTTTTCAGTGCCATTGTAACTTTGAATGGTCACTCCACACAAGCAAAGTACCAGCAAAGGAGGGGGAAAAAAATTCCAGACAAGTTCCTGAGACAGGAAGTCTAGTCCTGCCAACAATGTAATAAGGGTCAATGGAGAGGCAGTTTCTGTAAGCAATACCAGAATGTTTCCTTCCTGCCTTCCTTACAGGTTAAGCCAGTAATTTCTTCTAACAATTGGTTCTCTGAACTGCTTAGAATGTTAACAACCGGTTCTAGCGAATAGGTGAGAACTGGTAGAATCCCACCCCTGACTCTAACTTGTAATATGCTTGAGATTTTGTCTTGTAATAGTGGATTAATACAATAGCACTGCAAATTGTGATTTGTAAAACATGGTGTTTAGCTTAGGAGCCATCCAAGTACACCATGGTTATAGCGAATAGGTGCAAACTGGTAGAATCCTACCCCTGGTTACACTTCTATTGAACTATAGCTCCTCCCTCATATGTAGGTAGATCTCCAGAAGTTGAATTATTGATTGATGAATTTAAATGATGTATGGCCACCCATCTCATAATACTGACTGTATTCTAGCGTGCAAGGATAAAAACATGATCCACAGCATGCAAGCCAAAGTTAAAACAATCTTAAAAACCACATCAATAGTAGAGAGCTCACATAACCTTCTGACTTAAATGCCTGGGGAAATAGACAGGTCTTCAGCCTCTGATGAAAGGTTAACAGGGTGAGGGCCATCTGGATCTTTAAGGAGATGCTGTTCCATCCCTATGAAATCTGCCACAGAGAAGGGATAAGGGGTCCAGAAGGTAGCATTGTTTAATGGAAGTGATCCAGAACATGTGTACTCTGAAGAAACTGATGGGATGGGTGAAAATCATTATCAACATCCCTACCCCTTACAGGATTTTATAGGTAATAACTAGCACCTTCAATTGTACCAGAACTCTACTGGAAGCCATTTTTATTTATGTAGCTGTTTATTTATATCCTGTCCTTACTGCTTTTACAAACAACTCAATGGGATGAATATATCCAACACACTTCCTCCTACAGCCCTGTGAGGTGAGTTAGGATGAAAGAGAACTGCCCATTGTCATCCAGCTGGCTTTTATGGCTAAAGTAGGACTTGAACTCACAGATTTGAACTTACGGTCTCTTGCTTTCTAGCCTAGTGTCACTAGACCAAACTGGCTCTAAGACAACTTGCAAAGCTGGGGTATTAGGTTACCATTAAACTCCTTTTGAGAAGCTACCTCTGTTTTCAAAGAGTATATAAGTGAAAAATAGATTAGTGCAGTATGAAGTAAGTTTGAAGTGGACTTTTTTTTTTACAATAAAGAAAAATAAACACCATTTCAGTATTTGTAACTAACTGAATACTTCCATAAAAGAGATCCTTTTGAATTATTGTGATATGAATAATGAAGGATAAGAACTAGGTCTTCATTATAATTTGGACGCCATATGAATTTACTCTAATGTAAAGCAACCACCAGTATTTATAATTACAGTTTAATCCTTCTCACAACATTAATTCTTAGCCACAGCAATCCACTAAATCTAACAGTTGTTTGTCCCACCAAGTGGAAGTACCTGTGTGATCTTATTAGGCTCAAATGCTAAGCAGAAGCTAAGCAGAACCAGTCCTGGTTAGTATTTAGAAGAGGGACGTACAGGGTTGTTGGTTAATCTGAGAAGTAGAAAAAAGATTCTGAAAGAATATATTTCTGCATTGCATGAATATGTTTGTGAAGTCATCTGGGGTCAAACTTCATTCAATGTAGTCTTTATATTACCTTTCACTAGTAAAATCTGAAGTGTTGTCCAGGAGTACAATGAACAAATAAGAAATATATTTATACAAAGGTCATAATTTGTATTGGTGAATATATTACTCACTTTGGAGCTGATTTAAAATCCCCCAAGTTCACATTATATTGCTGAGCTAAGGCCAAAGCACTTTTTGCTGGTTCTTTCTTATTTTAATAGGATTATTATTAATTTGTTTTGCTTTCACAAAATGAGCACATATAAGAATGGCAGTAAGATCAAAAATGAAAGATGAACATGCAAGATGAAGGGAAAAGATATGCCAACGGAAGGAAAGGTTGTTATTCAGGATTTGACACCTTTTTCATCAGTACGATAATTAGTCAAGAATAACTGCATAGAAACAACTATGCAAATATGGAATAAATTATTTATGAAGTGGTAGGCATTTATTATTGTAATTTCAGTGCCATTAGGATGTATACATCTAACTACCAATTGCAATTAATGAATACATTAAAGCCCCTCCAATAGGCAAATCCCAGTGTCATATTCTGCAAAGGGATATTTTTCAGTTTTGAATTCATCGTTACTAAAATTTGCCATGCTTATTCATGGTTTCAACATTATCAGGAAAAGCGTAATATACGGCTGTCAATTTTTTTAAAAAATAATGCACCAATACTAATCCTGGAGATACTACCCAGATCTGGATTTGGTTATGGCATACTAGAAAAAGGTAAGTCAGAAGAAGAGCCTATAGGTTTTTCATCTGGGCCTTAAGTGCTACATTTTCAGATCAAAGAAACAGCATGCGGGCTTCATGCCTTGATGATTTATATGACTCTAGTTAAGGACTATTATATTCTACTGTTTATTCTACTCTAATGACTGAGAGTTGTAAGAAAGTTGCGGATTCAGAAAAGAAATGTGTAGGGACCAGAAGAGAATTTTAAATGCAAACAAACGAATTCCATGCAGGAGAGAGAGGGGGGGAGGGAGAAGGAGAGAAAGAAGGAGAGAAAGAGGGAGCAAGTGAGGGAGGGAGAGAGAGGGAGAGAGAGAGAGAAATAATACGTGTATGTGTGTAAATATTTCAGTTGACATTTGGTGAAATCAAAATAGCAGGTACCAAATGTATTCTGAAATTGGAAAAGAAGGCTTTCCTGTCCTGAGGGAGGGTTGATCCTCCCAGCTTTAGTCTTTAGTGAAAGACACTTGTCTCGAGAGATGTTTAAGTAATCATACACCTCAGGGCTCAGGTGTAATGCAGTTTGGAAACAGCCTTGCTTCAGCTTTCGAAGTAGCATGGATCTGAAGTGTGCATAAACCTTTATAAATCATGACATACTCAAAGACAATGAGAATAGCATAGAGAGAGAGACACAAATGAGAAAGATCGAGGCAGCATGATAAAAGCAGAAGGTTTATTATTTGCACAAAGACAGAGATGCTAATACAGACAGAATGTGGTAAAAGGACACAGATGTACAAATTTATGAACTTGGAGGATGGACTTGATCATCAAGGTGTTAGGAGCAGTCATTTCCATGAATGCAGAAATTAATGGGCTTAGCGGCATGTATATAGGAAATAAGATTTTTTTTAAAAAAAATTATATGTTTTTTTTTGTGTTTAGCTGAAAACCCCTCAGAGTCACTCTGAGAATGGGTGATATCTAAATTTTAAGATCAAATAAACAAATATGAAGTGATTTTAGCTGTTAGTGATTTTAATGATACATTCTAAATATATATTTGCACCCTGGTATCTGATCCCACAATCTCAAAATACATTTTAAGGAGGGGAATATATACATGATGTCTTGCTTATTCTGCAGAATTTTTCATTTTCATTTTTATATTGTAGAAGATACCTTTGAGAGCAATCGTTCTTACAAATTCTGTAGTTTTCCAATATTCCAAACCTATAAAATAATTTATTATTGGAACATCATTAGTGTTGCTTAGATATTTTCTTTCTTTTTTTCTGTTTTGACAAGATACACAAAAAGGTTATGTACAGCAATCAGAACTGTCCACCATAATATAATTTAGTGAAATATTTTTCTTTTATGTCACTCAACTCAGTGCTACAGCTATTTTCAGAATGAAACAAAGAAAACATATTTATTCAGATTATTCTGTGTCAGAATAAAAGGCCCTTTTAAAATATAGGTAGCCATACATTAACTTTTTCCTTTATAGCACATGGTTAATGAACTGAATATTAAGTTCATTCATTCTGCATTCATTCTATGTCATTATCAATTCACTTTCCAATTAAGATGGTAATGCTAGATACCATCCATCCGTCCATCCATCCATCCATCCATCCATCCATCCATCCATCCATCCATGGAGATGAAAGGACATCTACAGTGATAAATAAGGGCTGCACCTCAGTACAAGTACAAACACTGGTGCAGTGTTTACAATGCAGTACTGCAGGCAAATCACAGCTCACTCCAGGAGTTGGTTCTGAATAGCTCAAGATTGACTCAGTCTTCCATCCTTCTGAGGTCAGTAAAATGAGGACCCAGATTGTTAGGAGCAATATGCTGATTCTGTAAACTGAGTAGAGACAGCTGTAAAACACTATGAAGCTATATAAGTCTAAGTGCTATTGCTACAAGCCCAACTTTGGGTCTACCTACAGATAATGAAGCAGCAATACAGGAACTGGGTGGGCCAGGCTCATATTAAATCTTAGCAAGACAAAATAACTGTTTATTCATAAATCATCTGAACCTAGAGTGACGCCATTACTAGGTCAATCTGGAACAGCACTTTTCTGAAGATTTATGTTCATAGGAGCATCCAAGTATATCATTGATTTCATTATGGTCTGAGTTCAGTGCGTAATTTAAAATGTAATTGGTGTGCATGAACCGGGAAATAGGAAATAATATAGATTCAATAGAGATTATGTCTAATACATGGGCAGATCACAATCCTTTGAAAATAATTTAGGAAGGCCAAAAGAAAAAAAAATAGAAGATGGACAATAAACACACAGATTTTGAAAGAAAAACAGTATACCCAACTGATTAAAAAAGAAATGGAACTATTCCTCAAAGAGAATAAGAATCAATACACAACATTACAGAATTTATGGGACACCACTAAAGCATACCTATGCAGAATAACAATAGCGTATACAGCCCGAAGAAATAAAGAAAAATGAAAAAAACTAAATTAAACTATCTGCTCTTGATGACATCACTCTAACAAATGTCTGGACTGCAGAAAGATGAAGTGGTTTTAAGAATACTGAAACGAAGGGATTATAATTAAAGAATGCATGTGTACAATATATCTAAAGTCATACAGAGGTGTGCTTCCATCCAATCAGATATTACATGCATGCACACATACGTGCACAAATTAAGACGCTCAAGATCAGTGATAACATTTTGAAAGTCAGAAATACAAATTGGTGATTTCCAAGTATTGGAAGAAAATGACCACATTAAAAAAAAGGAAGGGAATAAATAGCTTCTTGATACTCAAACTGTGAAATGTAGAAGAAAACAAAGCTAACTTAAAATTGAATTTAATGTAAGTAAACAGAAATCAAAATTAATTTCCCTATTCCTGACACAATTTTCCCTTTCTATCACTAAAATTACAGTTTGGCAGCAACATTTGGAAGGGCTCCAGATACAATCCTCAATGCATTGGGGGCACTCTATATAACTCTGAAGCTGTAGGCTGCATCCCCTGTTTTAAAGTCAAAGATGTTTGTTTTTGCATCTTACAACACTAAGGGAGGAGACAGGATAAAAACCAGACTACTGAACAAATCCAAACTAGAAGACATTATCAGCAAGTGAAAATGGAGATCTGTTTTTGGAACCTTTTCCTGCCTTCTCTATCACTTTAAAAGTATCAAGAATCACAAATCTGTCTCACAGCCTCTGTGTTTACCATTGCAATAACAACTCCAAATCATTGCAATGACAGACTTTACATCTATCTGAAATATTGCAAAACATGGTTAGAAGTTTTGGGTTTGTTGTTATTTTTACTTTCAGTTTGGGCAAGATATCTTCTGCTGTGTTTTGATGGCTTTAAAATAACACTGGAGGAATTCCGCTGCTAATCATCTGGTTCACCCCATTCTACAGCTGGTTCATCATCCATGTGCAGAATGAGGTAAGAAAGTAATTGAAAAAGATTCTGCCACAACAAGAGAGAGACAAAAAAGGAAATGTCGCTTACATCTATCTCACAGCGATCACCAACATAATTCACATCACAGATACAGTAAAATTTGTTGATTTGGTTCTGGCAGAGGCCCCCATTGAGGCATGGATCAGAATTGCATTCATTGATGTCCACTTCACATCTGCAAAGCAAACATTAGATTAGTATTTAGACCAACTGTTCTAAGAGAAAACAAAGGGAAAGAAATTGACTTTCTGTTTTCAAGGGCTCTGAAATGGCTTAAGCCACGTTTCTTCAACTTGATTTCTTCTAGATTTACAGGACTTCATCTCCTGTTATCTTAAATCATCAATGTCCATGTTGGGTATTATGAGTATCAAAGTATAAAACATCTAGAGACAGAAAGTGAGTTAACATTGATCTTTTTTGGAGTTCAAGATTAATAGTTTCCTTAAATGAGACTAATGCTTCCAGGAGATGGCCTTGATAAACAATATCTTCCAACCTTTTTGAAGTTATAGCATTTTGTAACTGACTTAGTCTTAGTTCAATCATGAACTAAGTTCCTTTGTGCCAATATTTTTATTTTATTTTTTTAAAAGATGATCCCACCTTATAACAAATCACTTTTTAATGTAAAATTTTCATGTTGGAGTGAGTCCTTCACAATACATTTGCATGGGTTCTATTTTGTTTTTTTCACTGCTTCTGCAATTGAATTAATAGCAAGATGATACATTACTGTAGTAAACCAACCTAATATTTCTGCCAAGCCCAATGTTTGTTGAATTATATTGTAATAGTAACAGCTAATACATGGCATTGTACAGTTGCATGAAAAAATTATACATTTATTCTCAAATCAGATATGACACATCAAAAGGTCTTACTGTAACCCTGCAAAGCCTGCGAGGCACATGCACTCTAAGCGTCCTTCAAACTCAGTACAGTTGCCATAATTATAACAGGTGATATTTCTGTTCTCATTCCCACACAGGGTTGAAGGCATTCGTATGTGTCTATAGTGGAGAGAAAAACAAGTCTGTAATAATATTCCAATATTCTTTCAAGGTATATCTATTTTTAATATATTAAATCCCTGATATGAAATCTACCGAGTCTTCTCTTGGATTCATATAAGACTAAATAGAGGTGATTACTTCCAAGTAATCAGATACCAAATATATAAATAGGAGACCTCTTGGGGTCTTGGGCACGTTTTTTCTAGAGTGGGAGACGGAATGGGACCACTCACCACAGCCAACTCATCATGATCAACTTGCTGTGATACAACAACACTGTGGGACAATTTAACAATTTTATTTAATTAATTAAAGTAAATAAAAATATTTTAATTTTGGCCATTCTCATTTCATTCTGTCTCTTCTTTTACATCCTTTCTCAATGATTCTATTCCACCATTTCTTTGATATTAGTGTAACTTTTATCCTCTGGTGAATTGGCTGTGGCTAGTTGTCCTGCAGTGAATTGGCCATGGCAAGTTGGCCATGGCAAGTTGGCTGTGGCAAATTATCATAGACCAGTGGGAAAGATGAGTTGGAAGAAGGACTAACCCAAATAAAGTGAGTGGCTATTTTTAGGAAGTGTCTCACTGAAATTACTGTATCTTTTTAGGTTTTCATGGAAGACTGAAAAAAAAAATGGGTTGCTAAAAATGAAGAGCAGAGAGGTGTGGTGCTTTTTTGGGTGTGTGTGGGGTGTGTGTGTAAAATGGTTTACCATTACATTCTTCCTAAAAGCTAGTCCAATTTCCCAGTCCTAATCTACAGCTCTGGAATTCTTTCATGGTCTCTCATCTAACAACTAACCAGGTCTGTGAAAAGCGTGTTTTAAAATTTCTTTCAACCTTCCCTAAATTCCAAAATACTAATTTTCCCTATTGTTTCTGCTGCATAATCCAAAGACTGTACTTCCAAATTCCCACACTTTCCAAATATTGTTAGGTTATGTGCCGCTTGCATATGTATTCTCACAAGAGGAGGAAAAATTCTGCCAGGAAAAATTCCACCCCCCCATCACCCATTTTTTTCTGATATATTTGTTTAAGATTATTCTTTCGCTAGTGTACTTAATTGTTATCTGCCAAGACCGATTATTTATTTACTTTATTTAAGAAAATTTATTTGGCTACCCAACTCACTCTTGGGGACAAGGATATCCTCCCAAAATGAGGATATTGGTAAAAAATGAGTGGGGGGGACACAAAATAATTTGTATAATTTACACAAAACCCTAATAGCATAAACAAGTCTAAGTCACTAAACAAAGCAAATGAAACTAAACAGGTCAGAAATATATTTTTGGAAAAGTTTTAAATAGCTGTTTGCATTTTAGATAATGCATTAAATGTAACATTAAGTCTCAATAATTATTTGTTTGCCAACGAAGAGCCTTTTGAGGGTGGGGAGTATTTTGAGTTCTGGAGTCTCAATGTGGATACTTATTTCTTTCCTCCTCTCCCCATTTTGGCTATTTCCCTATGGCAAATGAACTGCAGTTATTATGGGCATGTGAAAGGTAGAAAGAGGGAGAAAGTTACAGGCCACTCTTCTTTGTATGTTAAAAACTTTCTTTGCCACACCTTCCTTTCTTCGAGTAGGTACTGACTCTTAGCTATTGTCTGGACAGGTCCCTGCAGTTGCCTCCTTCCTAGGGCTTAGAGAGAGTGACTGGTCCAAAATTACCAAGTTGGCTTTGTGTCTTAAGAACAAGACGAGAGCAATTTCCCAGTTCCTGATCTCATGCCTTAACCGCTACATCAAACTGGATCTCTAACTACTCCTAGTGGATTACTATCTTTATCATTGCTTTGTTATCATACCTGCAAAATCTTCCAGTGAAATTCCCAGTGCAGAGGCATGAATAGCCATTAATGCCATCTACACATGTGGCGCCATTTCCACAGAGATGTCCAAAACAGTCGTCTATGTCTTCTTCACACCTCGTTCCTCTGTATCCAGGATCACATACACACTGGTAAGCTGATATCCCATCGCTGCAATTTCCATGGAGACAAGGGTTTGAGGAGCATTCATCAACACTGAGTTCACATCGAGATCCAGTCCATCCCTTAGCACATGTGCAGCGAAAATAGCTGTAAAAATCTTCACATAGCCCGCCATTCAAGCAAGGGTTTGAGTGGCAGGCATCCACCTTAAGGCAACCGGTGACAACAGAATTGGCAGAGATCTTGAGAAACTGCTCTTCTTGTGGCTTTTTAGTATTGTCAAAGTAAGAGAGATGAATTCCACCAATCTCCACACTGCTCATGCACCCTCTCAGTCCATCTTTTTTATCGAAAGCTTTGTCAGCCAGATAGACATCTGTGCCTTCTCTTAGGAAGTTAAGGTTTCCAGTGGCAACAGTACTTATTGCATGGTCTCTCTCATCATTTATATCAATACACCATCTTGATGACTGAGAGAGTGGCTCTGTCATAGAGTAGGTGACCTTGTGCCACTTCCCATCATTCACAGATAGGGAACTAGCCAGGCTCAATGTGAAAAAAGTATTACCACTCTGCAGCTGAAACAACAATTTGGTATCCTGAATACTGATAGAGAAGAATTCTGGCTCCTTCTCAGCATAAAGTAGTATGACATCTGAGTCTTGAGTCCGAAAACCAAAGGTTATATTAGTGAGGTCTCTCCTGATCTTCCCATTACTTCTATAAAAGATGGCACTGCTTCTGCCATTAAAAATGGCATTGGAGATACCTGAGCAGAGATGGGAGAAATCAATTTACTGCATAAGGCTAGTGCTATCATCTCTATATATTTGTGGGAGAATCCACGTGGCATGAAACCAAAAGTGCTTAGAGATAAAAAAGCACACTAATGTGAATCTTAAGAGTTAAACAATTGATTATTTGCTCCCTATTGTCTAAAATATTGATAGGCCATACTTATTAGTCCCTTGATTGTCCTGACTTTCTAATGATTGGTGTGACTTTAGAGCTGAAAAACTTGTTGAAACTTTAAAAAATTAATTAGCATGAAAATGCACATCCGAAATAATTTTCCAGAAGAGAAGAAGAGGACATTTGAGGTCAGTATAAAGGTTTAACCTGATCTCACTGTATCCTCAAATAGAAGGACAATGGTACTGAATTAGCACTGTGCTATTTTTAGAACTTTCTTAGCACCAGCTAAATGACCTGGGTTGCGAA
This sequence comes from Bungarus multicinctus, assembly GCA_023653725.1. Lineage (NCBI taxonomy): Eukaryota > Metazoa > Chordata > Lepidosauria > Squamata > Elapidae > Bungarus > Bungarus multicinctus. Next base: position 39,321,167 of record CM042842.1, on the reverse strand, counting down.
ACTGTAGATAAATCACAACATCACAACAAAGAATTGGATTTTTCTGGATCCCTTTGCTGCCCCTTAAATATTCAACCAGTTTTATCTGCCCACATATATTAGTACTACCTTGAATAGATTCTGAACAGTCAAAAGGCTAACATTCTGTTAGCTAAGCATTTCACTTCCACTCCCCCCGCCCCCTTAATGATGCAAGTAGAGTGATATAATTAGATAGTTGAAAATTTGGGGCTTTCTGAGAAAGGAGAGTTGGCCTTGGTCATTCTGCTTAGCAGTGTCATGGATTCTTATTCTGTCCCGATGGTATATGATTTTATGGACTTCAAATCTTAGTGGCATTAAGGATATTTGGCAATTTATGAGAAAAAAAAAACCTCTGCAAAATTAATCATTCCATTCTCTCTCCGTCTTTACTCCTTCAAAATATAGAACACACATAAAGTTGATAGACATGCCTCTAGATCATTTCAGATTTGTAGCAGCGGGGATGTCTGATTCCTGATCATTTAATACAGTAACAGTGTATCCTAAATTATATTGCTAAAACAAGGAAAATTTGATTCTCTATTGTTATGTTTGTATACTGTTTATTTTGATGAATCTTAGGGTCTAAAAAATAGCACATCTCTGCAACCACAATCTTGCCTCAAAGAGAAGGATTGAAATTTATTCATGCCACCTTCTCCTGCCTCCTATCTTACCATGCAAATGTGCATTTCTATACACTATGCAAAGCTATTGACTCCCTGCAATTTTCTTCTTAATGTGTTATTACTGCAGAATGCAAGCCACCATCGTCTTATATGCATATTGCAGCTATTGTTTTTAAAGATTTACTATGACTTTCGGAATAATGGATCTATATACAATTAAGTGGCAACATTTGACACCAAAATTTCCATTAGAGCCACTCATATAAATTCCTCTGTTGTGTTAAAAGAAAGAGAAGTCTAGCAGCAGCGAGGCAGAGGATCCAGGGGAGCCTGTTTCCAGGGTGTGTGCGTAGAGCTGCTAGAAGGCGAGAGCAGCTGAAACAAAAGGGGTGACTCAGGAGTAAAGCTGGGAGGTGATTGCCCCTCCCATCAGGTATAAAGGACCGGCAAAGATGATGAAACCTTTGCAGAAAGCAAAGTAGTTTGTTCAGTTCAGATTCATTCTTGAAGCTCTTTGTTCTTTGGTTGTTTTTTTTTCTAATTCATTTGATACTTCTGTTATTGGCAGCACTTCACAGAAAAGAAAGATGGGTGCTTATCTCGAGGGACTGTTTGAGATTAATTCTGGCTGGGAATGAAAACAATTCATGCAATAAAATAAGTCTTGTTTTTAAAATAAGCGTGTGTGTAATTATGGTCTAGGAAGCCTTGGTCAGAACAGTATCTGCCTTCCAAACTGCACTCTACTGTGCTCACTTTTGGAGTGTACAATCCTTAGCATCCCATTCAAAGTCTTGTGTAGTCCATCAGCTGATCTAAGTTGCCTATTTGAGGTCTTCTGTTTTTTAAATTACTGGTTATTTACTTATTTATTTATTTATTTGTCAAAAGCTTACAATACAACAGAAACAAGAATAAACATAAGTTTAAATACAAGAAATAGGAACTAATAATTGGAGACAATCGGACAGAGATGGTAGGCACAATTGTGTGCTTATGCACCCCCCCCCCCCTACAGACCTCTGTGGAATGGGGTGAGGTCAATAGAGGATAGTTTGAGGGTAAAGAAGTGGGGGTTTGAGCAGGTGACAACAGAATCAGGTAGTGAGTTCCAGACATTGACCACTCTGTTGCTGAAATTGTACTTCCTGCAATCGAGTTTAGAATGGTTTACATTTAGTTTATATCTGTTGTGTGCTCTTGTGTTATTGTTGTTAAAGCTGAAATATTCATTAACTGGTAAGACATTGTAACATATGATTTTATGTACTAGGCTTAAGTCCAATCTTAGTCGGCATAGTTCAAGGTTGTCTAAGTCTAGAATCTCAAGTCTGGTGTTGTAGGGTATTCTGTTGTGAACAGAGGAATGTAGTATTCTTCTGGTAAAATACTTCTGGACTCGCTCAATTGTATTTATGTCTGATATACAGTGCTGAATTCCAGACAGCAGAGCTGAATTCAAGTAGCAAAGGTTTTGAATGCCCTAGTTTGCAAATCAGTATTGCCAGAGAAGAAGCTTCGTAAAATTAAATTTACAACCCTTAAAGCCTTTTTGGCAATATTGTTGCAATGGGTTCTGGTGCTTAGGTCATTTGATATGAGAACTCCAAGGTCCTTGACAAAGTGAGGGTCATCAACAAGGTCATATCTGCCCAGCTTGTATTTGGTGTATTGATTTTTTTTTACCAATGTTTAGGACAGAGCATTTGTCATGACAGGTCGTGCTTCACCTCAGTTGGAATCTTTGGTTGCCAATAATTAGGCAACCAAAATATCAGAATAACATAGTTGTGAGAGGCCTTGGGGGTTTTCTAGTCCAACCCCCTGCTATAGCAGGAAACCCAATAACATTTCAGACATATGGTAAACCAAACATAGCAAAAGAAGGAGATCACCCATTTATCTTGAAAGGATGGCAGAAAAAAAAAAGCTGTTGCTCTGTTACCTTAATTTGCAAAAGGGAATACAAATAATGGAGGAAGCTGAAATACTTGCATTCAAATCCTTGATACACCGGCAGACATTGGGCTTCAGGAGGGCAAGGACTGAGGTCACACCATTTCACTTCTTCGCAAGCTTTCCCAGCTATATTTGGGGGGCAAGTACAAGTGAAGTCATCCCAGATTGAATAGCAAACACCACCATTCTGGCATGGAGCGGACTAAAAAGGGAAAAAATGGGAATGAAAGATGAGCAACGTTTTCTGTTTTTCCAATCAATTGAAAAGAGCCCTGGGGAAGAAAAAATCTGTCTTTCTCCCGGCTTCCACTCAATGCCACTAGTGAAAGTTAGTCTTGTTTTATTTTTCATATATATATTTAATCAAGGATGCATCAGGTCTGGCCTTCCAGATGTTGAGTAACTTTATCATCAGGATGGCCGATGGATTGAAGAAAATTTTCCATCCCACATTTTGCAGGCCATATGTTATCCATTTCTTTTACGCAATGATTTAGAGTGGAGCCAGCAGCCACCCTGGCCTATTTATCTGTTTGCTAAGCAAGCAAACCCAATAAAAAAAGTGGCGGCTTTAATCCATTGGCAAAATACTTGCTTCGAATGTCAAAAAATTCTCAGTTAATTTCCTGACCTGACCAGCTAAAGTATCTTAGGTAGCGGAGTTAGTGAAGACCTCTGATTTCACCCTCAACTGGGAAATAGACAGGAAGCAAGAAATCTGAGATCAAGTCTTTCAACTTCTCTGCCCTTTCAAACAGCCATGGGGGGGGGGGGGAGGCTCCAGTTTTTTATGAGAATAGTGGTACTGTGAGAGAGGAAGTTCAATCTTCTGTGCCACTTTCTCTAGATCTAAATTAGATCCTAAGGCTGCTAGGAGACCCATTTGGGAGTTGTTGTGAGGAGCATAGGTAACATATTTGGGCCTGCATTTCTTTTCCTGCTCTGAGGTAATAACTTCAGGGGAGGGAGAATTGATTAGACCAAAAAAAGCAAAGAGAACAGAAGGAAGAAAATAAATATTAGCCTTTCTCTTGCTACTTCCCACAACACAAAGGTCTCCACCCCCATGGATGATTTTATTTTTATTGTTTTCAAATTAAAAAAAAAAAGTATCCCATGTCAATACAGACAATACTGATAAGGGCGTAATAACTGTTTTGCCTATTATAAAGGCACTCTATTGTATAGAAAACAGCTCTAACTAGCCATTATTTTTTTTCAGCCTAATTGTAGAAATGCTTCTTCTTTGGGGATTTTGTTTTGTCTTTGAACTGCCGACAAATTGAAGATGAAGGCAAACAGAAAACCAGTAAAACAAGAGCAAGATGTTTGAATATGTGTAATTTTAAAGTCTTCCTTTTATTTTTTATTTTATTTTTTGTATTTTTATACACATTTATTAACTTCCTTGTGCATTCAGCCATACAAAAAAAAAAAAACAAGTTTCAACTGAATGGCTGCCTGCCTGTGTGGATGCATAATTAAATGGATGTAAAAGATGGAGGAAAGCAAAGAGTCCAGGTTGAAGGAGAAAATAACTTAGGACTTCTCAAGTCAGAGAAACTGTCAGGCTATAAAGTTGTGAAGTATGAATGAAAAGTAGATCCTGTCTACTTTTTAAAAAATATATTTTTATTACTTTTGCCTTGAGCTGGCTTCTGTTCACCACTTAATGATTCTGACATGAAGTAGCACATGTATGTAAGCCCTCATAGAACCAAAATTACAAATAGTATGCTTGTCAAAGGACTCCATTAATGCATTCAGAGTATTCCCAGACCTACTATTTCTTTCATAAGTTGAAGAAATTGAGAATTGTAGCTACTTCTGCAGGCCTAGAAATATGAAGAACCCACTAGGAACACTAGGAAGCAATCTGTGCTCATCTTCCAGCCGAATACTGGAAAAGCAAAATTTAATCAGTCTCCCAATTCCCTAAACTCTTGCAGGTCCTGGAACAACAAAAATCTTTTCCACCATTGCATATAAAAATAAAATAAATTGCCAGTTCTTTTTTTGCACCGTGTATCCAGCTCCATTTGTCTGATTTCCATAAAAAAGAAAAAGAAACAAATTCTTAATAGTTACTGTTAAGGGACCCGAATGCCATTCCTATTGCGTTAAAATGCTTCTTTTAAGTTGTGAAGAGAAATAATAGCTTGTCAGCATTTTTTTGTAACCACATGCTTTCCCCCATAGTATTAACTATGTATTAACATCTTGCTCTTGGGCCTGGAATGATAGGAGAAGCAAAAATGTCTATAAATAGGGACCAGGTCTGCTTCTGCATTACTGTAAAGCCCTTAGATTGAAGTCTCCTCAGCTGGCACTTGTGAGGGGAAGAAAAAAACAAATAATGAGAAAGCACAAAGTATTGGTGAGCACTAGACACAGCATTTGAAAGCAGCAGAAACCATGTGATAGAGAAGCACAGAAAGAGAGTGGCTTAGACAAGAGTTAGGCATGCTGTGAGTACAGTTGTTATTCCTCTGGAAGGCTTCAGATGGCAAGGAGAAGTGAAAATGAAGAAGGAATGTCATCTTTTCCTAAAACAAAATATAGTGGTATAATTTAAAAGTTGAGAACGGCAAACTCTTGAGGAGAAAATCAGGCAAGCTTATAAGGAAATCATCAAAATGTCTTTAAATGTTTGAGATTTAAATGAATAGCTGCTTAATGTGAAACATACATCGTATAAACACAGAATCCATAATATAATATATTCCATAAGCCTGTACATTCCCATGCATATAATTCATGGATAATAGGGTTTTTTTTAGGATGCCATGTTTTATAAAGTGTTAAAAGTTGTGAGGTTTTTTGATACGTCTAATCCATTTTTGGCTACTTTTATATTTCTTCAGCAATACATCATAACTTCTTATTTAACATTTTATGAATCTTGATGCCAGGTCTAAATGCCTGTAACATGCCCCATGATTAGCTTGTTCTGTAAAGGGTGGTTTTAAAGTAATTATGAGAGTATTTTGGTTTGGGAACTACAGTGAGTTCAAGTTGCTCTTAATGAACAGCAGCTTTGCTTACTGGTTGTCATTACTGAGAGATTTAAGAGCTGCCCTTCCAGTCTACTAGATACTTTGTGGTATCACTGCCCACAAACTGCAAAGCAGTTTGGCAAAATCTGATCGTACCCACCTCTTTCACAGACAGCCTTGAGATATTCCTACTGTGATGACCCGAGGTGTGGCACAAAAATAACAAAATCACCAAAGTAGATAAATTCCCTTTAAGGCCTCTAACTTGATCCCCAGTGTCTAGTTATCCTCGACTGGACATCATATTCTTCCAAAAACAGTCTATGAAGGGAAGAAATGCAGTCCGAATCCAAAGTAAAGATAATTAGAAATAAAAAGAACCAACACAAACCATGCTGAAGATAACATAGCACCCATAGTTGGGAGGATGCTAAAACCCAGATAAGCCTCAAGAAAGACAATGCACGATTTGCTTCCAGCAACTTTGCCATGTGCAGTTTACCCTTTTAAACAGTCTTCCCAGCTGCAGCCCATGAAGGGGATCAGGGCCCTTTCCTCTCCCATAAGCCACATTGCTCCCTTCTCCGTTCCTCCCTGTGTGCCCTAGGATAAAGAGGGGATGGACCTGGGTCTTCCTCTGAATGCCCAGCCGGACTGTGCCCTTCCCCCATTTCTTCGACGGCCACCGGATCCACACTCCCACTCCCTGTCAACTGTTCAATCTCGCCCTCAGAATCGGACTCCAACAAGGGCAGGACACCTACTGTCACATGTTGCTTAGGAACCCTACCAGGTCAAAGAGAAATTCTTTTTAATCATAGGAACAGAACCTTTAAAAAATGGTTCCTTACCTTGCAGAGGTCCTCTCCAATGCATCCTGCAACTACATTGATCAGGGTGCTTTTGCTGCTGACAGAATTCAACGAAGCAGTGAGTGGGTAAAATTCAAGTGGGTGGTTGCCGAGTCTTAAATCTTGAATGCAGCCTTTGAAAAAACCATCATTTAGAATGGTTTCTTGCTTGTCTGGTAATCCACCGATGTAGAGAATATCCCTTCTGTGTATTTTTCTTAAGGGTGTAGAAACAGAGCCCAACTTTTTTGATGATTGGAACAAATCCATCGTATTTGGCCCCATTTTTAAAGAAATGAAATAGAAATTTCCATCGTTCATAATCTGCATACTTAAGAATTTGTTGGAGTGTGGACCTGACATTGCAAGTTTCCCATCTTCTAGCCAGACCTTGAGAAATAGGGACATGTTTCTTTCTAGGCCCAATAAGAAGCCAAAAGGCTTGCGTGTTCGCACAAACATTGATATTGTGACATTTTCATGACTTTCTTCTAGGGAAAAAGCAGCATATCCAGTGCTTTCCTCATGACCAAATCTTCCTGGAATATATTCTTGCTTTCACATGAGAAAAAGAGAGAAAGTAATAACCTCTTTTAATATAAAAAATGCTATTTGAGTATTAACATATCATAGATCAGCAATACCCAGCCCTGAATTTAAACTAAATATTTGACACTAATTATACTTTTAGTGGTAAAATAAAAATGAGCTTCTGTACCTGATTTTAGAGTAGTGACCTGTTGAACTGGTTGGTGTGTAGACTTGATAAATTCGATTTAAAATATAATGTCTTTTGATTCAACCTGTGTTACATAAATCTGGCCACGTGGAGCCAACTTTTCGAAACAAGGATGGATTTGGGAGGAGAAGAAGACAATCAGGATGGAATGAGTGGAGTCTGGGGCATACTCTTTTTTTAATACTCTACACCTATGTTTCTATTAAATACATGTTTCTAATAATTTATTGATAAAATCAGTCTGATTAGTTAACAAGTTCCCCTGAACATCATATCAGCAAGAATTGTTCTACTAATATATGATATATGTCATAATGCATGGAAGTAGAGGAATGGAAAATCAGATTGGGGTTGATAGAGACAAAATGGATTACATGAAATGGCTGAGTGACAATTAGAATACTGAACAGTCACTAATTAGTTTTCACTGATAAGTGATACTATTTTTTCCCCCTGATTTAGCACTCCTGGTACTTATCAGATATATTTCAATCCAGCTTAAAATGTTCATTAGAAAGGCAACTTTATTGCTATTGGCTCTTCTCAAATTTCCTAGTTTTAATGTGATAGGTAAAATCTGGTCAATGACCAAAAAAAAATATGTCAATGATATGGACTGGCAAGTACATCAAATTACTTCAAAACCAATTTTACTTGGGAAATCACATCTTTATTTTTAAATCATCAAGATACTTTGGAACAAATACAGTACCAATATATTGTAGAACATTTGATGCATTGTATATAGTGGTACTTAAAGAAAAAAATTGCAAGGTATCCTATAATAAGCTTTAATGCCTATGCAACCCAAAGAATGGTGAAACAAATATTATTACACTGTGTTTTCTATAAAGATAACCATGCTATTTGCTGGACTTCCTAATGAAATATACAGAAAGGCTGGATGAATTTTGTGTAAACTATGTTTTATTAAGTGTGAACGACAGTGATTGCTAAGTTTCGTCAAATACTATAGCAAGTAAGGTCCAACAAGATTTTTTTATCAGATGAGGAATAGATAAGAAATAAACATAAGAATAGGCTAACAAATTATTTAAAATTGAAAAAAATGGAGTGTTTATGTGCAATGCGTATGTTTTTATAGTCCTGACCAAGAGCTGAAATTACTCAATCAGGTTGGAGAAAAGGAAATTGACTACTCTCAACTGTTGGCCCAACTAAATATCAATCAGTTTGGCACAGTTAATAGCAGAAAAATCAGCTTTAGATTTTGGTCTTTAGTTAAACTAGCTTCTGATCACCAATGAATGTAGTAACTCATTTCATTACAGTCCAATCACCTCATTTCCAGTTAGATATCTCAGTGCCAGCATTCTCCTTTGACTTTCTCAATGATCTTTCTTTGAAACCCAAAGAGGAAAAAGGGAAAATGAAGAATGACCCAAGTGGATGTTCTCCAGCTGAGTGTCCCCAAAAGTCTCTAAGATGAAAAGCTGAAACTTGAAATAAAATAAACAGACAATTCCACTCTGTTGATCTGTGTAATGGCTTCATATCATTTATCAATTACAGGAGTTAGTACTGTATTTCCCTAAAGCCACATATGTTTATAGAAAGCTTTGATAATCAACCGTCAGAATAATGGGAATTTGGTTCAAGCCACAAAGTCCTGAGATCCAAGGGAAATGCAACTATTTTCCAATCAGGTACCTTGAATCCCATTAGAACTGATTTGCTAAGGAAAAGTAGGTTGACAGTTTTACAATGCAGGACAGTCTTGGCCCAGAAGGACTTTTTATTTACATCTATGATTTTGTGACAGAAATAGATATTACGGAGAAATGCCAAAGTCTCTTAATGTCACTCATGGCTGAATCATAGGTTCTGTCCTTCTGTTGTTGGGTCCCATAGGTATACTTCTTCTATTTTAACAACACAACTAGAAATGGATCACTTTGAAAGACCCACAAATGTTTAGTTGGAGCAACAATTGAGGCTAGTCTACTTCATTCTTTCCTTACTTTTTTCCCCCTGCATATAAATTGGAATTGCCATAATTCATATACAATTTGATATGACATAGGCCTGGACCTTAGGGATACTTGTCCCATCCTAGTAATATATCATTCAGAGCAAATTATCCAAAACTTTTAAAAAACATGTGGTTTAGGGAAGGTTGAAGTGTAATGAGAATTGGGTTCCACAAAAGGAAGAAACTAATACCTGAATGAGAGTGAGAATTGTTAAAGTGTTATCCAATTTTGTTGCCCAACTGCAAAAACACACATTCACTATATTCTCATGGGTATCATTGCTCACAGCTACAAAATATTGAAGGCTAATTAGAACTAAGTTCTGCAACACACACATCTTTCATAGATCAAGGAGCGTTAACAGCATTAAGCTATTTAAAATCAAAATCAATCCATAAAAGGAATGCCTCACAAACACCATTCCCAGACTCTTCTTTCATATGCGCGGCACCAAAAACAGTGGGGCTGAGATATCCGCAGGCCATTTTTTTATTTATTTATGTTTGCCTGCAGCATTTATTCTAATGAAGGTTCCTAAAACCCATGAAAACAGGAGAGCGGTCACTGTGAAAATCCTTTTTGCAACTCTCAAAGGCTACCTAGCCACTTCAGTTTATTTCAGAGGCGCAAGTAAATCCTAGAGCCTGGGGAAAAAAAAGTTCACTTAAAAACCAAATGTAAACATATTTTAAATTTGGTAACGAAAAATACCTTCCATTTCTTTCTCTATGTGTTTGTTAAACCCACATGAATAAACTTTTCCCCAGATTGAAATGGGTGTTTTTAACTATAAAAGGTCCTGTGTCCTTTTCCCCCCACCTGGTCAATCTCTTTCTTCCTCTGTTAAGGGAAAAGTCATTTTTCTTGCTGAAGGGTGAAAGCTTAAGATGCAGCAAACCCAGCAAGCGACAGGAAGAGCCACCACCTTACAAAGAGAGGAAGCAAGGAGAATCTTCAAAAAGGTAGCCAGACACGCATGCAATTTTCAATTACTCTGCTTCAAGAGAAATGTTGAATACGATCTGCAATTTAGCATAAATCTTGGTCAAAATTAACCTCTTGAGCCATCGTGTCTGGAGGCTGATCCAAATTTTTTGCCAACTTTTCTTGATTAAATTTGAGTCCAAATAATGTTCTCTCCCATCAGGTTAATAGACTGGGTTGCACCAGAATCACCCTAACTTCAATTATCTCCCTCTCTTGGTGCCACTTAAAACTGGCCTTCCAACAGAAAAATAATCACAGTAATGGAATACATGTTTTTCCACCCCAGGGATTCTGTCTGTCTGCTTAGGATTAGCCCTTGGCTCCTAATATAAATGTTTGAAATCCAGTAGTTTAGCAAAGATGGAAATCTGTGACCAAATCTCCCTTTTAAGCATTTTGTCCTATTTATGAAAAGTGAACTGGCAGCTCCAACTGCAGTGCGTTATTATTATTGAAAGTTGTATTTATTTTATTTGCTTAAAACATTTATATAGCCACCCGTCTTCCAGCCAATTCTGGGAAGCTCCCTATCAAAAATTCCAGTTTAAGGGAGGTCTTCCCATACTGATATCCAGTATTTTTACTCTATCCAAGGAAAATCTAAACCAAGAAATGCAATATTATGATTATGGAGTTTTAGTGACCCATGCCGTTTGACCCTTAAAGAAAGTCAAAACCAAAGTACTGTAAACAAATTTTAACTTATCTCTTTCCATTGGTAGCTATATTTCACACATTTTTCACAATTTTTAAATTTAAATTTTAAAATAAAAAATCATTAATTATAACCTTTTGTTCTTCATTTTGCCCTATTTTATCATTGTCATCTGGCCTCTGTTGTGAAATAATAAAATATGAGGTAAAATTGTGAAATAAGTTTTGAGATACCTGGGGATTTTAAACATACTTTCAAGAAAAAAGTTTTCTATATTTTGTCTTATTTTTCTAGAAATCAGGATTCTTTTTGAACCAGATTTCAAGATGATTAGGAAAGTATCCCATTAATATTGATTTGAGTGAATAAAAGAATGAGATTATTTCCTAATTTCCTTTCCCTCTGTGAGCGTATATGTGCATTCTGAAAATGTTGGATGCTGAGAATTGAGAAGAATATTGTGCCCAGAAAGAAAAGACATTTCAAATAGGTTCTAATCATTCACAACAGCTCTACTGGAAGCAAAAACTCCTCTTGGAAGACGGATGGTTTTAATTTTGCTTCATAAAGAAGCAAACATATTTACCAGATGTAGTTCTCTTTTCCAAAGTTGCTTTTCAAACCTTTGGATAAATTACTGCCAAACTTCAAAGCTGTCGACTATAATTATGGCTCCTGCAATGTCATTTTCCAATAGGAACAACTGCGGGTGGGTGGGAAATGTAGGTGTGGACCATGAAGAACAGTACAGAAAATATAGTATTTTTAAAATATAGGAATGCATTTTGTGGAGTACGTTTTCCAAATAAAAGTACCTAGCAAACAGTTTTGCAGGACAAAAGCTCACACGAATCCCTCTAATTCTATAAAATACTAAATTCAGCACAATTGTGCCATATCTACAAGAAGTGGGGAATTGAAACAAAGCTCTATAATGATATTTGTCGTGGATATTCTAGCTTCCTACTTTTCCTGCCAGTGGTGGGAGAGACAACAGCCCTTTTTGTAAGAATATTTTAGCTCCACTTTTTGGCATGAATACATTTGAAAGCAAATTCTGGAGGCAGCTCAAACCAAGGCAGATACATATTTGAGAAGAATGCATAGTTGGACATATGTCTACTAAATATGAATTGCTATGCACTTTATTAGGATTTACTCTCAGATAAAGAGGCATACATCATGTGTATGTTATAATTTTCTTGTCTGAGTAGCTGCTTTTATTTAATTTTGTATCCTTCCCTTTGAATCTGAGAACTACAGAAATTTGGTTGGGAATTAGCTTGTTATCAGTTACTTTGGCTATCATTCGAAGTACCAATATATGTGTCTATAAGAAGTTAAGATTAGGGTATCTCTAGCAGAGGGATTTTATTTATCAGGGATATACAGCAGTTTGGAGTTAAAAGCAAAAAAAGTACTTTGGACATATGGCACTTGTCTGCAACCAGAGATGGTCCTGCCTGCTTTGTTACATTCCCTACTCTGGAAACCATCTCTGGATCCAGCAGCATTGGATAATGTTTGACCTGTATCCAACCTTGTCTTTTTGGAGTTAAATTGCAACTCTGCATGGTTCTGGAAGGTTATCTGGATCCTTTCCAGTTCATCTTTAGATTTGGGTAAACTATCATCATGACACTGATTACACTTGCGGGTGATGTCTGGTCATCTTGTGTGCCAATGGTCATTCATGCATCAGACAGCTCTTTATAAAACTATTATTGAAGACCACTCAGAAGCTAAAGCTGATTCAAAATGCAATTGAGTGAGAATCATTTATGGATTTTTCTTAGGTCATTCATGTAACACCATTATTACTGCAATTTACACTGGTTGGTGGTTTGCTTCTAGGTGCACTTCAAGATGTTGATTATCACTTTAGGATCTGGATCAGAGGTGGGTATTCAGTAGGTTCTGACCAGTTCTGGAGAACCAGTAGCGGAAATTTTGAGTAGTTCAGAGAACTGGCAAATACCACCTCTGACAGGAGATTTTACAGTAACCTTCCCCTGCCATGCCCACCAAGCCATGCCCACAGAACCGGTAGTAAAAAAATTGAATCCCACCACTGACCTAGATGCTTATGGGACTATGCTTTTTTGATTATTTCTTCTTCTCTGGTAAAATCTGTCAAGAATGGCTGCATCCTAGGCCTCTTGGTATATCAGTTTCATCTGGCAAAGCTATATAAATAGGCCTTTTTTGTGGCTACACATGCCCACAGTAACATTATTTTCCCTGAAATCTACATAGTTCTAACTCTACTGTGTTTTTGTAGACTGTTGAAAAACTGACTTTTCAAAATGGGTAAGGAATTTTTTGGGGGGTGCTTCTTGAAGGATGTCTGTATAATTTTGTCATGCAGTTTTCAGATATGAGCTTTGATAAATTATACAATTTTGACTATTGTTGGTTTTTCTTTTGACTTCTTGCTTTACTTTAGTTGTTAATTAAAGTAAATTAATTTCTGTCTAGGGTTGCAACTGGTGATTGAGGAGGCCTGCAGAACCAATAAATAAATAAATCAAGTAATTTAACCAACGGCATCTTTCTTCAAGATTGTATAGCACTTATGGAGGGTAGTTGCTGAAGAAGTCATAGTTGCTTTAGTGAGTTGCAGACAGCTTCTGATTCATCCAGAATTTTTTAAAATTGTGATTCTGCAGTGTCCCTTTGATGGGACTAGCCTGCCCATTTGTTCCAGCAAAAAAGGCTTATTTCAGATCCCACCTGCCAAAGAATTTAGGCTGGTGTGGTCCAAGAGAAGAGATTTTTCTGCCCTGGGCCTCTCCTTCTGGACTATTTTCCCCTAGAAGTGAGGTCCGCCCCCACGCTTATGGTCTCTTAGAAGAGCCTGAAAATTTGTCTCTGCTGCTTGGCCTGAAGCCAATAGGGGTATACTATGTTGGGGGTGGCTGACGGGGAAGATCTACACCCTTAGGCTGCCCATTATCTTGGTTTTTAGGTTTTTCTATTTAACTCTCCTAATTTTAATTGCCTTATATTGTTGTTGTTGCTGTTATTATTATTATTTTACTTTCTATTATATTGTAAGCTGCCCATAATCATTGTAATAAATGAAATTGGTACAGTAAAAAATTAATACATAAAGTTAAAGGTATTCCGCAGAATAATAAGTGACGATGATTTCTTAGGAAAGCTTCTTCAGTGAGAACATATTTGAACCAAGTATGCATGTATATCTGAGATAGTGGATTTCATGTCTTTGAGAAGGTCTGAGGTTTATGGGTCTCATGTGGATTTTGGGTAGCCTTTCCTCAGTTACACAACAAATTTGACTCAATATATTAGGTTACAGATGTAAAAAAAATCCACAAAATAGGATTCATTAATGTACATAACATAGACAAATAGCCTAAATTGATTGTGGCTAATTGCTGGTGAATTCAAGGTAGATGTATTCATATGGCCAAGATAGATGTAAAAGAGAGGCAGCATTAATTAATTTGTATTAATATAACCCATGCCCATATCACTCTGTGGGTTATATTAATACAAATATAGTGGAAATTCCATGCTACCATCCCTTTAGCTAAGGCATTTTTAATTACCATGTTGCTCTGCAAGTCTCTCTATAGCAGGTTTACAACATAGGTTGGCAAACTTTCTTAAGCTATGGAAATGGTTAGTTTAAAGCACAATTCCCAGAACCCCTGATTAAGAGGCAAATCTTTTCTGGTAGAAATGTTGACTGTTCAAATTGGGTCCAGGAGATCCCTTAGTTGGATCTAGACTTCTACAGAACATAGCTTGAAAAATCCTGGCTGATAATACAATTTTAATTATAATGAAAAATCCTAGTTTTGAGATAATGTTCTTACCTGTAGTACAGTTTGGTCCAACATAAGGCCGGTAGCAATCACATTGATAGTTCAGCCATAAGTTGTTGCAATGGCCCTTATTTTGACAAGGTTGGTACTCACACCAATCTTTTTTAACACAGTCTGATTTGACGTTTAAAAATGTGTCCGATGATAAGTTTTCTGGGATAATAATGCTGAAATCCACTTCTACATCCTGAAGGCAGCCTACAAATGAAGGTGCAGAATGCGTATTGTAGATATTTAGTAGAGAGCCATTGTTTCCTATCGGCAAGCCACCCAAAAATACATTTTGAAAAGCAATCACTGCCTGCCTGCTATCTACTATGGCAGCAGTCTGACTAAGACATGATTCTGTGCAAGAGCTCTTGTGTAACTTCAGTGTTACTGCTCTGGCAATGGTGACTTCCACTGAATGCCATTCACCATCATTGACATTATAGGCTATATGTAAAAATGCCTTCAGTTGATTATTGACTTGCATGGATAAGTATAAACAGCCATTCTGTAACTCCAGCTTCACGAATGTGTCTTTATCCCCTCGGTAAAATATCAAAGTTGTTGGCTGAACAGTCAAAAAACTAAGGTTTATGTTATAAAAATAGTCCTTGGAGGAGGCTGCAACACTGTTTACCTGAAGATACCCATTTCCCTGAAAAGACAATGTTGTTGTGGTTTCACAGTGTACTCCTGTGTAGCCAGCTGAACATATGCAGTTAAATCTATGTTGTCCATTTCTTAAATGAGGAATACATAATCCCCCATTCTGACATATATGTTGAACACAGCCGAAGAGGATTTCTGTACAGTTCTGACCACCATAAAACACCCCATCTTTCTCTCCAGTGAGACAATGGCAGGTATAACTTCCAAAAGAATTTTCACAGGTCCCTCCATTCTGACAAGGGTTCATGTGACATTCATTGATGTCATCTTCACAGTGAATGCCTGCAAAAAGGAAAAAAAATAGGAATTGGATTGTTTATTTGACATATTCAGTTTCTTAAGAAGAAAAGAAAAATGATCCCTTAACTTGCTTCTGCTTACTGCTTGCTGCTAACCCTTGGCTTTGTCTGAAGTCAGTAATACCAGTGTCTAAGAAACTGCAGAAATATAGAACATTTGCCTTTTGATTTTGAGCTCTTCTTTGATAATGGAATAGCTACATCCTCAAACTTAGGAAGGCAGAAAAGGAGTAATGGAGGCTTTATCTCAACTAGTGTAATTATTGGTTCCCATACTCCTCCAGTTTTGTTAAGCTTTTGATCCTTTGCATATAACACTTAGTCATAATCCAGCTCTCTATGACTTCAGGCCCAACTGCAATATATACAAAAGGATAGAAAGGACTAAAGACATTGGAGGGGAAAAAGTGGAGGCCATTGCAGAGACATCCAGTCTATTTAAATGGAAACAAAAAGCATTGCTGTCCAGTTCAGATTACATTAAATGTGATATTTCATATTGAGGAGGAGGAGGATTCAGATAGATCATTCTAGAAAGAGTCAGGAATTATTTAGTAATCTTGCACAGGGGGGATCCAACTCTGAGGGAAGAGTCAGAATCTGTAGTTAGTAGCTCAGATGGATAAAAAGAGATGCCATGGTTTTGTTTAGCATCAATACAGGAAACAATAGAGGGGCTGGATCTCCCATCCAACAGTTACGACTTCTTAAAGGTATGGAGACATCTTGGGAGTTTTAAGATGCAATGAGAATAAAAGAAAGGTGTCCCTCACTTTTCCATTCTAGGAATGCTCTCCATGACAGCCAGCTGCTGTTTTCAAAGACCTTTGCCCCTCTGTGTAATTAACCGATTTTTAGCCAGCACTAAATCTATTCTTCTTAATCTATACTAAATTCCATCCTAGAATTCATGAGTTTAACACAACTACCAGAATTTCTGTCTTGTCTGCTGACACTTGCTTTCTTTCCTTTCAATATAACAGAGGTTTACATTAAGATTGCTCTTGTTTTCTGGTATCTTTTTTTAACTGCAGATGCTGAGATTAGTGCTGTATCTTTTCTTGCAGGATAAACTAAATTCATGACTCTCAAATGACTCTCTCTCCACATGTAGTTAGCCATGGATGTGCTGAACTATGGGTGTCAAATTCGGGCATCACGTTATGTTTTTTTCCTTTGTGGAGCTGGGGTGGGCATGCCCTGTGCATGATGCATCTGGTCCATGGGCCACCAGCTTGATACCCCTGTGCTAAACAAATACTTCACCACCCAGCCACCTGCTTAAAGGACAACCTGTAAGCAAGTTGACAGTCAAATGCTACTGTCAGGGACTTGATGTCAATGCAAAACCAGCCATACAGAGTGACTTACAAATAAGTAGTTCCAGTTCACCTGGTCATGTCTATGTTGGTGGTTTAATGCTCCCCACCTACTCACATTCTGTAAAAATACCTTAAGATTCATATAAGTTAGTGGGGATCTCTGCCTCTAGTAAAGTAAATTCATTCAGGGACTGTTTTATCAATTTTCTTGCATCTGGCCTATAAGAAGCTGCACGAAAGAGCCAAGAAGTGTCTCTGTGTTAGGAAGGAAACATTATTTATCCATTTTATATTCATTTTTCTGGGTGCAAATGACTTCCTCGCAAGACAGCAATAAAGGAAGCTGCATATTATTTGGTGTGTTTGAAAATATGTTCAAGGAACTTATTTGTAAAGTCAGTACATTTCCTTTCCACCTTTTAAATTAAGTGACACGCTTCTCAATTATGAGAAGTAATCAAACATGCTAATGCAATAAAACACATTTGCTAATACAGAGTTAATATATGAAGAATCAGTAAGGTTGGTTTGTTTCTTTTAAACAGCCTGCACATAAGAAATCGTTTAAAAAACAGAACAAAACAAAAACCTTCTAGTATCCTGGAACACAATAAGCACTTTATTGCCTCTAAGACAAATGAAGAAAATGTAAAAATTTATGTATTGGCTCTCAATGAGTCTCACTTGGGTCTTCAACATTTATATTCTGGCATACAATGAAGGAAAGCTTATAGGAACCAATCCCGCTTAATACCGTTTGATACACCCCAGTATAGTCCCTCTATAGAATAATGCTTTTGTAGGCAGTCCTTAGTTTATGACCACAAATGAAACCAGAATTTTCATTGCTCAGCAAGATAGTTAGAGTCATGGTTATTATTAAGGAAAATACTGCAGTTGTTTGGTAAATTATACAGCCATTAAGTGAATCCAGCTTTCCCTATTGACTTTGCTGGAAGCCTGCTGGACAGATTGCAAATAGTGATCACGTGACCCTGGCATACTGCTGCAACCATTGTAAATGTGAACTGGCTTTCAAGCGTCTGAATTTTGATTACATGACTCTGGGGATGTGCAAAGGTTTTTTTAAAAAAATAATTTATAATATGAAATACAAAAGAAAATAATAGGAAAACAAGGGAAAGAGAAGGAAAGGAAAATGTGTAGGGAAAGGGGGAAAAAAGAAAAAAAGGCATTGATTTCTGATTCCCTTTGGTTCAGTAGAATAAGACAATAGCATCAAACCTCAACGTTTTACTTTTCCAAAATAGTATAAACCCGCCGCCATTCCGATAACAACAAACCTGTCTAATCAGTAAAACCCAAAATCAAAGTTGGGGATGTGCAATGGTTGTAAATCACTTTTTTCAGTGCTGTTGTAACTTCAGAAGGTCACTAAATGAATGGTTGTAAACTGAGGACTACCTGAATGCCTTTGCTTTTGAATTCAGCAGGTTCTAATCAGTTCTGGAGAACCAGTAGCGGAAATTTTGAGTCGTTTGGAAAACCAGTAGCGGAAATTTTAAGTAGTTCTGAATACCACCTCTGACTGGCCCCACCCCCATCTATTTTCTGTCTCCTGAGTCCTAGCTGATCAGCTGGGTCTTTTGTTTCCCTGCACAGGAGAGCAGAACTGGAAATTGAGTTAACGGGGTGGGGAAGGAATGGGGATTTTGCAGTATCCTTCCCCTGCCATGCCCACCAAGCCACGCCTACCAAGCCACATCCACAGAACTGGTAGTACATTTTTTTGAACCCCACCACTGTTGCAGTTCAATGGCAGACTGCATAATTAATATACAGATGTTCCCAAGTTCCAGCTCAAGCATTTTCAAGCATCAAACATCTGTCTGAAATCTGGAGAGCCGCTTGAAGTCACTATAAAAATAATGAGCTCAGATGGTCTGATTTGCTGTGAAGCTGCTCAGATTCCAGCTCAGATCTATCTGCTCAGGAGCAAAATACTGAAATTCTAAAATAAGCATGTTTAATGATATACCTGACCAGGGATTAGAAGCTAAGCAAAATTAGGCACGGTTTGAACTTGAATGGAGAAACACCAGACACCCAGAAAGCATCTGAAAAGAAGACAGTGGTGGTGAGGGTACATATTGTTTCCTATAAAATGACATAGATATGACTATGTAGTCACCAGGAGAATATTTTTTACAGTATAATATGCATGCATACATACATATACAGACATGATGAGGACGGGTGTATGAGTATTAAATGAACAAACACTTTAAACTCAACAGGGCTCACAATGGCCATGAATATCCCAAATTTACAGAATTTTGAGGCACTGTGATAAGAAAATAGTTAATAGTTACAAAAACATCTATGTTTTTCATATTGAATGCCAAAATGGTCTCTGCTGTTCTTTTTTTTTTAATTTGCAGGGGAGAGATGCAATTGAACAGTTATATTAAAAGCCTAGATTTTTTCCAGTCTGTTTTATATATAACTCTGGTTTACATTCTGCTGTTGAAAATAGAGTACTACAAGAACCAGACATTTGGCAATTTAATCTATAGTCTAGAGCAACTTAGAAATAAAGCAGCAGGATACAGTTGAGGGAAGGAAAAAAACCAAGAGAGGGCAGGACATAAAATGGGACTCTTATCATCACAATATAACTCTTTCTTTCTACTATCTATCCTGTCTAATCATTAGAACAAACCACAATAGGCATTACTGGTCTTTTCCCCATAGTTCTCCAGATAGTATCTCCCACTTGTTGTATGTAGAAGCCCCAATGTTGCGTACAGAGAAAGTAGAGAAAAAGGGAGGCAGGGAAAGAAGATTCACTGAAGTTGCCTCCTCTTCCATGTTGAATTTAAAGTTTTGTAATTGGAGAAAATGGTGGCAACTCTAGCTTTAGACAGTTCCCTGCCTGTTCATGCATTAGTTCTGCAATTAGCAATCCTAACATTATTTGAAATTCTTCCTTTTTTGCTTTCTTTTTGCAGAGAACAGAGGGAATGGCCTTGAAGGATGGGAAGTAGAACCGCTTCCAAGGCAAAGGTCAGGTAAGAGGAGCTTAAGCCTGAGCCAAGGAAACAACTTGAGAAACCTTCTCAGGAAAACTCTTCCTTAGTTCCCATGAAGATAAACGAAGGAAACAGTGGGGGAACCACATTCAGATTTGCAAAATTCTGCTGCTATGGTTGATATAATAAAAGTAGCCTTGACCTATTGACATCAATGTCTTAGTCTGGTTTACTTTATAGGGCTAAGACTCTTTTTATTTTTAAATTGTGTTACAAAGTATTATAAAATACAAAATAAATAGAAAAACAGTGCAGGGGAAAGGAGAAAGAGAAGTGAAGAAAGGTAAGAAGAAACATTGACTTTCTACTCTCTCTGTTACAGTAAAATAAGGCATTAACATCAAATCACAGCTTTTTGCTTTTCCATAATAGTATGAAAAAGTCATTTCTAAAAGATCTATCAGTAAAACCCAAAGTCAGAGTTTCAATTCTTTTCCACATCAAGCACAAAGTTCAGAAACGGTCTTCATGTGGAAACAAAAGTACTTATGTTCTTTTCTTTAATGAAAGTGATCAAATTTGCCATTTCAGCCAACTCCATCAACTTCTGCAACCATTCGTCCACAGTAGGAATCAAAGTGTTCTTCCATTTTTGTGCATACAATAGTCTTGCAGCTGTCAACATATATAGTAACAAAGTTCCAAATTTTTTCTCCAGTTCTTTTTCCATTAAGCCCAAAAGGAAAAGTTCTGGTTTCATTTTTACCTCCATTTTCAAAATGTTCTGTATTAAAATATGAATCATACTGCAAAAATTTTTTTGCTTTATCACATGTCCACCATGGATGATAAACAGTCCCAATATTCATTTGACATACCTTTATACATCTTAAATAACTTACCTGGTGTAAAATACCAACAATACATCACCTTATAGAAATTTTCTTTTAGATTATAATTTAATGTAAAATTTAAACCCTTCGTCCACATATTTTATTCAAGCATCACGTTCTAGCCAAAATTCCTTGCCTACTGAATCATACAATGTTTTTACATGTTCATTTTCCAAGTTCAATTTCAATAACATTTTATAGATCTTAGCAATAATACATTCATCATTGCCACATTGTCAACCCTGAAACTCATCTGGTCTAAGCCATCTTGGAGCCTCAGTGCTGCCACAATAGAGTTGAGGGAGAGGGGGATTAGAGGTAGTTGGGGCTGTGTAGTCAAAATAAAACATTTTCCCCTGGGAACCATGGACGTTCTCACACCTGGCCGGAGTAAGGAGGAGTGATGTCATCAGACCTGTGGAGGCTATCTGATTGGGCCATGTGACTGATTGTTTGGGGTTGAGGGAAAAACTTTTGCTTTTAATTAGGTGAAAACGAAGGGGCCTCTCGGAGTTGGTTTTCACCAGATATGTGCCAATGTGATATTTCCAATAAAGCTATTGTTTGAGGAATTCACTGCCTTGGAGTTTTTGCTTGCAATGGATCTATTATTTGGAACCCTGACATTAAACCAACTCTGGATGAATTTCCAATTCATTTTTAACAAAGTCAAATCCATAACATTTGTTATCCAGTTTAAACCTTTGTTTCAATTGTTGATAGGTAAACCAATAGCAAACATAATGTTCTGATTCAAGTTCTTCCCTCGTCTGACTCTTTAAGGTATAATAGAGAAATAATAAATGGATCATTGGATATCACTATCCATAGTTTGTGAGATGGGAATCTGAATATTACCCAATCCCAGCTTAGTTGGTGGTCATGGCTTGGTGGTCATGTGACTGGGTGGATGTGGCTTGGTGGTCACCCCCTTGACTGGGGGTGGCCAACTCAATATCACTCACATTGAGGCACGCATCTCCTCGCCTGGCCTCTCATGACTGTGGGGATGCTGCAACAGTCATAAGTGTGAAAAATGGTCATAAGTCACTTTTTTCAGTGCCATTATAACTTTGAATAGTCATTCCACACAAGCAAAGTACCAGCAAAGGAGGAGAAAAAAAACTCCAGAGACGTTCCAGATACAGGAAGTCTAGTCCTGCCAAGAATGTAATAAGAGTTAACGGAAAGGCAGTTTCTGTAAGCAACACCAGAATGTTTCCTTCCTGCCTTCTTTACAGGATAAGGCCAGTAATTTTTTCTAACAACCGGTTCTCCAAACTGCTTAGAATGTTAACAACCGGTTCTAGCAAATAGGTGCGAACTGGTAGAATCCCACCCCATGATTTTATACGTTTGTATACTAACAAGAACATCTGCTGCTCATTTGAATATTTCCTACTGAGACACCTAGTTGGTCTGAAAACCTGAAGAATACAAGACAAGTTAATTTTTACTTCTTTTTAATTGTCTGTATTTTATTAATTTATTAAATAACATGTTTCTACATAAAATTAAGGAAGATAATGGCAATGATTTACTAGGAAGAAACATAAAAAATATATTACTAATTAATAGAAAGCATGTATTACATTTTTGGTTCATGGGTTTCATTTTAAGTCTGCAAGCTAATGTTTAAGTTGAAAAACAAATGTATACATCTATTTTAGGTTTTCATGGATACTTGCAAACTCTTCTTGTATATGTGGATAATAATTCTTATTGCTTTATTGGAAGAAAAGGCCACTGTCATTATGTGAAAAGGATTAAGAAACATTTATAGAACCATTGAATGTAATACAATCAAATTGAGAGACTCATAAATTAGTTCCATAGAAAGACTTCCATGGAAAGTTATTACAAATTACATTTTCAAGACATTCATTGTTTCAGCCTTAATCCCAATGTCTTGCATGTTCATACATAAAAAAACAACCAAACAAATAAAACCAAATCTATCTATATATAAAATTTCTGATTTAATGTAGTTTAGGCATTTCATTCTTTCTGTAGCATTCTGTAGTTCTCATATTCTACACTAATGATTTTTTTCAAATGATTTGACTCATAACCTATTTTTATTCTATTTACAAATAATATTTTCTTTTGATAATTTATTTAGATGTTTAATTTCATGATATCTTAGCTAACCCAAGTATGTTCCACATAACCGGTTCCTTCAACAGTTCACTTGTATACTTATTGTTAAATTTCAGAAAAATAAATATTAGCATTATTTTTCCATAGTTTTTCAAAATATATTCTGTTGCATTAGAAGCAAACTGAAATTCATATTGTAAGTTTCAGATTACACTGAGTTAGAATGAAAAGGAAAAAAAAATACCTGTGATCATTGCCATGAAAAGACCCCAAATCTGTATCCTAATTCCAATCATTTCCCCCAAAGTAGATGTGATTCCTCTATTAGCAATTTCCATGGGACATGCATTCATCCATTTCAAAATGAGGACTCGGAGGGTCTGTAAATATGCTTGTTTTGCCAGTGCAGATTGACAATTCAGCCAGATAAGCAAGCTTAACATAAATCTTATTATGGTGCTTACGCAATGGTCGTGTGTTATATGTTTGGGTGCGATTCCAAGCATACCTGGATGTTAATTTTGGACATAATTTAGCATCGATGTACTTTTCTGGAAGGTGTGTCAATAGCTAAGACATATAATGTTTTTCCAATGTATTGTCAATCACTTGTCAAATATAGTGCTTGTTGAAGCTAACTGAACATACAAAGAGAAAGTGATGGAATACATCTGGCCTGGAAAAGACCGACTTGTTGCATAGGACAAATACTACATAGAAGTTTGTTTAGGAGTTAATAAGAGAGATCTTTTCTGAGTAGTTTTTCAAGTTGAGTGACTGCAGTGGATCTGATGTCAAAGAAATTAGATTGCAAAACTATGATGTGACACAGTGGTTCTCAACCTGTTCTTCATCACATTTAAATACATTTATTTATTTTGTGGCCATGGACTCCCAAGACTTAGCTGAAGATTTAAATCATAACTTTTTCTTCAAGCCTTTACGGAGCCTCTGTGAAAACTTTCAACCCGCACTAGGGGTCTGTAGACCATAGGTTAAGAATCCCTGATGTAACAGATTCATTAGGGGAGGAGGATTATGCACAGAATTATGTTGGAATTGCAAAGTAAGATAATCATGGTAATATAAGTCGTTTCTGTACTGATGCCATTTGTATTATTTGGTATAATATGTGTCATGGCACTTTTCTGTAAACAATGCATCATTTGTATGATGCTATATTACAGAAATGATGCAAACTGCTGTGAAAATATACCCCACTGCTTATGGAGTCTAGTATATTAAGGCAGGGATTGGCAAACTACAGCCTGCGGCAGGCCAGATGAGGTCTACCACCAATTTTTATACAGCACACAAGTCAAGGCTGGGAGGGCAGGTAGCAGATAGGCAGCTGAGCTCTCAGGATAAGGGGTAGGGCAAACAATTGGGAATATATTGAACTGGTGGGATGGCCTGTCAGCAGCAACCTTGCTGGTGGCCAACATGATCCAACAGTTGCTATGTTCCTCAGCCAGCAGACCTGTATCCATTGCAAAAAAATTGCCAACCCCCTGGAAATCTGGAAACTTAAGATGTCACTGTATACTCTATAATGGTTTTCTAGACTTTTTGGATCCTGAGTTTAGAGCAGTGTTGCTCTTAAAATTTAGTCTTATTAAAAACATATCGTTGGAACAGACATAGCTGCTATGAAGCATCTTTTGAAATTGGATCCAAAGATCTGCATTGCCTTATCAAACATATGATCTTGCCTCTAGAATGGCCTAGAGTAAAATACAGGTGTATTTGCATGCTTCTAAATAAGTGGTACAGTTTTACGGAGGCTTACTGCTAAGAAAGTTAATATTATAATGCAATTAGGATTATAGGGAGTTGCCTTTTATAGAATCTGTCTAGTTTAGTATGATCAACACTGACTGGCAATTCCAGAAATTTTTCTTGCTCTGCTTGAAGGTCCAAAATCCATGCAAAGTTACTGCTTTATCATGAGCTAAGATCCTTTTATATTTTTGCTATTGTAGCTTCTAGAAACCCCTGACAACAGATGTGTATAAATGGTTTGTTTAAAAATTATAGTTTGGAGAGGAAAAATAAGCAAAGGTGACCTCTGATAAATTAATCCCATGAAAGTAGATTCTATTGAATTCAATAGGAATGACTTTACAAGCACTCCTCTGCCTACACAGAGAGTATTTCACTGTAATTTCTTACCCAATTTTAGCACCTTATACCTTATATGATCCTTTTTGAAAATAAGCAGCAGCATACTTTATGGTTCAGTATATTCAAAGGCTTGTTCATTCTGAAGTGCTACATCAAATTTCATTGAATAATCATGGAAATTCAGATGTTACCACATCTATGTCACTAATTGTCAAGTGATAATTGCTCCTTGCTGAAAAAAAGGAAATGAACTTTCATGGGGGCTGGAGAAAAGTTGAGTGAGCAAGGAAATAAACAGTCAGACTAAAATAATGATAATTAACCCTTATATTTCAGGGCATAAGCATACAATTTTCTATAAGAATCAGCAATCATTTGCCAACTGTTCACCTCAACTACTGGATGGAAGGTTAAGCATACACCTAGTATACTGTCAAAAGCAGACCCATTATGATGGCTAAATTGATTGCTTTATTCAAAGAAAAGAAAGTATAGTATCTAATTTTGTTCTCATTGGAAACTGCTTCTGGATTTGGTGCTTCTGATGGGAAAAATAAAAATTTTATTTTGGTTTTGCTGATTTAGATAGGTTTGTTGTTATAGAAATGGCTAGTATATATTATTGTCTAAAAGTAAATGTGGAGGTTGTGATATTATTAGCTTCTACTGTGCTAAAAAAATGCCAGAAGTCAATGCCTTTTCTTCCCCTCTGACACCACACTTTCTCCTTGCCTTCTTTTCCTCTCCTAGTTTCCCATTATTTTCATTTTTTTTTTTTGCATTTTATATTCTGATAAACTGATGACAAATTTAGAAATAACAAAGCAGACCTTTTATGAAAAAGCGTGTGAGCATATATGTATTTGTCTATATATTTTGAGACAGATTAGGAAATGTGCCTGTGGAAATCCACGTGTACTTGTGGAAAAAAATACATGTGGATTTCCACAGAAACATTTTTTTTAATGCATGGAGGAACTGTTGGAAATAGAGCTGGGAAAACAATGAAGTCAGGAGAAACATACATATCTAAAGTCATGCCTTCACTTCAGAACTATATATTTCTTTTGTTATACTTTAGGTTAGATATCCTGTTTTCACTGCCTTGTACTTGACCATAAGCAATCCATTTAGAATAGTATTGCTCATTTCATTGTGCTTGTTGTTGTGCCTAGCATAATATAAGAGGGCATTTTTTTTCTGTAGAATGAATTCTGATTCTGTGGAATGCTGCTAAATTCATTGGGAATCTACTCCTTAGTCCATAGAATTTTTTTTTTTACCTAGGACTAAACCCCATTAAATTTAGCGAGATTTCATTCTGAGTGATGACGCAGATGCTTGAGATAATAGTATCTTACTCAATTTCGGTGATAGTCAATAGCTGTTTCACACGGACAAGGAATAATGGATGGAAGCTGATCAAGGAGAAATTCAACCTAGAAATAAGAAGAAATGTTCGGACAGTGAAAACTATCAACCAATGGAACAGCTTGCCTTCGGAAGTTGTAGGAGCTTCAATCACTGGAAGCTTTCAAGAAGAGACTGGATTGTCATCTGTCAGAAATGGTGTAGGATCTCCTGCTTGGGTGGGGGTGGGGGGTTGAACTAGATGACCTACAAGGTCCCTTCCAACTCTGTTACAGTTTGACTAATATTCTTGTCATTGGCCATCAATACATGTTTATAGCTTTAGAAGTTTAAATGCTAGGGACAAACCAGGAATGAGGAGACTAAGCTGTGGTTTTTCTCACAATGGTTGTGTTGTGGGGAGAGAGTTGCCTTTTCATGGAATGGTTCCCACAAGTTTGTGATGACATAAAAGCCAGTTTGGTCTAGTGGTTAAGGCACCAGATTAGAAAGCAGGAGAATGTGAGACCAAATTCTGCCTTAACCATCAGAACCAGCTGGATGACTCTTTCTCAGCTCAACCTACCACACAGGGTTGTTGTGGGGAAAGTAGGAGGAGGAAGGTTATACTGAATATGTTTATCGCCTTGAGTTATTTTTAAAAATAATAAAGATGGGACATAAATAATTAAAAATAAGTAAATATATGGCCTGTAATGAATAACTTATTGACCAGATGACAAATTGGAGAGGTAGCTTTTTACTATCTTCTGCAGCCTTCCATGATCACCTCAGCTTACATTTTTGCATCAAGCTATATCAGTGTGAGAATCAATGCAGTGTTGTGGTCAAGGCACCAGGTAAGAAACCAGGAAGTTATGAGTTCTAGTCCTGACTTAAGGACAGCGCCAACTGGGTAACATTGGGCCAGTAATTCTCTCTCAACACCAAGAAACAGGCAATGGCAAACTATTTACAAAAATCTTTGCCAAGCAAATTGTAGGAATCCATCCAGACGGTTGTCAGAATTAGACCCAGATTTGAAGACACAAATTATCTATAACTATCATCTGTCTGTCTGTCAGTCAACCTATCTATCATCTCTCTTTGTGTATTTGTCTGTCTGTCTCTCTTTCACTTTATCACACCTCTGCAGTTTACACATGGACTAGAAACAAGATGATATTGAAGTCTGGTGCTTTCCTTTGTGGCAGCATGCAATTTTCCAATTTCTTTTCAAATTACACTAAATAGTATTTGATGGTCATCAACAGGCATCTTTAGATATATCTGGTGTTGAGGGAGACCATAATCCTAGTGCAAGATATGTTTATGAGAACGTTACTGATTAGTGTAAGCATTACATATCCAGAATTTGGGTTGCTTTTTCCTCATGGAAGACTCCTGTACTGTTAAACAGAACAGGAAGAACCAAAAGTAAATGGAAGTCAAGTCATCTGCACCACCCCTAAAAATTCATGATATAACAGCAATTAAAATGACATGTACGTTTTAAGAATGGATACAACACAACACAACAGAAAAAGGCCAGAATCGTTAAGAAATGTGGGGGGAAAGCAAAGTGTGAATTTGAAGTCAATTCAGTTCAGAATCTAGTTCTTTTAACTTGGGAAAAAATAAGACAAATGGGCTGCTTTAATTTGGTTTTATTAGATGAGTGTACTCATTTATTTAGTTTTGTCTGTATTGCTTCTCATATATCTCAGAAAAGTTTACAATTAATGACAATGCAAAATAAAAAACATGTTATATGTTAATGTTAAAACAGTCACTACTGGCCTTTCATCTATTTACAGTAGTTGTCAGTCACGATAAACTTGACATTGTTTCACTCTGAGTTCTTAATGTGTTTCTGACTGTGTGATGGCGTGAAGTTATTTTGGAATTGAATTGCAGTCATGGCTACCATTAGAATAAATTGCTTACATGGTGGAATCCTCCCTTTTCTTCCTTCCTGGTGTCACTTCCTGCTGTTACCCACATCTGTCCAAAGGACTCCCCAACATTTCAGAGTATATTAGAAGAATGGGCTGGGATGCAGAGAAGATGAAGCAATTTGAGCTCTCCAAAATGTTTGTATAGAGGAATGTAATGATAATGGTTGGTGAAAATATACAGGAACAGTTAAGAGAAAATAAAATACAAAATATAACTTAGTCCTGGGAAAGGGATTCATGACATGGCAAAGAAATTCAAAACAACCCTGCTTTGTTTGATACATAGCCTCCAGTGCCTTTTGTTTGCTTTCATGAGATTGCGCAAATGTGTAAGCTCAAAATTCATTGGAATGAAGATCTTGTACCAAGATTGGTAGGAAAATTCATTTTCACTCCTGAAAACACTTAAGGTTTTAAAGCATGCTCACTTGCATGCAATTGAATACAATTACACAGAGGGCTTGGACAACATCCAATCTGCTGTGAAAAGGTCTGTGTATCTTGTCGCTTGTTGGCTGTTTCTTGTTCAGTCTAATTGAGATAGGCATGTACATCCATTGTGCTGTCTAGTGTGAAACTGCTCCTACCTTTAAATCTTGCCCAGGGATACAGCAGCTGGAGAAAACAGTTCAGTGGTTTGTGAGAATTGTGTATTGCAGAAGTGCAATGCCTATATATAATATGTAAAACTGGCTAGGTTTACATAATCTCATTGTCAAATCATGTTATAACAAAGTCTAAGAGCTAGCAAGGTAGAAAATGATAGTTTTAATAGGGACGGACTAGTTGAAAAAAGAGAACAGCATTTGGACTGGCATTGAAGAAGATGGTCTGAATGTCATTCATCTGGAATGAACCACTATCTTAATTCAAATATGTGTATATAATATATTTTGGAATGAAGTAAGAAGGTCTGAAGGATTGTGCCATATCTAAACAACTCTATAAAATGTAAACCTCAATATGATTAGAGATGCAATAGATATGTTTTAACTAAATTACGTATGTGAACCCTGCCTTAGACACTTCATCTGCAAAACTTTGCAATCTAAATTTGTTGTATCTCAAATTTAGGATGTTTCAAATTTGGGACAAATGTTATTCACATACTAGTTGGTGATGTCAAAGCAATTGTAGCTTTTCTGAAAATATAATCATTTTAAAACTAATATTTAATTATTCAGAAATCCTCAATTGAACTGCATCATTGGGTTGGAACCAACTGCATTATTGGATATTATGGAATTTTTACCTCCATTGAATGATATGGAATGGATCAATTATTGCAGTTATCAGATGATGAACCAGGTGTAATCTTTCCTTCAACAAAGTCAAGAAAAAAGAATTACGGTTTTTCCATACACTGTGGGAGCTCTTTGAATTAGTGTCTAATTGCTATAATTGAGCTTCATGAATAAGCTCACAACAGCAATATAAGAGTCTTTTTATAAGACATCCAGACTGAGGTGTGTTAACAGATACTGGAGAATGTATATTTGAACTGGCAATGTCATCTCAATTATCTTTTTTACCTAGGCAATCTCCTTTGACATGTCAGCTCCTAATTGCAGAATATTCAAAGATAAATAAAAATGTGAATGGTAATGCATATTTATACTTCACTCATCAACTCTAACCCTGATGCAAATATGTATCTAACTATCAGGATATTTTATCTGTTTTTAATTTATAGATAACTTTCTGGTTGCTTTCAGGAACAGAAGAAGGGTAATTTCTCATTGTTATTAAATATTATGATTAATCTATACTAGGGCTTCTGCAAATTCTGTCCCATAGAAACAAGAAGTATTTCATATTTCATCTTAAACCTTCTTAGAGCCATTTCCTATTTTTCTTGATACCTTCTGAAATTTCCATTTCCATCTCTATTAATAGTATTTTTTTTTTCATTTAGATATTCTCTCCAAAAAAACATGTCCAGAAAAGTAGTACGTTGAAGCAGCTGAAATGGAAGCTCAGATATTTCCAATGGGAATAATTTATACTATCAGCTGGTACTCATTAGTATCCAGTGATTCGGTGCAGAGAATCTTTTGGGTGAAAAGATAGCATGGGTGAAACAATGCACATATTTTTTCATACATCTTAACATACCTTAATCTTAGTGACTGTGCTTGCATCAGGATAGGTTTATGTATTGCTAATTGAGAACCTGTGCATGAACAAAACTGGACATAATGACTAGCTTCGTTGCTTTTCTTAATCCCTCTCACCTTCCCTATTATACCCTCACCCCTTCTGAACTCTGTTATCATCCATTCTCTTGCTATATTCCTTAAACTGGCTACAAAAGAAGGAAAAGGCTGGGAGTGGTCCAGATAAAAGAGATGTTTTTTAAAATTATTTTCAGTTTTATAAAATGGAAATCCAGGTAATTTCCCCCCAAAATCTGAATGCTGAGATCTGTATAAATGATACTAAAAGAGGGGAGGCCCACTATTATTTGCATTGTACTGTCATAAAAAGCTCTTTTGAATTATTTATTTTATATTATTTCAGCTGCAGGGAAATAGTTAAGGAGCTAAATGGACATGAAGAAGTACATCGGATGTAAAAGAATGTTTAAACGGGACCTGGATCTGGCTCCTTCCTTAGCTCTTGTAGTTTTTTCTTCCTTGGGGCAGAAATGAAACATCAGGATCCTCTGCACTTCCCCACAGCACAAAGCTGGCTTTTCACAGACACTCTGCCCTGTCAGTTGGTGAAGCTGCATCCATGATGCACAGCAGTGAGTTACTCCTCATCCATTCACTATTTTGGCTATGATGGAAAGCAGCGCTTCTGAAAAGGAGCACAGGTCCTTAGTATAGGAGTTGTATTTTTCTTGCTAATATAATAAAAATAAGGATCTTTCCCCTTAGCAAAAGGTATCGGAGGCAGCACCAAAGGGAAGAGAGCCTAGGATGCTATTATTGGAAAATGAAAGCAGCATGTTTACATCTCACCAGATGACTGGCATCGCAAGAGGATAAGGAGGAGGGATCAAGAAGCAAATCCAGAGGAAGGAAGGTATGAGCTGGATAAATATATATCACAGCTGGTACAGCAGCTTTATCCAAGGCAATTCAGCCCAGCAACCAGTGGATTATAAAAGACATGATATGATAGCAGAGATTCCAGTAGAACCTCAATGTCTGGATGGAAAAACCCCAGTGCTTTTAAACAACCATTTCCAGGTTTCCACAGTTATGTGAATGAGTGGATAAAGTATAAAAACAAAAAAGAATGTTCTAATGCAATAAAGCTTAGTTAAGCTTGGAATTCTGTGTGCTCATAGCTTACTAAAGGACTCTAGCTGCTTCTCTAACTGGCAACTATGAATTTTTGAAGAAAAATTAGAGAAAGAAGTCCAACTGCGTCTTCTGCATGTGATTTTCCAAAATAAATCCCCAGACCTGTGAAAAGTAGTTTCTTTTGAGATATTCAATAATAATCACTTGCTGGCTGTTGATCAAAGCAAGTGGGGAATTTGAATTCGTGGTCAAAGAGGAGACAGAAAAGGAAGGAGAAAAATGATAAACTAGTGGGACTTTTAAAACATAGGGCCAGATATTTAGAGAGAAAATTCCATAATGCTACTTTAAATGGTAGATGGAACAAGAAACCTGCATTCTTATAATCAGACACTAGCAGTTTCTCCTGAGTAGATGGAAGTGATTGGGTCAATCTCATTATGAGAATGCAATTCTACAGATAACTAAGCATAAGGGATATAGGATTTTATAGGTTTCCTACCGACCGGTACGCTCCCATAGAGTGGGCCTCCTCGGGGTGCCGCCGGCTGGATGGCTGGCGACCCCGAGGGCGCGGGCCTTCTCATTGGGAGCACCCCCTCTCTGGAATGAATTACCCCCGGAGGTAAGGGCCGCCCCCGATCTCATGGCCTTCCGTCGGTTGCTCAAAACGCATTTATTTCGGCAGGCCGGACTGGCCTAGGGGTTTTTAAATTTTAATCGGGTTTTAATCTTTTAAATACTTGTTTATATTTTATTAGAGCCATATTATATTTCAGTTTTTAAATTTTAATATTCTGTTGTCTCATATTTTGTACCTTGTTATATGTGTTTTTATTGGCTGTTCACCGCCCCGAGTCCCTTCGGGGAGAGGGGGCGGTATATAAATCAAATAAATAATAATAATAATAATAATAATAGGTTAATAACAGCAGCTTAAATTAGAGCCTAGTGGTAATTAGGATACGGTTTGAAAAGGCTACTGAGCAGACAGACCATGGCACTCTGTATTAGTTACAGCAGGGGTGCCAAACTGGTGGCCCGCAGGCTGGATGCATCACATGCAGGCCACGCCCATCCCAGCTCTGTGAAGGAAAAAAGTCATGATATGTCACGTGACAGCAATGTGACATGGTGAGTCTGACACCGGTGAGCTACAGCCTCCAAATTATCTTGAAAGTTAGCCTAATATAGAAGGCATTGTGATAGTTAAGTAGGTAGTAATGAAGGCACGAGTCTCTACTGGTCCCTCAGCCAAAGCTGGGAAATAACTCCCAATCCATTGCCTGTATCTGCTGCTGTACCAGGAGTTGAGAATCCAAGCAGGAGTAGTTGAGAGATACCACTGGCAGAAAATCCCATTGGATAAAGAGTAAGTCCATCTTTCTAGGATTTAGATTAAATGTGTTCTCTTCCTTCCATACCTTCACATCTCCCAAGCATTGAGGAAGGGCTTTAATAGCATCACCGTTTGGCCGGGGGTAGCAATGTATCCTCAGCATATTGATGATACTGAACCTCAAATCTGGAGCCTTCATATCAATGTTAAACAGGAAAGAGTAGATACCAGGCTAATCTTTCTTTCCTCTGCCACCCACTGGAGCTACTTACTGAAGGACTGAAATGAAACACAGTGATTCCAATTCTTAACCCCAGAAGGCAATCCAACCCAATTGTACCAAAAGGTGCTGAAGTCTAAAAGAATCAGGATGGGTAGGCCCTTCCCCCATCCAGATTGTGACAGAAATAATTTATTAGTGCAATCAGTACCATCTTCATTTAATGCCTGGACTTGAAGAACTTTCAGATAATCCATTTCTTGTGCTCCTAGAATATCTTTTATGAGGACAGGAAGTTTTAAACTATCTGGTGTTGAATTGAAGCATTTGGGCTTTTACTATAGCATCTTTCAGAGGAATGGGGAATGGCACTTATTATTACTTTTCTCTTTGGGCCCAGTTGAAGAGTAAATGTGTTTTAAGTTCTGAAGTTTTAATCTAGATATACTAGACCTGTTTTGAGAGCTAATAGGTATATTTAGTAATAAATGATTATATGTTGAACCCAAATCACACAAGAAGTTGATAAATATAATCCAGATTTGAAAATAGCAAGGAAGATGTTCTGTTGGAATGCTTTGGCTAAACAAAAAATTAATATCATACTTGAAGTCAATTCATTAAATGGCTCCTTTAAAGACTTTGAGTGCATGCAGTTTATCCCAAATATATGCTTGGCAATTTAATACAATCAAAATATGTACCAACAGTATAGCTGATGGTTCAACAATTTCTGAGTTTACCTACAATTCTGGCTTCTTTAAGAAATGCTGTGCTTGAATAGAAAGGAACAACTCACTTTTATAAGATATTAAAAGGTGAAATGCAAACATCAGTTCTATATTTGACCAGTGGAAGGAAGAATTGGAGTGCCCTCCAGATTTTTTTTTAAAAAAAACATGAAACAAAGACTAAAAATGAAATCCATTCATCAGTAAATATTATTTCAGATATACTGGGTCCCTCAAAGTATATTTAAAAAGGAGGGTCATTCATTTTTTTAATGGTGGTAAGAAATTTGAAGATTTTTTTTAAAAAACTCATAACTTAGACTTGCCCTATTGTACTGTAATATTTCCTTTGTTTTCAGATACATGGTAATATAATTTTAGGAAGAAATATTAAATTTGAGGATCTCAGTGTGAAACAGCCCTATTTTTAAAACATGGAATTTGTTATCATAGTTTAGGCTTGAGGTACAGTAGAAAGGATAGTTTTACACTTTCCTGGTTTTAAGGAATAGATCCAAGTTTGTTGTCTGTTTTTGAAAAAGTATTTGTGTTGTAAAAGTGAGAAGATAGTACATATGGTCTAGATTTACATATAAGCTTAAATTGATTCCGTATATGTATTTATACCTATTATATATGGATCTTTCTGTTAATTAGGTTTTCACATTCCTCTGACATATGCATCTCCAATACATTGTAATTAAATGGTTTGCCAGATATGTTCTCTTCACATTACTGCAGCATGATGAAATTGAACACTTTGCAGATTATAAACTTAACTCTATCAACTCAGTATAAATGTCTCGGTATAAATGCTTTTGTATTTCCAGGTCAAAGGAACCACTATTTTCTTTGTTCCATAACAGTTATTAATGTCAAACTTCACAATTTTCAATAACTAGCTCAAGTTTTAGGATTTCTCCTGCTTTATTTCTTTTTGTTATTGTTTTATATGACACTGTGTCTGAAGAAAAATTCATGCAAACCTGAACACTTGCTTACCTGTTTGTGTTAATTGGTTGGCTGTAATATGTAAATCTTTTTCTGATTGCGTAGAAGTGTAATAAATAAGGAAGGTAGGTATTACATGATGTATATCTTGGAGAGAATAATGCAATCATGGGCAACAATCTATGGTAGTTTGGGCCCCAAGAATTTAGGCTTAAAATACCTGGGCTAAATTATCACTAGATGGCAACTAAGAGGTGCAGAAAACTAACTTTTGGCTGTTATCTTGTGATCAACATGAGTAAGTGGTTCATTTTATCCAACCTTAGAAGCTAAGCAGGTCAGGCCTGCTTAGTCAAGCTCAATATTATGCAGACTTATTATGCCACTGTGTGGGAACATCTAGTCTAGGCTTTAGAAATGAGAAAGAAAAAAGTAAATTGTTAAGGCAATGTGTATGTGTGTTCAGAAAAAAAATTTCTTAGTCAGAGGTGGTATTCTGCAGGTTCTGACCAGTTCTGGAGAAAAGGTAGTGGAAATTTTGAGTAGTTCAGAGAATTGGCAAATACCACCTCTGACTGGAGATTTTACAGTTTCCTTCCCCTGCCATGCCCACCAAGCCACACCCACAGAACTGGTAGTAAAAATTTTTGAATCCCACCACTGTTCTTGGTCCTGAGGAAGAGGAAATTGTGGGAAATAAACTCTAAGTAACACTGCTTAGATTTTCTGTGTTATAAGATGGCCATAAAGAATCTGACAGGCTTTCAAAGTTATTTTATTCTCACCTCAATTGCATAATTGTTCAAACATCCGCTATTTCCACACAGACATGTGCACACAAAATTATTATTTGATTTTTGCTTTCTTTGTAAACTTAGTGATTACCAACCTATGTCTCCCTGTTCATGTTTATTGGGAAGCAATTGGTCTTGAAATTGTATCATGTAATATCTATGTGTATTTATTTTTATAGGATTGCTATAGTATTATTTGACATTGTTTTCTTTACTACCTCCTTTTAATCTATATTATTGTTATGATTATTGTTCTGTTGCTTTGTATTTACAATCAGAGCTTTTGTACCAGAGAAATTTCCTTGTGTGTCCTATCACACTTAGCCAAAGTATTCAATTCAATCAATTCCATTCAATTCCATTTATGTAGTGATTAATATATAAATGCTACCATGTCTGTCCCTTCTCCCTTTCTTATGAAAAGGGTTTTATTTGTAGACTCTATCTTAGCAATGAGAATGGTCAAAGGGTTCTGCAGCTTCAGCCCAACCCTTAGAAATTGCACTCAGCAATGGGAACATAGAGCTTTTGAGATTTTAGCACGCATAAATCAAATTTTGAAATGCTTATTTAGATTGATAATTACTCGAAACATATTCTTTAAAAAAAAAACACTTCAAATTTTCAGAAATTTATATCCTAAAGTTAGAAAAAGATTACTTTTGTGTTTTTGTGGAATTATGTAAATGTATAATACTATCTCCTAATACACAAGAGCTAAGGAATCAAACTAGGATTTAGCAAAATGAATTATTGGTATAAATACATGCAAGTTTCTCAATAATTCCCATTTTTTGAATAGGTTTAAGTGATTCAGAGAGTACACTTTGTCAGAATTTATTTAAAATCAAAAAAGATCCCATGAAAATCAAGAGCAAAAAGAAAAAAAAAGACTACAAAATAGTCAGGCTCTTGCATATGCAGTTTAAGTCAAAGTTAACAGTTTTTTGTAATAAGGATGTGATGGATTAAACAAAAGGCTTTAACACGATGGCAGAAAGACATATCTTAAGATCTATTTTGAACTTCTCCAAATGTTCTTTCAAGATCAAAGAGTTTTAGAAAGAGGGAAAAGTGCTTTAAAATGCTAATTGTTTCTTTATTTCTTTCTTTTAAATACATGGGAAGTGCCAAGAATTTCCATGATGTTCTTTAGAAGCTAACATATTATAATGCAATCAAAAGTAAGATTCACTTAGTTCAATTAAGTTATTGATAGGTAAATGTATATAGGGGTACAATCTTAATCCTATATTTCTGATCACTGTGTCCATAATATGGACTTATATACAATTAAGAGAACAATTTCTCCCAAATAAGATACATATTGATCTCTCTGTTTAAGCAATAAAGATCTGTAGTTTCAGCTATGTGTGAAATAAGATCTGCTAAAGCACGGAACAGTGCCTTTTCATTTTATGGAATAATCTGCTGGGTTTTTCCTCAGAGAAGCCTATCAAGAACATGCCTGCCATTCATTTGTCTACCATTACTTAATGAAAAATAATGAAGGTTTTTAACTAATTGGCCACTGCCTTTCAAGTAGTCGCTCAAATCATTAGGATTCATTAATCTTTTGGAACTCTGGGGTAGAGGTGGGTAAGCATAAAGAAATCTCGCTTGTTAGAAGCTTGGGAATTCTTGAACTAGGTAGATCATCAATTCTATATGAAGCTCTCAAAAGCTTGTTCTGCATAAAATGTAACCCGCAATAAAATTGGACAACATCTGGTATGGATTGCGTTTCTGAGCTGTGCACAAGACTTAGTTTGTGCCTTTTTAAAAAGAAAAATAAATATAATTCCCTCTACCTGTTAGCATAGCTGTTCTCACTTTGATGTTATATTCATTTATCCCAATCTGCTTCCTGGAATTCATAACACATTTTACATATTATTTAATTTTACAGATTACTTTACAGATTATCTTATTTCTTCCCAAAATAACTTTTGAGGTTAAATTTATTCAAAATTTATCCAGTGAATTCTATCAAATTTCACCAACCTTCAATTTCCAATCAGATACCAAGATCAATGGATGGGTTTTGTTATATCTCATTTAATCTCTCTCAGAATCAAAAACAAATAATTCTAGAAGTTCCTGCTAGAAAACCCAAAAAAACAATACTGGTGCAGTACTTGTGATTGGAAATGGATGGTAATTCCTGTAGTAGGATGTTCATAGATACTATTACCATCAGTTCCATGTCAATGACCTGAATTAATACTTTTTGAGGAGGGGGAGATCAAAGAAAATAGCCAGAACTGTACATCCTCTAAGGACAATAAATTCAAAGAAAAATACAAAGAAGCTTTAAGAATTTGCTTCTTTTTATTATGCAAAATCTGGTAATGAACACTCCTCAGTGATTCCCAATCTGCCTTGTCTCTATTAAAGTCCAATAATGAAATAATAACTAAAATGGAATCAACTGTCTTATTCCTCTTTTAAGGAAGATTTGCCATTATATATTCAGTCATCTTATTCAGCAAAAATAATAATTATATAATGGATCTTGATTTGTCTTAATTAATGGCTGAAAGTGAAAATGAACATTCATTGCACAAAGGCACTGAAACCTAACACATCTTGCATATGGGATATGCAAAATAAGGATGAAGTGTCCTCAGAACAATCCAACAATTATACATATGAGTTGCTTGTTTGCTTGCTATATTTATATCCAGGAGCTTAAGGCAGTGAGCAATGAATTCTCCTCCCAAACCATTTCTCTGCAACTAAAATATGGTTAAGTAGATTGGACAGAGCAAGTGATTGGGCCAAAGTCACCCAGTGAGTTTGTTTGTCTGAGGGTAAACTTGAACTTAGATCTTCTCATCTTAGTCCAGCATACTCACAATTTATTTGCTTGTCAGAAAAAGTCAAGAAGAAATAATTGTCTACACAACAGTTGTCTATATAAAGACATAGCTGGCAGGCTTTCCTTTGGTTTAGCTATTTTACTACTTTTGTGCATAAGTGGTGAATGAATGCTAATGCAAGCTGAATAGATGTGGTTAATGCTTGATCAGTGCATCCTGCATACATACAATCATTCTATTGAATCACAGGCGGTGATAGTGACAACGCAGGACAAACTAAAATTGCAGCACCATGGAGAGCTCCGTGTAATCAGAGCTTTTAGTCCCTGCTCTAGCCAACTTTTTCTTAATTACAGTATTTTTTTGTTTCAGAAATATAAACCCTAAAAAACTAACTACCATCACATTTCCAGATTTAAAGGAAATCTTTTTGCTATGTGTGATTTTTCTTGATATATGCTTCTTATGTCTGTTGAAGGAAGAGCAGATTTGTCTTAGATGAACATATTTGTGAGCATCCTGACCACCAGGCTTGGGCTCATTATAAAGAATACAGGTCCAGTTCTTCAGCTAGTATTATAACAGTCCCAGGTTTGGCCAGCTTCCTATCCACTGAGCTAGACAAGAATGACAACATAGAGCCTCCGTGGTATTTCAGCTTGCGGGAATATTTGATTAGATAAGGATCTAAATGTTAAATCTGTTCTCCTGGAAGGAGGCTGCTTATAGCACTCCCCAGTTGTGCTGGGATGGCAAGCTACAAAACTCCCAGATTCTGGATATCAATCCCAACACAACTGCAACTGGCAGGGTGAAGAAGGCTACTAAGAAATTCTTATCAGTGTTTGGATGGGCAATGGAATTCTGTATCTTCTCTCCTTGAAGCTTGTCTGCTGGTGAGTTTGTCACCTCTAGGAAATATCACTACATTCTCTAGCCAAGAAATTATAGCACATATGGTTCAAGTGCCATTACATTACATTTGTTCATGTTGGTTCCACATAGTTGGAAAGGACAAAAGACTCTGAGGATCCCTCCAGGGATTGAAAATGCCAAGACCAATAAAGGTGGGGGAAGACACAGTGCAGGCAGAGCTTTCTTTATGAAAGATACACCTCAAGTGCTATTTTGGATTGGGAATAATATACAAATTCTGAAACATCTATTTATTATAGTTAGGAGATTTCCCTACCCCCTTCCCCTAACTATAACTATAATAGCATTTTTCTGTGAGAAGTCTCTGTCCAAAACCTTTGTTTTACATCATATTTTGAGGCTGAATTACAAAATAATCTAGCAACAATTGATGATATTTTTGTAGCTAACACTCACAGAATGGCATAATATTACTAATTTTAATATGTGCGTAGAACTTGCTACAAAAGACCCTTCATATGTGATGTCTCCCTAGTCATTAGAAGGTAATAAAAGTTGAAAAAAAATAAAATGAGCATACATCAAAATTGAAAAGACCCACAATAGACAATAGTATAAAATATGCTATCAGTTATCCAAATTATACATTGAATAAAAATCTACAACTGAAGTATACAAAATCTGGGAAAATCAAAGTTTAAGCCTGATGTTTAGGGTCAGGTAACAACTCCATGACAACTTCTTGACCATTAGACTTGTGCCAATTCTACCTAAACTGGAAATCTGAGACTAAAAGAGGTAATGCAAGACTGCAATCTGAGATTCAAGGGGAATCTGATTTGATGATATTGTTTTTTTTGGTTGCACTGTCAGTCAGATGTTCAGATTGGATTTGCCATTTTTATCCATCCATCTGAGCCCACCTGAGGACTTGGGATATTCTTGTTTGACACTGTTAAAGGTACAGTCGCAGGATGTAAGCTGGCCAAAGTAAAGCTGCTTTTTGCAATTAACTAATGATGATTTTGCCAGTGCAATTTACTAAAGGTGGTTTTGTTCAAGTAGTGCTTCAGATGTTTTGGGATTGCACCCAAGGTACCTATTATTTTTGCTTTCTTTTGCACGGCCATTCTACTTCTATTTGCAGTAGAATAAACATAACTTTCTATTTTGTGAATTTCTTCAGTTATTTCTTGTTTATTGTGCTCTCTCCAGGTATTGCCACCTCCACTGTGCAGACTTTTCTGTCTTTCTTATGAATTGTTAAATCTGGGATGTTTTGTGGCAGGTGCTTGTTTGTTTGCATTCTAATTTATTCAATTTCTGTTGCCGCCTATCTCAAGCAAGTGAATTTATATGCCACTTGATTTCTGCTGACTCTAATGGGCTTAGAGATCTGAGACCACAAGATACCTTTAATTGCTTTATATTTTTGACAAAATTGGATGAAAATACTGTACTCTCTAAAGAAATTAGGCCTGCCATTTCAGATAGATATATCCAAAGCAGTGATGGGATTCAATTATTTTTACTACCAGTTCTGTGGGCCTGGCTTGGTGGGCATGACAGGGGAAGGATACTGTAAAATCTCCAGTCAGAGGTGGTATTTGCTGGTTCTCTGAACTACTCAACATTTCCACTACCAGTTCTCCAGAACTGGTCAGAACCTGCTAAATACCACTTCTGATCCAAAGACTTATTGGAATAAGTTTTGAAATAATATTCCAGATCAATTTTAGGGTACTAGGAATGTATTCTACTCTACAACACATTAGTCAAATTCTCCAGAAAAATTACCAGAAAGGAAGTTTTTCTGAATATGTTGTCGGAATTCATTAAAAACAAAAACTTCTCCATTTGCTTTTCTGGATGCCAGGCTAAGCATGTCCCTAAAGGATGACCACCAACTTCTTCTGTAATGTATTGTTCTATGTCATTTATCTTTTCTGGGAGGCTAATTAAGTTTATCGTGGTTTGAAAATATGGTCCATTATGATATTCACTGGCTTCAACAATGGTGCAGGGCAAATTGGCAAAAGTAGATAGTTTCAGGGCAGGCCTTTGAAAAATGACAAATGGCTTTCCCTTATGAGAGGTACAACTTTGTGGTTTCTGATTGTTTGGATTTCTGGGATGCCCGAAGAACTGGTTGATAAATTAGAGTCTCTTAAAAAGGGGCAAGACTTGGTAGTGTCAGAGTTGTGGATTGGTGGCAATATTCTAGGTTAATTGGCAAAGACACTGAAAGTACTTGGCACAGTGAAATATAATGCCACAGAAACTGACAAGAATCAGTACAAAGAAAGTGCCAGCACTGAGAAAATTTATTTTTAAACTTAATACTTCACTCCTATATTTAGAGCAGGAAAGGTTCAGGCACTGCATATAAGTATTCACCTGGCACCAATTCATTCACTGTCAAGAGTCTTAAACCTGTCTTGACTGTACAAAATTGCAAAGTAAAGGCAGCTATGCTTTAAAATGCTTGAGAGCCAAATTGTGGTCTTAGTTTTCTTGGTGGGATAGTTTACAGTGGAACATTCCATTAACACAAGTAAAGAGTTAAAGGCTGGCCTCAAGCAGTAGAAAAGCCACTAAATCTGCAAAGCTCTTTGAAAAGCTACAAAGCATTTCAAAGTGCCTGATTCAATTCACTGCTTCAAAGCAAATCATTGCTTTGATCTGTGAATCTGCTTCAGCTGGGTGATTTGACTGACGCTTTATCAAACTGAAGCACTTTTTTGAATCTTTGCACAAGCTCACTAGTCATAACTATTGGTAAATTCATTCTAAATAAATCCTACAATTCATCTGTCGAAGAAAGCAACTGATTTCAAAATTATCACACCAAATTGTTGAAAAATTATCAAAATAAATCCCCCCCTCAAAAAAACACAACACGCGTCACTGATCTTGCAAGAATCATTAGGAAAAAAAAGGTTATTAGTGTGCGATTATTGTGAGAAGAAAAATGCTGGTTATTGATAGATGCATTCACTTAGTCTTCAGATCATTTTGATATGAAGTCAGCCGCTGTGTGAAAAAGAAAGAATTACTACTACCGTCACTATAGTGTTTGGTTTGTCCAACACTAGCGTCCCTTAGAAGTTCTCAGACAGTAGCTTTCAAACTCTGTTCTGGCAATAGGTCTGATGTTAGTGTCAACATCTTCAGCCAATTATTAGAGCCCATTTGTCTATAGATGTCTGGTGTTGACATCTATATCTTCACCTCTAGAGAGGTTTGAGGGGGTTCACTAGCTTACTTTTGTGCAATGTATTGGAGATTCCATTTTGGGTAGATTGAAAGAAAAACTTTAAAATATAGCATGTTGAAGATCCATTGATATATATATATAAACATTGCCAAGAAACCTCTTGAGTCTGCTTGCCAAGAGAGAAAACAAGTCTTCTTGCCAGAGAGAACATTGCCAAGAGATTTCTCAAGATCCAATCCTCCCTGAGAGGATAGAATGCCTGAAAATGTCTCAGGAGCTTCTCATTCAAAAGACTGGTAAAAGCCGATAAGCTGTAAAGACATTTGTCCGCTAGTGTTAATACATTTCAGAAGCATTAATTCATAGGAGTGCCTGGGTTGCTACATAGAATGCTTTGGTTCCTGAAGTCAACAAAGCAAGTCATCAGACCTTGCAAACGTCCTACACTAATTGATTTTAAATTCCTGAGAGTTCTTGCTGATACTGTAAGTAGTTCTCCTTCACTAATATGGAAAGATTTCCATGAAAGTTGAAATATCAGTATAAATCCTTATGTAAGGAGAATACTAATACTAGTAATATGCTATGCCTTTCTACGGATAATTCATAGCAAAAAATAGGAAGCGGACTTATCTCAAACATCCTATGAAGTAATTTAGTAACATCTATACCAGTAGTAACCAAATGGAATTTCTCCATGTTTGCCAGAGGAGCCTTCACAACTTGGAAATCAAAACATAATTTCGCACTTTTAAAGCAGATGCTCCACCCATGTTGTCTAAGCCTTTTCCTACATTTAAAATGAAGGAAAACAGGATATGCCTGAAGATAAGGAAGTGTTTAATAAAAGGAGGAATTATGAGTACAGCACTTTCTTTATAGGGTTGATGTAAAGCATGCTCTATTGTCCATTGTTCCATTGTATAGATGATTGTGTGTGTGTGCATGCGTATTATTCAAGCCCATAAGAATCCTGAAAAAATATATAGCATTCCTCAAATGATTTCAATAAAAAAAGACTAAACAAACAACGTCATTATTATAAATGCAGTGAACATTGTTAGGGAATGAACCATTCGACAAGGTAGACCACAACCTACCGTGTTTCTCCTACAATACCCCCCCCCCCCCGATAGGAAGACCCAGCATGTTTTCTAGGTGTAAAATGAAATTAAGCCCCTCCTCCCAAGTTTAGGCCTAGTTTAAAACATGCAAAATTGGGGGGGGGAGGCGGGGGGCACTTGCCGTTATGAGAGCCCCGTGGTCAGCTACGCCTTGTCATCAGTTGCTCCTAATGGCCGATCATGGTGGAGTAGGGCTCCCTACTCCCGCCAAGTGCCTTTGCTGCAGACCAGGGTCAGCAGGTGGGCAGCGGTGGCAGCATGGATGTCCTCCGGCAGCATTTCAGCTGCTTCTCGGGCCTCTATAGTTTCCACTATT
Source organism: Bungarus multicinctus (assembly GCA_023653725.1). Classification (NCBI taxonomy): domain Eukaryota; kingdom Metazoa; phylum Chordata; class Lepidosauria; order Squamata; family Elapidae; genus Bungarus; species Bungarus multicinctus. The sequence continues at coordinate 39,277,139 of CM042842.1, read as the reverse complement.
CGAGCCAGTGCTGGAGCCTTTCTCGTCAGCACCGTCTCCAACAATAGCATCTAAGTCGCTCCTGCTTTTCCCCCATCCCCGTCCCGCAACAAGAGGAAAAAAACATTATGAGGTACCTGGGAGCACCGTGCACTATGTTTTGGTTTAATCCCGAACAGCTGGTTGGGTGTGAGAAGAGCCGAGCGAGCGTCTCTGCTGCTGCTACCCTTGGTGCTCCAGCCTTGGGCTCTTCAAGTTTCCAAAAGTCCCAATTCGCAGCCCATTCCTGCATTCCAAGCGTGCCCAGGCCAAGCTGCAACTGTCCCTCTCTCGCCAGCGCCATCTCCAACAACAGCGGCGGCAGCGGCGGGAACCATGGAAGTTACGGAGGTGGCTCCTCTGCCCGAGAAGCAGCTGAAATGCTTCCACAGTTCCCACCACTGCTGCCACTGTTGTTGGAGACAGCATTGGCAAGAGAGGGACAGCTGCAGCTCAGCCTGGGTGCACTTGGAATGCAGGAACGGGCTGCGCACCGGGACTTTTGGAAACTTGCAGAACCCAAGGCTGGAGCACCAAAGGTAGAAGCAGCAGAGACGCTCGCTCGGCTCTTCTCATGCCCAACCAGCTGCTCGGGATTAAACCAAAATGCAGCGTGCAGTGCTCCCAGGTACCTCAAAATGTTTTTTTTTTCCTGTTGTTGTGGGGACGGCGTGGGGGAAAAGTGGGAGCAACTCAGATGCTGTTGTTGGAGATGGTGCTAGCAAGAGAGGCGCCAGCACCAGCGGGAACCCGGGAAGCTACAGAGGCCAGAGAAGCAGCTGAAACATTGCCAGCGGACATCCATGCCACCACTGCCGCCCGCCCGCTGACCTGGGTCTGCAGCAAAGGTGCTTGGCAGGGGTAGGGAGCCCTCCACGCTCTGCCATGATCGACCGCTAGGAGTGGCTGGTGACGAGGCGGGGCTGCCCATGAGGCGCCCTAGGCGAATGTGCCCAAGGGGGGGGGGGGGGAGAAATTAATTCATCCCTGAAAAGACATCCAAGCCCGGCCTTATTATATAGTAAGCTAGAAAAAGGTGGAATAGATAGCACCGCTACTAGATGGACTCGCAACTGGCTGGCAAACTGTACTCAATATGTAGTCCTTAATGGGTCTAAGTCTACATGGAGGGAAGTTAGCAGTGGGGTGCTTCAAGGTTCCGTCTTAGGCCCAGTACTCTTCAATATCTTCATAGTTATTAGATGAGGGAATAGAAGGGGAACTTACCAAATTTGCAGATGATACTAAGCTGGCAGGAATAGCTAACACCCAAGAAGATAGGTTCAAGATCCAGATGGATCTTGACAGACTACAACTCTGGGCCATATCTAACAAAATGAAATTCAATGTAGAGAAAAGTAAAGTCCTACACTTAGGCAAGAAAAACCAAAGTACACATATAGACTGGGTGAAACCAGGCTCAATAGCAGTAACTGTGAGAGGGATCTTGGAGTCTTAGTGGACAACCAGCTAAATATGAGCCAGCAGTGTGCAGCAGCAGCCAAAAAAGCTAATGCAATCCTAAATTGTATTAACAGAGGGATACAATCGAGATCAAGGGAAATACTAATACCACTCTATAAAGTCTTAGTAAGACCACACCTAAAGTACTGCATCCAGTTTTGTTCACCACATTATAAAAAAGATGTTGAGACTCTAGAAAAAGTACAGAGAAGAGCAACCAGGATGATTAGGGGACTGGAGGCTAAAACATACAACAAACGGTTGCAGGAACTGGGCATGGCTAATCTAGTAAAGAGAAGGACTAGGGGAGACATGATAGCAGTCTTCCAATATTTGAGGGGCTGCCATAGGGAGGAAGGGGTCAAGCTATTTTCTAAAGCACCTGTAGGCCAGACAAGGAATAATGGATGGAAACTGAACAAGGAGAGATTTAACCTGGAAATAAGGAGAAACTTTCTGACAGTGAGAACAATCAACCAAGGCAACAACTTGCCCTCAGAAGTTGTAGGAGCATCATCACTTGAGACTTTCAAGAAGACATTGGACTGCCATTTGTGAGAAATGGTGTAGGGTCTCCTGCTTGGGCTGGGGGTTGGACTAGATGACCTATAAGGTCCCTTCCAACTCTGATAATCTGTTATCTGTCTGTTATCATTGGCATGCTTCTCTTGTTATATATGATTTTTATTTGAATGTAAGCAATGTAATAGAATGGCATATTCTTGTCTTAAAATTTTACATATATTATGATGAAAGCGACTTTCAACTGAAATATTTGTGGGCCTACAGAAGATTTTGGAAAGAGAGGTGCTATTCCCTAGCAATGGCTGTCACCCAACAAAATCCTCTGTTGCCCCATTTAACAGCCTTTTCCTTGATGGAACTTTGGTGAAAGATTGAATTATTCTCTAAGATGAAATTTTGAGTGTATTTCAATGTGATATGTAAGCTATAATTGGATATTTTTCCTAATTGCATTTTCATTTCAATTCCAAAATACTTTTTGTAGAAAGAACTCTTGAGTTATTTATATGGCATAAAGATTTAGTTCAGTTTACATCCTTTTAAAAACCTTTAGTTTGAAGTTTTGAGTGCAAAGAAACCAATCAGTTAATTAGTTCAATCTCTAATACTAATCAAATGAACCAATGTCAAATAAATAAATATATTTAATATATTTAATAAATATATTAAATTACATATTTAAGGCAACAGAAAATGTTTGGGGGATTTTTTCTAATTCCAAGCATTTGGAAAATATTCCACTGTAGGAAGTAGCTATATATATAGTATAGTAGCTGTATATATTGCTATATACAGGCGATACCTTTTACCAATATCGTACTCGCACAGAATTGAGTATACACCACTATGCATGATAGCCACTCATAAGGGAAATTTATGTTTTCTTATCAATCATACGCATAGAAATATTTAGAAATATTTGTTTCTTGCACACCACTTTGTATTACAGTCTCCTCTATGGATGTATCATTTGAAGTAACGAAACAACTCTAAGTCATTAGAGTAGTTGTCCACCAGGGGGAACCTTTTGATTATAACACAAGTGTAGTGTACCAAATTGAAGAGCTGGAGGCTCACCTGTGAATCCAGAAGGACAGTTGCACACATAACCTGATGCTTTATGGTAGCTGAACACTGAGGGTAGTTCTGAAATTTTTCCATAGCAATTTGGACACGACAATTCCATGCACTCACTCCCACAGAGACATGGATTACTGCTACATTCATTGATGTCTATTTCACAGTGAGAACCTATATACCCTGTGGTATTGAAAACAACAGAAAGAATTGTAAATTTTTGCCCTTGTTTCTGATTGGGTATTGGTAACTTTGGAAACAACAATGTGAAAGTATTAGAGTGTGAAGGGATTTAAAGGAGGGTCAAGGAAGAGTTAAGAAAAAAATTAGTTGTATATGCATTTGTTTGTGATACAATGTATGTCATAATTGGATGGAAATATGTCACATACAAAGGACATTTCCTTATGGCACCAGAACTTTGAATTGCACCCAAAAACCTACTAGCATACAATGCAGCACTAACAACAAAGATACAATATAACATCTTTACAGCACCCAGTATTAGCTAATAGGCAGGTTGCTGAATTTTGTACCAACGGTATAATCTCCAAGGGATTCTCAAAGATAGTCCCATATGGAAAGTGTTGCAGTAGCCCAAATGGATAGTCATGAGGACACAATAACAACTGCATTCAAGATCCTCCAACTCCAGGCAAGACTGCAACTGGCATACCAATTGGGTTCCCCCTGCCCATTCAGCAGGAGTCCAAAAAGAGCACCCACACCAGGGGTGGGATTCTACCAGTTCTATCTGGTTCTATAGAACCCCTTGTTAACTTTCTAAGTAGTTTGGAGAACCGGTAGGTAGAAGCAATCTCCTTTTGTTTTTTTTCACCCTTATTACATTCTTGGCAGACAGCCTAGACTTGCTGTCTCCGGAGCTTCTGAGGCTTTCTTAAAGGGGAAGGGTTGTTTTAAGATTTTTACACTGCTGTTGGGAGAAAATGCTTCCCTGGACAATCAGCACTTTGAAGAAATAATTGAATAATGAAGCAAAGCTTTTAGTGACAGGGAACCAAGATGAGTGACATTCAGCAAGGCTTCTTTGCTAGCTAGAAAGATTAACATTCAAACGTGAGTTTACATACTCTTTCTGAGTTTTGGTCTAAAACTGGTTTTTGGTGAAGTTTTGGTCTAAAACTGGTTTTAATTATGTGCTTGGTGAAATTTAATCCTGTGTTTATTGATGGGATAATTTTCCCTAGTCAGCTTCAACAAGCAACAGTTACTTTTGTGATTTAATTATTTGTATTGTGTTTCAATTTTTTCTTGCCTCGTGGTTTCTTTTTTTATTTGGGGAGGGGGTCTTCCTTCACTGCTTTAATACTATTTGGCACTGTCCTTTTGGGGTATACTTCTGGCACTGATTTTTTTTTACTGCCTTTCTGTGGGGCATGTGACCTTTCCTTAAATCTGGATGATTTCCTTAGGATATCTTGTGAGATGAGTGAGACCAGCTGGTATTTTTAAGTGTTCAGATGGATCTAAGGATTGCTTCTCCTGGGTGTGCTCTTTCTGGAGAGCTTAAATGACCTCTCTGCTAAAGGGTTTCACTTTATGAGCAAGAGTTGGCTGCTTGATAGTTATCACTGCATTTTAAATGTTTTCATTCCTCAAGGTGCTCTGACACCCTGCCTGATTTGTAACTCTGGCTTGCAGGTATTTTTAATCTAATGATTGGTATTTAGGGCAGCTTTTTGCAAGCAAAGAAGCTTTTTGTATCTTTGTACAGGTAATCCTTGACTTACAACAGTTCATTTAGTGACCATTCAAAGTTACATGGCACTGAAAAAAGTGACATATGACCATTTTCCACACTTATGACCGTTGCAGCATCCCCACTGTCATGAGAAGACAGGCGAGGAGAAGCGCCCCTTGACATGAGTGATGTCAAGTTGGCCATGCCCAGCCCTCTACAGCCCTCCCCATAGCTCCTCGTAGCTGCCTGGGCCTCGCCTGCCCTCTCCAGGGCTCCCCAGGCCTTGGAAACTGGCAAAAAACACTTGCTAAGCAACTGGCCATTAAGCGAGGACCACTTGCATTTGGTTTGCCAGTCACCTGGCCACCTCTCCAGGGCTCCCCAGGTCTTGGAAGCTGGCAAAAAACAGTTGTTAAGCAACTGGTTATTAAGTGAGGACCTGGTCATTAAGCGAGGACCACTTGTATTGGTTTGCCAGTCACCTGGCCACCTGCCCGGACCTCGCCCTGCCCTCTCCAGAGTTCCCCAAGCCTTGGAAACTGGCAAAAAACACTTGCTAAGCAACTGACCATTAAGCAAGGACCACTTCCATTTGGTTTGCCAGTTACATGGCCACCTGGCCATGCCCACCCCAGTCACATGACCACCTAGCCATGCCCAATCAGCAAGCCACTCCCACCCCAGTCACATGACCACCAAGCCACACCCACAAATTAGGCCAGGCCCACAGAGCCGGTTGTTAAGAAATTTGAATCCCACCCTTGAGCCACACACCCCAATCATGCAATTGCTCCTCAAGGATGCTTTTCCTTTAGGAAGTAGTTCAGCTATTCTATCTTGCTTAGGTTCCACAACTTCAGTAGCATCACCTACTCAGCCTGGATTGGCAATAGATAACATAATGTTCTCTGTTGACTCTTTAGGGGAGTCAATATTGCTTCCCAACTAATGGATGACCACTCCTAGTAGCTTCATGAGGATGCTATTGAAGTGGTGTTCTAATATCTAAGGGGCTGCCAAAAGGAAGAGGGTTCAATCTCTTCTCCAAGGCACCAGAAGGCAGAACAATGGATGGAAACTAATCCAGGAGAGAGCCAACCTATTTATTGTTCCTTGGTCATCCTACACAGCATACTTATAAACCTGGTCTGCTTCTTTTTTTAAATAATGTTTACTAACGAGGGAGGCAAGGCTGTCTAAAGTCGAATCAGGTGCATGGTCCTTTATCACAGCACATTGATGAAAGTTACTGTTATTTTCTCAAGTTTGGGTTCTTTCCTTATTGAGAACAAGCATTCTCCCCGCCCCCCCAAAAAAGTCCGTTAAGAGCCAGAAAAATACTGATTCAGCAATTGAAACAAGCCGATATCTTGGGGATGGTAAGTCTGGAGCCAAAATTGAAACGGGGTGTACTTGGACAGCCCCTAAGCTAAACATCATGTTTTACAAATCACAATTTACAGTGCTATTGTATTAATCCACTACTACAAGACAAAATCTCAAGCATATTACAAGTTAGAGTTAGGGGTGGGATTCTACCAGTTCGCACCTATTCGCTAGAACTGGTTGTTAACAGTTTAAGCAGTTCGGAGAACCGATTGTTAGAAGAAATTACTGGCCTAACCCTATAAGGAAGGCAGGAAGGAAACATTCTGGTGTTGCTTACAGAAACTGCCTCTCCGTTAACCCTTATTACATTCTTGGCAGGACTAGACATTCTATATCTGGAACGTCTCTGGAGTTTTTTTTCCCCTCCTTTGCTGGTACTTTGCTTGTGTGAAATGACTATTCAAAGTTACAATAGCATTGAAAAAAGTGACTTTTGACCATTTTTCACACTTATGACTGTTGCAGCATTCCCACAGTCATGAGAGGCCAGGTGAGGAAATGCGTGCCTCGATGTGAGTGATATTGAGTTGGCCACCCCCAGCCAATAACATAACCATTTAGCCACGCCCACCAACTAAGCCAAGCCCACAGAACCGGTTGTTAAAAAATTTGAATCCCACCCCTGGTTAGAGTGATATCTGTAAGAGAAGCAATAGCAGAATATAAAGGTGGAGTTAAAAGAGGAATCAGCCTAGAATCCTATATAGCCACAACAGACTAACCAGGTGCGGACAGTTAGTTGAGAAGATTCCTGTCCATAAGCTTTCAGCAAGAAATCTATTCAATTGAAGCTTTACATGTGGACCTGGCGTTTCCTGCCTGACAATATCTGGACTTGGCTTGAATATAGTCAGAACCAGAGGTGGTATTCAGCAGGTTCTGACCAGTTCTGGAAAACCAATAGCGGAAATTTTGAATAGTTTGGAGAACTAGCAAATACCACATCTTACTGGCCCTGCTCCCATCTATTCTCTGCCTCCTGAGTCCCAGTTGATCGGCTGGGTCTTCTTTTGTTGTCCTGCACAGGAGAACAGAGCTGGAAAGCAGGTTAGTGGGGTGGGGTGGGATTTTGCAATAACCTTCCCCCAGAAGTGGGGAGGGAATGAAGATTTTACAATATCCTTCCCCTGTCCTGCCCACCAAGCCATACCCACCAAGCCTTGCCATGCCCACCAAGCCATGGCCATGGAACCGGTAGTAAAAATTTTGAATCCCACCTCTGGGGAACAGTCTGATTACAGAATATTCAAACCTATTAGTATTCCGTACACCTTTTTCTGTTCCCTTTTCCTTAATGTGCACTATTTTTGATTACAGGAATGAAAGGCAGAAATACAGTGCAGTTAGGACGCCAACCCTATCTTAACACCTCACATAGCAGCCTCCCTTGTTTATTTATAACTTCCCCAAATGTCTTCCAAAGGAATGGTATGCTGAGCTCTAGTGAGACGGATGCTACTTATTGTGGCAACCTTTTCTTCTTACTCCATTTAGAATCATCTTACAATTTCAGACACTCCTTTATATTTAGTTAAGAAACACATTGCTCTTTTTAACCCAATATGGTGTCCTTTTTCAATTAATCCAAGTAATTAATAATCCACAATAGAGCTTACCAGAAAGACAATTGAGGCCACAGTTCTAAAATTAGTGAGAGAATCACAGGAATTCTATGAAGGTGCCAGAAAGAAGGAAGGGAAGGAGGTGTTTAAAATCAAGTTTTTATTTTTGTGTGTTTTGATTTTTAAAGGCGACTTTAACACCCTTAATACTAAAGGGCTCAGCTGTAAGCTTGATACTATCGCCAACATTTTGCAGGATCATCAGAATGGGCTAAGATGGATCCAAGTTGGAGCATCAGGGTCTACTTTATCCTTATTTGTTGCAAGCAGCAGTAAAATGAATGCTGGATATGGAACATGTATTCTAATTATTTTTTGGAATCCAGTTCAGGCTTCTATATTGCTTAAGTTGAGGAATTGTTTAATTGTGTCTGCTTGCTTTACACAAGGTATATACCACTATTACAGAAATGCATGTTTTTTTTTCACTTTAATAAAGCAGAAAAAAATAAGACAAAACTGTAAAAATAATAAAAACGAGAAAAAGAGAAGAATTCCACCCCCCCTCATGTATATAAGAGCTGATCATATATGCGTCCCTGAATGTGTGTATGATGTTTTTAAAACAAAACAAAACACTCAGTTCAGAAAAAGATAACCAGCAGAGATGCATCATTGTAAAATAATGCAGAGCTTACCTGGCCAGCAGTGACACATGTAACCCTCTGTGTATCTTCACAGGTACCATTATTATGACGCGGATGTGACCAGCAGAAGGGAACATGTATTTCACAATGTAGACCCATGTCTCCATTGCCTGTGCAATTGCAGCTATATCTGCATTGCAATAAAAGAAACACAGACATATTTTTTCCGTCCATACTTCTGGATCTGAACAATTGTCTTCTCTGTCTTGGGGGAAGAAACCCTGCATGGCTTAGCAATGGGTCTCTAGAAGTGATCTAGTGCAGGAGCAGGGAACATATTTAGCTCTGTAGGTCTATGTTACATTGCTTAGATGGCTGGCTTGGGGGTTGGCTGCAATGTGTTTATATTTAAGGTGTTATAAGCCACCCTTATTCACTGTTCTGAAGCATCACTTTAAAACAATACAAATAAACAGTAATACAGTTAAAAGATAGGCAATCTTTTCCCATTGTTTTATTCTGTTCACGATGTCTAAGCCTTTTCTTACATTCAGAATGAAGGAAAGCAGGACATGCCTGAAGATAAGGAAGTGTTTAGAAAAAGGAGGAATTATGAGTACAGCACATTCTTTATAGGGTTGATGTACAGCATGCTCTATTGTCCATTGTTCCATTGTATAGATGATTGTGTGTGTGAACATTATTCAAGTCCATAAGAATCCTGACCAAATATATAGCATTCCTCAAATGATTTCAATAAAAAAGACTAAACAAACAATGTCATTATTATAAATGCAGTGAACATTGTTAGGGAATGAACCATGTTTTTCTTGTTATATACGATTTTTATTTGAATGTAAGTAATGTAATAGCTTTTCCCATTGTTTTATTCTGTTCCCACCATCCCTCAGTTGTCAGAAGAGGGGCAGATTAGTCTTGCCAAAATGATTTCAAAATTAGGAAGGAATTTTGGGGCTACAAGTTACTGACCCTTGTTTTAAGGGCTGTTTATTGGTAAAGCAAGAGTCTCGTTTCCCTGAAGATTTCCCAGCTAAAATATTAATTCTCTTTTTTTAAATCCTGTTTTCTTTAGCTAATCTTTTCCAGCATCACTGAGAAACCTGCATTTTTCTTCTTTTTTTTCATTTTATCTATGAATACAATCCATCATTTTTACATTCAACTGTGATGGGTTGCTTCGAAGGTAGATTCTTTGTAATCATATTTAATGCTTAAGTGAAACTTTTTCCTTGTTTTACCAGTCATTCAAAGATGAAATGAAACTGAGAACCCTAGTTTTATTTTATTTTTATTTTTTTCATATTTGTATTTCTAGGTATATTCCTGAATTTGCATCTCATTATCTACAAACATAATCTTTCCTGATTGATCCAACTTCAAGACTAGGCTGAAAGCAAAGCTACTGTTGAGACTAGTACTGTAAAAAAAAGTTCTAGCAGAATTCCTCTGAGACAATTTAGGGTTTTCATCTATTCCAATTTCCATAAAAATGTTCATTAAAACAATACACTGCGGTACGTAAATTAAGGTAGGATATATATTCTTCTGTGACAGGGTGGGAGATTATTTATGTAGGTCAGACTTCAGGAAAAGATTGACAGGAAAGAAAACTTCTTAATTTAACTGAAAATGCTTATTCAATGGATCCTTTTGAATACACGGGTTGTACGTTTGAGTGTTTTGGGGCTGAAAAATTTGAAAAACATGGAGGACCAGATCAGACAATCCTGTTTTTCTAAACAAAGCCTTTTAGGATTTAAGAAATAGTTATATATATATATATATGCAAATATATTTAAACATACACACATGCACATATATTCATATTACAATTACTGTTACCATATCAGGTATATATATAAGGAAGGACTAGAATGGTTTAGTTTTCTGCAAAGTCCAGCCTATGGTTATTTGTATCATATTAACCTGGCTTTCTTGGAAGAACTATGTTTTGTCTTGTCTTGTGTAATTCCATTGAATTTATGTGGTATTATGGTCTGTCTGCTGCATCTGTGGTTTTATATGCATAACCATTTGCACAGTTGTAATTAAAAACTGTAATACACTGTATTACAGTTTTTAATTGTTGCAGAGGAAAATACATTCACCCTTACTAGTAGCAGAACTGAAATATGTAATGTAATGTACTTTGTGCAATACTATTAAAGATAGATAAAGTTATACTGAAGAAATTACTCTCTGGAACAGTGGTAAAAGACATCCTGTTGAAACACTCTGTTGTATACAGAGAACATCTGCAAATAAAGAGCACCATAAAATATTCCAGAACGCTTTGCTGCATTTTGCATAGTGCCTACATGAAACTTTTTTGGCAATTAATGCTCGATATTTTCTGCATGAGTTCACCAGTGGATTTTGGGACTAGTTTAATGAGTCAAAACCAATTAAGGAGAATATTGGTAAGAGTCAAAATACTGAAGATATGCATTGGCCATGGAATCTGAGTAGTGCAGTGGTCTAGAGGTGGGCTCTCACCTCACAATCGGGAGTCTGTGAATTTGATCTTAGGTAACAGCAGATATTTCTCTCTTTGGACACAATGAGTAAATATCAGCTGTGAACTCTGCATTGGCAACAGGAAGGGCATCCAGCCAGTAAACACTCTGCTCCATTCAGTTGCCCTGACTCCATCCTGATGCAAGGGATCATGGGGTCATTAAAAGACCCCCCAAAATATGGCCATGGATAAAGCTGCATGTTTTTTATCTGCTAAGAGCAGAAAACCCTGACTGTCACCAGAACCATTACTTCAGTAGACAGCTTGATTATCTCCCTCATACAGCAGCATAAATAAAAGCTATTGTTTAATATAACCAGAAAAGGGTACCTTATCTCAGTGTGGTGTCTGGTCTCTTCTGATAGGACAATGTACTGATTTACATTTTGAAGCTTGAATTCCCAATGGGACCCTATCTTTATTAAAACCATCATTTCTATTTTGGGTATTGAGGTTCTCCTTATTTATGTAATTACATTGGCACACGCACAAACACCCTCCCACGCACAAGAGGAAGAGAAGGAAAGGAATCATTAGGATAAATTTCAGGTTTGTGCAATGCTATATTAGAGGGAGATGTGGAAAGAAGGGAGGAAAACAATGGGAAATCAGGTTTTGAAAAGTGCCTTGATTATTTCAATTTAAAATGTGTCCTTGATTATAAAGCAAGCAGCTATTTTGGAAAACTTCCATATTCATTGATAGATGGGGTAAACATGGATTTGAGAATTTGGGCTATATTAATGCAGCCTACAGGTGGCATGTTACAGATTTAATTAACAAAAATTAAAACATTTAATTACATATTAATAAAAAATCAGGTAGAGAATCCTAAGATTTTATGCCACTATAAACAACCAGCTGCAAGTACTGTACTAGAATTCATTTTTCCACAGTTCAGTATTACATTATTGTATAATTGGAGTTCTTTTAATCTGGAATCTGTATGTTGACAAAGATGAAATTGAGAGTAGCATCATGTTCCAAATTCAAAAGGAGGAAAGTTTTTCCAAGCATGAGGGTTCCATTTTGTCACACTTTTCAAGCAAATTTATTTGCTTATTTAAGAAATGTATATTGCCACCTATTCGCACATGGCAACTCAAGGCAGCTTATAAATCCTCAGATAAGCTGTACCTATTCCTGGAATGATGCAGCTTCTGCTAAGCAATACCAGGAAAAAAAGCATTTAGGTAAGTACCCTCATACTCAGAATCACCTTTTCTCCTTTGAAACTGGATCCATGCACAGTAAGGACCAGTGCCCTTTCTAATGTTTCTTTTGAGTTGAACTCAAGTCCTGTTGATTTCATGGACGCACCATATTTTCTTCCTGATGGTTCTGTGGAAATGGTTCTCTGTTATCTCCTTTCAGAAGAGTTGTTGGCTATCAAGTCTAAACTACAGTCCTGGCATTTCTTAGTCTAGTTCCCCAGTGGTTTTCAAGTTCAGTGAAGTTGAGACAGCTGTTGCATTTACAACATCTGCAGCTGGCTTAATTCAAGCCAGCTTATGCCTTCCTCTATTAATTATTCCAATTTCATGATTGTAGCCTAAACTCAATCTCCCTCCCTCTGTTAGGCCCAACTGCTTCTTGTCTGATGCTAAGGTTTCAGAGTTTTATTTATTAAGTAATTCATGAGAATGTTTCCTGTGATACATATTGCATATTACGCCAATATTCATTGTAACATTGATAACATTGCAAATATGATGAAATAATCCATATTCAAACTGAAAGAGACCTAATGAACTAAACTGTTGGGTCTAAATTATAGACCTTAAATAGATAAAATGGATCTTAAATACTAATACTGTTGAAATAAGAATAAGGTTAGTTTGGGTTTTGTTTTGTTTTAGAATAGAATAGAATAGAATAGAATGAATGAGCTGGAAAGGATCTTCGACATCTTCCCACCTCCTTCTCAAGCCATATACCATTTTAGATTTTTGTTTCTGGCTTTACAGGTAGTCCTTGACTTACAACCAGAATTGAGTCCAAAGTTTCTGTGGGCTGAGACATTTGTTAAGTGAGTTTTGCCCCATTTTAGGACCTTTCTTGTGACAATTGTTAAGTGAATCACTACGGTTATTAAGTTAATAACACGGTTGTTAAGTGATTCTGGCCTCCCCCTTGATTTTGCTTGTCAGAAAGTCGCAAAAGGTGATCACATGACCATAGGACATTGCAACCATCATAAATATGAGTCAGTTGTCAAGCGTCTGAATTTTGATCACACAGCCATGGGGATGCAACAGTTGTAAGTATGAAAAATGGTCATAAGCCACTTTTTCCAATACTGTTATAATTTTGAACTGTTGTAAGTTGAGGACTACCTGTATTTTTTAATTCATCCAAATTCCAGTTGCAATTAGTGAATCAAAGTCCAGTCACAAAATCCACATGTTTATCTACATGACCGACAGGTGTTTTCAGAAAGTTAAGTGTCATCTACTGTAAACAAGTCATCCAATATGTGAGAAGACATACCCATCGATAAAATCTATGCACTGCCCCCCATTGAGGCATGGTTGACTTGCACATTCATCATTGTTGATGGCACAGTGATCACCAAGGATGCCACGTGGGTAGGAATAGTAATAGCCACCTAGAGTATCATGACAGGATCCATCATTCAGACAAGGTTCTGACAAACATTCATTGATTTCTAATTCACAGTTGATACCTGCAGTGAAAGTTGAATTTGAAGACATGTCAGAAGTGCCTGGTCTGAAAATAGATGACAATTTATAGCCGTATACAATGATTTGAAACTCTTTTGGTTCCCAAATTTTTACAATGTTTATTTTTTGTTTCATATCTGAGGGAAGAGGCAGAAATCTAGATTTTAATGAGGACAAAAAACAGAGCTCTCATTTTCTAAAACTGTTGTCTGTAGAGTCCGGTCACTGAACTTACTTCCTCAGAGACAGCTTTAAAATATAACATTATTCTATCCAATGAACATTCTCCACTAAGGTTCTGAAAGTTCTGTGAACTGACCAGGTTCACACAATATTTTAAGGGAGATCCACAAGGAGGACCAACAACAGCAAAATGCTGGGTCTGATCACAAAATTAATCCTCCACTTTTTCATGCATATTGCATGCACGTATAAAAGGGTGGGCTTTGGTTGATTAATTATGTCCAAGTTTTCCACATCGTTTATCTGCTCCAAAGAAATCCTTGTATGCAAGTCAAAATGTATCAAATGTGTTTGATTCTTGGCATGTATTAGATCCTTAGATTCTTAGCATGTATCTTAGATCTTTAGCAGAAAACGTTCATTGTGGCACAGATATGAACAAGGCTAGTAACCTAGTTTTCTACATATTATGTGAAAACTTCAGCTGATCAAAACAGTAAAGCCCTTCTCATGATAATAATGTGACTTGGACGATAACAGGATTATATTGTAAAGAACATTAATGTATCCTTGAAATGAATGATGGAAATTATACATTGTGTATGTAAAAAAGGAGAAGGATGTAATAGATCTGAATGAAGGTATTCTGATCTTATATAGTAAAGCTGATGAGCACCTACAGCGAAGTAAAGGATTTAGATTTAATTCTGAATGATGATCTAAAATGCATGTCAGAAAGTATGAAAAAAATTAGGGAAGTACCCTAATTTTTTTTTACTAAAGATATATTTCTACAATCCATGTTTAACCAATGTGTTGATTCATTTGACTTTATCAAACAAAAAAAGTTACTGATGTGGCTAGAATCACTATAAGATTATAAGATTTAATACTTAGAATTCTTTGTGGAGTTTTTTTTTAATAGACAATATTTGAATGTATTACTGTGTATCTGTATGTATGTATATATAAGTTTATGTATGTATGTATAAGTTTACTAAGAGACAACTTGCTATTGTATAATAGTTAAAGGTGCTAGACAAGGACTACCAAACTCATGTTCTAGTCTTCTCTTAAGCATGAATCAATTGAATGGGAGATATAAAAGCATCCCAGAAGAAGGTGGCAAACGACTTCTGAAATGTTGCAAAAAGACCTGCATGGATCTGTCAGGCAGATCAAGATTTTTGCTCTTTCGCAAGTCAACTGAAAAACACATTAATGGCTGTGGTGGTGCAATGGTTAAAATGCAAAACTGCAGGCTAATTTTATTTTATTTATTTATTTTATTATTTATTAGTTAAACTTATATACCGCCCCCTCTCCCAAAGAGACTCGGGGCGGTGAACAGCCAAGGTAAAAGATACATATACAAAACACATTTACAATATTAAAAATTAAAAGAATTAAATACAGTTGGCTCTACTAAAATTTAAAACAAAAGAGTTAAGAAAAAATTAAGAACCAGATTAAAATTTAAAAACCCCTAGGCCAGTCCGGCTTGCCAAAATAGATGAGTTTTAAGTAAACGACGGAAGGTCATGAGATCAGGGACGGCCCTCACCTCCAGGGGTAATTCATTCCAGAGAGGGGGTGCTCCCAATGAGAAGGCCCGCATCCTCGGGGTCACCAGCCGTCCAGCCGGCGGCACCCCGAGAAGGCCGACTCTATGGGAGCATACTGGTCGATGGGAGGCTGATAATGGCAGGAGGCGGTCTCGCAGGTATCCCGGTCCCGAGCCATGAAGCGCTTTAAAGATAGTAACCAAGACTTTGAAGCGCACCCGGAGGGCCACCGGGAGCCAAAGCAGCTCACGCAGAAGTGGCGTAACATGGGAGCCCCGAAGATTTTGCCCACACCCAGGGCAAATCCTGACCAGCTCAAGGTTGATTTCGCCTTCCTTCTTTCTCAGGTCAGTAAAATGAGGACCCAGTTTGTTGGGGGCAATACAGTATGCTGACACTGTAAACCGCTTAGAGAGAGCTGTAAAGCACTGTGGAACAGTATGTAAATCAAAGTGCTATTAATGTAACAACATTTATTATGTGCTGATTAATTTAGAGAAAGCGTATGATAAAGTCAATTGACTCAAGGTATGGAATGTTTTACATGATATTGAGTTACAGTATTTTATGACTGCAATACAAGGAGTATTAGAGAAGCAAAGGATGTGTGAGAATAAACTGAATGCTTGGTTCAGCATTGAACTGGGATAAGACAAAGATGGGTGATGTCTCATTGATTTTTTTAATGAACTTATGGATAAGAATATTTGTGGCAATATTATTAGTGTGTGGGTTGGTGATGTGGATATATGTCTAAGCAACAAATCCCCAATGATTTTGCTGCAGATGTCAGATTGTTTGTATGATACCACAAGCTGTGTGAATCTAAAAAAAATTATTAAAGACCAAAGTAGTTGTATTTGACAAGAAAAATGGAGTGAATAATTACAAGTTACATATACATTGTGAAAAACTAGAGCAAGTAGATGACCTTACCTTGGTAAATTGCTTACTTAAGGTGAAAGATATGAAGAAATTTTAAGATGTGCAAACACTAATAGAAAAGCAATATTATGTGATTTCTTGCAAGAAATGAATATTTATCAAATGAAGCAACAATTGCTATGTATAATAATGTTCTTCAGCTCACTTTGTTATGTGCAAGTGAGAATTGAGTATGCCAGGAAAAATTGAATAAGGTGGGAGTGGGATACTTAACAAGTGTATGTGATAAAACTAGAAGTTAGGACTGAGTAAATGCTGAATTAATGTGGATTAAGAACAGAAGTGAGTGGTAAAAGAAATGCATTAAGATGGTTTGGTGAGCGAGAGAATATTGACTTGCAAAATAAACACATGTTGGAAGAGTGAACTTATTGAGAAGGAAAAGCAAAGTTAGTGAAATCCTGAAAAAAGAGGTTAGAAGTTTAAAAAATAGCAGGCAAAGCATGATGTGGTATGAATGAAATGGAAGCAATGATTTTTGTTGCGAAGAAAATAATGAAGAAGCATTGTGAAAAGACTTGATGTAAACTACTTTTAACAATGTTTCTTTCCTCATCTAATGTCTTAATTTCTTTTGTTATTTCTTACTTCTTTTCTGATTCTGCATAATATTGCTTACCAGAGGTGATATTCAGCAGGTTCTGACCAATTCTAGAGAACCAATAGCAGAAATTTTGAGTAGTTCAGAGAATCAGCCAATACCACCTCGGGAGATTTTACAGTATCCTTCCCCTGCCACGCCCACCAAGCCTTGCCCACAGAACCGGTAGTAAACAAAATTGAACCCACCATTGCTGCTTACCCTAAAAGGGAATAGAGAAAGAGAGAGAGTGTGTGTGTGTTATGCATTTTCATTTCCCTCCTTGAATAACAAGTTGTTTTATCTTCTCACAATTGAATCTTTTTTTCATAACAAACAACAATCCAGGTCTTTAAATTCAAACTGTTGAAATAACCCAAGAGGCCACTTGGATTTGACCATTATTCTTTATATAAATTGCTTGACATGCAATTTAAGATGCTAATGGGTTAATCCTTCTTATGTCTATTTTTCTGAAGAGCTGTGCTCTTTTTCAGGCATTTGATTGTGCTGTTTGTTTTTTAGTAATGCAAACAACTGGAAAACAGGACACCAGCTTTTGGTATCAAGCTATCACACTTGTATTTGCTACAAATATTAACATTTATCACTGAATATAGTAAACTTTGGCTACTTAGTAGGATACATTTCTCTGGTTGTACCAAAAAGTTGCATCAGGCCTGGTTTGTTAATATTTGGCAATTTTCAATAAATATGATTTTTAAAAGTTGCATCAGGCCTGGTTTCATCATGGCTGTTTCCTTGGTATAACTAGCTAATGAATTCCATTGAGTCAGCCATTCCAACCATACCATAAGGCAGAGTGAAGCAACTGTCTCAAGTGACATCGTTGGTAGTTTCTGGACAATCCTTCTGAGTTCCCGCCTGTAGAGTAGAGCTACATCAGTAGTGGGATTCAAATATTGTTGCTACCGATTTGGTGGGCGTGGCTTTGTGGGCGCGTTTTGTGCACGTGCACACACTTTGCACAAGCGCAGAGATGTTTGCACAGTCGCAGAGGTGTCTAACTCGTGTCCTGCAAGCCTGCACGATCTCGGTCGCTTCAGCAGCTGCGCTTCAAATTTAGCAGATAAAAGTGAGTATGGGAGCCTGGGCAGGTGGGTGGGCCCAACAGCAGAGCAGCAGAGAGAACTGGTTCGGTCTCTGCTGCTCATCACTCTTACTGGCTCACCAGAACCAGACCGAACCAGTCGAATACCACCACTGAGCTACATGAGCTACATGGCTTGTCTTCTAGACTCTACATTTGTCTTAGTATCTCAGATGCAATGGAGGACACCATTGCCAATGAAATACAGCTCAATTGATAGTCCAGTCCAGAAGATCATTCTGTAAAGGTGAACTAGATCTTATTTGATAAAATATCACCTACTTTCCTGAGATAAGCTGGCTTTAGATATTTCTATACCATGAGCACAATGTAGCATACTGGTACATGATTTGGATCAAAGCATTGGGCAAAGGGTAGTTGGATAACGGCATAAACACCAGAGGTGTGCGAATCGATTGAAATTTGATTCATAAATGAGATTTGAAGGCATAAAGATTTGATGTAATCCAAATGAAGATTTGATTCAACAAAATATTCAACCATAGCCTATAAAATGTCAAAATAACTGCAACTATTTCAACTTTGAACAGAATGGGATGAAAATAGCAGGCGGATCCTTTACTGAACAAAGTGTCACCTGGATAGATGAAACAGTTCTCTAACAAAAAGCTTCTGAAATATGTCCCACCACCACTTCAATTATGTCTTCTGGGGAAGATAAAATAAAAATAATGAAAGGATAGTACTGCTAGCTCCAAAGTGTCCAACAAAGACCTTATAAAAATGCAGAAAATGTCCAAGTCCAACTTTTAAATAAAAATGTTTAATAACTGTTTAAAGTTGAAGTAACTCTTACAAAAGAGTTTACCACTACTAGCTTTTCTGAGCTTAGAGACATGATTAATTTATACAGAGATTACCATGAATTATACTGCAGCTCATTTGGCCGTCTGAGCTAAGGAACAATAATGAAATACACATATTTGTGGAAATTCTGAGGATTATGCAAGGAAGAGGAAATCAAACTTCTAAAAAGAGTAGCAGAATTCTTGCTATTTCTGCAGTGAACCTGCCCAAACAATTCTAACAGAAGACTGAGAAATAAATAGAAGAGCAGAAGTTGGACAAGGGAAATTTGCAGAGATAATGAAATTCATTGGCAGCCACACATGTCAGTATCAGCAACACATTATATTGTGCAATACCCTATCCTATCTATGGATAGAAAAATATTATAATCTTTGAATTGATGAAAACCAAGAAAGAGTATTAAATTATTATCTAAGAAAGGGATTTTCAAACTTGACAGCTTTAAGACTTGTGGACTTCAGCTCCCAGAATTCTTCCTCCAGTCATGTTAGCTCAGGAATTCTGGGAGTTGAAGTTCACAAGTCTTAAAGCTGTCAAGTCTAAAGACCCCTGATTTAAGAGCAAGAGCAATTTGACAGTAGAAGTAATTACCAAGGGAAGGGGTGAGTTTCTATTCCATTGAAAAATTCAAGACAACCTGGACACTCAAATGTCATGGAAACATTAATTAAAATTTATTCTTAGCATTCAGGATGAATTCAGTTTCCTAAAATGGCCTTTCCAACTTCATGATTCTATGAAATTCCAAATCACTTTTAACTCTCCAGAGTAATTCAAAGGATTCCAACGAATTCAGTTCAAAGATTCAGATTGAAGATGGAATTCATTTCATTTGAATGGAGGTTGTGCATTGATGAGTGTGATGTTTGCCCGGCATATTGTGAAACATGGATGGTGTACATGAAATACCATAAAAACTATTTCACACAGGTTTTGCATGAATATTTTCTGTGATGCATGTTCTCTTGTTCCTCCCAAAGAACACGCTTTATTCTCAAAACATGTGTGCAAGCAACTATATAATCAGACCACCATGTTGTTAATGAAAAAGATCTCTAGACACACACATCATATTCTTTACCCTGAGACAATGGGCAATATATTTAACCTTGAGAATTGTTCTCATGTCACAAAGTGTACAGAATCCCCAAGTTTAAGAAAAGAATAACAAAAAGATTATCCCAAGGAACAATAGGCACATTTCGAGGATGGGAGGGGTATGTTTCTCAATAAAATTGTCATAAGTAACAGGTTTTTATATACACACAAATACACCCACACACACCAAACACTATCTAGTGACCGTAAATCTGTCAGGACTTGTTAACAGAAGTTCCCTGTGAACATTTGATAACACAGTGACAATAATAAATGAACTGTGTATATAAATCTCAGAACAGTCATATTAAAACAAATACACACTCCTTGCTCCCCACCTCCCACATTATTATTAACATGAAACTATGGCTTGATTTTACTGTGCTGGATCAGGCCATTGGTGTGTCAAACCAATAACTTGCCTTAGGCTACTGAGCAAAAGGCTCTTTCCACTGCAAAAATGTAGCCACTGCAATGATATTATATATACTGCCATGGAAAATATAAACAGATACAGACAGATACATATAAATTACACACACAATTATGTGTATGTGTATATGTATATGGCTTGCATTATTTTAAGTCAGAAATTGCATTTTGATAATAAATGAAGTGGCAGCATGGGAACTTGGGCAAATAATGATGTGGTGGCCTCAAGTTCCATTTATAAGCTGAACAATAGTCTATCACCTACTCCAGTCAAAATTGTGGCCACACCCACGCCCAGTTTAGTGAAGGGGAAAAAATCACGATGCATCATGTGACGCCACCATGACACCGCAAGTTTGACATCCCTGGCCTTCTCCCTAAGAAAAGTATATGATGAAGAAAATTATCACCTAACGACCTACTGCAGATAAAATAGCCTTTTGTTATTCAAACAAAAGTATTCAGTGTAATCCAACAAAGTTGCTGTGACACCCAGCAAAGAAACATTATTAGCCATTTAAAAAATAATAGACTCCAGTTTTCAAATCTTTTAACAAGCCACAAATCTTTTAACAATCTCTTAGCTGACACGTTACCTAAGAAAATCCACAGAATCCTTCTGTATAATGCTCACTTTGAAAGTCAACACTTTTCTTCAAGGTAGATCTTAACTATGCTTTATAGTGCCCCATCAGGAACACAGGAACCTAGTCTCTCTGGGGAATTCTATATTTTCTTCAGATTAACGAATGGTTACATAATGAAACACAACTGTTTTTTATTTCCTATATGTCCAGCGCTCCATAGCTGTCCAACACAAGCACTATATACAAAGTATATCTCTATATGTATATATTGAGATAAATGATGAGCACAATAAAAATGCAGATTCTCCTCCCACTGCTCTCCTGACTGCCTAAATGTTCAGTCTTCCCTGTGATTCAGGCATACTAAGCTCCTTTCTTTTAGTGAAAATTATATGAGACATTTCTTAGCTCTTTGATGGAGGGGGACAAAAAAAAATAAAAAAAATCATCCAGCAGATCAATTGCAGAAAACTGTCTGGAGAGCTCACAGAGCAACTTGCAACTCAGAGCCGGTAACGAGAGCATTTGGTTAGCATTACCGTGGTTGATTTATTGCGAGCTCTCAGCATACATATCAAAAGTTATAAGCTTTTTTAACATCCCAGGGAAATGAGATGAGGGTGGATGATTTCCCACTGTGATTCATGGTGTCAGGCTGGGCTAATAGCAATAGGCAAGCTCCCTCTGACTGGGTAAATGAGGATTTTTATTACCAGCAGAGACACCTTGGGAGTTTCATGCAAGATTCCCTCTGGCTCGTGCATTTAACACATCTCACTCACAGTGAGCTGCAGAAAACTAAACAACCACCCGAACAACAGCAGGAGCCGCTGATAAATCATTCTGTTAAGTGGGCTTTAAAAACCCACTCTTTTACTATTGCAGAAACAGAAAACTGCCCTTTATGGAATTATGACTCTTATTATTTTAGGCATGGATGCTAGAAAACTATACTTCAGGCCCAGAGAGTATCTCAGCACATCTCTTTGGGTTTATATTTTATGGCACATTTTCTTTGCTGTTTTTAACCCTTATGACAATTCTGTGCTCATATGTTTGGATTCTTATGCTATATTTCCCTAAACAAAACTACTGAATTGAAGGAGCCAAACAAAATAAACTTAAAAACAGACAGCATTCCTAGAATATGCAATAGGACTAGTGACTGGGGAGAATGCTCTTGTTTTTCTTTTTTCTTTTTCCTGCAGGTATCTCAACTTGAAATTATGCTTAAATGGAAAAGAGTCAAAGGCGGAATTTCCAGAAAGGGATTTTCATAACAACCCAGGAATGGCTCAGTTTTCAACTGGATGGAAAACTGCAAAGCATGGGAGAAGTAGAAGAGTATGAATGCTACTGTAGAAAACTTTCTGCACTTGGCAATTGGAGGAAGACGTTTTTCTAGATAAGGTGACTGAAGCAACAAATGCACAAGAAAACCCTGTTTCCATCTGTGGCGTGTTTCATGGTACAGTAAATGATCAGCCAAATGATTGGTCAAATGTTAAAAGAAAACAAGGAGGGGGGGAGTTTTGAAATAGGACAATACTACTCTTTCTTCCATCTGATGTTCAGGTTTCTCTTCCTGATATAGGCCACCAGCCCTGCTGAGCACTCCCAAATCCTGTCTGGATGATTTAATTTTCTTTCCTCCTTTTTAATACTAGTTTTTTTTCTTCTTGTTGTTGAATGGTGAGCCTGTCTTCCGCTTCATCAAGGAGTTTATTCCTGGGTTGCAGCTATTGCCTTTGGTTTAACTAACAGAGTCATGTCATGCAACTTCCTACATACAACAGGAGGTCCAGGTTGAATGTGATCATTTCTGAGCAGCCGTACCAGCAGTTAATGGGCTTTTCCATCTCTCTCCTTTCTGTCTTTCCTGTGGCTCTGTAGTTCTTCTCATCACTTGCCCTGGACCGAGGCACATACTGGTAGCAGCAGGGTGGCAGGAAAGCAACACAATTTTTTTTTATTTGAAATATTATTTGGTGTCCATGTGATGGATCTTAACTGAAGGCAGACGTCAAAATAAAGTCTATGCCACTCAACAGAAAAAAATTACTTTTACTTTTTGACATAACTCCCACACTCCTTGACAATTTATTTCCCAGGGGTGGAGAAGAGATGGGATGCAATGTTTACACTCCTATAAACACCATCATATTTTTGTGCACTGTGTGTTACGGCTACCAAATCTTTCTAGAAATTGCTCGCTAAACTTAATTTGTTGGAGGGTTATTTGTTCTGATATGTTTTACGTGTCAGCTATGCTCCTGATTAAAATTTTCAGGATGAAACCACACAATTCTCCGGAACAACAACATACATTCAGGAATGCACTCAGGGCACTTCAGCATGAGGATTTGTGCCAGCATGAATGCAGATCCAGACCGCGATGTCCCCAGGACTGGAGTGGCACTGGAGAGCTGAGCTGATTTATTTCTGAGCTCAGCTGCCTTGCAGCTAAAATGGTTGCAAATTCTTTTTCCCACCGATGAGAATATTTGCTTTCCTGCTCTTCTTGATTCCAACATTTAGGTCCTGAGAGGTCTCACAGTTCCTCTTTAAGAGTTTAGAGAGATCCTAAAGCATTGGGTCAACTGGACTTCAAGGGTTCCTCCCTTCTATCCCCAAATGAGGGGAGAGTATTTTTGTTGCTACAGCAATTTGGATTTGCCCCCAAGTCAGCAGAAGTGAACTGATTTTCATAATTTGGGGAATGAAAACAGTTATAATGTGGAAGGCCCTACTTTCAAAACCTAGTTAGCACACGTCCTGTTTAGCTTTCATCCCTTTCCTTCAATATTGATTCTTTTCCAAAGTAAATAGTTGTTCTACCCTTTAGAGACTATGGAGTGAATCAGATAATATAATACAAAGGACCAATTAGATCGATTAAATGGTGCCAGTGAGGTTCTGGAGGACAAATTTAATCAAATAAGCACAAGGAATGAAATTGAACCAGGTTCATAGAAAACACTGAGCAATTTCAATTTAATTGTTTTTTTAAACTCTTATAATACAATTTTAAATGCATTAGACTGTAAAATACAGCCTACTAGACTATTTAAGAAAAAAAAGCTGATGTTTTTGCTGAAAACAGGCCTACCATCAGAACACCATTAGTTAATTCTATTGATTTCGGTAATGGTGCATAGTGCCCCTTATATACATCAGTTCCAACAATTTTAATGGAATGCACTTGACAAGAAATTTGAGTTGTGAGTAAATATCTTCTGCCTTTTCATGTACAGTTGCTGAAATGCAGCAATGGGCTATTGAAACAATGTGCAATATTAAGAAATATTATTGGAAATTTCATGGTGAGATTTCACATGATATTGTGTGAATTGAGGTTAAACAAGAACATATTGCATTGATCTCCAACTGTGCTTTTTTCCTTGGGATTTGTGAACTTACCCTATAAATGATTCATACCGAACAGTGGTTAGATAACCCTATGGTTTCTTTGACAGGCAAGACAATAATCTAATAGATAGATAAAAATCAAAAGTGAATTTAAGATTCACAGAAATATTCTTATGTGCTGAAAAATATGCAGCGTTATGAGAGATAAGGCAAAGCTTCAGGAATACATAACCACCTTGTCAGGACATATGAAAATGTCTCTTTCTAAGAGGTGGAGAACGAGGTGGCCTTTGATGAAGGTGATCTGAAAATCTGATGCATAATTTAGAGTGGTTCTTATAGAATCCCTGTAGCTGAAATCCCAGGGTGAAATGGTAAGGGAATATTAGGTCCATAACGAGATTGCAGTCTACAGCTGGTAAAGTGAAATGAAGGGAAAGTGAAACCACAGCATATGTTATGTGAAAACAGTGTGTAGCTCTGCTGAGTGGAGAAAGCAGCATGAAACTTGACAGTTCCTAGCATGCGAGAGAAGGCTGTATACAGTACGGTAGGTCAAGCAGATCGATAGGGAAACTAAGCAGGCATGGAGGTCCAAGAAGGCAAAGACTGGTAGAAGTGGAGATTATGGAAGTTCAGCTTCAAAAGAGAAGGCAACAGAGCTCCAGATAGTTATATCTTGTTCAACAAAGTTTCTCAAAAGGGAAGTGGAAAGGAAAAAGAACTCAAGGAGGCAACAGAAACCTAAGAATGTTATTTCCCACATTATATCCTAATACTTGCCCTAGACAATGAGGTACACTCAGTTGATCAGACACATACAGCAAACATTAAGTATCAAAACATGCTTTTGTGGGAACTTTGGTGTTCTTTTATTGTTTGCTTGCAAACATTTCATTACCCACCTAGGTAACACCATCACTAACACAATTTAACATCAAACAGGAGAATCTTTTCTCCATGTATTCCACAAATAGAGCGTAGCTTGCTGACATAAAGGTAAAGGTTCCCCTCGCACATACATGCTAGTCGTTTCCGGTTCATCTCTGTTACAAAGCTGAAGAGCCAGGGCTGTCCGAAGACATGTGGTCATGTGGCTGGCATGACTAAATGCCGAAGGCGCACGGAACACTGTTACCTTCCCACCAAAACAGTCCCTGTTTTTCTACTTGCATTTTTTACAAGCTTTCGAACGGCTAGGTTGGCAGAAGCTGGGACAAGTAACGGGAGCTCACTCCGTTACACAGTGCTAGGGATTCGAACCGCCGAACTGCCGACCTTTCTGATCGACAAGCTCAGCGTCTTAGCCACTGAGCCACCGTGTCCCCTATAGCATGCCGACATACCCACTTCCAAATTACAAATGCAAGGATTCCACTGCCTGTTCATAGAATTTGCATAGGTTTGCCAAGACAAGGGGACTTGAGCCAGCAGTCTGGAATGTATCTTGCCCCCCTCCTCCTTGCAAAATATAGGTTTTGTGTATACTAATTTTGTCAGTGCTTACCTGTGTACTCAAGAGGACAAATGCACTCATACTTCCCTATGAGGTTCAAACAAGTGGCACCATTCAGGCAAGGTTCAGAAGAACATTCATTCACCTCCCGTTCACAATATTTTCCTTGGTAACCTGGGACACAGTAGCAGGAGTATCCCTGGATCTTGTCTCGGCACAAAGCTCCATTGAGGCAAGGATTGGAAAGGCATTCATCAATGTTAATTTCACAGTGTGTACCTGTGAATCCTTCGGCACAGAGGCAAGTGAAACCACCAGGTTCATCCTGGCAGGTGCCTCCATGCCTACAGAAATATGAGTCACACAAGCTAGTGGCAGTTTCACAAACAGTGCCAGTGTACCCCATGGGACAATCACAAGTAAAGTCGAGGTTTCCAGGAACACTTGCACAAGTAGCATTGTGAAGGCAAGGGACAGAAGAGCAAGGATCATACGCTTCTTTAACACAATCTTCTGCCGAAATGTCCGCTGATGAGTCCAGACAGTGGCAATTAGTGGCCGTGGCAGCCGCATGGCACTCAGAGTCCTTTTGGCAAGAACCGGATAGGCACTTGGGGCCATCATTCATGCAAAGTGATTCTAAAAATAACAGAAACACAAAAGAAAAATCAATAGACCGCTTTTAGCAAATCAGCAAATGAGCTATGCAAGAAAAACTTGCACTCCCCTTTTCTAGTTTAATAGAAAAAGCTGTCTTGTTCAGGGCTTAAAAGTGCATCTCATAATCAGGATGTCCTCAAAGTATTTTCAAGCCAATATTGGGACAAACAGTTCTACAGTATATACATAATTATTTTACAATTGCTTATTTTGCTATAGTTATTCTGGAGTAAGCTGTTTTTTCTTCCAAATGAGTAGGAACTCTCATTTCTACTTCTACTGTTATATGGATAATTCACAAACCTTCAAAGGCACTACAAAAAAAAGGAGCTGAACTTTTGTAGTTGGCACAAGGTTCATTTTGATTCACACACACCCATTTTCTTCCCCCATCCTTTTTTCCCCTCAATTCCCTTTCCTTAGTAAAATATTCTGTCTGTATTCAGTCTGGATTTCAAGACAGTAGATGAAGATCATGGATCTGTTCTGCAGAACAATAAGCATAATGCTTGATCTATTCAAACATGAAAATAATATTTCATGCACCTATTGTAATTTGTTGAATGGTGGGAAGTATCAGACAAACTTTCTTTCAGGTGACTTTAAATGTAAATAAAATAACATGTAATATATGAGAATGTGTGTGTGTATTTAAAAAAAAAACCCTACTGTATCAATCATTTAAAATGTAAATACAGAGTGTTATGAAGGGATCTAGATAGATCATAGCTTGAAGAATCATCAACTACCACAAAGCAAGAAATAGACTTTTCTAGTTTCTAAAGATGCTGTTTTTTATGCAGTTGCAAAATTGAGTCTCCATCCCTCCTCCTTCTCCCCCTCTTCCTCTTCCCCCTTCCTCTCCTTCTTCCTCTCTCTGTGCCACATTCCCCCCCCCCAACTTTTATCTAGAAAAATATTTTATTGTATCAGCTATCCAAATAATTAGCTGGAAAGCTGTAAGTGTTACATCTCAAAGAAGAATAAAGCCTAAAAAGGAGATTATGTCTTCCCTGCAGTAGTTCTTATATGGCAAATTATATAGTAATTATATAGTATAATTATATAGTAAATTATGAAATTAAAAAAATATAAGGGGAGATGCTGGTGACAGCATAAACTTTTAAAAGTGAATATCTCTCCCTAGGTTGTTTTTAGACTTTCCCATACTTAAAATTTTTGAGAACAAGATTTGACAGTATTGAAGGATGGTATTGAATCTCTGCCCTAGAATATAAAGTCTGTTCACATTTACATCTCAGCTCTCTTGTCTTTAAAAATATACTGAAAAGTCACATGTGACCTGGTCCAAAATATATGAGCGTTCATTAAAGGTCTGGATATTTAGAGGATGTAGGAAAATCTTTCGTAAGTAGACATAATTTCCTTCTTCACAGGGCTCAGTTGGCATATGTATCTCTCTGAAAAGGGAACATAGATAACTTCCCGGAGTTTGGCCTTTTAGCACAGGAAAGTGAGTATCTGATTCCATGAGAACTACCTTTCCTGTATATACTGACCTATTTTGTGAGTAACCCTTGCTAGGGGGTAAAATCATGCTGTGTACAGGCACAAGTGCTTCCTCATGCTTGAGCTACAAACATCTGTTCTTGAAATAAGAATATTGTCCCAATTAACACTGTCAGAAGGGAGCAAAGAGAGTGTGAGAGAAAGGATGGGGTGTAGGTTAAAGCCCGCAGTGATGATGGGAGCTGAGTCTTAGTAGCTTTGTATATAAAATTAGAACCACACAAATTCTCTTCTGTTCTCCACCAATTAAGATCACTTAGCAGTGACCTGCTCTGACAAAAATTTTTTAGAAAAATTTAACATCTAAAAATATTAAAATAAACTGCTGATCGTTCCAAATTTAGACTGACTGATACATGAAGTAATGCTCGAAGTCTATTTAAAAGACATTATGGCACTAACCTAATTATTCAAATAATTAGTGCCAAACATTTTACCCCATCGTTAAAACCTTTTGATGTAACTGAGAAGCTTGGCAAGAGGATTTTCCCGCTTAGAAAATGGAATATATTACATTTGAAGTAACGAGTTTTCCCAGGAAGATTTTGTTCACATTAAAGATTGCCATCTACTGGCTAGTATTAGTATTAATCAAGATATAGCAGAAATTCTTTTTCTAAAAAAAATCCCACAGAAGGATTGACATCTGCTATTATAGCACAATTGTAGTATAAATCAGGAAGCCAGATACTATGGAAAAATGACTGTCCTTCAGAGTCTTTGAAAAGTCTGTACAGTTGCTGTTCAATTGTAATTGTTAATACGATTGAAGGGAGGAAATTATTAAATACATGGGAGGTAATCACATAAACTGAAATGAATCAAGATAATATTTTTAATTAAATGAAATGCCTTGTTTCACCTGTCTATATTTTTTGGGGAATGTGATCAATGCACACCATTCCAACACAAAAGATAGCACATGGCCTAAAAAACATCCCTTGAGAAGTGTACATTACTGGCAAAAGATGAACGGAAACAGAAGTGGTCAACCAGCAGAAAAGTGAGTGGACTCACTGTGGTAATGAGTGCCCCATTGGGAGGCAGGCAGGCAGGAAGGAAGGACTGTATGGATATTTCCATTAAACCATCTCTTCCTAGTTACATGTACATGTCCTATCAGGTCTAGCAGAAAAGTTACAGGCCCTATCTATTAAGGAATGTCATCTGATGGGACCCCAGAGGAGAGCCTTTTCTGCCATAGCACCAGTGGTGTTATTCTACTGGTTCGGCCCGGTTCATGAGAACCGGTAGTAAAAAATGCTACCGGTTTGGCAAAACAGGTAGTGAGAAAACTTGCTACTCATTTGGCCGAACTGGTGTTTCTGACAATCAGCTGTGCCGTGTGATTTAGATTAGCTAGAAAGCAAGAAATCATTGGATTTTTTGTTTTCCAGCTAGCCTAAATCACCTGGGACATCTGATCCCCTCCTTGCTGTTGTACTTACCTCACCAGGAGGCTTCTCTAAGGCCCAGTAGGCAAAAAATGGGGTGCGAGTGTGGGTGCTGTGCAGCTGCCCTGTGCCCCATTTTTGCTCCCAGGCTTCCCTGAGGCCCAGTAGGCAAAAAACAGGGGGGGGTGCTGCAAATGGGGAAAAAAACACCACCTAGCCACGCCCACTCAGTCATATGACCACCTGGACACATCCACCTAGCTACGCCACAGAAACATAGTAAAAAAAATTGAATCCCATCAGGGCATAGCACCTGCCTCTTGGAATATCATTCCCCTAGAGGTTAGATTGGCCCCAATCCTACTTGCCTTTTGAAAGGGTCTGTCAATAGTTGTGTCAATGTGCCTTGGTATCAAGTGACAATTCAAGACCTGCCCGATGGCTATATTGATTGATGCATGACATTTCATTGCCTATCTTTTATATTTTTTTGGTTTTAATTTTGAGTTTTAAAGAGGAATTACTACATTACTTATTGATTTTGGGTTTCTTCTTTTTACTTGCTTATCATAACAATGTGAGTCACATTGTTATCTTTATCTTTATTTGCTTATCTTAACAATGTGAGTCACCTACAGTAAGAGATGTGAGATGGATGGTTATAAAAATTGAATAAATAAAAAAAATAAAATCTATTTCTCTCCAGGAACTGGGTTCACTTTAAAGTTTTCAGTATTTTTTTTTCTAGATCAAGAATGTGCTTTGTTGGTTCTGCGTTAGACATGTGTATTATATTGAGGACTGCATCCTTAAGGTAAATTCAGGGTATTCAGAAAAGGATTTGTGGTAGTTGGTGGGGAGGGTTTCTTTTAAACATGAAATGAATGCTTTAAATCTCTCTAAGTCTTAATGTTCTTCTTGTATTCTGAGTCTCTGAAATCTCACTCTATGGACTCATGGAGCAATAGAAGGAATTCTAATACAGTCTGTGGGATGTGTTTTATACACCTTTTTCCTAGATCATTGAATAGCCTGTCCCTTTGGCAGAACACCGGACTGCGACTCTTTCTAGCTATTGGAGAATTTAGGCCTACAGGGAACTGAAACCATAGAGAGGGATATCTTTTTAATAACAGAGCAGGGATATCAGAATAATCTATAATGGATTCTTTTCAAGGGAAATGGTGTGATAAACCAAAAAGAATCCATCATGTTATGCCTAAAAACGTATATTGTTGGGACAAGAATATCATAATTTAGGTATTAGGGAACGACACACATAAAATGTTAAGGGGTTTTACAAATAAAATGAAATTCCAATGTTTCTGCTCACCCCCCTCAATTCACAAGTTATATTAGTATTTAAATTTATTGCTGAATTTAGGATTGTATGCAATCCTAAATTCCATTTTTGCTTTAGTTTCTAGACCCACATATCTTAAGAATGGCACTCCAGTATACAATAATAGTTGCCATTTCCTTCATGCAAATCGTATTTCCACAAAGATCATTACAGTGACCATAAATGACAATAAATGACAATGACCATTACAGTGACAATAAAGTACAACACAGTAGCTTTCTGGACTGTCAATGACCCGCACTGCATGTCAGCCTGCCATAGTGCAAGAATTCTCAGTGTGGCACCTGAGATTGCCAATGTAGTCATGGACACCTCCTTTGTCACCTCGTGCATTTCAGATATGTGTGATTTTTCTACATTAAAAACTAATTTAATTTAAGAAACTGTTAAGCTGCAATGCTGCAAAACAAGGATTTTCAGCTTCCAGTACAATATTTCTGTTCAAGATTGGCCCTGAGCCTCAAATGCCTTCCATAATCCATACCCTCTTGTAGAAAATAAAAATGATGGGTGGCTACTACTTAGTCTCTATTTGGATATGGATCCACTTTTCAGGAGAAAAAAAACGGAATTGAGAATAATAAGAAATGACCTGCAGGATGGTAGGCTAGAGTGGCTTGTGCAGCTAGTAGTATTCATATAAATCCATGCTTTGTAACTGGCTAAAAACATCACAGCCATGAATGTGTCCCTTACTAAAGGCAAAGAAGTGGTAGTTGCAGCAAACTTACTTTGTTCCTTCCTGGCAGATGGGATGTCATGCCCCAGCATATAACTTTTATCTATGCTGTTGTTGCTCTCTAGCCCCATCTAGTAGCCAGAGGAACAAGTACCAGTTACATTGTTTTGAAGCTGACCAACCCCTTTATCCATCAGCCCACACTCTCAAAACAAGCGCACGCTGGGAAGCCAGACTCCATTTTCCTTTAGCATTTGGAGGAGACAAAGAAGAATCTATCTTAAATCTGTGGTACATGTTCATCCAATGACAAACCCACATCCCACACCCAGAGTATTGCTGTTTCACTATATCCTGTTCTTTCAATAAAGCATCCAGATCCACGCACACGGTCTGTTTTATTGGAGGATAAGTAGGTTTAGCTGCATGTCAAACTGCACACAGAGCAATGTGTAGGAAGGACAGAACATAGGATTCTCATTTACTGATTTTTGCCTGAGAAGAGCAAACCTGTTGATAACTATCCAAAAAAGAAAAGCATAGAGAAGATCTAACACCCAACTTTGATATAAATGCCATCTTAGACTCTTGAAAGTCTCCCTTCTTCCTTTCTCTCAGTTCCTGTCTCTTTAAACTTAGCCTATTAGCTGACCTCTTTTTATCGTCTCCATTATTTGGGGATTCAATAACTGTTTAACAAGACACATATTCAATAAAAAATAAAAATTATTTTGAAATATTCCCTAAAATTAAACTGAGCCACAATTAGAGCTGATTTCTATGCATCAGCTAAGTTTTTTCTTCTTCTGTGCCTTAGAGTTGTACAAATATTTTTAGTAGTCAAGTGATTATTTAAAGCAGGCCAACCTGTCAATGAGATTATACCCAACCATGCTCAATTCATGGTACCAATGAAACATCTTCAAATCCTAAATAGGAATTGAAATAACATATTTTGTTGGACATATATTTGTTGCCTAAGGTATTAAGCATGGCATTAAGGAATTTGTTGCTATAGTATACCTAGGCTTGTCTCAATTTATTTGCAATGGGTTGTGACAGATAGTGAAAGAGGCATCCTGTAAACCTACTAAGAACTCCCTAGCAAATCAAACCCAGAAGACTATGTATGCTATCTTGAGTTTTCTAGTGCTACATAATGATTCTTAAGGGAATGCCAAAAAGAATAAGAACATAAGCATATAACTTTACGAAGAGCCTAAGAGACATGGAATGCTTTTTCTCAGTCATATACAATCTGAAAAGAAAGACAAATGGGATACTTGAATCATACAGAACAGTAGGCAATGAATTAAAATAAGCCGGGCAGAGAGGCTACAGAAAAGCACTAAATTTTATTTTTAGCCTTTTCACCCAGTCAAGGATCTCTGTAGATCACAAAGCTGCTGATCTGTTTTGTTGTATATCACAGGCAATACTGTTGATAAGCAAATGGTGGTGCTGTTGATTGTGGCATTCTATATCCTTCACATTCATTGCCAGTCTTCAAGAATTACACTACTAGATTTCATCAGTCCATTATATTTTCTTTTCCTAGGAGTAAGGCTCACTTCAGCCCCTTGCTATTCATTCGTGGACTATACATGCACTATCTGTTCCAATAGCATACGAGCAAAATAATCCTGTCAACTGCAATAGATGAATGAGAAAGTCCACAACTTACAGTCATGTGATTTAAATGTATAGCTGCAGCATTGTCAAGCCTTTTTTCCCCCTAAACTTCTCCACTCATCCTGCAAAGCATTCTATTTCATTGCTGTATGTCAGGGGTGTCAAACTCACATTGTTATAGTGGTGTCAAGTGATGTATCGGGACTTTTTCCCTTTGCCAAACCAGGCGTAGGCATGGCCAGCCTGTGAGACATCTGGCCCGTGGGCCAGGAGTTTGACAGCCCTGCTCTACATTTATATTCTTTTCTAAATGACCTCATAATTTCCTGCTTCCCCAGGCAAGACTTGTCCAAATGCATTAAATATAAGGCTCATAGCACCCTATATCCCCATCAAAGCAGCATTATCTTGCAGCGAGATGGGCAGCAAGCAAATTTAATAATGAAATAATTATAAATGAAATAATACAAAAAATACTTTGTATCAAATTCCAGTCGAACAGAGGGAATTCTGTGTTCTTCAGGAATGAAATATTGCTCTTGCTGCTAATAGAGGTAATATCTCCATTCTTTGTCCCAAATAAAGATGAAGAAAGTGAGGCTAGGGCAAAAGGTTGGACTGCACTATAAGAGGGATAGAAAAAAAGATGAAGAGCAGCAACAGCAGCGGCAGCAGGAGGACTGTAAATAAATAAATAATTTGGAAGGCATTCCTTATATTTTCCAGAAGGCTAATGACAAATTGGATCACAAAAGAAAAATGAACAAGCCTTTAGGTCATACCTTGTGCAGAAGCAGAAACATTATGGCCGTAAAAACGCCAAGGCACTAAATATAGAATTTATTTACTCCAGGCCTGTTTTTTGAAGCATCCTCCTAAATTGCCATGGCAACCTTATGCGTGGCTTATTGCCTTGAATGGAGAACGTTGCCATGGAAACCAATAAAAACAACTGCAATGGCAACAAAAGGAAGAA
Organism: Bungarus multicinctus; assembly: GCA_023653725.1. Classification (NCBI taxonomy): domain Eukaryota; kingdom Metazoa; phylum Chordata; class Lepidosauria; order Squamata; family Elapidae; genus Bungarus; species Bungarus multicinctus. The sequence continues at coordinate 39,243,141 of CM042842.1, read as the reverse complement.
GCGGTGGTTCTGTTTCCTTAAGAAAGAGCCAATTATTTCGTTAACCCCCCAAAAACATTTAAATCAGAAAAGACAAAAGAAACTCCATAGTTGTATGAGTGAAAAAGCAAAGTACCACCAGCCTTCTCTAGCAAGGAGAAAGTGGCATTATATATAGAAACAAATAAAGAAAAAGAAGAAGCAGCGAATTTTAAAATGATGTTTGGCATTCAAATTGGTACAGTTCCAGTTTGGACCAAGCTATTTATTCATGAATTTTTATTATGTTTTACTTAATTTGTGAACCTGATGTTATTTTTTTTACCCTTGTGAAAATAGGGATTCATTGAAAATACTAAAAGCTGGGGCAATGAAATTAATCTAAGTAAAGGGTTTACACACACACACACACACACAGAGGACTAGATTAGCTTAATTGCAACTTATTTACTACAGAAAGAAGCTACATATAACGTAATTGCAGGCTGTCTACTCATGCAATAAACCTCATAAACATTTTCTAAAGCCAAAATAAGCTTAATTGGTCCTGGAATTATCCAAGAATGATTCAAGGTTGAGATGGACTGCATTTGGCTTCATTCCACGTATGGCCTCCTGAAGCCTGTTTTTATTATCCCAAACCACCCAACAACTCCAAAACACAATCATTAAGAACCAACCAGATGAGGAGGAGGAGGAGATGGACATGACAATGGAACTGTACAGCTTCTTTTCATACACTACTGTTTTATCTGTGTACTGTCTTTGCTGTTCCTATCTAACAAGTACTATATATTCGTCTGAGTCTGTCATAAATATAGTAACATTGGTACCAACAAGAGACAGGATATGTAAAATGACAGTTTTCTCTGCAAAACAGTCACATCTGTGTTCCATTTTGCTTATAGCGATGCAATGGAAATACATAGAAAGGAGTTGGAAAAGTTTTTCCTTGTCTCATGGCATGGAAATGATATAAAAAGCAAGTAGTTAGTAGCAGCAAAATATCCCAAAGGTCAACTTCAGTTCCGTAGCAAAATAATTTGGTCTGCTCTAAGCTTTTTTTTTTTTAGTTTGGCCTTCTTGCTCACTCCAGAAGTTCTGTTCCTCAACTTTTAATGCATAGAGAACATGTTTTCTCTTACAGCAATAGCAATAGAAACAGCACTTAGACTTGTATACTGTTTTACAGTGCTTTAAGCCCTCTCTAAGTGGTTTACAGAGTCAGCATATTGCCTCCAACAATTTGGGTCCTCATTTTACCCACTTTGGAACTGCCAAATTGCAGGCAACCAGCAGTCAGCAGAAGTAGTCTGCAGTACTGCACTCTAACCATGATTGAAACTTGGAGACACTCATCCTTGTCAGTGCTGTATGAAGCTGTCAACATTACATCACAAGCTTCCTCCCCACCCCCCTTTGTCAGTCAGCCAGGAATCAAAAATGGGACCTTAGTTTAAAAGATAAATGTACTTTATAAATGTAAGAGCCATGGTGGCGCAATGGTTAGAATGCAGTACTGCAAGCTATTTCTGCTGACTTCTGACTGCCAGCAGTTTGGCAGTTCGATCCTCAATAGCTCAAGGTTGACACTGCCTTCCATCCTTCTGGTAAAATGAGGACTCCGACTGTTGGAGGCAATATGCTGATTCTGTAAACCGCTTAGAGAGGGCTGTAAAGCACTATGTGCTATTGCTATTTACTGCTGTTCATTGCTCTTGGTATGGTCTTTTAGGACTCTTAGACTACAGACCACCCAAAAATCCAATCCAACCATCCTACTGAGACCAAGGCTTTCTAATTTTTTTTAAAATGTAAGTTTTTAAATAAAAATTCAAAGACATGTTGAATATATACAGATAAGAATTATTCCTAGTTTTGCATAGCTCTCTTCCAAATGCATCTGCAAAAATCTGTTCTAATATGCCTTCTATTCAGAAAGTAAGCCCAACTCAATGTGTATGTGGGTGAGTGTGCATGCAAAGGAATTGTAGGTGTGACACAAGGTTGAATGGATCAGAGGCTTGCAGATTTTGCATTAATAGAAAAGAATATTTGTAGTTCAGGGTTGAACTGTGAGCTCCTTTGTGCTCTCTGAGCTTGGTTGTTTTCTTGCAAACATTTCATTGTCATTAATGGTAATGAAATGAATGGTAATAATAGTGGAATAATAGTGAAACAACCAAGAGAACACCAAGGACCCATTGTGTTGCATCAATCAATTTCTCGCTTATTGCTTGGATCTTTTCAAATGAAATGATCAGTTTGGAAATCAAGAAACAAGCCGGGACTGGAGACAAGAGTTTACCACTACTAATGATGATTGCTGGCACTGTTGAATAGCTCTGGGAGCTATCATTATAAGGTCATCATCATTGTTTCATATGATAACAATGGGCATTGATGATGATTTGGATTACCATAATGTACTCTACATGGGGTTGCCCTTGAAGACCATCTGGAAACTTCAACTGATTCAGAATGCAACAGTGCACACAATAATGGAGGCCTCATGTTTGCCCATGAAATAACTCTGTTGTCCAAGTGGCACTGGCTTCTTTCTGGGTGCATAGGGCATGGGGCCAGTTATTTGCAGGATCATATTTCCTAATCACATCTACTGTCCTATCAGATCAGATAGGGTGGGCATGCTCCTAGTCCCTTCCCTGAAATACTGTCATTTAATGGGAGCCAGAAAGTTTGCTTCTTCCATGGCCACCCCTTCCTCTATCAAACACTCTACTCCCCAAAACTTAGAGGCAGGCCTCTATCCTCCTATCTTTCTGTAAAGTTCTGAAGACCTATTTTTCCCCTCAAGAACTGGGATAAGAGATTGTATAACTTGGTATCAGGTTTTTGTTGTTTTAAATCTTTTTAATGTATTTAGTATTATAGTTTTATTATAGTGTTTATGTTGTTTTCCTTTTGATTAGGAGCTGCCCTAAGGTTGTTATAAGCTGGGTGGATATATAAATGTTCTCAAAAGTAAATAAACTAATGATGTAACTGCTGATTAAGAGAGTCAAAATCACTAATTTTCACTCACCTTCCCCTACCACTTTGGCTATGTTACACTGGGTTCTGTACATCAAGTAAATCCAAAGGGAAGGGTTTATGATATTTTTAAATTGTTGATACTCCTTTCCCATAGCAAAAAGTTTATCTTCTCTTTCACAAAAGAGGTTGATAACCTTATTATAGTAAAAGCAACAGCCCTGTTACTATTCTGATAATATCAATGTCCTTTGGGAATCTCTTAAACTCTACTAGATTCATTTCAGCTCCATAGTTCTGATAGTTCTGATGTACCTACAGCTATGGCTCCTCCCAAAGTCCCATCAACTAATAAGAGGAGAATTCTATATCTTCACTGTCCTTTAAATCCACTTCACTGTATCTGCAGCAAGTAAGAAGCCATGAGATTAGTCAGCTGTAAGAAAAGCAAAAACAATGAATTAAAAATTCTAGGGGCAGACAACAACGGAAGCATAAAAGAGAAAGAGGAAAAAGTGCAGCTTCTGATGATACTGGACCATTAAGAGAAGGGAAGAAAGGGCCTGTGTATTCCAAGCAGGTCAGCGTTTCCTTAGAGCCAAAACAAACAAACAAACAAACTCACCATTTCAAGAGTGGCAATGGGGATCTGACTTCAGCATCACTCTCATTTATCTGAGATTCTTTACCTGCAGCTTCATCAATAACCTAACAGGATGGATGGATGGATGGATATACAAACAGACAGATAGATCATACAAAGGGTTCCAGCAGGATTCCTCTCACAAACACAAGTTTCTTCTGCAGTCTTTCAAGCTTTTTGAACCTGGCAAACTCAGGAAATGTTAACCATTTGGATGGAAGATCTTTATAGCTAGTAGGGTAATGCAACAGAATCTTGAAAAGCTGCCAAAGCAATTCTTCAGATCAATTTGTTAGATAGCCTCATTAAGACAGAGTTACTCTGAAACTCTTTATAATACATAATTTGTATTACATAGTACATAATTGTATTACATAATACACAATCATATTGCTACCTATCGGGCGGCTCATTGTTAACATAAACAAATTAAACAATAACTCCACATTTCATCAACCTTCCTATTATGGCACTTATCACATAGTTCCATGTTTTCTGGTTTCAACTCCCATCCTAGCTCAATTCTAGGAGAAAGAGCCAGGACTTCATAGCCTTCTGGAAGGCTAAGAGGATAGGGGCACTCTGGATTTCAAGAGGGTGAAGAAGTCATGACTCCTAGGTCCCACTAGAAGACATCATTTAAGTGTTGGGACTTGGAATGTACCCAGCTATCTGACCTGGTTGGACAGGCAGATACCTTCAGGGGGAGACAGTGTTTTAAATTTTTCCATTCAGGCAATCATCATTGTGCCAAAATAACAATAATGAAGGATTTTATATTGATTCACTGACCTTTGGGTGATACAGGTAGTCCTTGACTTACTGAGTAAAATTGAGCTCAAAATTTTGCTGTTGTGAGACATTTGTTAAGTGAGTCTTGCCCCATTTTACAACCTTTCTTGCCACTGTTGTTAAGTGAATCACTAGAGTTGATAGGTTAGTAATATGATTGTTACTGTAAGTGAATCTGGCTGCAAAAAGATTGCAAAAGGTGATCATATCATATGACATAGCAATAAGTATGAAACAGTTGTCAAGCATCTGAATTTTGATCACATGATCATAGAGATGCTACAAAGGTCGTAAGTATGAAAAATGGTCATAAGTCACTTTGTTCAATGCTGTTGTAACTTCAAGTGATCACTAAATCAACTGTTGTAAATTAAAGGCTACCTGTACTATAAAGATACTGTAATTAGGAATTACAAAATGGTTTAAAGCAGGAAGTACAGTATATAATTTCATTTCCCATTCTACTTTACCCTGAAACAGGATAGCAGCCAAAGCTTTTCTGATCTTTTAAAAAATCTTCAGGTATGAGGATATTTAAACAGTTTTTGAGTCTATGCTGGTGTGATTACATGGCATGCCTCAAAGAACAGGGGATTCTCTTTGGAATTTATAAAAACAAGAATTAATTTTTGTTCAGAAAAGCTCTGCCTTAATGTAGCTGCAGGAATCTCTGTGCTTGGTATGCCTCCTGATCAGGAGATGCTGATTAAACAGATTTATAGCAGAGAGTAGTCTATGAGTTCAGCGCAGGAGCTTTCAAATGTGATGTATTCTTCCTTTCTCATAGGACATTAAAAATACTATTTATTTTTCATAGAACATTAACTCTCCAGGGCTACCATTTATAGATTCTTAAAGATAAGAAAGTTTGCTTAAACATATTTTTCGAAACGCCATCCCAGGTTTTTCTTTGCCTATCAATGGTGAAACAGGTTAGTGAACAAAGTTGATACTAGTATCATGTAGTCAAAGAACTGTTCTAATCTCTTAACCCATGTAAGGAAATTCATTATTCATTTAGAATTTCACTTAATATTAGGTAAACTTAGATTATGCATTCTAGCTGGCATATTTTAGAAAAGATTTTTTTTTTTTATATCTATGCTCCCAAAAACCTTTCGGGTAGCATTAGCCATAAAAAATATTTATTATTTTATTATCTAATATATGAATGAAGAACATATCTCTGAAACAGACCCTGTTAGCGGCTTTAAATTTCACTAGATATCAGTAAAATAAGAATTTTATCACTCTATACTACTATTATTCAGATTAGTCCCACAGTCCGCCAGATGTTTAGGCTGGATTTGGTGTTTTTGTCTACTTATTGTGTCTTCCCCAAGGACCTGGCATAGCCAAATGTTGTTGTTTCATAATATTAAGAGATATTAATATGAGAGCAAGTTTGGTTTAGTGGTTAAGGCACCAGGCTAGAAAGCAAGAGACCGTGAATTCAATTCCCGCCTTAGCCATGAAATCCAGTTGGAGGATTTTGGGCTAGCTGATCTCTATTAGTCCTACTTACCTCAAAGGGTTAAGGGTTTTGTTTTTGGGGGGGGGGGATAAAATAGGAGGAGGAATGACTTATAAAAATAACAAAGGTAAGATAAAATCTCTGATCCCTGTTTTAATTTTAGTTAGTTTTTAATTAACTGCGATTAGTAAAATGTCATTTTAAAATTTTACCAGGCAATTGGAAATAAGATTTATTATCAGGAGCACTCTGTGAAAAAAGGAAAGTTGCAGACAAAATATCAATCAAAGTTTATGAACTCTAAACCATCATGGAGAATTTTTTAAAAAAGAAGTTAGCTGAGAAACAGAACTAATTAAAACAAGATTAAGAAATGAAAAACATATAATGGCTGGAATAAGGGAGGAATGGCAGGCTGAAGGTTGATTATTTAACTTGTTTGGGGAATGTCTTCGAAATACCAAACATTCATGTCTTCTTTCTGTGAAATATAAAGTCCTAAATACACTCTTAGATCCAAGTTATTTTGAATTCAGCAGGGCTTATTTCTGTGTAGAAATTAAATCAAATTTCTGAACAAGATTGTATTCAGCAACACAGAACCTAGGCTGAGTAGGATGGAGCACGGTTTCAGTAACAAAGGGATATCATTCCTTTGGTAAATGCTTGGATTTTCATTACAGATCTGATTTTAACACAATAAGTGATCCCAGACAATAGAAGGGGCTAATATTAATAAGCACTGATGCAAATTATCCCACAAGATTGCAGCTTTTGGTTTTCTTTTTCTATGTAGTAACATCAGAACTAGCTAACTTCAAGGATTTAATCTAGCCATATGACAAACATCATTTATACTCATTTCTTTCTCAGAAACATTTTGAGTGCTACCTCACATGAAGACTATCGTCAGTCAGTTTACATACTGTAGATAATTTCTTAGTAAAATTCAGGAGTGGTTCGCCATTGCTTTCTCCTGCACAATAGAAAATGACGACTTTGCCATTGTCACTTGTGAACATCTGCCTTCAGTGATCATCTGCCTTCAGCATTTTCCATCCACAAGAGGTCATCCCTGGACCTGGCAGCACCAAAGAATTTTCATCCAATCTCCAACATTTCTTCTTGGGGGAAGGTTATTGAAAGGGTGATTGGGCTGCAGTTCCAAAGGTCTGGAAGAAGTAGATTTTCTGGAGCTGTTGTACTGGGTTTCAAGAAGCCATATAGTATAGTGCTGATGTGGCATTGATTTTACTTGTGGAAAACCTCTGGTGGCCATGGCATAGAGGTAATGTCAGCCAATGTCCTGGCTCTCCTTGATCTCTCAGCAGTTTTCAAAACAATCCATTATGGTATACTTCTGGATCAACTGAGAAGTTGGAAGTCAGCTTCCTTGCTGTTTGTCCTTCTTTCTGCAAGGTCATTTCTAGTTGACGTTGGAGTTTGTGGGGAGAGGTCCAATCCTAAGCCTTTGCTTATGAGTATGCCACATAACTCAACTTCCTTATCTAATATGTGCAACACATAACAATAACAATCTGTGTACATCTCTCATCTGGGCTATTCAAGAGATGCCATTGAGGTGTTTTCTTGGTATCTGGAGATTGTGCAGATCTGAATGTTGAACAATTAGCTTTGGCTCAACCCTGACAAGACAAACTGACTGAGCTTTAGGGTCACCTATATCTAATGATTTTTCCATAAATTAATTTAAATGGGGTCACAGTCCTGCAGGTATGCATCTGTGAGTTCACCTTTATGGATGGTAGCAATCCTACCTGGATAAACACATGTGTTTGTGGTATGTGTGTTTCCTCATAATCTCCATTCTTTTATATATTCTCAGATGCTATCATTTCATTTCTGGGAAGACTATTTGAGAAGGTGGTGTTACTGTTAATTCTAGATGCAATTGAATGGCATTGATTTTCTGGATCCATTTTAGATCTTACAATACAGAAACTTCTTTTTCCTTTGCTAGGATTATTTATGTCAAAAACTATGATTTCCTTTTTGGTGATCTATTCTGAAGAGAGTTTGGTCCTTTATCTCAAGCCATGCCAGAAAGACCTGCTAAGCAATCATTTTCGATACCTAGGTCAATGACCCATGATGTCACACAAAGAGCTATTTCATTTTCTAGTTCAACTTCTGCAAGAAAACTCTATGAATGCAGGGTGACAACATCAAATTCTGTTACTTTTTACCATTCAAATACCAGCTGGTACTCTTGAATGTTGAATAATCTCAAAAGTAGGCTGGAAGAGGCCGGAGATGATGAGATTAAACTATTTAAATCAGCAGTGCTGTTGGTGAAGAGGAAACTGATGGAGATTCAGCCTGTCTAGAATGAAGTTGCACTTCTTTGAAAAAGTAAATCTCTTCTGCAAAGTCCAAAGTGCAAAGTCCAAAGTTTCTTGGATTCTCAAGTAGTAATCTTCTGGAGACATTCTTCCACTTATGTCCCCATGATCTGAGCTGAGCTACCCGGCATACAAGACTTGACCTGGCATACAAGACTCTCCCAAACTATGGAAAATATTCTTTTGAGAATGTTATGGATGTCCACATTTTTAGCATCTAGAAAAATCTGTAAATACCCAACTGCTTTAAATTGTTAATTGATTTTAATGTTAGTTTTATGTTTTTTACATTCTTACTGTTTCTTAAAATTCTGTTAGCTTCCTTGAATACTTATTCAAATGGACAGGTGGTGTATAAATTAGAATAAATGAATAATATTTCTTCAGCACATCTTCAGTCTTGATTTATCTCCTGAATGTGTCACCAGTGAGAGGCTACAATGGATTCAGTTGTTTCAAGGGCAATCCCCAAGACAAATGTTCTTTACAGAAAGGTAGCAGTACCACACTGTATTTTAAGTGTGGGGTTTGGTTTGTACTTCTTCTCCAATTAAAGAATTAGAACTTATTTTGCCCTTTCTTGCAGTTGTTATTACTAATGGTCTTGATCATTTTTCAACCATGTGTTTAAAACTCTCTGGCAGAAAAAAAAAAGATTATATGCTTGTTAATATTTCATTATCTCTTTCTATTTTATCCAGGCTGCCAAGAAATTTTCAGAGTGGGAGAACTGTAGGGCGACTTTAAAATTTAAATGGAACTTTTCCAAATGCATTTGGTTTCATTACACAATGACAAATACTTTTCTAATGCTTTTTATCATTTCCATGCTACTTTGAACAGAATTATGTATTACTACTGAAGTTGTTAAAGACTACTTGATTTTTGATAAACCGTTGAGAATTCAGATTTATCTTTGGATTGTTAGTAAAATACACGAACACACTCACACACGCTCAAGTTTGAATGGCTACATTGGAGATTAAGAAAAACCATAAACCACACGGTTTAGTGCATTCCATAGGCATACCATCTGGGCTGCAAAAATCCAGAAGAGCACTCAGAATAGGCTAGTTCTTTGATGTCATCTATCAATTATCTGGAGTTTTGCAGGTTCGATATGGTATACCTATATGTAAATCACAGGTGAAATAATAGCATGGACTTGGAAAGAGACACATATTATCCCTCCCTTTTCCTCAAGTCCTATATCTGCTGAGCATGTATTGGATTATAATTTTCATTTGTGATATAGAACCTGTTATAGAATCACAAAGAAGACTGAAGGAGGGAACTCAAAATATAAAACATGATAGTCCTGGTCAGATCTACCTCTGAATCCATAAATAATATTCGTATTAAGAATACAATGGCAAGGATGGGGCTCTGATTCATGAGGTAAATTAAATACAGGTTTCAGGCTTAAGATTGCTCAAATCAAAGGACAACCCCTTCTCCTTTATCACAAAATTCTTTATCAGTTCTGACCTATGCACATTCTTTAGTACTTAGTGGAGCTTTACCCTAGGAAAATAGGCAAAAGAGCCTAGATACTCAATAGTGAGCAACCAAATATCTCTAACTGGTTTTCAAGTATAGGTAGTCCTCGATTTTCAACAATTCATTTAACAATGAGTCAAAATTATGACAGCCTCAGAAAAAGGCTATCATATGTTCTATCCTCAAAGTTACAATCATTGCAACACCCCCAGGGTCACACAATTGCAAATGGAGTACTTGGCCACTGATTCACATTTATGAGGTTAACAAGATCTTGCAAGTACAATTTTGTGATTTGCGATCTTCCCATCTGTCTTCCAACAAGTAAAATCAATTGGGGAAGTCAGATTCACTTAAAAACTATATTGAGTCATATAAAAAACCCCACTTGATAATCACAGTAAAATGATAGTAAGATCAGGTTTGGTCATGCCATGATTCACTTAATGACGTCGTTGCTTAGTGATCAAAATTCTGGTCTCACTAGGACTAAATCAAGGACTACTTGTAAAGTTTGACAGCAATAAACTTCCACTACAATTTTGACTCCAAAATGTTAGACTTCGTACATGGATATTCTGCAGTGATGAGTAATATCCATTTATATCTTTAAAATCTGTTGATTCTGGCATTTAGATTTTTTGCTCAGTCATGTAATATCCTTTCCTGTCTTCAGTTCCTTATCTCAAGTTTCCCGCTGTCCTTTTGTAACCGGGGGAGTTGCAATAAAATGGGGAAAACGATTGAAGGTGGAGCACAGAATTTAGCATTGCTATATATAAGAAGCAAGGAAATACCTTGGGTGCTACAAATCTGAGGCCTTTTAATTAGTAGGATGTAAGAAAGAGGAAGTTAAGAGGAGAAATTATGGAAGTCAAGAAATAAAATGAGACAAGGGGCATCTTTGTGCACAAAGTAAAGCCTCAGAGTTTGGGAAATTATAAAATTGTGAAGCTGTGAGTATAAAATCCTACAGATACAGGAACTCTTATTTTTTATGTTTGGAAGAAAGGGCTAGCAAAAAGAAAGGTTTAGTTTGCTGAGGAAATAAGTAGGAGTCGGAGAGGTAAAATAAGACAAGAAGCACACGTGACAGTAAAGGAGATAAGAACAAAGCTTTAAAGTGTAAGAAAAATTACTGGTAAGTCAGGCAGCTTACAGAGACAAAAGGGGGATAATAGACAGAGCCTCACAGTTGGGAGAGACAGAAAGATTACTTATGACCCAGAGATGATGGGAGAATGCACAAGTTTGAACTCCTGCTGTGTACCCTGCTGGTAAACCTGCCTGCAGTTTGGGTTCAAGCGAAGTGGATTGGCAAGTTCCTCCTGCGAAGGAGACCGATCCAACATGTCAGCTGGGGAGAGAATTTGGGTGAAGAGGTGAAGTGCATTTAGTGTGTGCGGGCTGAGGAAGAAGAATACAGCTCCAAGACCTTTAGATTTGAATCAGGGACAGCCAGAAGGAGGTGCAGCAGAACCATAATGAGGAAAAGAGAAAGTGTTCCATGTGACTTTTGCAAGACAACAAAGGTTGAATTATGTGAAGTTATAGTGAGGTTTAAATTGAGTGGCGTGGGGACCTTATGGTGAAGATGCTCGCCTTCCACTTGGAAGATTGAGAGCTCAATCCTAGGTAGCGGCAGATATTTATTTTTTAGTGGGCAAAGAGAACATATCTGCTGAAAACATCACATGGAGTCAGGAAGGGCATCCGGTCAGTAAACACTCACCTCCATCCAGTTGCCCTGACACTACTATTCCGAATGGATTACAATGTCGTGAAAAGGGAGTTGTATACAAAAGTGGATTTTAAAAAGAACCTGTCTGGCTGTAGGGTGACAGAGTGGAACTGAATTCTCCAAGTGTGCCTCTCTGGACTGGAATGAGAGACATATTGCCACAGAGTTCAATGGCTATTATTGTATAAAGTTAGTCTTGAATCTGTATGAGACTGGTTGGAAATTTCTAAGGTTATTGTTTTAATGCAGGAGTAAAACAGACCTCTGCTATGGTTCTGAATGCCAGTAAAGAACAGTGGTTCTGAATCGGGCTGGAATTCTACCAGTTCGCATCTATTCGCTAGAACCAATGGTTAACATTCTAAGCAGTTCAGAGAACTGGTTGTTAAAAGAAATTACTGGCCTAATCCTGTAAGGAAGGCAGGAAGGAAACATTCTGGTGTTGCTTACAGAAACTGCCTCTCTGTTAACCCTTATTACATTCTTGGCAGGACTAGACTTCCTGTCTCAGGAAGGTCTCTGGAGTTTTTTTTCCCCTCCTTTGCTGGTACTTTGCTTGTGTTCAAAGTTACAATGGCACTGAAAAAAGTGATGTATGACCATTTTTCACACTTACGACTGTTGCAGCATCCCCACAGTCATGAGAGGCCAGGTGAGGAGATGCGTGTCTTGATGTGAGTGATATTGAGTTGGCCACACCCAGCCAATAACATAACCACCAAGCCATGTCCACCCAGTCACATGATCACCAAGCCACACCCACCACCTAAGCCACGGCCACAGAACTGGTTGTTAAAAATTTGAATCCCACCCCTGTTCTGAATGCTAGTAAAGTGGTTTGTTCATAACTCAAAGTGTAACTTGGGTCAATAGGGGGAAAGGGGGTTGCTCCTTAGAGCCCCCTGCTGGTTGAAAGGTTTAATGGCAGGCTTGATGAGGATAAATTCTATAAGAAATTTTGCACGACAAATCTCAAGGAGAACTTTTGAACCCAGGCCTGGCTTCTTCATTATAGCAGAGGCTGCTGAGTGGTGCTTCTTTATTTCTCTCTTTTTGCTTGTCTCTTGGAAATGATAAATAATATGGATATATAACAAGGCAGAAAATGAGAAGGATCATTACTGTTCTCAGCATTTCTGGAGAAAATGAATCTGGCCATTTTCTTTTTTCATTTAACCAATGTTCATTTAACCAATAAAACCAACACAACTGTAAGTGTAAAGAAGGAACAAGTATACCTTCCCCACCATTCATCTCGTTGCTTGGAAATGCTTTTTATACAACTGACTCATATTTATAACGTTTGCGGTATCCCAGGGTCATGTGCTCATCTTTTGCAACCAAGCAAAGTCAATGGGGAATCCAAATTCATTTAAGAACCCTGTTACTAACTTAACAATGAGTGATTCATTTAACATCCATGTTAGCACAGGTGGCTTCTGATGTTTTTTCCCCCAGTCAAAGTACTAGCAGTGGTTTAAGTGTCTATATTTTCTTCTATGTAATGATTTAATAATATCTCATATCTCCATGTATGTTTCTGTTCTCCCATCATGTAGCATCAGCGAGTGCTGTATAAATGTATGATTTTTTTTAAAAAAATTCTGTTCTTCATAGCAATAGCACTTAGATTTATATAGTGCTCCATTGTGCTTTACAGTCCTCTCTAAGTGGTTTACAGAACCAGCATATTGTCCCCAACAATCTGGGACCTCATTTGACCGATCTCAGAAGGATGGAAAGCTGAGTCAATCTTGAGTCTGGTCAGAACTGAACTCCTTGCTATAGGTAGAGTTTGCCTGCGTTCTAGCTACTTTACCACCAGGGTTCTCTCTCTCTCTTTTTAATCTGGATGGGATTTAAACAGGTAATGGGCTTAATGTTTCATTGAGTATTTTGGGGGGTATGCCCAACTCGAACATTTGTTGTTCCTATCAAGATCAAACTCCGGACTGTGGGCAGAGTTTGTCTGTAATATTATATTCTAATTGCTGTACCACTGGGGCTCTCTCCATTGGCTCTGGTTTGCTTCAGATCATTTTCTTTATTTTTTTCTATTACTTACTCTTTTCCCTATGTACCAAATTTGATTCTGTTCTCAGAAAGTCATCCTGCAATGGACAAAGTTTTAAAGTCTCTTTACGTAATATTTTTCCAACAACCAGTTAGGTTTGAAAGAATAAAAAGTGCAGTTACTGTGATTTACAGGTTTAGCAAATTCAATGAATCAAATCACAATCAATTAAAAGCGATGAACAGATGCAGGGTCTTCCAGTGGAGGTATGACAAACTAAAGATGGATCTGCAAATAGGGGGTCAAGGAATGCAACAAATAAAAAGGAACAGGGTGAGGAGAGGACAGGAAATCCCCCACTTGTGCTCTGGACAACTGTCCATGAGGGCAGAGGTCTTCCGTGGGTCTGAATACCAAGAGATGAGTTTGAAAATGTTGAAGTCAATTGAAGTCCACCCTTCCCACTGTGCAAAGTGACATCAATGTACTTTCAAACAGGCAGAAAATGTATGAACCAGCAGTTATTGTTGGGCTACAGGTTACTATTATTCATGCTGGTTGGGATTGTTTGGCCTTGTAGTCTTAGGATATCAAAAAGATCAATTCTGTTTTAGACGTAAGAAGAGATGGCGATTATGACTCTTTCTATAAATTCTTACTGTAATTCCAGGAACAAACCTTTTTAAGTCAATTGCTCAAAAACATGAGATGAATAGAAGGAAAAAAAGAACACATAAAAGTCCTTTAAGAAAAAAAAATTCAACAAAGAAAAATATTGTATGTTATGTCATTATAGCATTGTGTTCTATTTTCCTTGTTTGACAGTGTATGTATTGCCTTCAATATCATCTTTGTGCTTCGTTTTTTTTTCTTTTTGTTACAGATAATCATTGACTTACAACCATTCATTTAGTGACCATTCTAAGTTACAACAGCATTAAAAAGCGACTTATGACCGTTTTTCACACATGATCAGAGGTGATATTCAGCAGGTTCTAACAAGTTCTGGAGAACCTGTAGCAGAAATTTTGGGTAGTTCGGAGAACCAGCAAATATCACCTCTGACTGGTCCCGCCCCCATCTATTGTCTGCCTCCTGAGCACCAGCTGATTGGCTGGGTCTTCTTTTGTAGCCCTGCACAGGAGAATGGAGCTGGAAAGCAGGATAGTGGGGTGGGGAGGGAACAGGGATTTTTCAGTATCCTTTCCCTGCCACGCCCACCAAGCCATGCCCATAAACCATGCCATGCCCACAGAATTGGTAGTAAAAAAAATTTGAATCCCACCACTGCACACAATCATTTTGGCCATGTGATCAAAATTCAGGTGCTTGGCAACTGGTTCATATCTATGACGGTTGCAGTGTCCTGGGCTCATATGATCACCTTTTGCGACATTCTGACAAGCAAAATCAAGAGGGAGGGCAGATTCGCTTAGCAACTGTGTTACTAACTTAACAACCGTAGTAATTCACTTAACACCTGTGGCAAGCAAGGTCATAAAATGGAGCAAAACTCAACAAATGTCTCACTTAGTAACAGAAATTGTGGCCCAGGGTCAAGGACTGCGTGTATTAATAAAAGAAGAAATAAAAATAACAATAAAAAAGAAAAGTGACATGAATAAAGTCTTTCAGCCAAGCACAATTTCCGGTGACCTCATGGATGTCATGGACTCTTCAATGTATTTATTTATTCAATTTATTTAGCTGCCCATTTCAGCTACAGTATATAGCTTCTTGGGAAGAACATGGCACTGGTTTGTCGCTGCCTTTTGCGGATGTTTCTATGACTTCTATTGACAGTTTACAATCCTCCAATTCCTTGGAGATCTTCATCCAAGCACTAACTAGGCCTGAGCATGACAAAATTAGCCAGGTGCTACCACCTGCTGAGGTAATTGCTCAAAAGCCCCATTTGTTTGAACTGACTCCATTTTGCAGGAATCAATTTTTACTTTAGTAGGATGCTAAAACGCTGTCCCCAGCTGGGTTCAAACAAAAGGACCAGGGTGAAAAGCCTGAATGTACTGATGAATGTATTAATGAAAGTGAGAGCAAAGGGAAAATGAACCTTAGCGCATTATCCAGGCACATTTGTTTGATATCCCAAAAATTGCTTTTTCTCTCCCCTTTCTGAGAAGCTACCCGGGGACTCAAACTATGTTTGTTTAGATTGCATGTAATCATTTTCTGACAGCCAGCCAGTTTCCCTACAGGAAAAGCCCTGGTCCTGAGAATATCAGCCTTGCTGGCACTTCTTCCTCCATCAGCTAATGAGAGTTGACTGAAGCACCAGCACTTGAAGGGGCGCATCAGCCAACGATGGTGCCTCTCTGCCTCTGATGGAAAGCAGTTGGTTCTTCCCATCTTCTTCACAAGTAAAGGAAGCCAGGGAAACAACTCCGTCTCCCTTTCTCAATTGATCTTTTATCTTCCCACAATAATTAAACATTAATTAGTGCAATGTCAGAAACTGTTCTCTAGAGAAAATATGATGTTAGGAAATCATATCGCACCTTTTGTTCAAAAAAGAAAACTCTGCTACTGTGGTTTTGAGGGATTGTCAGCTATCACAATCAATAAAATATCCTTGTGTTATATATTGAGCTCCCTTTCACAGGGAATAGAACCACTTAGAACATGCTTTGAAATGTCCCCAGATGTCCCCAGATGTAATGTTTGGCTGTATTTCACACTTGCTAGAACACAAAAGCATTTCCACATATGCCCAAAGAGATGCCAGGCAAATAATCTGGTAGGGGTGCCAACTAACCCTAAAAACTGAACATGCCCATGTGTCTTTAGCAGAATTTTTTTCCTATTAACCTTAGTTAGTGAGAGTTTTCACAGCATGGAAATTGCTAGTCTTATCTGCTAATGGAGCTACATCAAGGTTACATTGAAGTCAGCACTACAATGGCCAGTTCAAAGGATGTCAATTGTATGCATAGACTTAAACTGATGGTTCTCTCTTTTGCTCTGATCCAAAGTGAGCAATATTTAAAAGCACCACAACCAGGATGATTTTCTTTTAAGTTTTATATGTCATGGAAAGAAAAAGAGAATAGTTTTCAAACATATTGCAAAACATGAGATTTTGAGCCCATATTGATTTAGATTGTAGGTTGAGTTATCATTGTGGAATACTTTTATATATGTTTCTGAGCATACAAAGCTTAAAAATAATCACCAATTTTATCTGTGCTATTGATACTGCATATCAAAAATTTAATGAAGACATTTCTTCCATTCTGCACCATAAAGTGACACATTCTTACAAAGTTTCACCAAATTATTCAACTGGTTGCTTGTATTAACTCAGAGAAAGATAAAACAATGAAACAAAGAGCATATAAATTTGTAAGAGAAGAAAAGGCATATTAAAAATAGATCTCATAGTACATGCTGATACTAGACAAAACAAAACAAAAATCCCTGGTGGCTTTCTAATGTTCTAGAGTCTAGACTTATTCAAATTAGTCAAAATTATTCTCACAATGAAGTTCATATTTACACAAATGAATGAAAGGATTGCTACTACATGAATACTGGCTAAACTGAATGGTCCTGAGGTTTCTCAAGATTTGCCTGCTGAAATTTAGTGGTCCTTCAGAGGAGATGAAAAAGGGACCCATCCTTGTGAATTCCTATACACTGATTCACATCTACTGTATATGCTTGTAGTGAATTCTTTCCTGGATACATTTCTCATTGTATTTTTGTAGAAAAAGCCATACAATGAAATAATCAAACTGGTACTGTCCTGTTGCTTCAGGCCTGTATCTTTTTATCCTACAGTCCCTAATCTCCAACAACAATTTCTCAACAATATATATATATTGGTCATCAAATGTTTAGATAGTAGGCCATTCTTTAATGGCAACCTATAAAACATGTCAACAATTCTTTAAAACAACTGATTCTCCCCCCAAAAAACATTATGTGGCTACACTTCCTAGCTGACATTGAGATGTGTGTACTTTAAAGAATTGCAATCAGTTGGCATATTCAGGCCCTATAGTATACGAAATACTTTTCAGAATCTAAAGCCTTACTGCCAAGTAGCAGTCATACTATATCCAACCTCTCATTTTGATGGGACATTTTAAAAATAAAGATGTGGGTTCAATTCTTGATAGATTTATGGTTTAATACTTTCATCAATACTGAAAAAATAATAATTTCAGTCCACACTCTCTGAAGAAGCTGTCATATTACTTACCTGCTTCCTTTGCCCTGATGGAAAAGGAAATGGTCAGCAAATCAATAGGACCTGGATTGGGAACAGTTATGTCAAAATCTTTACTCAACCACAAGCATACAGAGACCACTGTTTTAATGGATTAAATTATCAAATATGTACTTTGTATGTACTCAGTATTTTAATGTTTTAGTGTTTTAAAATGGTTTAAGATTTTAATTGTAATATACAATTAAATCAATCAATTAATCCAACCAATCAATCAAATAAATGATGCAGTTGCAGATTCCCTTATGATTTTTCTCTATGAGTAATAGCCTGGTGGCCCAATTGGGACCAAGTCTGCTACACATGGTCGAAAAAAGTTTAAACGTTTCCCTCAGGCCAAGTTGTTCCATAAAATGTCTCAAATCTTTGGAAGAAAGATGGGCTAATTTAATGATAGCTCAACTGAAGGCATGATTGCTAAAACAATTTTTTCCCTTCATATTCATTTGAACCCTGATAAAAGCTAAGGGAACTTGGAAGCCCTCAGGTTTTGAGTTTAAATACTGAAAGTAGGTGCCTACACTCTGAAGCTTGTAATATATTTATATATTGTACAATAGATAACTTGTTTCTATGCCTGAAAAAAATAACAAATGTCACATACATATTGTGAAATAAGTTGATTTATATAAACATACCATGCCACAGAAACAACTTTCATATCTGTCCAAATGGAAGGAAAACAGAGGCTTAGGGTTCAACATCTCATCCCACTATGAGGACTTCCTCTTTCCTAGTGATGGGCTTATGTAATTTTATAGGCTGACTAATTATTTTAAAAAAGAATCTGCATCTAAAGATAAGAGCCAGTTTGGTGTAGGGGTGAAGGTGCTGGCCAAGAAACCAAGAAACTGTGAATTCTAATCCTGCCTTAAGCATGAAAGTCAGCTGGGTGACTTTATGCCAATCATTCCCTCTCAACCCAACTCACTTCACAGGGTGCTTGTTGTGGGGAACATAGGAGGATGAAAGCGTATTGGTATGTTTGTCACCTTGACTGTATATAAGAAAAAAGGCAGGATAATACAGGTAGTCCTTGACTTACGACCACAATTGAGCCCAAAATTTATATTGTTAAGTGAGGCATTTGTTAAGTGAGTTTTGCCCCGTTTTATGATTTTTCTTGGCTCAGTTGTTAAGTGAATCACTGCAATTGATAAGTTAGTAACCTGGCTGTTAAATGAATCTGGCTTCCCCATTGACATTGCTTGTCAGAAGGTTGCAAAAAGTAATCACATGACCTTGGGACACAGCAACGGTCATAAATATGAACCCGTTGCCAAGCATCTGAATTTAGATCACCTGTTCATGATGATTGATGCAAAGGTCGTAAGTGTGAAAAATGGTCAGAAGGCACCTATTTCAGTGTCGTTGTAACTTTGAATGGTCATTAAATGAACTGTTATAAGTTGAGGACTCCTTGTAATCTAAAAACACAAAAAAGAACTATGTCTAAAATTTAATTATATGCTCATTCTTCCAACAGGTCCTTGACTTTCATCCCAAAGTCTTGTCCTAGTGCTAGTTCTGCACTTTTCACTCAGGTCTTATTGGGAAACAGATAGAGTTGGACATCCTTCAGCTATCCAAGTCTTGAGACCCGAAAGGCTTTAAAGGTAAGAATTCGCACTTTGACTTGCCAGCACCTAGTCTAGCTTTTCAGTGTAGCGGTGAACTATCATTAGGCCACAGCAACCTCAGCAGACTGCCAAAAGAAAAAAGAAAGAAGGAAGAAAGGAAGGGAGGGAGGGAGGGAGGGAGGAGGGAGGGAGGGAGGGAGGGAGAGAGAGAGAGAGAGAGAGAGAGAGAGAGAGAAAGAAAGAAAGAAAGAAAGAAAGAAAGAAAGAAAGAAAGAAAGAAAGAAAGAAAGAAAGAAAGAAAGAAAGAAAGAAAGAAAGAAAGAAAGAAAGAAAGAAAGAAAGAAAGACCCTAACCCTAACCCAGATTGAAAGCATTGCTTTTCCATCTATCTTTCAAATCCTTTGACACATGAGCAGCTCTGGGTTCTTTTTCTTCCCTAAGTTTCTATTCCATTTCCTTATTATGCATGAAATATAAGAACTATTAATTTCTTTTGTGAAATCATGCTTGAACTTGCTTTTTTCCTTTCCCATATTTTTTCATTCAGTCTCATGTTTCTTTGACTGTAATTCCAAGGTCAAGGACTGTCTTGTATTGATTATATATAAAATGCTGTGCTTTAGTTCTGGAGAATATAACATAACATTAAGTAAAAGAAAGAAATAGAAATTAAATGCTGTGGATGTTGTTACTGAAATTAAGTGTTTAAAAAATTGTAGGGACAGCAATGTTTATTCTTTTTAGTATTAACCTGACAGGTGTCTGGTTAAAACTAAAACAATAAACATTCCCTTCCCTGTAGTTTTTAAACACTTAAAAATGACAAATTACAGAATTAAAGATTTGGATAAGAGAAGTGTGAATCAGAATTAAGCATTTTAACTGTTTTTAAAATATCTCTTTTAAAAGCTGAGAATTAAGAAGACAGAAAGTTATGAAAGAGACATAAATGGAAAAAGTTCACCATTATTGTCTTTTTTTCTTATCTTCTTAGAGGTTCAACCCTTACTATGTTTGGAAAATCACTGCTGGTAGAAATAAAAAAAATGTTAAACATTTTGGTAATACAGAACTTTTTGCTATTTTAACTATCATCACACAATGTCATTTATATGAGAAAGTTGTTCAAAAAGTTATTCAGAATCACATTCTTTGTTTAAAATTTTTCTTCTATTAGCTTATTTTGTTATCCATGACTAACTGGTCTTAGCATCTGCTTTTTACCCAATTTATAAAACTACGTTCAGTCCAACAATCTGATGGCTTCAGCAACAGAAGGTGACCCAGATTACAAGGCATTGAACATTAATGCCAAATCTTGTTTAACAGCAGCTGTTGTAAGCTTCTCTGATTAAGATTCACATTTGACAAGCACAAATCACAACAGCCCCTTCAAACACACACAGTTTTCAAACCTGTTCAGCAGATCTTTTCTTTCATAAACACACATCAATCTTGCCAGTTTAACCTCTTTTTATTTTTTACATCTTGTACATAGCTGTCATCCTTCTGACAAAATGATGAAAGAAGACAATTTTAAAAGCTTTATAAAAGATATTCTTCTGTAAAGCAGGAGTTTATTCAAATGGCTTCTCTAAAAAGACAAAAATAAAGTGCATATGCTCATTTTATCCTTCTAATGGGACATTATGTTTACAAAGCTGAAAGTAATCCTATGATATTTGAAACTTTTTTTAAAGAAGTCATTTTTGAGGGAGAGTTTTTTTACAATGTTTTCTTACTTTATTTAATTTATGACAAATCTAAGAATGAAACCCATCGAAAATAGATGCTAGTAAATTGGAAAAGAAGGATATAAATAGAGCTACACACAGAAACATAGGTGCCTTTTAAAATATTATTTTTGAAAATAATGAGTTTTTATAATGTTGCGTACATCTAAAAACACTTATGTTTGCGTGAGTATTCCAGAACAACCATTTGTTCAAAACTTTGTCCCACGTAATCAAACATTTTGAACTTTAATAGCTTCCAAGCCACCATTCTATGGATTCATATAACCCAGAGTTTCTCTTAAAATATGTAAATTGCCTTCAAATATCTTTGCTGGAATATTTTAGCTCTTGTCTTATACACAGGCCTTAAATAATGACAGGAGAAAGAGAGTTAATGCTTACTTTTTAAACTGAAGAGCAGCAAGAAATTGAGGTAGAAGAGAAGAAAATTAGTTCTTGACTGAGCCATATTATTCGTTCCAATAGAACATCTTCTTTCAAAGTTTCCAGTTACACAGGGGATGGATGATTATTGCTTTCTACTCCTGCCCGGAGTCCAGAAAGACAGTCAAGGAATAGGGTCTACTGTATCCCATCTCTGCTTCTCTCCCTTGCAGCAGGAACAGCAAACCTGCAGAGTTCCATTTAAAAAGCATTTGTGCTTGCTAACATTTTATTCTTGCAGCACTGGGTGGTGACTCAAACCTGGTGCAGATTTTTCAGCTTAGTGGACTGGAGTCTCTCATGTCCCCTGTGGATTTAAGGACAATTGTGCTCCTGGACAGATAAAATGTCCTCAAACCATATCCACAAGTTCTCCTTTTCTCATAATAAAAGGCTCTTACATATATTAGTTCTATTTTTTTCTCCCAAATAAATATAGCAATATCACATTGTAGGAGTATTAGCCCTTTATAAATTAAAGGGCAAAACAAGCCTTATCACTTCTTTGTAAATTTTAGCAATTATTACCTGATGTTATTTTAGATCTCATAAAATAGAGAAAAACCTTTTAATGAACATGCCAACTTCATTAATATTGTGGATCATTCTTTCAGTTGAAAAAAAGACTAAAGCTTTATGAGAAAAAATACAGTATGTTTTTATTAATATTACTTTTAGTCCAGAATAACATTAGGTTTGAGATTCAGATTTTAAGCCTCTGCCACAAGTCTTTGGAAATTAATTAAGTGGCATTGAACAAAGTGAAAAAGATTCAGACAATCATTCTCACTTAGAGCTAGACACCCGTTTATTGTGCATCCACAATTGTATATCAGTAAAGATGATTCTTTAGAATTTATAGTTTAAGATTTTCAAAGCACCTAAGCAAATTTAGAAGTCAGGGGATCAAATAGTTTTCAACAAACAGGAAGCAGAGAGAAAGAATTATAGGTCTACCTATCTTGAAAAACTAGGTTAGGGATATGGGAAAAACCAGGTTGGATCATCATGAAGGAAATCTACATGGTCATTAAGTGTTGACACTGACTTGATAACAAATAATCAATCAATCACTCTCACAATGAAGGAATATAAAAATGCTTTTGTTTTTGCTTTCGTTACCTTCATGTTGTTACCATCAAAATGACATGTTGTGGCCTACATCAAATTATTCACAATAGTTAAAAGGGGGGGGGGTATTGTTGAAGAATTATAAAAGGACAGCCTCAGTATAGACATTAACATGTTGGTTTTATGATGATGGTTACTTCAGTTGGTTATTCACATCCCAGTCACATCACAATTGGACAATTGCAATGTGCTCTACATGGGCTTGCCATTAAAGACCATCTGGAAGCTACAATTTGGAAGGTTTAAAATACAATAGATGGCTCCAGGGGTGGGATTCATTTTTTTAACATCCGGTTCTGTGGGCGTGGCTTAGGTGGTGGGTGTGGCTTGGTGGTCATGTTATTGGCTGTGCGTGGCCAACTCAATGTCACTCAAATCGATGCACTCATCTCCTTGCCTGGCCTCTCGTGACTGTGGGGATGCTGCAATAGCCATAAGTGTGAAAAATGGTTATAAGTCACTTTTTTCAGTGCCATTGTAACTTTGAATGGTCACTCCACACAAGCAAAGTACCAACAAAGGAGGGGGGAAAAAACTCCAGAGAAATTCCTGAGACAGGAAGTCTAGTCCTGCCAAGAATGTAAAAACGGTTAACGGAGAGGCCGTTTCTGTAAGCAACACCAGAACGTTTCCTTCCTGCCTTCCTTACAGGATTAGGCCAATAATTTCTTCTAACAACCGGTTCTCCGAACTGCTTAGAATAACAACCGGTTCTAGTGAATAGGTGCGAACCTGTAGAATCCCACCCCTGGATGGCTCCCATATGACCTTGTGTCACTGCTGCTATATACCAGGAGGACAAAAATAACTGTCCCACAGATAATCAGGCTATACTACAAAGGACTTATAAGTGATGACCAGCATCTTGAATTGACCTGGAAGCTGATTGGCAGATTGGCATTGGACCTTATAGTATAGGGGCTGATTATCTGTGGCACCACTTACCTTAAGTTATTTTTGCCCATATATATCTACCTAACCAGAGTGGGTATGCCCCAGGTCTATTCAATTTGATTTAATGTCATCATATGGGATCAAGGAAGTGAGCCTTGTTTGTCTGGACACCTCTCCTTCCCCCTGGAGCAGCAATTCTTCAGAGTTAAAAATTTGCATCAAATTTCTTGGGGTTCCATAAAGGCTTTAAGACTTGGCATTGGTTCCAGGCAGATGAAAATATTGAGGAATTTCTGAAATCAAATTGATAAAGTGTGGGTTCAATCAAATTGATAAAGTGTGCACTGGATGTCATACCAAAAAGTCTTGGATGGCACTTAGAAAATATGTGCATTGATGAAGTTTGCATATGTCGCTGACAAAAGGTCACACTGTGTGGACACATACACTCTGCCAATACATTATGACATCTTAGGTACTTGGGAAGAACTTAGTAAGTATGAAGACCAACGTCAGTTAAAGAATTGGCAGCTATGATTTCAGATTGTTGCGTATATAATTACAAAATCACCATTAGCCAATTGCAAAAGGCAAATTTATTTGGAATGGTTTACACCCTGCAATAATATCTTTAACACCATCAAACAACAAAATCTGCATATCCCACAGCTTTGGAAGGACATGCTAGGTGGGTAAAAATGCGAAATCTAGCCTAAACATTTGGCAGGCTGTGTGACCAACCATAATAATAATGGTTTTATTGTTCTTGTGGGTTCTCCTAGAAGTAAGCATGGAATAACAATAAAACAAAAACGATTCAATAAAGTAACGATTCAAAACGCATACGGAAAATTTTTTGGCTTCACTTATATTCTGAAAAACCATTGGGCAGCCTTAAATTACATAAATAAGTTTTAAACAAACAAGCAAGCAGACAAACTAAACAAAAAAAGTCTAAAAACTTAATTAAATTTTGCTACTTTTATCTTTGCTGTATTTTGATACATGTGGACTGGCTCACATTTTAATGTGGGCTGCTGAATGAATCGCTTCAAAAAATTAAATTGTTGATATTGTTGGATATATTTTATTGATTGGTTTCATGCTTATCTACATATATTCATATTTTGGGTGAGTTTTGGTAGTTAAAACCTCAGCATGTCACAATATTATTGATCTAATCTATCAACTGCTTCAAGTGCAATTCATTTGTGAAGAAAGTGTTCTATAAATAATTTACTGAATTGTGACCTGTGTATGTTGCTTCTGAATATCAGCTACAGAGGCATGATAGCAGGAAGGAGATACATTACTCTAACCAAAAGGAAACAGAACGAAGCAAGCCTGTAATCTCTGTCTTTACTTTATTTTTTTATGAAAAGCATTCTTAAAAA
The DNA here is from genome assembly GCA_023653725.1 of Bungarus multicinctus. Lineage (NCBI taxonomy): Eukaryota > Metazoa > Chordata > Lepidosauria > Squamata > Elapidae > Bungarus > Bungarus multicinctus. The sequence continues at coordinate 39,218,212 of CM042842.1, read as the reverse complement.
TTTAAAAGTTTGAGTACAGTATTTAATACTGGGGTTATATTATAAAACCTTCTGTCTATTTTATTATTTTTCATCAGTAATCCACTTGCAAATCCTATATGCAGAAAAGGCAATATTTCGGTAATGATATTTGCATGAAGACAATATAGAAATGCAGTGCTATTTGACCTTGAAAGATTTTGGAATCAATAATCGTGTTGGAGGTTCCACTTCAGCTTACTTGGGTCAATGTCTTCACATAACAAGATGGACCTTTTTACTGTCTTCTGGTCTCTTATAACTCTGATTGCACCCCTCATGATGATTGCAATTTCCCATCTATTTCGTGCTTTGATAATCCATCTAATTATGCTTGATTTTCATCTGGCTAACAAAATGTCAGACATTCAATATATTCCTCCCTCACCAAATTTAATTCCTGGACTTCAAAATGCCTGATTATCTCAACTACTTGAGGAAGAAGTGAATTTTATTCCACTGCTGATTTCTTGATATAACTATTAAAATTTCCATTGCATATGTGGAGTGCTTCTAAATTATGGGAAGCATGTCAAAATTATTTAGATTATACATATTCATTCAGTTATTATCAAAAATGACAAGAACACCTTTGCCGAAGGATCGTATTTCAGGTACGTAATCCTCTTCTTGTATTAACTTCATATCAATTCTTTGAATAGGTTAGGCTAAAAGATAATGCTGACTTCTGAATGTCAAAATTGAGTTGAGTTTTGAAAGCATATGCACAAATCAAACCTGGCAATCTTCTTCTATTTACTCTATCCTGGTGTCTGCTCAGATTTCATTCAAAATTATGGTACCTGTAATCCCATTTTTATGGGATTTTGAGTTTTGAGAATTCTAACAATCACACTGAGTTGTATACTTATTATATACTAATATTCATTTTTCTTTATGTCGATTGCAATAAAATATCAGATTGGTTATCCTTTTTTCTGACTGTGAATGGAATTGGAAGTGCCAAGATTTTCACAGTGATGGGCAAATCAAATGTTTAACAAACAAAACAATTTATAGCATCCTTGTGGGTATTTCTCTAGGTTCAACTTCAGTGCAGATAAAGAGCCTCTACACAGCATGAGAATCGTCTACTGTAGAGGGAATTGACTGGAGGAAGGTTGCTCTTAAATCACAACTCTGCTTCTTGCAACAGAGGAAATACACCAAAGGCAGAACTTTCTTCAAAATGGGCTCATTAAATTATTTTTATTAAATACAATGTCCTGAATGAAAATAAAGCTGCTTCCATTGTCAGTTCATCATATTTACCTAACTATTGGCAATTGGATTGTTTCTCAGTCACCTTCTCCTTACTCTCCGAACACATATCCTACAATGGAGAGCTTTGTGGTCTAAAATATGACAGGCTGCAGTCCTAAAATCATCTATGCACCACATACTCAGGGGTGGGCTTCAAAAATTTTAGCAATGGGTTCTCTGCCCAGTTGCTGGGTGGGCATGGCCTAGTTGGCCTCCTGCACCATAGCAGGGGGGTGTTTTTGCCGTCCCTGGGCTTTGGAGCTCTCTTCAAGCCTCCGGGAGAGCGAAAACGGCCTCCTTGGGCTCTGGAGGCTCTCTGGAAGCCAGAAATGGGCCCATTTCCAGCCTTCCCAAACTACTGGGACACCTGTTTTTTACTCTCCCCAAGCTCCATCCAAATTGGGTTGTGTGGAGACTCCTGGGAGGGTAGGGGCAGGGTGGGTGGAGCCAACCAGGAGTGGGATTTCGGGGTTCTCCAAATTGCACAGAATCTTAGCTAGGGCTCTCCCAAACTCCTGCAAACTCCCAGCAGCCCTATTGATAAGTTTCTTGCACTGCAGGAAGAAACAAATCAATTTTCATCTAGATACTGCAGGAGTATATGGGAAGCTCCCTAATTCAATTTAGTGTACATTTTGGGTGCCCCCTTTTTGTTGTGTTCCTGCACATACAGGTAGTCCTTGACTTACAACAATTCATTTAGTGACTCTTCAAAGTCACAATGGCACTGAAAAAAGTGAGTAATGACCATTTTTCACACTTACAACCATTGCAGCATCCCCATGGTTACATGATCAAACTTCAGACACTTGACAATTGACTCATATTTATGATGGTTGACCCTTATGAAGGTCAAAGATCACCTTTTGTGACCTTTGACAAGCAAAGTCAATGGAGACAAACCGTACTCAACGACTAGTCCTTAATGGGTCTAAGTCTACACGGAGGGAAGTAAGCAGTGGGTGTCACAAGGTTCCTCTTAGGCCCAGTACTCTTCAGTATCTTCATTAACAACATAGATGAGGGAATAGAAGGGGAACTTACCAAATTTGTGGATGATACTAAACTGGCAGGAATAGCTAACGCCCAAGAAGATAACTTGAACACTGGGCCCTATCTAACAAAATGAAATTCAATGTAGAGAAAAGTATAGTCCTACACTTAGTGTCAGATCTGTGTATCTGTCATTTCTTCAGAGGAAGAGGAAAGGGGGGGGGGAACTGATAAAGAAATCCTTGCTTGATGTAACCTGAATATATTTAACCTTGTATCGAATATGCACACCCATACATGATACAATAGGGGGGGAAGGAAACCAGATGGCCGGAACCTATCACCTTTGGGAGGCACAGCCAGGAGATGAGGGATCCATAAAACTCCACAATGAAGTGCTCTGGGAAATCTCAAAAAACAGTCCGTTCTAAAAAGGGGGTGGGGGGAGGAAGCTAGGTACATCTTGGGAAAGTTACACGAGGAAAAACCTTCCAAAAAGGGAAGGATCCCCTCCCAGAGGAGCTGGGAGGGGGATTAACATATTGGCTTTTGTTTCCCTAAGTAAACATTGGGAGGAGGGGGGATTCTAAACCCCTTTATCTATCACTGTATGCCTGAGGGTCCTCAGACGCTGCTTTGAACTCCTACAGGATTCTCTCATCCCAATAAAGAATTCCTTTTGATATGTTTGGTTCTCAGAAGTTCATTCTTATTGTTTGAATGAGAAGAAGTTCCGTAGCCTGACACTTAGGCAAGAAAAACCAAAAGTACACACATAGACTGGGTGAAACCATAGCAGTAACTGTGAGAGGGACCTTGGAGTCTTACTGGGTTACCAACTAAATATGAGCCAGCAGTGTTCAGCCGCCGCCAAAAAAGCTAATGCAATCCTAAATTGCATTAACAGAGGGATACAATCAAGATCAAGTGAGGTACTAATACCACTCTATAAAGCCTTAGTAAGACCACACCTAGAGTACTACATCCAGTTTTGGTCACCACACTATAAAAAAGATGTTGAGACTCTAGAAAATGTGCAGAGAAGCGCAACCAGGGTGATTAGGGGACTGGAGACTAAAACATAGGAAGAACGTTACAGGAACTGGGCATGATTAGTCTAGTGAAGAGAAGGACCAGGGGAGACATGATAGCAGTGTTCCAATATTTGATGGGCTGCCACAGAGAGGAAGGGGTCAAGCTATTTACTAAAGCACCTGTAGGCCAGACAAGAAATAATGGATGGAAACTGAACAAGGAGAGATTTAACCTGGAAATAAGGAGAAACTTTCTGACAGTGAGAACAATCAACCAATGGAATAGCTTGCCTTCAGAAATTATGGGAGCTTCATCACTTGAGATTTTCAAGAAGAGATTGGACTGCCATTTGTCAGAAATGGTGTAAGGTCTGCTGTTTGGACAGGGTTTGGACTAGATGACTTACAAGGTCCCTCCCAACTCTGTTAATCTGCTAATTTGAGAAGCCAGATTCACTTAACAGCCAGATTGCTAATTTAACAACTGCAATGATTCACTTAACAACTATGGCAAAGCTGTAAAATGGAACAAAATTCACTTAACAACTATCTCACTTAGCAACAGAAATTTGGGTTCAATTGGGGTCATAAATTGAAATCTATGTAAATATATAATGCTTTTTAAAAAAACTTCAGAATGTAGGGTTAATACCATTAGCCATGAGAATTCTGTTGTCAGTCAAAGACCACATTGGCTCTTGTTGTTTTAGATGACTTAGTTAATATTCTTCAACTTCCTGCCAATGAATTGCTTAGCCACAATTGCAATCTGTACTGATAATCTTCTCTCCTGTGACAATCTATTGTTTCCCCCCACAACAACTCACCTGTGAGGTAAGTTGGGCTAAAAGAGAATGACTGACTCAAAGTCACACAGTGAGCTTCTATGGCTGAGGGTGAACCTGGGGCTCCCTGATGCTAATTCTACACCTGACAGTTCAGGGGAAAATACTGGAATCCATCTTTCTTTTCTGAGAAATAAACATTAGCAATACTTGCCATTGGCCAGGGACGTATTTTTTTTTATCTCTTGACCTGAGATAACATGGGATTTAGTCACAGAAGAAACTGCTTTAAATTATTTTTCATCATCAATCCATTAATTATCCTCATTGGCTGAACTTCTCCAGGGTCTTCCAATTCTACTGAAAATAACTAGATCCTTCTACATGGAAAGAGTCTGCTCCATCACTGGGCTGCATTCCCTCCTGGTATGAACACATATGTTGTTCAGTCTCGGTTGAAATGACATTCAAGATAAATGACTAAAAGCCTGTATACCAAGCTGCTCTCAAAATGGATTCAGCTCAGTAAGCCACTGTCATTTAAACTGTTATTTTTATATACGAATCTCCTTTTTTCGGTTTTTGGCTTGAGCTTACTCTTTAGTATTTCTCACAGAACTGTCTTTCATTCTTGATCCTTTTATACAGGGACTGATCTTGAAATCCTCTTCATGGGCTTACATGATTTCTCACTGAGTTATTCCAAAATTGATCACTGATGAAATTATTCCTTGTCGTGTATTAATTTTATTTGGCTTGAGTCAGGTTTAATTTAAGTTGAATGGCAAATATATAATATTGCTATTTGAATATTTTAGCCTTTATACTATCCAATATTAGAATTAGACAAGCACTAATCATTAAATGTGAAAGTCGGAGTAGCATAATCTTTAAGTTAGACTGGGATCAGAGAAATTCTGCTTCAAAATCCTACTTGACCACTGAGATCACTTTGGGACTTCAGGTGAACACAGGGCAAATTAATTCACCACTTCATTGTGTGAATACAACAAAGGCAGGCTCCCCCTTATTCTGCTTGATGTTCTCAAAGCAAATATATACAGTAAATATAGTTGTTGTTATTATTATTATTATTATATACAAAAAACAACAGTATACACAGCAAGCGAGATAACCATGCTGGGTTTCATATCACAAATCACTAGTCGAACACTTCCCAAGCGTGATGTATCGACGGATTATGCGAGCAGATCCCAGTAAGGTGGCCTTCTGCAGCTGACCAATGGTGATCTTGTCAGCGCCAATTGTTTTTAAGTGCTTGCCTAGATCTTTAGGCACAGCACCCAGTGTGCCGAGTACCACTGGAATCACCTGCAATGGTTTATGCCAGAGTCTCTGCAGTTCGATTCTCAAGTCGTGATATCTGGTGATTTTTTTCAAGTTGTTTTCTTGTCAATTCTGCTGTCACCAGGTATGGCAATGTCGATGGTCCACACTTTTTTCTTCTCCACAATCGTGATATCTGGGGTGTTGTGTTCCAAAACTTTATCAGTCTGTATTCGGAAGTCCCACAGTAGTTTTGCATGCTCATTTTTAACCATTTTTCCAGGCTTATGGTCCCAACAGTTCTTTGCTACAGGCAGATGGTAGTTGTGACACATATTCCAGTGGACCATCTGAGCAACTATGTTGTGATGTTGTTTGTAGTCAGTCTGAGGGATTGTCTTACAACAGCTCAGTATGTGATTGATGGTTTCATCCGCTTCTTTGCAGAGTCTGCATTTGGGGTCATCAGCAGTTTTTTCTATTCTGGCTTTGATTGCATTTGTTCTGGTGGCTTGTTCTTCGGCTGCAAGAATCAGGCCTTCTGGCTCTTTCTTCAGTGTTCCATTGGTCAGCCATAACCATTGCTGAATAGAATCGGAAGAAGTTTGCTTTTAGGCTCAGAAAGACTATAGCTCAATTTGAAACGAAGACTTGAATTGGTGTAGTTGTCTCAAAATCACTTTAATATTGAATGGCCCCCCAAAGGTTAGCAGAGCCAAAAGCTTTTACTGGGCTAAATTGCCAATGGAACAGATTGCTTTTCTTCTGTTTCTCCCAATGGACATTGCTGGACTAGACACAGCTAAAAGTCCTGTATGGTAGATAGTCTGGCAGGATGCCATTTTGCCACTCAAGCCATTAAGGCACTTGCAATACTATGTTCTTCTCCTAGAACACTGTTTTAAGATTTATGGAGTTCAACTCCCAGAATTCCCCAGCCAGCATGCAAACCAGAAAATGAGAGAAATATAGCTAGTCTTCAACTTACAACAGTTCATTTAATGACTGTTCGAATTTCCAATGGCACTGAAAAAAGTGACTTATGACTGTGTTTCACATTTACGACCATTGCATCATCATCATGGCCATATGATCAAGATTCAGTTGCCTGGTAACTGACTCATATTTATGATGGTTGCAATGCCCCAGGATCATGTAAACCCCTTTTGCGACCTTCTGACAAAATCAATGGAGAAGCCATTGACACAACCGTGTTACTAATGTAACTATTGCAATGATTGACTTAACAACTTTGGCCAGACAGGTCATAAAATAGGGGGGAAATTCACTTAACAACCTTAGCAACAAAAGAAATTTGGGCTCCATTGTGGTCATAAGTTGAGGACTAGATGTAATTGCAACAATTTTCTATTGGAACCAAGACATAACAATATTTCCTAAAGGAAGCTATTAAGACCATAGATGTACAAAATAATCAGTTGGCATCACTTGTCTCAAACAAAGGTTGAGATTGAGACAAATTACATTATTACCTGGTAGCGCAGTAGTTAGAATCCAATACTGCAGGCAAACTCTGCCAACAGCCTGGAGTTTGATCCTGACAGGATTCAAGGTTGACTCAGCCTTCCACCCTTCCAAAGTTGGTAAAAAGAGAACCCAGATTGTTGTGGGCAATATGCTAACTCTGTAAATAGCTCAGAGAGTGCTGTAAAGCAGTAAGGGTGGTATATAAGTCTAAGTACTGTTGCTATTGCTTTTGCTATTAACTGCTATATTTGGAAGAGAGCTCATAAGAGCATGCAGCATGTTACTGGATAAACAAAACCTTATGTCCTGGAACATCTTGACTGAGTTACTACATATATGCAAAAACCACAGATTCTATCTCAATATAAATCACAGAATGAGTGATTTTCATTCTTTTGTTCATATTTTGCAAAGGTTGCACCTCCAAAGGTTTTCATAGGTGTTCATTAATCATATTCATTAGCATACATCTGAGGACAGTATTTGCATTTCCTTGTCACACTTGTACAAATAAGATATCACTAAAGAGCATTTTGTGCACAGACATAATGCATATGTTATTATTTTTGTAGCTCTCATTTTCATTTATATTTACTTACATATCATTGTGCATGACTGGATCAGGAGGTTTACCTTAAATGCAAGCAGCTATAGCCAATACTTGGACAAAGCAACAGAAATACTAGTATGAATTAAGTTATTAGCAAGTTCAAAAATAGGTAAAATAATTGTCTACGCACCACTGTCAGAGAAATCCCTGTGGCTATCTCTATGTATGAAAAGCTGCATTCAAATAGATTCTATGTATCTGGCTAGCAACTTTATTTGGAAAAAAGCCCATTTTTACTTAATTTAAGTAAGAGGGACAGCAGCTAACAAGTTAAACAAACAAACAATAAATAGATAAATTTAAGAGAGAGAGAAAGAGAGAGAGACAGAGAGAGACACAGAGAGAATATGAGTTAAATTTGGAAGACTAGTTCATTTTAAATAGATTAGCAAGCAAACACCCAGAGACTTCTCTTTTTGTGTCATCTATTATTGGAGATTGGCAACCATCAATGTTATTTTTTATGCACTGATGATTTGCTTGATAAAATGTAGTGTGGCAGTTCCATTCCCTTCTGCATCACTATTGCACTGCCAGATGGATATATGTAATCCCTGCCACTATGTATATGCCGGTACAACAGTTTTATTCAGTTCCACCTGTAGTTGCTACTGATAGCACAGTACCCTAAATAGGTAGAGGAAACCTTAGTTACTGGAAGCATTATTTACAAAATCTCAAAATTGTCTTTGAAAATAACTACTATTTTTGCAAGGAGTGGTATTTCCCATATATCTGTGGCTAGATCTTACTGTTACCATATATAGCTGTTTATTTGACAAACTTTATATTCACTCTATCTAATGGCCATTCCACATCCTAAAGCATGACCCCAGGACAGACACTCTACATAAAGAAATGGTTCTCTGACATATTCAATATAAGCTTAAAATAAATTGAGTTCATTGTGTGCCTCCCACTCAGATGGAAATTCAGCTTCTTTCTGGCTTTGCAGTCCGAATTACAAAATTACCCATCAGCAAAAAAAACAAAAACATTTCAGCTTGGTCATCTGTCTTGTCTTTCCATGTTTCTAAAATCTGTTTCCATTCTTTTCTGCTTAGGGAAAAGGAATCTTCCTTCCTGTCATCAGAGATGTTAACCAGTGTTGCCCTCAACCCAGCTAATGCCAAAAATATTTGGAACCAGATCTCCCATTCCTCTCAATGCTTAGTCCTAGAGAGGAATGATTTATAATTATTGTTTAATATGCTGGCAGTTTATAGGATAGGAACTGTCCTATTTCTCATATGGTGAGAGAGAGAGAGGGAGGGAGAGAGAGAGAGAGAGAGATTTGGAAGACTAACTCTCTCTTCTTCCACTTTATTTTCTCTAATGAGGAGAAGCTCTCTTATCTTTAAACTCTGCAGTAAACCGCTACTGTTACTTGATAGAAAAATTCATAAGACACTCAGCCGATTGGTATTCATACACATATATACTGTACTTGTGTCATGCACATAAAAACATAAGCACTGCACCCGGCCCTTCTAGTCTGACCAACTGCACAAGGAAGCCCACTAGCCTCCCAGCAGAAGGCTTTTAGAGACAGTCACAGTGTCATGAAAACTAATGGCTATTGATCTCCAAGATTTCATAACCTGGCCCAACCCTTTTTTGAAAGCAGCCAAACCAGCATCACATCTTATGATAGCAAATTCCAAAGGTGAATTGTACATTGGGTAAAACAAAACAAAAATATTGCCTGTCCTGATTTTTCTAGGATACAATTTCATTGGATGACTTCTTGTTCTAGAATTTTTGGTTCTAGTTCCAGTACTGTTTCTTTAGCCCTAACATGCTGTTGGCCTTTTATTTTAAGCAGATACCTTCATTGAACCTTTTACCATAATTCCAAAATCTCTTTCCTCATCAGGTAACCCTAGCTCTGATCCAGTGGTGGGATTCAAATATTTTTACTACCAGTTCTATGGGCGTGGCTTGGTGGGTGTGGCTTGGCTTGGTGGGTGTGGCTTGGTGGGTGTGGCAGAGGAAGAGTACTGAAAAAACTCAATTCCCTCCCCACTCCAGGGGGAAGATTACTGCAAAATTCTCCCTCCCCGCCCTAATAACCTGCTTTCCAGCTCTGTTCAGGAGTGCAGGGCAACAAAAGAAGACCGAGCTGATCAGCTGGGACTCAAGAGGCAGATAAGAGATTGGGGTGGGGCCAGTCAGAGCTGGTATTCCAAACGACTCAAAATTTCCGCTACTGGTTCTCCGAACTACTCAAAATTTCTGCTACTTGTTCTCCAGAACTGGTCAGAACCTGCTGAATACCACCTATTAGTTTGAGCAGTTAAAACTTTGGCAACCCAAGCGTATGTGTGGGTCTATACATACATATATGTTTGCTATTAGAAGGATTATGGACATGTGTCATGGCTTTGTCAGACCCAGGTTCAGAGGAGGAGGAGGAATTGGAATTGGGACCATCAGATGAGGAGGACACAGTCCCTTCTGAATGAGATGAAAGTCCAGGGGTTGAGGATGAGAAAGTCCCTGGGTGGTCTGGCAGCAGGGGCAGGGGGGAGGTGGCTGACCGGACAGAGAACTGCTGCAGAAGTGGAGCAGCCGCAGAAGGCAGCAGAGATGACAGGCTCTATACCATCTCTGATGAGGAAGAGCTGCCTCCACGCTCAATCCGCAGGTGAGGAGAGCAGAGTGGAGGGAAGCACAGAGGAGGTCAGCAAGGCTGTTTGTGAGGAAGCAGCCCTGCCCACTTCTCACAGGGAACAACTGGGGAAGGGTGATTTCACCAGATGCTTGGGGAAGGTGTGTTTGTCAGAAGCATTTACTTGTTTTTAGGTGCACCTTCCTGGCTTTCCTGGATCTTGTTTCTTGGACTTCGTTTCTTTTTTTTTTTAATTTTAAAAACAATTTTATTTACATTATTAAAAACATACAAATTCAAAAATACAGAAATAATAATCTGTGAATAACACATAATTCTTTACATTTGTTATCGAATTTAGTAAGTCCTGATAATCAGTAACTAATACCAATCACACCTTCATTAATGATCACATCCTAAACACCAACTAATTCACAATATACTCTATTTATTTTCGCATTGGTTTATAACTCCTCTTCAATTACTAATACATTTATATTATTTAGCTAATCAATAAAGAATATAGTAAGTGAATAATAATAATAGTTACAGTGAAAAGAAGATTTAAAACCTTTGGTTGTTTTTATACATTTGGTATGGACAGCTGGATATAAATTGTTTCTTGGATTCATTTACGTGTTTTCCCTTTTGTTATCTACCCAATTATACCATTTATCCCATATCCGGTAGTAATCTGTATCCTCCTTCCCATTGATTTTAAGTGTAAGCCTCTCCAATTGGGCATACTCATAAGTTTTCTGATTAGCAATGTGTATCGGTGGTACATTTGGGGTTTTCCAATATTGTGCTAATGAAATACGTGCCGCAGTTAATAAATGAATGGTCAACTATCTTATTTTAGAGGGGTAATCCCCTTTAATCATTCCCAGCAAAAACAATTCTGGTTTCTAGTCCAGCCCACACTCTATGATTTCTTCTATCCATGCTTTTATTTTTAGCCAATATTTTTTTGTTTCTTGAACTTTGGACTGTGTTTTTTTTTTTTAATCTGAACCTTGGATTTTTCTTGTGGATTTTTGGCTCTCAGGCTGTCTTTGGTTGCTGGAACTTTGGTCTTGTGAGTATTGTTACTTCCCTCTTTAGCTCATGGGTCAGCTAGGGTCTAGTTTGTAGAGCTGGGGAATCTGGACTGAGGGAAACCTGAGGACTGGTTCACCAAATGACCATTGGTGGGTTATTTGATGCTGGGGTAAGTGAGCAATAAACAGACCTACTTGACTTCAGCCTTGCCAGCATGACTTGGATCAGATCAACATGCATCCAAGTTCCTGCATTCAACTTAATCATTTCATCTCTGTGCAAAAGCAGGACACATATCAGCAGATCTGCTTCTAATGTTCTATTGGTTCGGGCTGGCATATGCGTTCTTTGGAACCAATCTTTCTTCACTCCTGCCCTCTACTCTAAATTTGCAACATGTCTGCCATGACCACAACCATTTAGGAAAGTATTAAAATGCAGACATGTTACCCTTCACTATTATAATAGACATTCCAGAGCATTTCTATTCCACATTTTGCTACTGCATCACCTTGGACTGCACACAAGAAGATTGGCTGGCATTTCTGAGCATTAATCCCTTCCTACTATAAAGTCTCTCTCAAAGAGAAATTTTGCTAATCGCATGGAAAGGGGCAACATTTTTCTTTCGGGAAGTGGTGTGTGAAAGGATTTCTTTTTTTCTCATTCATAATCTGTGAAAACTCTGTGGCTGCGGTATGTACTGTTGGCAAGTTTGGAGAACAGCAACAGTGAGCAGTATATGGCTGATGTTCTCTGCAAGTTCTAGATTATAAATACAAGGTAGTTCTCATAATACACCTTCCTACTGATCAAGCTTTTGAATCTGGCAATGAAAATAACAATGAAAGCAAAAAAAATCACTTTTGATTGTGGCAGGACATAATAGAAATCAATCAATCGGGGCTTGAGGGTGTTGTTCAGGCAGTTTATGATCACCTTTCATAATAATCATTTGTAGTCTCCAGTATGCGTATTCTCAAGTTTATGTGAGTCTGCAATACTTGCAGAAAAATCAACATCTAATTATAGCTTCCCTTTCCTGACCAAATGATGAAGAAGTGGCCTAGTCAATTGATGCTTTCTGTCCTGCCCTTAGCTTTACATCAGTAAACAAGGAGCCTTTCCCTCTGTGAAAGTAAATTTTAAAGAATGCTCTTCTGGTGGCAATTTGATATGGTATTAGGGTTTTAAACCTGACATCGATATTCATATGTTATGCTAGAATATCAGTATCTGGGAGACCTGACAAATCAGGCATTCTTTCCAATAAATTCTAAATCCATCCAATGCAAAATAAAAATTTTAAAAAATGCTGAAATGCTGTTATTTATCATCTGCCAATCACAGTTCCACACTTGCAAAATGTTTGATTGCAACAACAGGACCAGCTAGAATGCAGTGCAATAGAACAACATTACACTGTCATGATTTTGATAGCCTAGGGGTGAGAAGCAGAGTTGATATCTGATACGATCTGTATCCCCATCTGGAATTTCGCATAAATATGTCAGTGATTGTACAGTACAAATATGGACATAGATCTGGAGGGAAGTAAAAATAACTAGGAAAACTCTCAAATTAATTTAAATGTCCAGACTTAGGAAATGGACAGAGTAAGGTTTGAAAATGTCCTAAATAAAAGATATTCTCTTGTTTCCTGTACAACTTTGTTACAATAGTAAACAGCACATTTTTGCAAAAACATCCAATGTGATGCAATGTAGCTACCCATTATTTCTCTCTCCTGCCTTTCCTCTTATAAAGCACGACAGAAAGATGGATGATGCATTCTGGTTTTAAATATGTTATTCTGCCTTTTTTAATGCAAAGAATTCGAATGCAGTCAAAATAACATACTTAGGAACTATTCTCACCTGATGAACTTTTATGTAAAACAGGCTTTAGAATTACTGAACTGGTAGACCTCAGTTAGGTCATGCCCCCAAATATCCAGGTAAGCCCTAGAGGTCTGCTTCCAGAGGGAATTGAATCACAAACACACAGCAGGTACTTCAAGAGTGAAAAGGTGAAAAGTTATGACAGTACTCAGTATGCAGAAGAGACGTTTTTAAAAAATCTGTAATTTTCAATATCTATTATGAGAGATTTCAGTGCAAGCAGAAAATCTGACCTGTTTCAAGGGGCCAGGAAGAGCCACAATGTATCCTAAGAGGCAAAAAATATTTTATAACTCCTTTCTAGTGGAAGAAAGAAGAATGGAAGAATGGAAGAAACTTTTCTTTTGCGTCTACTATTTGTTTTCTCTTGCCCTTGCACTGTTGTAGAAGGCAGGGTTCAGTGAATATTTCATAGCTGCTTTGTTAACTGATTCTGTAAAAAAAAAAGTACTATATGGTAGTATTTTTTTCTGGTGATGGATAGATGAAACATCCAGGCTTCTACCAAGCTAATCAGTGAATGGGATTCAGTTCCTATTTTGAGGAGGGGGACTGACAGCTGCCACGATTATGCTACCAAATTTGGAGTTACAAAAATTGAGATGATTACCAAAAAGCTAACTTTTGACTACTGGCACTAATAGTTATCCAGATTTTTTACAGACCAGGTATAGTTAGACTAGTCAGGAGGAATAAAGTTTGGAAAAGACTGGATGATAGACAATGCTAAAGACTGGATGATAGACAATAAATCTGCTCTTTTGCACAGGCAAATTGGATGTTACAACCACAAACTAAACTATAGCAGATTCTCCCACTGGATTGACTTCAGGATGTCTAGAAATTAACAGTTCAGACTAAATTTTTGCAATGTTTCATGAATAATGTAACTCTGATAATCAGCTAATTGGTTTAAAAAAATGTGGTTTTCTGAAAATGCCCTCTGACCACTGATGAAATCCATTGTACAGGCTTCATATCCAGGTAACTATGGAAACAAGAAGGTATTTATTTTCTTCTGTTTTGTCAAATTGCAATCTGATTCTGGAATATATTTTCAGCTATTTAAGAGCTCATTTCTATTAGCTCCACTGAATGCTCCAAGTACTGATATTATGATAATCAAATAGGATTTTAATGCAAGCCTTTTATAGAAATCAGTGCTGGGTTCAGAAGGTCTGAGACTTACCCTTTTAAGAGTATAAAGAAAAGAAAAAGGAACACAGGCTCACTGCCTGTAAGGATGCCTAGGTGTACCCAGGACAGAGATAGGGTATGCACAGTTCTCTATAAATTGCTTAATTTCTAACAGCAAGTGGCCAGCAGTGCCAATGGTGAAGGATACTGCAAGTTGTACTTCAACAACTTTTAAAGGGTCACAGATTCTTCATCTGCTACAGTAAGTAGTATTGTAAGTGGCATCTTATTGATACAATTATAGTGTTTTAGAACATTGCTCTACACTTCAGAATAGCAAATATATTGGTTTTGTTTTCTGCCTGATTTGCTTCAGCTGTTGCAGCCAATCAGGCCGAATTCTGATTATTTAATCCAAATTATTATTTTTTGTGTGTTACCACCACAATTGAGCCCAAACTTTCTATTGTTAAGTGAGACAGTTGTTAACTAAGTTTTGCTCCATGTTTTGACCTTTCTCGCCACAGTTGTTAAGTGAATCACTGCAGTTGATAAGACAGTAACACAGTTATTAAGTGAATCGGGCTTCCCCATTGACTTTACTGATCTAAAGATGATCACATGACCTTGGGACCCAGCAATGATCATAAGTATGAGTCAGTTGCCAAGCATCTGAATTTTGATCATGTGATCATAGGGATGCTACAAAGTTTGTATGTGTGAAAAACGGTCATAAGTCATTTTTTTTCAGTGCCGTTGTAACTTTGAATGGTCACTAAATAAAAGCCATATGTTGTTTCTTATTTTCTATTTTGATTCCTTCTCTGAACAGGTACTGGAACATATTACTCTTACTTCTTTCAGAGCTATGCTGAAAAGCAAATGAGACCCCTTCCATCGATGTCTGTTTCAAACTCAGGTTATAAGTAACTGCATTAATTTTTCTCCCATGCTTTACAATTTGTATTTCCTATCTCTAGTCTTTTTCATATTTACATTTGGTTGATAATTTCCTTAGATATCATACTGAGATTTTCTGTTATCCACCTGTTTCCTATCTGCAAAGAGATTTCCCATATATGTTTTCATGAAGACAAAAAATAAAAAATCCTACCTTTCCAGACTTTTTTTAAAAATGCATATATAAGTCCCCTCCCATTTTCTAAAATCTTCACAAGAATCCTTTGAAATACATTAAACCAAGAGATCCACCAGGCACGGTTGGTTATTTTAACTTTCTATTCTGCAATGGTGTATCTCAGTGTAATCATCCAACAGCTTGAAATGGTATGGTTCAGAAAAAGATGTACAGTTTCACTTTGTGGAATGTACATAAGTTCCATCAAGTTGTAGGAGATATATTCACTGCTGAGCATGTTTAGGACTACATCTTGGGGGTAGGAATCAATGCTGTGCATAATGTTAAAAAGTTGATTTCTATTAATGTTCAGGCTGACATATTAATTTGATGTAGAATGGAGATGTTTACCTACAACATCTGGCCATAAAAAGATTAGGAGCAATTTTATGGAAATCAGCCACCATTTATGCACACATGTATTGTGCTATGATGAAAAAAATATTTTGATTAAATCAGGTAATTCTAAGAGTTCAAGAATATCAGGTTTCCAAAGGTGAATTATCATAGAAATTCCTGTCATGGTAATGGATCATTTAGCATTCTAACATTCGTTATTTGTACTCAAACCTTGAGGGGTGCTCAAACTGCAAATAAATACTGTTTTGAAGAATGTAAATTAGAGTCACACTGTTAATCAGTCTGACTTTCAAACCAGAATGCCTGCAGATTTTTTTTTGCAGTAAACAAATTTGCTAAGTGACAGTGTGCTTTCACATAAATCCATGTAATAAAGCATTGAACATTATTTTTAAAAGTGGAAACATCATAAATTAAAAAAATATATTTTTAAATATCAAAGCCAAGCACCATAGTTTTGGATTTACCATTAAAGGAGCAATGGAGGAGGTTACAGTACATTGCCAGACTCACGTTTTGCTAACTTGAAATGGTACATACCTCTCATTAGTTTTGTTTCATATTTACAACACACACACAGAGAAGTGGGAAGCAGAGGTCCACCACCTTCTTCTCTTTATCTGGTTCTCAGGATGCCTGGCTCATCTTGGTTCAATTTTAAAAATAGCTCTGGAAAAGCCAGTGGTGCAATTTTTAAAATTTGTTCCAATATCCATTATTTTAATGCTTAATTGGTACTCTATAAAGCCCATTTACTTAGTCTGGCATACATTTGAATTAACTAAAAAAAATGAAATAAATATCCTAACCCAATTTTAAGACAAAGAGGTGGAAACCCAAATTATTGTACTGCATGAAGACATCCAAGTTTTTCCTTATACTACCTAAAGCCCATCCCCCATCAAATCTCTTATCTTTTTCAAGATAGAGATAAATCTCTTCCCAATTCTTCTGGATCATACAGAGAGATAGTTTCTTTTGAGATATGGAAAGTCCTTCTGTGTTTAGAATGAGGATAGCAGTCTTTTGATAGGGTGGAACCACTGGCTAAAGATATATAGATGATGCACAATAAAATATCTACTTGGGTCTATCCACAAGTAGATATCCACTAGTTGCTTGTGCCTGACATCTGCTCAATGCCTGAACCTTTTAAGGATGTATGCATATTACATAGTATCATAGGACATCCCTTTAAATATGCATGGTTTTATATTTGATTTATTTTAGCTGCATATATTGGTTTTACAATTGGTTGAAATCTAGTATGTAATTAGTATAATATACTGGCTCAGTAAATGCCAAACAGTTCATAATAAGTGGGAGGATATAGATGTTTCTGGGAAAAACTGTACAATTTCATAGTATTTTTGTCCTTTTAGCAAGTTATCCTAGTAAAAAAATATTTGTGGATATTTGTCATATTTGTTTATATATTTGTACATATATTTGTATGCTACCTCCAAAATTCAGGATAGTTTAAAGTACATCTTAAATGTGTATAATATTAACAAATTACCCATCACAACTGAACCAAAAATAAGACAATAACTCCCCGTTGTGGTTGTTTCCATCATGCCTACTGATTTTAGTTTTCTGTGATTTAGGAATATAGCAATAGTGCAGTATATTGCAATATACTGATAAATTGCACCTCCTAGTGGGCGCACAATCTATTTCATACAGTTCTGTTTACAGTATATATTAGCAATTAGTTGGCAGAATTAACATTTTAAAAACCACATTAATGATAACATAATGCACCTCATAATGATGGCTTCTAAAGTTCCAAGTATCTTAAAATTTGCATTTTCAATGAGATTGTAGAAACATACAGCAGAGTTTGCAGTAATAGTATGGCTTGCAAAGGATGCTCTGATATTTGTATTAATATCAGAAACACACCTACAAAATACATTAACTTCTTTTGCAGGTTCAAGTTATGTTTGGAAGTTTACTAACAGCTGGCTGATTACACTGCTGTTGGCAATGGAATAGCTGAGGCTGAATGCAAACAGGACATTCTGATGTCCTGAAAGACTGCCATGGCCATAAGTCATCATACCTTAACCTATTTACTCAAATAATTAATGAAAAGAGATAATAAACAGTCAGATCAAGACTTTTTCTTGTCACAATCAAGAAGCACAAACACTCAGAATAATTCCAAGTTGATTTATTATAAAATGGAACATGCAGAAAGTTGGACAGGCTTTCAAAATTCTATTATTGCACTCTACTACAAGTTCTGGAATCCATATCATGCCTGTTTCTTGACCTTGCCTACTTCAGAGCTGGCAGGAGGGGGAGGAAAACTTCAGTTAACTCCTCGGTACCCGTGACTTGCTACAGGTAATCCTCGATATACGACCAAAATTGATCCCAAAATTTCTATTAAGTGAAACATTTGTTAAATGAATTTTGTTCCATTTTACCACCTTTCTTGCCACAGTAGTTAAGTGAATTATTTAAGGTGTTAAGTTAGTAACATAGTTGTTAAGTTAATCTGTCTTCCCTCTTGACTTTGCTGAGGTCGGTAAAATGAGGACCTAGATTGTTGGGGGCAATATGTTGACTCTGTAAACTGCTTAGAGAGTGCTGTGAAGCACTGTGAAGTGGTATATAAGCCTAAATATTATTGCTATTATTATGATTGTCACAAACTGAAGCTCTCCTGAAACCACTTGGCCTTCATCTACAGTTCTTCCACACTTCAAAGGAACCACATCACACCCAGATGGCTAATGAAACTTCTTCCACTCTTATTTTTTAGCCTCTTGGAAAAAGTCCTGCAGTGGTGGGATTCAAAATTTTTTACTACCGGTTTTGTGGGCATGGCTTGGTGGGCATGACAGGAGAAGGATACTGTAAAATCTCCATTCCCACCCCATTCCAGGGGAAGGATACTGTAAAATCTCCACTCCCTCCCCACTCCTGGGGGAAGGTTACTACAAAATCCCCATTCCCTCCCCACTTCACTAACCTGCTTTCCAGCTCCATTGTCCTGTGCAGGGCAACAAAAGAAGACCCAGCCAATCAGCTGGGACTCAGGAGGCAGAGAATAGAGGGGGCGGGGCCAGTCAGAGGTGGTATTTACTGGTTTTCCAAAGTACTCAAAATTTCTGCTACTAGTTCTCCAGAACTGGCCAGAACCTGCTGAATACCACCTCTGAAGTCCTGCCTACATAAAACATTAAAAATCAACATTCCCCATGGTGAAAAAAATTGATATCATAAAATATATTGCAACACTGAAAAATGTGTGATTTGCTTTGGGACAACCAAAGTTCTACTGGAATAAGATTCTATCCTGCCTTTGGGTGCTCTTGGTAGCAGTAAAAGTTGAGTTTTGACTTTAGATGAAAAGAAAGATCTTTGCCTGTATAGCTCTGGCCATTACTTTAGGCAATAGACTTTGTTACTATAGTTTAAAAGGTAAACTTTCATGATTAGCTATTTAATCTGTGTAAAAAGTTATATCTACATTTAGATTCTTAGTGATAAAATAAAAACATGTGCAGTGCACGTTATTAAGTTTCTAAGAACTATTACCAAAGTTAGAATGTTTACTATATCTAAAGTATGTCTTGCATATTATAATTTTAATAGAGTTTGGAAATAATCTTCAAATTAAATCCTTGTATGCAGATAGTATTAGGTTGCAATAAGTAAAAGACTCTAATATGTGTAGAGCTGATTTAGGCACTAACCAGTATTGTTTTGTTTAGTTTTTAATTACATGGATTTTTTTCCTAATGCTCAACAAAGTTCCTTTCCCTTTTTATAATAAAAGCATATTAGTAGTTCAGTTCCACAAGACTTCATTTGTGCAGGTTTTTATTTACAACAAATTATATTTAAATTATTATTATTTTTCCTAAAAACTCTTCATAAAAAAGCAAGATTAAGGAAGCCACAAACAAAAGCTAGGCTTATATGGTTGATTCCTGGATGTATTTTAGATTTCTAATAGTAATGACTCCTTCTGATACTAAAGACATTGTCTATGAAGCAGTATTGATACCTTGACTTATTTTACCCGATATTGAAATAGAAATGGTTTTAAAAGTGAGACAATCAAAAGAAAGACATATATAGTTTTAACTGTAAAGCTTTTTATAACATACAAAATGAGATATGTGCACGGTGAAAACATATAGGAAAGGGACTTCAATCCATAATTGATTAAATCAATATTTTTTACTCTTCGAGAATTTGTTTTTAAAAAATTACAATTTTAAAGAAAAATACATGATTTTGAAAGCTAAACCACTGCATTAAAATGGCAACAATAATTTTTCATGCTCAACAGCTTTAAAATAATTGAAGTAAAATATAGATACATTAACTTTTTAATTGTTAAAATAATTTTTCAGTAGAACACTTGTTTTAGTTTGTTGTAGCAAACAGACACCATGAAGGCCAAGTATGTTATAATTTTTTTGCACTGTAGCTTTCTTCATGCAATGAACGGAATATTAACTCTCTCTCTTGGTCTTTCTGTATATTACACATACGCAGAATAACAAATACTGCAGTCAGAAAGTCATTAGAGAAATTATAGTTTTCTTTACAATGACTGTGCATGTCTTAAAAATAATTTAGAATAAGTGTTTTTGATCTCAGGTAACTACAGCACTTTTCTACTGTTCAATAAAAGCAACTGTTTCCCCCGTCCCCACATTTTTGACCAAATCTGAATAAAAACGTGGCTCTCTTAAGTGTATGATAATGGAACTTGGTCTGCATTTAGTGATTAAACAAAAAAATGAACTTAATTCATTTAAATGATTTTGTTTACTAAATATAGTTTGTGTAATTACTTTCATGTATCCAGAATTTTTTGTCTTCTGTTATACAGAAGAACGCTAGGATCCTTGACAAGACACTTGTCACAATCTCTATTTCTCTACATTTCATTTCACCTCCCTTCCTCTCTCTCTCTTCACATATACACACACCTATTTCAACGTAATATCCCATTCATTTAATGAAATAGACAACAGCTTATATAATACTGTTAGACTTCAAAATGGCTAACAGCTCAAGACTAATGAAATAGCACATTTCATAGACATGATCATTAATGTTCATTATTTGAAATGTTCTGTACAGAAGGAGCTGAATCAATACCTAGTAACATTCCAAGAGAAGTTTGTTCTCTAGGATCCAATATTTGTTCAGGTTTAACTGGATGAACTATATTTGCTGGTTGTGGAGTAAGAGTATATTTTTCAAGAAATTCAAGCTCTGTTGTTTGCTGATAATCTGTTGGAGGGGGTTGTGAAGGAAGAATTGAGTGAGGTGAAGATACAACAGAAGGTTGTTGTTGTACAAGATCAGACTGAGTTTCACGCATTCGAACAGATATCAGTGTCACTGGCACACATGTGTCTGATGGTACATTCTGTAGCATTGCCTTGGTATCTACTTGGTAAGTTGTGTTCTGATCCACAAATGGTTTAGAATCACCTTGAAAAGCCTTATCGTCTGGTGTGTATTGAGCTGGTAATGTCACAATTTTTTCCTCTGACAATGAGTTTTGCAGTTCTTCTGTAGACTTCCCTCCATGTACATGATCAGTATGGTATTTTAGTTTATCCTTTCGTTTAAATGTTGAATTGCAGTATTTACAGTTGAAAGGGCGAGCATCTGAATGAATAACCATGTGTTTAGTTAATGTCTTCTTAATCCTGAAGGACTGGTTACAAATTTGGCATTTGTATGGTTTTTCACCTGCATTAAAAAGCCAATAATAAGATAAATATGCTATCTTTCATATCCTATCTATCTGTTTAATTATATAACAAAACTTAGTTTCAAGTAATTTCTGTAGAATGCAGAACATTTGACATATGCTTGAGGAAAAAACTACAGAAGTAATTTTAATGTTTACTATCATTTCATTAAAAAAAATACATAATTAACTTTAAGAATACAGAAAACCTTCCATTTACATCAAACTTTGTTTCAGGTTAGAACAAAGCATAAGGATATGCAAAGCTGATATGTAACACCATTAATTTATACTCTGTGAGTTGCAATACATTCAGAAGAGCTGATTCACGCTGATTGCCAGCCTTGGATCAAAAATGTGCTGTGTAACTTAGATTAACAGAAAACACTGTAGGGCATGAGGAGGCGAGGATGGATGGGAAGTGAGGTCTTAATTTTGAAGTTTTGTTTCAAGAGGGTTTTTTTTCCTTAAAAGTTCATCAAATCAAAAATAATTCTTTAAAATTCACACATCAATAATCACAGTTCATTAATTTTGTTAGTGTTTTGGAAACTGACTGTTTTGTGTCTTGCATTAGGGTTAAGAATGGGAAGTCAAAATTGCTTTTTGTTTTAATGATGACAGAAGGGGTAGAAATCCATGCTGAATAGTATCAGGCACTCAACTTGCAGAAAGATTGGCTTACTATTTTAAAACATTTTGATACCATTA
This sequence comes from Bungarus multicinctus, assembly GCA_023653725.1. Lineage (NCBI taxonomy): Eukaryota > Metazoa > Chordata > Lepidosauria > Squamata > Elapidae > Bungarus > Bungarus multicinctus. Next base: position 39,196,098 of record CM042842.1, on the reverse strand, counting down.
TTAAAGAAAGTATTGGATTGGGGAAAATATTTAGTTAACTGGGGAACCTTGGAGAGTCCAACAACATGGAATATAGCGTAAAGGATGGAAGGGAATTGAGATAGATTAAGAATCCAAGAGATTCTTTAGCAAATCACTAAACTGTGAGAATTAAGAACAATGCTCTAAACGTACTGGATTAATTATTTTCACTACCCAAAATAGAGGAAACTGAAAAACACAGAAATGTAAGCATTATCTTTTGCTGCAAGCAAGTTTTAAAGATAGAAGAGATCCCAACTGAGTTTTTAGGCTACTCTGATTATTTACCTGAATGTGTCCTAAAGTGCATTTCTAAACTTGATTTCCCCTTAAAAACTTTCTTGCAGACTTCACATGGATGAAATGTTGCTTTGTACCTTGAAAGAAAAGCAAGTAAGTAGAATATATTAGAAAATAAACTGTTTACCAAAGAATGTGTTCAGGCTTATATAAACTAAATTACTATTAGAGGCTTATTCTCATTTTTTCCCTGTTTTTAAACTGTTTCTGTAGAATATATGTGCATTTCATTGTTTGCTGGTGGACAATTCTAATACCTTCACAAGAAACGTTAATGCAAACAAATGTGTAATCCATCAAGAAATGCAGTTCTATCCAGTGATGAGGCTAGAATCACGATAGCCAATTGTTAAATTTTTGGGCAAATCTGTGTGTCAATTTGAAGGCAGGGCTGAGCCACATGTATCAGATTTCGATGGCTAGCAGCATGGTGGCAGCAGTGGAGTTGGCAGAGCTGGTCCTTAAAACATTTACTAGCTTTCACTGGTTCTATCTCTTGTAAATGGGACATTTTAAAGAAAAAGACCCTTAATGATGCTGTGATTATGTATATAAAACTTTATATGTATATAAAACTATCTAGAAGTAAGCCACGCTGTTATGTTTTGCATTTTGCGTTTTTCTGAAATGATATAGGGTTTCCTGCTTGAGCAGGGTTTGGGCTAGAAGACTTCCAAGGTCACTTCCAATTCTGCTATTCTGTTAGTCATATATAGGGTTATAATGTCAACATTCATATTCTCCAGTACAAGTGTAAAGGATTACTGAAAAATCCAGCTACTCTATACTCTTTCGGGGACGTCATGACTCGAAGGCTACCTATCAGAACAGTTGGAGAAGAATGTGTTATTATTAATTAAATATTGAACCACAATTTCTATATCTTATTTTTCTTGGCCTTGTTTTCAATTTCATGTCCCCTTTCAACTGTCTGATACACACCTATTTAGGATAACACCCCCCAATAGAATATCAAATTAGATAAGGCATTTAGATCCATAATTAGTATCTTCTATGTTTGCTTCTCACTGTTTTGGATATCAAGAAACAGATGTCATGTATTATTGAAACCTTTTCTCTAATGATGTTTTCCTTGACTTGAAATGCCCCACCTGTAGGTATATTTTGCTTTATATGTGATATCTAAATTATATTTTCATACTTTTTATAATAATTGAACATTGTATCTTATATACCATAATACACTATATTCCAGCATTAGTATTCAAGGGATAAAAAGAATGTGTTCATGTAAGACTATTTTTAGTTCAATTAAACCCTGATTTAACCAGAACCTGATCCTGGTTTTATCTGGTGTATACAAATCAATCTAACATATCCTCAAATGTTGAATATGTTTCAACATTATATCAATATTGAATATATTTCAATATTAAATTAAACTTACTTTTGCCACACTTTTTCTCCTAGGTGAACACTTTTATAATGAACAGTGAGGTGATCTCTTCGGCCAAAGCATTTTCCACATTCCTCACACTGATGGGCTTTCTCTCCTAAGATGAAGCAATAATATATTCTGAATTAACTTAATAAAACTTCCAGGAAGCATTAAAAAAAATGCCAGAGGCATCCAACTATTTCTGATTTTGGGCTAGTCACTCTCTCTGTCTAACCCACCTACAGGGTTATTGTGGAAAAAGTAAGAGGAGGGAATATTATGTAGCTCACTTTGAGCTATATAAAATAAAGGCAGGATATAATTAAAATAAATAAATTAGGGATCAATATCCATGGCTCATCAGTATGTGATAATATATGTGTCACCAAGACTGGGAGCAGGGACAAAAAATAGGATTTGTGAAATAATATACTAATAAATAAACTGATGATAGGCTTAACATGTCTTTTAAAAGTAAATTTATTATCTTGAAGGTGTGGAGGGGAGGGATGGAATTGAGATTACTGTGTCCTGGTTCCATCACTGATCTACCTTTTGTGACCTGAAAAAATAACTTTAAAATGTGCAGTTCTTCCATGAAAAAACTGTTGCATTCTGATATACCTCAGTGTTTTCCATGAGAAGGAGCCTTTTCTTTCATGGAATATCTGTTCTGCAAATAACAGTCTGGCCACATATGTTGGCATACATCTTCTTCATCTCTAACCAGTCATAGTGAAAACAGATATCATTTCTTTCAGCAGTCCTTTATTTTGTGAAATATAAACGAACGCTATGTTCCTGGATTCTTTGATTGAGAAAGGTAATGTCAATGCCACTCCTTACCTGAATGTATCTTTTTGTGTTTTGTAAGGTGATCATGGCGAATAAATGTTTTTCCACATTCTTCACATTCATATCTCTTATCATCATGGTGGACTCGCAGATGAAGCCAGTATTAACAGGAATACAAGATTAGCATCTGCATGCTTAAAGTGCCATGATATTCAAATTTGAAAATCTAAATTAGTACAACTTACACTAAGGTTTATATAACTTACATTAATTATAACTTAAATGTGAAAATCTAAATTAATATAACTCAACGATGACACCATCTACTCTGAGAGGTTTCTGGGTAGGTACTGTATGCTCCTACTGATTTTATTATGTCTAAATAGTTTTGAAATTTGGAAAAAATGGGTCATGGAATCTAGTTGTCTTATTTCCAAATAGATGGGTAAAAAATATATTTAAATTTTGTACCAATCTACTTGGAAATATGACAATTCAGATGAGCAAACTTTGGTATGGATTGCTTATGAATAGTCCATTTTTTGCTAAAATCTAAAAATAAGTTCTATAGGGATTTCTCTTATTGTAGTAATCCACACTGAATTTTAATTCTACTCTTTAATGACAAACTATCTATAAATACTATAACGAAGTCATTTCAGAGCATAACTGATTGTGACATAACAATATAGCATGTATTACCTATAGGAGCTTCCATGACGAAAACTCTGCCCACAAATGCTGCATAGATGTGGTTTTTCTCCACTGTGAATTCTCAAATGCTCTTTTAAAGTTGTTCTGTAAGGAAGGAATTCAGATATAAGGAGGAAATTATAATCCTTTTATAATAATATAATAATACATTTCATTGTAATGCATTTAAAATGGTCACAGTACAATTTTCTGCAAAGTGCAACTGACATCTATTAATAATGGACAAACTGTTACCAGATACTGTCAATCCATTGCCAATGATCACTGGGTTTGGCTTTTTTCCGAAATACATGTATGGTTCTGGCATTTCTGCCAGCATAGCATGTACCCAGGACATTCTAAAAGTTTTAGTGCAATACTTTGGGATATCATGTACTGTATATCCAATCTCTGTAGAAGTATATGCGTTAGTGAAGATAAGTATTTTTATAATTCTTTTTAAAAGTTATAAGATTTTGTCATTTTATTTGGTGTATAGATTAAATTTTAATTTTAAAAATTAATATGTTGTTCAATTCCATTCCTAATAAAATCACTGTTCATATTGATAGGAGTACAGGGGAACACAACCTTATTTATCATTTTAAGTCATACAGAGTTACAAAGTTGGGAATTCTGCTATGCTATATAGTTAAATATGTAAATACACAGCATATAAAATAAACTAAATAAGTGTGCCAATAGCACATAAAATGTCCGATAAGAGAAAGAATGCCTATGCCTGCCCATATTCTTGTCTATAGCTACTGAGAATCAAGCCTTTGCTGATCTGCACAGTCTTTATTTGGGTTCTGTTTCTTAGCCTTTCTTAGTGTGTACTAATAGTCAAGTCTCAAATGCCTATCTTTATTAAGTGGGTAAAAATTTTGGTACAAAGAAGAAAATGATGGTTTAGATAGCACTTCCCAAAATAAAATGCATCTTTCTTCAGGATCATTCTGCAGTTGTATAATCCCAGAAGATGTTGCTGACATATTAATGACTTTCTGAACTACAAAACAGTTTTTCTTTTTTAATTCAAAGTGCTGTACAATACTCATTTTATCTAGCCTAAACAGCAGAAAAAAAACAAAAAAAATCACTGTTATAAAAATGGAGAGCCAGTTTGGTGCAGAAAGTGCTGGATTAAAACTCTGGTCTTCCCTTAGGCACAGAAACTGGCTGGGTGATTTTAGGCAGTATCTTTTTTAGCCCAACATATCTCAAAGGTGAAGATCATAGGAGGAAGGAGCATTATGAATTCTGCCTTGAGTTATACAAAATAAACGAGGTATGTACATTGAATAAAAACATACACCTGAAACACTAAAATTCAATGAAGTTTCCCTCAGCTCAGTAGATACAAATGCCTATTGATGAGTAAAGACTTGGGAAGTAAATGGAATGGAATATTCTGAGAAACATATAGGTGCTAATTAGCATCAACAGGAGTTCTCTATTATACAATTACGTTGTTCAACTGCCTTTACAATGTTTTTTTATAATATTGGTGAATTCATGGATCTGCTTTTTGTTTAATTTATATAAAACATAGCATGTGTACTAAGCATACCTTTCTCTAACTGATTTTCCACAAATAAAGCAAGTCCATTTTCTCTTTCCTCCATGAGTGCATTCGATATGGCGCTTCAGATTTCCAGTGTCATTAAACTGACGACCACAAATATCACATGGAAAAGGTCCTAAAAAGACAAGGGATTCAATTTTACATTTAAGCAACTAGAGCAAGTGATTTGAATAATTAATAAATACATATTTTGGAAGACAAATATACAAAACGGAACAAAATACTTCCTTCATTTTGAAAAACCTAACTACAAGCATATTAATCTTCCATTTTTAAGCAGTCCATCATTTCTTCCCCAGAAGGTGCTAATGGTAATTCTGTCACAATAAATTAGTTTACCAGACTACCAAAAAGGAAGATATCTTGTACAGCATTTTTTTTTGCATTCTCTTCTTTTTGTAAAACTTAAACACAAACGCATTGATATTACATTTTAATGGACAAGTTGGTAAGCCATTAAATTATGGTGTCATAACTACCAATAGTAACTCCCTGGACTAGTTTATCTATGAATTGTCTGCCATGTAATTGTTTTCTGTATTTTTGCTAATATCTAAAACTCTAGGTCTGACATAGCTAAAGTGGGTTGATCTGTCCATAAGGTTTTAAAACTTGATTGTTCAACTCAAATAATTGTTTAGCATTGTATTAGTAAAAACAGCCATGCTGCCTCTTGAAGTATTCTTGGACAGGAGAAAGCAACTGTTTTAACAGATGTTTATTAAATGAACAATTTCCCTTAAAATGTACCAAATTACCAGTAGTGACTTGCAGAAAAGAAATGCCAGATTGAAGATAGCTCTTGAAAAGCAGAGCCATGATTTATCTTTATAAAATCCATTTATCCTTAAACAAAATTAGAAACACAGTAGCTATTCATGCACTGGGTAAGTGGCCATTTTCTTAACTATTATCTGAAAAGGGAAAACAGCCCTTAAGCTTCACAATGCAAATCCCATATTCTTTGATTCAATTCTGCTTTCATTTTCAAAGGGCCAGTAGATTTATCAAACTGTAGAATGCATGATCGTACTTTCCAATACCTTTTGCCTTAAAAATATCCAAGTCCTGTTGGAATGCAGAGATTATATGAGAGGTGTCAAATTCAAGTCCCGCGGGCTGGATCTGGTCTGCGTGGTGCTTAAATCTGGACCATGGGGCCGGCCTGGAAATATCAAAGGAACGGCCCATGCTGCCTCTGGGGGCTAAAACAGGCTTTGTGCACCCCCATGCTTCATTTTCACCCTCCATGGCCTCCTGCAGCACTCTGCCAGCCAAAAACAGCCCAAAAGCAGCCTGAAAAATGGGCCTGAAAACGGCCAGCAGGGTGCTTCGTCCCGCCTCTTCTGTCAGCCCATGGAGAACTACAATGCTGATCCGGCCCTTGAAGAAATCCAGTTTCCCACCCCTGGTTTATACTTTGCTTTTCAAAAATTATCATTCTTGAAACAGGTATTCTAGTACCATTATGAATGGGTAAGTGGAAGACTATTACAATAAAGAAAAAATTGGAAATAGTTATCCCCTCTTCCGTAGCCTGTGAATCCAATCAAATCTGCTGTTTCCATGTCAACATCACAACCACAGCTTTTACAGCTCAAAAAACAAGGAGAGGGAAAAATGTTAGGAAGTGTAGTTATATCTTCCATGTTACATGTATTGTATAGAAGCCCAATAACCCTAAGTCCTTCGCTGTTGTTGTTTTTATATTGAGGGATACTTCAAAAAATAAATGTCATCTAATCTTTCTATTTCAAGGGTAATACAGTTGTGCTGATACAATAAATAGAATTGCAGCAATTTTTTTTCTAACAGATTTTAGTGATAAAATTAACAAAAAAACTGTCAATGTTATTTTATCTGTCTGATTATTCAGTAAATGCACAAATTTGTTACCTGCAACTAAACCAATAATAAAATGTAAATTGGTAAATGTTTCATATGTTACTTTAGATCTCAGTAACAAAGAAAATAGTTTAAGAGAAAAATTTTAATCATTTTTGTACAATGTCTAAAAGTTTACTGTTTCCAAGAAAACTTGGGAATATATGTTCAAAGGTTTAGTAGCTCACAAAGCTACATTAAAAATAAAAAATAAACAGGGAGTGACCCTGATAACTTTTCCCACCTCACTTCTGTTGTTGGTGTCAGCATTCTAACTAACAAACTCTAAACCAATAAACTCTGAGACAAGGCCTTGCTTTTTTTTTTTTTTGCATTTTTCAGAATTCATTGAAAAACAGTTTTTATAATTTTAAGCTAGTGTTAAAAACAAATAATTGGTCAACTCAATGGAAAATTGGCCTTCCACCAACTTCAGAATGAAGTAGTGAAATGAAATCAAATCAAATAGATAGGTTGAAGACACCCATCCTCGACTTCTGTAAATCCCTAATTGTAACTAGATTAACTGAAATTTCTTGGTTTTTTTCCCAAACAGTCTCTAAATGAGGTTCATTTAATTAATTTGTCCAAAATGTGAACGTCATCTTCAAGCAGTTTAAATAATTGTTCAAACACTGTGAATAGAGATTTGGAAAATTGGTATACAGAATTCAATTCAGCTAATGAATTAAAAACATATGTGCACTGAATATTTTCTTACCTAAATGGAACTTTTCTTGATGCTTCAATCTTGTAAAGCGGGATTTAAAATGCTCTTCACAATATGTACATTTGAAAGGTTTATTCTGTGTGTGAAGAATTCTGTGTTCTTCTAAGTGAGGTCTTCGTGTAAAAGACTTATTGCAAATCTATAGCAACAACAATATGCAATGATTAAGTAAAATACACAACCTTGAGCTCCCTGAAGAAAGTCAATTTACCTGTGAAAATATATACACAAACCCAATCTTATTGCTCAAAGAATGAATTATAAATAAGCATTTGCATTTGCTTTTCCAAGGATAGGCTAGGTATATTTTTAATAATCCTTATAATTCTTGTACATTCTCACATGAATCTATCTGTAAATAAGTTGACTCTCAAATATTTTAACCACAATACAATGAAAAGTGTGGATTGGCTTTTTTCATAATAGTTTGGTTAAAAAATTGAGTGTTGGCTTATCTACTGATAGGTGTATATGTGAATACATATGGTAGCTTTCTGGAAATAACTGTACTGTGCAATTGCATAATTATGACTATTTGCTTCTCTGTTAATCTTGTAATTTCAAGTTTTATCATAACTAGCACATATGGTGATTTACTCAGCATGCATTGCTACATACTATTTTCTCCACCAAAGTTACCTTATTAAACCATTGACCAAAAAAGATCATGCATCAATAAACCATAAAACCATATTACGGTACTTTTAATTTTTAACATCCTGAACCAATTGCATCATGCACTATTTACACACTAAAGCACATAACGAAATGTAGGATTTCCCATTTATCCCTAGTATTATAATTTAGTAATTTTAGCATAAATTGTTTTAGGCACTTATCACGTATCAGGTCAATGTATTCAAACAACATCTGCATATTACTCTCACAGCATAAAAACAGCAACATAACCAAGAGCATGGAGAAAAGCTTTTGTCCATGCTCTGGAATTTCAAAAATTCCTTTCCTACTGCAGCTCCTTGACAAACATTCTAAAACAATTTACAATAATTCTAGGTAGCAGTTAAAACAGCAAATTCAAAAACTTCAGTAAATAAATGCACAGCCTCTGATCTGGATTCAAATCGCAGATTTTAAAAAAATAAGTCAGGGCTATCAAATAATTTCAATTCATATTTACCTCACATTTCCATTCTTCGCTTTTTTTCTTCTTGGTAGACAGAAACTCTTGTACATTTTCAGGATGAAATCTGAGGAGGAAATCTACTAAGACATTATTTATTTAATAAATATAACACAAGCAAATCACTAGTTTGCATTCTGTTGCTGGCCTAGTTATATTAATAACAAAGAAATATTATTCTGTACTGCATATAAAAAAAGCAAAATATTTGAAGTTTCTTAATCTATATTCCTGTTTGAAAAGTTATGTGGATCAGCACAAATGTTAATTGTTTTTTAATTTGCTTTTAGTCATCCTCTTTAAGCACTTTTTGCCCCAATTTACTTAAACCATCTTTCAATATTCACCAAACAGAATAACAGGGCATACATTAAAGCAGAGGTTTAATGGCAACTTTAAGACTTGTGGACTTCAACTCCCAGAATTCCTGGCTGGGGAATTTTGGGAGTTAAAGTCCACAAGTCTTAAAGTTGCTGAGGTTGGAGACCCCTACATTAAAGAGAATATGTGAACATACTGATATCTCACTTCACTTGTGTATGTTTGGTGGACAGCACATATCTGGATTTGATTCAAGATGATTATACTACAGATATACTACTTTATAAAACACTTTATAAATATGCACAATTTTATCCATCCTGAGGTACTCTAGATTTTCATCATCTCCAGGCAGGATATGATTGGGAAGGGTTCATCTATGTTATGCATGCTTTTATCATCCTACACATTTAAATCGCCAAAATGATCGCCAACGTCCAATGACAGATATGACATAAGAAAGAAGACATATTTAAAATAAGTCACCATGTATTTAACTGGACTATATTTAATATTCTGCAGCATACAGTTTTATACTTTTATAATAAAAGGAAATCAAAAGATCATGCTATATTATTCAAAATGCAGTATGATTCAATGACACTTGCCTTTTTTTATGCTTTATCAGGGTCTTTTTGGTGGCATGTAGTTTGTTACAATATGAACATTTGTGCTCCTTTTTATGAAATTCCATTTCACTGCTGTGTTTTTTTCTGTGTACTTTTAAGTTAGATTTGGTTGAATAACGCTGCTGGCAAATGTCACACTCAAAAGGCTTTTCACCCGTATGTACTCGAGCATGGTTTTCAAATTTTCCTACAAAATAAAATATATTTTAAAATGAAAATAGCTGATAAATATTAACCTCTAATTTATCGCAATAATAGTATGTGTGCTGTATGAAGTCTGTAAGAAAGTTTTAACACAGATTATTTTGTAATGTATTATTTTTTAAAGAAGCCTTTCTAATTACTTGCTGGAACATCATGTTTTTTCATGTAGCAGAACTTACAAGTGATAGGAACATGATGGTATATAACTGCCATCCTACTGCATCATTTAAGACTAGCTCTCAATCTATACAAATGAAATTTATATAAAAGGCTGGAATACACAGTAAATTGTATAGAAACACATTATTTTAATCTTTAGAAATGGAACTGTCCTTGTCTTAAAACAAGTTGCTAAAGAAGGCTTGGGATTCTTTTTCTCACTATAATTTTACACATTATTATCAACTCCTATTCCTATAGTCCTGGAACACAAAGCAACTAAGGATTAAAAAAGATCTGAATATGATTCTATAAACATGTCGAGAACTATACTAAGATTTAACTTAACTTTAAATAAACTAAGATTCTAAGCCCATACTACAATATGATAAGCTAATGTAACTTTATTTTTATCTTGAATTGTTCAGATGTTTGATCATCCATAGGAAAATGCAGGTTGGTTAGTCTTCATGTGTGTGTTTACACTTGATATTCCAGATACATGAACTTTGGCAGCCATAAAAGGCATCTTCAAATTATTTCATGTTTTTTTATTGTTCAAAAATGTTTTTAATTGTAACGTATTTTTTGCATTGTTAAGCTGCCCAGAGTTATTGAGATAGGCAGTTATAAAAATTAAATTAAAAATATATCCTTCAATTGAACTGCAAGCCTAAAATTGCATATTGGGCAAAAGGGTACCCAGAATCAGGACTAGATTTTTCTTCTCTAAGAGATGGCTATGATGCTATTGATACAGTAATAAATTACTGTAAATTAATTTAAACAAATTATCAAAGTTACCACATGCCAGTCGAGGAGCAATAATTTAAAGGGCAAGCAGGCCAACAATCTGTTGGCTCTCCAGATGCTGTTGAATTGTAGATCCCAACAATCCGTTAGTACAACCATTGGTGTACTACAATTCAGTAGTACAACAGCCAAAAATTTCTACAACTTAATGCTACCAAATATGTGCAAATTTGTTGCAGTGTTTGAAATGAACTATATGCATTTTTCATTGCCTGGAATTTATATAACAGTGAAGCCAATTTGCTATTTATTGAATGAACATTAGGTTTTACCATATGTAGAATTTAGTATTGCTTATAGTGTATATCACAATGATAATATATTTTCACAACCATAGGGACTCATTCCTACATTGGTTGAAGGCCCAAAACAACACAGGTAGAATTTGAGTAGAGATGAAACATTTAAAAAGGGGGGGGGGGGACTTTTTGTCTATATTTCTGAGATCTCTCTAATTTAACATTACTCTCTAATTTAACATTACTTATTAATCTGAATACTGTTTGCCTGCAACTTGGGTGTATGCATGAGCGCATGCACAGTGTTCTTGAAATCCAGTTGTAGGCAGATTCAAAATAAGATAATAGTTAATGTGACAAGTACAGCAGTGTAGATACCTTGCAGTTCATTTTTATTTTACAATAAACTTGTTAATAATGCCCAATGAAGTGATTCATTTACTAGACTTATAGTTCAATTAGGTCAGGACAACTGTACAGATGTAGTCATTAAATAACCCAATTTCTGTGTTTCATCCTATTTCATCAGCTAGGAGTTTCTCTAACAGCTTTCTGAGTATTTGAAAAATCACTCTTACAAAGCAGGAAAAGTTATAAAAAAGTCTAACATCTTCCAACTAGCAATCTCAACTGATAAAAGAGCCAGCTGGTCCTTCCTCAGCTCAATTAACTGCAGGGTTGTTGCTGTGGGTAAAATAGGAAGGAGCATTATGTATGCTGCCTTGAATGGTACAGATAAATTGTGTCAGCTTCTGTTGATTTAAGGATTCAGTGAAGCATTAATTTTTACAAGAGATGCCTAAAGTTTTGCATGTACTGGTAAGTGCATCATGGATATATTCAAGATCTAAAGAACAATCACAATTCTATACATTGAATCTGACCCTGGATATTAACCCAAGATTGAAAATGACTTTTAAATGACAAAACATATTCTGATTTACCTGGTCGATCAAATATTTTATCACACTTAGGACACTGCAAACATTTTTTGCTGCTGTTCTGAAGAATAGGTGGAATACATGTGGAAAGATTATCTTCAGAAATATTTCCTGTTGGACCATCTGGCTCATGGACCTCTCCACATTCTTTTTCACTGTGTTGTTCAGACTCTGTATCATCTCCCAAAGTGTCCACTTCCTGCCCATCAGTGTTGTATTCACTTCCACTGTCCTCAGATTCATTGCTCTCCTGACTAGGAACAATTGTATCTAAATTGGTTTCTGATGCATTGCCACTTTCATTGTCACTCTGATCAAACTTGGCTGGGCATTTACGATTTCTCACTGATCGTCTAGTAGAAATCACTGACTTCTCAACCATTTTTAGCCCATGTTCTTTTTCCCGTGAAGAAGATTTGTGTGCTTTGGACAAATGATTTTCTAATGATTTCTTGTAACAAAAATTACGATTGCATAAAGTGCACTGATGATTGTTGGCTATTTTAGGTGTTTGTTCAGTTGTCCTTTTTACCTGAGATAGGTTTTTTGTTTTCTCTTCAGATTGTGAAAGGGAAACATTTTCACTATTTAACAATTTAACTGCATCAATAATATCTAAAAATTTTGCTGCTTCTAAAACTAAAGGTATTTCATTTTTATTTAAGAAAAACTGTGATGTGTAAAGAAACTCAAGCAGATGATGGAAAACTGAATGTGTTACATGATCCAAGGTAATAACATTTGTATTTGGATTTTTGCTCAAATAAGCATGAAAGTAACTGCTCCCAACAGCAACTACTACTTTATGGGAACTAAATTCTTTTCCATCAACAATTATAAGAAGATCACAAAAAGAAGGCTGCTTCCGTCGATCATCATTTAAATATTTAAGTAGATTTTTATTGTACTGCAAAGAAGTTAAAAGCTTTCTTTGATCAGGCAGCAGAGAAAGTTCTTTGGAATATATGAGCTGGTCTGCAGTAGCTACTTTTGCAGAATCAACATGAGCTTCCTGTTCAGAATCTGTTACAGGTATCTTATCAGTTTGCTCCCTTCGGTGACCAAGATGTATTTTGTCATCTACATTTACATTAAGCCTTCTTCTCTTCTTCATTGCAATTGTGCCACGTTAAAATCAGAACTGCTATAAATAAGCCAAATTTTTCCAAACAAATAGTTGCTTCAGTGATACTTGAAGTTATGACCTGCAAATGGATCAAATAAATTTCTTTGAAACCAATGAAAAAATACTAGATTCCTTCTTTTTTTTAACACCCGTTAATTTACTTCCACATTTGGTGAGGTCCTAAGAATTGGCACTCATCCTCTTTCTAGAAAGCAAAAATTCATTTTGAATTGAACCAAAACATTCAAGTCACATGCTTGTTATTGAATTGTAAATAGTACTTATTCCTTTACTTGTTAACAGAAACAATCGGAAAAATAGCCAGGAAAAGCTATTGTACCAGGAAGCATTTAGATCTGTCCCCAGCTGCATTATCTCTTTAGAATGTTACCACTAGTAATGTTACCCAAAGAGACATAGATTAAAAAAAAGTTGTGATTATTCTTACCGAATTGCTCTTGCTCATCTTTAAGCAAAGCAGGGGATAATGCAGCCATACTACTACTATGTACAGGGAAAACAACACAGATACCTCTGCATATTTATTTTTATTTATTTAATATTTAAATTTTAATATTTGTGCGCCATTCATGTCATCAGAGATGACTCTGGGCTGCTTATAAATATTAAAGCAGTAGGACAATAAATAAAAACAATAGATACTGTGAAAAGGTAGGGAGGAGGGAACACATGGGGAGAGGTAGGGTTTTTCCTAACCCAACATTTATCTCCAAAACGGGATACCCCGCTGGGGACCCAGGTTAACTGGCAGAACCAGATCTTCAGGCTCTTATGGAAGATCAAAAGAATGGATGATGTTCCAAAGGCAGGAGTCATAGGAGAAAAGGCTCTTCTTCTGGACCTCATCAGTCAAAAATCCTTGACTAGTGGGATCCGCAGCCTGCCTGCTCTACTGATACTGGTAGGGCAAGCCAATTGGGATAGGATGGCTCTTCACAAAACTTGGGCCAAACCAAGAAGGGCTTTAAAAGTGATAACCAACCTGCTGAATTGCATCTGGAAACAAGCCGGCAGCCAATGTTACACTGGAACAGCAGTTTAACATGGGCCACCTTAGGGGTCTCAAGAAGTGTCTGTCATGCCTCATCCTGCACTAATTGTACCTTCTAAATACTCTTCAAGGGTAGCCCCATGTGGAATGCATTGAAATAGTCCAAGCATGATATGACCAGGGCTTGAATGCACAAAGATATTTATATTTATTCACTGTAGAATAAATAGTTGACCACTTAAAAAGCAGTCGTCTCTAATGTAATCACTCACTGATCCATTTGAGTAGTTATAATTGCTCAAGACAGATACAAATGAGTATATGACTTAATTCTAATCCTTTTTCTTGTACTTAAAAATTAACATATGCAAATTGAAATAGAGTGCATGAATTTTCCACCAAGATAGAAAGTTGTAAGAGAGCTAATAAGCAATAAGTGTGAATAATACGGCATCACATATCTTGCTAAACTATGATTTAATACATATTAAATTATTAAATCACAATTAGTGGGTTTACATGTCTCATCAAACAAATCAATCCAGATTTTTCCCTTGAGGCACAAATTACCAGGTTAAATTAATCTACTTTGTACACATTACATGAAGATCTAACTCTCTGGAGAAGACTCTAATGCTGGGAAAGATGGAAGGAAAGACAAAAAAATGACCAGCAGCAACATGGATGAACTCAATTGAAATGACAATGAGTTTATCCTTGGAAAACCTGAAATACCTGGTTAAGAACAGATCATGGACAAAATGTGCGTGTTTGCTAAGAGTTGCAATGATTTGATGGCCCATAAAAATAATATCAAATAATAACTAAGATTTACAAACAAGGGTTGGGTTCACACAACCTTGAAGCCAGGACCAAATAAACTACGTTATAATTTAGTGTGTCATGTGAACCAACTAAGTAGTTCCGTATAAGGAAGGCTCTGTATAAAAGCAGTTGTCTTCCCCCACTCCCCAAGCTGCAATTGTTATTTTCTCCATTCAGGTTCTTTCTCTGCAGGAAAGATCTGGTTCACTGGATGCTGTCCAGGGAAAACGCAAGATAGCAAGTGAAATGATGAAGTTTGCTCTTTTCACAACCCAGTCTAGATGCTGTATAGCTGGTGAAAACAGGTAACTAGTTGGGGGAATGTGGCTGCTTCTGTGACTTGATCTATCCACTCACAGGAGGTAATATTAGCCACTTCCCTCTTTTGCTTAAATGCTATTGGTCTAGGTCAAGGGTCTTCAAACTTGGCAAGTTTTAAGACTTGTGGACTTCAACTCCCAGAATTCCTGAGCTAACATGACTGGAGGAGGGATTCTGGGAGTTGAAGTCCACAAGTCTTAAAGCTGTCAAGTTTGAAGACCCCTGCTCTAGGTGAATACTACCCAGACAACATGTTACCATGACTGCTCAACTGTTATTATTATCTGCCCCTCACAGAACTGCTTTTTTCCCTCCTCTTCAGTGTTTTATCTGCTTAATGCCTTTTGTCTGTTTGCATGATTCTGGAGCCACATAAAAGGAATTGGAACATGTTCACCAGCACCTCACCCTAAATATTATTGGTCCTATCCTTCCTGCTATGCTTAGATTAGCAAGAGAGATGTGATTGGTGGCCTTAAACCAGGAGTCTCCAAACTTCAACTCCCAGAATTGCCCAGCCAGCACGACTAGTTGAAGTCCACAAATCTTAACAGTTGCCAAGTTTGGAGACCCCTGCCTTAAACCAAGTAAAACCAGCCTTATCTGCAAATAGCTCTTTCTTTTCAGTGGGTGAACATAATCCCCTCCCCCCCAACTGTCACATTATTAGAGCAAGGAGCAGATCAGACAGGAAGCAACTTCCATCACAGTCCTCTAGAAAGCACCTTGGGCAGGAAAAAAAAATAGGCAAGCGGGACTGTTTTTAAGTTTTATCCCTCCTGGGCCTAGTCCTTCCTTCCATTGTGGTAGTAAGAGATTGAGCAAGGAGAAAGGCGGCAGGAGCGTAAAAACATTTCGTTTAGCCTGCATACCCATGCAACCCAACGGAGAGGGAAGGAAGTGAGGGAAACGAGCTTCAGGGGACTTCCACAAGGAGGGAACCCTCTCCCAACCTTCTCCATCGCTGCTTCCCTGGCTTCTGTGGCAGGGTGGGCGGCGGAAGAAATTGCTCTTTGCGGCCAGTTGCCTTCCTTTTCTCAACGAGGTAGTAGTGACCGTGCCTCCTTTCAAGCCCTCTTCCTCCTCCTACAACCTTTAACAATGATCTGGCTGATCAAACTAGGTTTAAATTGAGATCTAACAGGCCAGGTTCGCTCAGAAGCGGCAAGCAAACTAAAGCCGAGCCTCAGGCACATCCAACTGTCGCCTCCTTCTAACAACCCCCTTCGACCGAGACGGCGAGACTAAAACTGCGCCCCTCGGGAAACCCCCTGAACCCACCCGGCTACCAAACGAGGGGAGGAGCCTCTTACTTACCTTCCTTCCCTCGCCGAGGAGAGGGGCAAATAACGGTCCCAGGCACGCGCTCTCGGGAAACCCGATTCTTCCCCATTTGCCGTCGCCAGGCCGGCCTACCGATTCCGAAAGGCAGTTGTGCCAAAAAAAAAAGAGAAAGAAAATATACACTTCCCCCCTCAAAAAAAAAGAAAAAGAAAAGAAAATCCCCCGTCGCGCCCCGTTATCCCCCCCTCAGGTTTCGCCATCACTTCCGGGTTCTATGCGGGTGGGGAGGGGGAAGAGAAAGTGCGTGTAAAGGTGACGTCACTCAGGCCGAGTTTTTGACAGGAAGCTGGGCAGGTTTGTCTTTCCGGCTCTATGGCACGTGGGTAGAGAAACGAGGCGGAGCAAGAGGAAAAGCGAGGGGGTGGTGAATACACGGGGAGTGTTTTCTATTCACCCTCCGGCTCCCAATGCGGGCTATTCATTACAAAACTGCAAGCCACCCCAGAAACGTGTAATACAACGGTGCCCAAGTTTTCTGACTTTTCTGACTTTGCGGACCAGCGACGGCCAGCAGCGGCGGGTTGGGGTGGGATACGTGTAGATGAGAGTAGTTAGGTTAGGTTCCGCGTAGACAGCGGGCGAGCGCGCTCGCAGCTTAGTTTGCGCAAATGCAGCTGCAAACGCGCTGGCCCGATCTTTCGCGGCCGTGTTCTGAACGGACCGCGGTCCCCGCGACCCCTGATTTATGCTCACAATAAGTGGTATGTTTTGTATTAAGTCACAGTAAATTGGCCTTATGGTTATTTTGACAAGATAAGTAATGGCTTCTATTCTCTACTCCCAGAAATAAATTTCTCTGATAAGACATTCAAAGAGAACCCAGTTGCTTTTTTTTTTTAAAAAGTGAGGAACCAAACAGATCTGAGCACTGATTCCAAATCACCACGAACATTTCCAAGGTTTATTTACTAACATAAATAAAATTTCGGAAGGCTTTCCAGAAAAAAGGTCTTTTCTAGACGGCGGTGGCTCTTCACTGGCAATTCACCGGCTAGGAAAAAAAAACCTTTCGGAACTTAGTTCGAGCTGCTGCAGCGTAGCGTCGAACCTCGCCTCTGGAGCAGAAGGCGGACTTGAGGGTATAAACAGCAGAAAAAAGTCTGGAGAGTCTCAGTCATTCAGGTTGTGGTTGTCCCAAAGGTGCTTATTCAAGAGGCAACTGGACAAATAATTCCCTCAACACTGTTCAACTATTACAAAGTCTGCACTATTATTATTGCTGATCTTCTCATCACTCCTTATCACCCATCCCCTCCCACTTGTGATTGTAGGACTGTAACTTTGTTCCTTGTATCCTTACTATTTATATTGACTGTTTCCTAGTATGATTTGATTGTTGATTGTACCCTATGACTATCATTATGATTCTTAACGAATGTATCTTTTCTTTATGTATACTGAGAGAATTTACACCAAGACAAATTCCTTGTGTGTCTAATCACACTTGGCCAATAAAGTATTCTATTCTATTCTATTTCATTCAAGAAGCTGCTGAAGAACCAGAGATGAAGAGGCTTCTTGGATAAGAAGCGAAACGTCTTCAAAGAAACATCAGAAAATCTAGTTGCTTCTCGAAAAAAAGCACCTTTGGGACAACCGAAAGAAGACAATTCATTTTCTCAAGAGTCGCTTTTAAATTGAGCGCTCGCTTGGTGTGTATTTAGCGCGTAACGTGAAGAGACCCGCAGCATTAGTCGGGAGAAAAGGTTTGAAATCTGGAGGAAAAAACAAAACAAAACAAAACAAAACCAAACGGCTCAAGGGATTGGCCATATCTTTGTTCAGAACTGCTTGGCGATTGGAGGAAAATCTTACGTGCGAACTGGCTTGCGTTTTTTTTGGTCAATCCCCCCTGATTGGCGGAGGCTGCGAGTTTGAATTATCTAAGCGGCAGTTGCGCGTCCGATATTTTTTTGTGGGGAATTTCGGACGGGCGAAGGCGCTTCTGGTTGTCAACGGGGAGAGGTTGGTGAGGATCGTTTCCTCCCGTATGGAGGAAAGAAGGCAAGGTGTGGGACCAGCCGGGCCTCAGGAGCTTTGTCCTCCGGAGCGGAGCAAGCGCAAGGTTGCCTCCCCAGGCTGCGAGGATGGAAACGATGCCGTGTTGTCACTCGGCCACTTCTCCCGGCCTCCCTTCCTCAGTTTCGGCTCCGTCCGCGTCGGTACTTCGTGCATTCGCCGCCTGGCCGTGGAGAACCCCAACGGGGAGCCTGTCCATGGGGCGGTCTACCGCCCGCCGCCCGCCTCCAAAGGCTTCACGGTGGAGCAGGACTCTTTCCTGCTTCAGGTACTTGTTTTTTTAGCAGTGGAAGGCGAGGAGGCGACGTAGTCTAGAAGGGGGCGGCTCAAATGCTAGTGCTGGGGTCTAAGCCGGAGGCGGACGGGGGCTAACGTTCATGTAGCATCAGTAGCCTGAAAGATTTGGCCGGTATAAAGGAACGGTTAAATGGCAACGACAAATGTAGCAATACTCCGCAGTTATTTATAGGTTTTACTCCATAACTTTCGATCGATCTGGGATGTTATGAATGATGTCTGCTGATGCTGTCCCAAAAATCTTACTTATTTTTAAAGTAAGAATACAAGTTAATTTCTTCTTTACTGTTTCTAGGAAAGGGGGAACCTTGAGGTGTGCTAATAGTTAATAAATGTAGAGTCTCCCCAAAGGAGGATCTCTTTATGAGGATTGTTTTTGGCAGTGTTGAAACTTCGAGGTTTCAAATTTTCCCGGCTGGAATGACACCAGGCGGAAGGATTCGAAGCGAACTAATTTATTGTCTTTTTGTGTTCCTGGTTGTTTCACTGGCTCTAATCCTGGCCTATGGTTGTGTCCTTCCGTCCTGAGGGTAATCGTTTGGAGGGTGGGTGAAGGAAGGTGCTTGAATATGCTTGAATCGATTTTTTATAATCCAATCTTTGTTTATAGCCTTTGGTTAACATTTGCTCCTTGTAATTAATCTTTTGGTTTTGCAACATCCTGGCCTTTTTTTTTTGGTGGGGGGGGGGCGTTAGCTAAGTTAATCTTTTTGTGTTTGTTTTGTAATGTGTGGGGCTTTGTGTTTGTTTTCTATCGTGGTTTAATTCCTGTCTTCCTGCATGTCTTGTTACTCAATGTCAGAGTGCATTCATTAACTGGCATGGTTAACAAAATCAGCATGTGAGTAAGCATGGCAACAGACCAGCCAATAGGAGCTGACAGCCTGGGTATGGTTTGGCTCTGTGTGCTTTGCTGAGAATTGAAACTGAAACTAGATTTGCTTGCTTGCTGAAAAACTGATATCTGCTCTGAGCTGCTGCTGCTGCTTGTGTTTTTACTTACGTTACATTGAAAGAATCTACAAATGGTTTTGTAAACTTTACTCATGTTAATATATTTATAAAGAAATTAATGATCCTGCTGAATCTGTCTGTATTTTCTGGACGTGAATTTATGCTGCAAACTTTTAACAAGTTATGGGGCCAGCCAGAACCAGAATACACGTAAAGACTGAATTGTAAACAAACTGAGAGAGACTGTGTGGTTAAAAGGAGAAACAAGATAAAAGAGGAAATCTTTGCAGGGTGAGAAAGTTAAGGAGACCTCTCTGCCTCATTTGGGTCAGAAGAATTATATTATTTGAGCTGCAAAGATGGAATGTTTCCTGAAAGCTAAGGAACTGGGATATTGTGGAAAACCTACCCTAAGTGCCCTTAACTGCTGCAGATCAGAGGCAGCATGATAAAGCAATGGCTTATATCATCTTAAGTTTACAAGATGAACAGTTTATCAATGTAGCTGATTTAAAGACTGCACAGGAAGTCTGGCAGAAATTAAGGATTGTACATGTGAGTGTGCAGCATGCAATATTGTGCAATTATCAAGAAGATTATACAGAACCAGTTCACAACCTGGAGAATCCATCTAGCAGCATCTGGTGAATATGCAAAAATTCCAGCATCCCTGTGATCATGTGTTCAAAATTCAGATACTTGGCTGATTCATATTTATGGCCATTGCTGTATCCCAAGTTCATGTGATCACCTTTTGTGGCCTTCTGACAAGCAAAGTCAATTGGGAAGCCAATTGACTTAACAACTGGATTACTAAGTTATCAACTGTAATGATTCCCTTAACAACTGTGGCAAGAAAGGTCATAAAATGGGGCAAAATTCATTTAACAAATGTCTCACTTAAACAATAGAAATTTGAGGCTCAATTGTGGTCGACAACTATCTGTACTTATATTAGGACTTGTTAAAAGAATTTTCAAGTTCCCTTTTCCAAGCCAGGATAAAAATAAGATGTAAGGTATGCTGCAAGCAAAAAGGAGATTTATTTACGCCCCAGAGCAAAGAGCTTGTTCTTGGTGGTAGGCTGCAGAGAAAATGGGAAATTGGTCCTTGGTGTGGGCTGGGGGGGCGTGTATATAGGTGCTGATTCTAGTGCTTGACTGTATCAAAATGTCAGTCTTAATTGTCCTCCCTGATGTCTGTTGTCTTGCCTTTTGCTGTGTCTGGACAGCCTATTTGTGGGTATGGGGAAGTGTGTCTTACTAGATTCTTTAGAGTCTGTAGAGATTATTAACATAAAATACTTTCCACAGACTAACATTTAACATGAACATGATAATATAAAAAAGTATTGTCTCTGTTTATGTGGTGTGTATTCAGTATGGCTGTGCAATTTGGTGTGCCCACTACTTGGATGGATATAGTGTGAACAATTTTCTTGGCAAGATTTCCTTTTCCTAGGCTGAACAAAGTGACTGATCCGAGCTATCTTTGTACATAGTGCCTAGAATTCATGGTTTCCCATTTTCTAGCCAAATGGCTTAACCGCTATACCAAACTGGCTTTTACTATACAACTTAACTTGTAATATCAGATATTGGGAATAAGAGTCAAAAGTAGGTCTATCTACTTTTCTAGCTAGGCTTCAGTACATAGTTTACAATGATGAATCTTCTTAAATAAGCAGCTTTTGCACAGATAGAAAACTGTCAGAAAATCTCACTACAAAGAGAGAAAAGTTGGGAAGTTGAAAAAAATGTGACGAAGGCAATGTCATAATATTTCTGCATATAATATTGCCAGGAAAACTACTATACATATGGTATTTCTAAGGTCTCCCTGCTTGAGTACGGGGTTGGGCTAGAAGACCAAGGTCCCTTCCAGCTTTATTCCAATTGATTGATGTTGACATTTTGTTACTACCTATTGGGAAATGCCATACTCGCAAAATATGTAAGCGTAATTTTATTCTCATACATTATTTTAAACATAATTTGACTTTATATTTAGGACTACGCTATGGAAGCCACAGTTCTGCTATGGAAAGCTCTTAAGTTTCAAAGCATATTTGGAAAATGCACACAAAGCAAAATTTGATCTATTAGTGATCCTTATTTTTCTGGAGAATGATACAATTAAATATACTCCTGGAATATAACTTTTAGCATTCAAAGAAATTAAGTTTATACAAGATTGCACTTGTAACTGAATATATTCTTCATGTATTTGTCACAGACACTATGCCATCTGCTTGTTTCATGTTTTTCTTTTGCAGCCTGGAGAGAGGATCTATATATTGATAACATGGACACCACTAGAAGGCGGCAAAGTTCGAGAGCTCATAACTTTTATTGTAAACGATGCTGTAAAACATCAAGCAGTTTTGCTGGGGAATGCTGAGCAGCCTATAAAGAAAAAGGTAGGAAGCTCTGTAGGAACCCCCCTCCCCAAATAAAATATTCTTTATTCTTAATATTAAAAAGAGACAGAATAGAATATTTTCCCTAAAGGACGACAAACATCTTCAAGGCAGAAATGTCATAATATTTTAATGTTATAATGTTTATAATATTTTAAATCTCCACAACACTTATATCTGTTACATATTCTGGTACCTTCTCTGAAATTTTAATATAACTCCCTTGGTTTTAAGCATCTTGAATTTCCCCCAACATTGGATTCAACAAAATGAAAAAATAGCTATTGTAAATAAATATGCAGTAGAGATATGTAAATGATAGCATTAAAATGCTGCAATACTGATGCCAAATTTTAAAAAATGAGAATCACTGTTCCTTTATATTTATTTATTTGTATTTATTTACTTATAAATATGTCAGACAGTATGAGCTTTTAATTTTATAGGGAAAATAAGGAAAATTATAATACTTGGCTATGTGTATTTAATGTCATTTCAGAAAAATCTTTGGGATACTATTAAAAGAAGAACTCCTGCACAGCAATCACGAAAAAGAATACCAGTCATTAAAAGTATAAATAAAACATTTCAGGTGTCTGAAAAAACAGAGAAAAATAGAAGCCCTCTTCAGTCCTGTGAGAATCTGGAAGTGAATTCAAACAGAATTTCACCTAATGGAAATTCCTTAAGCATTTCAGAACATCATATTTCTCTTTCCTCTCTTAGTCCCATCAGTCCAAAAAAACAACATGTCATTTATACTCCCCTATCAGCTACATATTCTGTTCCAGAAACCCCTATTGTTACAACTCTATATGATAATGTTTTGGAGAATAAGAAAGTATGCCAACATAATAACATTAACTCAGCAGAAATAAATGCAAAACCAGTCAGTACACCACAACAATTGAATATATCTTTGAATCATAGGAAGATTTTAAGTCCTGATTCTTTTATAAATAATAGTTATGAAGTGACAGAACTTGATGCAGCTACAGCAATACCTATTTCACCTGATCAGTTTTTAAGAGAAAATCAAGTAGTTATACCGCCAATCTCAGAATGTAAAACAGTATCCTATTCTTCAGATGGGAAATCATGTATATCAACAGCCAAATTTTCAAAACAGAAAGAAAAGGTACAAGTGGAACCTCAGCTTTCCACCAAAGCTCCCAACAACATAAATGAAAGAAATCCTGTAAGATTTGAACAAAATGTCAAATCAAAGGCAAGTGATCAAGCTTGCTGCCTTCAGAACAAAAAGAAGCCTTTGCTTTCTAGCACTGTTACCAAAACTAAGCCCAATCCTGAGGGAAAAGAAACAAAGACATTAAAACTAAAATCTAAAAAAAGTCTTTCTACTGCAATAGAGCATTGTATGGATGTTATCCCTAAAAATGCAAACCTGGACACATTACCAAGACTTCCAGTTATAGAAAGTGTTTCAAATGAAACTAAATGTATCAAAGATAAAGCTGGGTTCATATATTTGGAATCATCTCATAACCGTAAAAGAAAAAGTGGAGAATATTTGGAAGATGTTAAGAATGGAAGAGAATATCTAGAAAATTTAGGAAGAAAAAGAACTCTGAAGTTCTGTGATGGAAATGGAAGCAAGAGTGCTTTGAAATTATCAGTTTCCAAATCTCAGAATGGAGACAAGCAAAAGAAGAGATATGGTAATGTAAAAAAACATTTAATTTTGAATTCATATTCTGTTAGAAAAAAATATTTTATGAAGCTCAGAATGATCCAATGATATTTTGTTCTCATTCTCCTGTGATTACAAAATAATAGAATAGTTTGTTATATACATTCTTGATCTTTTGCTTTGTTGGAAGTTAAAACCCACCCCCCTCCTAGAGAAATGAAATATTTTAGGATATATTAAAAAGGCAGAATATTTCCCCTAAAAGAGAAGTAGAAACTTAGAAAGATAAAAATTCACCTCCCCACACACCTTTGTTAAGTAAAGATATCCGTAGCATATACGTGCTGGTCATTTCTGGCTCTAGGGGGTGGTGCTCATCTCCGTTACAAAGCCGAAGAGCCAGTGCTGTCCGAAGATGTTTCTGTGGTTGTGGATGGCGCCAAAGGCGCACGGAATGCTGTTTCCTTCCCACCAAAGGGGTCCCTAATTTTCTACTTGCATTTTTGCATGCTTTTGAACTAGATTGGCAGAAGCTGGGGCAAGTAACGAGAACTCACTCGAACTGCCGACCTTTCTGATCGACAAGCTCAGTGTCTTAGCCATTGGGCCACTGCATCCCCACTTTTGTTAATGGGCCATTAAGGCCTTGGCCAGAGTATTCTACATAATGAAGATCTATCTCCTTCAAGCAGATCCATAATAGGAATTTCCCAAAGCCCTTTCATTACATCATCATCCATCAAGGCTCAACCAAGCCTGGGACTCAGGACAGCCTACAGAGTTGCCCCTGTATGGCCCCATGGGAGTCTGACAACTAATCAGAATACAAGCTCAAATTAAAATTCCAACAGAATACTGGTGGGATTCAAATTTTTTTATTGCCAGTTCTGTGGGCGTGGCTTTGGTGGGTGTGGCAGGGGAAGGATACTGTAAAATCTCCAGTCAGAGGTGGTATTTGCTGATTCTCCAAACTACTCAAAATTTCCGCTACCAGTTTTCCAGAACTGGTCAGAACCTGCTGAATACCACCTCTGCAACAGAGAGCATAAAACCAAGGGACTGGCATTTCTTCCCTTTTCACCCAAGAGCTCCCAGACATTAAACCATATTTCCAAACAGTCACTGTGTTTCCAGTGTCTTTCTTTCCCACTTGGAACTGAACCCAGAAGGATATTTCTTCCAACAGCTTCAATTTCACATTTAGGATGTTAGAATTTTTTTTTTTCAGGTTCTTCATCTCAAAAATCAAAGAATTTTAAAAGGACAAAAAATATTGTTCCTGTTGCACAGTCTCAACTGACTTTTGTGAAGCCTTTAAAAACAGGTAAATATAAGATCCTGGCATTTTGCACTTTGAAAGAAAGAGAATTTTAAAAAAATACTGTTTGGCAAAGTATTTAAAATACATCGGGTGAAATAGTAAAAACAGCGAAAGTTAATAGAATTATATGGTTTGCATTCTTTTCATTTTCATACCACACATATGTTATCAGTGTTAAAGCAGCCATGTGATTTGAAAGGCTTATACTGCTCTTTTGAAAGCTTGTCTCCACAACTTTTTGTGCATTACATTTGATTGTAGCCAAAAGGCCGTGAAGCAATCTGCATGCAGACCTGCCTCACCTTATTGGCGGTTATAACTGTTTTTTGTGAATGTACATTCATATTCAAATAACTGGAACAACCTTCAAAATAGTCACGCTAAATAGAAGAGCCAGTTACAATGTAAAGGTTATGCACTTTAAGAAATATCCTTTTTTTCACTTCCTAGTCTCCATTTGCAGTTAGAAATGGAGCTTTGATATATTGCTAAGGATTTCAGTGTTTCAGCAAAAACAATAATATAACTTTTAATTATTTTAAAAGATATTCCTAGACATCCAATGCCTTTTGCAGCAAAGAATATGTTTTACGATGAGCAATGGAAAGAAAAACAACAACGAGGTTTCACATGGTGGTTGAATTTTGTACTTACTCCTGATGATTTTACTCTGAAAACAGACATTTCACAAGGTAAAGTTGATCAATGGCATCGTAATATTTCGAGGGTTAAGTAAAAGTAATTGCAAAATACAGTATAAGAATTGTCCTGAGTTCCAGAAATTAGCTATGTTGTATTGCGTTAAAACTTTTCATCACAGTTCTTTCATGCATCAGCACATTTATTACAAACAGCTAGAAATATAGTTGTGTTGATCTGCTACTATTATCTGAAATCAACCTAGCAATTGGATTACAAGTTCTTTTCTCTTGGTTGTTGGACTTGCTTAGGATTTGGTGTCAGTTGTGCTTAGCAAGTTTCAGCCATCTGGCTGTCCTTTTAATGACAATTCTATGATTTTTAAGTTGAGATAGTGTAAGTTTTAAACGCATACAACCATTTTCTCTTTATTAGTTAATGCAGCATGTCTCATCCTGGGAACAGAGACTTATAAAACCAGTGTTCCTAAAGCACCAACAAAAGAAGAAGCATCATTAAGAGCATATACAATTCGATGCAAATTAAACAAACTTCGTAGGTCAGCTTGCCGCTTGTTTACCTGTGATGAAATGGTGAAAGCAATAAAAAGGCTGGAGATTGAAATTGAAGCAAAACGTTTGCTAGTTCGAAAAGACAGACATCTGTGGAAGGATATTGGTAAGAATATGGTTGTGTTTTAGAGCAGGGATCCCTAATCCCTGATCCATGGACTGGCACTTGTCTGCAGCATGCGTGCAACCAGGCTGGTAAACAAGTGAAACTCCATCCGTGGGATACAGGCAGCATGCAAAACCATGCTCCCTCTGATCCACAGAAAAATCTTCATGTAACTGATCCCTTTTCGTGTCCAAAAGGTTGGGGGCTTCTGTTTTAGAGGGTTTTTTTTTTTACGACTTAAGAAAATTGATGAATAAATTGACCATATCTCTGCTACTAATGTGGTCAATATCTTTCTGTAATATTCAGAAATGCTTTCACTACATAATGCTTTTATGCCTGTCTTTCAGGAGAACGACAGAAAATCCTCAACTGGCTTTTATGTTACAATCCACTGTGGTTGCGCATAGGTCTGGAAGTGAGTTTGTACTTTTTAATGATTATTCTGTAAGCAATATGCTATTTTGTAAAATCTAATGCAGGGGTCACCAACCTTTTGGACCTCAGGGACCACCAAACACATAATTTTAAATCTTGCGCACCAGAGACCCTGGGAAAATAAAAAAAATGTCTGCAGGAAAATTCCCCACTCCGTTTTCCTACCGATTGATCATTCTTTATTTGGGATCGCAGGATACCGTGTCTAGCTCCATTCTCAAGAAGAGAGAGAGACTTTTGGCTTCGTGCAAAGAAAGCAGCAGAAGCAGCAGAAGTCTTTCTTTCTCTCCCCCAAACTACGCCAAAAATGAGTCTTTGCCGATATAGCCTCTTGGAACAGGATGCCTTGCAGGACCACCAAAATTTTCTCATGGACCACCAGTGGTCCCCAGCCCACTGGTTAGCAACCACTGGTCTAATGATTATTGTGTTACAAGGAAATGTTGAAGATCAGGATAAAATATTATTTAATACAAAACTCTTCTGCTTGAGAACATAATGCTTAATATGAATAGGTATCAGTGGCCAAAACAAGTGCAGTATTTTGTGGCTCATTAAGCTGATTTTCAGTGATGAGAACAGCTGCATTAACATGATAATGTAGTATATTGTTTTCTTCCTTTCCCATACATTGTTCTATTGCTTGCTAAAATACTCTGTGAAGATAATTTTATAGCAATGCAGATTCAGTGAAATTAATGATATGTTCATGTACCAAGTTGTTTCAAAAATTTGAGTGTCATCCTATTGCTACAATAGTTTTAGTCATAGTTTGAATTATTTTCACCCTTTTCTCTTTGTCAGACAATCTTTGGCGAACTGATTGCTTTGGAAAGTAACAGTGATGTGATGGGTTTGGCAGTGTTTATACTAAATCGCTTGTTGTGGAACCCAGATATAGCAGCTGAATACCGACACCCAACTGTGCCTCACTTTTATCGAGATGGTAAAGTTTTTCTTTGCTATTACATAATAGTATTTCAAAATTGAGAGCAAGCTTAGTATAGTCCAGGGGTCAGCAACCTGCGGCTCTGGAGCCACATGTGGCTCTTTCATCCCTATGTTGCGGCTCCCTGTCGCTCAAAATATGTGTCACACCACCTATGTGTGTGGCACTCATTGGCACACAATTTATTGGGCTTTTTGACTCCCGGTAGGCCAACCATGGGTAAATCCAAGAAAAGATAAGTTTCAGAAGAAAACAGAATGTTTAATTCAACTACATATGCTAGTTTTGTGGCCACTCAGGTAATAGTCAGGCATGGGAAGGGTTTTGTGGCTCCTAATGTTTTCTTTTCTGTGGGAAACTGGTACCAAGGGCTCTTTGAATGTTTCAGGTTGCCGACGCCTGGTATAGTGGTTAATAGCACCAGGCTAGAAACTGGAAGATTATTGGTTTTAAGTGCTGCCTTAGCCATGAAGCCATCCTTGGGCATCCTCTCTATCCTAAAAAGAAGGAAATGGCAAACATTTCCAAAAATGTTTTTTAAAAAAATCCATGTAGGAATTCAGATTGACAGAAAAGAACAAAGGTTAAAAAATAGTTACAAGAAACATCTCTATAAAATATTGCATTTATAGGTCATGAAGAAGCATTGTCCAAATTTACACTGAAAAAATTACTACTACTGGTTTGCTTCCTTGATCGTGCCAAAGTGTCTCGAATTATTGAACATGATCCTTGCTTATTCTTCAAAAATGCAGAATTTAAGGTATTCTCACTTGAACTTGTCTTGAATCATGTTTGCCTATAATCTGTATTTGTTTGAAAGACACAAGTCATATTTATTTCTATAAAATATATATTTTCAAATAATAGATATCAGGTACAATATTTTTTTCAGAGCTGATCAGAATTTAATCAGCAATTAGTTTATTACAAGTTTTTGATCTGCATAATATGTAACTGGCAGTTTCATTAATGATTGTAATTAATATCCATAATATTAAAAATGAAGTAGCTAGCAGTAATGTTAAAGTTCAGTGACTTAAGACTCATTAATTACATAGGATAATAGCTCTATTGTATATATGTACTGATTCCCCCCTCCCATTTTTTTCCTAGTCTAGTAAAGAAATATTACTAGCATTTTCCCGGGACTTTTTAAGTGGAGAAGGTGATCTTTCACGTCATCTTGGCTTCTTGGGTTTCCCTGTTAATCACATACAGACTCCATTGGATGAATTTGACTTTGCTGTTACAAATTTAGCTACAGACTTACAATGTGGCATTCGTCTTGTGTAAGTTTTTCCTGAATGTTGTCATTAAAGTTACACAAATACGTTGCATGAAGAAATTAATTACTTTATAATATGAAATATTAATGTATTTAAGGAGAACTTTAGAATTGCTGTCATCAGATTGGACTCTTTCCAAAAAATTAAGAGTGCCCGCAATCAGCAGACTTCAGAAGATATATAATGTTAAGCTTGCTTTTGAGATATTGAATGATCATGGAATTCAGTTGAAAGATGAACATGGTAAGTACTAGAAAGTAATGTGGAGATGGTATCCTACAAGTCTGTTGACTTTGCTTTTCATTAATCTGTTTAATTTGTTTATAGGTTCAACCATTGACACAAAGGATATTGTAGATCGACATAGAGAGAAAACATTTGCTTTGTTATGGAAAATAGTGTTTGCTTTTCAGGTACTACATAAACATTGGTTTAATTTATCTTCAGAGCATAAAATAAAAAAGTGTATTCTCAGTCTTCAGAATTTCAGCAAACAATGTTCTTTGCGTGAAACTTAGTATGGTATTACTTCAGGTTCATGCATAAAATTCAAAATAGATGGCAGCACCGGTGAGGGTACATTTATTTACATTTGGAGGGCTTTCATGAAAAGCTGTGATACAAAGTAGCAGCTATGGATATTAAGATTTGAAACCTTTAAAATACACAGAGAAATTATCAAGAAATTGAGTGCTATCATTATTTAGACCTTAAGTTTCAACATGATTTTTCAGCACTATGCAACTTTTTAAAGCAGCCATGTCTTCTCACCATACGGCAATTGTGAAAAGTAGCTGCATAATTCCAAGAAAAAATCAGTTGCTTTAAAGCATTACAAGTAGAATTTACAGTAGTACTTTTTCATATTTTGGAGCATCTTTTTAGAATTGAGAGCAAAGCCCTGCAGAATCCTAATTAGTTTATTTCAAATAACGTAGGCTTACACATATAGCTATATAGTATTGGTTTCCTAGATTAATACATTATTTTCACAGTCTCTCTGAATTATTAGAACTTTCTGTAGGCTCTTTTAACCTGAACAAAATAAACGTTTTTGAAAATGTGTAATATCCAAAACCCTTTACTTGTTGCTATTTTAGTTTTGATAATTTGTCTTAGCAACTAGTTAAGAGTTGGTGTGTTTTAAGATTCTAAATCTCAGAATGATGAATAAAATAATGTTTGGATCTTATTTAGGTGAACATTTCTCTTGACATGGATCAGTTAAAAGCAGAAATTGCTTTCTTAAAAAACATGCAAGTTACAAAATTAAAAAGACATGATGTGGAATGTGTTAACAGCATGGGAAATGATGCCAGTAGGTCTTATTCATATGAAAGCTATGGTGAAAATGTAAAACTGCTGATGGACTGGGTGAATGTTGTCTGTGGATTTTACAATATTAAGGTAAATAATTATTTCCTTAAACAATTTCACAAAGTACACTGTTCTGAATATAAGTATTAAACTTAACCAAAAGTAATAAAAGTGAATTGAAATGTTGAGTCAAGTGTATTTATGTTTTGATTATGTATTTGTTATATGGATTATTACTGCTGTGAAAACTAAAATAGTAAAGTAAGAGTTGATTATGATAATAAATTAATTGTAACTGTATAGCATTTGCTAATGTCCTGTCTCTTCTTGGTACATGTTATTGATGCTAAATGGCATCATAGTTGCTTGCTAGTGGGTGGAAGATAATGGTACAAACCTATGGCACAAAAAAAGGTATAAATATAATGGCCTGGCAGTACAATTGGGCTTAAAGTATAAAAGATAATACTATATGTTATTCAAAAATATATTCCATATTGTTAGATTAAATTTGTACATTACTTCGGTTAAGATATTATGTGACACTGATTCTTTTTAAACACTAAAGTTTATTCTAATTAATGTGCATGCTCTTAAGGTAAGTTAATTATTTAACTTGATCTAATTTTTTAAATAGCCTTATAATATGGTCATATATTCTTCTGTTTTAGTTGCAACAAGTTGTTTAAAAAATACTAAAAAAAATTATGTGCTGAAATCTTTAAATAAGAATAGCTTAAATACAAACTTGATGCTTCAATTTAGTTTAGCAAAAGATCTGTCTCACTGTATCCTTCCTCCCACTCCCCAAACAACTGTATCATCCAGTTGTGGAATACCCTCTCAGAGTAACATTTTCTAAAGCAAGGATTTCCAAACCATTTGGCATTACTTTTTTTTTAGTTTTAGAAAATGCACAAATCTTCCTAGCCATCATTTAAGACTACACACTTACAACAAATTTTCTTTCATAGTTAAAATTGAACAGACAATATTTATAGAAGTAAAATGAATTTGTCGTTCCCATTAGCTGACCTAGCCCCCACCTTTCTGCCACAATTTACTATTCATAGACCTTGTTTTTTTCTTTCCTATCAGCCTGCTTTTCTCCAATCCTAAACTCTGAAAAAAACCCCATTTTAGGCTAGTATGTAAGAAAACGTGGCTTTCTGTTAACTTATTTTTTTTAAATAAAAGATCTTTGTAAAAAAATATATCCAGAGAAGTATGTCCCAAGGAAGTTATTTAGCTCATAATGAATACTTCAGAACTGTTTTAACATGATTTATTTATTTATAGAATTAGATTTTTACAACCATCACAGAGCACCACTGGGACTTCTTATGTTCCTTTATTCTAGGTGGAAAATTTCACAGTGTCCTTTTCAGACGGAAGAGTATTATGTTATTTGATTCATCATTATCACCCATGTTATGTTCCTTTGGAGGCTGTATGTAAACTCACTACTCAAACAATAGAATGTACCAGAAGTGGCACTCTTGGGATGAATTCCTCTTCTGAGTCTGATGCTTCTCTAAATCTCATAAATGGAACTTTTGATCAAAGTAAGTTCATTAAAAATAGAGTTGTCTTCAAAGCAGGTTGAAATTATTAGTTACTATGTCTGCTTTAATATATTCCATTTTTCATGTTTCTGTTTACAAAGCTATAAGTACTTCCGTGCTTTATAAAGAACTCCTTGATAATGAAAAGAGGAATTTTCAACTGATCAATGCTGCAGTTTCTGATCTGGGAGGTGTTCCAGCTATGATTCAGTATTCAGATATGTCTAATACAATACCTGACGAGAAGGTAATCAATCAGGTCATAAAAATTAAAAATTGTTTTATTTCCTCACAACATAAAGTAAGTTTCTGTTTGTATGTTCTTTCTTTTTAGGTAGTCATTATTTATGTGTCATTTCTATGTTCAAGACTTATAAGTCTTTCTAAAGAGATTCGAGCAGCCCAGTTGATTCAATCTGCTTGGAGAAAATACAGATTGAAAATACTTACTGAGGTATTCAGTTGCTTTCTATTTTGCTCTTTATTATAGTCAACTCAGACTATTGCTATTGGAATGAAAGAGGATTGTTTATATTATTATTTTTTTCCAGACCAAGAAGCAAAAATTTAATGCTGTAGTTGTACTTCAAAAGCACTGGAGAAGATATTTGGCTGTACTGGAACTTCAGAAATTAAAAAAGGCAAAGCAAGAAGAAACTGAAAGAATTGCAATCCAGGTATAATTGACTTCGTATAAAACCATTTGAGCAAAATATCCATTTTGATCCAAAAAAATCCATTTTTTAAACTTAAGATATGTAGTTTTCATTCCTGAAGCAATTAAATTTCAAGTAAATAAAGGTTTCACTAATAGAATATTTGTTGGCCTTTATATTTTATTTAAAAAAAACACTGAACAAACAAATTGTGTTTTCTTATTATTATTTAGAGATGGCAAGAGGCTGTAATTGTCCTTCAAGCTTGGTACAGAATGAAGAGAGAGAGAAAGCGGTTTTTAAAAATGTCTGGAGCTGCATCTGTCATTCAAACATACTATCGTGCACATAGAGAACAAATCTTTCAGAGACAGAAGTTTTTGCAAATCAAAAAGGCAACTTTGCGTTTGCAAGCAAGCTTCAGGAGCTTTAAAGTACGACGAATGCTAAGACACCAACACACGGCTGCTACTAAAATCCAGGCTACATACAGGGCTTATGCTGCCAGAATGAAATATCAAAGTTTGATTCAAGCTTCCATTGTGATCCAGAAATGGTATAGGACTTCTAAAAGTGGATCCAAAATAACAAAAAGATTTCAGAAGACAAAAGCAGCTGTGATTTCCTTACAGGCAGTTTTGCGTGGTTGGCAAGTGAGAAAATGGCTTCAGAGGCAGCATGCTGCTGCAATTACTATTCAATCTGCTTATAGAAAACATAAAGCTATGAAAAAATTCAGGATGGTGAGACGTGCTACTCTTACTATACAGCAGCGTTATCGGGCTCACATCTCAAGTAAAAAACAGCAACAGGAATATATTGTTCTTTACAATAGCATTGTATTATTCCAGGCAACTTGGAGAGGAACTATTGTGAGGAG
Organism: Bungarus multicinctus; assembly: GCA_023653725.1. Classification (NCBI taxonomy): domain Eukaryota; kingdom Metazoa; phylum Chordata; class Lepidosauria; order Squamata; family Elapidae; genus Bungarus; species Bungarus multicinctus. The sequence continues at coordinate 39,162,541 of CM042842.1, read as the reverse complement.
GCAAATAAAAAGACAGCATCAGGCTGCAGTGACTATTCAGTCCTATTATAGGATGCATGTGAATCAAGCTAAGTTTAAACATTTCATAGAAGCTGCAGTTACAATTCAGAGATGGCATCATGCTGTTATCCAAGCCCGTAATACACGACAAAAATACCTTGCTTTAAAGGAAGCAACTGTTAAAATGCAGGCAATTTACCGAGGTTTGAGAGAAAGGCGAAAAATCCAACGCTTGAACCAAGCAGCTATTTGTATCCAAGCCATGTTTAAAATGCATCAATGTAATTTTCAATATAGGACCCTGAAAAGGTCAGCTACTATAATTCAAGCACGATACAGAGCTTTCTGCAGAGGACAGAAAGATCGGAAAAAATATCTGGCACTTAGAAAGTCATCTCTCATTCTTCAAGCAGCCTACAGAGGCATGAAAATTAGACAGGAATTGAGAAGTAGGCACCAGTGCATACTAGTTATTCAGTCATATTATCGAATGTACAGAGAACGGAAAGCTTATTTAAAGCTAGTTGTAGCAACAGAAGTGATTCAGCAATGGTATCGTACTACCAGAGATACAAATGCTCAGATGTATAAATACAAAATGATGAAGATTTCTGCTCTCCAAATCCAGGCTGCTTTCCGAGGTATGAAAACTAGAGTCCTGTTGAAAAAGATGCACATGGCTGCCATCATCATTCAAAGAAATTTTAAAGCTTTTATTCAGAGGCGTGAATTTATTTTTCTTAAATCAGCTGCTGTGACAATTCAGAGAAGGTATCGAGCAACAATACTTTCAAAACAGCAACGTGAGAAATTCCTTAATTTACGTAGAGCAACGATTGTAATACAGCAACATTATAGAAGATACCAAAGAACTAAGCAAATCAGATATTTGTATTTAAAACAGCGTCAGTCTGCTTTAATTCTTCAGGCAGCTTACAGAGGAATAAAAGTTAGGCATATGTTAAAGAAAAAACATGAAGCTGCAGTAATCATTCAAAGTAACTATAGAAAACACAGGCAATGGAAGTCCTACAAAAATATTCAGTGGGCAGTCAGACTCGTACAGGCAAGAGTCAGAGCCAAGCAAGAGGGCAAAGTGGCAGTCCAGCAATATTGTTCCATTAAGAAAGCTACCGTCTGCATTCAGAAAGCTTTTCGCAAGATGAAGGCAAGAAACCAAAGAAGACAGGAAGCTGCTGTCTTGCTTCAGCGGAATTTTAAAATGCAAAGAGCACGTAAAAATTACCTTGCCTTAAAAGCGGCTGCTATATCTCTTCAGAGAAGGTATCGAGCAACAGTACTCTCAAAACGGCAACGTGAGAAGTTCCTTAATTTATGTAGAGCAGTGATTGTAATACAATCTACCATCAGAAGCCTGCTTGTTAGGAGATATGTAAAGCAAATGCATCAAGCTGCTGCAGCTATCCAGGCAACCTTTCGAATGCACATAACCTATACTCGATACAGAACAATGAAGTCTGCTTGTGTTGTAATACAGCACCATTATAGAGCATACCAAACAGCTAAGCAAATCAGAGATTTGTATTTAAAACAGCGTCACTCTGCTCTAATTCTTCAGGCGGCTTATAGAGGAATTAAAGTTAGGCATATGTTAAAGAAAAAACATAAAGCTGCAGTAGTCATTCAAAGTAACTATAGAAAACACAGGCAATGGAAGTCCTACAAAAATATTCAGTGGGCAGTCAGACTCGTACAGGCAAGAGTCAGAGCCAACCAAGAGAGCAAAGCGGCAGTCCAGAAATATTGCTCCATTAAGAAAGCTACCGTCTGCATTCAGAAAGCTTTTCGCAGGATGAAGGCAAGAAACCAAAGAAGACAGGAAGCTGCTATCTTGCTTCAACGGAATTTTAAAATGCAAAGAGCACGTAAAAATTACCTTGCCTTAAAAGCGGCTGCTATATCTCTTCAGAGAAGGTATCGAGCAACAGTACTCTCCAAACGGCAACGTGAGAAGTTCCTTAATTTATGTAGAGCAGTGATTGTAGTACAATCTACCATCAGAGGCCTGCTTGTTAGGAGATATGTAAAGCAAATGCATCAAGCTGCTGCAGCTATCCAGGCAACCTTTCGAATGCACATAACCTATACTCGATACAGAACAATGAAGTCTGCTTGTGTTGTAATACAGCACCATTATAGAGCATACCAAACAGCTAAGCAAACCAGAGATTTGTATTTAAAACAGCGTCACTCTGCTTTAATTCTTCAGGCAGCTTACAGAGGAATGAAAGTTAGGCATATGTTAAAGAAAAAACATGGAGCAGCAGTAGTCATACAAAGTAACTATAGAAAACACAGGCAATGGAAGTCCTACAAAAATATTCAGTGGGCAGTCAGACTCGTACAGGCAAGAGTCAGAGCCAACCAAGAGAGCAAAGTGGCAGTCCAGCAATATTGCTCCATTAAGAAGGCTACTGTCTGCATTCAGAAAGCTTTTCGCAGGATGAAGGCAAGAAACCAAAGAAGACAGGAAGCTGCTATCTTGCTTCAACGGAATTTTAAAATGCAAAGAGCACGTAAAAATTACCTTGCCTTAAAAGCAGCTGCTGTATCTTTTCAAAGAAAGTACAGAGCATTGGTTGTGATGAGAAAACAGATTAAAGAATATGCTTCTGTTCGTACAAAAATTATTTGCGTGCAGTCTTTCTATAGAGGCTTTAAAATACGGAAAGAAGTCAAACGCCAACATTTAGCAGCAACAGTAATTCAGGCAACTTTTCGAATGTATAAAGTTAAACTAGCTTACCAAAAACAGAGATATGCTACTATTACCATGCAGAAGTACTATCGATCACATCTAAAGGAAAAACATCAAAATACACATCAGGCTATTCAGAAATCTATAAGAAGTCAGGTCATTTGCAGAGAAACAAAAATACAGCCAGAATTGGACATCATGCATATTTCAGCAACTATCATCCAATCTCTTTATTGGATGAATGTACAGCAAAAGCATTACAAATTGATATGGTGGGCTGTGATAACTATTCAATCTGCCTATCGTGGAATGATAGCACGCAAGAAAACAAACAAAATGCGTGCAGCAAGAAACAGACAGTTGTGTCATATAGCTGTGAATGATAGAACTGAAGCTATCGAATCAAAGAGTGAGTGCCATACAAATAAAACTGGAGAACAATACCAGAAATATTGGAAAGCTGCAGTTTTAATACAACAACATTACCGATCTTACCTGACTATGAAACATCATTCAACGGTTTATTTGCAAACACGTAAGAGAATAATCCTTTTGCAAGCTACAGTGAGAGGTTTCATTGAACGACAGAGGTTTTCCAGAATGAAAAGAAGTACGATAAAAATACAGGTATTTAAATAATCCAGTTTTCTCCAGCATTGTTTCCAATGACAGTAGAATAAGCTTGAATAAATAGCAGTAACGCTTAGACTTATATACCGCTTCACAGTGCTTTACAGTCCTCTCTAAGCGGTTTACAGAGTCAGCCTATCGCCCCCAACAATCTGGGTCCTCATTTTACCGACCTCGGAAGATGGAAGGCTGAATCAACCTTGAGCCTGGTGAGATTTGAACTGCCAAACTGCTGGCAGCCGATGATCAGCAGAAATAGTCTGCAGTACTGCATTCTGACCACTGCACCATCGCGGCTCTTATAAATATCCTTTGATACAATTTAGCTACAAATTAAAAGCAAAATTATGTAAGCCCACTACCTTTAAGATATGGAATATCATTTTATAGCTGTCCCTCAGCTCTGTTAGGCTGCTGCTTTCATAATTTCATATTAGAAGGCCATGAGCTCAATTTTCATTTGTATCCCTTTAAAACAGAGATGGTATCGAGGAAACTGGCAGAGGAGGAAATACCTACAATGTCGTAAGAATATTATTATAATACAAAGAATGGTGAGAAGATGGATTAGCCACAGAAATATAAATACAGGTGGAATTTCAAAAGATATAAACCCCAAAAATGTTAACACTGGAATAACTAAATTTCAGGTAAGTAAATTTTCAGAAAAATGATACTGTTTAGGAATGTGCATAAGAGACAAGCAAATTTGGTTTCAAACCCAAATATTTTCTTTGGGAATTTTTTTTTCTTGGGCATGCAGTGATCCAGATAAAAGAAATTGAAGCAGCTTGTAATGAAATTTATGTTGTTCATAACTGAATAATGAATAAGAGGGCTGATGTGATCTATATTTGATCAAACCCAGCTAAATATTTGGAAGGAAGTTCCCGTCTGAAGTGTAATTCCCCAAGTTTCAGGTGTGAACTTCAGAAGTATACCATTTCTATAACAACTCCTCCCTTCTGAGGTCTAATAGACCCCTACCCTTCTATTCTCCCAGAAAGTAACCTGGTTCTTCCTACAGGCAATAGAATAGGACAAGCCTAGTTTGGGATGAGAATATCTGCATAAAAGAAATGGGGCTGAGGCATAGGGTTTTTCTGTTTTTATTGTTATTGTTAGGTTTTATAATTGTTTACATTGCTTTATTGTTTGTAAGCTATACAGTTTAAAGATTAGCAGCTATATGAATATTTTAAAAGAATAAAAACTAGTCAAATGATTTACTCATTCTGTTTCAGATCAACTGAGTCTAAAAACTGCAAACATGGAAACAATGATTTTTCTCTAGGCTATTCTGTGAGCTACATCTAAAATCTTGCATATTGCTCAATTGTTATCTGGAAATGTTCTATGAATAGCTCATTATCTAAAATTTTGCATTTGCAAATTTTCATCAAGTGACTATACACACACACACACACACACACACACACACACACAGAGAGAGAGACAATTGCCTGAAAAAATAGTGGAATTTATTTTTAAATAATAAAGTTATATTCTAGGAAGTTTCTGCCTCTTAGTCCTTAAACATGTAATTTTTCCCTTCTCCCCTTATAAGGCACTGTGGAGAGGATATGCCTGGAGGAAGAAGACTGATACTTCAGAAACCAGATCTCTACGAGACAGTTTGATCATTGCCAATAAAGAAAGCAAAGAAGAGAAGAAGCTATATAATAGAACTGCAGTTGCCATTGATTATCTTCTTAAATATAAACATTTTTCTTATATTCTGGCAGCTCTGAAGGATCTGGGTTAGTAATTTGATTCAAGAGCAGTCTTTGATTTTAAATATCAGTATACAAGCATTCTTCTATGTACAACGTGAAAAACAGACAAAAGTAACTAAAAATTAGTTGTTTTTATTGTCATTACTTTAGACTTTAGAAGCATTGGTGTCTAAAATAAAATAAAATCAGAAAGAGACATCTGGGCCAAAATTAATACGTGTCTGAAAGAAATATTTCACCGCTGGGTTGCTATCATAATCAATTGCTATACATGTGCAGTTTGATTCATGTGTATGGAAGAGAGGGAATATGATGTCATTATAACCTTATTATAATGCCTTATTGATAGTTTTCTGATTATCCTCCACATGTAAGCCTAAAATTTGTGCAGTTGAGTAGTCCTCACAGGCCATAGGAATCTGGAGTTTAAATTATGGTATGACTAGCAATGTAGAATGTAGGAACTCTAAATTCTAAATAATGTTGCATTTGAATTTTGTAAGTTCAGAACCTAAGCTGCAATAAATGAATATTATAACACTAAGAATTGATATGTGCAATCAGTTGTGGAGTTTCAGTTGTATGAGGAATAGATTGTTCACTGAATTTATATTTCTTTCTATAATATATTTAGGTATAAGTTTGATATTAAAATATATTAATATATTATATTAAAAGATGTTAATATTTTTCCTGTTTTTCTCTTGTCAGAGGTTGTTACAAGATTGTCTCCTGTTTGCTGTGAAAATATGGCCCAAAGTAAAGCAGTCTGCACTATTTATACTTTGATACGGAGCTGCAATAGAAGTGTCCCTAGTATGGATGTTATTAAATATTCTGTCCAAGTCTTGCTTAATTTATCAAAGGTATTAATTTATTTTCATATTTGTTGAAATTAAGCTTTTATATTTTTTGGAAGTTTGTATTATAAAGTTTACCACTTGTATTATTTTCTCATTTATAATAAGTGTCAGAATTTAAATTTCAGGTTACATTGCAAATGAGAACTAAACTCATTCAGCCCATTGAAGCTTATTTCAAGTTTAATTTAACACAGTTCAAAACTGCAGGGCCAAATAATTCATGCTGTGAAAAGTACCAGTGATGCTGGTTTTCAAAAAAACATTTCAGTCTAAAATTGATTAGCATTTCATGTAATGTGCTATGATTCCAACTGCAAAAAAATTACTCATTGTTTTTGTAGCTTGTATCAGTCTGCCAAATAATCAAAAAGTACTTGAACAAAACATTTCATTACAAAAAATTAGAGAAAATAGGACTAAGTAACATGCTTAGTTACTGGGACTGCTTATCAAATAATTTATGATAATGTACCTTTAGTGAGTTTTAGTTGAATTCAGTATTGTATTGTATTTGGAAAAATATATTTGCAGATGATGAAAAAGTACCATCGAGAAGCACTGTTGCAGTTCCCTATACAGTCAAAATATGGTTTGGAAAAACTATTTTGAGAGGAAGTTGAGAAAAGAAAGGTCTGTTTAAGCATTAGAAAAGAAATTGAATTTTATTAGGCAATAAAAAAAATCTTCAGATCAATTTTCAATACATTTCAGTAGTAAGACATTTATATGTTCTAGAGGTGAGGGAGTGCAAGGTCTTATTTTTGCTAATAAAAGAAGACATCTGCCCCCTCAATTCATAAGTTACAGTCAATTTATAATTACAATATTTTAATCTGAAATTAAGATATTTGCTAGAATAAAGTTGATTCTACTTATAGTGTTCACACTTAATAACTAATAGACAAGAATGAGTTTATTTGTGCCTATGTATTGATGCTATAAATCATTGACATTTGTCATTCGACAGTTTTGATAATGATTTCACAAATGATAAACAATCCTAGGGTTTTTTTGAGAATTAACTTACAACTTTTCTCATCTGTTTAGTATGAAAGGACTACTGATGCTGTTTATTCAGTGGAAAATTCAGTAGAAACACTGTTGGATTTACTTCAGATGTACAGGGAAAGACCTGGGGACAAAACTTCAGAAAAAAGTGGTAGCATTTTTACCAAGACATGTTGCTTATTTGCTCATCTCTCAAAGGACTCAAGAAGAGCTTCTGTAAGTTTTCTTTCTTAACTTTTTGTGTCTTCATTCTGTAAGAGTTGCCAAAGTATATATTCAAATATATTCAAAAATTGGAATGCAAGTTGTTTTTCTTTGTTTGGGTCTGCATGTCAAAAAATAGCTAGAACTAGCCTTCAGATTCAGATACAGAAACTATTACTTAAGAGGTAGCAGTGTAGTTGCTGGAGGTTTTTTTAAAACAGATATTTTAGAACTGAATAGTGAGCAAATATTCCTACTCGCTCTCTCCCACAGTGAAGTTGGTTGTTTAAAACTAAAATGTATTTTTTGAGTGGGCAAAATAACATAAGTTTTTTATTTATTCAATTTATATACCGCCCTTCTCCTGAAGGACTCAGGGCGGTGCACAGCCAACTAAAACAATACATATAAAAAGTTAAAACAAGATTAAATATGGGTTGCTTTAATCAGGGTTGCTTTAACCCTGATTAAAACCCAATTTAAGATCAGCCCAGGCCGGCCTGCTCAAAGAGCCAGGTCTTCAAATCACGCCTGAACACCCTCAGGTTGGTTGTCATTCTCAACTCTCAACCAGAGAGCAGGTGCCCCCATAGAGAAGGCCCTATTCCTTGGGGATAGGTCACCAGATGGCACATGGAGGCCGTCGGGATCCAGAGGAGGCCCTCCCTGTGGGAGCATACCGGACGGTGGGAGACTACTGGCAGAACGTGGTCTTAAAAATAACCTGGTCCGATGCCATGGAGCACTTTAAAGGTCAAAACCAGAACCTTAAAGCGCACCCAGAAGGCCACCGGCAACCAATGCAGCTCGCGCAGGAGAGGCGTCACATGAGTTCACTATGTTATTATTTCACATATATCTGGTCAACTAATACTTCCTTATATATAATAGTTTCATATAGGATGCAGCTGATTCATCTTAGTACAGCTAATCCTCATTTAGCAACCACAATTGGGACTGACAACTTGGTTGTTAACCAAAGCAGTTGCTAAGTGAAACCATGACTGCGTTTATGGTCTTATTTCAGCTTTCAGACTTCTGAAGGTTGTAAAGGTGAGGGCTGGTGATGTGAATTGGTTGTGAGATTGTAAATGTGAGGGCTATCATTTCATTGACTGTAACTTCAGGCACTAAATGAGGCAGTCACTAAATTAGGACTATCATATAGTTAAAAGCAAATCTTCAGTATTAGATTCTAACAATGGGATTCGCTTCTCTTAGCTATGCTGATATTTTAAATGTACTAAGGGAGACAGGAAGTTATTTCTTTTGGGAGGGGTCTGACAATTCGCCATAGCCAACTCACCGTGGCCAACTTGCTGCAAGACAACTCACCACAGCCATCTCGCCACTGGACAACTCTGTGGGACAAGAGTTGCACTAATATCAAAGAACTGGTGGCATAAAATCATTAAAGAAAGGGTGCAAAAGGAGGGACAGAGTGAAATGTTGAATGACAAAAATTAAAATATTTTTATTTATTTTAAATAATTAAATAGAATTGTTAAATTGTCCTGCAGCAAGTTGGCCCATGATGAGTTGGCCCATGGCAAGTTGGCTGTGATGAGTTGGCTCTGGCAAGTTCACTGTGGTGAATTGGCTGCAGCAAGTTGGCTGTGGCAAGTTACCCTATTCCCTCTTTGGGGAATATAATTCTTTGCCTTTTAGTACATAGATTATAAATCAGGTTGATCGGATCCCACAACATTTAAGAGCCTTTAAAAGTAGAACTTAGTTCAAACTATTCATAAATGGTAGACCATACTACTTTATGGGATTTTTTTTTTAAAAAAAACTACTAGCTCTCCCTGTTCTATACAATTCTACTGTATGTTTTAACAAAATATGTCTTTATTTTAAGTGCTTGAATTTGTCCTTTTCTGTAAAATGAATCCTGAATTTTGTAAAATATAGCCTTGAGGCTAGCTTTAAAATGAGGTACTTGGTGTAAATGAGGCATACCAAGATTATAGAAAGAACATTAAATTGGTCCAATTGAAAATTTGAAAGGATTTTCAAAGATATACAGCTGTGAGATTTCATTGAACAAAATACTATATTTTAACAACAGTGGCTTATTTTTTAGGAGATTCGAAACAATCATAAAACAGTTGCTAGCCTTCGGAGATTGTTTAGACTTACAGCCCGTAAACATCAAATGGATGTCCAAAGAATGCTTGCTAAACAAAAAAAAGTTGCATACATAAATAGACAGAGTTCCATTCCTGTAAAAACAAAAATAGTTTCAAGGTAAGTCTAAATTGTTGTAAATTTTCTATTTGAAATTTTCTATTTCAATTCATACTTTATTTTTATTGATTTTTTTTTTTATCCTATAGGCAGAGGCCAGATTGGGATTTAAGGAAAGATAATATAAGAGAGATAGTTGATCCATTGCAAGCCATTGAGATGGTAGTGAACACACTTGGAATTACCTGCAATTAAAGCATGAAAGAGTTTATAATTTTGACAGTTTCAAAAAGAAATGGACTGGACTTGTGTATCTGTATATATTATGAATTTGTTTTATAAAGGTTGTTTACCTGTGTTTGAACACATCTGTCAATTAAACTAAACTTCTTATTGGTATTTGTTGAATTAATAAAATCTCAAGCATTACTTTTATAAAAGTATATACTGTGTATAATATCATAAGTTTGTTATTTTATACAATAAAACGGAAAAACTGAAGTTAATGTAAACTGTATTTCTTTTGCTTTAGAGAGAAATTTGAAACATACTAACAGTTTAATAACATAAAATGAGCATGTAAAACTTGTTTAAGACTAAGGGGAAATTGTGGGAAATTGTATTCTAAAGAACTGCACAGGATTATTGAAAGACAACACCAGGAAAAGATCATTAAAGCTCTGATAGGATTACTTCCCCAAAAAATATTGAATTATTTCTCCCTTGCAACACATTAATTTTTTTTTTACATTTCATTTTTACTTAATAAAATTATTTTCTGGTTTACAAATGGAAAGCAGCTTTTCTTATCCATAGAATTCTTACAATTTTGCTTTACCACTATGAACCCTAAGTTTCCTATTGTTACTTCATGATAAGTTCTTTCACAAAATATGACTACTAAATGGAAACATCAAAATTATGGAAAACAAAATTGTCAGTAGTTGCAATTTATATTCAGTTCATCCCATACTCTTCAATTTATTTATTTATTTGATTTGTCAATCGTTTACAAGATAATAGGTATTAGTACATACATAGTTATGAATACATGAAATGGGTACATATAAGAAAAATAAACAATAGGACAGGGACGGTAGGCACGTTGGTGTGCTTATGCATGTCCCCTACAGACCTCTTTGGAAAGGGATGAGGTCAATAGTAGACAGTCTAAAGTTAAAGTTTTTGGGGTTTGGAGAAGAAACCTCCCAAAATTAAAAAAATAGAAAAAAATTGCCACTTTTATTGCCATTTTATTGCCATCTTTTATATCTTCCACTGATAAATTTTTCTGTGGCTGGATCCATATTGTGAAACAAACTCTGGAGTTTAAGAAACCTCATTCCCCATAATTTAGTAATGGACTCAAAACATTTGTTTATTAAGGCTTTTTAATTGTATCGCTTTGATTTTTACTGTTTTTAACACAAACATCTCGCTCTCTTGCTCTCGCTCTCTTGCTCTATCTATTCACATATCAGGCTGTTTATCTAATGTGAGATATATGTGATCACAGCCTGATACATGATTCATTATTAACATGGGAGAAGATGAAAATTTGTTCTATTGCCCAAACAGGAAGTGGATATTGCTTCACTCAGATGAGAGAAAAAAGGCAAAGATTTTGTAGATTTCATTATAAGGCTTGACTGATACACAAGTTGGTAGAATCCTAAATAATTTGACTTAGAATAAGCTTTTGATTTTCCTTCAAACCACAGAAGATTTAAAAGTAATTCCTACATGTTTAAATGTCTTGGCCTGTTTGGAGATAGTGTTATTGTCTCAATGTGTATAGCTAGCAAGGCTGTTAGTAAACTATTATTTTTAAAATAGTTGATTGCAAAGCTTCCTTTCAATAAAATGCATCAGCCTAAGGATTTGACCTATTATTTATTTTCTTCATCCTGGAGGAGCCTAGAATAGTTTATAACAGAAAAATAAAAAACATTAAGGCTACTGTAATAAAACCACTCAATAGTAGATACAAAAATAATGCAAATTTCATTTTAACAGAAACTAATAGGTAACCTAAAAGTTATGTTTATTTGCAATTATCTTGGTAAACATGATTTTACTTAATTTTTTTAAAATATGTGAATGGGGAGAAGGCAGACTTCAGAAGAGTTCTATAATTGAAAAATGTTCTACTGGCAACTGCAGTAACAGTTGAACCATCTGAGATTATGAACAGGTCCAGCCCAGTTTATTGTACTTTACATTCATAAATTGTTTATGGGGCAATTGAATATCAATGTTTACAATGAACTTGTACCACAGTATTTTTAGGAATAGTGCTGACTAATCCTGTTTAGCTTTCAGTTTAACAGTATAGCAACCCCATCCTTCACTGGTTAAAGTATGCCATCTTGAATGACAGCCTATATGTAGTGGATTACAATAATCCCAAGTATGAGATTATTAAGGTATGAATCACTTCTATGTTGGGGAAATACTGTTCAACAAAATGCAGATTATTATATATAGGTATTTAAAAATTAGCCTAGAACTATCCAGTTACATGAAAGACCTTTTAACAGATCACATAAGCATTGCAGATTTTTTTTTCCACATTTGACTCAATCTGATGAATTAATGTTAAATTAATTGTGAATTAGTAATTAAATATTTTCCCACACTTTTAATGTTAGTTTGTAGAACTTGGAATAGTATATTGTGAAATATCCTAAAATAGATACTGCCTTCCTACAATTTAGATGTAGATATACATAATTTTATTTGGGGAATAAAGTTTCATAGTGAAAAGAACAGTTTTTACCTGTCAGACTTCATATAGCTGGCAAGGCCAAAGAATTAAAAAATGATACGGATTTCAATAAAATATTTTATGGCAGTCTAGCAGTAAATACAGAAGAAAGTATAATAGGAATTTCCCAGATTGATTAAAGTGAGTTAATTAAGATTGAATCTGAGGCATTTTTGATTGAATTTGAAGCCTCAAATAGTCACTACCTAGACTGAGTAGCTGTTTAAGAAATAATCTTTCAACTTATCTTCTGAAATCTTCCAGTTTGTCATCCTCTCCTATAAATTATTAACTGAACTGCCTTCAGAAGTGGAGTAAACTAGCAAAAGTGAGATAATACAAACTTGCCCGGAAAGGAAAGCATTCGGGATGGGGTATAAAAGGTGGATGTTTTCATTTCTATTAATATTTGCTGCAATAAGGAAACTTCTTGCTGAAGGTAAAAATCAAATATATGTATGTTGTGGTTAAAATGTCATTTAACAATTGTAAGGAAGTAGATACTGATATCCTAGGTTCAAAAGTGGCATGTGTATCATCCCCTTCTGATTACGTATTTATTTTTAAGAATAAAAGTAAAGATGTATGATTACATGCATCCCAAAAGGCTGAAAGTTGTGCTAGCACTCAAAAGATTTTGGATAACAATTTAATCTTAACCAAGTTTTATGTGTGTGGGAGGGAAACATGGTAAATAGAAGATCATGTTTATCGGGATGTAACATCATTATACAATAAGCTTCGTATTACAAATGTGCATTTTAATTGCATTGCTTTGTAAGATTTTTTTAAAGAACTGGTGTTTAATCAATAAGTTCTAACATCCTTTTAACAACACTTTCCAGAATGTCTAGTTCTTATAAAGTGAGCAAACCTACATATATAGGAGGATTTTGTCAAAATTTGAATCATGAAGTAGAAACAATGATGTATTTAACTGGATTCTTATGAACATAGTCACTGATTATATATTTTAAAGACATGAGTTCCAGTCTTTTTTTCCGTTTGCCTACTGCCCTTGGTTGAAATGAAATGGGTTGATGAGGGTATATTTTCCATTTCTTCCTACTTGACTATTAATACATTTCTTCTAGACAAAGCTTGTGACTTCCCCAATATTGAAAATGGAAAGATTGCACTATATTATTATAGTTTTAAAAATCATTATTTTCCAATGAGGAAAGGCGAAAAGCTCTCATATACCTGCTTGGCTGGATATTCAACTGAAACTGGAAGTCAAAATGGAAGGGTAAACTGCACCAATGAAGGCTGGACACCAGTCCCCAAATGTTATAGTAAGTCCACATCCTTATCTATCTAGTCTGGTTAGAAAAGAAATGTAATACTCTTCATATCGTAAGAAAATTTGAATGTTGTGTATAATATAGGATGAGCAATCTGTATATACAATTTGATGGTTAAGTAACTGACAAAAAAGTTCCAGATTTGCTGTCCTGTGATCGTGGGATGCTGCAACTGATTGCAAATGTGAGCTAGTTGCCAAGCACCTGAAATATAATCAAATGACAGTATGAGTGGATATGGCAGGATGGGTCATAAGTACCTTTTGTGGGAGTTTTTGTAACTTTGAACAGTTGTTAAGTATCCAGTAATTAAGCAAGGATTATCTGTAGATTTCTCAATCTATTAACATGGCTTCCTGATGTATGGGATTTGGTTAAGTTGACTATGGGTCCTTTCTATAATATTCTTGCCATGTAAGAGTTTAACTTTTATGAACAAAGAAAAAATTATAATATTTTTCTCATCTTTTTCTTTAACACGTTAAAGAGAAATGTGTCCAACCTACTTTGGATAATGGTGTTTTTTCTGATACAAAATTGTCTTACAACATCTGGGAAAGCTTAAAATATAGTTGCCATTCAGGCTACCAAACTCCAGAAGGCAAGAGGAATGCAAATATACAATGTCTTCAAGATGGATGGTCAGTTCAGCCACAGTGTATGGAAGCTACTAAAGAACCTTTAGGTAATACTAAACAACCCATGACCCATTGGGTCATTGTTTCAAAGATATTTCCTTAAGAAAAAAAAATTTGAATGACCATAGGTGGATAAAAAAATCTGTGAGACTTCCTACTGTCTTCCCCATTGAGTTTCCTTATGGGAAGCTGGCAGTAAGCACTGGAAAACCTTCCTTCCTTCCTTCCTTCCTTCCTTCCTTCCTTCCTTCCTTCCCACTTTTATCACCTTCTGAAAGTTGCAGAACTTTTCATCCTTTAACACCCATCTTCCCCAAGATAAAAAAATCTTCCAAAGATTGAGAATTCTGGCCAGGCTTGGAGCTACTTGCACAGAACCTGACAAATAACCCAAAAGACCAGTAGAATTAAAGTTGATCTTTAATTGATCAGCTGAAGTCAATTAATCTGAAAAAAAAGTGTTTTGAGTTATTTTGACTATGCTGTGCCTGTCTTAATTTATGAGTCATTGCTTCCATATTTAGGCTTCTCTCAAGATAACTTAAAGTGTCAGTGAATTAAAAATATCAACAACAAATATAATGATATCCATATGTTGTATTATTTTCTGCAAAACCTATTTTCCCTTTTCCCTTTTTTCAATGCCTTTTTGGTTTTGCTGTCATTTGTTTTCAGGGACTTGCTTAGCTCCAGATCTGTTGTATGGTCACTATCATACAGTTCAGAGAGTGTTCAGTGTGAATGACAAGCTCAAATACGAATGCATAGATGGATATGTTACAGCTGGAGGAAACACAACAGAAGAAGTGCTATGTCAGATTCGAGGGTGGTCTCTTGTTCCCAAATGTACTAGTAAGTAAATTTACAGGACTTTGCTTTAGGCAAAACCAACATTCCTAACTAGGTGAGTGTCAACACTGAAAAATAGATCACTTATTCATGTTCATTCTTATTTTGCCTTGCTTTTTAGAATTAGAGTGTTTATCTCCAAATCCTGTTGAACATGGAAACGTCTATCCCAAGAAAAGCAGTTATGAAGAAGGAGATGTACTTCAGATTATCTGTTTGGAAGGTTATACTTTAAGAGGATCTGAGTTAATTCAGTGTTATTACTTTGGCTGGTATCCAAAATTTCCAATATGTGAAGGTACTTCTTTTATTTAAAAAAAACTGAAAATCATTTAGAAATCCACCTGAAAGACAGTTCACTCAATTTCCCTAGCAACAGAGCCACTAGGCAGGCTCCATGCCTACTGTACATTACTGGATCCCCACAGCCAGATGATAAAGCCATGTTTTCAGGCCCTTCAGTAAAGTCAGCAAGATCAGAGACTATCTTAGGGGTGGGTGCCACAGCAGAAAAAGGTCTACTGGGTCCTATTAGATGAACTTCCTTTGTGGATAGGACCTCCAACATGTCTTTCTTGCCAGACCTGATGGGATGGATAGATGTGATTGTGGAGAGGCAGTACCTCAAATAACCCAGTCCCATGCCATATATAAAGTTCAAACAGGCAAGTGCACTCCTCATAGGATGTCCTATTAAATTTGCCTTCTAACAGAGCAGATGTTAAATCAAGTTTGACACAAATCAGGCAGTAAGATACTTGTCTGGCTTCAGTATTGGATTCAGACTCCAGGATTTAAAGAGTAGGTCATTTTGCACTTATCAATCAGGGCTTGTTGCTCAAGAGGCATAGCCCACAAACAACTAAAACTCTGGAGACAGAGTAGAAGTTGTTAGAGCAACTTGGTTCATTGGACAAGACTTAAGCTTTAACCATAGAATTAAGACTACCAGCCATACATGAGCCTCCATTTTGGTAGAACAACCTCCATTAATATTCTCATTATACAATATATTCCTTTTCCCTAGGCTTCATCAAAATCACTGATTATGTAATTTGCTTTAAATATGTTGCAGAAATAGTTAGGGAAAAATTATACTGAATCATTAACTGAAGAGCAGAAACCAAATGTTCCTTTTCTATATACAGTATGTTTATCTTTACAATTATTTTTTCCAAGTAGGTGTATTTTACATTTTGGTTAACTTTGATTTCACTTCACTTGTTATCTTTGAAAAGTGTAGTAAGTGTGATGTGCTTGATTTTTTTTCTCGAAAAAAAATGATATTTTGTATCTGTTTTAGTCCAAGATTTCTTTGGACATTGCTTTTCTGAAAGAATATTCCATAAAACTTTTTCTAAAACAAAATGGTATGTTGCTATTGTTTATTATTTATTATTCTGATTACAGAAAGAAGAAACAAATGTCCTCCCCCACCTCAGCCCCCAAATACCAGATTGTTAACCAATTTAAGAACCTACCGTCAGGGTGACGTGATATATTATCAGTGTGAGCATTCATTCCAGCTTCAAGGAACTGGAGAAATCCTATGTGAGAATGGAAAATGGACTTCACCTCCCAAATGCATAGGTCTGACTCTAAATATTAGTATTAGATAATTATATAATGAAAGATGGAATTTTACTATATAATGTAATGCGTTTGTTGTGTATTTTCTCTTCAAATATAAATGTGATATGCATTCAGTGATATTTAGTCACCCAAAATAGAGTATTTTAGATATCAGACATTCTGGATAGCTAGTTCTATGCAACAGTTTCAGATGATATTATTTATCTAAGCATATCTTTATTCTGGAACTAAAAACTCTCCCTTTTATAAGTCAGAGAGGCAGTAGAAAATTGATTAGTACCAAGCACATCCTTTTGCTGAGTTTTGAATTTTCCTAGCTATGACTTTGGCTCTCTTAAAGTTAACATGTTGAGAAAGAAAAAAGGGAAATTTGTACTTAAAAGTGCAAGAGGATTGGAATGTCATTTACTGTATGCAGATAATAATTTTGGTAAAATATAATTGAGCATCATTAGATTCTTCTTGTTGTACTTCTGTTTCCATCATTTTTATTTCTCAGATACGGGCAGGACATTAACCACAAAAGATTATCGGACTATAGAAACTGGTGGGAACTGCAATCCCCCCCCTGTAGTTAAGAATAGTATTACTGTTACTGATATTGTTCAGTTGGCAAGTTACAACCCTGGATCTTTAGTGGAATATGCATGTCGTCCTTTACATACAATGAAAGGATCCAGTACAGTTCATTGTATCCATGGAGCTTGGACTGAGCCACCAATTTGTTTAGGTAAGCCTTGAAGAATAAATACTGCACATTATATAGATGATTAAATTGAAGAATACTATGAAATCCTGAATAAAGAAATGATGTAATGCCAGATCTTAATATTTTTAAATTTAACATATTTGCCAGATTTCATTCAAGACCTTCTGAAATATTTCTAGACAGCAGGTATATTGAGAACCAGTTATCATGGACATTTTCTCCAAGAATGATGAATGTGCTCAGAATTTTGTGTTTTAAGTTCATTCCCATCCCCCATATGGTTACATATATCTTTTTATTTTATATAAAATTATGTGTTATATTATTCTGCATCAACAGTGAATGTCTGGATGCCTAATCCTATTTATATATTGCAGATGGAAGACATTAGATTGAAAGACCACTAGAGTGCATTACTATTCTATGAAATTATTTTATTATTATTATTATTATTTACAAAGTAGGCTAAAGAAACATGCAGCATTGTATTTCTATCTCCCTGATAATTATTCTTTAAAAGTATAATAGTTGTTTCTCTCCAAAAATTTCTTCTCCAAAACAATTTGAAAATTGATTGCTCTAAGTGTGGTTAAAACACAACATTTGACCAGCATAGTTAATATTCAACATGTGTTTGAACGTATTGTTTGGTTATCACAATTGATATATCTTTATTTTATAAGAAATAGTTAACAATAAGCTCTGCCCATGATACATTTTGTATTTTTGATTGAGTTGTTGCAATGTGAATAATACATTAAAGGATTAATCAGTTGTTGTTTTTATATATACTGGGGACCATGATTCTGATAGTCATATTATTGTTGACCATCACAAAGCTTTACTCTCCAAGGCAGGAGACCATAAAAGGCAGTAAATCATTGTTAATGATAAATGAAGAATGTTTCCCTTTCCCATCTCCCAATGTCAACAATAAATTAGATTTGTGTCTTGGTAAATTACTGAGTATCGATAATTTTTTAATCACAGAACTTAATATATTATTGTTGACTCTTGTCTTACAGAGCCATGTTTAGTTAGGGAAGAAATTTCTGCCAATTACAACCTAGAAATGAAATGGAAGCTTGAAGAAGAATGGTACTTCATGCATGATGATTTTATTGAATTTGTATGTAAACCAGGATATGTTTTGCCACCCTTAGTTTCAGAATACAAATTGCTGGTGCAATGTAATGATGGACAATTGAGATACCCTCAGTGTATTTCCAAAGGTAAAAGGATGCTGATCTTAACAAAGTTTTATCTGGGTTTTGCAAATTCCAACATCCTCAGATAGCAACCATTTACAGTCATGACAGTGATGAAAAAGTATGATAAAAAAGCTGTTTTGGGCCCAGTACTCTTCAACATCTTCATCATTTATTTGGATAAGGGGATAGATGAGGAACTTATCAAATTTGCGGACGACACCAAGCTGGCAGGAATAGCCAGAAGATCCAGAAGGATCTTAACAGATTTGAACATTGGGCGCTATCTAACAAAATGAAATTCAATGGTGAGAAAAGTAAGGTTCTACACTTAGGCAAGAAAAACAAAATGCACAGATTCAGTATATTAATGCCTCGCACAATAGTAGTAACTGTGAGAGGGATCTTGGAGTCCTAGTGAATAACCATTTCAATACAAGCCAGCAGTGTGATGCAGCTGCCAAAAAAGCCAACACAGTTCTAGGCTGCATAAACAGAGGGATAGAATCAAGATCACGTGAAGTATTAATACCACTTTATAATGCCTTGGTAAGGCCACACATGGAAAACTGCATCCAGTTTTGGTCGCTACAATGTAAAAAAGATGTTGAGAACAGGGATGTCAAACTCAAGGCTAGATCTGGCCAACAGGGCTGATCTGGAAATAGCAAAGGACCAGCCTGTGGTGCCTCTGCTAGCAAAAAGGGGATGTGGGCGGGATATCCACTCCCCCTCTACAACTGTTTTTGGCCTCCAGAGTGGTCCAGGAGGCCTTCCAGGCTCTGGAGTACTTCAGGAAGCCGTCCTTGACTCTGAAGGTTATAAAAGGGAGAAAAAGTAAAATATTTTACCTTTCAAGCTTGCAGGATTCTGCTACTATAGCCTATGTCAACAATTTATAGTTCTAGTCTTCCTATGGAGTCAGTTTCTTGATCTGTTCTCTCTCTCATAAGGTGATCAAGAAGATCAAGCAAGTATTAAAAAAACAAAGTCACAGAAATGTACGCCTTCCTATTTTTGTAAGTTTATAAAACCATGTCTGTGGAGGTGCAGTCCTGTGTCACGCCAACCATGGTCACACCTACCATGGCCCTGCCAACCCTCCCTCTCCAGCCCTCTAAGATCAAACTCGATTCTGATGTGGCCCTCAATGAAATTGAGTTTGACACTCCTGCTCTAGAAAGAATGCAGAGAAGAGCAACAAATATGGGACTGGAGGCTAAAACATATAGAGAATGGTTGCTGGAATTGGATATGTCTAGTTTAATGAAAAAAAGGACTAGAGGTGACATGATTGCAATGTTCAGGTATCTCAGGTCTTGCCACAAAGAAGAGGGAGTCAAGCACCTGAGGGCAGGGCAAGAAGCACCTGAGGGCAAACAAGAAGCAAATGGGTGGAAATTAATCAAGGAGAGAAGCTACTTAGAACAAAGGAGATATTTCCTGACAGAACAATTAATCAGTGGAACAACTTGCCTCCAGAAGTTGTGAATGCTTCAACACTGGAAGTTTTCTTTCTCAGGTTTCCTTCCTAAGCAGAGGGTTGGACTAGAAGACTCTAAGGTCGCTTCCAACTCTGTTATTCTATTCTAATTATGCAACCAATGCCCATATTTATGACTTGCAGCCCGATCCCCTCTTTCGTGTCTTCACCATTATAATAAGTTACTATGCATTGTCCTGTGCCTAACCATTCCCCTGCCTCTTTACAGAGCAAAGAGATTTTGCCTGAATAAGTTATCTCTTCCTATGCTGCTTTTCTCTCAATGCAATAGTTTGTCCCTAAAATGTATTAATCACAAGTTAATAAGCTCAGCTTTGTGATCTTAATTAGTTGTTAGAGTCAGGGCTGGTTGGCAGTTGATGCCTAACCAGTTTCACAATAAAGGCTTGTGTAGCTCCTAAGGGACTTGTGGCTTGCAGTTGCAAGCATGCTAGACCAGTGGTTCTGAACATGTGGTTCATGGACCTCTGAGGGGGCAGCACTGTCATCATGGGGAATCTGCAAAGACTTGAAGAAATGTTAAGATTTAAATCGTAAGTTATATCTTGGGGGTCTGTGGCCATAAAAAATATTTAAAGAGGTTCCGTGATGAAGAAAAGTTCGAGAATCACTATGCTAGTCAAACAGCCAGTGCTAGTGCATTTGTTTCAATGTATGTTCCCCACTGTGTACATGTTTATTATTTTAGGTAAATATTAACAACCATTCTGTTCTTACCAATTTTTACAGCGTTGGAAATGGTGGGAGAATTTGGGGAAAGGGTTATGGATTTGCCCTTTTTATTTGGCTTTCTTATGAGTCAAGTTTTGAAAATTTTCCCTACTGTTTGAGCTCATCCAGCTGTTTGGGGTTATATCCTTATGCTGCAAAGTAAAGAAAAATCAAAGTAAAATTTCAAGCAAGTAATGTGATTTTACTTAAGCAAAGATTGCTTTGCTTAATGAACAAGTTGACAAAACCAATTGCAAACATGGATTGCCAGTATATCACTGGTAGTTAAAAGTTCAATCATTATATTACAGTAATGAGATTCACCAGTTATGTGCATCTAAATGTTATTCTTTTATATAAAAACATAGTTGTAGATAGATAATACAAGTAATAATATATATAAAATCAAAATGATGACATTATCTCTCACTTTGAATGGAGAAACATTTTTACCCCAATTTTATAGTTTACTACTTTCTATAAAATAGGAATTGCAGGAGAAAATTTGTGCAAAAGCACCTTTCCTCTCTCAATTTTAAAACTGATTTTAGCCATCAACATTACTGTCTTATGCTGCCTTTATTTTTTCCCCACTGTATTTTGCAGGCTTAAATGCTAACTGTGGTCCTCCACCTTCCATAGAAAATGGGGTTGTTATAAGCTCATTAACAGAAAACTATGAAGATGGTTCAACAATACAGTACAGTTGCAATGAATATCATGTTTTACAAGGATCCATAACAGTCTTTTGTTCAAGGAACCAATGGACTACTCCACCTGTTTGTATAGGTATTGTATAGTAGTGTTATCAATAGATACCAAATAAACATTCAGCTTCAATGCATTTCAATACATTTTAGAAAATTATTGGTGTATTCTTGCCTAAATTGAGGGCCCTTAATGTAAAGTTTTCCAACTGCTCAATTATATTACATGGCAATGAATTAGATGTTGCAGTTACGCGTTGTAGCACTGGAATGAAAGCTCAGATTTGGTATATATCAACAATGAGAATAGACTGCTCTTGAGGAATGTGATTCTCATTCTGCATGCAGCTTGAATGTTAAATCATTGGAACTTCAGGAACCTGAGTTTTGAATTAAAGGATGACATGTAATAATGTTTCCCTGATTCATGATTTGATAATGGATGAGAGTGTTGATCTATTAGTAAAATGTGCTTGGGCATAGAGGAGTATATTTCCATTTCAGAAATGAGACTATCTGAGTTTCAAGCATGGCTCCAGTTGCCACTCTTGGTGATAAAATGATTATTTTATCACCAAAATGATAAAATTTTATCATTTTATCATTGTTGACTTTCAGAGGCACTGTCCCACAGATAATCAGCTGTGAGGCCCCACTGATAAGATTGGTTTCTAAAGATTGACTTTAATTGTTGCTTTTGTATTGTCTTCTTGAGATTCCCTGCTTGAGCTGCTCGATGTAGTAGGCATGTTGGTGTTAGAGTTCCCCAGACTTCCAATATTGGGGGACTTCAACTTGCTTTTCCTAGATATGGAGCAGGAAGCATCTCAGAAGTTCATGGCCACTATGCAAAACATAGATCTGATCTCACTCAGGTTATTTTAAGCCCTGGCTCACAGCAGTGGTGTTACTCCTTTGAAGTAGTCTAGACAAGAAACACAACAATGAATACTAGCTTTATCTTCTAATTAGCAATCTAATGGAGTAAAAATAAACTCTTGATAATTCTAATTTATGAAGTTTAGTTCATTAATATTTACATTTTATCAGAGGCACTATAAAAAAGAATCCTAATATCTAAGGGAAATGTTCTGTTACATTTTATGGTATGGTAAAAATAATAATATTGTGTTTATTTTCTAAAGAGCCATGTACCTTGTCACAGGAAGAGATGGCAAAAAATAATTTGCTTTTGAGATGGAGTTTTGACAATCGACCTTATTTTCTTCATGGAGAATTTGTTGAATTTGTATGCAAAGCTTACCACACTGGACTTCTATCAAATTCACCCTCTGACTTTAGAACACAGTGTCAGAATGGACGACTATTGTATCCACAATGCGTTAGGAATAAAAGGTAAGCAAAACATTATCTGCACCATATTTCCATACTTCTTATTATTTCTTTATTCAAATGTATTTTGAGGATTTGGAGTATATTGGCTAACAAAATGGTATTGGGACAATGTATATTAAATATATTTATCCAAAATGTTCAAACACTTATTTATTGCTACCTCAAAAATATCAATTTCCAACGGCTTCCTGTTCGGTTTCTTTCATTCTGTCATAATTAGAAGAATAGAAGATTTTTATTTTTTAATTTATCAAAGCTCTTTTGAACCTGAATTATTGGCAATATTAAAAAGAAATACGTTCTACTCTATTAAATTAAATATCTCTTACAGGACTTAGCCTGATGTAGAAGACTTGATGGATATTTATACAATGTATCTTGTAATT
Organism: Bungarus multicinctus; assembly: GCA_023653725.1. NCBI lineage: Eukaryota > Metazoa > Chordata > Lepidosauria > Squamata > Elapidae > Bungarus > Bungarus multicinctus. The sequence goes on along the minus strand of CM042842.1, from coordinate 39,139,459 downwards.
ATATAAAGCACCTTGTAAAATAGAGAAATGGAAAGTATTTTAGTATGGGTACATAAAATGAGATTAAAGCATCAGACGGAACAGATATTTTGTTCAAGAATATGCAAAAAACATGCTATAAAATTATTCCTTTTTTTTTTTAGATGAGAGATCAGTTGACAGAAAATGCAGAATAGGTTACTTGGAAATTACATTGGTTTATATAAGCTCTTTTTTGAGCTGACCAGTACTCCTGTTTTCTCACTTATGAATAATTAATCTGATATTCTAAACTAGGGGTCTCAAACTCAAGGCCCACAGGCCTCATCTGGCCCATGGGGTGCTTAAATCTAGCCTGCCTGGAAATATCAAAGGCCCAGCCCGCAGTGTCTCTGCCAGCAAAAAGAGGCTGAAAAATGGGCTGAAGACAGGGCTGAAAAAGGCCAAAATTAAGCCAAAAATGGATCAAAAAAAGCCCAAAAAATAGACCAAAATGGGCTGTACCAGTGGTAGGATTCAAAATTTTTTACTATCAGTTCTGTGGCGTGGCTTAATGGATGTGGCAGGGGAAGGATACTGTAAAATCTCCTGTCAGAGGTGGTATTTGCCGGTTTTCTGAACTACTCAAAATTTCTGCTAATGGTTCTCCAGAACTGGTCTGAACCTGCTGAATACCACCTCTGGGCTGTACTGCCCGTTTTCAGCCTCAACGGCTTCCAGCAGTACTTTGCTGCCCCCAAATAGGCCACACGGGGGCCTTGAGAGGCCTGTTTGTGCCTGGAAGAGTGCTGCAAGAGGTCATGGAGGACAAAAATGAGGTACGGGGGGGCGTATGAGACTCATGCCCCATTTTGGCCACTAAAGTGCTGCAGAAGGTGTCAGTCCCATCTTTCCCTCATTCCCTGCCACGGAGGCCATATTGGCCCACAGAGGAGAACTACAATGCTGATCCGGCCCTTGAAAAAATCCAGTTTGACACCCCTGTTCTAAACCAAGCTTTAGAAGTATTGGTTATAATTATATATTTTGTCTCTCTTTGTAAATAACATATTTTGTTTTTCTTTAGATAATAAAATTGAAAAAACATCCTTGAGTGACTTCTCTGCCTCATTTTATATTGCAAGAAACATGCAAATTAACTTTCATCATGGTACCTTTTTTTTTTTAACTGCTGGAAGACTAGTTACTCAGGTTTATTGGAATAGCTGTTGACTTCAGCATGCAACATCATTTGAAGATGCTTACAAACAGGATAATTCTGATTTGGATTCAGATAAATAAATATTCATATTACAATATGCATTTACCCACTTCATTTTTTAAAATATACCAAAATTACAAAATTCCTCCAAATTTTTCTTTTATTTTACTTATTAATAATATACCTAAAAAGACTTTTTCATATCTGAGATTAATCAGCACGCTCCAGGTACTTTTATGTGACACAGTAATAGCGGGTTTATTAATCATAATCATTTTATTTATTAAGCCTTTTGAGGGTGAAGGTTCGTTCTCTGAGCTTAAGCCTGTTAAAAACATTAGCTTAACAAAATAAAAGTGTATATTAGGCTTTCAGGATGCACTTTTTCTAATACAGAAATCTTAAAGGCCTGCCATGAACTAATTTCATCCACTGTACAATTCCAGTGGAAATCCAAATTGCAATGATTGTGCATAGAGAAACTTAGGAACTCTATTATGAAAAAAATCAAGAGCAGAACTTTGGCTATTGGATTTGAGAGATTCATTGCAAGAACAACAGTTCAGGTAGCGAGTCTCCACTTCCAGAAATACAGGAGACACCTATCTGAATGCTTTGCTATTTCAACCTCAGCAATTACTTGATCTTGGATGGGGATATTTGAAGATCAGATATCAAGATGAATGACAACTGGTATCTGTCTTCCTTTTATACATTACTGGAAATACCCAAAATGCAAATCACCAAGTAATTCATACAAAGCAAAAGGATTTATTAAGGAGGATCAAATTTTTGCAGAAATTGGGTATGGCTAGTATTAAGAAAAAAAGGACTAGGGTGACATGATAGCAGTATTCCAGCATAAAGAAGAGAGGGTTAACCTACAGTATTTTCCAAAGCACTAAAAGGTAAGGCAAGAAACAATGGATGGAAACTAATCAAGGAGAGAGGCAACCTGGAATTAAGGAGAAACTTTCTAACAGTGAGAACCAAGGGTGGGATTCTACTGGTTCGGATGAACCCTTTGCTCCAAAGATCAGCTGGCAGCCAACTGGTTCGCTGCGACGAGCATGTGGGCCCGCACACCTGCTCCTGCTCTTTCCTGTGCTTTATTTCCTTTTTTCTTTAAGAGCACAGCTGATTCGCGCGGCAGAGAGGTTTGCTGTGCCTCAATTGTTTATTCACAGGGACTGCAGTAGAAGGTGAGTATTAGAGCTTTTTTAAACACACAGAGAGAGTGTGCACAAAGTGCATGTGTGCATGCAAAGTGCGCGATCACTGAACTGGTTGTTATCCCAGTGGAATCCCACCCCTACTCCAGCCCCACCCCAGGCCACATGGGCTCTCTGGGGCACTCTCAGTCCACAATCCAACCAGGGGTGGGATTCAACTGGTGTTACTACTGATTCGGTGACTACATTTTGCCTGACATGCACTGCACACGTGTGTAAAAAACCTTAAGCTATGCCGCCCGGACAGCTGAAAAGCGCTGCGCGCAGATGTGCAGCATTTGAAAAGCCTCTTTTTCCCTGCTTTTTCAACCTCAGCTGTGCCACGCTGCCATGTTTCTCAGCTGGGATTGTTATTTTTCGTAAAACTTAAAATTATATTCATGGACTTTCAGAATACATTCTCTATTGTATAGTGATGAAAAAACAAGTTCTCCCATACCAAAAGAAATGGCCTGGACTAAGAAAAAAAATCATTGGAAGTTTTTTTTTTTTAAAAGGCCTAGACCTGTGGTTCCCAAAATGGGCGGTACCTCCCCCTGGAGGGCGGTGTGATGCCTTAGGGGGGCACTAAGAGGCAAGGGGGCTGGCAGGGGGGCACTACGAGGTGGCAGGGGGGCATTTGAGGTGCCGGCCCGGCAGGCTCACTGCTGGCCATGCAGCCCATTGACTGTTTCATCGCTCGGTAGCTGGTGCCTCAAATGCGGAACCCGCGCACAGTGAGCCTTGCCAAGCCTGGGGGGGGAAGAGAGGTGGGGCGCTTTAGCTTGCAGGCTGCCCTCTCCAGTGGAAGCGGTGGAGGCGCGCCAGAAGGCCCGAAAGCAAAACCCTCCCAAGGCATGCAATGGAAGGGGTGGGTGGTCCGGTGTTACGGCTCCTTTCCCCGAAGGAAAACAAGGGAGAACACAGCGCCCGCTTGGCCTCCACCTCTCCAGCCAGCCGAGCTTGCGCGCAGGATGCAGGTGGGTGTGCAGCTGTGACTCTCCAAGGTGTGTGGCTCAGTATGGTTCGGCTCTACATGGCCAGCCCGGACCTAGAACCTAGCCTCCCTCTGCAGCCCGGTTCTTCCGACTGAGCCTTGTGCTTGCTTGCTTAGTTTCCAAGCGATCGTTCCCTCCGCCTCCGCCGGTCTGGGCTGCTTCCGCACACCTTCCTCCTCCTGGGCAGAGTGTAAAGATGAGCTGAGTGCTTCCCCGAAGTTGGGAGTCTCTGAGCGTGTGCAAAGTACCTCCCCTTGCTTGGCCCGATGGAAGTGGACCTTGGGTTGAAGCAGACGGTGAAGTCGGCTGCATCGCTGCTCCGGGGAGATTGGCATTGCAAAATGCCAAAGAAAGAACTGGGGCAGGGGGCTGCAGAACGGGCAGAGGGGCAGCTGCATTAAAGAGCAGGAAGATCTTAGCCATGGTTTATTGACTAAGCCGGAATCAAACAGCATACTAAACTCTAAACCAGAATGGCTGGGTTGATATATTCAGCCCATGTTTCTCAACCTTGGCAACTTGTGTGGACTTCAATTCCCACTCTGGCTTTGCTCTACTTTCTCAAAGTGCTGTCGCATTCTTTCTTTCTTTCTTTCTTTCTTTCTTTCTTTCTTTCTTTCTTTCTTTCTTTCTTTCTTTCTTTCTTTCTTTCTTTCTTTCTTTCTTTCTTTCTTTCTTTCTTTCTTTCTTTCTTTCTTTCTTTCTTTCTTTCTTTCTTTCTGTTTGTTTGTCTGTCTGTCCGTACATACATACATACATACATACATACATACATACATACATACATACAAAAGGTCTGCCTTCCTGCCTGTCTATCTTCCTGCCTGTCTGCCTGTCTTTCTGTCTATCTACCTACCTACCTACCAATATAGATCTATCTATCTATCTATCTATCTATCTATCTATCTATCTATCTATCTATCTATCTATCTATCTATCTATCTATCTATCTATCTATCCATCCATCCATCCATCCATCCATCCATCCATCCATCCATCCATCCATCCATCCAACCATCCAAAATGTCTGCCTGCCTGCCTGCCTACCTACCTACCTGCCTACCTGTCTTTCTGTCTACCTACCTACCTATTTACCAATATAGATCTACCTACCTACCTACCAATCTACTTACCTACCTACCTACCCACCTACCTATCCATACATTCATCCAAAAGGTCTGCCTGCCTGCCTACCTACCTACCTATCTACCTACCTACCTGTCTCTCTCTGTCTCTCTCTCTCTCTCTCTCTGTGTCTCTGTCTCTCTCTCTCTATCCATCCATCCATTCATCCATCCATCCATCCATCCATGTTCGAAGTGCCAGCCCCGCAGGCACATTGGGAAAGTAGAGCAAAGCCAGTCTGGGAGGGAGGGAGGGAGGGAGAGAGAGAGAGAGAGAGACCTGATGCATCAGATTGAAATGAGGCCTAGTTTAGACTGAGGCCCTTTTCCACATTGAAACATCTTTGCCAGCACATTGAAACATCTTTAGCTTCTATTAAAGGTTTTGTGGAAGAAACATGGTCAAGACTATCAGAAAGCTCTCACCTTTTGTTGAGGTTTTAAACAGGATCCATTGGACCAGATCTCCACCCTAAAAATTACTTTTCCCCAATGTATTACAGTGCCAATTTCTGAAGAAGGCAAAACCAAAATGTACTGGTAAATTACAAGGAGAAAACACACACACACACACACACACACACACACTCCCTTCTAACCCTGCTGGAGCAGGTGATTGGACTAGAATAAATATCTCATTATTTTTCTCCTCCCTCCCTTCCTCCTTTATTTCTTTTTCTTTCTTTCCCTTCCTTCCATCCCCCCTCTTTCTTTGTCCTTTTTTCTTTCTTTCCCTTTTCTCTTTCTTTTCTTCCTTCTGTCTCTCTCTCTCTCTTTTTCCTCTCTCTCTTTCCCTCTCTCAGGCTCACCCAATTGATTTGACTTGCTTGGGCAGGTCCCTCCAGTGCAGTGGGCTCAATGGGGTGGGCCTGTGGGGCTGGCACCTAGAACGCGGCAGTGGCGGCATGTTTGAAAAATAGAGCAAAGCCAGAGGTCAGTAATTTTTGCTGCAAAGAATCACAAAAGCTTCTGGGTTGTGCACAAGAAGGGACACACATGTCAATGCAATTCAGCAACATAAAGAGATACAAATAAAACAAATCAACAAGAATCGGCAAAGCATCTCTGATTAGATTTTATTCACTACTAGAATCTAATCAGATATGCTTTGCCGATTCTAGTGCAATGACCTGCTCCAGCAGGGTTAGAAGGGAGTGTGTGTGTATGTGTGTGCAGGGCTGTCAAACTCCAAAAACAGGTCAAGTATCTCTGGGGAGGCCAGTCATAAATTAGAGCACTTGCTAAACAACCGGCCATTAAGTGAGGACCACTTGTTTGCCAATCACCTGGCCACGCCCACCCAGTCACATGACCACCAAATCACACCTACCCAGTCACATGACCAACAAGCCACACCCAGTCACGTGACCAGCAAGTCACATCCTCAAATTAGGCCACGCCCACATAAATTTGAATCCCACCCCTGGGTGCCGGGCATCAAGGATGAGTTTATAGCACTAAGGGGGCGGTGGACTGAAAAAGTTTGGGAACCACTGGCCTAGACTGTCATGCTAAAAATGCCAAATATCACCTTTTAAAATGCTAAAAATTAAGCCTAAATTTTAGATGACCTATCATTTATCCCTCAGGAAGAGGAGAAATAGTACTAAATAGTACTAAAACTATTTCTTACAACATGATTTTATTACTCTGCCCTTTATGTACGAAACCTTGGTTAGGCCCTCTCACTTTCTAATTCTCTAATTGGCCTTACTTTCTCAGCTATGGCTTATTCCATTGTTTATTTTTTATTTTTTACTTAAGGGAAGCCCTAAACTAACGGTGGGAAGAAGCTTTAAAGGCAAAACATATCCCCTTTTAAAACAAGATGATTCCTATTTAGAATGTGTATGTGTACTGTATCTAGTAAGCAGCAGTAAACACACACAAATATAACTGGAAGAATTAGTTCTCCAAAATATAGAATAATCAGCCTTTCCCAATATTCTTTTGCTCAAATGATCTCTCCACCCCCCAGCCCCCACTTGCTTGGCAGAGATCATTTCACATGTTTGTATATTAATGTGTGGGTCTCAGAGAATCCCATGTGGGTTTTGTTGTATAATGAATTAGCTTAGGAATTTAATTTAGGAATTTAGGAATTTAAAGTTTGTTCCTTTCCTTTGACAAATTCTGAAGAACATTTGTCTTGGGTAAGCATATTGCTTAATACTTTATAATGCAGGTTTCTAATAAACACAGAAGTCATGTGGACTTTGGAGTATGAATAAGTAAATAATCTGTTTTGTTGATCCAGAGTTGAAAAACCTTCCCAAGGACAGTTATTGGTGCCAGTGATTAAAAGCCCCAACTGTACAGTGTGGATCTTGACAATCTGAAATACTGATATGCGCTGTTTCAGCTATATAATTTTTGTCCTGTTATGGACAAATTGTGTCCTCCAGAAGGGTAAGTTATTCAAGGAGAAGTAAAGGTTGTATTATTTTGCAGGTCAAATGGAGTTTTGTTAGTACTTTTTAGGAAAAGTAGAGAAAAATATCAATCATTTTAAATTAAGTCTTGTAAAACAAGAATATGTCATGTATCTAAATCAGATAATAGAATTGTTCTTTATACTGAAGCTCATATCCATTGGCTAAATAATTGTGGTTAGATGCTCAATTATGTCTATTCAGTTTATGTGCTGAAATGTAATACATTATGATACTTGATATCCTTTCTGAATTTTGCAACAGTTACAGAACTCAGAGGAATTTCACCATTAAGGATGGATGTGTACATCTGTTGTGGCATCTAAAATCACCTTTATCTTATTTTAAAATTTTGAGTTCTATATTCCACTTTAACAGATGCAATAATTGCCTATGGCAAGTATGTGTGGGTTTATCATTAAATTATTGGTAAACTATCAGGTTAGATGAAAATGAAATACAGATGGTATATTATGTTGTTAGTAACAGAAAGACTTTGTTGAAGATTCTTATCAGTTCTTATCAACAATCATCAACTGATTTTTATTAATCAATTATTAATAATTCAGTTATTGGCTGAAATTAAGAAAGCTATTTTAGTTAGAAGGTTTTGAAAGACCAATAAATTATTTGTTATGTAATTTGTTGCACTTATATCTAGTTGTTGACAGGGAAAACTGGTTGCAAAATTTTTCACATGCCAAAATTATTTGGCTAGGTTTCAGAACCAATTTTGTACTTTGACAAGGCAAGCATACACATTATATTCTAATCTCCAGTTACAAACCTGTGCATTTGAAGAAGTCAGTAAAGTTTGCAAACATTTATTGCAAAATAACTTTTGCTAAATTTTAAGAAGCTTCAAGTAGTCACCAATATTTTTGTTTTGTTTCCCAGTTGAACATATTACAATGGAATTGTTATTCTTATAACACCTATCCACTGAGGGATATTACTAGAGTCCATGACTGAGGGTGGCACTTAATATTTTCTCTGAAGGGCCAGAATTTCTTTGTGTGTGTGTAGAGTGGTTTGTTTTTTCTTTTCCTATTCATTTTTTGAATAATTGTTTTGGAATATATAGGAAAACCAGATACTACTTTTAAACAATAATGTTGGACTGTGGTGTGCAGCTTTGGAGCTATCTAACAGATTGACATTTCTCATGGGGTCCCTTGTTTGATCCCTACCACAAAACTTGTTGTATGCAAGTATGAAGTCATTGTAAAAGTGCTGGGGAAAAGTCTGAGTAATAAGGCAGCTTTCATGGCCATGGTCAAATATACTTTATATCTTAAGAACAGCAGGCAGGCAAATGTGTAATTATAATGGTATGTGAGAAAGGCCTTGGGAGGCTAGACAAAAAGATCATGCAAAGGGAATAGTCAGGTAAGAGACAGATTAGCCCATAACTAGATAGTACAAAAGGCAAGCGGCTCAGAAGAGATCCTTCCTAGTTTCTCTTGCTGTAAAAGAGACAGGTGTGGGTGGTGTGGGGAAGGATTATATTTTCATACAGGTAGTCCTTGACTCACAACCATTTGTTTAATGACTGTTCTAAGTTACCACAGCACTGAAAAAGTGACTTACTTCTTGCCCTTGCACTTAGGACTATTGTAGCATCCTTAGGGCCACATGATCAAAATTCAGGCACTTGGCAACTAGCATGTATTTATTATGGCTGTAGCATCCCAGGATCATGTGATTGCCTTTTGTGACCTTCCCAGCAGCCTTCTTACGATAAACAAACTCAGTGGGGGAAGGCTGGTTCACTTAACAACCACATGACTATTTAACACCTGCAGTGATTCAACTAGCAACCATGGAAAAAAGATCATAAAATTGGATGCGTCTCACAACAATGACTTTGCTCATGGAAATTTTGGTCCCAATTGTGGTCATAAGTCGAGGATTACCTGTACTTACAAGTTTCTGCCAATATAGCCAATTACAATAAAGTAGATTCAGTTGATCTGGTTGTTTTTTCTAACTGATTTATCCTGGAGTGCCAACATCAATCTTGCAATCTCTCTTTCTCTTACCTACAACTAGACACAAGAACAGTTTTTTCCCAAATGCCATCACTCTGCTAAACAAATAATTCCCTCAACACTATCCTACTATTTACAAAGTCTGCACTACTATTATTATTATTAACCTTCTCATCACTCCTTATCGCCCATTCCCTCCCACTTGTGACTGTATGACTGTAACTTTGTTGCTTGTATTCTTACAATCTATATTGACTGTTTCCTGTATGATTTGATTGCTTATTGTACCCTATGACCATTATTAAGTGCTGTACCTTACGATTCTTGACTTTTGATGAATGTATCTTTTTTTTTAAATATACTGAGAGCATTTGCCCCAAGACAAATTCCTTGTGTTTCCAATCACACTTGGCCAATAAAGAATTCTATTCTATTCTATTCTATTCTATTCTATTCTATTCTATTCTATTCTATTCTATTCTATTCTATTCTATTCTATTCTATTCTACTCTACTCTACTCTACTCTACTCTACTCTACTGACCATTCCCTTGACTGTGTCTCTTTGCCCAACCTCCAAGATCTTTCCCACACACCATCATAGCTGCTGATTCAACTAGCTCTGAGTCATGCTAAAGGAAAAAGCTCCATTACTATTCCTGACTTGCAATCTTCTCATTTCCAAAACAATTGGGGGGAAAAATCTACACTATAAAGGAAAAAGGAAAGTGGTTTCATAGAAAGGATGTGTAACCAATATTGAAATGGGTCCAGACCTTGAAATTAATGAATAATTACATTCATTGATTTAAATAGTCTAATTGAAAAAAAAATTTTTTGGAAAGGAGGGAATCAGTTATTATGAAATGATGTTTCTTTCTGATACATAGAAGGACTTACAAATAGTTCTATAAATGAGAATGGGAAGTAGCCATTGCAACTATATTCTGCAGAAAATGAATTACTGACAGGCAAGAATTTTTACTCCCAATGAAATGGCAGAGCTTATCAGTGCAGAAAAAGATCATTAGTTATTCCATTAATAGAAATTAAGTTCTTCTCTCTGCAAAACTTTATATAATTGAAATTTACTACCTCTTTTTTGCAATCTGCATTGCTCTTTCAGTATCCCAGCAGGTGCAAGTTGCATATGATGACTTGGTCAATCTACTTACTGAGCCAGGTAAGATACAAGTCAATTACCTTGTAATATATAAAAAAATGAATTTTAAGAAGGGCACTAAACCTTATAAGAGATACATCTGTGTATGCTTTTTTAAAAAAATTGAGCAAGTAAACAATAAAATATCTCCAACTCAGCCATCTCAAACTTAGATTATCATATATACATACACATAGTGTATATCATGGACAAATGTATATATAAATATACTTACAAACTCAAGGTGGCAAACATATCTGATACTCCTGCCTCCTATCAAATGTGTTGGCCTAAGAAAGAATAACTGGCACAAAGTCACCCAACTGTCATTCATGCCTGAGGAAGGCCTAGAACTCACAATTTTTTGTTTTCTAGGCTATCATTGTAACTACTATATCAAACTAGATTTCCATTCACTGGAAGACTTTACAATGGAATCCCAATTATTGAAAAAATTCCATTAAATTTAAATCCTGTCCAATATGTTATGTATTTTCAGTATGTGAAGACCATATCTTTAAAGTATATGTTACAATATTATTGTTTCATGCTAATAAAATGGCAATGGGCTATATGAGTAGTGTGGCTTTCTTAGATCTTAGAAAGTGCAATATTTTATCTTTATCTAGGAACATCAACTTTGTATATTGTCAGTTAAGAAAAATAGTCTTATATGTTATGAAAATGTCCTAACTCTTCAGTGTTTCAATTTTCATAAGTATGATTAATTATGTTAATTCAATATTATTAATTAGTTAACAATTTATTTTTAAAAATAAATCTTGATTTTAGAAAAATGTGCTGAGCCAAACATATATCATATCTGGCAATATTAATTCAGAAAAGATGTATATTTACACACACACACACACACACACACACACACACAAAGAATAACTATAATCTGTGACTTTGTTAACCCAAGATTCCTGGAACAGAAACTAATTCTGTAACCGAACTATGGTTTCTCTTCAGAAAAATATGTCCTAATACCAGACAGAATTCATAACAGAAATGGACAAAAAAATGGGGAGTGGTAAATAGAAATTATAATTTATTACTTAATAAATGCTGGATAAAGTGGGAGATCAGAAGTATTAGAAATGGAAAGTTTCTGGAAAGATCCACTTTTTGAGATATGATAGATTATTGTATCCTAAATTTGGAGTATTTTAAAACCAAAAATTTAGAGACATAATGGCACAGAAGATATGTATGTATGTATATATATATTGCTTGCAATATAAAGAGGAAATCACTCTACTTCACGATCAGGCTGGATTGGAACTATTTTATTAAGATGGTTTTTAATAACAAGATATTTTTAATATCATTGTTTTTAGTATAGTTTCATAACTTTGTGGGAATTTTCTTATGGTCATTAGAATTTATCACTGTTTATAATGAAATAAAGTATATCTTTTTCTAATAATGATAATTAAGATATTACTTGGCTGTACTATTTCATAATAATTGAATAGGAGCAGTAACAGTCACAGAATATAATATAGAATCCAATGATAAATAGGAGAAAATCTTTTGAAATTGGCCTTCAGAGTAAAAAAAAATCATTCTGTTCATTCCACACTTTTATATAGTACAATTATAGCCAGGACTGACTTGTTGGTGAGTCTAATATATCTTTTTATTAAATATTTTACTTGTAGAGATTCCAACAACTTGTGGTCCTCCACCTGCTATTGGTAATGCAATGCTTCTAAGCAACAATAGACAGGAATTCTTATCAGGTGAATCTGTGATATATCAGTGCTACAGACTGTACGAAATGGAGGGCACTCCAATTGCGATTTGTGAGAATGGTCATTGGAGAGGTGTTCCAAGATGTGTTCGTAAGTATACAGTTAACTGATAAATCCTGTTGTGATGGCAAAATATCCTTCTAAGAAAAAGGGTAACCCTAAACATAACCCAAAAGCATAAAAATGGCCATTTTCTCTGATATTCTGTCTGCCCTGCAAAGAAGCATGCTTTAAATAGGGTTTTTTCTATGGCGACCTTAGAATTCTCTTCCCCAGTCTATATAGTCAGCCTCATTTTTATTGTCCTTAAGACACATTTTTATACTTTAGTATACTTTATGTTTTAAAACATATTTTTATATTTCTCCCATAGTTGTCATGCCCATTTTGCTACCACATATTAATATGCCATATATTCTTAATGCATTTTCTATTTTTTAAAATAATATTATGAGTAGTAGATTTTGATGCTTGTAATGCTTTTAGATAAATTTAGGATATATTTTATTATTTGTTTTTAATTTTCTGGATCTATTGTTTATTTCTTTTGTTCTATTTGGCAATAGCTGCAGGATTGCTTATTGGGCACATGCATTGTATGTACACACATATACAAATGTGCAAATAAATAATTAAAAGTTCAAAATTGGGTCATAATTACAATAATCACTGTTTTATAGTGCAAATGGATATATTTATTTGCAGCAGGGTATATAGTAATTTTTGCTCAATAGATATGTTTTTTCAGAAGATCAGAATCTAAGACCATTATAATCAGTATCCAAAATCTAAGACTACCACAAGTATCTCATTGTCAGGAACAGTAATTCTATTAGTCTGATGAAATTAAAAGTTCACTACCATCCATAATTTAACATAAGACATAAAAAACATAAAAAAGTTTATTAATTATTCTGTTCTAATTATTCAACACTATTTTTAGCATGCTATATGAATCTAATATACAAGTACATTTATTTATTCTTCAGAAACCTGTAGAGCTAATCAAGTTAGCATGGACCGCAACAATATTCAATTGAGGTGGCTTACTAAGTCAACTTCTATGAGAGCATCTGATTATTGGATGGAGTTTGAGTGTAAACCAGGATTTCGTAAGCATCCATTATCATCACCATTTATGAAACAATGTGTAAAAGGATCATGGGTGTATCCCAGATGTGTATAATAGAGTTAAATATTTCCTAATTCATCTATTCAAAATTCACACATATTCTCATAACTTTCTCCTTGTACGGTGGCATGTAATTGCCTGAGTTTAAGGTACATTTAAAAATCAGAAATAAATTTGCTGGGGCAAATTGTGTTGATTCTTATCCTGCTTGCTGACATCTCTTGCTATTGGTGATTATTTTTGAGCTCTTTGGTCTTTAGAATGCTCAGAAGTGAAATTTAAGTGATGTGTTATTATCTGCTCAGAAGTACAAGTATTATTCAGGTTTATTATTTAATCATAATTCCCCATCCCTTCTTAATAACTAATGATTTGTGGTTATGTTGTGTGTCATCTGGAAATCCCATCTAAGGGAAGGATTACAGTATATTACTCTGCCAATCCACCTTTCAACTATAGACCATTGTAAAAATTCTAGTACATAGCAACTGCTGTTCTTAGACTACATGCCCTGGCATTTCAGGTTGCCATAGCAAACTGCAGGATATTTTAAAGGGAAACACAGTGATATTCAAACATCTGCAGTGTACAAACTGCTAATTAAGAATCACCATTTTTCCTTGAAAATTTAAAATATCCCACAGCACTACTTTGTGAATTCATTGTTTCTGTTAAACTCAGTTCCCAAACTGTGTGCCATGATGCCCCAAAGTATCAAAGCCAGTTTATGAATTGGAGGGGCACTGTGAAAAAAACTACTGAGACGCTATGAGTACCATGAACCAAGAATGTTTGGGCCCTACACATTTTGCCCAAGATTGCTTTAGTCCTGCCAGCTCATCAATTTCATCTGTAGTGGCCTCCCATTAGTTTAATGGGGCTATGTGTTCCAACACCGGTATATAAATGATCCTTATAGCATTCTGGCCTGTGGTTTCTATTTTAAAATGTGCATGTGACAGATAACTTGTGTAATTATTTTTCCAGTCATTAATTAAAAATAAGCCCTTTACTTGTAAAACAAACAATGTTAAATTAATTGCTTTAAAACTTTTAGGAGTTTACTAGGATAGCAACTAACAGAGCAGGTCATATTGTACTGAAAAGAATTCTAAGGCTACCTGGTGGTAATTAAAGAAGCTACAATTCATCAAGGAAATGTGAGAATTACTGTGTTTGCCATAATCTGTTTAATTCAAATTATGTACAATAACATAGAACATTGCATGAATTTTTATCCTTGTTAAAAACTCTTCTTTTTAGAAAGCTGGATTTGTATAAAGGGAGATATGCATCCTGCATTTTGTTATTCTAATTACATACTGCTTAAGTTGTTCTAATATATTAATATTAAAGAAGATATAAGGAAGAAACAAACCTGCTGGGATGAAATAATGTAAGCCATAAATTTGCCACTTGCGGAAAGTTAGGTAGAATCAATGTTCTTTATTGTTAAAAATCACACATATTATCCATTTCTTTTATTCTTTGATCACTTGCTTCTTGATGTATCACATACACCAAAGGTATGCATCATTTGTTTCTGTATTGTACAAAGAGACTCCCCTTGAATAAAGGCTGTTTATTTTGCCTGAATTACTTGGTGATTCATATTTTTGGGAGGGCAAAGAAGACACATTGCAAAGGTAAAAGTCTCTCTTTCATATTCAGGGATCCAGTTCTTATCAATTCCATGCCAAACTTAGGGTGCCTGAATATCGAGGAAACAGTTAAATAAAATTAATCTAAAACAAAATGCTACAACTCATATCTGCAACCAGAATCTGTCACCATAACACATTATGAAATTTGGAAATGCCTCAGCTAGTTTTCAACAGTTGCACTTTGCATATGCAGTAGCAGCCAATGAGCATCTTCTGAGAAGCTTGTCAGTTATTTACTCAAGTAGTTGCTTAGCAACCTGATGGAAACATGGGTGGGTGGGTGGGTGGGGGGAGGATTCTTCAGAATAGAATAATGGTCATTTATTCCCTTGCAGTAATAAAGTAAAAGGTAAAAACAAACTGTTTCTGACAGCCAGGATAGAAGCAAAGTGAATTATCTTCTCTTCATCTTCAAACTCCAGAAAAGACTCCAATAGTATGAATTACATTTTAAGGATACCAGAAGTGGGAAAAGGCAAAAAGCTGCACATATGACATCACAAAGTGAACCAGCAAAAAAGCGGATTGAAGAAGGGTGCTTTATTATGCAATCTCTGGTCTCATTCATGGAATTGTTTCCTTTAGTAGCTTTTTATTGTTTTTCACATAAGTTTTCTTTTCCGATCCCACACAAAATCTGTTAGACAGGAAGGAAAGAGTAAGTGTTGAATGTCTTCTGATTAATTGTATTGGAAGCTCTCCATGTGGAAGCATCCAACATTTGGTAGTTCCCCATGAGTGGATGATTTGTAAAATATATACAAAAAGAAAAAAAAATCATTTAATTAGTAAACAAGATAATCATGTCCCAAGCAGTTTTCTGATTATGAAACAGCCAGGAAAACAAAATCTGCTATACTCTCAGAAATAAACCAACAAACACCAAACCACTAGTGTTCTGGTAAAGATAAACACCAGCTCCATTGCTGTGCTGTGCAGAGGTGGTATTCGGAAGGTTCTGACCAGTTCTGGAGAACCGGTAGCAGAAATTTTGAGTAGTTCAGAGAACCAGCAAATATCACCTCTAATTGGAGATTTTACAGTATCCTTCCCTTGCCACGCCCACCAAGCCACGCCCACAGAACCGGTAGCAAAAAATTTTGAATTCCATCACTGGTGCTGTGCTGAGCTACTAGATGACTAACAATTTTTCAGTGCACTAAACATTGCGGCTCAGTTCTGCTTTTAACCCTCACAAAGTTACAAAACCAAACAATTAGCTCTTGCCAGCTGAGGCAATCCAACTCTAGCACACCACTGCCCCAAAATCATAATTCATTGATAATACCTGTGGGAAGAAGGAAAAACAGTGTTAAAGTAATTATGAGTTATGTTTGTACCAGATTATATTGTGTGTTGACCTGGAACTTTTAGTTTTGCAGTCTTAACTCTAGGTTGCAAAGCTTTTCCTAAAGCTTATTGGAAGAAGAATCAAGAAAGCAAAAAGAAAATGAGTTCCTCCAAAAACATGCACAAACAAAGCAGACACAAAAATATATTAAATTTACCTTTAACTAATTTACATTTAATTTTTAAAATTATCCTAATTCTGAAAGCTTAAACTTTTCTAGCTCAGTTGAGAAAAAGTATCAGTAATTTTCAAATTAGCAAAACAAAAGAAAATATTTCTCTTGGAAGAAATAGAGTATCTATAAGGTTAAATATAAGAAGCCGTCAGTCTTCTAAACATTCTGGTGTGGTGCCATCACAATGATATGACCAAAAATGTTTTGTCTTCTTTCAGAAAATTGCAGTCTAGTTACATTTTATCATCTTTGTACAGACTGAAGGGTTCAGTTGATTGAAAGTATAGAATTAGGCTAATTTAGAAATACTCAAGAAATACTAATGAAGCAGGACAAATAATACCAGAATTCTTCAATAGATTGTTTTATTTAAAATAAAAATGGATACATATCCTAGATGGTAAAAACAGAGAAAGAATGAAGATTTGAGAAGATTCAAACATGTAACTACAGTGAAAGTTTTAGCAGGATGCTTTTCAGAGAAGGGCATTGATATTTCCTAAACATTTCAGTAGTCCCTATCCCTTTCCCCATGCACATTTCAGAATTGAGATTTGGATACAGGCTCTTTGTTGAATTTTGCAGTCTGCTATTCGTTGTTTTTTAAAACATGGATCCAAGATCATAACTGAATCTTGTGATTTTTAAAACAATTTTTATCTTGCTTCTGTCATCATGATCTTTTACTGAATTGGTTATTTTTAAATATATTCTTTGCCAAACAGTTTCATATAAGATTCTATTATTCAAAAAGTCTGCTTGTGTTAATCCTTATTACCAAAAGTGTTAATCAGAACTAATCAATTCAGCAGATAATTCTAAGTGGATTTTGCATCTGAAATAAATTCTAAGTAAGTTACAGTATATAAAATAAAGGGACTTTATGTACTAAACAGTAAAACATACACACAAGGAAACAACTGGTGAAGTAAAAGGAGAAGAAGAATCTTTAAGATATTATTTGTTGGAAAAGTTAGAAGACCACATTCTGAAAATAATTACTAAACCACTATGAGCTTAATGATGGATTGGCTGCCGTGCATTGTATCATTTCTTCTAGGAATATGTACTTCTGACCGTGGTAAGTTCTCAATATTTTAATGTGGACATAGCTATATGAGAACACATACACACACACACATGACAAAAAAGTATTCTATAAATTATTTCAGAATTGTACAACAAATTCCTATAAGAATTAGAATTGTAGAAAAAAAATCAGTTTTGCATTTTTTAAATTTAAAATGGTAAAATTCTGACAGCTACATTATTAATTTTCCAGTGACTGTAGAACAGTGGTTTAGTACACAGTTAGAAGTTTATGAAGTTGTTCAGCAAAATGTTATACTTCTTAGAATGCTGTGACATGCCATTTTCATTTGGTGTTACTATACATAGAAATGTATTCTTCATAAGCATATAGCATATTGGCAATCCCATGCTAATAGTGACAATAATAATTGCATTCTTTAACAAAAAAAACCTTATTTATCTATTTATTTATATCCTACTTTCATTAGTTTAATCAGTACTAAAAGCAGAGTGGTCAATATTAAAAACATTGGAATGCAGTGAGCTAAGGGGGTCATTATTTAGATGCTATTTAAAAAAATGTGGTAATTTTTAGGAAAAATGATAGCACAGGA
This sequence comes from Bungarus multicinctus, assembly GCA_023653725.1. Taxonomy (NCBI): domain Eukaryota; kingdom Metazoa; phylum Chordata; class Lepidosauria; order Squamata; family Elapidae; genus Bungarus; species Bungarus multicinctus. The sequence goes on along the minus strand of CM042842.1, from coordinate 39,121,634 downwards.
ATATGAATGAATTTTAGGAGAAGGAATAATAATTGGAATCTAACTTAAGAAAATCATGCTGCATTTGTTGTGCTGCCAAGAAAACAAAAACAATAAAAACAATTGTCTGTATGCTGCTAATTGTAATTTCAGTCTGCAGCCCACCTGAAATTGATTTTGGAAGAATTGAAATGAATAAACAAAAGGAATATCTGGAAAATGACAGAATACAATATAACTGTTATCCTGGGTATGATTTGGAAGGGTCTGACTGGATAACATGTAAAAAAGAAGGATGGATACCACCACCAAAGTGTTTCGGTAAGTGGGCTATGTGATGAAATGATTACTTCAGTGTAGCTTGAGAGTAATTCAAGTAAAGGAATAATTGAGCAGTTCCTTAAAAAGAAGGTGGAAAAAACAACCAGCTGGACATATAGGTAGATCACAATTGGTGGGAGTTCAAATAATACGAATTATAAATTGATACCAGATTGCATAGTTAAATTCAAGTCAAAATTCAGTTAATGTAAGACTAGCATGCATACAATTGAGGCTAGCACATTGGCAGTTGAGGCTACATATGGAGAGCTGCTGAATTTTAGATGCTAACCATTGTATATACATGTATACAAAATAGAGAAAATAAAGACTGTTCAAGGAAAGAGGTTCATTTGAAGAATTACAGCAGAAATACTAGAGACTGCAGGTGCACTTTGGAAATAGGTTTATTTTTTATGGTTATACAATATTTCATAACTGTGTTTATTCCAATTCCATTTTAAATTGTTTTTATTGGATTTTAGTAATTTTTGTTTGGTACTCTGCACTTTGATATGGCCCATGGGCTAATCAATAAAGTAAACTAACCAGCTTTGTAACATTTATGCTTAAAATTTTTAATTGCCTATCTCCATTGAGCTGGAACCCTATTCTCCATAGAAACATCACTGTGAAGGCGCAAATTTTTATAATGTGACCGCTTTGTAGGAATCATTTTCCATACTAATTGAAAACTACCTGTCATAAAGAAAAGCAGATAATTAGTATGAATAAATAATGAATGAATGAAAACAGAGGCACTGCTGGCTATTCCTGCATAGTAAAATATTGTCTTCTAAATAAGCACAAAGTTCTATATCTCTAAATATTACTGTTTCTGGTTATGATTTAATGTTTTTGTTGAATTACTTTTGTTGGTTTTGAATGCTTCTTTTTTGGTTGTATTATAATTGTAATCTGCCCAGAATCTCTAGAATGGGGCAGTATATGATACTTTTAGATACAAATAAAAATAATTTTATTGCTACTTATACAAATGAATGAATGAACAAACAATCTAGATACTGGATTTTCATATAATGTTCTTGTTAAATAAATTTTGATGGTTTATAGCAACTGGTCTTCTGAATAAATGAGACAGAATAAATTACAGACAGAATATAATAACAACTATGCATAAAAACATTATTCCCAAAAACATGATTGAAGTTAACAGCAGTATAGGAATACAAAAATATACTTATTTATAAGGTTGTGCATGCTTTGAAAATTACCTCAAAGAAGTGCTCTGGACCTTTCAACTCTTTATTCCATAAGCATGAAATGACAACTCTTAAGTGCTTTAAAAGAAGTATTAACTTTGAGGAGTGAATTTCTTATGTCAGGAGACATAAAGACACACTCTCACTTTGTTTTGGTTCACATGAAACCTGACAGATATAAATATGCTTTAGTGAATGAAGGAGAGGTGTTGTTCTTGCAAACTTGGATAAATTCTGACAAAAAAAAAAAACCCCCAAAACTTTTAAAGTATACACAATTCTATTTATTTATTTTTAAATTAGTTTAGAAGAAATTGTTCTGTTTCTGACCAAATGAAACCAGTTTTGTTGTCTACTTAAAAAACAAGGTAGATACAGAGATACTTCTTGAATGTAGACTGAAATTAGAGAACTGCAATTTTCTATGCAGATTGAAATCTCCCTAAAAAGGTGTTATCCAAATATAATTTTTAAGATGTTTGGTTTGACTTTGGATTCAGATCCTGGTGAGCCATGAGCATTTATTGAACCAACAGAATCCTTTCTTTTAAAAAAGAAATGTCTTCCTCATCCTTTGGTGCGGCCAGAACAATCCTATAGAGGTCGATTCAGAAGAAAGTTCTGTTGTATTTGATGATGATTACTCCCATAGGTCTCAGCACAGGAGTACAGGCAGTCCTGGATTAAGAATGATTTCAGTTCCTAACTCTGTTTTTAACACTTGTTTTGGTATATAAGCCAAAAGTCATACTTACAAATAGAGTGCATATTACTAAAAATGGTGGATGGCATTATCCTTCCTTGAGCTGATGAAAAGCTGAAGCTATACAATGTTTTCAAGAACCACTGAAAATGGCTGAAAACAAGCAGTATAATAAGTGTATACAGCAGGGCTGTCAAACTCCAGGCCTGCAGGCTGGATGCTGGCCACGCCCATGCCTGGTTTAGTGAAGGGCGGGAAAGTTCCAATACGTTACGTGATACCACTGTGATGACCTGATTTTGACATCCCTGATATACAGCTTCAGTGGTTCCTGAAAACACTGTGTGGCTTCAACAGTTTATTTACTTGAGGAAGGAGAAAGCTGTCTATCATTTTCATTAAACAGTATTTTAGTATTTTACTGAAAATACTAGTTTTAGTATTTTAATTAACTCTTTTAAGTGCATACATATAGTTATAATTAGGTAAAGAAATATAATTAAAATAAAGGAATATCATCTTCCAGCACAAAGGCAATCTATATTTTTTCTCACTTTTCTTTAGCACCCTGTATTCTCACAAAACAGCAGCTGGATGATAGAAATCTTCTTTTGAATGAGGGACAACGACATTCAGAATGGATAAGAAATGGGCATATAATAGAATTTACATGCAGGAAAGGATATTCCATTGTATCTCCTTCTGTCAGAAAGTGTGTTGATGGGAATTTAACTTTACCTTCCTGTAATTCTTCTGGTAAATGTACTGTTACTGTGAATCAATTTCTATAGGCTTTATTTTAACCTTAAGAAATTAATCATTATTTTTTTCTTTTTCCTGTCTTTGATTTACCTGGATTGCTGCTTTCTTTCCATTTAGATTATATATTTGGACCACCATAAACTTACATATAACGTAGGTTTATTCATATTTTATTTAAGAATGTTTTCCGTTTGTCATGCCTTGACTTATTTGTTTCTCAGATTCCTCACTGTTATCAGACCCAATCCTGTTTTTTATATACTTCTCCCATTTCACTTTATATTACTGGGTCTGATCTACATATTCTTTTTTTTTAACAATCAAAGGACCAAACCTAAACCCAGATTAATCAAACACATCAAAGCTCTAACAGATGTGCATGGCATTCAAGAATAATTTGGTGGGTTTTCACAGCAGCCACAGAGACTTTACTACTTTGAGAGTTATATAGGTAGTCCTCAACTCAAGTCCATAATTGAGCCCAAAATTAATGTTGCTAAGTGAGAAATTTGTTAAGTGAGTTTTGTCCCATTTTATGACTTTTCTTGCCACAGTTAAGTGAATTAATAACCCAGTTGTCAAGTGAATCTGGCTTCCCCATTGACTTTGTCAGAAGGTCACAAAAGGGGATCACAACCATTATAAATATGAACCAGTTACCAAGCATCTGAATTTTGATTACATGACCATGCAGATTCTGCAATGGTTGTGTGAAAAATGGTCATACGTCCTCTTTTTCAATACTGCTGTAACTTCAGTTATTAAATAAACTATTGTAAGTCGAGGACTACCTGTAGTGTTTTGCTTCTAAAAGGACAAGAATGATATAAAAAACTTATCTAAGTTACCCAGATTTTCAGAAATAGAAGGATAATACTGTATATTTTTCACATAGATAAGGAATAGTATAATGAAAATGATTCGTTGTTTAGATTTTCCTGAGTTCACACAATAATTGCTTTTAAGCAGGAGAATTTTGGATCATTTACCTTTTAGAAACACAATGGAAGAACACAATATCTGAATCTCCCGAAGAACTCTCTATAAAATTAGGATCTGTTGTTTCCAAAAATCTGTCATGATAGAGTTTAACTTTCTATTGCATAGAAGGGCAATTGTGATTTCTAAGCACAAACTTAGTTTAAATCAACTGGAGAAAATGAGATTTTTTTTTCCATGAAATTATTCTTGATTATAATCAGGGGAATTATAAATTTTAAACTGTGGCTGTGGTACAATTCCAAACTAGAACTTGGTGTATGAGAAAGAAAGATGGCATATGATATCAACATTCATTAAAAATCAATGGAAAGAACATGCATAATAATTTATGTGTTATGTATTGTGTTCTCCTAATGGTGCAGAGACTTCTATTGCTGCTGCTATCACTTCCAGGAGACTGCTACCACTAATATTGAATTCCTCTTCACCAGGTATTAAAATAGTATGATGCCAATAAAATATTTTGAGAATATTTTTTTAAGGAGAACTAAAAGGGGTATTCAGTAAAGATATGGTTTCCTAGCATCAGTTCTAATCAAACACATACACAGATATTTGAACATGCTGAAAAGAATAACCACTTATTCAGGTTAACTGACTAAATTTGCTGAATTCCTTGCTTTTAGCTAATTGTTAGGAGACTTTTACCATCTTGCATATGCCAGTTTAAGCAACATAACTATAATAACAATTCAGGACAGCAAAGAAGTTAGATGAGGAACTGCATTATGCAGAAAGATGAGGAACTGCATTATTATCTTTCAACAATGTTTTTGTGAGAAAAATCAGTTGTTCAGTTTGTTTCATATCCTCTGAGAGGAAAAAAACCCCATATCTTTGACCTTGGTTCAAAATAAACCAGGGAAGGAACCCAAGAAAGTAGAAGGGCAAAAATTTAATCACCTTTCTAGATATTGTTTCCGATTACATATATTTGCATTGGGAACCACAGATTTCCCTAATTATTTTGTCAGAGCATAGGTATTATATAGGATACCAAAAATTATAGAATGTTGATAGAAAATAGAGAAACATAATAACTTCATAACAATATTTCTATTTTTCCATACAAGTCATTTGCCCTGCTCCTCGAATAGAAAATGGTAGCTTTTTTCCTCTGTGGATGAGTTACAACATTGAAGACATAATCTATACAACATGTAAACCAGGATATATGCTTGAAAGTCATAAAAATTCTTCTAAATGCACCAAAGGTGGCTGGTCACCAAATCCAAAATGTGTCAGTAAGTAGTTTTCATGATATTGCACATATTTTTTTTATTTGATGCCAAATCTTAAAGGGCTAATAACGTGTTCAGTTGTATACACCGATATCTCTGCAATACTCAAAGTTGGTCTTTTATTGCTGTTTTCATTTAATCATGGATAAAATAGAAATGACATGCTATTCCATATGGCAGTGTTTCTCAACCATGACAACTTTAAGGCATGTGAACTTCAACTCCCAGAATTCATCAGCCAGCTAGGAAATTCATAGCTGGCTAAGAAATACTAGGACAGGGTTGTCAAACTGGCACTCCATGGGCCAGATGCATCATGCACAGGCTACACCCACCCCAGCTCCGCGAATGGGGAAAAGTCACAAACGTCACATGACAGCAATGTGACATGGTGAGTTTGACACCCGTGTTCTAGGAGTCGAGGTCCACATGCTTTAAAGTTGCCATGGTTGAGAAACACTGCCATATGGCAACCAGTGAAGATTCTAGTCTGACTTCATATTTCTTCCTGCTTTTCAGATCCATATTTTCTCTCACATGCTCTCTAGCTAACTTGAAAAGTGCTCAATTTGAACAAGGTTGAGTTGGTTTAAAAGTTGACCCTTTATCACAGAGGAATCATATAGGCTTCAAAAATAATAATAATAAAAAGGCAGTGCTGAAAAAAGTTACCAAAAAGCACTTAATGCATGATGCTGTGTACTAAGGTAAAGACATTATAACTACAGGATTAAAAAGAGGAATATAAAGAAGTAAAATAACTGTAACATCATTCCCCTTTCCCAAGTGTTGAAAAGTTCCAGAAATAAAACACTTATGCATGTTTAGTTTTCATCAGAATGAAGACATTGGGCATTTTCTGTCATTTTAATATTTGTGACTAGATTTCTTTATAAATTTAGATAGTTATTGAGTAACAACCACTCGATCAGTGACTGTTCAATATTGCAATGGCACTGAACAAGAGGGATTTATGATTTGTGAAGTTGCAACTGTTATGGTATCCCTGTGGTCACATGATTACAATCGGAGTGTTTGGTGCCTGGCTCTCAAATATGATGTTGCAATGAGCCATGGTAACATGATCACAATTTCTGATGTTCTTGATGATGTCCCACAAAGTTGCTCCTATTCCTGCTCTTCGTTGTGGTTATTGTTGTTGTTGTTGCTGTTGTTGCTGCACAATCTCACTCCATAGCACCCCTCTGTAATATCTCCTGTGATACAAATTTTCTCAGTATCTAAATTGGGAAAGAGATTTTAGTGGTCCCTATAAGGTGGTGTTTCAAATTGATATGGGCATGTGATGTAAATCTGAATAAAAAATCTACAGCTTCTTGAACAGGAAATAAGACATCCTAATTGGGTCTTAATTTTTCATTAATCCTGATAATCATGACTCCAATCAAGTTGAGTGTTATGCCCTGCTGTGTTTTTCCTTTTATTGTCTTTAGTAGACAGATAAAATATGCACAGTAAGATTGAGAAATATGCAGCCTTGCAGAATTTCCAAAGTATAACATATAGAAGATGATTAGTTTTGATCACTCATACAGAAATTGTATGAGCCATCTTCAGGCTGGTGCTTTCGGCTTCGTGCTTGTGCGAGCAAAGCGTGATATGAGCTGCCATTTTTCTATAGATACTCTGAGGAGGTTGGCTGTGTTGTCATTTCTTGGTTGGTTGATGGAGTTGATGTTTGCAGATTGGCTGGCTTTTTCGTAAGAACATGTGTGGCTGAGGTATTGGCTGTGTGTCTATCAGCCTCCTGTGTTGTAATGACCTGGGTATTTATAGAGAGACAGCAGCTCTGATCACGCTTTGCTTGTACAAGCACAAAGCCGAAAGCACCAGCCTGAAGATGGCGAGTGGGACCTTGTCAAAACATCACAGAGATACTCTCAATCTTACACAGGAAAAGACCCGAACACGCCAAGACCTGCATATCTGTACCCGTGAAAATCTATGAACACACACACACACACACACACACACACACACACACTATTGTTATTGCAATTATTCAAATCAGCTTTTTAGTTTTTGTGAGAAATTTCCTGAAGCTTGGAAATTAATTTGCATGTTGTTGAATTTGATAAAATATCCTAGGTTATCCTAAGTTTCAACTGTTTAAATAAAAAAAAAACGTTTGAATTAGTAAACATATTTTTTAAATACGATGGCTACCATAGACTAATCAATTTTGGTATCCTAAATATGAGTGGATTGGTGAGTGGAGGATTCAGATCCTAAGTGCTTTTTCCATTTCTGGAGGATTTTTGATTTTGACTTTCAAGAAAGGACTTCCAGATGAAAGTAAGCAAAACAGATCAATACCATTAGTATTCCCTGAGTAGAATTGTTCCTTGCAGAATGCTTCCATTTGTGAAAACAAAGACTGTTTCAAACCCATAATGGTTTCAGCTTTAAGACAGAAATCCTAAATGTATTTAGAAGTTCACCTGAAATCACTAGAATAGGTTTTCATTATGGAGTATAAAGTTGGGTAATCTATTTTGATGATGAGTATATTAAGCTAATATTTTGAAATGACAGACAAGAGAGCTTTCTAACAATGATGAAAATGGGTGGAATAGGTTGATGTTTTGGAATTGATTAATTGTTTGTCTTTACTTTCTTCAAAGGAAAACAGTGTGACTTTCCTCATATAGAGAATGGAGCACTATCCTGGTCCAACATATATTATAGTGATGTCTCTTTTCCCAAAAAAGTGGGGCAAACAATTGGTTTCAAATGTAATCATGGTTTTCTGCCAAGAAATAAAAAGCATTGGGATAGAATCAAATGCACTAATTTTGGCTGGGATCCAGAACCACAATGTTACAGTAAGTGCATTATTTTTAAGTTTCACTTTTATGAGTTTGGAAAGCCCCAATAATATTAACTTTATTTTAAAATCATAATTAGCATAAATCTATTAAAAAAACTATTAGCATTCCATAACACATTTGTAGGGCTGAAGAGAATTCAAAGACAAAACAGTTCTTCAACTTCTTAAAACTAATAGAGGGATTCTTCGAACATCTTTGCTTTGTTAATTTATAAACCAGTTTTGCACACTTTTAAATACAATTTTGCAAGGAGTTACATATTTTAGTTTTCTTATATATTTTCTATTATCTGACATCTAACAAGAAAAAGAAAAAAATGATGTGTTATATATTGCATTTATTTTATCCATTTTTAGAAATTGGAGTAGTCAAAGAAGCTACATTTGAATAATTACCAGAAAATCCCAAAACCCTGAGAATTTTTTCAATTTCCACAAAAATTTCAAATTATTTTTATTGTATCTTCTTTCTTTTTGATTTTTCTTGTTTTTTTTCCCTTGTTTGCAATTTTTCCTTTTCCTTTTATTTTTTTCTTCCTTACTTTATATTACTTTGTTAGTTTTTGTATTGTGTTTAAATTTTTAAATAAAAATGTATGTATCTATTTTCTTTTTAGAACAGTGTATTCCTCCTAAACACTTGCCACATGGTCATGTGACTTATAACTATGGGAATACTTTCATAGACGGTGATGAGATTTCATTTAATTGCGATATGGGATATTATCCTGAACACCATTTACCAATAGCCACATGCAGAAATAATGACTGGTTTCCTACTCTGAACTGTGTCTCTACAGGTAAACATCACTTAGATCCCTTCTATGTATTTCTTTTTTTAAAAAAAAATTAATATAAATTGAAAGAGCAACATATTCAAAATCCGTATAGACAGTGTGTTATCTGGTTACAATTCTTTTGAGTAATATTCTTGATAATAATAATAGTATTCTCTAATAGTAATCTTATAATAACAGTGCTTTTCCCTCATAATGTTGATACATATAAATTGTTAGTACTAATCAAAATTAATTTAAATTAATAAGTTACAGTGGTCAAGCCTAATCTTTCTCTTATAGTTTTTGAAGTTCTAACTCTTGTTTCCCTCATTTAACAATCGACAAAACAGATCCCATACCTCAAAATATTCAGTGTCTTCTTTTTCTTTAATTTCAAATGTTAATTTATTCATTTCTGCACATTCTAAAATTTTTGTTATTTTTTTCTTCTGTGGGGATCTCCTCACTCTTCCAATGTTGTGTGAACACTATTCTGGCCACTATTAATATATGTGTTATTAAATATCCATTCTTTTTACTGTGTTAATTTTGGTATGATGCCCAACAGAAAAATTTCTGGTTTTAAATCTATATGTTCCTTTATTACTTTTTCTAGCCAGGTGTGTATTTTAGTTCAATTTTTTTGCTTTCGGGCATGTCCACTACATGTGATAATATGAACCCAGGGTTTGGGTGCACTTCCAACACTTGGCTGACATATTCTTAGACATTCTAGCTAATCTTGCTGGGAGAAAGTGCCATCTATAAAATATTTTGTATAAGTTTTCTTTATATGCAGTGGATGTTGTCAGTCTATAGTTTCTGTCCCACAACTTTTGCCATTTGTCCAATTCTATTGAATACCCAAACTTTTTAGCCCATGCTATCATGATTTCCTTTACTTGCTCCTCTTCTACTCTGTCAATAAATAATTATGGAATTTTTTTAATCAGTTTCTCCTCTGGTCTTATTATATCTCATTTAAAATACCTTGGTATCTTACAATTTTTCCCATATCTATCACATTTGGGTAAGTGGGTACCTCCATCATGGAGAGCCAGATTGATATTTTTAAATAGTGTTTTTCCTTGATTTTTGCCCATATTGAGAGCAGAGCATTTTAATGTAGATCCCTTCTATGTATTTCTGACTACTGAAGAGCAGTACATGTTCCATCCAATTCATCTTCCATTTCTTAACCTGGCCTACTCCTCTCCAGTTGCATAACTAAAATTCAACTCTGGTTTTCTTTGCTTTCTTGAAATAATATATCCTTTTTCCAAGCAGTAATATTTTAATTGACCAGAGAGAGTTTTTTTTTAAATGGGAACAAAACTAACAAAACTAACTGCATAGTAATTTAGCTTTTACTCATTGAAACTTTATTTACGATGATTCAGCAGTTAAATTGTGGAAATCATTTTGCTTTGGCAAGATTTTTGTCCATTGTGTCTTAACAATTTGGAAATCCTCCCATTTTGCAAGCAAAATTTCTTTTTCTTCTTCCACAATAATCTGAGAAAGAATTTATTGAACTTACAGAATGAAAAAGTGGTTATCTCTGTGTAGAGATCTGGGTTAATGTAGGGCTCATTCAATGGTTTGATAAAAAAATATTTAGTTGAAAATAATCATGGTGGGGAAAAAAAGACAGTTGATAGGAAAACAAGATGGAAAAAAAGTATCTTCTGGAGACTGAAAAGGTTACAAGAAAAGAGGTACAATATTGATAGCCAAATTTGGCTCGATTTATCTTCCCAATAGGTAACTGAAGATCATTTAAAAGCAGTTTATTAGGGAATCCTGATAAAGTGAGATTTCCCTATGAGAAAAGAAAACCCTATCTTATATTCCTTTGTATAGTTAACACAACAAAGAAAATGCAAGAGGAAAGTTGATTGAACAGCATAAAAGTAATCCTCCTTTACACAGTAAATCAACTACAAAGGTTGTTTGAGGTTAGATAACCAGTTGCCTGTTGACACTAAGAAATTTTTTCTTATCAGGAGATAGTCTCCAGCCATCCTTCTGCTTATCTTTTCAGATTAATCTTTTCAGAATGTTAGAAGCTATCCAATCAATCCATACAGCCATAGGATAATAAATTTTCCTACATTCCAGTCTAATGGTTTTATAAATCTTATCACCTTATCATGCCATTTTTAAAGCTTTTATTTTTTAAGACAAACATATACAAACAATACATAAAAACATAAAACCATCTATTTTATATACATACAGTGTATCAGTTGGTTATGAATCTTTTGTGCAATCCTTTTATAGTTGTTACTCACAGGTTATATAAATTTCACATTGTCAAACTAACATATGCTTATATATTTACCGATTATTAATCATCCATGACTAAACTATTTATTTCATCATTTTATAAAATTGTTTATCTTCTTGTTCTCTGATTTCAAATGTCAATTTACTCATTTCAGCACAGTGTATAATTTTCTTAATAACTTCCTCCTGCATAGGTATTTTATCATTTTTCCAATTCTTAGCAAATACAATTCTAGCCGCTGTTAAAACATTTACAATCAAATATTTCAGCACTTTGTTGTATATTTCCAATATGATTCCCAATAAAAAGATCTCTGGTTTAAAGTCTATATGTTGTTTTATCATTTTTTCCAACCACATGTGGATTTTAGTCCAATATTTTTTTGCATCCGAGCATGTCCACCACATGTAGTAATATGAACCAGATATCTGATGACATTTCCAACATTTATCTGATTTATTCTTAAACATTCTTGCAAGTCTCGTCGGGGGTAGATGCCACTTGTAAAACATCTTATACAAATTTTCTTTATATGCAGTTGACCTTATCATGCCATTTTAAAAGACACAAAAGTAAGTCAAATTAAAATACAAAGTAACTATTGTGAGAAAAGGACAACTAGGCTTTAAAGCTGGTGTAGGTCTCTGCCTAATTGAAGGCCTCAAATTAACAATATATCACAGCACCAGCTGAGCTGATTTTACAAGCATAGCAAAATATTTGCAATCTACTGAATTGAATTTGCAGGCACAGCAATATATTTGCTATTTGTAGCTTCTGCAAAAACACATAATTGCTTATGATCAATATTAGAATTATTTTAGATCAAGAATGTCTGGGACACTGAGAAAAAAGGGAACTGAAAGTAGCAGATGGTAAGTAAATTGGAACCAGTATGGCCCGGTTCTGCTGAGCCGGTAGCGACGATGAGCAGTGGAGATCGAATTGGTTCTCTCTGTCACTCTGCTGTTGGGCTAACCCGTCTGCCCGGGCTCCCATACTCAACTTTATCTTCTGCTTTTGAAGTGCAGCTGCTTTGCGCGGCACAGAAGAGTGTAACGCGGCAGCTGCTGAAGCGACTGGGAGAGTGCAGGCTTGCAGGTGGTGAGTTGGAATGCCTCTGCGCTTGTGCAAACACCTCTATGTCTGCGCAAAGTGTGTGTTTGGCGCATACGTGCATGCAAAGTATGTGCACGCACACAAAGCATGCCACCAAGCCATGCCCACTGAATAGATGGTAAAAGTTTTTGAATCCCATCACTGATTGGCATATACCTACAAGTGAGTGTTAATTGATGGTCAGTATGAGGGGACAAGTATATTCAGTAAGATTACATACTACTTGGTGGACTTCAGAAGAAGGGTGTTTCTCTTTTATTGGGATATTTTTATAACATTATGTTTAAAACACTGAATAAAATACATGTAAAAGTAACTATATTGCTAACAAATTACAAAGTTCATGTCATGTGCCCTCAGTATAGAATAATATAGAAGAATAATAGGATAATAGTAGGATATAGAAATGATTCCAAAAGTGTTAATTGTTTTCATTTTTATTTCAGCAATATCTCCTTTTTCAGCAAGCTTGTTCCTTATTTTGCTATTTTTGTTTTCAAAAGAGAAGGAAGTTTTACCATGGTGTTATTTCTTTCTCTCCCAGTTCACATAAAGGGCAATAACAGTAGCTTGAACCATTCTTACTGAATCTAAGTTCCAAAGTATCTGTTCCTAAATAATTTTGTATGCATTGTTTATTTTACAGATATTCATCTATCAACAGGGTGAAAGACAGTTCACCCAGTCTCCTCTTTCTTCTCCAAACACTCTAGAAGAATGAGAGGTAGCAGCTCTTTCTAATTCTATTTTGATAGCTTATTATATAAAGGCCATAGGCAGAACCCTACTTGAGAAAGATTCAACTTTAAAAGCTTAGTCACACCTGTATAATAAACTCAAGACAATCCATGGTTTATAAATCTGAGATGTACAGCACAGAAGACACAACTTACAACAAATAGGTCCAAGATTCAATGAACCTTTGTATCATCGATTTGTATCTTTAATTACTGCTTACTATTTGCTTTAATAATAACTGAATTAAATGGACTGTTTTCAAATGCATTAAATTATCTTTATTTTGTGCCATTTTGGTTGCATAAAGAAATAACCAGCTTTGGATTTTAGATTTTTATCAATGACTATATAACATGGCTATAATGCCTTTTTCTAGTTAATGAATCCCCTGGAACTTTTATTAAATGTCCTATATCAATATATGTATTTCTCTTCTGTAATTATAGATAACATAGTCTAGATATAAGGTACTTGCTGTTTTTCCTATTAAGCATGTGTGAACACTCTGCCAGGCATTCAAGCATATGTCACTTGAAATAATGGTGAACTCCAAGCACATTTTTTTTGTAAAATAAACCAGGACTCTGTAGTACCCTGTAGTGAATGTTTTTATTCCATTCTCATCCGAAAGATGACTTTACAAAAGCTGAATTACAGAACAGTATAACCTATGTCATTTTCCCCACCTCCAATTCTACAGATTCATATAGATGAAGAAGAATTTTACCAGCATTTAAATAATACTGGTATACATATTCACATCTGTTTTTCTATTGTATGTATTTATATACAGATACATAGTGTTAATTTGTCTTGTGAGAAACAGATATATTTTCTGAAATAAATATGTTAAAAGCAGCAGCATGCTTTATTTACCATTTTGAGGATCGCAAGCATCTTATAAATTAAAGCTTTCTATAATGAAATCTACTTATAGCAGAAAATCCAGCTAATTGATTGTTTTGTGGTGGAAATCTTCCTCTGCTTGCAGACATGTTGGCTTGCCAGTGTATAATGTACTTAACTAATAGTACTTTTATTGTTCTTGTTATTCTAGTATCTCAGGTTGTCTCCAAAGCTGAAAATGTTGCTGGCCCAACCAACGTTATTAATAAATGTTATAACTAAATCTTCCCATTGGTTATATCTAGTAGATGTTATATCAAGTTAATAGACTGAGGAGATCTCACTTCCATCTCATTTGTGTGTGGCTTCCTATTTTACCCAGTTTTTATTAACTATTAATGCTCTTGTTTTCAATATTTTAACATTTTAATAGTGATATTACTGTTTTTATGATGATAAGTCACCTAGAATTGCTTGACAGTGAGATGGCAGCAAGATATAAATTTAATAAGTAAATACATATTTTTTTTAAAAAATATTTCTTAGTACAAAGTGTGGTAAAAAAATCATCATCCTCTATCAATTGGTTCAAAGTCAGTATCTTTCTACCTTTGGTCAATTGCATCTTTTTATTAGATATTCCATCCCATAACTTTCTAACTGACAGAATTGTTTCCAGAGGTCTCAGAATATTAGTAGCAGCCCCCAAATTTTTAGGCACAGGGACCAGTTCTATGGAGAGAGGTTTTTCTGTAGACCGGAGGGGGAGTAGTATTGCATGCTCCCTGCATCCATGGATGGGCTTTGCTTGTTCGTGCAGCCCAATTTCTGGCATGCCACAGCTTGGTGCCAGCCCAGGAACCTCTGTTTTCTGGGGACCTCTGTTTTAGTATATTTAGATCTTAAGAGGATAAAATGGGCATTATTAGGTTTGTTTTTAGGCTACATTCAACCAATATTGAAAACAGAAATGCTTCAGTAATAAACACAACATATATTAGCCAGATAACATTATCCGAAAAGCTCGTTTTTCTGAAATTTGTTGATGATATACTTACTCAGGGGCAATTTCTTCCAGCTTCTTTGTAGGTAATAAAGGGATCGATGCTAAATGGTTGAAAATTTCAGTGTATTACAACAATTTTGCTTCTGGGCATATTCTGTTAAACACAGTGACTATCCAGTTTCTGATTACGAACACACAATTTAGTTCCACATCACATTTTGTCTCCTACAGTACAATCACTTCAGAGAAGGCTTTTGGTTTTCCTTTTTAACTTGAAAATTAGGATTTATTTCTATATATTTTCCCTTGTGGTTCAGATTTTCCCTGTATTTATGCATGCTTATTCTTACTTTCTAGTCAATGAACTGGTTAAGTGACTAACATTTGAATTTAGCAGGTGTCCAGCATGCAATGATCTTGTTACACCATTTTGGCACAACTTGCATATTTTGTGGGATTTCATCACCGTTCTGCTTTGGGAAGAAAGTTCCATTTGTCCATGGTAAGTACAGATAGCACAGACCCAAATGCAAAAAAAGACACTGGGATGAGATTCGATGTGGAATTTCACAAACAGAAATGATCCTGGGCCCTCTTTTTGGAAATGGAGTTTTGGGTCCCCAGGAAGAAAATTCCTGATGCCAGCAAAAGCACGTGTAACAGAGAATGAACTAAGATTTCATTTTGAAATCAAATATGGATGCTGGGAATTTCATGCTTAGAAATGGTCCTCGATTCTTTTTTTAAAAACTGACAATTTTGACTCTCTGAGAAGAATTGGAGAACTTGAGGAACTGGAGTTTTGTGAAGGGCTGATAGCACTGGCTGCACTCCAACAACTCAACTACAAGGCCATGTGTTGTACCATTGGCTGTGGTTGGTGGCCAAGCCTGGGTCCCTTCACATGATGACCACCAATGCCACTTCTTCAGGCTGCTCTAGGTGAAGGGCAAACACTGTGCAGGTGCAGAAAAATGTTTTTTCTCCTTCCTTCCCATGGCTGTCAGGCCAGCTGAAGTAGTGCACGGCAACTGCACAGAACCAAACCCAATTCAGCTTTTCTCCACCACACACATTTATTTACATTTGTACCAATAAAGAAGAATATTTGTAGCTCAGGATTGAAGTGAGGGGTCCTTGATGTTCTCTGAGCTTGGTGATTTTCTTGCAGACAGTTCATTGTTCAAACTAGGTAATGTCATCAGTGTGGGTAATGAAATATATGCAGGAAACCATCTCAGATAGTACTAAGGATCGCTCCCCCATTTATATTTGATTTCTAATTTCCAATTGACCTCATGTGAGCTGGACAGGGATAGAATTTATTTGATTTGTCAATCATAAGGTATAAGTACAGTATATACATAGTTATGGATACATGAAATGGATACATATAAGAAAAATTAAAAAGAAACAATAGGACAGGGACAGTAGGCACATTGGTGCGCTTATGCATGCCCCCTACAGACCTCTTAGGAAAGGGGTGAGGTCAATAGTAGACAGTCTAAAGTTAAAGTTTTTGGGGTTTGGGGAAGAAACCACAGAGTCAGGTAGAGTACTCCACACATTGACCACTCTGTTGCTGAAGTCGTATTTCCTGCAATCAAGTTTGGTGCGGTTACCCTTGAGTTTGTATCTATTGTGTGCTCTTGTGTTGTTTTGGTTGAAGCTGAAGAATTCATTGACAGGTAAGTCATTGCAATGTATGATTTTATATACCATACTTAGATCAGACTGAAGATGGCATAATTCAAGGTTTTCTAGGTCTAGAATTTCAAGTCTGGCGGCATAAGGTATTCTACAATGAGTAGAGGAGTGGAGAACTCTTCTTGTGAAATATTTCTGGACTTTCTCAACTGTGCTAATATCAGATACGTAATGTGGGTTCCAGACTGATGAGCTGTGTTCGAGTATTGGTCTAGCAAATGTTTTGTATGCTCTAGTTAGTAGTGTGATATTACCAGAGAAAAAGCTACGTAGGATTAGGTTAACAACTCTTAATGCTTTTTTGGCTATGTAGTTACAGTGAGCTCTAGCACTTAGATCATTAGAGGTGAGTATTCCAAGATCCTTTACAGAACTTGAATCATCAACAAGGTCTTGACTATTCAGCTTGTATTTGTCAAAGTGAAACAATTCAGCTTTATAAATTAGAGGAAATGAATCATGTTTTTCTGTTGCCAGCATACTTTATTTACATATAACTAGGAACAACAAAGAAAAGAAGCAGTACCTTCTAAGAAGCAAGCAAAAGAAGAAAAAAGTGAAGTAAAAGTAAAGTAAAACTCCTCCCCTGCATACATGCGCTGTAAATCAAACATCACAAGACACTCATATCTTGTTACTATAGCAACATGATTACCATTCTGGAAACTTCTGTAAGCTCAGTAGACAAATCCAAATAAACGCAGTGACACCCCCTTCTTTGTCTGATGAGCAGACATCAGGTAAGGCACATCTTCTCACATAGGTATTCGTGCCAAACAGCTGCAAGTGGTTTGTTGAGCATATCAGCAATCTGATCATGTGTGCATACTGTAATTTAACAAAACCTTGTTTGACTAGTTGCTTTATGTTCTTATACCGAATGTCAATGTGTCTGGACCTAGAACCTGTAAAACAAGTTTTGGAACTATGAACCACAGATTCATTGTCTTCCATCACGGTGATTGGCTGTATCGGGTGAGTTTAGATATCTGTAACTAAAGCATCAAACCATGTTAAAGAATTACATGCATCTGAAACACAAGCATATTCAGCTTCTGGAGATGAACAAGAAATGAAATTTTGTTTACGCACATGCCAGTAAACAGGACATCCATTTAGGAACACCATATAACCTGAAGTACTTTTTCAAGAGTAATTTAAAGAAAATATTGAGTATCTGAAACTTCCTATAACTATTGGCATAATACATGCAAAATAGATATGTCTGCTATCAAATGTAATTTAGTTATCAAGTTTCTACTCGGCCCACTTCACCTGAGTCACTCTGGATGATTTACAATAAAAAGGCAGTGTTACACTCTGGAAGAATAAGAAAAGAGTTTGCACTGACAATTTTTTTATAAATCTCACATCGAATAATTTGCAACTGAAGATCTTGGAATGGTTTAAAATTTATCAGCCCTGGAACATAAGCGGTGATTTTTTTCTTTTGAAGATTTGGAATCGCTGCTGGAAAAGCTGAAGTATTGCTTGATTTGTTTGTTATAATATTGCAACACAACATTCCCAAAATTCTTGTGGAGTCCTCTCTTAGCTGCCAAGACCATATTCTTATTCAGATAATACTTCCTCTTTATCCACAAAAAAGCAAACCAACCAACAAAAATGAGCAAGTAACAGTAGTAGCTGGGAGAAATCAGCTGAAATAGTGAAATCAGCTGAAACTGTGAAACTGTTGGGTGGTTACATTGCCTGAAGAACTATGAAGAACTGGCTGCTTCTGGTGGTTGCTTTTCTTGTCTGGCCAGGCTGTTCTTCTCAAAATGGTAAGTTAAGAAGAAGAGTAATCAAAGGTTGCTAAGGGAAACAGTTTCTGCTGCAGTCATTAAAGGAACGATTGCTTTTAGCAAAAGCAAAGAGTTCTATTTTTCATTTGTGGCTCTCTTGTAATTTGTAATGCCAGATTCTTTAAGAACGTCATAAACTGATAATTACAATCCCCTTATCATATGCAAAAGTTTTCAGCAACTGATTGGTGAACAACAACAAAAATACTTTGCATCAGTATTGTGAATTCACACCTGTTTGAGGGGATTTTGTTTCAGTTAATAAATAACTTGATACCATAATAACCAAATGATTATGGTGTCTAATAATGCTACTTTAAAAAAGATGTAAACATTTTATCGTTTATTTCATTGAAGTATTTGTATTTAATGGTTTATTTTACTTATAAACAAAAAAGATCCCTAAATGTTGAAATTAACAGATGTAAAAATAGAATATATTTATTGAATATATTTCCACATCATTCAACCATTCAGTTGCTAATGTACTAAAATAAGAGATTACAGAAACAGAGGACTTTTCCTAGCAATCAATCCTGTTGAAGCTTTCAGACTCAATTTTTTTCCCTGTGTATATGTAGAAGAACATGTCAGCACTGCAGCTATCTATTCCTTACCCCAAGTCCACAAGAGGTTGTTAACTAGACTAAGTTTTTTTCTCTATAGACTAAGTTCTTTTTCTCTATACTTTCCTATAAAAGAGGTGATTTTTTTAAATGATGCCCTCTGCTAATTCTCTGGTCTGGCATTACAGCATGTAATATCTCTGTTGTGGCCCATGGGTGGCTGGCAGATCTGGCAGCAGAATTGGATAGTGAGGAAGTTGGGGAGGAACCTGGAATCCTGGAGGCTGAGGAAGACTCGGATGAGGGATCTGCATCAGAGACAGAGATGGGACCAAGGCAGGCTGGCAGTCATCAGCTGCCTTCGGGCTTGGATAGCAGTGAAGTGGAGGAGCAACTGGAACCAGTTCCCAGCCTGACCATACAAAGAGCTGCCAAATGGAAAGAACAATTACGAACTCAGGGTCGAAGTGGGAGTAAGACCATAGGTGGATAATGAATGGCCCCTCCCATAAGAATTAAAAGAGGAGCAAAGGGGAGGGGGATTTTGCAGGAAATAATTCATTCATTTATTCCATCATTGTGAAGATTTGTCTGTGCATCCTAGAGACTCTGTGCTAAGACCTTCCTTGTCAGCACTCTGTTTGGAAATATTTACTAGGCAGCTTTCCAAGATAGATAAGATTTGAGCTCCTAATTATACCCTTGAAAGACTGTTTGCCAGGCCTTTGGGTGAATTTAAATGCAAAAAATTCACATCATTTAATAAAAGGTGTTTGGTTGGGACAAAGAGTCTGCTTAGTGCTTTCTGGGGAAATCTAGGACAGAACAATCTCCAGAGTGAATTTTGTAAATGTACTTACTGCAAAGGATCACATCTTTTTTCTTTTGTTTCTTTTCACTTTTGTTTTCCTTCCTTCCTTCCTTCCTTCCTTCCTTCCTTCCTTCCTTCCTTCCTTCCTTCCTTCCTTCCTTCCTTCCTTCCTTCCTTCCTTCCTTCCTTCCTTCCTTCCTTCCTTCCTTCCTTCCTTCCTTCCTTCCTTCTTATGTGTTTTGTAAACTTTTAAATTAAAATTATAAAAGGGAAGAATGATGTAAACTTATACACAGTAATTTAACATGGAGGGCATTTTATGTTTATATCAACCTACAAATAGATAATATATTTTACTATGCTGAGAATGTGTTTTAGATTGGAGTAGACAATCCTACTAACCACTTTTGGGTAACTGCAAAGTTATATCATACATGTGGAATATCGAAGAGATTTTGTAAAACCACTATTATTTAAATATCAAGGACTGAATTAAAGAAACATATAATTATTAAAATGGAAAATGCTATTTTATTTGCTAAGAAAATAAATGATGCTGTATAAGTTTTGTCATAGATTCATAAAAAGAACAGATTATGTTAATGTGTAATCTGCACACATATATAATTTGCAATATATTTAGCTGATTTATATCAATTTATTGTGTTAATTTTTAGCGGAGGCATTGTTAATTTGTTTACTTATTCAGCTGCTTGTGTATTACCCTTAACCATTACATCAAGAAGTAATGTATATTACTTCTTTTTTCTGTGTATATTTTAAAAATACTATAAACACGTACAATATGAATGGATGCTCATTAAAACAGCTTTATTGGTGTATTTTGTAATCCATCAGGAAATATTGATGGGTAATCTCAAAGCTTTAGTTTGGAGTAATGATTTACACTTCATGCTTTCATATTTAATAGAATGAGGGAAAAACTGCAGTGCTCCACCCAGGATTGAGAATGGAGACATTATTAGTTTATCTGAGAAATGGTATAGATCAGGCTCTTCAGTAGAATTCAGATGCCAAATTTATTATACCATGGAAGGCCAGAACAGATCTTTTTGTAACAATGGGACTTGGACAAAAGTGCCTCTTTGCCTCGGTAAGCAGAAAAGAAAGTCTTCAGTTAATTTTCATGAGCATTTCTAATCATTATTTATTTATTTATTTATAAAATTTTTATACCACCCTTCTCCCTAGGGACTCAGGGCGGTGTACAGCCAATCTAAAACCCCGACAATAATACAAAAGTTAAAAAAGATTAAATTGGATATTTGGCCGAATAAAAAGCCCACCCCACCCCCTTAAAACCCCCAAATTAAAATTACTAAAAAGCAAAAGCAAATGGAGACAAATTAAAACCCTCTCTCAGCCTAGGCCGGCCTGCTCGAAAAGCCAGGTCTTCAGCACGCGCCTGAAGGACCTCAGGTCCATGCCGGTACGCAGTTCCGGTGGCAGAGTATTCCAGAGGGCAGGGGCCGCCACAGAGAAGGCCCTACCCCTTGGGACCGCCAGGCGACACATGGCAGCCGACGGAACCCGGAGAAGGCCCTCCCTGTGTGCACGCACTGGCCTGCTGGAGATCACCGGTAGGATGCGGTCCTGTAGGTAACCTGGTCCAATGCCATGGATCGCCCCAAAGGTCAGGACCAGAACCTTAAAGCGAACCCGGAAAGCCACTGGCAACCAATGCAGCTCGCGCAGGAGAGGCGTCACGTGGGCGCTACGTGACGCCCCCATGATCACCCGCGCGGCCGCATTCTGCACCAGTTGGAGTCTCCGGGTGCTCCCCGCAGGGAGCCCCATGTAGAGGGCATTACAATAGTCCAGGCGAGAGGTGACAAGGGCCTGAGTGACCGTGCGCAGGGCGTCCCGATCCAGAAAGGGCCGCAACCGGTAGATCCGACGGATCTGATGAAATGCCCCCCTGGAGACGGCCGCGACATGGTGTTCAAGCGACAGCCGCACATCCAGGAGGACTCCCAGATTGCGAGCCCTCTCTGTGGGGGGCAAAATTTCCCCCCCAATAGCCAGCGACGGAGTCAACTGGCTATATCGGGGCGCCGGGAACCACAGCCACTCGGTCTTGGATGGGTTGAGCCGGAGCCTGTTCCCGCCCATCCAATCCCGCACGGCCTCCAGGCACCTGGACATAGCCCCCACAGCATCGTTGGGGTGGTCCGGGGTGGAGATGTATAACTGAGTGTCATCTGCATAGAGATAGTATCTCTATCTATCATTAGTATCTATTTGCTGCTTTCTTTCTCTCTTGCATAAAGTTGGTGTATACAATTTCAGTTCCGTATCTGAGGTGAACTGGCTAGTAGATAAAAGCGAAATTCTATTATTAGATATTTGCAACAGAATAATATGATGCATTTGGATTCTTGACTGCCTTCTCTTAACGATTTCTTTTCTTTTCCATCTTATATCTCTGTATGATTCCCAGGGCTGAACTGAAAAACCAGAAGATAGACGTTAAAGATGGAATGAATGCATTTGAAAATATATTTGTGCAACGTGGTCATTCTATTGAGTTAACCTGTAGAATAGGATATGCTTTTGAAGCAGATTCTGCCCAATCAGCTTCTAAAATCCATTGTGATAGGACACTATCTGTGATTCCTAGATGCAAAGGTGACACAAAGAATTTAATTTTGCAAATCATGGCTTTGTTGTTGTTAGTTGCAAAGTCATGTCTGACCCATTGCGACCCCATGGACAACGTTCCTCCAGGCCTTCCTGTCCTTTACCATCTTCTGGAGTCCATTTAAGCTCACGCCTACTGCTTCAGTGACTCCATCCAGCCACCTCATTCTCTGTTGTCCCTTCTTCTATTGCCCTCAATCTTTCCCAGCATTAGTCTCTTCTCCAATGAGTCCTTCCTTCTCATTAGATGTCCAAAGTATTTGAATTTCATTTTCAGGATATGACCTGAAAGGCAGGGTTGATCTTCTCTAGGACTGATCGGTTTGATCGCCTTGCAGTCCAAGGGTCTCACAGGAGTCCAGCACCATAGTTCAAAGGCCTCAATTCTTTGCACTCAGTCTTTCTTATGGTCCAATTTTCACGGCCATACATTGCAACTGGGAAAACCATAGCCTTGACTATATGCACTTTTGTTGGCAGGGTGATGTCTCTGGTTTTTAGGATGCTGTCTAGATCTGCCACAGCTTTCCTCCTCAGCAGCAGGCATCTTTTAATTTCTTGGCTGCAGTCCCCATCTGCAGTGATCTTGGAGCCCATGAAAATAAAATCTGTCACTACCTCCATTTCTTCCCCATCTATTTTCCAGGAATTGAGAGAGCCAGATGCCATGATTTTAGTTTTCTTAATGTTGAGTTTCAAGCCACCTTTTGCACTCTCCTTCTTCACCCGCAACAAGAGGCTCTTTAGTTCCTCTTCACTTTCTGCCATTAGAGTGGTATCATCTGCATATCTGAGGTTGTTGATATTTCTCTCAGCAATCTTAATTCCAACTTTTGATTCATCCAGCTCCGCCTTTCTCACGATGTTAATCATGGCTAAGTTAGTGCAAAAACAGCATCTTTGAAAGTTTTTCCAAAAACAAACAAACAAATCCTAGTTCATTCATCAGGTCTGGATAATAGATATGTAAATAGCATTTATATCATTGAATGGTACAGTATTTACTTTTTCTGTAAACAAACTCCATAGCTGAGCTACTATATGTTTCTATTTTTAAGTAATTTATAAACTGTTACCATATCAAAAGTTAAATATTAATGCCAACAGAAATTCCAGCTCCAACAAGAATATAAAAAATTTTTTTAGTTCCTCCTAGAATATTACTTTACTTTTGATCTTGGAACTAATAGAGTAGAAGATGTCTAACAAGGGACATTTCTCAATTTTGGCAGTTTAACATCTCCCAGAACCAGTACTTTCACCAAAGGTATCAGAAGAACACAATGAAGCTGTTTGTTTATGCATTCATGGCATTTCTCTATCATGTTGATCCTTGTGGATTCTAGGCAATTTACAGATATAAAAATAGGAATCAAATAACAAAATATGCGCACTTATATACACATGTCTTTGTTGCTGTACAGTCACCTATAGGCCAGGAGAGAGGCTGCAATCCTCATCTTAGGACAGCTGTTTTAGAGGAGGGGAGCTGCAGGCAGAATATTTGCTATTATTTCCTGACCAAATTGACAGTTAGGAACCCTTAGTGAACATTGTCTTGCCATCCAAACGGGACAAACAGTGGTTCTTTGGAAAATCCAATGTCATCGACACCCCATTCTTGAACCATATCCAGATGTGGAGCCCATAATTTGCAATACTTGCAGGTGGCCGAAAACTCTATTGTGATCAACAGTGGGACTGAATAGCAAACATGAGAGTATCAAATTATAGCTTTATATTACAATTCAACACTAAACTAAAGGGGATTAATAGTTATAGCAACTTATTAATGATTTTCCAAATAAATACAAGGGCACAGTATATTTTAGATACTAATGGGAAGTTTGAAATTAGCTAGTGCCCATCAATAGACATGATTACTGATTAAAATGGTCTCATGGTGCTATATAATCTAATAATGGTATTGTTTTCTGTGCTATTAGAAAGCAATACCCATAATCCAAAGAATCACAGATATATTTTCAATATAAGTTATATTTTCTCTTGAAATTACATGCAACCCTCCAAGGATATCGAATGGTTCTTTCCGAGCTCAAAGAACTATATATCATGATGGGGATCTAATTCGAATTCACTGTGACATTGGATTTATTCTTGAATCAGATAATGAGGAAAAGGTGGTTGAATGCACAATAAATGGATGGTCACCTTCACCAAAATGTGTCCGTAAGTAGAACTTGCATGTATTACTATGATTATAGAAGGGCTGAGTTATTTAACTCTGAAGAATTGTATTTGTGGGATGTTTGCAAGAAATGAGGTGTGGAATATCAGCTTGACAAATAAAGAGGAATAACCAAAGTTATAGGCAAATTCACAGGCAGATAAAAGAGAAAAACAACACAGTATTACTTTCTCTTAGTAAATGAATAGGCCTAATCTTTTAAATTTTGGCGAACCTAGTCTCTAAATTTTGAACTAAAGAAAAAACAGGTCTAAAAGCTGCTAAACAACTGGAAATGTTGAGTGTTAGGTATGAAATGAATAGCTTTAGAACAGGGGTGTCAAACTCGATTTCACTGAGGACTGCATCAGGATTGTATTTGACCTCAGTGTTGGACGTGGCTGGGATGCGTGTGCCAGGGTGGGCATGGTCAGTTCAACATCATTCGTGTCAGGGACACCTGTGGTGGCCAAGCGCTAAGGCAGGACTTCCTTCAGACCTTCACTCTCATTATAATCTTCCTTCCTTCCTTTTCTTCCTTTTTCTTCCCTCTTCATTCTCCTTTCTTCTTCCTTCCCCTCTTTCCTTATTTTTCCTTCCTTGCTCTCTTCCTATCTTTCCTTCTTTTTCTTTGTCTTTCCTCTTTTCCTTTCTCCTGTGTCAGATGAGAATAGCACATCTTTCTCCTTCTGTCCTGGCCACATTTTACAGTGGCATAATTGAAAGCATTCTAACAAACTGTATCACTATTTGGTTTGGTGTGGCAGCAGTGCCCTTGAGAGAAAATCCATCCAGAGAGTGGTAAGGACAGCCGAGAAGATTATAGGAAGCTCATTTCCAGTGATTCAGGATACTGATTATAAGTGCTTAGAGATCAAAGCATTGTTAGAGATCCTACACACCCACTTCATGGTCGGTTTTTGTTGCTCCCCTCTGGGAGAAGATTTCCAAGTATTTCTAGCAGGACTACCAGATTCTGTAACACCTTTGTTCCCTATGCCATCTGTCTGGTAAACTTGCAAGATTCGTTTCTCTCGCCATGTACTGCACATTTAAACATCTGAACTAGACTGTGTTGTTTCTCCATGTCATATCCATGTGGGTATATGCATAATTTTGTATTAATTAATTAATTAATTTTGTCATGTTTATAGCAATAACAGTAATACTTAGACTTATATACCACTTCACAGAGTTTTACAGCCCTGTCTATGCAGTTTTACAGAGTCAGCATATTGCCCCCAACAATCTGGGTCCACATTTTACCAACCCTTTGAGAGCTGTAAGCAACGAAATTTCATTTTAATGTATGTCTATTATTGTCTATTCAAAGTGACAGTAAAGTTATTCTATTCTATTCTATTCTATTCTATTCTATTCTATTCCTCTTAATTAGTGACAGCTGGCTACATCCAGAGTTAAGACGCTCTGACCATGTTTCCTTTGCTGAAAACAATGTCTAGTCTAATCCTTGGTTTTTGCATAAGGTTCTTAATGAATTCTTGAATTTCTGACAACTGGACTGTACTGCCTTCCACAGAGGTAGACTTAAACAGCACATGGACTGACTGACAACCCTGAGCTGGCTCTTGGAAGCCTGGATTAGATTTTGACTATTCTTTCACATGCTTGTACTAAAAAAAAAAAAAAAAAGCAGGCTAGCATCTGATTCATTAATATTCTTTGTTTACTGTTTATCTCTTCAACCTTGAAATAAATGTGCTTCATAGCATCTCCATAGCAACCATATTTGAATGTGAAATAAAATAACTATTTTGGATTAGGTGGGTGGGAAATTTGTTCCATATATTTCACATTAAAATTTATATGTTAAAATTTAGGAAAAGTCAATACCTGTAGATATTGGATAGACTCTTTTTCAGTTTCTTCTTGTGTCTGTTGTAATAATTCTTTCTGTCACCCCCATTTTTATTTTCTCTAAGTCTTCTTTAAATGTTTCTAGGAAATATCTTGCTTTTTGAACTTTACTGGTTAAGAGTAAACATCTCTCCTCTGAACGGAATAGTATCTTCCTTTTGAACTTGTCAGTCAAAAGGTAATATCCTATTCTCTTATAACGGTCTGACTGGAATTTTAAAAAATATAGTTACATTTATATTTTTGACATTTAACCTGTTATTAAAATGTTGCAGAAAACAGGAAAAACAAAAGTGATTTGGTCCCTTTTCTTCCTCCTGGCAAAGTGCACTAAAAATATCCCTTATTAATTTCATAACTTTACAAAATATGTACTGATCTTATGCACATTATGCATCTCTGCCTCCATTTTTCTTTATCCCATTCCAGTAATTATGTAAAAATTAAACAACTTTCTCTTAATCTTTATCAGGGTCCTCTGGGACCACTTTAAATCTCAAGCAAAATTTATTTTTCTCTTAGTCCCGGTAGTGCCAGATTGTCTGAAAGGGTTTTTTTTTTTTCAGTCTCTTTGTTTATTATTTCTGTTTTACTTACTAAAATTTATTTAATTTGTTTCACCTCTCCACTTAATTGCCCTAGAGATTCTTCAAGAGTCTTTTTTTAATCTTTTCTTTCATCTCCTCTTTTCTGTTTATGAACCTACTATTCTCCCTTCAAAACGCAGTCAAATCTTTTAACAAATCCAAAACCATTCTTCCCTAATTCTTCAAACATTTTTGGTAATATTTCTGGAGTGATCCTCTTCTTCTGCTTGTTCTAACTATCCTCTCCTTCATACTACAAATTTTACTGATTTTACTGATTTTCTAGTAGAAGCCATTTAATTCATTTTTTTAAAATCCAGAAACAGAAAATGAGCCGAGTACAAAAGAAAAAGAGCAACTTTTCTCTGGTGTTTTCCATCTTTTTGGCTATTTCTCTATGTCCTTAAATCTTCGGTGTTTTCTGTAGTTTTATAGTCATATGGTCACTTTCTCTCCCTCCCCCCCCGCCACTCCCTCCCTCCCTCTCTTTTTCTCAATTTTCCTTTGTTTTGCATTATTGCATTTTTCTTGTCATTATTTTGCAAATTCCAACTCTCTCTTTGCTAAAACTCTCTCTTTGCTAAAACTCTAAACAATCTGCATCCCCACTAAGATATTTACTATTTATTCAAATATTTCATAAATAATTTAGTATTTAGTATTCTTGAAATAGAAATTGATGACAAACTGTAATAGCAATAGTGAGTCTTCTGGAAAGATTCCTCTCTTTCTAGATCTCAAATGCTTTCTGGAAAGTTAAGGGGTAAGGGCTACCATAGAAAAGGCAAGGTTTCTAGGTCTCCTAAGATGGCAATATTTAAAGGAAGTTTTAAACTTAATAACTAGCAATGTCATGACCCTGATTTCAGATTCAAATCTGAAGAAGTTCCTTCAGCTAACCCTTTGAAATATCAATCTCAGGAGACACCAAGACAAGATTCAGATAAGGTTGAACAAATATAGTGATTTCTTGGGCAGCTGAAGAAGTTAGATATTGATGTACGGCCTCCAAATTCCTACGCCAAGCAAATATCATTCCATGAAATTTCTTCTCCAGCAAGGGAGTAAATCTGTGACAACTGGCTACATCCTGATTTAAGGAGCAGCTGAAATCATGTTCCCTTTGCTGGAAACAATGCCTAAGCCTTGGTTCTGTTGTGATGTTCTTGTGAATTTTGTTCATGTAAGAAGTCTTGAACCTCTGACAATTGGACTGGCTGACAACTCTAATCTGACACTTGGAATCCTGGATTGGATTTGGACTATTCTTCTGCATGCTCATATTAAAATATGAACACTTCAAGCAAAATTCTAGTTCATTAATAATCTTTTTTCACTGTTTATCACTTCAAGCTTGAAATAAATTTGCTAAATAGTATCGTTACAGCAACCGTATTTGAATATGAAATGAATTTATATTATTTTCTTTAACTACCTTCTCCTTCCTTCTACATTTAAAAATTTTTTTTCTAGTAATAGCTATTTCATTCATTTGTTATCCAGAAGGAAAATGAGTCAAGTACAAAACTAAAAGAGAGGCTTTTCTCAGGTCTCCCCTCCCGCCCCGCTTTGGCTATTTTTCTAGGTCCTTAATACTTTGGTACTTTCTGACACTCTGTAATTTTATAATCATATGTTCTCTCTCAAGTTTTCCCTCTTTTGAATTATTACATTTTCCTTGTCATTATTTAGCAAAGTCCACCAGTTCTGTCTTCACTACGCAATCTAAGCATCTCTTTAAACATATTTATGTTTTATTTAGTTCAGTGTTTCTCAACCTTGGCAACTTGAAGGTGAGTGGAATATTGAGAGTTGAAGTCTGCACATCTTCAAGTTCCACAGTTTGAGAAACACTGGTTTAGGCCTTTTTTTAAGAAATGATTCGTAAAAATAGTATTTCAGATGTGACTGTACTTTTAATTCATTTAAAACTTATATGACATTCCTGTCAAGCTTTTTGCTGGTGACTTTAAATTCTTAATATTGTTATTTGTTTTCTTTAATGCAGGATGAAGGCTCATACATCAACTTTTTTGCTCTTCTGGAAATCCCTTTTAACTTCAAAATAATTTTGATCCAAATGTGCTTAAGAAAATAAGATTTTATGTGAGCCCAATGTTCTTAGAGGTTTCATTGTATTACTTTGGTTCTTTGTCTTCCTCTGGGACAGTTCTAATAGTGTTGATGGGAGGAGAGATCTACCCCTCCAGCTCCTGATTGCAGGTTGCTTCAGTGCCACATAACCTTCCCACTTCTGTTTAATATTAACATGAAGACACTGGGTATGATTGAAAGAATTTCATTTGATTATGAAAATAACTGAATAACTGATGACATTAAAGACTGATTATTATCCATTCCCACTGAGTATGATAAAAGCCGTATACTCAATGTGATCCTATGTGAATTCTATTTCGATCAAAAGTGAGATTAGATAGTAAAAGCAGAGGTGACTTTGGACTCCCAAAAAAGCAGCATCTTTAGTATGGATTAAAGATTGGATTAAATTAGAAAACAAGATAATCTTAATATTAGAAGGACATGATATGCAAATAGGATGGCATGCCTTCATATAGGACCCCAGGAATAAGAATCACTCCCACTTTTATAGACAAGTCTTGCAAGATTCACTGATAAATACTTGGGAGAAAATCAGGAAGAAACACTATACCAAAATTCCAGGCTGGCTGTCCACTATGGAGGAAATGATCCACCCAAATACTTTGGATATCAGTAAAAAACTTAAATATTATCAACTTTTGGATAATCAAGGAAGACTCAAAACAACTCAAGAATTAGAAACACAAGGAATATTTATAGATAGGTGGCCATACCTTCAAGTGCTGATGAGATATAAAAAAGATTTAGAAGAATTCAGATTCGAAACAAAAACAACCCAATAAGATAAAATATTGTTAGGACCAGAAGAAAAAATAATATCTAAAATATACAAATATTTGCTAAATTTTGATTTAGAAGACAAATTGGAAAGAAAAATCTTTAAGCAAAATAACTTCTCTAGATCCACTTTAAGATCTATAGCATGGGGATCTCTCCTCATTTTGCGGTACACTAGTTTCATAGTGTATCTTATTTACTGTGTATCTCTATTTGTATTCCTCTGTAGAAATTCAATGTCCTGCTCCAGAAGTGAGGAATGGCCACATTGAACCTAGGCAATCTCAATACGTGTACAACAATGAAATTGAGATAACCTGTCATAAACAGGTTATATTTGTAGTGATCCAAAGAAAGTACATTTTGAAATGTACTGCTAATGGTTGGGATCCCTCCAGTGAAAAGCAGTGCTTTTTTAAAAGTTTATTTGTTTTTAGTTTCTTTCTAAAGCAGAAATTCCTTTACTGTTTCTGAATGATATACCTATGTTATGGTGGATGAGATGAGATGATAATGGTGGCAGGATACTAGTTTGTTATAACTAGCCATAGTAATGATAACATTTCTATAATTTTTCTTCTTAGAAATAATTCCAAGGTCTTTTATAATAGTTATAAAATTGTTGCACAAAACAGAAAAAAATGTAGCTAAAGCAGATTAAATAATAATGAACTCATTCCATAGTATGAGGTTACATTATAGAAGATTTGCTCCATGCTATCACTAACTGTAATCCATAAGCCAGAGCACAGGAGAGTTCATTGACTTTCTTGCATCTTCTGGTCACTCAGACTTATAAGTCAACTGCAAGGATCTTAAAGTCCTGAAGTCTACTCACAAGGAAACATCTTCCAGAGGATACTGGGAAATTTGTTGGCCTTTCTTTATCCAAGGAGGTTCTGCTGGTTAAGGCGTGTCCTCCAATCACCAAAATATCATCTCCACAATATATTTTCAGAGACATTGTAGTCTTCCATTGTTCATACTTGAAAGTCACATGTATTCTTAAATTGTAAATTCTACAGGGATGTCAAATCTGTTTATATTCTGCTTCTAATAGGTAAATTTATTTCTGAATACTCTTTTAGAAGAGTTGAAACATTTTATCACTTGTAGTGAAACCAAATTCTAGTTGCCATAGTTAAAAATAAGACACAACCTGTCATAGATATAATATTTCTCTTGTATTCATCAGTTCACATCACATCAATGTTTAAGAAATTAGGAGGCAAGATCAAGAATCCATTTATTTGAGCTAGACCACAATTATTGATCTTGAATGGAAACCCTGTCTGTCAACTCAGACTCACCAGATGATCACAGAAATCCCTGCTTTGCAATGCTTTCATAAGAGCTAACTGCTGGAGAATGTGTGGGTCTATTTCTTTAATTTTCCTTGCTTCCAGAGAATTCTTCAGGCACCAGGAAGTCAGCCTGGGCCTCAAAATAAATAAGTTGTGGATCAGTTGCCCCTCGGAATAGCTCTTCAATCTACCATTTCCCCACCTGTAGTTCACAATCATTTTATTGCTGGTTCATGTTTAGTTTGAAATTTACTACTATTGCAGGACCTTTTTCATAAATACTGTTACCAAGATCGATATTCATCGCCCTATACTTGTCATTTGAATTTTGTGTTCTAAGGGAAGATTTTTGCATTTTTCTCTGTTATATTTCTTATCCATTTCTATTTTTGTATTAGCTGTTCCACCCAATTTTCATTTCATGGTTAGATTTGTTAAGCATTACCTCATTTCTCATCCATTAAATCACTGAATAGTAAAAAAAACCATTATGGCATCTCACCAAATGCATCCCTCAATCTCTAATTTTTAAGAGGGCGTCGAAGGAGCCGCCGGGAGGCCGCCCGGGTGATCTTTTGGGACGGCGGCAGCAGCGATTTTACGGAGGCCGCGGCGGTAGTGACGACGGACGTGGACCTGGCCCCCCCCCTTGGCCCCCATCCATTGAGGGATGCAATTGGCAGGGGCAACAACAGGACTGGCTGGCCCGAAGGACGCCGGTGATCTCGGTGGTGGTCCCTGATCCGACGACGGCGAGGGCTAGAAGAACATACTCCTCGGCGGAATTGTGGGCCCTCGGGAGGGTCCCCCACTCCCTGGAGTGGCCCTCCGGTCTATCGATGGCCTACCTCAAGGACGGTTCCTGGGATCCGGAGAGGTGGCATGGCCATCAAAAAAGGATTTTTAGAGGGGGTTTTAAACTTTTTAGATTTTTATTCGGGGCTTTATCGAGGTTAGGGAGGGCGATGAAGAGAGGGTTGGGGGATGGAAATTTATTGGGGTTAGGGAGGGTACCCGGTCCGGGTTTGGGGGATAGCCCGGGGGGATTTGGAGTCAGCCAGGCTGGAGTGCACATCTGGGGGAACCCAGAGGGTCATGAGTCGTGGGGGCAAACACAGGGGGTGGGTTTCATTGGCACCATAAGTGGGAGGGGCAGATATGACGGGGGTAGAGGGCCATATCAAGTTAGGGGATCGCGTGCCCGCTGTCTCCAAGCGGTGGCGCGCTCCAACCCTCCCGACCCGTCTGGCAGGCCTGGTTGTGCAGAGTCTCAGGCCCTGAGTACCCGGCTGATGTTATGTAATGCCAGGTCCGTCGTTAACAAGGCCCCCCTGATTTGCGATCTCATTCAGGAGGAGGGTGCGGACCTGGCAGGGGTCACCGAAACCTGGTTGGGCCCAGAGGGCGGTGTCCCTCTGGTAGAGATTTGCCCACCAGGTTTCCAAGCATTCCATCGACCGAGGTCTCAGGGAAGGGGTGGTGGGGTGGCGGCGATTATTAGAGAAGTCCTTTGTCCTAGGGAGGCCACTCTTCCTCAGACGGCTGGTTGTGAGTCTCTCTTTGTGAAGTGGGGTCGGGGGGTTCAGATGGGCCTGTTGATAACGTACCTGGCTCCCTGCCACGTGTCATCGGCCCTGCCCGGGCTCCTCGAGGTGATAGCCGGGCTGGCGGTTGAAACCCCCAGGCTTTTAGTCATGGGTGATTTCAACCTGCCTTCGCTCGGGGAAACCTCTGGGGTGGCCCGGGAGTTCCTGGCTTCCATGACGGCCATGGATCTGACCCAATTAGTTTCTGACCCCACTCACATGGGGGGACACACACTGGACCTGATTTTCGCCTCTGGTCAGTGGTTGAATGATCGCGTTGGAGATCTAGTTATAAAACCCTTGTCATGGTCCGATCATTCTCTTCTTAGACTGGACTTCGGTGCCGCCACCCCCCATCGCAGGGAGGCGGAGCCGAGGAGATGGTTCCGCCCCAGGCGCCTGATGGATCCGGAACGGTTCCAGATGGAGCTTGGGCCATTTCCTGAAACTCTGGCTCATAACTCGGCCACAGACTTGGTGGCCACCTGGGATAGGTTGGCCGCGGAGGCTCTGGACCGAGTTGTGCCTTTGCGACCTCTGACTCGGCATAGATCCCACCTGGCTCCGTGGTTTACGGGGGAGCTGAGGGGGATGAAATGCCGGAAAAGACGTCTGGAGGGTATCTGGAGGGCCAGTCGTGCTGAGTCTGATCGGACACAGGTGAGGTCCTATATTAGGACCTACCTAGAGGCGATAAGGGCGGCGAGGCGTTCACACTTCTCCGCCCTTATTGCGTCTGCAGAAAATCGGCCTGCTGCCCTGTTTAGAGTGACCCGCTCCCTGCTTGAGCCGAGAGCGCTGGAGGACCTCTTGCAGGGTAAAGCAGAAGAGTTTTCCCGATTTCTGCATGATAAAATCGCCCAGATTCGGGATGGGCTGGACTCCAGTTGGGTGGTCCCGGGGGAGGTGTCCGGGGCAGGTCTTGAGACGGTTATCTGGGAAGAGTTCGATCCTGTGACCGCCGAGGGTGTGGACAGACTTCTGGGGAGGCTGAATGCCACCACATGTTTATTGGACCCGTGCCCTTCCTGGTTGGTTTCTACCTCCAGAGAGGTGACACGAGGCTGGCTCCAGGGGATTGTCAACGCTTCGTTGACGGAGGGGGCGCTTCCGACCGCCCTGAAAATGGCGGTGGTGCGGCCCCTCCTCAAGAAGCCTTCCCTGGACCCGGCTCTTTTGAATAACTATCGTCCTGTCTCCAACCTTCCCTTTGTGGCGAAGGTTGTTGAGAGTGTGGTGGCGCGTCAGCTCCCTCAGTATCTGGAGGAAGCATCCTATTTAGATCCGTTCCAATCGGGCTTCAGGCCCGGGCACAGTACTGAAACAGCATTGGTCGCGTTGGTAGATGATCTCTGGAGGGCCCGTGACAGAGGTTATTCCTCTGTCCTGGTCCTCTTAGATCTGTCGGCGGCTTTTGATACTATCGACCATAGTATCCTATTGCGGCGGTTGGAGGGGTTGGGAATTGGGGGCACCGTCTTGCGGTGGTTCTCGTCCTTCCTCTCGGACCGCTCGCAATTGGTGTTGACGGGGGGGAGAGGTCCACCCCTAGGCCCCTCATGTGTGGGGTGCCTCAGGGGTCGGTCCTCTCCCCTCTTCTGTTCAACATCTATGTGAAGCCACTGGGAGAGATCATCCGTGGTTTTGGGGTGAAATGCCATCTGTATGCTGATGACACTCAGCTTTACATCTCCACCCCAAGCCACCCCAACGATGCTGTGGAGGTTATGGCCCGTTGCCTGGAGGCTGTGCGGAACTGGATGGGCGAGAACAGGCTTCGACTCAACCCTTCCAAGACCGAGTGGCTGTGGTTTCCGGCGGCCCGATATAGTCAGCTGACTCCATCGCTGGCTATTGGGGATGAGATCTTGACCCCCACAGAAGGGGCACGCAATCTTGGTGTCCTCCTGGATGTACGGCTGTCTTTGGAAGAGCATATTACGGCCGTCTCCAGGGGGGCTTTTTATCAGGTTCGCCTGATACGCCAGATGCGGCCCTTTCTTGATCGGGACGCCTTACGCACAGTCACTCATGCCCTGGTCACCTCCCGTCTGGACTACTGTAATGCCCTCTACATGGGGCTCCCTGCGGGGAGCACTCGGAGGCTTCAACTGGTACAGAATGCAGCCGCGCGGGTGGTTATGGGGGCGTCGAGATACTCCCACGTGACGCCCCTCCTGCGCGAGCTGCATTGGTTGCCAGTGGCCTTCCGGGTTCGCTTTAAAGTACTGGTTTTGGTCTTTAAAGCGCTCCATGGCATCGGACCAGGATACTTACAAGACCGCATTCTGCCAGTAGTCTCCCACCGACCAGTGCGCTCCCACAGAGAGGGTCTCCTCCGGGTCCCGACGCCTTCTATGTGTCGTCTGGTGACCCCGAGGAATAGGGCCTTCTCTGTGGGGGCACCCGCCCTTTGGAATGGGATGCCCCCTGGATTACGAACGACCAGTGACCTGAGGGCCTTCAGACGTGACCTGAAGACCTGGCTCTTCGAGCAGGCCGGCCTGAGCTGACTCAAATGGGATTTTAAATGGGGTTTTTAGATTGGTTGGGATGGGTGTACAAAGTTTTAATTTATTTTAATTGGGGTTTTTAGATTTTTATAGGGACAGCCTAGGGTTTAATTCTTTTTTAACTATTTATATTTGTCTACATGTATTTTAGTTGGCTGTTCACCGCCCTGAGTCCTTTGGGAGAAGGGCGGTATATAAAACCTAAAATAAATAAATAAATAAGTCATCTATTTATCCATTTGTCATGTTATTCAGTCCACATATATGTAATTAGTTTACACAGACAAGTCCATTTTATGAAACCATATGTTGCCTGTTCCATTAGCAATGTTCATTGATTTGCTCCTGGAATTAGGATAGGAAAGAGGTGCAGGAGAAAACTTCTGGGAAATGTAGTCCTCAGCAGGTGGACTTAAATCAGAGTCCTGGGAACAGGATGCAGATTCTAGCAGCTCAGGAACAAATGGCTTGACATGGAGCAAAAAGAATGAAGCTGTTACAAAAAAATGAGGCAGTTGACTCCTTTGGAAAGAGAGCTTGTCTCCTAAGGACTAGGATGGCTATATCTCAACTTGGAGACTGTGTCATACCTGCCACAAGAAATGGACTCCTTAAGCCTCTCACTGAGAAGGCAGAGAACATGTTTATGAGGCAATAAGGTTGGTGAGGGGCCATTTGCCTGACAAGGATAGTTTTTGGGACTGAGCAACATTTAGCTTGAGCAACATTGTTCACTGTGAGGTTTATTGTTTTATATTATTGTGTTGTTTAATTTCATTTTATCTTAATGGATATTATTTTTAATTAAAACTGATAAATCCCTCCAAGGTGTGTTGGTGTGCCTTGTCCAGGTTGATTGTTAGTGGGGAAAGTGCTACATATATGCAGTATGTTTTCACAGTTCAAAACCACAAAAAGCTTGATAATTTCTGCTTTAGCTAGTTTCTTATTGCATTTTTCTTTAAGATGTCTCAGTAATATGTACGTGCTACATATGTATTATGTATCTATGTATGTATCAAATTTATTGGCCACCTAACCTACCACAGTGTAACAGTATTAATTTGAGATATACAATTAGGACACATTATTTCTTTGATGGTGTCATTATTGATAAAACAATATATTCTACATGATTATTACTGCAATTATAATGCAGCTGATGATAACTAATATCCCATTGTTTGCTCAATTGCTTAATATAAGAGAGTAAAAGATTTATATTCAGTCTGAGAATATGCCCAGTTATTTATTTGTTTAATATATTTTCTTTAATATATTTTTATTAGATCTGGATTCATTCCAAACTACATTGTAACTTTGAGCAACCCCTATGGAGCTAATTAAGACCAGTCTGTGTTGATTATCTGCGGGAATTTGAAGCTAATAATCCTGATCATTAGCTTAGCCATCTGTATAATACATCCATGTTCCTCATCATATCTTTTACGATTAGTGAATTCTTACCTGAGAGAGGACATTTTTTTACTCAATGGTTAATCAGTTTAATCACTCCTGACTTATCTTCCTTGCTATGGAAATAGTATGTATTTCTATTTGCACCTAATAATCTTTGCAAACTGTCACCATTTTTATTAACAAGGTTCATTGTACTTTTTCAAATTCTTTGACCTTACTGAAAGAAAAATAACCCTCACCCTTTTTTAAAGTGCTAAACTTTTTAAAACACTTTTTAAAGGTAAAAACTTTCTGCTGCATCTTTTTCTTTGATTTCTTAACATACATGCTTTAAACGTCAATATTGCATTTAGATCCTTCCCTCTTTTAGCTTTATAAAATAATATTTTTTCCTCTTTTATAAACATCCTTTTTAACATAGAGAATTTTTCTTTAAACTGGTACATCATTTTCTTTCTCTTAATATGGGTACTTTGTAATACATTTTCACAAATTTGCCTACTCCCAAATTTGTCTTTTTTCTCAATGCTCTTCTTTTAGTTATGTTGAGATATACTTAAACCATAATAGTGAGAGTGAATATCCAAAATTGCAATGAGTTCTGCATTTTCAGCCATTTATGAAGTTGCCTTAGTAGTTTGATAACATTCTCCACATGTTTGCATCTCAGTAATTTGAGAGGATTTTTTATCATCCTTGGAGCAAAGCTGGTTAACAAATTGGCGGATTTTATTAAGAGACCTTTCAAATATATTTCTAATAATTTGTTCCACTATCTTGGCTTCCACTTTTGATCAGGATCAGAAAATTTTAGCCACCCACAGCAAAGATCAAGCTATAAGTTTATGATTGATTGAATTTATATTGCCACCTATTCACTCATGGTGACTTGGAGTGGCTTACAGAATATAAAACCATATCTAAAACAAAACAAAAAAAACTAAGAAAAAGAATAAAATAAATTAATGAAGTACAATAGAACAAAATCTGAAAAAAAAAAAACTTCTACAAACTCCCAACCCCCATCCTGACCACAGCAGATCACAGGAGCCATTTGATGGTCTCCATCCGGCTCTGGGT
Organism: Bungarus multicinctus; assembly: GCA_023653725.1. Classification (NCBI taxonomy): domain Eukaryota; kingdom Metazoa; phylum Chordata; class Lepidosauria; order Squamata; family Elapidae; genus Bungarus; species Bungarus multicinctus. Next base: position 39,083,768 of record CM042842.1, on the reverse strand, counting down.
TCCCCAGGGTCACTGGCAAAACCAGGTCTTCAGTGCCTTCTGGAAGAGTATTAGAGAGGGGGCCATTCTAATCTCTGTGGGAATGATGTTCCAAGTTACTACAGTAATAAACTAAAATCACAGCCTTCAGTTTCTATGTGTTTCCGTTAGCCTTTTTTTTCACCACACTTCCTTATATGGCTAGCCTTAGCAAACTTTTTCCCTTGTTATTTAAGACAACAAGAAATCCCTAAAATGGCGTCCGTCTTCAAAAAGGCATAACAGGTTGTGGCTAAAGAGAGCCTGTTTTTAACTTGAACTTTAAAAAGAATAATAGTCTTTGAAGATAATTAAGAAGAGAAAGGCACAACTTATTGTCCATTTGAAAGATGAATTTCAAATCGGCAGCTTCTTCAACTCTGAACAGATTGCAACCCTCTCCCCCCAGCTTTTGGCATGCAGATAGCTTAGGAGACAAACTCCAGAAGCCATTTGCTGGCTTTTTAGATGTATTTGGAGGGTTCTGAGGGGAAGTTCTTCGATAAACCATGACTGGGTTGGTCATAAAACCTGAAGGAAAGCCTACAATCCAGGGAAAAATTCTTCAGAGATCTCTCCCCAGGTCTTTAATTGGCCATCCTCCCAGAAGAGGTGGACTGAAGCATTTTTAAGTTCATAAGGACCTCAGGACCTTTTCCTATTTACTGAATGAAGGAGGATGAATATAGGACAATCAGATGTGCAAAATATTGTTATTATAACAAATTTCAGTGAAGGTAGTCTTAAGCTTCCTTAGCCCACCCATCTTAAGAGCCATGGTGAGGTGGTTGTAAGAATGAAGTATTGCAGGCTAATTCTGCTGATTGCTGATTGCCAGCAGTTTGGCTCTTTGAATCTCACCAGTTTAAGGTTGACTCAGCCTTCCATCTTTCCAAGGTCAGTAAATTGACTATTGTTGGGAACAATATTCTGACTATAAACTACTTAGAGATGTCTGTGAAGCACTGTGAAGTGTTATATAAATATAAGTGCTATTGCTATTGCTATCTTGTGAAGCTGACAGAAGTGAAACACAATAGACAGAGAAAGGTCCCACAACTTGTGTTACTTGAAAATTGAAAAAAAATCATAAAAGAAAATAAATTCATCGATCCACTTCAAGGTTTATAGCACGAAGATCTCTTCTCATTTTGCAATTCATTCGTCTCATAGGCAGTGACTTATTGACTATGAATTCCTATTCATATTCCTCTGTAGAAATTCAGTGTTTCCCTCCAGAAGTGAGGAATGGCCGCATTCAACCTAGCCAATCTCTATACAGGTACAATGATGAAATTGAGATAACCTGTTATAGAGTGTCTTTCTTTATAAGAGACCAAAAAATGGTTTCTAAATGTACTGCTAATGATTGGGATCTCTCTCCTTCCTGTTAAGGTAAGCAGTGAGGGTTTTTTTTTAAAGTTTCCTTGTTTCTTTCTAGAGCAGAAATTGCTTTATTGTTAAGTTCCTGAGACAGGAAGTCTAGTCCTGCTACGAATGTAATAAGGGCTAACAGAGAGGCAGTTTCTGTAAGCAATACCAGAACGTTTCCTTCCTGCCTTCCTTACAGGATTAGGCCAGTAATTTCTTCTAACAACCGGTTCTCCGAACTGTTTAGTTAACAACCGGTTCTAGCCAATAGGTGCGAACCTGTAGAATCCCACCCCTAGTCTTAGTCTATTCTAAGTCCTGGCTAATTTTACAGCTTGAAGGTGAAATGTTTAGATCTTTGGTGAATTTCAACCTAGCTTGCAAGGGAATGCTGGCACAAAGTGGCAAATGTACTTTGAAATATGCTGTGGAAGATACAAAATGACCTTAGAGTAGAAAAAAATGGTACTTATATGGGATATTCCTCTATAAGATGAGAGGGAGGGACAGAGAGATAAAAGTAACTGCCACACATTACATGCTCACACAGGTAAAACTGTTGCACTTTTCAGAGGAATGTTGATCCTTGGCAATGCAGAGTTTGGTGGCTCAGGTATTCCAAAAATTGCCCTTTTCAGGTGCATAAGCATCCCTATGCCAACTCCAATATGTGCTTGATAAAGCAAGCTATAGTCTGGCTTTACAGGGAACTTTTCCTTCTAAAGTTGGTTGGGCTGTGGAAGATAGGTCTCACCCACCTCAGCTCTGCAAAGGCAAAAACATTGCGATATGTCACGATATGTCACATGATACAATCGAGTTTGACACCCATGCTCTAAATGAACTATTTTCTTTGCTTCAAGAGAAACAGAAAATGTTGATGAGCCTTACAAGAACACGTGCAGTGTTATTTGCTAACACCTGATCAGACCTAGTTTGTAAAAGGATTGCAACAATAGGAGCAGAAACATAACTTGAGGAACTTTGATTAGGGTGAGGAATGAAAGGAATTTAATTGTAATGCAGGGCATAAGCCTGAACACCAAAAAAGGTTGAAGGCAAATGGCTTCAGGAATGAAATGAATCATTTTATTTAATTATTATTGAAATCTAATTTTTTTCAGAAACTGTCAATGGTGATAGTTGAGAAATTAAACAGAGATGTGGGTATGCTAGCAATTCTGATGCCAAAATAATTTTGTCTAAAAATTGAACATTGAAAAAAAAACCTTAAAGAAACAAGGAGAAACAATCAAATAACAAATAAATTAGCCAAAAGGTGGCACAGAAGTTGAACTTTGGCAATACTTTCCTAAAATGCTTCATGTTTCCTGCTTAACCATCACTGAGCACAAACTCTGTAACTTATGAGGAGTTCACAGGTCTTCTAAAAAAAAAAAAGAATTCTGAAGTCAGGAGCTACCTTGTCATACTAAACCACAATTAGATATGACATCTGATACTATGGCAATATCATTATCTGAATAAGAATCATCTAGAAAAAGATATTGTGGAATTTCGTTGGCGGGTATATTTTTGTGTTCTGCTTAGATTTGTATCCTGCTTCAATATCCAGCTGTTGAATCAAGTATACTTAACATGTTTCATGGAAAAAAGGGGAATATAAACCTTTCTAATCCTAGTCCATAGATCTCCTCCAAATAGCTGGCAATTTTGATAGGGAAAAAAAAAACTCTAGAGAAAGGTCAACTTCTGTACAAATTAGAATGTATGAAGTTGAAAAGTTGAAAATCTTCTCAAAGATACTAGTGAGGTTTTACATTCTCATTAGAGATCACAAGATACTTTTTAAAAATGATATCTCATGAAGCTGTCTGAGGTATCCATAAAGCTGAATTTATTCATTGGATCTCCCTAACTTTTACAATGACTTTGAAGCAACTCAGCAGCATCCAGAAAATAGACAGATAAATCCTAATACTTTCCTGGCTAGATATTGTACCATTTACAATCAAAATCTGAATCCAATCACCTTCTCTTTCAAGGTTCCTGGAGTTTTCTTGAGAGGTTACTGGGAAGATGGGAGCCCTTCTTTCAATCTGCAGCCAAGTGCCACCTTTTGTCTTAAAACACTTCTTTTCCCTGTCTAGCTAGAAATGAAGAGTGGGCAGAGAAATTCAGTATGAGACCAAAGTCATATCTACTGGATTGTGAATTACACTGCTCAAAAAAATAAAGGGAACACTTAAACAACACAATGTAACTCCAAGTCAATTACACTTCTATGAAATCAAACTGTCCACTTAGGTAGCAACACTGATTGACAATCAATTGCACATACTGTTGTGCAAATGGAATAGACAACCGGTGGAAAGCAAGATATCCCCAATAAAGGAGTGGTTCTGCAGGTGGTGACCACAGACCACTTCTCAGTTCCTATGCTTTCTGGCTGATGGTTTTGTCACTTTTGAATGCTGGCGGTGCTTTCACTCTAGTGGTAGCATGAGACGGAGTCTACAACCCACACAAGTGGCTCTTTACCTGAGCCACTTGCAGCTCATCCAGGATGGCACATCAATGTGAGCTGGGGAAAGAAGGTTTGCTGTGTCTGTCAGTGTAGTGTCCAGAGCATGGAGGTGCTACCAGGAGACAGGCCAGTACATCAGGAGATGTGGAGGAGGCCATAGGAGGGCAACAACCCAGCATTAGGACCGCTACCTCTGCCTTGGTGCAAGGAGGGACAGGAGAAGCACTGCCAGAGCCCTGCAAAATTATCTCCAGCGGGCCACAAATGTGCATGTGGCTGCTCAAACGGTCAGAAACAGACTCCATGAGGGTGGTATGAGGGCCTGACGTTCACAGGTAGAGGTTGTGCTTACAGCCCAACACAGGTAGAGGTTGTGCTTACAGCCCAACACAGGTAGAGGTTGTGCTTACAGCCCAACACTGCAGGACGTTTGGCATTTGCCAGAGAACACCAAGATTGGCAAATTCGCCACTGGCGCCCTGTGCTCTTCACAGATGAAAGCAGGTTCACATGAGTACATGTGACAGACATGACATGATCTGGAGATGCCATGGAGAACGTTCTGCTGCCTGCATCCTCCAGCATGACCAGTTTGGCAGTGGGTCAGTAATGGTGTGGGATGGCATTTCTTTAGGGTGCTGCACAGCCCTCCATATGCTCGCCAGAGGTAGCCTGACTGCCATTAGGTACCGAGATGAGATCCTCAGACCCCTTGTGAGACCATATGCTGGTGCGGTTGGCCCTGGGTTCCTCCTAATGCACAACAATGCTAGACCTCATGTGGCAATATAAGTTAATCCTCAGCTTATGCAATTTTTGCAGTTTCTTGAATAACAAGGGAAGAAGATTTGAGACACAACATTATTAATAGCTGAAGTGGAAGGAATGAGATAAAATACATTGGAAAAATGGAAATACAGTTGAATTTCTGTGTAAAAGAAGCTATCAGCCACACCCATATTCCAGACCATTTAAAGTTACTTGTATAAATGGAAAAATATTGTGCTGTCCCAGCCAGTCTATGGGAATTGGATAGTTACTTAACAAAGTTAGCATCTTCCCCTTTGCTATGCTTTTTTGCAAAGTCTCTCAAGATTGACCAGTGTTTCTCCAATGATAAACCCCTTTGAAACTATTGTGAACAATTTAATCAATTTAATTCAAATGTTCCAAGATTACCTGCAACTTTCCAGACCCAAGTAAAGCCCCATCTGGTGATCAAGAAGAAATTTATAGTGAAGTAAAAAAAAAAAATTCGTACCATTTTTTCCCTTTTTCAAGAGTGGGCAAGGAAGTTCCCCCTTTCTTTTCTCTTCAGCCTACAGCCCCATCTGGTGGTCAAGAAGAAATTTCCCAGAATTTGATTTTTTTTACATAGTTTCTCAAATATAGACCAGATTGATTATCCAATGACAATCCCTTCTTTGCAACTATTGTGCACCATTTAATTCAAAGGTCCCAAGAGTAACTGCAACCTAATATGGGCATAGCAACAGCGTCTTCCAGACTCTCTGCTGCCACCTTGTGAAGCAAGTGACCCTTATAGGCATATTTTTGCATTCTGCCCTCAAGTCTTCAGGCTAGGCTGTGCATATTTCTGCGTTCAGCCCTCTAGCCTTCAGACTTCACGACATCTCTAGTGCCCTTCTGTCGCAAGCTCACAATGCACCCTAGAAGCAGCCATACTGTGTGCTGTAGACTTTGCAGTGCCACCTACATGTTCAAGTATTAAATTTATTTTATTTATTTATTTATTTATAAAATTTTTATACTGTCCTTCTCCCTAGGGACTCAGGGCGGTGTACAGCCAATCTAGACCCCAACAGTAATACAAAAGTTAAAAGGAATTAAATTAAATATTGACCGAATAAGAAAAACCCACCCCACACCCTTAAAACCCCAATTTAAAATTACAGAACAAATGGAGACAAATTAAAACCATCTCAGCCCAGGCCGGCCTGCTCAAAAAGCCAGGTCTTCAGCGCGCGCCTGAAGGCCCTCAGGTCCGTGCCGGTACGCAGTTCCGGTGGCAGAGTATTCCAGAGGGCAGGGGCCGCCACAGAGAAGGCCCTACTCCTCGGGGCTGCCAGGCGACACATGGCGGCCGACGGGACCCGGAGAAGCCCTCCCTGTGTGAACGCACCGGCCTGCTGGAGATCACCGGTAGAATGCGGTCCAGCAGCAATTCTACTTTCTGCTACCTGCTTGCAGCACACCCTAATACAACATAGGGACTTGCATGTAAACTCACTATATTTTTCCAAAGTCATCTTTTGCCAATTTGAAACATAGCAACTTCCTCAGCCATGACAGATGTGTCTGATGTACCTGAATCCTCCACCCACCCTTGTTGTAAATGTGGAACCTGGTTCCCAACAACCGCCTTTAGATGTCCAACCCTATGGAGAAGCTGTGATACCTCTGAAAGCCTACAACCTCAGAAAGAGTAAGAAGCTTACCGAATCCATGGAAGAACAGTTGAGGAATGATTGGCAGCAGCAATATTGCTGCTACACAGACTCATGGGTGAAGCTTGAGAAGATTTGTGATGCCCCAAAACATAAGCTGCCCCCCCCCCCAGAAACTCCACACATTGCTAGATGATCTAGATGTCCTTTTCGCATGCTGGAGACGCAGCAAAAACAACCTCAAGTCCATCCAGTCAAGACTGGGTGACCCCAAACTCCTAACACACCTCCAATACTTCGAGGAGTTTCATAAGGAATGCAAAGACAGTGTCAAGGAAAGCAAGACAGCCAGGCAGTGCTCCACAATGCGCTTCAGCAGGGAGTAGCGTCAAGGGAGCAGGCCACATCTGACATGGCTTTTCAATCACATGTGTCTTCTTCCCACCATTCTAAGAAAGCCTCCTCCCTCTGTTCTAAACCAGCTAGATCGCAGACAGGTTCTAGTGTCTCACACCAATTCTCTGCTGCCAGCTCTCACCAACCTTCCAGAACATCCTGCCATCGTAGCGGCACATCTCAGGCCTCCAAAGCAGCAAGTTACACCGAACGGGCTGCAGAAGCTGAAATAGAAGCAGCAGTAGCAGACGCAGAGCTACGCGCTACAGAGGAGGTGACACAGCAGAAGGCAGAAATAGCGGCTCAACAGGCAGAAATGGCCAAAGTCCAGGCCAGTCAAATATGTATACATTTCCCTTCTCTCCTTGTTTTCTTCCCACCTTTTATTACCAGCATGCAAATGAAATATTCTGATTTTCAATCATCTTACAGTTTTCATCACTGCCTCAATAGTTGCCTTTCTTTATCCCATTTTGGATAGAATCACTTTTTTAGAAAGCTGGATTGTTATGCCCAAATTAACTCAGTCTTTTAAAAATAAATTTGATATAAGATTATTTCACCAATATGGCTCATAAAGGAAAGGAAGGTGAATTCTTCTCAATCATCTTAAGCCAAAAAGTCTCATTCAGAGAGGGAGAAAGACTAGATGAACTCACACAATTTATATATATATTAAGGTTATCTGTGGGTTATAAATATTTAATAAACCTAGAGATTTTGCTGAATAAACTGGAATTCTAAACCAACCTTACTTTCTGCAATTGTTCTACACCAGGGAAATCCTTAAGGATCTCATGATTTAAATCAGTTCCCTTTGATTCAGAACAACAGAGGGAAAGTGTCACAGATGTCAACTAAGATGAATTGATGTCCTGATGCTGATTGAGCTCAATGGGTTCATCAAGAGGGTTGGACTTGAAGACCTCCAAGGTCCCTTCCAACTCTGTTATTCTAAGGCTTATGCCTACAAAGCTCTTTCACAACACTTTTATTCACAGGGAGCATCCACTGTCATGTGTGTTGATTTAAATTTAAATAAAGATAAAGGTTTCCCTGTCAATCGTGTCTGACTCATGGGTACCATGCTCATCTCCGTTTCTTGGCTGAAGGAGGCAGCATTGTCTGAAGATAATTTTCATGGTCAGCAAGAGTATAGGCCAAAAGGAATACATGGAATAATATTACTTTCCCACTGAAGTGGTACCTATTGATCTACTTACATTTGCAGGCTTTTGAACTATTAAGTGGGCAGGAGCTGGGGCAAGTACCGACAGATCACTCCATTGTACAAAGCTTGGGTCATGAATCTGGGCTGTCAACTATCTATCTATCTATCTATCTATCTATCTATCTATCTATCTATCTATCTGTGTGTGTTGACCAAACACACATGTAGACACACACACATAGTCCTCAATACACACACACACACACACACACACACACACACACACACACACACACACAGAGTCCTCAACTTACAAAGGTTTATTTAGTGGTTATTCAAAGTTACAATGGCACTGAAAGAAGTGACTTACAATGGTTTTTCACATTTATGACCATTGCAGGATCCCCTTGGTCATGTGATTAAAATTAAGATGCTTGGAAACTGACTCAGAGCAAAGCCAATGGGGAAGCCAGATTCATTTAACAACCATGCTACTAATGTAACAACTGCAGTGATTCACTTAATAGCAGTACCAAAAAAGGTTGTAAAATGAACAAAACTCATTTAATAAATATTTCACTTACCAACAGAAATTTTGGACACAATTGTGGTCATAAGTGTGTGTGTGTATGTGTGTGTGTATGTGTGTGTGTATATATATATATATGTATGTATGTATGCATGTATATATGTTTTCAGAGGTTTTTATGGGTATTTGTATGTGGATTTTTGGTTCTTTGGGTTTTCTCCCACGTAGAATTGGAAATATCTAAGTGATGTTTCGATGAAGTCTCATTCATCATCTTCAGGCTTGTGTCTTCGGCCTTGTGCTTCTCAGAGTAATGTGAGCTTGCAGCTGCTTCTTCCTTTTAACTACTAGTGGGTATGTGACTTGATTGGGTGGGGGCTTGGCTGTGTTCTGATTGGGTGGGAGTGTGTTCTCATTGGTTGGGGGTTTGGCTAATGGATTCCAAAGAAAGAAGATTACTCACCTAATCCAAAAAGAAATCCCAACCAAAATCCAAGACAGAGAACAAGAAAATAGCAAAGCCCTCCTCCTATATATAAAAGGCACTACAGACAAAATCAGCAAGATCCCCCAAAAACACAACATTAAAACAGCATTTTGCACAAATGGAAAAATATCCACCATCCTAAGAAACCCTAAAGACAAAATTGAAAACCAAGGAGTATACGAAATCCCGTGCACCTCCTGCCCCACCACATACATCAGACAAACTAACAGAAGAATAAGTGCACGCATTGAAGAACACAAGAACTCAATCAAAAAAGAAAAAACCGACCTCTTCCCTGGTCCAACACCTCAAAGCCACAGGACATAAGACTGACTTTAAAAATACCAGAACTATCGCCAAAACTGAACACTTCAACAACAGAATAATCAGAGAAGCCATAGAGATAGAAAAACGCCCACACAGCATGAATAAACAAGATGACATCTCCCGCCTACCAGCCATTTGGAAACCCGCCCTCATTAACAAACGAGTACCTAACATGAAGAAGGACACCAGACCCACACCCACGAGGGCCACACAAGAAACTACTACCACACTTCCACATAGAAAGCAGACTCACACTCACACAGAAGATGAAACACGACCACGGACCAGAAGCCATACCACAGCTGCATCACTACCTGCTTCAAACCCCACAAACCCATACATGAAGGGAACTGACGCCCACCATGAAGATGTGGCACAACCACGAACGCGAAGCCAAACAACAGGATCACAGCTCACCAGCTCAAATCCCCCAGCAACTAAGACTAACATGAGTACAACCAAACCCCCACCAGAACAGAACACACCCCCACCCAATCAGAAGACAGCCAAGCCCCCACCCAATCAAGTCACACCCCCACTAGTAGTTAAAAGGAAGAAGCAGCTGCAAGCTCACATTACTCTGAGAAGCACAAGGCCGAAGACACAAGCCTGAAGATGATGAATGAGACTTCATCGAAACGTCGCCTAGATATTTCCAATTCTACGCGGGAGAAAACCCGAAGAATCAAAGATCCACATATATATATATATACACACACACATAAAAATAAGCACATATATGTATGTACATATACTTAAATATCATTTAAATAGCCCTTTTTACCAGTTCCTGGTAAATTTTGTAATGTTTACCAAAGCTATGGCTTGCTCCTCCTCACACTGAATACTGAAGTTATTCTGGCAAGACTGGACTAGAACTTACTTTATCCATCCTGCAATAAATCATCTTACTTTTCATTTTTCTAAACCTCTTATACAAACAACAGAGAAACATATGCAGTCTTTTAACTTCTCATACTATTACCAAAATTGTGATGAAGATATATCGTAAGCTAGAGAGCATTAAAAGAAGAGATTGATTTTCTTTTGAAAGCTATTCAAGGCCTTCCTTCTCATGATGCTCTTTTACATGATACAAAAGTGGATGATGACTCTGGTTCTGGGTAGATTCTTCGGATATACAAAGTGTAAAGAATAAGAGGTTCCCTGAAGAGAATTTGCAGTTGCTGATCATGAGCAAAGATAGAAGGGTTTCTGCAGAAAGGGAAAGAATCTGTGCTATCATCTGCATGTCATTATGCAAACTTTTATGCAAACAATTTATTTCATCTGTATAATATCCTTCTGACATGTGTGACATAAGTTGTAGTTTATGTCAGTTGTGTTTTGGTATTGCATTAATCAATTTTGTGGCTTAATGATGTCTGGATGGGGCTAGAGGAAAAAGAATGCAGAAAAGTTCATATTAAAGGTGATTCTACCCAGTGGTGGGATTAATTTTTTTTACTATCAGTTCTGTGGTCATGGCTTGATGGGCATGGCAGGGGAAGGATACTGTAAAATCTCCAGTCAGAGGAGGTATTTGCCAGTTCTCTGAACTACTCAAAATTTCAGCTACTGGTTCTCCAGAACTGGTCAGAACCTGCTGAATACCACTTCTGATTCTACCCCTATAAACTAAACCAGACTGAGAAACCAATGCCACAGTGGTACGTACTACATTGATTGTACTAGCTACAATTATGGAATCTTGTAGATCCTGTGAGAGATAAAAGGTATTTCCAGTAATGATACAAGATGTATCATTTTTGACTCAATATAAATGTATGACAGATAATATATGTATTGTTTTCCCCCCGACAAATTAGATGGAATTGGAAGCAAAGAATACTTCTTATACAAATCTGTAAAAATAATGAGACTTTTGACTTTTTGAATTTAAGAAAAACGTATTATAAAATAGTGACACCATATTTTCTCCAAAAGACAAAAAAAAAAAAAAAGGAAAAGGAAAATAAAATGTAATCACCTTTTCCCTTGCACATGGGAATTTTCCTGGTTAGTTAGAGGAAAAGAGTAGATTTTGCATCCTTCTGATACGAAGTAATGTTATTTTTTCTGTTCTACTAGGCCCTGGGGGTTGATACTAGTTTGTCCTTCTGGATATTTGTAGAAGTGCAACCCAATTCTAGATCTGCAGTATCTGGGGGGTGGAGGGAAGCAGGTACCAAAATGTACACTCTCTCTGATAAGGTTGGCTAATGGTTAACTATATTTGGCTAAAAATTGTTAAACTTCAGAATCATTTAAGGAAAGTATTGGATAGCTGCAAACTTGTGGTTCCTGTAACCATTGACAGAATAAATGCAAAATAGGTATGTCAGATATAAAATGTAATTTAATTAGTTGTCAAATTTCTATACTGTCCATTTCATCTGAGTCATTCTGGGTGCTTTACAATTAAAATACAGTGTTAAGAGCTGGAAGAATGAGAAAACTGTTTGCATAATAATTTTGTTGTTTCTGCTATTTATCTACCTGGGAATTCAAGTGATATTTTTTTCCTTCTGAAGTGTTTAAAACATTGCCTGAAAAACTGAACTATTTGATTCATTTCTTTGTTGCTATGTTATTTCCAGTAATATTCCCTCCTCCCAGGTTTCTTGACAACAAATAAACATACAACGATGAAGGGACGGTAGTAGCTGGAAGAAATAAGCTGAGATATCCAAATTGCTGAACTGAGTGATTCAGACATTGCTTGAAGAGCCATGAACAGCTGGTTGCTCCTGGTTGCTGCTTTTTTTCTCTGGCCAAGCTGCTCTTCTCAAAATGGTAAGTTAAGAAGAAGAGAAATCAAAGGGTTACTAAGCCAAACCATTTCTACATCATTCATTAAAGGAGCAGTTATTTTTAGTGAAACTAAAGAGTTCCATTTTCTACCTGTGGCTTTCTGGAAATTTGTAATGGCCGATAGCTTAAGAATATCTCAGACATATTTACAATTTTCCTCCCAAATACAAGATTTTTTAGCAACTGATTTGTGAATAGCAAAATACTTTGTGTCGGTATTGTAAATTTATACCCTTTTGCGGGATTTTGCTTCAGGCAATAAAGACCTTGATACAATAATGATCAAGTGATTACCATTTCTAATAATGCTACATTAAAACTGATGTAAAAGTTTACTTCAGAACAGAATACAGAGTAGAGTACAGAATACAGAATAATTGAGTTGGAAGTGACCTTGGAGGCAGTGGTGGGATTCAGCCAGTTCGCACCACTTCGGAAGAAACGGTTGTTAACTTTCTGAGCAGTTTGGTGAACTGGTTGTTGGAAGAAATCATTAGGGCAGAGAACCAGTTGTTACATTATTTGATTCCCATCACTGCTTGGAGATCCTCTAGTCCAATCCCCTGCTCAAGCAGCAGACTCTATACCTATACAAGTGATTGTCTAGTCTCCTCTTAAAAGCCTCCAGTGATGAAGTATCCACGACCTCGGAAGGTAAGCCATTCCACTGGTTAATTGTTGTCACAGTTAGGAAGTTTCTCTTTAGTTCTGGATTGCTTCTCTCTTCGATTAGTTTCTATTCTTCATTTCTTGTCTTGCCTTCTGGTACTTTGGAAAATAGGTTGCTCCCTCTTCTTTGTATCAGCCCCTCAACTATTGAAATACTGCTATCATGTCACTCCTAGTCCTTCTTTTCTTTAGACTAGCCATACCCAATTCCTGCAACATTTCTTCACATGTTTTAGACTCCAGGCCTTTAATCACTGAATTATCTCCAGGGCCTTTCATTGAAGGGTTTGTGTTTATTTGTGTTTAATGATTTATTTTACTTAAAAACAAAAAGGATATCCAAAAGTTGAAATTAACAAGTATAAAAATGGAATATAATCATTGAATATATTTCTACATCATATTTCTACTCAGATGCTAGTGTTCTAAAAATGAGAGATTATAGACAAACAGGACGATTCTTGGCAATAAATCCTAATTAAGATTTCAGATTCAGGCTGTAATCTTTTATGCAAAGGAGATGTTTTAACTTTTTATGCACAATGTCTGAGTATCAACTTCCTTCATTTGTAATCTGGAAAAATTAAACTGATTCAAATTGTTGAATGAGAAAGCAAATCAATGAATATAATTAAAGATCTTCAATTAGAAGCTTATGTTTACTTATGTGAAATGCTTAGTAACTGTGGGATCTGGTTAAATCTGGATTCAAATTCAGTGATCAGTAAGGTGGAAAAGTGAATTATGTTGCTACGGAGTCAACATTTCTGGTCAGAACTCTGATTTTTTTTATCTGATTTGTTGTCTTGGCAGGGATTGTTCCTCCAGTTCCCCAAGTTTAATTTTTCTGCTCATTACTGGTATTAGGATGGGATTAATTTAGTGAAGGACTTTATAATATTTATTGGATAGCTCAAAAATATTTTAAAAGTATTAGCAATAGCAATAGCTATATACCACTTCACAGTGCTTTATAGCACTCTCTAAGCAGTTTACAAAGTTAGCATATTGCCCCCAATAATCTGGATCTTCATTTTACCCACCTCAGAAGGATGGAAGGCTGAATCAATCTTGAGCCTGGTGAGAATTGAAATCTGACAGTCAGCAGAATTAACCTACAATATGCATGGAATAAAGGAAAACCAATGGACAAATTAACTCCATTGAAAAGATCTACCTTTTTTTTGTTTTTTAGCACCATGTCGTGTCACAAGACAAGAGCTAGCAATAAAAAAACTTGTTGTTTGGAGGCCAAAGAAAAACTCAGTTTATTCAAAGTAATCATAGCCTGCAATTTCAGTGCACTGAAGGATATGTCCTTGTGGCTTCATCTGTCAGAAAGTGTGTTGATGGCTACATCGAGTTGCCTTTATGTATCTCTGTTAAGCATGTGGCAAACAGGATGGATTCCTTTGAGATTAGAACTAATTAAAGAAATTAATGTAACAATAAATATGAACTTTTGCTTCTAAATCAAATTCTTTCAAAAATGATTTAATCTTCACTGAAATCACATCTTGATCTATAGGTTTAGTGGCTGTAATTTAAAACAAAAAATCTTAAGCACATCTGCTTAGAGAAGAATGCTCTGGCATTTTCCCATAGATATGAATTGTCTCTAAGGTTTGATTCAAAATCTTGAGTTCAGCTAAGAATTATCATTTCATGTGGTTGAAGATATGCATAATATTGGTTGGCATAGGAATTTGTTTCAAAAATTGCAAAGTTTGTATAAAAATATATTATTATCATATCATTAGGGGAGACCCATACTTTGCATGATTAAAAAACTTTTTGTTTGAAGTTGGTTGGATGACTTTATTATATACAGGTAATCCTTGACGTATGACCACAATTGAGCCCAACATTTCTCTTGTTAAGTGAGACAGTTTTAAAGTGAATTTTATCCCATTTTATGTCCTTTCTTGCCATACTTGCTAAGTGACTCACTGCAGTTGTTAGTATCACAGTTGTTAAGTGAATCTGGCTTCCCCATTGATTTTTAGCATTTATAATACTTTAGAATACATCATTTAGAATAGGGACACATTGGCTCAGTGGCTAAGACGCTGAGTTTGTCGATCAGAAAGGTCGGCAGTTCAGCAGTTCAAATCCCTAGCGCCACATAACAGAGTGAGCTCCCATTATTTGCCCCAGTTTCTGCCAACATAGCAGTTCAAAAGCATGTAAAAATGCAAGTAGAAAATAGGGAACACCTTTGGTGGGAAAGTAACAGCATTCTGTGTGCCTTTGGCATTTAGTCATGCCGGCCACATGACCATGGAGATGTCTTCGGACAGTGCTGGCTCTTCAGTTTTGTAACAGAGATGAGCAATGCCCCTAGAGTCGGGAACGAATAGCACTTATGTGCGAGTGGAACCTTTACCTTTTTAAAATATATCATGTTGCCAAGTGTAATTAGACAGACAAGGAATTTGTCTCTGGTGCAGACGATACATGGAAGTTTTGAACTTGTTAGATCTGACTATTGTGATATTGCAAAACATAACAACACCTAATTTGGAACTGCCTATATATTCTGACATTACTTTAACAGCTCTTAGGTCCTTGGTTAGGACTTGAACTGTTAAGTTTTTACCAGTCCCAGATTGTGAATCGCATTGAAGATTGAATCTTAAATCATCATCACTATCATCGTCGTCCTCATTGTCACCATCATCATTAAACATCCAGATCTGCCTATCCCAGGTCCTTAATAAGGACTTGATAGACAAAAATGCTAAATCTCTTTCTGCCTGACCAGAAACGAGACTGCAGATGATCAAAAGATCAACTCCTAATTGACAAAATGCTTTTGGAAAACTGCAATAGAAGGAAGACCAACCAGGATATAGCATGAATTGAGTACAAAAAAGCATTCAACTCTGCCTCATGTATATTTGAAAGTATCTATGTTAAGAGGAAGTTTAAAAAAATGTATTAGAATTTAGTGATTTTACTAATATTTTTAAAGAAAAGTTTAGAGTTTTAAAATGGATGCTAAAGAATTTTTTTTCTCTTTAAGATGAAAGAATCTGAAATGATTAATCTGGCTAACATTAATGACAATAGTTTATAAAGATTAATATCTTATAGTAGAAATACGTATTATTTTCCACAGCAAGAAAAAAAGTGGAGATGGTTAAACTGATTGCTTTATTTAAAGAAAACAATATGTATGTATGTATGTATGTATGTATGTATGTATGTATGTATATATTTATGTATGTATGTCTATGTAAACATATAATTATTAATTTTAGAAAAGGGTATTTTGCTAAGAAAAAATGATGCATTATAATTTTTATCATAGATTCATAATAAGCACAGATTATGTTTCTGTGTAATTTAAAATATTAATATATGTGCAATATATTTAGGTGATGTATATCAATTTAATATGTTAATTCTTAGAGGAAGCATTGTTAATTTGTTTATTTTAAAGATGATTTTATATTAGTCATTACTTAGCTTATCTGTTCAATATATTGTATATATTTTTTTCCATGCATATTTAAAAAATACAATAAACACATACAACTTGAATGCATGTTCAGTGAAACAGATTTATTGGCATCTTTTGCAATTAGTCAAGAAATACTAATAATCACAAAGCTTTAGGTTGACATATGGCCAACATTACTTGTCATGTTTTTATATTTAATAGAAAGAGGGCAAAACTGCAGTGGTCCACCTAGGATTGAGAACGGAGACGTTACTACTTTATCAAAGCAGCAATACACATCTGGCTCTTCAGTAGAATTCAGGTGCCAAAAGTATTTTGCCATGGAAGGCCAGAACAGATCTTTTTGTGACAATGGGACCTGGACAAAAGTGCCCATTTGCCTCGGTAAGCGAAAAAGAAAGTCTTCATCTAATTTTCATTAGGATTTTTAATCATTAGGATCCATTCATTGCTTTCTTTCTTTCACATGTAAAAATGTTTCAGTTGGTCTTGCCTACAACAGCTCTCCTTTATATGTGGGTTCATTTGAGATGAACTGGCTATTAGATGAAAGCTAAATTCTATTGTTAGATCTCTGCAATGAGATAATACGATACATTTGGACCTTGACTGTCTTCCCTAACAGATTTATTTTCTTTTTCATCTGAGATCCGTGTATGATTCCCAAGGCTGAACTGGAAAGACAGAAAATAGAAGTTAAAAATGGAATGGATGCATCTGAAAATACATTTGTGCAACGTGGTCATTCTATTGAGCTGACCTGTAAAATAGGATATGCCCTTCCAGCAAATGCTTCCCAATCAGCCTCTATAATCCATTGTGATGGGACACCTCCTGTAATTCCTAATTGCGAAGGTGACTCAAAAAGTTTAATTTTACAAACTGTGGTTAAGTTAGTGCAAAAACAGTACATTCATCCTTGAGAATTTTTCAAAAAGATTGTTCATTCATCAGTGCAGGATAATATATCTGCATGGCAATACCATTTATATCATTAAATGCTACAGTCATTGCTTTTGTCTAAGCTGAGTTACTACACTTTTTAAAAAAGAATTCATAAACTTTTACCATATCCAAATCCATACAGCAATAGCAATAGAAATTCCCACTCGGTTACTAACAAGTATATAGGAACTATAACTGAGCTCACCTATAACATCAGGTAAGAACAGAACTATTACAATATTGAGCCCCTAATTTATAATTTGCAATCCTTTCAGGTGACTAAAATGCTACTGGGACTGACAGGGGGATTCAGTAGCAATTATGGGGGCATCACATTGTACTTTACATTCAATTCAACACTAAAGTGCAGGGAAAGAATTATTATAGCAACTTGTTGAATTTATTTACGATCTTCCAAATAAACACAAGGGTATTAAAGTGCTTTTAATTGCTTTTAAATGAATAATTTCACAGTATTATTTTAGACATCAAGAAATTTTAAATTAGCTGGTTCCTATTAGCCAGTGGGGCTGCTGATTAAAATGGTCTGATGTTGCTATATAATCTATATTTTAAATAATAATGGTTTTGTTCTGTTGGGCTAATAGAAAGGAGTGCCATCATCTGATACAAATGCAAGCTTTTCTTATTCAATACAAGATATTATGTATTTTGTCCAGAAATTACATGCAACTCTCCAAGGGTATTGAATGGTTCTTTCCGAACTAAAAAGAATATATACCACGATGGGGATCTAATTCGAATACAATGTGACAGTGGATTTATACTTGAAACAGATTATGGAGGAAAGGTGATTGAATGCACAAAAAATGGATGGTCACCTTCACCAAAATGTGTCCGTAAGTAGAGGTTGCATACATTACTGATTAGGACCAATATATTTAACTCTGCAGAAGTGTACTTTTTCACATTATTTTGCATGATTTCTTTCTTTTCCTTCCTTCCTTCCTTCCTTCCTTCCTTCCTTCCTTCCTTCCTTCCTTCCTTCCTTCCTTCCTTCCTTCCTTCCTTCCTTCCTTTCCTTCCTTTCCTTGCCGCCTGACCACTTGCCCACCTTTCCCTAAGGGAATAATTTCATCCAGCACATTTTAGCAGATTTTGCATATATTTAAGGTTTTTATTTAGTTGCAACAGGATACAGGCAGACCTGAAAGGAGGATGTTCTATCACAGGGGTGTCACTGGTGGTCAGATGCATCACATGCAGGCCATGTGCACCCCAGCTCTGTGAATGGGGAAAATATAACAAAACATCACATGACGGCAACATGACGTGGCAAGTTTTACACGTGTGTATTTATTTATTTATTTATTTGTCAATCGCTTACAAGATAATAGGTATAAGTATAACATAGTTATGAATACATGGATACATATAAGAAAAATAAAATATAAAAGAAACAATAGGACAGGGACGGTAGGCACGTTGGTGCGCTTATGCACGCCCCCTACAGACCTCTTAGGAAAGGGGTGAGGTCAATAGTAGACAGTCTAAGGTTAAAGTTTTTGGGGTTTGGGGAAGAAACCACAGAGTCAGGTAGAGTATTCCAGACATTGACCACTCTGTTGCTGAAGTCGTATTTCCTGCAATCAAGTTTGGTGCGATTAACCTTGAGTTTGTATCTATTGTTTGCTCTTGTGTTGTTATGGTTGAAGCTGAAGTATTCATTGACAGGTAGGACATTGCAATGTATGATTTTATATACTATACTTATATCAGACCGAAGGCGGCGTAGTTCAAGGTTTTCTAGGTCTAGAATTTCGAGTCTGGTGGCATAAGGTATTCTGCAACGAGTAGAGGAGTGAAGAACTGTTTTTGTAAAATATTTCTAGACTTTCTCAACTGTGTTAATATCAGATATGAAATGTGGGTTCCAGACTGATAAGCTGCATTCGAGTATTGGTCTAGCAAATGTTTTGTATGCTCTAGTTATTAGTGTAATATTACCAGAGAAAAAGCTACGTAAGATTAGGTTAACAACTCTTAGCGCCTTTTTGGCTATGTAGTTACAGTGGGCTCTAGCATTTAGGTCATTTGAGATGAGTACTCCAAGATCCTTTACAGAGTTTGGATCATCAACAAGGTCTTGACTATTCAGCTTATATTTTATTTTCTGATTTTTTTTGCCAATATGTAGGACAGAGCATTTATTTGTTGAGATCTGAAGTTGCCATTTTTTTGACCATTCTGATACGTAGTCAAGGTCTTTTTGAAGGGTAGCAGTATTTTCTGTGGTGTTGAATAGCTTTACATCATCAGCGAAGAGAATGCAGTTGCTCTTGATATGATCACAGAGGTCATTTATGTAGAGTATGAAAAGAGTTGGTCCTAGAGCACTGCCTTGGGGGACACCACTGTTGACAGGTATAGAATTGGATAGGACTCTCCCAATTTTGTTGTCTGTTTGACAGGAATGCTTCTATCCAGTTATGCAGGTGTCCAGAGATACCATAAGATTTTAGTTTTAGGAGTAGTTTGTCATGTACCACTGAATCAAAGGCTTTGCAGAAGTCTATGTAGATTGCGTCTATTGCTTTGCCCTGATCGAGTTGTGTAGTCCATATGTTTTTGCAATGTAAGAGTTGCAGATTACATGATAGTTTTTTCCTAAAACCAAATTGTTTATTAGAGAGTAGGTTGTTTGTTTCTAAGTGGAGGATGATGGATTGGTTGATAATTAATTTATATTAATAATTGATAATTGATAAGTGTTCCTTTTTGTTTGCATTTTATAGTAGAAATAACTTGCCAGGCGGACTATATTGAACACGGAGCCATATTATCTCCAAAGTTCATTTATAAGGAAGGTGAGAGACTACAATTCATCTGTAATGAAGGGTACAGATATGTTGACAGACCAGATGCCTTATGTACTATGCATGGATGGAATACAAAACTTCAATGTACAGGTATGTATATATTTCTAATGTCATGGTTACTCTGAAATCTTATATGCATTGGATGCGTAGGATTGCAGCTCCAATCAATCTGTAAAAATTCTGCTAATTTTGGAATGGAGCCTTTGTGTGTTGGTTTGGTTTCATTTTCACTAGAGATACTTACATAAAACATGAATAACAAGCATTGTTGTTATTTTATATGTTGGTAAGTAAATAAAACGGCGGTGGTGCAACTCCTCCTTAAGAAGCCCTCCCTGGACCCAACTCTCTTGAACAACTATCATCCTGTCTCCAACCTTCCCTTCGTGGTGAAGGTTGTCAAGAGTGTGGTGGCAGGTCAGCTTCCCCAGTACCTGGATGAAGATACGTACCTGGATCCCTTCCAATTGGGCTTCAGGCCCAGACATAGTACCGAAACGGCATTGGTTGCGTTGGTTGATGATCTCTGGAGGGCCCGTGACAGGGGTTATTCCTCTGTCCTGGTCCTATTAGACCTATCAGCGGCTTTTGATACTATCGACCATAGTATCCTATTGCGGCGGTTGGGGGGGTTGGGGGTTGGGGCACCATGTTGAGGTGGTTCGCCTCCTTCCTCTCCGACCATCTACAATTTGTGTTGGCGGGGGGGGGAGAGATCCACCTCTGGGCCCCTCGATTGTGGGGTGCCTCAGGGGTCAGTCCTCTCTCCTCTCCTGTTCAACATTTATGTGAAGCCGCTGGGGGAGATCATCCGTGGCTTTGAGGTGAGGTGTCATCTGTACGCTGATGATACTCAGCTGTACATCTCCACCCCAAGCCACCCCAACGATGCCGTGGAGGTCATGTCCCGTTGTCTGGAGGCCGTGCGGAACTGGGTGGGCAGGAACAGGCTCCGACTCAACCCTTCCAAGACTGAGTGGCTGTGGTTTCCGGCGTCCTGATATAGCCAGATAGTTCCATCGCTGGCTATTGGGGGTGAGATTTTGGCCCCTTCAGAGAGGGCTCGCAATCTGGGTGTCCTCCTGGATGTACGGCTGTCTTTGAAAGACCATATCACGGCCGCCTCCAGAGGGGCATTTCATCAGGTTCGCCTGATATGCCAGATGCGGCCCTTTCTGGATCAGGATGCCTTACGCACAGTCACTCATGCCTTGGTCACCTCCCGACTGGACTACTGTAACGCCCTCTACATAGGGCTCCTGAATGGGAGCATCCGGAGGCTTCAACTGGTACAGAATGTGGCCGCGCGGGTGGTTATGGGGGCGTCAAGGTTCTCGCATGTGACGCCCCTCCTACACGAGCTGCATTGGTTGCCAGTGGCCTCTCGGGTGCTTTAAGATTTTAGTGTTAACTTTTAAAGCGCTCCATGGCATCGAACCAGGATATTTACAAGACCGCATTCTGCCATTTTCCTCTCACCATCCGGTGCACTCCCACAGGGAGGGTCTCCTGCGGGTCCTGTCGGCATCTATGTACCGGCTGGTGACCCCGAGGAATAGGGCCTTCTCTGTGGGGGTGTCTGGCCTCTGGAATGGGTTGCCCCCGGAGTTATGGACAGCCACGGACCTGGGGACCTTCAGGCGTGCCTTGAAAACCTGGCTCTTTGACCAGGCCGACTTGGGCTGATTTTAGTTTTGGGTGTTTTACTTTTCTATTAAATTTTAGGGTTTTAGGGAAGGGTTTTAATTGTTTACAGCCAGGGTCTTAGTTTAATTTAGTTTTATTTTTTCACATATTTATTGTTTTAATTGTACGGCTGTGCACCGCTCCAAGGCCTTCGGGAGAGGAGCGGTATATAAATAAATATTATTATTATTATTATTATTACAGTATTATTATTACAGTATTATTATTATTGTTGTTGTTATTGTTATTATTATTATTATTACTTGGGGAGGTGTCAGTGAACAATCTCAAACATCATGAAGAGGGTGATGAACTGAAAAGTTGGGGATCCCTATCTTAGGGGAAATATACAAGGCATCAGATTTTCTCTGTCAGATGTCCTCTAGGTTTGATACACCTTAACCTTTGTATGTTGAGGCAATTGCTTGATAGTTGAAGCAATTGTGCTACAATCACCAACTTTTGAGATGATGTTGTTCTCTGGTATTCTTCCCATATACCTATTGAGAAAGGAAGAATGATTCCCTTGACAAAAAGGTATGCAGAAACTGCTGCCTAGGGAAAATGGGTTGAAACACTTCTAAGTTGAGAAAATCATTTTGAAGGGTCTCACAAATTCTTTACTATTTACTGAATGAAAGAAGTTGAATATAGTACAATCAGATGCATAAGATACTGTATTGTTATTTTAACAAATTTCCTGATGGTAGTCTTACGTTTCCTTAGGCCATCCATTTGGTGAGGCTGACAAAACTGAAACACATGAGAGAAAGGTCCTACAGCTTTTTTTCTTTGCAAATTGAAAAAAAGATCATAAACAAAATACCTTATGTATGTCCACTTCAAGGTTTATAACATGAGGATGTCTCCTCATTTTACAATACATTAATTTCATAGGCAGTGACTTACTGACCATCTATCCATACTCATCTTTCTCTATAGAAATTCAATGTCCACCTCCAGTAGTGAGGAATGGCCTCTTTCGACCTTACAGATCTCAATATATGTATAATTATGAAATTGAGATATGGTGTTCTCCTATGCCAAATTTCGGAAATAAGTTTTCTAAATGCACTGCTAATGGTTGGAGCCCACCTCCTCTCTGTTAAGGTAAACAGCTGTTTTTAGTTCCCTTGTTTTTAGTTTCTTTCTAAAGCAGAAATCGTTTTATTGTTTATGAATGATAAATTGCTGTGGCAGTATAATTTATTAGACCTAGCAGTGGTGCTTTCAATTTGCCCAGTTTGTTAGCCAAACTTTGAGCATTTGTAAATAAGCATTTGAGAACCATATGTCTGTCCATGGGTGTTTTTCCTGGATCTCCTCTTTAGTATTTGAGGTTTTCATCAATAGTTTTATAACTTCAAGTTTTATAGCTTAAATGAGAAAAGCTCAGATCTCTAGTGAATTTCATCCCAGCTTACAAGAAATGCTGGCACAAAATGTCAACTGTGGTTTGAAGCAGAGATGGTATTCAATCAGTTCACACCTATTCAGGCGAACTGGTAGTGGTTATTTGGCGTGGGTCACCAAACCAGCGGCGACCCCTGGCTGGCCATGCCCCCAACCTGGTCACATGGTCACTCACTTGCCCCAGTCACTCTCTTAGCTTTCTGTTCCCCATGTCCTCTTTCTCCCCGGGGAAAGGAAGAAAGGCATGGGCACTACAAGTATCGCTTTCTTCGTGTGAGTTAGTGCCTGGAGTGAGAAGGAGTCCAGTCTGATAGAGGGGGTGGGGGTGAATCGAGCCTTGGAGCATTTTTGCAATGTAAAAGAAATGCATTTTGAAGCAGGTCCTTTAAAAACTTTTCCAAGGATTCCCCATGGATTCTGCAAGTATTGCTTTCTCCTTGTGAATTAAAAGTGCCTGGAATGAGAGAGAGTGCGGGCTGACAGAGGGGATGGAGAATCCACTCCAGCCTTGGAGAAATTTAAAGGAGCTGCTTCAAAATGCATGTCTGTTAAGCTACAAAAGTGCTCTGTATGTGTGTGTGTGTGTGTGTGTGTGTGTGTGTGTGTGTATGAGAGAGAGAGAGAGAGAGAGAGAAAGAAAGAAAGAGAAAGAAAGAAAGAAAGAAAGAAAGAAAGAAAGAAAGAAAGAAAGAAAGAAAGAAAGAAAGAAAGAAAGAAAGAAAGAAAGAAAGAAAGGAAGGAAGGAAGGAAGGGAGAGAAAGTAAGAAAAAAAATAGGGAGAGAGAGAGAGAGAGAACTCTGCTATTATTTTTAATTGTTCCATTATTTATCATGTGTTAATATTTTAGAGTGATTTTTCTGCCTTTCTTTTGCCCAGGGCTACCACTTATTTTTCAGGGTTTACATGCATTCAATGTCAATAGTCCAGATCATAAAATACACATGTGTTTAACAAGAATTGAAAGGGACTTTGGAGGTCTTCTAGTCCAACCCCCAGCTCAGGCAAGAAAACTGAGGATGCCAAACTCTGAGTAGAGATCCTGGGAAAGATGTCAGAATAACAGAATAACACTTAGAAGGGACCTTGGGGTGAACCCTATATCATTTCAGAGAAATGGCTGTCCAGTCTTTTCTTAAAAACTTCCAGTGATTGAACACCCAGAACTTCTGGAGACAAGCAGTTCCACTGGTTAATTGTTCTCACTACCAGGAAATTTCTTCTTAGTTTTAGGTTGCTTCTCTCTGTTCAGTTTCCATCCATTCTTCTTGTTTGCATTCTGCTTCTTTGGAAAATACATTGTCCCCCTTTCTTTGTGGCAGCCCCTTAAAAGCCTGTTGCCTATCACACTCTTGGGTAAAGCATGTGAACCATTTCCTCCTTTCAGTGGTCCATGAAAGTACATCTATAGTATGCAGATGATAAAGTCAAAAAGGTGAACAACATTTTTACAGAATTATAGATAAGTTGAGGCTGGGTGACAAGGAATGGCTGGGAGGGGAAGGACCAGGTGAGACACCCTTTGATGTGAGTGACATTGAGTTGGCTATGCCCACCCAGTCACATGACCACCAAGCACACCCACACAGTCACATGACCAACCCACGCCCACCCAGTCACATGACCACCAAGCCAACCCACTCCATCACATGACCACCAAGCCACACCCACCAAATAAGCCATGCCAACAGAACTGGTAATAAAACATTTTGAATCCCACCATTGGTTTGAAGTATGGTATAGAGTGTGCAAAATGACATTAGAGTAGAAAAAATAGGATATTTATACAGGATATTTCTCTATAAGATAATAGGCAGGGACAGAGAAGTAGAAATAACTGCCACATTACCTGCTCCGGGTGATTTTACCAGGTGAAATTCTTGCACTTTCCAATGGTATGCTGATTCCCGGCCATATAGGAGTTGCTGGTATTCCAAGACACTATCCTTTTCAGTTACATAAGCAACCCCATGCCAGATCTGATGTGTACTTGACAAAGCAAGGTGTAGGTGTTCCATTACTAGGAACTTTTCCTTCTGAGTTTGGTCAGGCAGCTCAAAGTGCAAAAGGCTGTGGAAGATAGCTAATAGTTCTCTAGGGAAAGTGAAGATTCTCTATTAATGCATCACAGATAGACTGCATAACACTTGCTGTGCTGGCAGAAATCAGCAAATACCGTTTTGATCCAGAGCAAGAAATGTAGGCAGAAATGGTTCTTGCAATGGGACAGGGACAGGTTGGGAACAATGCTGTGTATTCATACTCTTAAGGACTTGTCAGGGGCATCTTTGTTTCAGAAGAAACAGAAAATGGAGATGAATCTATAAATACCTATGCAGAAAAAATTGCTAGGATCCGAGCAGACCAACTTTTTTTTCATGGCACATGAATAGAATGATTGCAACAATGGGGTGGGGGGAATCATAAGTTGAGGAGTTTAACTTTGATTAAATGAGGAATGAAAGGAATATTACTGAAATGACAGGCAGAAGGTCTGAACATCAAAAAAGGTTGAAGGCATGTAGCTGCAGGGATGAAGTGAACAGTTGTAAGGAGAGAAAGGAAAAGAAAAGTTAGGACTGTCTCAATCTGTGATAAAGAAAACACAAGGATCTCATGTCTGCTTTTTTATAGAGACATTCCAGTCTCTATAAAATTTGTCAAAAACCACAAAATATTTAAGCGTTCTTGAAGTCCGGAAAGTGTCAATCAATTGTGACTTATGCAAAGTTATAAATGGGAAATTAAATAAACATTTGGGTATGCTTAAAAATTCTGATGTCAAGATAGTTTTGTATAAAAATTGAATAAAAAAAATTAATCTTAAAGAGACAAGGAGAAACAATTAAAAAAAATAAGCCAGAATGTGGTCCAGTAGTTCATCTTTGGCAGCACCTTCCTTAAATGTTCCAAGTGTCCTGCTTAACCAACCCTGAATATAAAATTTCACAGGTCTTCTTAAAAATTCTAAAATCAGGAGAGATCTTGTTATACAAAATTACACTGAAATATGACACATGATATTATGACATCATTATCTGAATGGAGTTGCTTAGAAAAGATACTGTGAAGTTTTGTTGGGGGATATTTTTGGGAGGTTTGCTTAGATTTATATCCTGCTTCAATATCCAGCTATTGAATCAAGGATACCTAACATGTTTTATGGAAAAAAGGGAATATAAACCTCTGCAGTTCTAGCCCTTAGCTGTAGTATGTATAGTATGACTAGCAATTTGGTGGAAAAAGAAACAAAATTCTAGAGGAAAGTCAATCTATGGACAAACCAGAATTTATGAAGTTCTGTCTGTTGAAAATCTCCTCAAAGATACTAGTGAAGTTTTACATTCTCATTAGAGATCATAAGATACTTTTTAAAATTATATTTTATGAATCTGCCTGGAATATGCATAAAGCTGAATTTATTCATTGTATCTTCCTAGCCTAGCTGGACATTCTACCTCTTACAATAAAAATCTGAATCAAATCGTCTTCTCTTTCAAGGTTCCTGGAATTTTCTTAAGAGGCTGTAGGAAGATGGGAGCCCTTCTCTCAATGTGTAACCAAGTACCACTTTTTGTCTTAAAACACTTAACACTTTCCCTGTCCAGCAGGGGTAGTCAGGTGAATTCAGTACGGGACCAAAATCATATCTACTGAATTGTGAATTGTATTTCAGAGGTGCAGTCTGCTATTCCATCTATAATAACAATGTGAAATAGAACTTCTTTATCTATTGAATGATATCCTTGTATCTGAATGGCACATGTTTCTGAAGCTTAAGCTTAGAACTGGAAAGAGAAATAAGGATGAAGGGAAAAAAAAGACATAGGGAAAAGGATGCACAAATTTTCCTGATGAGACTATCAAAGTAGGGTTGTTTTTTTTTACTGGAAAGAGTCATTTCTTAAAATATTAGCTGAGGGAAGCATTTTCTTTTAAGACCAAAGCAATATAAGTTAGTCCTAAATTTATGCAATTTAGACAGCTTTTGCAGTTCCTTGTATAACAAGGGAAGAAGATTCTTTAAATAAAGTTTTATTAATTTTCTATTGTTTATTTACTTAATAAACATTGTGTTGTCTGGGTTATTTTATGTCCTTAGCAGTAAAGATTACATTCTTAATCTCCACCCCCTTTTAACAGCCACTGGTAGAATAGGTTTCATGTTTGATAATATTCTGAATATTCATTTCTGTTTAATCTTCAGTGTAAATGTGTCCATTTCTACACAATCCAGTATATTTCTAATTATATTCCTAATTATATAAAATGGACTATCCATATTGCATTAATATTTTTTACTTTCTCCTTCTCTCTTTATTTTCTTTCCACCGTTTTGTTAGGATAATACAAATAAAATATTCTGATTTTCAGATATCTTACAGTTTCCACCACTGCTTTACTAAGTGCCTTAGTAAGTGCCTTTCCTTATCCCACTTTGGAGAGAATCAGTCTTTTAGAAAGCTGGATGGTTATACCCAAATTAAAATAAATTTGGTATACAATTATTTCATTGATATAAAAACATAAAGGGAAGAAGATGGCTTTTTCTCAATCACCTTGAACCAAGAGGGAAAATGGAGAGGGCTGAAGGCTGGATGAATTCACACAGTTTTTGTATATTTTAAAGGTGTCTATGGGTTGAAAAATACCTGAAACATTTAACAAACCCAAAATATATTTTTCTTTCATCCAGAATAACAGGGGGGGAAAGTGTCTATGTATGTGTGGTAAGTGGTGTATTTTAAAACAACAAGGATTGGGTCAGAGAGATACAAGAACTGCCATAATTTCCTCTCTTCCTGAATCTTGGCAGATTCCCCTCTTCTGAGGCTGAATTGAGTAAAAACTCTAATTTAACCTCAGGGAGATATTCTCAATGATTTCAATAGCCCTAATGCAGCAAATTTAGTCTGAATCAGCCTGAATTTTTCACTATAAAATTCTTGGGTGGGAGCCAATAGTCCATTGCAATCAAAGAAATTTCATTTAGTAACGACTCATCCAATTTATCCAATGCTATTTCTGAGGGCCTACTCTGAGCAAAACTAAATTTTGATTCAGTCCAGTTCCTTTACTCATCCTAAAGGTTATTCTTTAAGCCCACTCTGCCTGTCAGAATTTGGGATACTAAAATATTTAAAAAAATCCTGATTAGCATTCCTAAAATGTTTAAGGTTTTATTGTATCAGCAATGATTTTAGAGATGATGAAATGAAGAAAACAATTGCTTAGTGACAGAAAGCTGTACAATCTACTCTAGAATAAGATATTTCATTCATATTGCCCATTTGTGGAATCAGTTTAATACTGCAAAAGTATCAAGGGTGCATTCTGCTACAGAGGAAGTGGTATAAGAAATATTTTTTAAAAATATAACTTGCAAATTCACATTCTGTTTTGTAGGTCTAAGACAATGAATGCCAGCAGCCCATTTTAACCAGCATGTGGACATTAGTAATTATAGATCATTCTCTTTAATAACACTACATGGAATTTCATAGTGAACTCTGGATTGTCTGCAACAGTTCATGATGGATCTTGAAGATAAAAAACGTATTTTCTAAAACCTATATTTTAGTACTTAGTATTATTGATAAAATTGTAATGCAGTTTAAAAAAAAAACCATAAACCATTTTTTACCGGTATTTTAACTCCACTCACACAACAATGCAATTGAGTTCAGGTGCACCCTAGAATTTATAGTATAAAGCAATTCTCAGATTGGATCTAGTAGTCTCTTGAAGTAAATGGAATTTCATTTAATAATGGTTAAGCTGCCTTGTCCAATTGTTTTCAGAGAGTCTACATATTCAACCATTTTCTCAATTTTATACTTACTTGAGTATACTTACTTACCTTACTTATCTTATTTAATAAGTAATGAATGGTTATCTGTAATTACTAATTCAGTTAATGTTTTTTTTTTGTTCCAGTCCTGTATAAATACCTCTTCTGACAGGTATTTAAAAATGAATATATAACATAAAACTTGTATACATGTTCAAAGGGGAGGGGAATATGTCAGTATCAATACAAATGAAATAAATAAAATGAAATTATACACATTCATTTGGATACATTCATTTTGACACAACAATATTTGTTGTCCTGTGGCCAATAAAATCGGCGAAAATAGCCCACTGTGTAAAAGTAGAGTTTCTAATCTTTTCAGCTCCAGAGCAGAAGAATCTCCTGGTCTTCAGTCTTGGAATCTTCTAGGATTCAGCAGCAAACCAGAAGAGATGAAATAATGAGCAATACCTCCCGGTTTCCTTTCCTATATCTTTTAAGTATCACTCCCCTCAATAATATTTTTTCCCATTGCTCTGAATGGAAGGAATTTTATGTAGATCACAGGAATATTATTGCATGATGGAACTTTCCTTTTAAATTACAATTAATACAAATAGTAGTAGTAAAACGCCAATTTCTGTTGACATTTATATGTAGTGAACATTTTATTGGAAGAGGTTTCTTCAGCTCTGATTGGATGGTGGGGAATAGAAGGATTTATATTCCTTGCAGACAGCTAGTCATTTGCATTCTTTCAGAGAGTTGTTGAGGCCACTTGGAGATTTATATGCGTCCTCAGCAGAGGTGATATTCAGCAGGTTCTGACCAGTTCTGGAGAACCAGTAGTGGAAATTTTGAGTAGTTCAGAGAACCGGCAAATCCCATCTCTGACTGAAGATTTTAGAGTATCCTTCCCCTGCCACGCCCACCAAGCCACACACACAGAACCGGTAGTAAAAAAAATTGAATCCCAACACTGGTCCTCATGATCACCTGAGTAATGCAAGTGGGTGTGGCGCCTTCTTGGAACAGCTGAAAGGACTTTGTTTTAAAGTGGAGATAGATGAGATTGTATCTCTCTCTCTCTGTTGAGAGAGGGCTGTTCAATTTTGACATAGATGCCATGGCCTCTTTGATGTCTTTTTCAAACTAGTGGTCAAATGTGGACATTGCTGTTTTTAAAAGAGTATTTTGTTTTGTCCACCCAAAGGATAAAACACTCAAACACAAACTGAGTAACATGGTAAGGCAGTGAGAGGGAAACAAAACAACTACTTCAAAAATGTATGGCACAAACAGGAGAACAAACCCATCAGCACTAGATTCAGCAGTCCATCTGCATTTAAAAGACAAAGCCCACTCTTTTGAAGACAGCAGTCCACATTTTGGACAGAGAGGACCACTGGTTTGAAAGAGGGGTCATAGAGGCCATCTATTTCAAAATTGAACAGCCCTCTCTCAACAGAGGGGGAGGGATAGGACATCATCTATACAATCTACAACACAGTCCTTTCAGCAGTTCCAAGAAGGTTCATCACCCATTTGCATGACTCAGGTGACCCTGAGGACACAGATAAACCTCCAAGTGCTTCAAAGTCCCTCTAAAAGGATGCAAATGACTAGCTGTCTGCAAGGACTATAAACCCTTCATTCCCTGCCATCCAGTCAGAGCTGAAGAAACTTCTTGGATGAGATGCAAAATATCTTCAAAGAAAAACAAAAAAGTCCAGTTGTCTCTTGAAAACCATATTTGGGAAAACTGGATGACTGAGAATCTCCATAGATATTTTTATTGAAACTTCTTTTTTAGCCAATAAGGAAATGGTGCTTTTGTGAATTGCTGGACTATAGCTCCCAGCATTCTTCTATTGAGTGTGTGGTCTGAGGATAATAGGAATTTGTTTATTCACTGCATTTGTATCCTATCTTTCCTCAAGAGGATTACCTGTGAGGCTGAATTAGAGTTTGGGAACATCTAATTCCCCAATCCTATTTTCAAAATGTGGCTCTCAGGTTCATTCTGACTACCAGAGTTTATATCCTAAAATATTAAGTAAGCTTTCTAAGCATTTATAAGTTTATTTAATGTTATTGTGTTGATATTTTTAAAAAAGGAAGACATTGCTCAGTGATAGAATGGTCTACAATTTTTGTGTCACTTTTTAGCCATTTAGTTTAATAAACTCAGATGCTGATATTTCGGTGCCTTCTTGCCCATTATAGAATCAGTTTAATATCATAAAATCATCAGAGGCTGATTATTAGTACCTCAACCACTGGTGGCTGTGAAATTCTGCAGTTTAAAAACTTCAGCCTGCTTTTGAGAAATAATATGGCAGCCTCAGATTTCAAAGAAGAGTTTAACAGTTGTGCAAACTCTTTACACTGTTAGGCACCACCAAAATTGGGGCAGCTCAAGACATCTTTTGACAGAATGCAATAAAACCTGTTGTTAAGTTTTAATAAAGAAAATGGCTACTTCAGGCCCATTTTGCATGGATGTTGCAAGCTATGTTATAACATGATTGGGGTTGCACTGCCCAAGCAGAACTTGTGCTCAACTTGTAGGTCCTCTTAGATTCCTGATGTTCAATGATCAGGTGGCTGTTGTAGCTAGGAGAGCCTACACAAAACTTCATGTTGTATGCAGTTAGACTGTTTTCTGGATCTGAGTCCCTGCACTCAGTCACTTATACCCTGGTCATCTCTTATTTGGACTGCTGCAATGTGCTCTATTGGGACTATCCTTGAAGAGTATTCAGAAGCCAAATCTTGTACAAAATGCAGGTAGATAGATAACTCTAGGGATCCTTAGACGGATGCATGTAACATTGCTGTTACATGAATTGCACTATTTGCCAGTTAGCTTCCGGGTCCAATTCAACATGTTGATTATCACCTTTAAAGCCCTTTATGGCATAGGGCAGTAACGGCGAACCTTTTTGTTGTGGTGTGCCAAAAGTGTGTGTGCAAGTGATAGTGCAGGTGCGTTCTGGCACCCACAATGCAATGCATCCCACCCCCCTGCGATGCACACACAACACCCCCTGCTGCCCCCTTACCTGCATTGTGCATGCATGCGCCTCCCAGCTGATTTTTGGCCCATTTGAGGCCTTTTTCAGCCTCCCAGAGACTCGATGAAAGCCTCTGCAGCCCCAGGAGGCCAAAACGGGCCTTCCAGAAATACCGGAACTGCCCGTTTTCAGCCGGCAGAGACCCTCTGGAGCTTGGGGGAGGTCGATTTTGCCCTCCTGGGGACTCGAGGGAAGCCTTTGCAGCCTTTGGAAGCTGAAAAATGGGACCATTTTGTCATTTTGGTATTTCTGGAAATACCATAACTGATGAAACAGGCCCGTTTTTCAGCCTCCAAAGGCTGCAGAGGCTTCCTTCGAGCCTCTGGGAGGCTGAAAATCAGCTGGGAGACATGCGCATGCGCAGTGCAGGTAAGTTTGGCTGGGGCTTGTGTGCTCGCACAAATGGCTCTGTGTGTGCCACCTGTGGCATGCATGCCATAGTTCACCATCAAGGGGAAAGGGGACTATTCTCCCCCAATGGGGTTGGCCCACATGACTCACTCAGACAGAAGTAGCATGCTATAGAACCCATTAGTCAAGGAACTTCAGCTAAAAGATCCTAGGAAAAGAATCTTCTTTGCCATGCCCACACCGAGAAAATCTTGCTGCTGGAGGTGAGATATGATCCTACCCTCTAGACCTTCTGGATTGGCTCATTGGCTTGGGACCATGATGGGGCTGATTTGCACTTTTGAGTGAGCTTATGTGCAAGGGGAGCTATAGTGATGTGAATTCCCTTTTTCAGGAGGGAAGAAAACTTGCTAAAAACCTATCTATGATATGGCTTTTAGGATATGATACCTATATCCTTCATAAGCCTGCAAGAATTACTTTTCCTATAAATAAAACAGTGATGCCTAATTTAGTTCATTAATTCAAAATGATCCCATAGTTGTCTCCAAATTTGCTAAGGGAAACAATGGAAAAAAGTTTATATCAATAGTTAGCTCTGTGTTATCCAAATATGCCTATACCTCCCTTTTACCTGATAAGTCCAGCAAATAACTACCAGACTCACTGAAGATTCTCTCTTCAATCAGCAGTCTACAAGCTGATCTACAGCTAATAATTTCTTCCCCATACTGAGCCATGAACATGCAGATTCAACATAATATAGATATAAAAGCTGCAGAAAGTAGAGATATGCACTACAAGGTGCTAGGGAGAGAACTACAGGTGACTGCAAAAAATATAAATCTTTCTATTCCCCACTATTCAATTAGAACTGAAAATGTTTCTTGGCTGAGAAGCAAAATATTTTCAAGGGGGAAAACCTCAAGAAAGTCCAATTGCCTTTTGGAAAAACATCTTCAGGACAACCTGGATGATTGAGAATCTCTACAGACACTTTTCTCAAGTTACTTTCTGGGCCTGATCTCAGGCTCCTCTTATTTGACTGCTGCCTTGGTAATGGCTCTTCTTGTCCTCCAAGGCCAGTTTCTCTGTCTCTCCAACTGCTGTCTGCTCCAACTGTTTTCATTAAAGACAAGATGACTCAGTTCAATTTTGACTCAATTCAAACTGTATTTAATAGATAATATACATATTGCTATCTTCAGAAAGAGTAGATAACAGCAAAGAATATTTCTTATATACAGCTATAAAAATGAAGTAAGAAGAGAAAGGTGGGTCTTGTATCCTTTGGATAAGGAGGCAATATCTTTTTTTAAAATTTTATCTGTTCTTATATCCCCTGGGAATTGATATTATTTTGACCTCCTAGATATTTGTAAAAGTTAAATCCAACCCTAGTTCTCCAGAATCTGGGGGGAGGGGGGGGGAAGCAAACAGGTATCAAAGTGTACTGTCTCCCATGTGATTGCTAATGATTAACTGTTTTTGACTGAAGATAACAAAACTAGAGAGTTTTTTTAAGGAAGATATTGGATATCTGCAATGTGTGGTTCCTATACATCATAAATGCAAAATAGATATGTCAGATTCATAAATGTTATGTATAATAATTTTGCTGTTAGCTGCTGCTGCTGAAGACATAGGGAAGATTCTTGAATGCAAGTGGTGATGTTTTTTTTTTTCCTTCATAAGAATCGGAAACACTGCCTGAAAAGCTGAAGTATTGCTTTATTTTGTTTATTGTAATCATTGCAATACAAAGTTTATTTGTGGAATCCTCTCTTAGCTGGCAAGATCATGTTCTTATTCCCGTAATGAGGAAGGGATGGGAGTAGCCGAGAGAAAGCCACTGAGTTTGCCAAACTGCTGAACTGAGGTTTAGTGGTTCAGACATTGCCTGGAGAGCTATGAAGAGTTGGCTACTCCTGGTTGCTGCTGTTCTTCTCTGGCCAGGCAGCTCTTCTCAAAATGGTAAGTTAAGAACAAAAGAAATCAAAGGGTTACTAAGGAAAACAGCTTCTGCTGTGTTCATTAAAGGAACAATTTCTTTCAGCAAAAGCAAAGAGTTCCATTTTACATTTGTGGCTTTCTGGAAATTTGTAATGGCAGATTCTTTAAAAATATCATAGACTTACAGTATAATTCCAATTGCCTTCTCAAATGCAAGATTTTTGATTTGTATATAGCAAAATTCTTTGCATCATTATTGTAAATTTACACCCGTTTGGAAGGAAGTTTGCTTCAGTTAATAAAGAACTGGATATGATGATAACCAAATGATTACCATGTCTAATAATGCTACTTTAAAACTGAAGCAAAAGCTTTAATTTCATTGAAGCATTTATGTTTAATGGTTTATTTTGCTTATAAACAAAAAAGATCCTCAAAAGTTGAAATGAACAGATATAAAAATGGAGTATATTTATTGAATATATTTCTACCATAATATAACCAAGTGCATGCTATCAGTACTGTAGAATCTATACTTTCCCTCAGATTTTTCGCTCTTCTTCCTTCTAGAGGAGGTGATTTTATGAGAGCCTCTATTATGCTTTGGGTTGCCATTAAAGGACATAATACTTGGATAAGAACATTGATCATGTAGGAACCATATCTATGTTTTCTGTAACCTGTTCCAAGTGGATGAGTCTTCATAAGTCAGAAGTTTGAATTTTTTGAGATGTATTTCAGTTATGTTTATATCAGGATAAATACAAAGCAATTAGTGTATATCTTAATTCACAGTGATAATATCCTTTAGGAGAAGAAAAAGAGGGAAATATTCACATCTCAAGACAATGAAGCTAAGATTACACTTGCTTATATTCACACTAATCAAACCTTTGAGCTAATAATGTATTTATCACTGTTTTTGATGGTTGCCTGACAGTTGCCTGGTCTTTTCTGTTTCCCTTTTTTAATCAATTGATTTATGTTAAATAAACTAGTTTTCAAAAGTCATTCATGGAGGGAAAGTAAGAAAAGCATTGGCCCTGTCAACAGAAACCACAGAAGGTGTTCCTTTCCCAATAATTGTAAAATTAACTGATAAACCATTAGTACAATAAGTAATGATTGCCACCCCATATCAAGCTCTTACTTTCAAATTTGATAGCTGAAGGTTTAGAGATATTCTACAATTATTTTCTTCCCTGCTTCCCACCATTGCTGTTTAGAATGAATATTTGTGCTCTCTACACTGTATAATAATCTCTCTCTCCCTCCCTCCCTCTCTCTCTCTCTGTATAGTGTAACGTGATAAAAAGAAAGAAACTATAGATAATAGATATTGAGAAATTAATAGGAAGGCAGTACTAGTCAGAAATGGATTTATTTCTTTTGGAAAAGAACTGTTGCCAGCTTTAACATTTTTAAGTCATATATTGCTGAGTAATTATACAAGGAAAGATGACAGGGTGATTACAATTAACAAAAAGTTATTGCTACTACCCATGGTAAGCCATGATAACTACCAGCAAGGAGGAAATTCCACAGAATCACTTACAAAGAAGTTGCTTTGGGAGGGGCAAGTTTAATAGCCCTCCAACCTCTCTCTATCTCCCATCCACAGAGATGCTTTGGTTAGGCATCAGCAAGGAAAGGTTACACATTACAGGAAGTCCTTGAGTTATAACTTAATGGAGACTTTCCATCATAGTTGCAACATATTATGATCATAAAGTGAATCAGTCATGAAAGTGACTAGGTTTTATAAACATTTTTGTGGTGGCCATTAATGAATTATCACAGTCATTAAGTGAATATATATTTGTTAAGTGTACCAGTGTGGTTTTGCAGTAAACCAGAAGTAAATGTTTTTACTTACTTAGGTTTTCAGCAAAACTATCAAAAAACAGGGTCATGTGTACATAGGATGCTGCAATCGGCTTAAAATGCAACCCTGTTGACCAGCACCAAAGTGCACTCATGACCAAGGCAGGGGGTGAGTGTCGACATTTTGAATCTGGGTTAGAAACATTCCACAAGTAATTCCTTGGAATTCAAATGATTGCTAAATTGAGGATTACTTATAGTTAGGATTAAGTGTCCATCAAGCATTGGTTTCCTAGTTAAGACAAAAGTGGGAAATAATTATCTAATTTGGGTTAGAGCAGAAAGTTTGTTATCTCCAGTTCATGAGAAGTTCATGACAGTAAATAGAAAAAATTAGCTTGTCTAAGCAAATAAGATAATTTAATGTAAACATAATTTCAGGTTGTGAAGAACCAGAGGACATTGACTTTGGGGAAATGGTAAGCATTGAGAAATCCAATTATCTGGAAAATGACCGAGTGCAATACAGGTGCAACCCTAGTTATGTCTTGGAAGGATCTGAATGGATTCAGTGTAAGGGACAAAAATGGACAGCTCATCCACCAAAATGCTTGGGTAAGCCATCAAGCTTTTTTTTTTTTTTACTAGTGTAGACCTGGGAGAAAAATGCAGAATTCATCCAATAGGAGAAGAATTGCAGCTGCCAAATTCTTTGAGAATTGGTTTGAATTTGCATTCAGGTTTTCCCTCTGAAGCCACAAACTGTGTTGGTGTCATCTTTTTCCAAAAAAATTAAACAGATCCAAATTGTTGATGTACAGTGGATATATTTAAATGATATTCAATTGGAAGCTTATTCTCACTTCTCAAGAATGCTGAGTATCTAAATTACATCTGGTTACAGAATCAGTGGTTAATAAAGTAGGAAACTGAATTCTTTTGGTATGGAATTCAGCCAGCTAGAATGCTGTAGAAGGAAAACTTCTGAGTCTAGTAATTAAAATTTATTCAGCACAGTTACTCAGATTTCTCCATGATCTTTTCTTCTCTATTAATAATACAAAAACTAGATCCCATCATCCTTGTAGCTAGTACAGTTGGGTAATTCTTCACTTTCCTACATCCTTTACTCAAAAACTATCTAGGACAGGTGTGTCAAACTCAAGGCCTGTGGGCTGGATCTGGCCCCTAGGGTGCTTAAATCACAGGACTGCCCTGAAAACAGCAAAGGACTGGCCTGCAGTGCCTCTGCCAGCAAAAATGGAGCTTGGGAGAGCTGCCCGCAGCCTTCCCGAGCTCTGATTTCAAGGGCAAAAGACTTGCAGGAAGCTATCACAACCAAAAACAGAACTCAGGAGCCAATTTTCGCTCCTGGAGTGCTCAGACCTCAACAGGTGCCCCGATCTGAGTGACATCAAGCTGGCCATTCCCACCCTGGCCATGCCCCCCCAAGGCCCCCCCAAGGTCAAACACAACCCTGATGCAGCCCTCAATGAAATCGAGTTTGACACCCCTGGTCTAGGAGATAACAAAAGCTCAGACAATTCAGCACAGTTTGTCAAGAGGCTATTCAGAGGACAAAATGCTTCACTGAAACATTTCTGGCCAGGACTCAGATTTCTTATATCTGACTAGTGCCTTGGTAGTGACTTTTCCTCCAGTTCCCCAAGGTTATTCCTTATGCTTGTTATAGATATTAGGATGTAATTAATTCAACAAACCCCTTCATGAATCACTGCCATGTCATGGCAAAGGGGCTTGTGCAGCTCAAAAGCTATGAGCTAAGCCATGCAGGGCCACTCAAGAAGGACAAGTCATAGTGGATAGTTCTGACAAAATGTGGTCCATTTGAGAAGGA
The DNA here is from genome assembly GCA_023653725.1 of Bungarus multicinctus. Taxonomy (NCBI): domain Eukaryota; kingdom Metazoa; phylum Chordata; class Lepidosauria; order Squamata; family Elapidae; genus Bungarus; species Bungarus multicinctus. The sequence continues at coordinate 39,045,885 of CM042842.1, read as the reverse complement.
ATTGCAACCCACTCCAGAATCCCTGCCAATAAAACCACATGAACAGTACCAAAAAGCTAAACAATATGATGCTGGAAGATGAGCTCTTTAGGTTGGAATGTGTTCAATATGCTCCTGGGGAAGAGAGGAGGGCAATTACAAATAGCACAAGAAAGAATGGAGCAGCTGGGCCAAAGCTGAAATGACACTCAGCTGTGGATGTGTCTGGTGATGAAAGGAAAGTCCAGTGCTGTAAGAACAATATTCCATAGGAATCTGGAATGTAAAATCTATGAATCAAAGTAACCTGGATCTGATTGAACATGAAATGGAAAGATTGACAACAACATTTTGGGAATCAGTGAAGCGCACGCTCACCGAATCAGTTGTTACACTGATTGAATTTCACCCCTGATCATAGGGGATTGGAATGCAAAAAAATTGAGGTAACCAAAATAATAGCAATAACAAATTTGGCTGTGGAGTAGAAAATGAAGCAGGGGAAAGACCCTCATGTTGAGAAAGATTGAAGGCAAAAGGATAAGGGGACAACAGAGGATGAGATGGATAGATAGTGTCACTGATGCAATAAACATGAATTTGGGAAAACTCCAGGAGACAATGGAGGATAGGGATCATAGCTTGCAATGGTCCATGGGATTGTGAAGAGTCAGACATGACTTAGCAACTGAACAACAACATCACAATTCAACAAGGGGCATTATAATATTTACTGGATAGCTAAAAGAATGCTTTAAAAATATTGTCTGTCAAACCTGTAATGCTGGAAGTAACGTTTGGGAGGAAGGACATTGACTGATAGGATACTGAATTGCCCCACTGTTAATAACAATAAGCTCATTAATATGAGCAAAAAAAAAAAGCAGAACTAAAAATCAAGGGAGCCAGGGGCCAATGTTCAATGTTAGAAATGTTGCGTCATATTTCGACATAATATGGAACATTCCAAATGTCTTCAAATTTTGTTCCACTATAACTCAGTTCACTCAAAATATCTTTGCTGAAGATTTTGAGTTAAGCTGTTTATTCTTAACTTGAAACAAACAAAATGACATCTGCTTGTGCATGCTCATACAAGCCAGTCCTCTGTGCTAAGTCTATAAGCTACAGCAGAATCATAACTTGATTATCATTAATATTGTGCTTTAGCTTGGCTTGTTTCATTTTGACCTGGAACTATCCATTGTGATTTTCAGATAATACTGATTTTCTTGAGGGTGGAATAGAGGGAAACTAGTGGCCAATTATCTCTATTGAGAAGATCTGACTTATTTTCTGTTTCTTTTTTTAGCACCCTGCAGTATCACAAGACAACAGCTAGCAACAAAAAATTTGTTTGTGTTTGGGAGTCAAAGAAAAGCTCGGCTTATTCAGAGTAATCATAATGTTCAATTTCAGTGTAATGAAGGATATGTCCTTGTGGCTCCATCTGTCAGAAAGTGTTTTGACGGTTACATGGATTTCCCATTATGTATCTCTGGTAAGCATGCTGTCAGTATCATGGATTCTTTCCAAGATTAGAATTAATTAAAATAAGTAATATAGCATAATGAATATTAACATTTGCTTCTAAAATCTCAATCTTTTAAAAGTGATTTAATATTCACTGAACTCTCTCACATCTTGGCTTAGAATATTACTAGTATAATCTAAAACAAAATAAAAAAAATCTGAAGCACGTCAGATTGGAGAAGGATGTTCTGGCATTTTCCCAAATGTACAAATTGTCTCTAAGGCTCAATCCAAAATCTTGAACTTCAGTTAAGAATTCTGTTTCCTTGTAGTTGAAAATATGCATAATATTGGTAATATGCTTAATAGGAATTTGTATCACAAATTGAAAAGGTTGTATAAAAATATGTTAATGTCATATTATTAAAAGAGAATTTAACTTGGAAGGTATTTGAAGGTTAAATCAATGTATAAATAGAAAGTACACTTTGCTACTCTCACAGAGCTGCTGGATGATTTTTATGCTGATCAAAGTGAAGAGTTTAAAATTAAATTATTGGATGCTTGGTAAATTAACAGGTAAATTGTTAGCATGTTGTTTAATATAAATGAGACAGTAACATATAAAGTTCAAAATATCTGCATACAATGGTCTGAGAATTACAGATACAATAGAATATATAATAGAACAGATACAGTTACAGATTCAATAGAAAGAGCTATAATATAACACTGATATTACTACCGTGTTTCTCCAACAATACGGCGTCCACCAATAGGAAGCCCCTGCATAATTTCTACACACGAGGTGAAATTAAGCCCTGCCCCCAAAATTTAGACCTATTTAAACCAAACGTTTCCCCGCAATTTCTCACATCGTTCATTAGAACTGCACTACATGAGGTGAAGAGAAATGGGGGGAAGGGTGCGGGTGGGGGGGGGAGAAAACATGCCTTAGGAACTCCCTGCAGGTAGCCTACAATACCTGATCTAACATCAGGTGATAGAAGCTCCCTGAAAGCAGAGTCTCCAGCCACTTCGATCGACTGGTAGAAGCGGCCTCGGGGCGAGTGCCCAGGCACACTCCCCTCGCCACGAGGCCGCTTCTATCGGCCGATCGAAGCTCCCCAAAGGAAGAGTCTCCAGCCGTTTTGGGGCAAGGCGTGGTGCCCGCATGCACACTCACCTCACCAAGAGGCACTTTATTTTGGGCGATGGAAGCTCCCCAGGGGCAGCCAGCAGCCACTTCGATCGTCTGGTAGAAGTGGCCTCGGGGCGAGCACCCATGCACACTCCTCTCGCCATGAGGCCGCTTCTATCAGCCGATCGAAAATCCCCGAAGGAAGAGTTTCCAGCCACTTTGGGGCAAGGCGTGGCTGCTCGCGTCCCCTCACCAGGAGGCACTTTATTTCGGGCGATGGAAGTTCCCCAGGGGCAGTCACCAGCCACTTCGAACAGCCGGTAGAAGCGGCCTTGTGGCGAGTGCACACGCACACTCTCCTCGCCACGAGGCTACTTCTATCAGCCAATCGAAAATCCCCGAAGGAAGAGTCTCCAGCCGCTTCGGGGCGAGGCGTGACTATGCATCAGGTTCCCAACTACAAACTTCATTGCGTACAATATGCTGTTGTCAGAATAAATATCAGGCGACTCCACGATTCCCACTGCATTTCTGTTTCCTGAACCAGCTGGTCTTCTTCATCCCCTCAGATAGCCCTATTCCCCCTCCCCTCCGATTTCCCACTGCAACCATTTGGATCACAGGAGGGTCGCTAAAGAAGCTTTTGTCTTCTCCTGTCCCTCTCTTTTAAACTTCTCTCTCCAGCCTTGGAAATCCTCTCCTGGGGACTCCATCCCAACTCCAACCCTGCTTAATTTCCATCCTAGACAAGCCCCTCCCCCCGTGTGCTCTGGGAATTCAAGGACTGGTTCTGCCCCCCCATCTCTGACTTGAGCAGAGCAGGCCCTGAGGGCAGGCAGGGATGGGGCAGAGTGGAGGGGCTCCTGGGTTTTTGGCTGAGCGGGGTGAAGAGCATCCTGGTGGGCCCAAAGGGTGGTCTTTCAGATTGCTTTAATGATTAACAGGACACTTCCCTGAACCCTCAACTCCCTCCAGTGGGGAGGACGGCATCTTGCTGGGCCTGGGAAAGATGTTGGCTGCATTGCAGGGAAGAACTCCCACCCCCAAAAGCCCCTTGGGGAAACATAAATGAATGAATGAATAAACTCAAAGGGTTTTGGAACCCCCCCCCCCCAGGTAAATTGCACCAACAAAAGAAAGGTGGTGGAAGAGCAGGGACCTTCAGGTTCAGAAACACTCGGTTAAGCACTTTTTCCCTTCCTGCCCTCATTTCACGTTGCCTTTGATCACAAAGCAGATTTATTAAGATGATAAACAACCCTTTTGTAACTTACCAACTACATGCCTAATCCCAGCTACCACCCCCAGATGGCTTAATGTGTTTGGGTTAATTGGTTAATTGAATTAATGATCTAAAGTGATTTTTATTTTGGTCCAGAGAGAAGATGAGTTTAAAAAGAAAGATATAATCTGTTGAATTCAAGATAGCAATTGTGGAGAATTCTCGTGGTAAGAATCTGATGGCTTTCTGCAGAGAATATGTTGCATCTCCATATGGTGCGAAAATGGAGAGCTGTGTATGATAACCTCAGTCAACAGGTGCAGAAGGGAAATGGCAAGAAGTGCAGGTGTGGATCAGGTCAGCATCCATTATATCCTGAACTTGAAGACACCATCTCTCAATGGATTGCTGACAGGAGAGCAAAGGCTTTGGTTGTACACAGGGCTGATATTCAAGCATTCGCCCTTGCAATAGCACCACAGTTTGAAATTACCCAAGGAGAATTCAAAGCCTCTCATCGCTGGCTGGATGGCTTCCTTCAGCGATTTGAATTGTCTCTGAGGAGATCCACCTCGCTCTTCAAGCTAGAAGATGGTGAAATTGGCAAATGGGCACTTGCTTTAAAATCATTTGTTGACGCCATTGATTTCTCCAAATATAATGTCTCTCACATGATTGCGATGGATGAGACTGCAGTTTTTATGGGCCAAGAGGCTCAGACAACAATTGATAAGAGGGGTGCCTCATCAATTTATATTCCATCAACAGGATATGAAAGTGCACGTATTACATGCATCTTGGCCATTCGCCTGGATGGGACCAAAGTAGCACCTCTTGTCATTGCCAAAGGCAAAAAAGAAAAAAATTGAATGTGTTTCAGGGACTTATGTGCTTGAAACCGAAAAGGCTTGGTGCACACAGGGCATTATAAAGAAGTGGATAGAGTTAGTGATGCCACTTGTTGTGCGAGGTGACCAAAGAGGCATGCTGATATGGGATGCAGCCAGCACTCACCGTGCCAAAGACATGAAGCATTTCCTAGCGCAGAGAAGAGTGGATCAAATAATGATCCCGGCAGGAATGACTGCAATCTGAAAGACCATCCTTTGGGCCCATCGGGATGCTCTTCACCCAGCTTAGCCAAAAACCCAAGAGCTCCTCCACTCTACTCCCTCCCTGCCTACCCTCAGGGCCTGCTCTGCTCAAGTCAGAGATGGGGGGTGGGCAGAACCAGTCCTTGGATTCCCAGAGCGCACCGGGGGGGGGGGGGGGGTGCTTGTCTAGGATGGAAACTAAGCAGGGTTGGAGCTGGGATGGAGTTCCCAGGAGAGGATTTCCAAGGCTGGAGAGAGAAGTTTAAAAGAGAGGGACAGGAGAAGACAAAAGCTTCTTTAGCGACCCTCCTGCGATCCAAATGGTTGCAGTGGGAAATCGGGGGGGAGGGGGAATAGGGCTATCTGAGGGGATGAAGAAGACCGGCTGGTTCAGGAAACAGAAGTGCAGTGGGAATCGTGGAGTCGCCTGATATTTATTCTGACAACAGCATATTGTAGGCAATGAAGTTTGCAGTTGGGAACCTGATGCATAGTCACACCTTGCCCCGAAGCGACTGGAGACTCTTCCTTCGGGGATTTTTCGATAGGCTGATAGAAGCAGCTTCAAGGTAAGGGGAGTGTGCGTGGGCGCTTGCCATGAGGCCACTTCTACCGGCTGATCAAAGTGGCTGGTGACTGCCCCTGGGGAACTTCCATCGCCCGAAATAAAGTGCCTCCTGGTAAGGGGACGCGAGCAATCACGCTTTGCCCCAAAGTGGCTGGAAACTCTTCCTTCAGGGATTTTCGATCGGCTGATAGAAGCAGCTTCAAGACGAGGGGAGAGTGCATGTGCGCTCGCCCCGAGGCCGCTTCTACCAGCCGATCAAAGTGGCTGCTGACTGTCCCTGGGGAACTTCCATCACCTGAAATAAAGTGCCTCTTGGTGAGGTGAGTGTGCATGCAGGCAGCCACACCTTGCCCCAAAGCGGCTGGAGACTCTTCCTTCGGGGAGCTTCGATTGGCTGATAGAAGCAGCTTCAAGGCGAGGGGAGTGTGCGTGTGTGCTCACCCCGAGGCCGCTTCTACCAGCCGATCAAAGTGGCTGCTGACTGTCCCTGGGGAGCTTCCATCACCTGAAATAAAGTGCCTCTTGGTGAGGTGAGTGTGCATGCAGGCAGCCACACCTTGCCCCCAAAGCGGCTGGAGACTCTTCCTTCGGGGAGCTTCGATTGGCTGATAGAAGCAGCTTCAAGGCGAGGGGAGTGTGCGTGTGTGCTCACCCCGAGGCCGCTTCTACTGATTGAAGTGCTGCTGACTGCCCCTGGGGAGCTTCCATCACCCAAAATATAGTGCTTCTTGGCGAGGAGAGTGTGCATGCAGGCAGCTATGCCTCACCCTGAAGCGGCTAGAGACTTTTCCTTCGGGGAGCTTCGATTGGCCAATAGAAGCAGCTTTGAGGCGAGGGAAGTGTGCGTGGGCACTCGCCTCAAGGCCACTTCTACCGGCCAATCGAAGTGGCTGGTGACTGCCCCCGGGGAGCTTTCATCGCCCAAAATAAACTGCCTCATGGTGAGGGGACGAGGGCAGCCATGCCTTACCCTGAAGTGGCTAGATACTTTTCCTTCGGGAAGCTTCAATCGTCCGGTAGAAGCAGCCTTGTGGAGAGTGAGTGTGTATGGGGCACTCTAGGTGGGGGAGTAAATTAAGTCACCCCCGAAAAGACATCCTAGCTGTTTTTTCGGTGGTCAAAAGAAAATAAGGCCCGGCCTTATTTTGTGAGAAACATGGTATGTGTAATAATTTAATTGAAAGACCTTTACGGCAGGGATGGGATTCAGTTTTTTAAACAATTGGTTCTGTTGGCATGGCTTAGTTGGTGGGTGTGGCTTGGTGGTCAACTTGACAACTTGACATCACTCATGTCAAGGAGTGCTCCTCCTCGCCTGGCCTCTTATGACAGTGGGATGCTGCAATGGTCAGAAGTGTGAAAAATGGTTATAAGTCACTTTTTTCAGTGCCATTGTAACTTTGAATAGTCACTAAATGAACTGTTGTAAGTCAAGGATTACCTGTATAAAAATACAAAAAGCTTCTTTGCTTGCAAAAAGCTGCCCTAAATACCAATCATTGGATTAAAAATACCTGCAAGCCGGAGTTACAAATCAGCAGGGTGCCAGAGCACCTTGAGGAATGAAAATAGTTAAAATGCAGTGATAACTATCAAGCAACCAACTCTTGCTTTAGCAGAGAAGTCATTTAAGCTCTCCAGAAAAAGCACACCCAGGAAAAGCAATCCTTAGATCCATTTGCACCACTTAAAAATACCAGCTGATCTCACTTACCTCACAAGATATCCTAAGGAAACCATCCAGATTTAAGGAAAGGTCACATGCCCCCCAGAAAGGCAGTAAAAAAAAAAAATCAGTGCCAAGCTTGCATCTTGTCTCTTAGAAGTATACCCCAAAAGGACAGTGCCAGATAGTATTAAAGCAGTGAAGGAAGACCCTCACCCCAGATAGAAAAAGAAACCATGAGGCAAGAAAAAATTCAAACACAATACAAATAATTAAATCACAACAGTAGCTGTTGCTTGTTGAAGCTGAATAGGGAAAATTATCCCATCAATAAACACAGGATTAAATGTCCCCAAGCACAGAATTAACCTTCACCAAAAACCAGTTTTAGACCAAAACTCAGAAAGGGTATGTAAACTCATGTTTGAATGTCAATTTTTCTAGCTACCCAAGAAGCCTTGCTGAATGTCACTCATCTTAGTTCCCTGTCACTAAAAGCTTTGCTTCATTATTCAATTATTTCTTCAAAGTGCTGATTGTCCAGGGAAGAATTTCCTCCAAACAGCAGTGTAAAAATCTTAAACAACCCTTCCCCTTCAAGCCAAGCCACAAAAGCTCTGTAGACAGTAAGTCTAGGCTGTCTGCCAAGAATATAATAAGGGTGGGAAAAAACAAAAGGAGATTGCTTCTAACTACCGATTCTCCAAACTGCTTAGAAAGTTAACAAGGGGTTCTATAGAACCGGATAGAACTGGTAGAATCCCACCCCTGCTTTATGTTCTGTATTAGAAAGTGATTATGTGTCAGCCTTGCAAAGTAAATCGTAGAGGATGTACGATCAGATGAGCTAATTCTACTGTTAAGGTAGGATTACTTTAACAGAATCTTGCAGTCCAAAAGTACATTTCTTCCCCCTGTGCCCTTTATAGCCCATGAAACTGGGAGGGTCTCTTCTGAACTGCTTGCCCTGTCTATTCCTGGCATGGACTAAGTTGCCTTTTTATCTGATGGTTCCCTCGGCTGCATATCTTCTCCCTTTCTCCCAAGATCATTCCCACATACCATTATTTCATATATTTCTGTAGAGATCTTGGTAATTATCTGAGTCAACAGAGAGAGAGAGGGAGAGGGAGAGGGAGAGGGAGAGAAAGAGAGGGAGGGAGAGAAAGAGAGGGAGGGAGAGATTGTTCTAGTAGGTTGTACCTGATTTTATTGAAAAAGATGAACAGAATCTTTAATAATGTTAAACCAATTTCTTTATAATTATTATTTTAAGGAATGTCAACAGTTTCAACTAGAATTTCCTGCCCCCAAATTTAAGAGTGTTAATATAACCAATTTAATCAAATTGAATTTGAAACTATATCGGAAATTTTAAAATATCTTTAAAGTTGAAAGTGCTGATATTTCTGACTTACGGGGTAAAGACTTGGAATATTTGATAATGGAGTATCAATTTATGTAAGACTTTAAAACATGTTAAGTGTTTGTGTTAAGCATAACTTGAGTTTGAAATGAATTTATGAAACAATTTTCTTCTGAGTTTAGTAGAACTCCTGAAAGACTATTTCAGAAAGATTTCTGATTGTGGCTGAAATAGATTTTCTTCGTTGTTGGTGTAAGAAATGTAAGGGCACATCAACTAATTTAATTTGATCATGGCCAATTTTAGTTTTCTTTTGGAAGAATCTTGTAATAAATAGAAATATATGCAAATGTTTTCATGTTAAAGTCGTGAAAGCTTTTGATAGTTTGAATTACATTCTAAAATGAAGGCATTTAACACTTTCTTAGGAACTTGGGGTTATATCATGCATAGCCAAAAAAGTTTGGAAAACTGCTATTACTTTAAATATCAAGAAGTGGATTAAAAAATGTATAACATCAATTTTTGAAAAGATTATTCTTTTCTTTAAAGAAAAAACGATATTGTAAAAATTTTGTCATAGATTCCATAATAATGACAGAATATGTTTAGGTGTAATTTGAACTTATTAACATACAGAGAGAGAGAGAAATAGGTGTGTGTGTGTGTATACATTTATAATATATAATACATTTAGATGATTTAGATCAATTTAACCTTTTAATTCTTAGAGAAGAAATTCTTAGTTTATTTACTTTTTCACCCATGCTTTCATATTTGATAGAACGAGGGCAAAATTGCAGTGATCCACCAAGAATTGAGAACGGAGACATTATGAGTTTATCTGAGAAACGGTACAGATCTGGCTCTTCAGTAGAATTCAGATGCCAAATGTATTATGCCTTGGAAGGTCAGAACAGATCTTTTTGTGACAATGGGACCTGGACAAAAGTGCCCATTTGCCTCGGTAAGCAGAAAAGAAAGTCTTCATCCAATTTTCATGAGCATTTCTAATCATTAAGATTCACTGCTCTCTCTCTCTCTCTCTCTCCCTCTCTCCCCCCCTCATATAAAAAAGATTTAATTGCGGTTGCCTGCAGCAGCTCTCCTTTATATACAATTTCAGTCCTACATCTGAGGTGAAGTAGCTACTAGATGAAAGCTAAATCTAGCTAAATCTTGCAATATGGTAATATTTATTTTTTTATTTATTTATTTAGTTTGTCAATTGCTTACAAGATAATAGGTATAAGTAAAAACATAGTTATGAATACATGGATACATATAAGAAAAAATAAAAATAAAAGAAACAATAGGACAGGGACGGTAGGCACGTTGGTGCATTTGGATCCCAACAGTCTTTTCTAATAGGATTTGCTTTCTTTTTCCACCTCAGATCCCTGTGTGATCCCCAGGACTGAATTGGAAAACCAGAAGATAGATGTTAAAGATGAAATAGATGTGCCTGAAAATATATTTGTTCAACGTGGTCATTCTATTGAGCTGAACTGTAGAACAGGATATGTCCTGGAAGCATATTCTTCCCAATCAGCTTTCGTAATCCAGTGTGATGGGACACCATCCGTGATTCCTAAATGCAAAGGTGACTTGAAATGTTTAATTTTATAATTCTGCTATCACCAATACAAAGCCAAAGCACTTCAGTTTGAGTCTGTTAATGATTAGAGCTAAAATAAGCTGCAATTATTTATGTGCTTTACTGGTACTAATATTTTTATTCCTCTTGAAGCATTCCCAGTTGGGCTGGACTTTTCTATGCTGAAAAGGCCCAATAAAATTCTTGGGATATAGTTGAAATAGGACAACTTGAAAGGCTTCAGATTGCTGGAGAGGAGTGGTGCAATGAAAGATCCATCCATTGGCTGTTTAATGGCCAAGTTAATGCAAAAACTGCACTTTGCATTCTTCAGATTTACAGCCCCCCAACCCCCTCGCCAAAAATAGTCTGTTGTTTCATCAACATAGGGTAATATATCTGCACGGCAATATTTTTATATCATTAAAATACAGTAATTGCTTTTGCTGACAATAAACTCCATGGCTGAGCTACTATTGTTTCCATTTTTAAAGAATTTATAAACTATAGCTATTACCATACAAAAATCTAAATATCAATACCAATAGAAATTCCAACTTCATTTCTAACAAGACTATAGGAAATTCTTTGAAGAATATTGCTGTGCTTCTAATTTTAGCACTAACAGATTAGGGGATGTCTAGTGAAGGACGTCTCGCAATTCTAACAGTTCAACATTGCCCAGAACCAACTGTTCCACCACAGGCATCAGAAGAACATCATGGAGATGTTTCTTTGTTTATGCCTACATGCTATTTCTGTACCCTGTTGATTCTTATGGGTTCTAGGCAGTTTACAGATATTAAAATAGTAATAAAATAACCAAAAATTGAAATTCAGTAACATCATGACTAAGAATAAATCATAAGAAAAATGCACACATATAGACATAAATCTGTGTGGTCCTACACTCACTACTAGCTTCAAGAAAACCAGGAGAATGGTTGCCATTCTCTACTTAGGGCAGCTGTTCCTAAGGAGGGGAGCTGCAAGGAAATATCACTCCCTGACTAATTTGAAAGCCGGGGACTCTTGCTATCCAGGTTAGACAAACTGCTGTTATCTGGAAAACTCAATGTCATAGATGCTTCGTACTTGAGCTATAAAGAACTAGTTATGTCCAGCCTTGTAGGATTGTACTCAGAGGCACATTGGTAGCCAGTGCAATTTTTGCAGCAGTGATGTAACATAGCAGATCTAAGAGTATATACTGAGCATACAGGCTATACCCCCAGGGCAATCCCAGGAGGAGCAAATTAATTGTTTAAGTACATGCCAAGAAGGTGATATCCACTCTCAGAAATCTCATTGATTGATATTCTCCAGGAAATTTGTCCTAATCTATCCTTCAGGACTTCCAGCAATGCCTCCATCATCACCCCAATTATTCATCTATATTGTTGTTGGTGATCCACTACCTGAGAGTTATCATCATGGATAGATGACCGCTCCTAATTCTGAGCAGAATTTGAACAGAATGGGAAAAGAAACAAGTCTGGCAAGCTCCATCACAAAGCATTTGAAGGACTGACTTCTTCCCCCTGTTATTATTAACTTGTTGGAAGTTACGATTCACCCTCTCCTAGGAAAGGAAAAGAAATTTTAAAATATCAAAAGGGGAAGGAAAATTCTCCTAAAAGAAAGGAGAAGTGGAAAACACAAACAGGAATTCGTCTCCATCAGCCCCCACCTCTGTCAAATAGGGACATTAAGCAAGCCTACTCTTCACAAAGAAAGGCTAAAATTACACCATGGGATACAGAGGAAAAAAGTCTACAAATTAGCTAAGATCCTTTCCCATAGAAATCAAATAGATGGCAAGCTATAAAAAACTTGTGAAAAGCAACCCAAAAGGCAGAAGAGGAAACTCGGGATATTGCAACCTAATGCAACTAGCAGCTACAAAGTGAACAAGCAGCTACTATAAAACAATTACTCCTACCAAGATCCCAGGAAGAGATCCCAATCTCAAGAGACAGGAACTCATCACACGCACACAAATCAAAGGCTTCAAGGGTTCACACTTACAAAATCAAAGGATCTTCAAGGGTATAAGAAAGGGCTTTCTTTACTCACAAGATTAGATTAATCTCAGGAACACTGTAGGATTTATTCTTACTTGCCTTCCTATTAATAAACTGATTCTGGCTTCCAATGCAGCTGACCAATTATTTTGTAGTGAAAATATCCCAGCTGGGAAATTTGAATCTACAAAGGAAAAAGCTTTGTCTTTTTCCTTAAAGGGCAAGGCTTCCTCTTCCTTTCCACAAACTAAAACTGTAACTTCAGGCAGGAGCTTGAACCACTGCAATGTGGAGCCCCTAATTTGCAATCCTTGTAGGTGGCTGAAAATATTGCTGGGATTGAGAGTGGGATGGAATAGCAAGAATAGAAATATCAAATTGTAGCTTTAGATTTCAGTTCAAAATCAAAGTGAAAGGGAAGAATAATTATAGCAACTTGCTAAGTTTGTTTGCAATCTTCCAAATAAATAGTAGCCAAGGGCTGCTAAAAGTATTTTAAATCAAATTGGTTGATTTCACAGTATATTTTAGATACTAATTGGCAGTTTTAAATTAGTTAATGCCCATCAGTATGCATGACTGCTAGTGAAAATGGTCTCATGGTCCTATGGATGTTTTTTTTTAAATAATGGTATTGTTTTCTATGCAAATAGAAAGCAATACCCATAATCTGATATGAGTGCAAGCTTTTTTTTTCCAATATAAGATATGATTTATTTTCTTTAGAAATTACATGCAATTCTCCAAGAATATCAAATGGTTCTTTTCGACCTCAAAGAACTTTATACCATGATGGGGATCTAATTAGAATTCTGTGTGACAGTGGATTTACTTTTGAACCAGATAATGGAGAAAAGGTGGTTGAATGCACAAAGAATGGATGGTCACCTCCACCAAAATGTGTCAGTAAGTAGACTTTCCATGTATTGCTATGATTATAGAAGAGCTAAGACATTTAACTCTGCAGAAGTGTACTTTTAACATTATTTCATATAATTTTCCAATTATTTTTGCCTAAGGAATTTATCTCACCCAGAACATTTTGGTAGATTTTATACATATCTAAAATACTTATTTAGTTGCAACAGGATATAGGATACATGATAAGAGGATGTGCTACCACAATAGAATGCTGTAGACAAGACGGTAGCACTTCCACCCATTCACCTTAAAAAGATTGTTACGGGTGCCAGCTGTCCTTCTTCCTGATGCCAATTGACCAGCAGGGCTTTTTGGGATCTTCCAGGGTCACCTCAGCCTCCCCGATGGGGTACAGTGAGCAGGCATCTGGCTGGGTAGTGGTGGAGGTTTCTCCCCAGCATTTGGCTTCTCCATGCTTGCTGCTTTGCTTGGACATGGTTTGTACGGTCCCTTCAGTAGAACGAAAGTTTGTTTCTCCAGGTTGACTGTTTTGCAGACTCTGCTTTCTGTAAGGATCTGCCTCTCCCTCTAAGTCAAGAAAGTGAAGACTCTTGAAACTGAGTATTTCAAAAGGAACCTTTTATTGAGCAGAAGTGAAAGCAGGACAATTAAAGCAGAGTCTGAATTCCCCTAGACCAGGGGTAGGGAACCTTGGCTCTTTTATCACTTATGGACTTCAACTTCCAGAATTCCTGAGTGAGCCATAAAAGGTTCCCCATCCCTGGCCTACTGGTTTTTCAGTTGTGGGGGAAATCAATTTTTGACTGGAATGGGATTGTTTGATATACAAATGTAGGACATATAAAGAATATATAAAGAATATGTCCTACATTTGTATATTAAACAGTCCCATTCCAGTCAAAAATTGATTTCCCCCACAACTGAAAAACCAGTAGGCCAGGGATGGGGAACCTTTTATGGCTCACTCAGGGATTCTGGGAGTTGAAGTCCATAAGTGATAAAAGAGCCAAGGTTCCCTACCCCTGCCCTAGACAATACAGTGAAACTCAAGGCATCAGAATTCCCTCCCTCCAGTCAGTTATGTATTCAGTCAATCCACAGGTGTGAAGATGTTATTGTAACAGCCATCCTGAGAAGGAGATAACCAGGCATTCTCATAGCCATCTTCCGCTGACTTTCGAGTAAAACAACCCACATGGCCCACCCACCCCCAATGCATTCCCAAAAGGTGAGAAAATCTCAGGGTGCTCTGGTGCAAGTTATGAAATAGCAGTTGTCAGAGGCAATAAGAATAAATCACTAGGCTCCCCCCTTCTCCCAACTGAATGGCAATACCACTTTAGGGACCTGACACAACCTATCCTTTATGCTTCAGCTGACATCATTTGAGAAAATGTCAATCATTTCTAAAACTTCCATGCCTGATCATTGGAATACTCACCTGACATAAATCTATGTTTTAAAATCTATTCTCATTAATATGGCCTAGGAAACAATTTGTTCCCACCAACAAAGATAACAGCCACATTTGTTTCAGACAGTTCTTCAACATCCATAAAGCAGATTATTTCTTCACTCATTTTTTCCTCTTCTATTAAATATGAGAATAGACCTTATGGATAAATTGAACATAGAGGATCATTTTAAAAAAACCTTCTTAATCTGATATGGTAGAATTAAGTAAATATTGAATATTGAAAAATCCTAGCACTGTTATCTTTATTCCTAATAACAAATTAAGAAAAGTAAATAACAATCACCATGCCTTTGCATCATCTCTCCATTTAGATACAAACTTTACAGAACTCGCTACAGTTGAAAATGCTGAAATAAACTATCAGTGTAAGGATGGTTTTGAAATATCTGGATTAAGTACTATAATATGCACAGAAAATAAATGCTCACGTTTTCCAAGATGTAAAGGTAAGAATGTATGATTTCTGGGATGTGCTCCAGATGTTTTGAGAAATGAAATTAAAGCTATTATTACCTGAATCATGTAAACTATGAAGAGGTGATCCAATGTTACTGCTCTTAGTTTTCCTTGTGGGATAAATAGATAAGCCTGTGAGAACATTGATAAACAATGCAATGACAATAAGCTAAACTAAACTGAACTAAACTAAACTCACCATTTTTCTGCTCACTCTCCCAGTTGCCCAACTTCCCTCTCACAGATTTCTTTCTCTACTCCCTAAGTAGGCCAACATTCTGCCAGGTGGCCAGTAAGAAGGAACAAAATATAGTCTTTAACTACTGGAGGAGGGGGATTAAATTACCACTTTGCAAAGGATTTGCAAGACTATTATTCGGATTGATTAGATGGGGTGGAGAGACTGCAGCCAATAGCAAATGGTGCCTTGAGTTCTAGAATGTTGAGACACAGAGCTGTGTGGTGAGGTGAAGCTGAAGTTCCTCCAGTGGGAAATGTCTGCTTTTCTGGTCAAGTGGAAATGAAGCTGAACATTCTTGGTAATATTTTTGGTTAATATTGGTTCAGCATTTCCTAATTGGGTCAGCCCAGATATCCAGTCTATGAATATGGAGGTCATGGAGATCCAGATTGAGGGCTAGTTTTTAAGATTTGTGCATTTTTTGTGTCCGGAAGTAATGCGTATAGCTGCCTTGCTTGCTTGAATGATCAAGTTTATTTGTTTATTTATTTTCACACTTTTACTGCACCACAATCTATAGAATCTTAACTGTTTATACAGACAGTCCATGACTTACAACAGTTCATTTAGTGACCATTCAAAGTTACAACAACACTGAAAAAAGTTACTTGTGATTATGTTTCACACTTACAACCATTGCAGCAACCTCTGATCACTTGATTAAAATTCAGATGCTTGGCAACTGATTCATAATTTATATCATATTAAGGTTTTATTTTATTATATAAAATACAAAGAAGAGAAGAAAACATGGAAATTAAAGGAAGAGAAGGGAGTGGGGAAAAGTGGGTGTGAGATATAAAGTACAAATTCCAAAAGCGATATCCTCTTTGAATAAAATCAATTTAACCTTTCCTGCTTTATCTTCCTCGCATTGGAAATAATAGCCAGTTTCTTATCTGTATGTAGTTCATAGAAGAATTTATCTGATTAATTTTTTTGCAGGATAATCCAGTTTTCAATACATTTCACAATTACTCTAATACAGATACCAAGTATGTATCAGCACTGTATTCTTCTTTAACTTTTACAAATAAAATTAGAGAAGAGACGATATACAGGTAACATTCATCCTACAAGAGAAGTTTCAGGGAAAATTATTTGCACAAACAACCATAACCATTAATCTAAGGCTGATCAGATATCAGGATAGTAATGATTGAAAGCACTCAGTTTCATTTCTTCAAGATGGATAGAAACAGACACTGTAGGAGGAAGAAGAGGTTCCATTGTCTGTAGCTTCACATTCCCCTCACCTCAAAGCAGTGGTGGGATGTTGCCAGTATAACAACTGGTTCGGTGATTGCGGGCTTCGCTATGCAAAAATCCTTACATGCTATGTTACTTCTGGGAAGGAACACAGCTGAGGAGCGGCAATTTGCTCTGCTGCGCTGATCAACTGAGAAGACATAGGTTACTACAGTGCAGGGGCGGTGGGGGAACAGGTCCAAATGATCGTTGTAGTGAACTGGTTCACTCCCAGCTGATTGTCGAAGCTAGGGGTTTGCCCGAACTGGTCCGAACTGGCAAAATCCCATCCCTGCCTCAAAGGGAAGCAGACCTTGCAGGGCCACCATTGTATTTTCTATGCTATATGATACGTGCTGTCAGTTTTTGTTTCAAAAGTGAAAGCATGTTTAGAGAAGTTTGCTTTGGGAAAACCAAATGGATTTTATCTGAACCATTCAGCTGCATTTTATTTGAATGGGACCATTTTTTATTTCCCTTTTAGATGTAAGGTGTTCTTCTCCCCCTGAAATTCAAAATGCTCAGATTGCTGGTGTAATAAAGGAGAAATATTTACCCCTGGAGAAGGTACACTATCGATGCAACCCAGGTTATGCTCTTCTTGGAACTCCTTTCATTACATGTTTGAGGAAACGTTGGACACAAACACCACGTTGTGCAGGTATTTATGTACAGATCTTCACTATGCAGAGATGAAGATAGAATTGGAAATGAATTTGCTTTTACTTCACTGGCTCTTTCATGTTATTTTGAAAAGATTCTGTCAGACTTTTTCAATATTTTATTGCTAGAATTATAAAATGTAATGTTCCTGTTGAACTGTGACAGGAAAATATGTTTTCATTAACATTGCCATTGGGTTTCTCTTCTCTCTAGGCTCTCCAATTATGATTACCTTTATTGTCAGAGTACAACTTGTGTCCAATGAGATTGGCTGAGCCTCCCTTCATGCACCCCACCCCCAACACAACTCACAGTGAGGACAGAAGTCCCTAACCCAGTCCCAATCTTAATACACTATGTGACCTTGTTGCACAATGCGCCAGCCCTGCAAGTCTATTATACTATGTTGACATGAAGTTACTCTGACCTTTTCTCTATACTGGTTCTATAACCTGTCAGAGCATTTGCAGCATGACTACCATTATGAGACAACCCAGGAGCAAAATACAGCACACAGTGACTTAGACATTTAACAATGGTTTATATCCACTGTTAAAACCCTAATAAACCTAATCCTAACCCTAATCCTAACCCAAATCCTAAACCTAACCCTGATAACCCTAACCCCTGTCCTAACCCTAAACCTTATCCTAACCCTAACCCTAACACTAATAACCCTGAGCCTAACCCTGATAACCCTAACCCTAACCCTCACACTAACACTAACCCTAATAAACTCAACTCTAACCCTAACGCTAACCGTAACCCTAACCTAACCCTAACAACCATAATCCTAAACCTAACCCTAATAAACCTAACCCTAACCCTAAAAACCCTAACCCTAACCCTAATAACCCTAAGCCTAACCCTAACCCAAATATACCTAACCCTAAAACGCACTCTAATAAACCCAACGCTAACCCTAACGCTAACCCTAACCCTAACCTAATAACCCTCACTCTAACCCTAACCCTATCCATATCCACATCGGGACACACACGCTGGACCTGATTTTTGTCTCTGCTCAGTGGTTGAATGATCGTAGCTTTGGGATCTAGTTATAAAACCCTTGTCATGGTCCGATCATTCTCTTCTTAGGCTTGACTTCTGTGCCGCCACCCCCTACCGCAGAGAGGCAGAACCGAGGAGATGGTTCCACCCCAGGCGCCTGATGGATCCTGAACGGTTCCAGATGGAGCTTGGGCCATTTCCTGAGATTCTGGCTCACAGCTCGGCTGAAGACTTAGTGGCCACCTGGGATAGGTTGGCCGCTGAGGCTCTCGACCAAGTTGTGCCTTTGCGACCTCTGACTCGGCACAGATCCCATCCAGCTCTGTGGTTTACAGAGGAGCTGAGGGAGATGAAGTGCCAGAAAAGACATCTGGAGGGCGCCTGGAGGGCCAGTCGCACCGAATCTGACTAGACACAGGTGAGGTCCTATATTAGGACCTACCTAGTGGCAATAGAGGTGGCAAAGCATTCGCACTTCTCCGCCCTTATTGCGTCGGCAGAAAATCGGCCTGCCACCCTGTTTAGAGTGACCCGCTCCCTGCTTGAGCCAAGAGTGCAGGAGAATCTCTTGCAGGGCAGGGCAGAGGAGTTTTCCCGATTTCTGCATGATAAAATTGCTCAGATTCAGGACGAGCTGGACTCCAGTTGAGTGGTCCCGGGGGAAGTGGCCGGGGCAAGTCTTGAGATGGTTATCTGAGAGGAGTTCGATCCTGTGACCGCCGAGGGCATGGACAGGTTGCTGGGGTGGCTGAACACCATCACATGTTTGTTGGACCCGTGCCCCTCCTGGTTGGTTTCTACCTCCATGAGGTGACACGAGGCTGGTTCCAGGGAATTGTCAACACTTTGTTGAGGGAGGGGTCACTCCCTACCGCCCTGAAAATGGCGGTGGTGTGGCATCTCCTCAAGAAGCCTGCTCTGGACCCAGCGCTTTTGAATAACTATCATCCAGTCTCCAACCTCCCCTTTGTGGTGAAGGTTGTGGAGAGTGTGGTGGCGTTTCAGCTCCCTCAGTACCTGGAGGAAGCGACGTATTTAGATCCCTTCCAATCGGGCTTCAGCCTGGGCACAGTACTGAAACAGCATTGGTCGCGTTGGTTGATGATCTCTGGAGGGCCCGTGACAAAGGTTATTCCTCTGTCCTTGTCCTATTACATCTCTCGGCGGCTTTTGATACTATTGACCATATTATCTTATTGCAGCGGTTGGAAGGGTTGGGAATTGGAGGTACCATCTTGCGGTGGTTCTCCTCCTTCCTCTCTGACCGCTTGCAATTTGTGTTGACGGGGGGGGGAGATGTCTACCCCTAGGCCCCTCATTTGTGGGGTGCCTCAGGAGTCGGTCCTCTCCCCTCTCTTGTTCAACATTTATGTGAAACCACTGGGGGAGATCATCCGTGGTTTTGGGATAAAGTGTCATCTTTATGCGGATGACACTCAGCTCTACATCTCTACCCCAAACCACCCCAACGATGCTGTGGAGGTTATGTCCTGGTGCCTGGAGCCATGCGGAATTGGATGGGCGAGAACAGGCTTTGACTCAACCCTTCTAAGACTGAGTGGCTGTGGTTTCCGGCGTCCCAATATAGTCAGCTGACTCCATCACTATCTATTGGGGGTGAGATCTTAGCCCCCACAGAGAGGGCTCTCAATCTAGGCATCCTCCTGGATGCACGGCTGTCATTGGAAGATCATATCACGGCCGTCTCCAGGGGGACTTTTCATCAGGTTCGCCTGATGCGCCAGTTGCGGCCCTTTCTTGATCGGGACGCCTTACGCATGGTCACTCACGCCCTGGTCACCTCCCGCCTGGATTACTGTAATGCCCTCTACATGGGGCTCCCTTTGGGGAGCATCCGGAAGCTGCAACTGGTACAAAATGCAGCTGCACGGGTGGTTATGGGGGCGTCTAGAAGCTCTCATGTGATGCCTCTCCTGTGCGAGCTGCATTGGTTGCCGGTAGCCTTCCAGGTGCGCTTTAAGGTTCTGGTTTTGACCTTTAAAGCGCTCCATGGCATTGGACCAGGCTATCTGCAAGACCGCATTCTGCCGATAGTCTCCCACCGACCTGTGCGCTCCCACAGGGAAGGCCTCCTTCGGGTCCCGACAGCCTCTATGTGCCACCTGGTGACCCCGAGGAATAGGGCCTTCTCTGTGGGGACACCCGCTCTCTGGAATGGACTCCCCTCTGAGTTGAGAACAACCACTGACCTGAGGGTGTTCAGCCGTGATTTGAAGACCAAGGCTCTTTGAGCAGGCCGGCCTGGGCTGATCTTAAATTGATTTTAAATGGGGTTTTAATTATGGTTTTAATGTTGGGGTTTTAGATTTGGAAGCAGCCTATATTTAATTCTATTTTAACTTTTGTATATGTGTTGTTTTAGTTGGCTGTGCACCGCCCTGAGTCCTTCGGGAGAAGGGCGGTATATAAATTGAATAAAATAAATAAATAAATATATAACAGTTATATACAGAAATATATGAGGTAGGCAAAATACCTTACAAGCAATCTTTTTTCTACTTAACTCTGCACAGAGAATTTCTGCAATGAATACTAGATACAAGGGGAGAGGACATACCCTCTAATAGCTGCCTTTATATAAACATCTCTTAAAAGGGTAAAACCAGAGGTGGTATTAAACTGGTTCTCACCTACTCGGGTGAACCGGTAGCGGTTATTTGGCGTGGCTCGCCAAACTGGTGGCAAACCCTGGCTGGCCATGCCCCCAATCCAGTCGCCCGGTCGCTCACTTGCAATCGCTCTCCTAGCTTTCCGTTCTCCACATCCTCTTTCTCCCTGGGGGAAAGGAAGAAAGGCTTGGACGCTGCAAGTATTGCTTTCCCCATGTGAGTTAAAGTGCTGGAATGAGAAGGAGTGAGGTCTGACAGAGGGGGTGGGGTGAATCGAGCCTTGGAGCACTTTTGCAACCTAAAAGAAATGCATTTTGGAAGCAGCAGGTCCTTTAAAAACTTCTCCAAGGATTCCCCATGGATGCTGCAAGTATCACTTTTCCTGTGTGAGCTTAAATGTCTGAAGTGAGAAGGAATGTGGTCTAACAGAGGATGTGGGGGAATCCACTCCACCCTTGGAGAAATTTAAAGGAGCTGATTCCAAAATGCTTGTCTGTTAAGTGCTCTGTGTGTGTGTGTGTGTGTGTGTGTGTATGTATGAGAGAGAGAGAGAAAGAGAGAGGAAGGAAGGAAGGAAGGAAGGAAGGAAGGAAGGAAGGAAGGAAGGAAGGAAGGAAGGAAGGAAGGAAGGAAGGAAGGAAGGAAGGAAGGAAAGAAAGAAAGAAAATAGGAAGAGAGAGAGAGAGAGAGATAAAACTCTGTGCTATTATTTTTAATTGTTCCATTATTTATCATGTGTTAATATTTTACACTGTCCCTACACATAGAGTGAATTTTCTGCCTTTCTTTTGCCCAAGGCTACCACTTATTTTTCAGGATTTACATGCATTCAATGTCAATAGTCCAGAGCATAAAATACACATGTGTTTAACAAGAGTTGAAAAGGGATCTTGGAGGTCTTCTAGTCCAACACCCAGCTCAGGCAAGAAAACTGAGGATGCAAAACTCTGAGTAGAAATCCTGGGAAAGGTGTCAGAATAATACTTAGAAGGGACCTTGGGGTGAACCCTATACCATTTCTGAGAAATGGCTATCCAGTCTTTTCTTAAAAAATTCCAGTGATTGAGCACCCAGAACTTCTGGAGACATTCAGTTACACTGGTTAATTGGTTTCACTGTCAGGAAGTTTCTCTTTAGTTTTAGATTGCTTCTCTCTGTTCAGTTTCCATCCATTGCTTCCTGTTTGCATTCTGCTTCTTTGGAAAATACATTGTCCTCCTTTCTTTGTGGCAGCCCCTTAAAAGCCTGTTGCCTATCACACTCTTAGGTAAAGCATATGAGTCATTTCCTCCTTTCAGTGGTCCATGAAAGTACATCTATAGTATACAGATAATAAAGTCAAAAAAGGTGAACAACTTTTTTACAGAACTATAGATAAGTTGAGGCGGGGTGACAAGAAATGGCTGGGAGGGGAGGGGCCAGGTAAGGCACCCCTTGATGTGAGTGACATTGATTTGGCCACACCCACCCAGTCACATGACCACCAAGCATGCCACCCAGTCACATGACCACTAAGCCACACCCATCCAGTCACATGACCACCAAGCCATGTCCACCAAATAAGCCATGCCCACAGAACCGGTAGTAAAAAATTTTGAATTCCACCACTGGGTAAAACCCACCCCCACTCTTAAAGAATGCTATGCTGATTCATCCTCAATTGCATCAGCCACATATGGTCAGTTCTTAAATTGCAATACCTTAACATACAATGTTTTCTTCTTTCCTTTAAACATTTAACATTGTCTTGCTTAAAAGATGTTTGTGTATGTTAGGTGTTTTAGTTCATGATTGATAACAGTTGAGAAACAAAAGGAAAAGTGGGGGGCGGGAATCCATTTACATAGATTTCTAATCATTTTCGCCTATTGCAACATAGAATTTCTAATCTAAACTTTAATGGCTTTATCAAATGAATTCCTCAGTGTAAAACATTCTATATATCATCTGATCTGTATCCTTTTGCAGCTGCTTGTACAGCAAGTGAAGAAGATATGACAGAACACAATATAAGGCTGAAGTGGAGCAACAGGGATAAACTATATTCCAAGGATGGAAATACAGTAGAATTTGTATGTAGAAGAGGCTATAAACCACATCCAAATACCAGATCATTAAGAGCTAATTGTGTGGATGGGAACATTGAGTATCCGGATTGCATTCCTGTATGTATATTTTCAGAAAAATACTTTAATTCACCAATATTCACATTTATTTCCCTTGTCTGTATCTGTATACCTATATATCTGTATACGTATATATCTATATCTATGCATTAAAAAAAATCACTTGAAATATTTAAAAAATCTAAGTCTGGCAGCTAAATGTATGGATGTAATGGATTCTAAGGTAACTAGGTCTTCTGCAATACTTTTGAATCAGAATACTTCTTAAGATTCCTGTGATCTAAATAAAATTCCTCCCATTCAGAGCAGGGCTGTCAAATTCGATTTCATTGAGGGCCACATCAGGCTTGAGTTTGACCTTGCAGGGCCGGGGGAGGTGGGCATTGCTGGAGTGGGCACAGGGGTGGGACTCTACTGGTTCTGTCCACCTCTGTAGAACTGGTAGTTCTGAAGAGCAGCAGACAGAGAGCATACATAGAATCGGGTCTATGTCTGCTGCTGTTTTGGCACACCCGCCCGGGATCTTACCTGACCTTTATTTCCTGCTTTTTCAAGCGCAGCTGCTTTGCGTGACACAGCTGCGGTTGAAAAAGCAGGAAAAGGGGGCTTTTCCAACCGTTGTGCACTTGCACGCAGTGCTACTCAGCTGTCCGGGCAGCTCAGCAGGTTGTAAATTGCACTCGCATGACTTGCATGACTCACGCATGCACACGCAATACAGAGCGACAGAACCGGTAGTTATACTGGTCGGATCCCATCCCTGGGTGGACATGGTCATGATGGGTGTTTGACACAGGTTAAAGATGCACTTTTTCCCTTTTCTACTTTCTTTCTACAGTTCTTTATTATAGATTTTGGCTGGGAGAGTGCAAATTCATTTTTTTGCTGTTCATTTTTTATTTTACAGATCTAAGTAAATGAAGAACAGGACATATATAGCACCTTTGACCTAGAAGAAGATGAATGTCTGAAATCATACACCAGTCTCTTTCATTTGACCACATGAAGCTGGATTGTATACAGTTATAAACAGTGGATCCAAACCTAAAAGCCTGTTTCACAAAAGATAAATTTTACCAACTGTAATTACTGGGAAAATGAAAACATTTAAAAACAAGTTTTTAGAGCATCTTTACGGCAGATAAAATATTAGAATGCAGCATTATAAATAACTTTTTAAAAATGCATCTGGAATGGGGAATATTGATCCTCCCCTGCATTTTAGCTATAAACATTTGATTATTCTGAATTATCAATCAGCAACCCATCTTAAAGCAATAACAATAGATAATTGTAATTGATATTTTTAGTATGTGGATGTGTTGAATTCTTCAAAAAATAAAAACCCAAAAATGATTTTTATCACCAAACAGTTTGTAGCATATTTTGTAAATAAATCGAGTAGTACAGTAAATACTGCAATTCACTCTTCAATCAAAGATGCACCAACAGTTGCTTCTGCTGTTGTTGCTCTGGAGTTAGCACAATCCAATTTGATGTTCATTTTCAGAGGGAGGTTCAGCCAAATGGATTTGTGCCTATTAGCATCTAAGATGGGAAAATCACAAACAGATAGAAGGCTTTGTTTTTCTTTTCCTTTCCTTTTTTTCTTTTTGACAATAAACTATTCAAATTCAAGTTCAACCCTAACCCTAACTTCAGGTTTATTGTCAGAATACAACATGTGTACAATGAGATTGGCTGAGCCTCCCTTTGTTAACCCCCCCCCCCAACACAATACAACTCACAGTGAAGACAGAAAACCCCTAACCCGGTGAATCTTACTAACAAACACACCATCCTATTGCACCATGTGAACTTATTGCACATTGCACCAGCCCCGCAAGCCAATGGTACTATGTTGTTTTAAGGTTATTTTCCATTCAGGAGTCTGATAGCCCATGGATAAAAACTATTCTTCAGCCTGTTTGTGTGGCTGCCTATGCTTCTATATTTCTTTCCCGATAGTAGGGTGACCAGGGTGTGAGTTGTCCCTGAGAATTTTCCTCACTCTTCTAAGGCAATGAGCCCTAGTGGAGTCGTCTAGTGGTGTCAGAGGACAGCCCATGATGTTTTGTGCTGTGCTCACTACCCTCTGTAGTATCTTTCTATCCACGGCAGTCAAGCCAGCATACCACACTGTAATGCAGTGAGTGAGGACGCTTTCTATTGTGGACCGGTAAAAGGAGGTCATCAGTCATTGTTCCACTTTGTTTTTTGCAAGACCCTGAGGAAGTGGAGTCTCTGTTGGGCCTTTCTGGCCACCTGGGTTATGTTGATTTTCCAGGTAAGATCTTTGCTGAGGTAGACTCCCAGGAATTTAAAGGAGGAAACTTTCTCCACTCAGCCCCCCTCAATGTGAAGTGGGGAAGGTTCCTCTCTCTTCTTCCAGAAATCTAACACCATCTCCTTTGTCTTGCTGATCTTCAGGTGCAAATTGTTTTCTAAGCACCAGGTGGATAGTTTTTGAACCTCCCCCTGTATACTGTTTCGTCTCCATCTGTAACAGAACCCAGTACGGTGGTATCATCTGAAAACTTAATGATCATAATAAAATTTATACAATATTTTTCTCTGTCAAGTAAATAATGGGTAGGCCTGGATGACAAATTAAAATTTTTGAAACAGTGATACAAAACTGAATTTAAATGCAGTATTGTGTGTGGAAGGGAACAGGCCCTCTCTGCAAATAGTTGAATAGATGTGGGGATGGAATATCAAATCCTAGGAATGTGCATGAATCTGAGGCTGGGCTTTTAAAAGGGAGGAGATGGTACATTATAAAAATAATAACCTAAATATTAAGTTCAGGTATCAGTGAATTGCAGGCAGGTTTTAGTCCATTAAAAAAAATGGTCATCTGGACATCCCCCGGTTTTAATATGTTTTTTTCCTATGGGGAAAAGTGCATATCTGTTTCCTTATCCAACTAAAAAAATTGTAGATAGGAATCTATTTGGTTTGATTCCATAATTTGTATGACTTTTATTTTTGGGTTCCATGATCCTAACCAGAATCAGGTCTTTTACATTAGCTGCGGTGTTTTCTTTTATTGGAGACTAAATCAAAGAATAAGACAGCCAGTTTGGTGTTAGCGAGATCTAGTGCAGCTTTAGATAGAAAGAAAGTTGGGTGACCTTGGGCCAGTCGCTCTTTCTCAGCCCTTAGAAGGAACCAATGGCAAACCACTAATGAAATTTTGCCAAAAACATTATAGGCACTTATCCAGGCAGTTTTCAAAAGTCAACACTGATTCAGAAACCCCCCAAAATATCTTTCATTCTGGTTCCAAACATAGTTGTTTTCATAGCCCACTAAATGGCACCAAAGGACACAATTTAATAGTGAACAATTAATTTATATTATTTTGTAGAATCCGAGGAGATGGCTGAAGGGGAGAAAGGAAGTATATCCTGAATGTTTTATTTGCTATTGTTTAGAGAAAGATTTTAAGAGGGCTAAAGAAAAGGAAGCTTAAGGGGGGGTTAAGCAAATGGGGGGGAAGTTGGTGTGGAAGAAATTGTTAGAAGCAATGGCCATCCCATTGACACTATTTGCTAAAATAGTTTATTCTATTTAGAATAAATAAAATAGAATAAATAGTTTGGTTACAGCAATACAATAAGAGGGGATTGTGTATGGAAAAGATTTTCACAACTGATGTCAAGAGAGGGGAAGGAAGAAAAATAGAAGTCAGACATCCTTAACCAACTGTTCAAGAAATCAGCATCATAAATAACAGCATTAAATAAAAATTTCCAGCAATCACAAGGGAAAATATTAAATAAAGTAAAATAAAATGGAACTAAAAAGTGAAATTATGAGTATCACAGAGTATGGAATGCAAGCAAGTTACTAAGTTAAAAATAGATTAACTACAAAGCAGATCAGATACAACTGTAAATTAGTGGTTAGGAATGCAAATTAAAATATGGAAAAATAAGGTAAGAGAACCTCTATCAGCTCTAGATGGATTCAGACCATTGGGTCCTGATGTACTACATCCCAGATGAGATCCCAGCCAACATCCATGAAGGAACTGGCAGATGTGATTTCAGAACCATTGAAACAAAGTTTCAAAGTTCTTGTAGCATGGGAGAACTAACTGAGGACTGGAAAAGAGCAGCTGTAGTTCCTACCTTCAAGAAAGGAAAAATAGAAAATTACAGACCAATCAGCCTGACATCAATGCCTGGAAAGATCTTGGAAAAGATAATCAATCAACAAATCTGCAAACACCTACCAAGTTATAACCAGTAACCAACATGGGTTGGTCAAAAACAGATTATGCTAAACAAATCTTTTATTCTTTATTATTGCTCAGCAAAATATTGTGGACATAGCATATTTAGATTGCAGTAAAATGTTTAATAAACTAGATCACAACCTACTTCTTGGCATGCTAGAAAAATGTGGGATAGACTGTACCACTATGAGATAGGTCTGTAATTTTATTCAATGTGTAGTCCTCAATGGAACTATATCTACATTTAGGGAAGCGAGCGGTGGGGTATTCCAAGGTTCTGTTTTGGGCACAATACTATTCAATATTACAGATAACAGATAATCAGAATTGGAAGGGACCTTGTAGGTCATCTAGTCCAACCCTCCGCCCAAGCGGGAGACCCTATACCATTTCTGACAAATGTCAGTCCAATCTCTTCTTGAAAGTCTCAAGTGATTGCGCTCCCACAACTTCCGAGGGCAAGCTGTTCCATTGGTTGATTGTTCTCACTGTCAGAAAGTGTCTCCTTATTTCCAGTTAAATCTCTCCTTGTTCAGTTTCCATCCATTATTCCTTGTCTGGCCTACAGGCACTTTAGAAAATAGCTTGACCCCTGCCTCCCTGTGGCAGCCCATTTTATCTTTATAAATTACTTAGATGAGTGAATAGAAGGGGAATTCATTAAATTTGAAGATGACACTAGGCTGATAGAAATAGCCAACCTACCAGAAGATAAGCTCAAGATCTAAAAAGATCTTGACAATCTAACAAAATGAAATTCAGCATAGATAAAAGTAAGGTTCTACACTTAGGCAAGAAAAACCAATTGTATAGGTACAGGCTAGGTAAAACATGGCTTAATGCCCAGTAATTTTGAGAGGAATCTTGGCGTCCAAGTGGACAATCACTTAAATATGATTTTTAAAGTCTTTCTTATGGTTCTTTCTGTAATTCTAATTCCAATCTTTTATGTTCTTCTTCTAACGTTTTTTGGTTTATGTTCTTTTTCTTATTTTCACCCCCAGTGTAGGTTATAGCTAATCCCCAAATATACGCCTTTGGCAGTATCCCATAGATTTTGTAGTGAGGTTTCTTCTTTCCTGTTCTTTTTTTTAAAAAAGTCAATTTCTCTTTCCATAGTTTGTATAAATTCATCGTCTTTTAGTATTGATTGGTTTAATGTCCATCTCTATTTTTTTTGTCCTTTCCACTTGACTCTCACTGGGTTGTGAACTGCCCAGACACTTGCCTCTATATGTATTTCTTGAATATTTGACTTTTACTGTCACAGTAATGGCTCTTGTTCTTGTCCTCCAGGGACATTCCCTTTTTCCTCCATAGGGGAGATAAACATTTTACATCAGTGGCCACCAACCTTTTGGACACCAGGGAGAAATTCTGTGGAGAAAGGTTTTTCTGAAGCCTGGAGGGGGGATGGTGTGACCTGCTTCCTGCGTGCCATGGATGGGAATTCACTTGTTTGCACAGCTCAGATTCTGGCATGCCGCAGCCCATGATGATCCATGGACTGGGGGTTGGGGACCCCTGGTTTACATTAAAGAAAAAATGAGGGAATCTTTTGGACTCAAGTTGCACAAGAAAGATAATAATACATATTGCTTTCTTCAGAGAAGTTGCAGCAAAGGATTTTTCTTATACACACACCTATAAAATTAGACTTTTGAATTTAAGAAATAAGTTAAAATATTGACAACATATTTTCTCTAAAAGACAAAACAGGAAAAAGGAAAATAAAATATAAAAGAAAGATAGATCTTGTTTCCTTCTGATGAGGAAGCAATGCCTTATTTTCTCTCTTCTCTTCACAGGAGTTGATAGGATTTTGACCTTCTAGATATTTCTTGGAAGTGCTACCCAATCCTAAATCTGTGGTATTTGGTGAATAAACAACATTTGTGCCAAATTGTACAGTTTCCCTGATATGATTGGCTAATGTTTAACTGCACTTTAATGAAGATTGCAAAACTCCAGCATAATTTAAGAAAAGAACTGGATATCTACAAACTTCAGATTTCTATAAATATTAATATTATAAATATAAAATAGATACAGTGTTAGGACATGGAAGAATGAGAAAATTGTTTCCATGGCCAAGAATTTTTCATAAAAGTCATGTATAATAATTTTGTTGTTAGCTGCTGCTACTGAAGACCTTGGGAAAGTTTAGAATTGATCAACATGGGAATGTGAGTTTTTTTCTTTTTCTGAAGAGTTGAAAGTACTGCCTGTTTGATTTGTTTGCTGTTACCACCACAACACAAAGTTCACAAAGCTCTCATGAAGTCCTCATTTAGCTATCAAGATCATATTCTTATTCCAGTAATACTTCCTCTTCACAAGTTTCCTAACCAAAAAACAACAACAACAAGCAAAAAGGAGGAAGGGATGACAGTAACTTGGAGAAATCAGCTGAAATAGCAAAACCGCTGAACTGAATTTTAGTGGTTGGGAGATTATCTGAAGAGCTATGAAGGGCTGGCTGCTCCTGATTGCTGCTTTTCTTCTCTGGCCAGGCTTCTATTCTCAAAATGGTAAGTTAAGACAAAGAGAAATCAAGGGGAAAACAGTGTCTGCTGCATTCATTAAAGGGCCAGTTACTTTTAGAGAACGCAGTTTAATTTTTATCTTGTGTCTATTTGGAAATTTGTAATGCCAGGTTCTTTAATAATATCATAGATTTATAATTCCAATCCTCTTTTCAAATACAATGTTTTTCAGCAATCGATTTGTGAATAGCAAACTACTTTGTATCAATATTATATATTCACGCCCATTTGAAGGGTCTTTGTTTCAGTTAATAAACAACTTGATATGACAATAACCAAGAGATTACCAAGAGGGTTCATAAGTCAGAGCGTTTGAATTTATAGAGATATATCTCAGTGGGGTTTACATCAGGATAAATACAAAGAAATCAGTGGAAGTTTAAATTCACAGTGATTATATTCTTCACAAGAAGATGAGGATAACATTCACTTCAGTAGACATTGAAGGTAAGACTATATTTACTTTGATATTCAAAGTAATATTCATACTTTTGAGCCAATCATTTATTTATCACTGTTTTTCATGGTTACAAAAGTGAAAGAAGAGGAGAACTAGAACTGGCCTCAATCAACAGAGAGCATAGAGGGCATTCTTTTCTCTATAATTGCAGAATTAACTGATAACACATCGGTACAATCATGAATGAATGCTACCCCATATCAAGCTCTTACTTTCAAATTTGATAGGTGAAAGGTTAGAGATAGTTATTCGGCAGTTATTTTCTTCCATGTTTCTGCCCAGCATGGCTGATTTGAAAACTATATTTGCATTCTGTATATATTATAATAGCTTTCTGTGCATGTTTGTGTGTGTGTGCGCGCGTGTGTGTTATTTCTCTATTGTATTCTCTTAGATCCCTACTATACTATATATTTCTAAAAGAAAAAAGAAAAGAAAGAAGAACAAGGGAAGAACATGAGAATGTTAAAAACTACAGAATAAATTCTATGTGGCAGCATTTAGACCTGACAAAAAGAAACAAATTATAGATAGTATGTATTGAGAAATTAATATCAAGGTTAATATTAGTAAGCAATGGGTTAATATCTCTAGGAAATGAACTATTGACAGCATTAAAAAATGTGATCAGATGTTGCTGATGAAGTATACCGGGAAAGAAGACAAGTGTCAACTCATAAAATATTTCTATTGTCTTTTTAGAGTTGCAAACAGAAAGGGAGGGGGAGCAGTGTGGCAGCTTGCAAACCGAAAGTGCATTCCATAAATATTTTCAAAGATGAAAATAGGTGACTGAAGTTTCTGCCATGCAAAATTCTAACTAAAGAACATGAGTGATGACTCTTGGCTATGGATGTGTCCCATTGGACAATATGAATTACGATACACCCAGGAGGTGGGGGAACCCAGGTTCAAGGGTGACAATGAATTATGTGTCTCAGAGTTGGCTACACCCAGGCAGTGCCAGACATTTTAACTCCCAATAAATCCTTTTTGTGCAGTCCGGACAGTTTAGAGTTAATGGGATAGTTAGGAATTGTGAGCTGTTTCCTTAAGGGAATGCATCATGGTAAATGTAGTTAAGATATCCTGGAAAATGTAGTCCATGTCATGTGGTCACATCTATAATCCTGATTGGTCACTAAATTGACCCTTGTTGGGTTAGGGGAGGCTCCCTCTCTCTTGCCTGAACACAACCTTATGATGGCAACTATATCCCCTGCCTCTGCAACTATGGGATAGAAAGATTAATATCATTTACACTACGATTTCAACTATGTAAAGAATTGGACATTAGATGTATCTTGATATAATTGTAAGTCATCTTGTGGATACCTAATATAATCCAAAAAAGAAACTTTGTATGGAAGAATTTGTAGAGTTATACTATCTGTCTTTATATTCAGCAAGTGAATCATAAGGCAGAATAGTAAATGATATTAAAAACTTGAAGTCCTGAAGCCCATCAGTATAAAGACAGTTAATTTGGATTTTGTGATAAAGCAAAGTAATATTGAAGCCAGGAGTGAATATGCAATGCTAATCTAAGCCTGAATTCTCATCGTCTCTCTCTCTCTGTGCAACGTAAACTTAAAATGCCTGTTTGGATGCTGGAAGGGGCCATATTCCCCCCTTCTCTTCAGCAAAGAAGCCTCTTTGTCTCAAGTTACATCTGCTAGCTCAGTAAGAACTAATTTGCAAAACAAAGGGAGGAGCCAGGTATTACCCATCTTCCTCTGTCTCTCCCCAGTTCCTACAAACTCTTTTTCAAATGCAGACGAAGGAACTCAAAGTAATCTCTTCTTGTGGTCTACAAGCAAGAAACTGAATGTATTTTCCTTCTTCCTTTTCTGATCTAAGAGGCTGCTCACCAATCACTGGGGGTTATAAATCATTAGTGAACAGCAATCTCCATAGCAACAGGCCATTTCCTAACCCCAAAAGAGAGAAATCTGAGCCAGGCAAACGGTTTAAGGAATGCAGTTGTCGTTTTCTTTAAAGCCATCTACAAAGCTATGGAGCACATCCCCCCTCCCCCCAGAGGCCTAAGCCTAATCCATGCATGCTATTTGAACAAAGGAATGCAATGAGCAATTTCTGGTTAAAGGCTTAAAAGTTTCTTTAACTTCTTCTCTCTTTACTGAACATTATAACATTTATGCAATGGACTTTGAACGAAATATTCCACATTTTTAATAACTTTTCTTTCCAATCTAATCTGCTACCATTCAACTGCCAGCCTATATCACCATCTGGTGGTCAAGTAGAAATCTCACAGAGAATTTAAAAAAAAAGGAAAGGAATTTTTTTCAAGGATCTAGCTCCACCTCATGGCAAGTAATGAATCAACAGGACGTCCCACTCTTGCAATGCACATCTCTAGTGGTCAACCACTGAAATTTGCAGGACTTGCTCAATTCAGCCACACGCCTGCAGCACCATCTACATGGTCAAATACTGAATTTTGCAGAAGTTGTTACGTTCAGTTACCTGCTTGCAGCACACCCTAGTGGAAAAAGGGAATTGCATGGAAAACCACTAAATTTTCCAAATTCACCTGTTACCAATTTGAAGCATGACAACTTCTTCAGCCATGACAGATGTCCATGGAGTACCAGAGGATTCGAACCCTCTACCCACCCTAGATGTAAATGTGGAGCCTTGTTTCCAAAACCCTCATCTGGACATCCAAACCTCTGAAGACAGGACGATACCTCAGAAAGCCTATGACCTCAGACGGCATAGGAAGCTTACCTCCCCGTGGTGGCAAACTTCAAAGATGATTGGGCCAGGCAATATCACTGTCATGCAGATGCATGGATGGAGCTGGTAAGGATCTGCAATACCCTAAAAGTAAGTTGCCCCTTAAGAACCTCCTACTAATCCAGAAAGAGATAGAGGAGTATCTCGCACAGTGGATAGACAGTGAAAGTAAGCTTAAGTATATACAGTTGAACCTGGAAGACCCAGAGTTCCAAGAGCACATTCAGTACTTCAAGGAGGCGAACAAAGAATGTGAAGACTGCATCAAGGAAGAAAAAAATTCCCTCCAATGTGCTATAGGAGGAGCAAATACCGAGGGAGAAGGCCACATCCAACAAAGGTCTTCAATCACAAGCAGCTTCTTCCCAACAGTCTAAGAAAGCCTCCTCCCTCCATCCCAAGCCCACTAGATCACAAGCAGATTCCAGTGTCTCATGCCAATTCTCTGCTGCTGGGTCTCACCATCCCTCCAGAGCATCCTCCCATCACGGTGGCGTATCTAAGGCCTCCAAAGCAGCAAGTTATGCTGACCGGGCTGCAGAAGCTGAGGTAGAAACTGCAGTAGCAGATGCAGAGCTACACACCACAGAGGAGGTAACACACCAGAAGGCGGCAATAGCAGCTCAACAGGCAGAAATAGCAACTCACCAGGCAGAAATAGCAGATAAAGTGGCAGAAATGGGCAAGGCCCAGGCCAAACAACAGGAAGAAATGGCCAAGGCCCTGGCCAGACAACAAGCAGAACTGGCCAAATTGGAGTTGGCCAAATGGCAAAGAGACTCTGCAACAAAGGCAGCACAGGCCGCAGCATGCCCCTTACCCAATCCACCTCTACAGATGATGCAGACTACTGGAGAGAGTTGGCCATTAGGAAAGGAAAGCTAGATTTGGCCGCTAACAGGGTATACAGATTCTCTGATGAGCCAGGTGGTGAATATCATCTCTGGAAGAAATTTTTCTTGCGCATCATTCAGGATGCATGCCTGAAACCCTACGAAGTACTCGTACACTTGATAACGTGGCTAGGGCCACGGTCTGCCAGAGCAATGAAGGCACTTTATGCCTCCCACTTAGATGACCCAGACGCTGCCCTACGTTTCGCATGAAAAAAACTGACCAGCTGTACGGCGCTCCCACAGCAGTAGAATCAATGCTCCTGGACAGCCTCAACAGATTTCCTAAAATTCCTATCGACAAGCCTCACCTGGTTGCGGACCTCTCCAATATTCAACTGAAAGCGACACAATGGGATCCCTGGTTACTGGGACTCATTTGTCTTGACCATGTCGACATGCAAACCAAAATCGTTCAAAAACTTCCGCAGGTGCTAATTGAACAGTGGCTCCAGTTGTCTGATGCTTTCATGGCCAAGGGTCACCACAACTATATACCCTTTACCTTTCTCGAATAATTCATGGCCCACCAGGCAACAGTGTGCAACACCTCCAGGGCCTGCGGACTGAGAACTGTTGGTCTTCCAATGAAAAAAGATACAACAGCAACTATATACTGTCCACAGGCCCTACACCCACTACAAGGGGAAAACCCTTCATGGTTGTTCATAAAACCGAGATCAATTCCTCACCCATAAAGAGTTCGGCCACTAACTTATCACATACAACCCACTTTAGATCTCCAATGACAAAGAGAAGCCAGTTTTGTCTGTTGCACTACACTTGACACACACTGAACAGGTGTCAGGGGTTTGCAGCGAAATCACTGACCCAACAGCAAGAATTAATAAAGGTGTTCCAATTCTGTTACAGGCGTTGCAAATCCAAATATCTGTCCAAGTACTGCACAGCCAAGGTGCAATGTTACTTATGCAAAAGTGACAAGCACTCGTCCGCACTGCATCTAGATGCCAAGCCACCTCTGTAGACATCTCGTAGCCTTCCTTCGAACAAGGAGCCTCAATGTACCACAGAAGCACACAAGGCTCCTCAGCAGGCTGCCAGACCGCAACCAAAATCGACAATGTGTGTCAATTCCATAGCAATGTGCGCCGACTCACCAAGCCCTTGTTCGTGTAATCCCATCTGTTTAGCCAAAGTGTACCCTGATGCTATGAAGATGCTGTGAAGATGTACATAATAGTGGACACTCAAAGTGCCTGCACCCTAGCCAGATCTGCTTTTTTTTTACCTCTTTGAGGTGCAACAGGATGAACTTCACTTCACTATCTCAATGTGCCGTGGGCCAGAAAGTACAGCGGGGAGGAGAGCTACTGGACTCTATATAGAGTCATTGGATGGAAATTCCCAATTCACACTGCCGGCCCTGTTTGAATGCAATGGGATACCAAATGACCGCAGTCAGATCGCAACACCTGAGGTCGTAAATAGCATCTGGCTCCTCACTTTCCTGCTCTACATCTGGAGGCTGAGATCCTACTCTTGCTGGGAAGTAACGCCCCATGCACCTTTGTCTTCTCACAGTTAATTGCCGGCCCTAAAGATGACCCGGTGTCCCTCAAATCACCACTAGGATGAGAGATCATAGGAGTAGTCTGTGTCAATTGACTACAGGCCCCAACCCAGGCAACACCTTAGCTACCTCCATTCTCATGAATGGGAGATCATCTCACCTGACACCATGCCAAGACCTCTTCACGCTTTCAATGTCCAAACCTGTCTTGGGAGAGGCACTATTTCAGACTACTGAGAAGACAATGACTTCGCTTTGTCTGTTGAGGACAAAAGGTTCCTTCAGCTCATGGATAAGGAATTTAAACAGGACACAACCGGTAGTTGGGTCACACCACTACCCTTTCACACTCCCAGACAATGCTTGCCTAACAGCAAACAGTATGCATTCTCCCGCCTTTTCAGTGTGAGACAAATCATGACCCGGAAGCCAGAGATGAAAGCTCATCTGGTGGAGTTCTTGGACAAAATGATATGGAACGGACATGCTGAGCCGACCCCACCCCTGGAAACTGATGAAGAATGTTGGTACCTGTCATTCTTTGGAGTGTACCATCCACAGAAACCAGGCCAAATATGTGTAGTCTTCGACGCCAGCGCACAGTTTCAAGGCCACTCTCTGAACAAGGCCCTTCTGACAGGACCTGACCTCATGAACAGCCTCCTTGGGATGCTCATCCACTTCAGAAAAGAAGCTATAGCAGTTATGGCTGACATACAGCAGATGTTCTATTCCTTCCTCATACGGGAAGATCACCATAACTATCTCCATTTCCTGTGGTGCAGTGATGATCAGCACAACCAAAGGATCTCAGAATACCAAATGAGGGTGCATATATTTGGCAACGGCTCCTCCCCTGCAATTACGAACTATGGTCTCCAACGTACTGCTCATGAGGGAGGAGACAAATACGGAGCAGAAGCTCAATGCTTTGTAGAACACGACTTCTACATAGACGACGGCTTGAAATCAGTAGCCACCCCAGTGGAGGCCATAGGCCTCTTGAAGAACACACAACAAATGCTAGGGACGGCCAACCTCAAGCTACACAAGATAGTATCCAATAGTGAAGAAGTACTGAAGGCCTTTCAGTCTGAGGACCATGCCAAGGGATTTCAGGATCTTGATTTCGGCAGCGACACCCCCTGTATCCAATGCAGTCTTGGCTTGTGTTGGGACTTGAAGAAAGACTTCTTCACCTTCAAAACTCCAGACCTAAAGACTGGCTTCATGAGGAGAGGAGTGGTCTCAACAGTTAACAGCCTGTTCGATCCTTTAGGGTTTGCAGCTCCCATCACCATTCAAAGTAGAATCCTACTGCACATACTCTCCCAAAACACCAAAGATTGGGACGAACCCCTCCCACCAGAGCAGAAGCAAGAATGGGAGACATGGTTCAACTCTCTATGCTGTCTCCACAATGTTCACCTGCAGCGCACGTATGTTCCCATCTTGCCCACCATGGCACAAAGAAAGGAACTGCACATTTTCTCAGATGCAAAGGCAGTAGCAGCCATGGCATACCTTAAAGTCTACAGCAGGGAGAGAAACGTGTATGTCAGATTCATCATTGGAAAAGAAAAACTAGCACCGCAAAAAGGTCATACTATACCACGGCTGGAACTTTGCGGAGCTGTCCTGGCTACTGAACTTTCAGACAGATTACGAAGATGATAGATCTTCTCTTAGAACCCACCACCTTCTATACAGACAGCAGAGTGATACTGGGTTATATCTACAATGAGAGTAGGCTCATCTACGTCTATGTGGGTAACAGAGTTGAACGGATCAGGAGATCTTCTGAACCTGTGCAGTGGTGGTATGTTCCAACGGACCAGAGCCCTGCAGATCATGCGACAAGATCTATTCTTGCATCCCAGTTGTCAACTTCTACCTGGCTCAAAGGTCCCAAGTTCTTGTGGTGTACAGATGCCTTGGAGCCAGGGAAACCCACTTTGTATGAACTCCTAAATCCAGATAATGATGGCAACATTCGACCACAGTCAAGAAGGTAGAACTGGTTGTCCCTCCGGTTGTCTGCCTGGCAACGACTATAGAACGCAAGATGGAAGGCCCCTTAAAACCTGCTTGCTTTGAACGCTTCTCCTTATGGAAACCTCTTGTACTGGGAATGACTGTGGTCGTCCACACAATCATCTGTCTCCTTGGTCATCAGAAAGGCTTCAAGTCATACTTCCCAGACCACTATACTCACGCTGAGAAATGAATATTGAGATGTGTACAACAAGAGGCATATCTGGCAGAATACAGATGCCTGAGTGTAGGGAAGTCCATACCACAATCTAGTCCACTTCTGAGACTGACCCCATAACTCGATAACCAGGAGGTACTTCACGTAAGAGATCGCCTACACCAAGCAGAAATGGACTCATATACCAAGCACCCCATCATCCTTCCTGCTAACCAACATGTAACGAGGCTGTTAGTACAACACTACCATGAAGCAATCCATCATCAAGGCCACCACTTCATGGAAGGTGCTGTCAGAGCGAATGGACTTTGGATTGTAGGTGCCAAAAGATGTGTTCTGCAATCTTGCTTACATTGTCGCAAACAACGGGGTCACACTCTACACCAAATGATGGCTGACCTACCACCTGAACGCCTAGATCTGAACCACCGTTCACCAATGTAGGCCTCAATGTAATTGGCCCTTGGTCTGTGTCTGCCTGACAGACCAGGGACGGTCAAGCAAACAGCAAATGATGGGCAGTACTCTTCACTTGTCTCAGCATTCGAGCGGTCCCTATTGAAGTCATCAAATCTATGGATGCCTCTTGCTTCATCAACATCCTGAGAAGGTTTCAAACCTACAGAGGCACAGTCAAGGTATTCAGATCTGACTGTGGAATGAACTTTGTAGGTGCTTGTAAAGATCTACAGATAGATGAAGGCATTCACCCTGTCTCGCTCATCGATGGCTACCTTAAAAAGCCAACAAGTGCAGATGGATAGTTAATCATCCTCACGCAACTCACATGGGAGGAGCGTGGAACGCATGGTTGGAATAGCTCATAGAATCCTAGATTCCATGTTGGTGAAAGCACCTAAACTGACACATGAGACTCTACCTACTCTTATGGCAGAAGTCGTGGCCACCATCAATGGCCGACCTTTAGTTCCAGTCTCTTCAGATCCTGAGAAGCTGGCTATTCTCACTGCAGCTGCCTTGTTAAAACAGAAGACGGGTGATTGGCCCACACCATTAGGGAACTTTGATTCTAAGGACTTGTTCAAACAACAATGGAGACAAGTTCAACAGCTTGCCAACACCTTTTGGAACTGTTGGAAGCAAGAGTACCTATCTACCCTACAAGACCGCCATAAATGGAAGACCAAAAATCCTAACCTCGAAGAGGGAGACCTTGTCTTGCTGAAAGACAAGGATGTGCATCAGAATGTGTGGCCTATGAGACTTGTACATTAAACCCTGCCCAGCTCTGATGGGCTTATCCACAAAGCCGAGATCCTAATTGTGAGGTTGCTAGATTCCTCCTGTGACCAGAAGACTTTCACCAAGAAGCTCTAGACCAGTCACCGACCATGTGTTGCTGCGGAGAAAGGCTGAACTTGAAGATTGAACCTCAAGCTTTGCATGCTTTGCTTTGTTTGATGCTTTATTGCTATTTACTGTTTCTCTTAGTTATACAGCTGTTTATTTTAGTTCAGTTATCTGCTATTCAGTTAGTATTACTCTTTACTGTTTGTCTTAGTTAATTGCTCTTTACTTAGTTAGTGGAATTTATAATTCCAGGTGGAGAGTGTGCTGTCCAGACAGTTTAGAATTAATGGGATAGTTAGTTAGGAATTTTCAGTTTTTGGCAGACCCCTGCCCATGGTGAGCTGTTCCCTTAAGGGAAAGCATCATGGTAAATGTAGTTAAGGTATCCTGGGTAATGTAGTCCATGTCATGTGGTCACATCTGTAATCTTGATTGGCCACTAAATTGACCCTTGTTGGGTTGGGGGAGGCTCCCTCTCTCTTGCCTGAACACAACCTCATAGTGGCAGCTATATCCCCTGCCTCTGCTATGGGATAGAAAGATCTATGGGATAGATCTATGGGATAGAAAGATTAATATCATTTACACTACGATTTCAACTATGCAAATAATTGGACATTAGATACATCTCGACATAATTGTGAGTCACCTTGAGGATACCTAATAGAATCCAATAAAAGAAACTTTGTATAGAAGAATTTATAGTAGAGTTATTCTATCTGTCTTTATATTCAGCAAGTGAATCATAAGGCAGAATACTTTTGAAGTTTTGGAAGTTCGATTTGAGACTCCTGATTTAAATGGGGATAACTGCCGGAATCCTGACAACAGGGTGATTACAACTGAGAAAGGTTTAATCACAAAAATCCAATACATAAAACTGTCAAAAAGATTTCTCCAGGATTAACAAGGGTAAACTAAAGTGCTGACAAGGATGAAATTCCACAGAATTACATACTTTTGTGGGAAATTTTGATAGCCTTTCAACCTCTCTCTATCTCCCTATATCTATATTTTCTTAGGTTAGGTATCAGCAAGAAAAGCTAACATATTACAGGTAGTTCTTGAGTTAGGTCCCACTTGGAACCTTCACATCACTGTCATAACTTGTTATGGTGTTAAAGTAGGTCAACCCACATGACAATTTTATGACATTTTTTACTGGCCATAAAGCAAATTACTGTACTTATTACAGAAATCTATATTTCACTGATTCACCATGGGCAGGGGTCTGCCAAAAACTGAAAATCAGTGCTGGTGTCTTTTAGTTGCCAGCTGGTTTTTGGCAAAATTGTCATAACCAGAATCACATGATTGCAGGACATTATAAATTACACATTTGCCCAATGACCAAAATGTGATCATGTCACCACTGAGGTGAGCAACTGTTGTAATTTCAAATCCAGATTGTAAGTGTCCCCTTTGGAACTTTGAAGGTCATTTAGCAATGAGTCATTAGTCAAGTACTATCTGTAGCATGGATTAAGTATGTAGCAGGCATTGGTTTACTAGTTTAGACAAAAGTGGGAATTAATTATCCAGGAGGGAAATTTGTTATCTCACAGCTCCTAAGAGTAGATAGGAAGAGCAAGCTTGTTAAAGCAGGTAAGATAATTTAATGTAAATATAATTTCAGAATGTGAAGAACCAAATGAGATTGACTTTGGGGAAATTGTGAGCAGCGAAAAAGCCAAGTACCTGGAAAATGACCGAGTGCAATACAGGTGCAACCCTGGTTATGTCTTGGAAGGACCTGAATGGATTCAGTGTCAGGGACAAGAATGGACACCTCGTCCACCAAAATGCTTGGGTAAGTCATCATGCTTTCTTTGATTAGTGTAGACCTGGGAGAAAGTGCAGAATTCATCCAATAGAAGAATAGCAGCTGCCATTTAAAAAAAAATTAGGATCCAGGTTTTATTGAAGCCGACGCTATCCTGACGTCAGCTTTTTCTTTTGAAATCTGGAAAAATGAACTGTATTTAATTTTCCTGATTTGCTTGAGTAAGCAAATCAGTTGATACAATTATCATTTCTTTATTAATAGTACATAAACTACCTCCTTGTGGGTAATTCTTCACATTCCCACATCCTTCCTGGCCACCTCTCTATGTGATAACAGAAGATCAGAATTCAGTACAGTTTCTCCAAAGATTATTTAGAGGACAAATTATCATCACTGAAACATTTCTGATCAAGTCTCAGATTCATTCATTCATTTTTCATATTTCTAAACTGCCCATCTCCCTGAAAGAGGGTGTATATCTGACTGTTATCTTGGTAGTAGCTTTTCTTTCAGTTCCCCAATATTATTCCCATTGGGGAATTACAGATTCTAGATATTAGGCCGTTATTTATTATTTATTATTTAATTTTTCATGAGAAAATTCCCCTTTCTTTAATCCTTGTGATTTGTAAACTGGGTTGATTTTCTTGGTAGTGGAACAGAAGGAAACCAATGGACAAATTACCTCCCTTGAAAAGGACAACCTTATTTTCTGTTTTTTAGCACCCTGCAGTATCACAAGACAACAGCTAGCAGCAAAAAACTTGCTTGTGTTTGGAAATCAAAGAAAAGCTCGGCTTATTCAAAGTAATCAGAGCCTACAATTTCAGTGTAATGAAGGATATGTGCTTGTGGTTCCATCAATCAGGAAATGTGTTGATGGTTACATGGATTTGCCTTTATGTATCTCTGGTAAGCATGCTATCAACATGATGGATTCCTCTGGGATTGTACCTAATCAAAACAATTAAGATAACATAATGAATATGAACATTGCTTCTAAAGTCCCATTCTTTTAAAAGTGATTTAATCTTTACTGACATCATTAACATCTTGGTTTAGAATTTTAGTAGTTGTAATCTAAAACAAGGAACCTGAAGCACATCAGATTGGGGAAAGATGTTGTGATATTTTTCTAAGGTTCAGTCCAAAACCTTGAACTTCAGCCAAGAATTATGATTCCATGTGGTTGAAGATATGTATAATATTGGTAACATAGGAATATGTTCCAAAAATTGCAAAGGTTCTATAAAAACAAGTTGATGTCATATCGTTAAAGGAGCCCCATTTTTGCATGATGAACAGCCTCCTTTGTTTGAAATAGCTTGGATGAATTTATCATATAATCATGTTGATATTGATCTGACTGGTATTATGATTTAATTAATAACTCTATAGATGAATGATATTTTATTATTCTTTGTTTGAAGACATTTAATTTTCAGATTGTTATGATAATTTTTATAACCCTACAAAAAATTAATCCAGAAGATATTTTTTAAAATTGTCACTCTGTTTCTTCATTGTCATTTATAAGAGCCATAGTGG
Source organism: Bungarus multicinctus (assembly GCA_023653725.1). NCBI lineage: Eukaryota > Metazoa > Chordata > Lepidosauria > Squamata > Elapidae > Bungarus > Bungarus multicinctus. Next base: position 39,003,722 of record CM042842.1, on the reverse strand, counting down.
CATAGTGGTTAGAATTCAGTACTGCCAGCAGTTCGGAAGTTCAATTCTCACCAGCTCAAAGTTGTCTCAGCCTTCCATCCTTCCATGGTTGGTAAAATGAGGAGCCAGATTGTTGAGAGCAATATGCTGACTCTGTAAACTGCTTAGAGAGGGCTGTAAAACACTGTGAAGCAATCTAAATGCTTTTATTATTTGTAGGTGGAAGTCTAAATCTTGTGCATTATCAATCTGATAGAAACATTTCTCCTAAAAAAACATATTTATAAAATAATTGGAAAATGATGGGAATTGAATAAGCAGATAAATTGTTAGCATGTTTGTGGATTTCAAAGATCAGTCTTTGTGCAGGGTGCCAAGATGTCTGACTGCCTGGGCAGCGTTTATTACATTTATAGGGTTTTTACAAGAAGAAAAAGGCAACATAGATACAGCATCTGGATTGGAGAATAGATCCCAAATGGGTGAAACTTCTCAATCACATTGGTACAACCACAACCAAAGAGGGTGAAAATCAGATTTACACAACTCTGCCATTTACACCTTACTGTACTTATCAAAAATTACAAAGAAAAAGTTATTTGCAAAGCCCATTGTAAACCTTTCATGATTTTACCTGTTGTGCTGGCAATAGCCATGCATTCTTCACATTCTTGTTTTAAACCTTCCTGATGGAGTCAAATTTTAGTGTCAATTCTCTGCTTTAATCAAAATATGGATTAAGAGCATATACAGAGTGCAGCTAATTTTAAATTTTGATTCCCCTTGCTGAAACTGGGAATTGAGCCATCTTCAAAGATAATGGTTCCAGGCCAACTGCCAACCTGGAAACTGAGCCACCTTTACAGATAACGTTCCAGGCAATTTGCCAATCTCAGCCTATCTATCTGTGGTTCCTTTGTGTGAAAATAGCTAAAAAATCAGGAGATGAAGCTATGTAACCTATAAAAAGAGTTATTTTCTAGCCTCATCTTTGTCGAGGCAAAAACTCAAAGCAGAGAAAAAAATTGTTAAAGTGATTGAAAGCTTCATTCTGTTCCCCCTGCCTCTGCCTTTATAACAATCAGCAAGGACAAGAAGGGAGGGAAATCACACTTTCATTATCAGTAAAGCACACACAAATACGCACACAAATAATCCTCTCTTTCCAGTAAATCACATACATTTCTCCATGGGATTTTTATAATGTCCGGACCATTCTCATTTCCTTACACACACTATTTCTTACTTTCCTTTCAATCTGGGATGGGGGTCAACACACAAACATCCACACCAACTTTTTTATCATCAACATTCTCACAAATTTACACTGAAATCATATGGCTTGCATATTTACAATTCTATTCTGAGAGCCAATAAGCTCCATTGTAGAGGATCTCACCCTCCAGGGCTGGAAATGATTACATACAGACACATTTTCACACACATTTCCAGACCTGGGGAGGTTTTGTCCCTTTAAATCTCCACATTTTCTTTTTTTGGACAACCTATAGTTTGTTCTTAGAGCACTGGGATAACTCAAGGAGTGGTTCCAATCACAAAGGAGATTGTGGGCCCGAACCACTGCCTATCTACCTCCCACAACTCTAAGCCCAATCCAAAAAGCCAATTTAATTATCTGGCTGCCAAACATGTTACAATTAATTTATCTGGAACTGCAGCAATTCCAATTAGGGCTATACACAGGTAAAGGGTATTTTTCTATTCAATTCTGCATACACTTATTTTACAGTATTATACATACACAGCTAAGTTCTATTCTTCATGCAATTATTATACATTATTATACATACACATCTAGAAGTTTTAATGAAAATCACATCATGAAAAGAATAATAACACTGTGTCTCGTTTCATGCTTCTGAACAGCAGACCTAACTGCTGTTGGGGCATGCCCCACATTCAGTTCTGCCATCCAGTGCATCAGAAGAGAGCAATTGCCCATATTCTAGTTACACCCATTGTTCTATTTTCCTAAGCGTTAAATAATTAAAAAGATTAAACATAAAAATTTTAAACAAATAAATTTATGTGTCTCTGTCCTGGGTTTCTAGCTTGAAACTCCCCCTTTTTCTAATTGTTCCTCTAATACTTACCTTATGAGGTATACAATGGCCTTGGAGAATCAAAAAATTTAGCCTGCTCAGAAGGAGCTGAAAGTCCAATTTGAGAAGATTTTGGAGTGACAATTTTTACCTGATCATAATCAGGAGGGGGGCTTATAGTCAATTATTATTTTGCTGAGGCATCGGAGCCCAATTATTGTTTTACTGAGACATCAAAGCCAGATGTTTCCAATGCATTACAGCATTGATACCATTGATGTAATATTTGGACTGGAGCCTTGGGTATACTGAACCTTCTATTCTATTCTATTCTATTCTATTCTATTCTATTCTATTCTATTCTATTCTATTCTATTGCGCTCAGGATACCATTTCCCTATCATTATGTGACAGTCTTGCAAGGTAGACCCAGACAGGATGAATGATCAGATTAGCTAATTCTAGTTTTCTATAGAATTACATTAATAGAATCCTGCAATCCTAAAGTACATTCCTTCCCCCTGTGCTCTTTATGGCCCTTGAAACTGGGAGGGTTTCTTCTCAACCACTTGCCCTGTCTGTTCCTGGCAAGGGCTAAGTTGCCTTTTAGCTGATGATTCCCTTGGCTGCATTTCTTTTCCCTTTGACCCAAGATCATCTCTACATTCCATTCCATTATATGTTTCTGTCAAGATCTTGGTCAGCATAGAGCACAATTGAAGGTCTATATATCAAAGTATAGCAAAAGAGAGGGGGTGGGGGGAAGAGAAAGAGAGGGAGGGAGAGACAGAGATCACAAGCATTTGCGGTCTATTGAGTTGTAGATTCTGACTTTCACAAATACTTAATAAGTAAGTAAATACTCATGAAAAAATTCTACTTTAAAAATAGTAATAATTTAAAACCATTTTTGTCATTGTTATTTTAAGGAATGTCAGCAACTCCAGCTAACATTTGCTGGCTTATTGGGTTTTTTTCTATTTAATAGAAAGAGGAAAAAACTGCAGTGGTCCACCCAGGATTGAGAATGGAGACATCACTACTTTATCTGAGAAGCTGTACAAATCTGGCTCTTCAGTAGAATTCAGGTGCCAAAAATATTATGCCATGGAAGGCCAGAACAAATCTTTTTGTGACAATGGGACCTGGACAAAGGTGCCCATTTGCCTTGGTAAGTAGAAAAGCAAACCTTTATTCAATTTTCATGAGCATTTCTAATCATTAAGATTCACTGCCTCCTTTCTCTCTTGCATAAAGATCATTTAATTGGGCTTGCTTGAATCGGCTCTCCTTTATATTCGACTTCATTTCTGTATCTGAGATGAAAGCTAAATTCTACTATAAGCATTTTACAATGATAACATGATGCATTTGGATCCTGACAGGATTTCCTTTCTTTTTCATGTCAGATCCCTGTATGATCCCCAGGACTGAACTGGAAAGCCAGAAGATAGAAGTTGAAGATGAAATAGATGCACCTGAAAATATATTTGTGCAACATGGTCATTCTATTGAGCTCACCTGTAGAACAGGATATGTCCCGGCAGCAAATCCTTCCCAATCAGCTTTTGTAATCCATTGTGATGGGAAACCACCAGAGATTCCTAAATGCAAAGGTGACTTTAAAAAATTTAATTTTATAATCCTGCTATCACCAATTCAGAGCCAAAGCACTTCAGTTTCAGCCTATTTATCATTAGAGTTGGAATAAACCGGAATAATGTACATCTGTCCTTTACTGGAGTAGATATTTTTATTTCTCTGAAACCTCCCTGGCTAGACTGCACTTTTCTATTCTGCAAGGGCCTGATGGAAACTCTCGGGATATAGTTGAAATAAGAAAAAGGGTACAGATTGCTGGAGAGGGAGTAGTGCAATGAAAAACACACCTATGGGCCATTTCATGGCTAAGTTATTGCAAAAATTGCCACACTGCATCCTTGAGAATTTTTCATCAATGTAAGGTAATATATCCCTATAGCAATATTCAGTGGTGGGTTTCCACATTTTTTCCTACTGGTTCTATGAGAGCACACTATGAAAGAGTTTTCCTTTTCTCATATAATATATGATTTATTTTCTCTAGAAATCACATGCAACTCTCCAAGGATATCTAATGGTACTTTCCGACCTCAAAGAACTGTATATCATGATGGGGATCTAATTCGAATTCAGTGTGACAGTGGATTTACTTTTGAACCAGATAATGGAGAAAAAGTGGTTGAATGCACAAAGAATGGATGGTCAACTCCACCAAAATGTATCAGTAAGTAGAACTAGTGTCCATTACTAGGATTGTAGAATGGCTGGTATCTTTAACTCTGTACAAGGATACTTTTTAATACTACTTTACATGGTTTTCCAATTTTCTGCAAAAGGGACATGTTTCATCCAGAGCATTTAATAGAATTTACATCTATATAAAGCAGTGGTACAATTCAATTTTTTTTACTACCGGTTCTGTATGGGCATCGCCAGGGAAGGATACTGTAAAATCTCCAGTCAGAGGTGGTATTTGCTGGTTCTCTGAACTACTCAAAATTTTCACTACCGGTTCTCCAGAACTGGTCAGAACCTGCTGAACACCACCTCTGATATAAAGTATTTAGTTGCAACAATATACTGGGCAGATATGGTAGGACAATGTTCCATGAGAACAGAATAGAGAAGATTGCATCATTGCATTTCTACAAATTTATCTTGAAAAAAGTCTTTCTAGATACAGTATGTGGGAACCATGCAAGTAATATGCTTTAAGCAAAGTGTGGAACATTTGCTTGTCAAATGAAGAGGAATAACCAAGATTATAGGCCAATTCATGGTCAAAGAGATACACATATCATAAAGGAGAAAACTAACATGGCCAGTACTATTTTTCATTAGTAAGTAAATAGACTTGCTGTAAATATAGATCCAAATCATAGGCTGGTGAACTTACTGTTTCATAAACTTTGAACAGAAGAAACAACAGGCTAAAAATTGCTAAACAGCTGGAAACATTGACCGTTACAGTATTACATGCATAGCTTTAGAGAGGGAAAGGAAAAGACAGGTTAGTGTATTACAACTGCTTTGTTCCAGAAGTACAAACAAATTCATTTTCTTGTTGTTATACAGACATTTGTTTATAAATAATTTATTTGTTTGGTTGTTTGTACATTTATATAGCACAGGGATTAGGATTGTGCCCAATGTATCTTACTTGATACAATGTGCAGATGCCCTTAGAAAGAGGTAGTCCTGCAAATAATCTGGTCCCATACCATGTATAGCTTTAAAGGTAGTAACCAGCAGTGTCATGAAGTATCTGATTCAGTTGAACCTGTGAAAGATCAGCCTCAGGAGACACCAAGTGAAAAATCAGATGAGTCTGATGGAAAACAGGTGCCATCTAGATCACTGGAGAAGTCAGATGTTGATATAAGGCCTTTAAGCTAACTTTAAGGTGACTATCTGAAGAGCAATATCACTGAAGCATCTTCCCAAGCAAGGGAATAAATCTCTTAATTAGTGATAATAGGCTGCATCCTGACTTAAGCAGCTTTGACCCATATTTCCTTCTCTTGAAGGACGGTATCTGATCTTTGGCTCTTGTGTGATGTTCTATTAATGTAAGAAGTCTTTGACCTCTGAATTGGATGACAACCCTGACCTGGCTCTTGGAACCTTGAATTGGTTTTGTATTATTCTCCCAGGTTCTTGTTAAAAGAAAGGTTTTTTTGTTTTATTTGTATTGCTTTTCATTATTTAGCAATTTTATTCCAAGGCTGATGAGATAATTTTCATAGCAATCATGTTTAAATGGGTGTGGTTGAAACCTGAATCAGGATAAGCTTCTTGAATTGCAACCTTTGCTTACAGTATTCCTCATAGCAGACCTTTAGGGGATGCTTGCCCAGGAGGGATTTGATCACCCTAAATAGGGCTGCTGGGTAGCTATCTGCAGATGCAATAAGGGTGGAGAAGTAACTTATTGCCACAAGATAAGCCTTATACTGTAATCCAGGGGTGTCAAACTGGTGGCCCAAAGGCCAGATGCATCATGTGCAGACCACACCCACCTTAGCTCTGTGAATGGGGAAAATACAAAACATCATATAATGTTGACGCCATGAGTTTGACACCTGTGCTGTAGGAGCTTACCTGTGTTCAGTTTGTGTTTTTCTTTGTATTCTGAAATATGGTGTAGCCTACTATCTGAGCCTAGGGCCTGGCAATTATAGTCCCAAGCTTTAGGAGATGAAAGAAGCAGGTTTTAGAGAAGATATGGGCACCAATGTTTGGTCCTATAGCACTGATTGAAAAATATTCAACCAACAATGTGGTATCATTGTATATTGCCTTCACTGATCTTAAGGCAGTTTTTGATTCTGTATTTGGTACCAAATTATGGGAGAAGCTGGAAGTTGCAGCAACTGATCATAAACTTTTCCATTTAGAGGTGTGGAGGCAGGGGTGGGCTGCTGGGGGTTCTGTGCAGTTCAGAGAACCCCCAAATCCCACTCCTGGCTGGCCCCGCCCACCCTGTCCCACTCCTCTCTGGAGTCCCCATGCAGTCCATTTTGGGTAAGTACAGGTAAGTGCAAGTGGAAGGTCAGGGAGGGTGAAAAACGGACCTCCTGGAATTTTGGGAAGGCCAGAAATGGGCCTGTTTCTGGCTTCCAGAGATCCTCTGGAGCCCAGGGAGGGCAAAAATGCCCCCCATCATGGTGCAGAAGGCCAACTAGGCTATGCTCACAATGGCCACGCCCACCCAGCAATTGGGCAGAGGACCGGTTGCTAAAATTTTTGAAACCCACTTCTGTGTGGAGGTGCAATGGTTAGAATTCTCACTGTTCACTGCCAGGAGTTTGAATTTGGCCAGTCCAGGGTTAACTCATCTTTTCATCCTTCTGAGGTCTGAGATTGTTGAGAGCAATATTACTGACTCTGTAAACTGCTTAGAGAAACCGTAAAGCACTATAAAGCAATATATAAGTCTAAGAGCTATTGTTATTGCTAGTTAATTTGTGCCTTGCACATCAATATGACATTCACAGTGTGGTACAATATGCAAGAATTTCACTCAAAACTACCCTAACCTCAAAGGTATTCTGAGAAATCTGGTCTAATATTTTGGTCATTTCTGTTTCAGACGGAAATCTTGGCTTCACTTCATTTCTATTTGAAGGTCTTTGTATTTTGTGATTTTCTTTAGTTCTTTTTCTTCTCCTCTGTTGCCAGAAAAGAACCAGCCAGAGTTCTTTGTCCTTCTTATCAACAATGGTTAAGTTTGGGTGTTACGTAGCAGGTTTAAAGTCCCAGAGCAGTTTAGCTGCTTCTTCTATTTTGTGATGCTACCAGTTCTTGTTTGCAGGCAAGTAGTATATCTTGCAGATCTTCTAATGCGTCATTATGGGTATTTTGTCCTAACTTTGTTGTAATCTCTCTGTGCAATCTTCTTGCAGCAGCTAACTAGGTGGTTCACTGTTTCTTCGGCTTTTCGCCAAGGCAGAATTTGCTGTCTGGATACTGTCATACCAACTCCGCCTTTGTATATATTGGTTCTTATTAGTAGTATAGTTTATTGCAGTTGACCAGGTATTGGGCATTTTTATCTACCTAATCCTTATTTTTTTGCAGTTTTTCTTATTATAGTAGTAGTAGTGTTAGCTATATATTTAAGTATCAGTAAGCAGTCCAAAACTTCACAAAGGTATGGTGAACTGAACTGTTGGGGACCCCTTTCTTACGGGAAAGATAGACATATTATCCTTCCTCTGCCAGATTTCTTCCAGGCTTGATATACCCCTGCCTGCCTTCCTATCTTAGGGCAATTGCTTGAAAGCTACTGCTTCAACCACTTACCTTCCAGGTGATATTGTTATCTAGCATATTCCCCATAGAAAAGGGGTATCAAACTGGTGATCTACAGACCAGTGGTCCACAGACCAGATGAGTCACACACAAGCCACGTGCACCCCAGCTCTGCGAAGGGAAAAAACTTCATGATACGTCACATGATGGCAACATGATGCGGCGAGTTTGACACACGTGCCATAGAGAGCAAGAAAGATTACCTTCATAGATATATGCAGAAGCCATTGCTTTGGCATAAGGGGCCGAAATATTTTAATGTTTAGAACAGAGAGATAACCTTTGACAGCAGCTCAGGCAGACCCCACCTTTCTAATTTACTCAGCCATAAGAACAAGGAGGAATACAGCACAATCAGACTTGCAAAATATTATGATTTATTTTATTTTTTATTTTTATTTGCATTTATATGCCGCCCTTCTCCGGAGACTCAGGGAGGCTTACAGTCTATGGAGCACCATGCTAAGAGCTCGGCAATAGCCTTCATTCCATTGTATATGCCTGCTTATTACTAGGGCTTTTGGCCCCCCCCAAGCGGCATTTTTACAAAGTCAGCTTATTGCCCCCAACAATCTTGGGTCCCCAATTTACCTACCCCGAGAGGATGGAAGGCTGAGTCATCAAATATTATGATGATCAATTTTAGTGAAGGTTAGAGTTTAGACTTCCGGTGCAGTTAATTTCCTTATCTGGTTTATGTCAGAGTACATTCATGAACTGGAATAGTACAGAGTACATTCATGAACTTGGTAACAAACTCAGCCAATGAATAGGCATAGCAACTAAGTCAGCCAATGAGGACTGCTTTGGAAACTGAAACTAAAAGTAGCCTAGGTGTGGCTCTGTGTTAAATTGCTCTGAAGCTATGAAAAGCTCTGAGTGTCTGTTGGAAATGAAACTGCTTCTCTCCTCTGCTTGCCTGCTGAACTAAATGAAACTGATGTCTGCTTCTATGTGTTACTGAAGTTACTTGCAACATGTTTCTGTCTGAGTTTGCTCTGGTTTGTAAAATCTATTTATTATGTTTATAAAGATGTTATAAAGATGTCAGCCACCTGTGTTTATTTTTCTGGTGCTGAATTAACACTGCAAAACTCTGAATAGTTTATGGGTCCAGAAGGCCAGAGAAAAGATTGAATTGTAATTAAAGCTGAGAGACTGCCTGTGTTAAAAGTAAGAAACTAGGCAAGAGACTTTGCAGGATGGCTGAAAAAATTAAAGAAAGCTCTCTACCCCATTTGGGTCAGAAGAACTATATTATTTGGGCTGCAAAGATGGAATGTTTCCCGAAGGCTAAAGAGCTTTGTAATATTATGAAAATCCACACCAGGCATCATTGAATGCTGCAGATCAGAAGCTGCATGATAGAGCATTTGCTTATATCATTTTAAGCTTAGAAAATGATCAATTTATTAGTGTAGCTGATTTAATGACTGCAAAGGAAGTCTGGGATAAATTGAGAACTGCATACAATTATCAAGAAAGCTATACAGAGCTTGTTTCCAGCCAGGAGAATAGCATTTTGCTTTTTTTTTAGAAAACTTTTATTGAATTTTATTACATAAAAACATTAAAAAGTATATAATTCAATAACAGCTGTTTGTGGTGCATTATCATATAACAATCATTTGTGCGATAGTAATAATTTATACATAACTATATTCTTATTCTATCTATGTTCTGTATTTAATAATCATCTATCCTTAGTCTGTCTCCGATCTATCCAATTGTACCATTGTTCCCATACCTTCTAAAATATTGAAGATTACTCATCTTTTAAACTCAATTTATCCATTTCAGCACAATTCATAACTTTTTGTATAACCAGTTCTTCTACAGGTGTATATGGCTGTTTCCAACATTGGCAAAAGCAATCCTGGCCGCAGTCAATATGTAATAATAAGTATTTTGTAGTCTTTACATATTTTTTTTTTGAAGATCCCCAATAGGAAGAGCTCTGGTTCTAAATCTAATAGTTATTGGTAATTTCCTGTAGCCAATTTTGGATTTTAAGTCAATATTTTCGAGCCTCTGAGCAGGACCACCACATATGATAATATGTTCCCTCTTTTTTCTACATTTCCAATATGTGGGATTCAGTTTAAGGTACATTTTTGCTAATCTCGAAGGGGGTAAGTGCCATGCATTTTCTTTGTATGTTACTGATTTTGTTAATTTATGATTTCTATTCCATATAGTCTCCCAATCTGCTAGCTTTATGTTATATCCAATGTTTTGAGCCCAGGCGATCATACATCCTTTCACGACTTCATCTAGTTCTACTTCTAAGAGATACTTATAAATTTTAGTAATTTTTTTTTTATCTGGTCCTAATAAGATTTTATCTAATTGTTGTGGTTTCAAATATATTCCATAGTCATTTATTTATTTATTTATTTATTTATACATACTAATACTTATATACTGCCCTTCTCCCGAAGGACTCAGGGCGGTGCACAGCCAATCACAAACCCCAATACACTGTACAAAAGTTAAAAACGGATTAAATAATTTAGGCTGTTTAAAAATTTAAAAAACTTTGCCCCTCCCCCATAAAATAGTTAAAACCCCAAATATTCAAAACCAATTAAAAACATGAGACAAAATTAAAATCCTGTGTCAGCCTAGGCCAGCCTGCTCAAAGAGCCAAGTTTTTAACGCCCGTCTGAAGGCTCACAGGTCCGTGTTGGTGCGTATCTCTGGGGGCAGACCATTCCAGAGGGCGGGGGCCCCCACAGAGAAGGCCCTACTCCTGGGGGCCGCCAGACGGCACATAGAAGCCGACGGCACCCGGAGAAGGCCCTCCCTGTGGGAACGCACAGGTCTGTTGGAGATCACCGGCAGAACACGGTCCTACAGATAACCTGGTCCAATGCCATGGATCGCTTTAAAGGTCAGAACCAGAACCTTAAAGCGAACCCGGAAAACCACCGGCAACCAATGCAGCTCGCACAGGAGAGGCGTCACATGGGAGCTTCGTGACGCCCCCATAATCACCCGCGCGGCTGCATTTTGTACCAGTTGGAGTCTCCGGGTGCTCCCCGCAGGGAGCCCCATGTAGAGAGTGTTACAGTAGTCCAGGCGAGAGGTAACAAGGACATGAGTGACCGTGCGTAAGGCGTCCCGATCCAGAAAGGGCCGCAACTGGTAAATCAGGCGAACCCGATAAAAAGCCCCCCTGGAGACGGCCGCAATATGGTCTTCTAAAGACAGCCGTGCATCCAGGAGGACACCCAAATTGCGAGCCCTCCCTGTGGGGGGCAGAATCTCTCTCCCAATAGCCAGCGACGGTGTCAGCTGACTATATCGGGCCGCCGGAAACCACAGTCACTCGGTCTTGGACGGGTTGAGCCGGAGTCTGTTCCTGCCCATCCAATTCCGCACGGCCTCCAGGCACCGGGACATAGCCTCCACAGCATCATTGGGGTGGCCTGGGGTGGAGATGTAAAGCTGGGTATCATCTGCATACAGATGACACCACACCCCAAAACCACGGATGATCTCCCCCAGCGGCTTCACATAAATGTTGAACAGAAGAGGGGAGAGGACCGATCCCTGAGGCACCCCACAAATGAGGGGTCTAGAGGTGGACCTCTCCCCCCCCGTCAACACGAATTGCGAGCGGTTGGAGAGGAAGGAGGAGAACCATCGCAAGACAGTTCCCCCAATCCCTACCCCCTCCAACTGCCGCAATAAGATACTATGGTCGATAGTATCAAAAGCCGCCGAGAGGTCTAACAGGACCAGGACAGAGGAAAACCCCCTGTCACGGGCCCTCCAGAGATCATCGACCAACGCGACCGGTACTATGCCCGGGCCTAAAGCCCGATTGGAATGGATCGAGGTAAGTCGCTTCCTCCAGTACTGAGGGAGCTGACGTGCCACCACACTCTCAACAACCTTCGCTAAAAAAGGAAGGTTGGAGACTGGACGATAGTTATTTAAAACAGCCGGGTCCAGGGCAGGCTTCTTGAGGAGGGGCCGCACCACCGCCATCTTCAGGGCAGTAGGGAGCGACCCCTCTCTCAACGAAGTGTTGATAATCCCCTGGAGCCAGCCTCGTGTCACCTCCCTGGCGGTCGAAACCAACCAGGAGGGACACGGGTCCAACAAACATGTGGTGGTATTCAGCCCCCCCAGCAACCTGTCCACACCCTCAGTGGTCACAGGGTCAAACTCTTCCCAGACCTGCCCCGGACACCTCCCCCGGGACCACCCAATTGGAGTCCAGCCCGTCCCGAATCTGAGCGATTTTGTCGTGTAAGAATCGGGAAAACTCTTCTGCCCTACCCTGCAAGAGGTCATCCCGCGCTCTTGGCTCGAGCAGGGAGTGGGTCACTCTAAACAGAGCGGCAGGCCAATTTTCTGCCGACGCAATAAGGGCAGAGAAATGCGAATGCTTTGCCGCCTCTATTGCCACAAGGTAGATCTTAATGTGGGACCTCACCTATGTTCGGTCAGACTCAGTGCGGCTAGCCCTCCAAACACTCTCTAGATGTCTTTTCCGGCACTTCATCTCCCACAGCTCCTCCGTAAACCATGGAGCTAAATGGGATCTGTGCCGAGTCAGAGGTTGCAGAGGCACAACTCGGTCCAGAGCCCCGGCAGCCAACCTATCCCAGGTGGCCACTAGGTCTCCAGGCGAGTTGTGAGCCAGAGTCTCGGGAAATGGCCCAAGCTCCCTCTGGAACCGCTCAGGGTCCATCAGGCGCCTGGGGCGTAACCATCTACATGGCTCCGCCTCCCTGCGGTGGGGGGTGGCGGTACAGAAGTCCAGTCTAAGAAGAGAATGGTCTGTCCATGACAAGGGTTTGATGACTAAGTCCCCGAAATTACAGTCATTCAACCACTGACCAGAGACAAAAATCAGGTCCAGCGTGTGTCCTCCTATATGAGTAGGGGCAGAAACTAATTGGGTCAGGTCCATGGCCGTCATGGAAGCCATGAACTCCCGAGCTGCCCCAGAGGTTTCCCTGAGTGAAGGCAGGTTGAAATTCCCCTTGACTAAAAGCCTAGGGGTCTCAACCGCCAGCTTGGCTATCACCTCGAGGAGTCTGGGCAGGGCCAATGACACGTGGCAGGGAGCCAGGTACGTTGTCAAAAGGCCCATCTGAACCCCCTGTCCCCACTTCACAAAGAGAGACTCACAACCAGCCGTCTGAGGGACAGTGGCCTCCCTAGGACGAAGGACCTCTCTAATAAGCACCGCCACCCCACCACCCCTTCCCTGAGACCTAGGCTGATGAAATGCTAAGAAACCTGGTGGGCACATCTCCTTCAGAGGAACACCACCCTCTGGGCCCAGCCAGGTTTCGGTAATACCTACCAGGTCCACGCCCTCTTCCTGAATAAGATCACAAGTCAGGGGGGCTTTATTGACAATGGACCTGGCATTGCATAGCATCAGCCGGGTACTCAGGGCCCGATATTATATCCTTTATATCCTTATTGTATTGGCTTTGCATTTGAAAATAAGCCCACCAATCTATTCGTAGCCGTTGTTCTTGGAGCTCCTGTTTTGTTTTTAAATTTCCATTTATATCCAATAGATCTTTATATTTTAACATTTTATTCAGGTCTAGGTTATTTGGGTGAATCATCGCTTCCATTATAGATAGCCAAATTGGGATTTTTATATAATGTTTCTTTTTAACCTTGATCCAATTGTATATCAGCGAATCTCTGATCAAATGTCTATAAAAATATTTTTGTTTGGTAGGTCCTATTTCCCACAGAAATGCATGCCACCCCCTTTGAAGGTCATGACCTTCTATAATTAATATTCTTTTATTCTTTAAATTAATCCAATCTTTTAACCAAACTAATGCTGCTGCCCTATAGTATAATTCCCAATTTGGCAATCCAAAACCACCTCTGCTCTTCATATCTTGTAACAATTTCATTTTTATTCTGGGTTTCTTACCCTGCCAGATGAATTTTAATGTCATTCTATTGAGATTATTGAATTTAACTGGGATGGTTTGGAAAAAATAAAGAAATTTTGGTAATATAGACATCTTTATGGCTGCTATTCTTCCTAATAATGACAATTGCATTTTCATCCAAAGTTCTAAATCTTTTTGTGTTTGTTGTAATAGCTTATTATAATTGTTTTCCTTTATCGTCTTGCAGTGTGCTGTCAGCCATATTCCCAAATATTTAATTTTCCTTGTTGTTTGAAGTCCCAGCACCCTTTCTAATTCTATTATTTGTAGATCTGTTAGAGTTTTTACTAAGAGTTTCGTTTTCTGTCTGTTAATTTTTAATCCTGCTACTACTCCATATCTTCCTAGTTCCTTAATTAATATTGGTCTCTTTTCTATTGGATCTTCCGTAATAAAGGCCATATCATCTGCAAAAGCTTGCAATTTATATTCTTCATTTTTGATTTTTAATCCTTTTAGTTCAGAATTTTGCCTCACTCTTTCTAATAATATTTCTAATGATAATATGAAGACGAGAGGGGACAGCAGACAATCTTGTCGTACTCCCTTTTCTATATTTGTATAGAAAAGTATTCTCTCTATTTATTATTATATTTGCTTTTTGTACTGAATAAATTGCCATTATAATATTCTCAAATTTAGTGCCAAAATTCATATCATAAATTTGTTGAATCATAAATTGCCAATTGAGATTATCAAAAGCCTTTTGAACGTCCAAAAAATACAAGAGCTACCGCAACAGCATTTTGTTCATATGCAAACTTTGTTTGTGGAATTAGAACAATGTGGGATAGGATTCCAGAATCTCAGAAAGTGCTCTTAGTTTTGAACAGCCTAGATGAAACTTGGGACATTATTTCTGCAGTGTTTGAATGCAAACCAGAGCAAGAATTGAGTTTCGAAGCTCTGAAAGCATGTCTGATACCTGAAGCGCGGAAACACCATTATATAAAAAGCCACGAGGAGGAAAAATCTCTGAGGAGGGGGCCCAAGAGGAGCAATGGAAATTTCCACAGCCAGGCTGTCTGCAGAGAGCAGCACAAATATAAGAGCCTCACAGTTTTCAGAGACCAGAAGAACAGCAATAGAGGATTACCACTAAGCAGAAAGCCCAACAACAGGAGAGATGCTTCATTTTGACTCACTGAATGACAGACTGTCTGCTGCAAGACAGAAGAAGTTTGCAAGGACAGGTTGATGGACAGATTGTTGTTGCAAAAGCCTGCAATAGTAATGGAAGAGATCAATGGCTTACAGACAGTGGGGCTAGCCAAACGATTATTAATAATGCTAAATTCTTTTACCGGATGGATGCAGCTGCAGGAGACACAGTAGCCTTGGCAAATGGCAAGAAGGCTAAAGCCATTGGAAGAGGCAGTGTGCAAATTCCATATTTGGAAACAAGGTTTAATAATGTTTTATGTGTGCCAGAAATAGGACATAATTTGCTGAGTATCTCTAGTTTAGACAAGCAAGGATTTGAGACCACATTTGTGAATGGGCAGTGTCTTATAAAGAAAAATGAAATTATATATGCAAAGGGCATAAAGCATGATAACCTTTATATGTTACAGGGACAAAAAGTTCAATGTGTACAAAATTTGGCAATGTTGCAAAACATGATTCATGTGTTCATCTTTTGCACAGAAGACTTGGTCATTCCAACTTTAAAGTTGTTCAAAAAATGAACCAGTATGCAGAAGGATTGCATGTAAAGGGATGAAAGTAATATTTGGATTGTGCAGTATGCAAAGCATAAAAGTCCAAGGCATTCCAAGTAAGCAAGAGTAGTACAAGGCAGACAACAAGAGCTCTAGAGCTGGTACATGCAGATTTGGTGGGCCCATTGCAAGCCAGTTTGGGAGGAACTAAGTATGCACTGGTCATTGTAGATGACTTTAGCAGGTTTGGGTTCTGCTATTTACTAAAGAGTAAAACAGAGGTGCTACAGAAATTTAAGCAATGGGGTAAGCTTTGTAGAAAGAAAGTATAAACAACAGGTATTTCAGCTGCAAACTGATAGCAGTTCAGAATTCATGTCAACAAGTTTTCAACAGTGGTTTGCACAATTAGGAATAAAACACAGATGCAAAAATCCTCACACAGCAGCTGAGATGGTGTTGTTGAGAGATGGAATGGAGTCTTGCAAACCATGAAGGACTCACAGCTAGAGGATTCTGGTCTAAGCAGGTCATATTGGGGTGAAGTCATATTGACTGCTAACTATTTAGTTAATATGTTGTGGAGTACCTCCATTAATGATACTCCATATGCAGTGCTACATGAGAGAAAACCATCGTCAGCACATTTAAGGGTGTTTGGAAGCAATACGTGGGTGCATATTCAAAAAACAATTAGGCAACCAAAGGCTTAGAAAGCTCAGGTTTGTGGGCTATGAGCCAGGCTCAAAAAGTTATCACTTTAGCAATAGGAACAAAATCAAGGTCTGCAAGCTTTGCAGAGCAAAATTGGAACAAAATTGATGCAAATTTGTGGAATGATTCACTTAGTGATGGTGATCCACTTATTGATGGTAAGTCACTTAGGGATGGTAACTCAGTATTCTGCTAGTGAAGTGTGTAATATATGATACGAGACAAGGAACTACAAAGAAGTATTGGCATTACGTAAAATTGAACAAGTAGAGGAAAGAAGCCATGGACAAGGAAATGAAATCGATGGGAGAACATGAAGTGTTCACATCTATGACATAACCACAAGGTACAAAGCTGTAGGATGCAAGTGGGTGTACAAGAAAAAGGTATTACCCAATAATGAAGTACAATATAAAGCAAGATTAGTGGCACAGGGTTTTTTTCACAGAGGAAAAATGTGCACTATGATGAGGTATTCACGCCAACTGTAAAGAGTGAGAGCATCAGGCTGGCACTAGCATTGGCAGCAGCACCTGGCCATAAAATCTGGCATTTTGACACAACCACTGCATTTCTCAATGCAGAATTAGAGGAAGAAATTTACATGGTTCAAGCACCAGGGTACGAAAGTAAAAAGCCTGACACAGTATATAAATTGAACAAGGCCATTTATATGCTGAAGCAGTCAGCCAGGAATTGGAATATGTGTCTAGATAAGGCATTGAAAGGTCTTGGGTTCAAGAGTTGCAAGGCTGATGGTTACATATACATTGGAAAGTTAAAAGATGGGGATCAATACAATTGTGTTGGATAGGTATAAAAAGGAATTCTCAGATATTTGGAGGGAACTGTGAATGTGGGACTTCAAATACAGGTATATGAAGAATATTAAAGGTAATTGAATTTATTTCTATTCCAGTTATGAAGGGAGGAGTGTCAGAGTATATTCATGAACTCGAATAGAGCTTGGTAACAAACTCAGCCAATGAATAGGCATAGCAACTAAGTCAGCCAATGAGGACTTTGGAAACTGAAACTAGAATTTGCCTAGGCTGGGAACTGAAACTAAAAGTAGCCTAGGCGTGGCTCTATGTTAAGCTCTGCAGCTCTGAAACTATGAAAAGCTCTGAGTGTCTATTGGAAATGAAACTGCTTCTCTCCTCTGCTTGCCTGCTGAACTAAAGTGAAATGGATGTTTGTTTCTGTGTGCTACTGAAGTTACTTGCAACATGTTTCTGTTTGAGTTGGCTTCATGTTGGAGAAATCTACAACTGGTTTGTAAAATCTACTTATTATATTTATAAAGATGTTAAATGAAGCATCAGGCACCTGTGTTTATTTTTTCTGGCACTGAATTAACACTGCAAAACTCTGAATAGTTTATTTAAGCCAACAGTACGAAAATACACAAGACAGAGAGTGGAACCACAGCTTGTATTCCTGACCAATTGAAAGAAAATTATCAAAAAATGAAATAAATTCTATAGGACCCCCTCTACAATCTAGAGCATAAGGCATCTCTCCTCATTTTCTCATGGGTAGTCATTTATTCACCATATATCCCTATTTATATTCCTCCTTAGAAAATCTGTGTCCCCCTCCAGAAGTGACGAATGGCCAGTTTCTACCTAGACGAGCTCAATATGCATACAATGATGAAATTGAGACAATATGTAATGAAGGGTTTGTCTTTGGAGGCCCAGGAAAGGTTTCCAAATGCACTACAAGTGGTTGGAATCCTCCTACTGTCTGTAAACGTTTTTCTATCTAGTTTATTTTTAGAGAAGTAATTGTTTCATTGTTTTGAATTATATTCCTTTAGTTATGCAGGTTGAGGTGAAGTAATTGTGATGGTAGGAGGCTAGCTTATTAGGATTTCTATAATTTTTTTATTAAAAAACATTCCCAAAGATCTTTTAAAAGAAACCACATTCTGTCACAGTGAATGAAAAAAACCTAGCACCACAAAAGTGGAAAAACTTATATTGCACACCTTTTGAACTAAAAGCTTCACTCAATCACATACTTACACAGGAAGACATACTTGTCCAGTTCAGGATCTGAACCTGAGATATAGGTAGAAGTCTGAAGACATGCGTTAGGGAAACATATGTGTTCGGGGTGGGATTCAACTGGTTTTACTACTGGTTTGGTGAGAGTGAATTTTGCTGTGCGTGTGTGTAGAGCATTTGGAAATCCTCTTCTCTCCTGCTTTTTCAACCTCAGCTGTGCCATGCAAAGCAGCTGAAGTTGAAAAAGCAGGAAATAAAGGACAACCAAGAGCCCAGGAGGGTGGGTGGGCCAAACAGATGACCAAAGGGTCATCGCAGCAAACCCGGTTCTATAGAACCGGTGTCTGCTGTTCTTCAGACCTACTGGTTCTATAGAACCAGGCTGAACTGGTAGCATCCCACCCCTGTGTGTTGAGTTAATGGCATACAACTATTTGTGGATTTGTAGAGCTGATGTGGAGTTTTTGACTATGAAATGCAGACCTTTCTATCTGCCTAGGATATTTTTTGTTATCATCATCACATTTGTGTATATTCCTCCTTATGCAAGCAGAGAGGAGCCCTGAATATTCTCTATCATACAATCAGTGACTTACAAACCACTCAGAAGGTACATTTATTGTAGTGGGTGACTTTAATCAAGGTGGTTTGAAAACTACTCTTCCCATTTCCATCATTATGTGGACTTTGCAACCAAAAGGCAGTGCAGATAGTAGTGGGGATGGCAGAAAAGATTATTGGCAGTTTACTCACATCTGTCCAGGATATAGAATATAAGAAATGCTTGAGCAGGGGTCCACAGGATTGTCTGGGACACTACATGTCCTCTTCACAACCTGTTTTCCTTGTTACCTTCTGGGAGGAAGCAGAACATCCAGATTCAGCCGTTTCAGGAGAAATATTCAGATATCTGAGGAATTACATCCTGGCTTGGAAGAGGATGCTGGCATGAAGTGTATGCTGTCGAATGTTCAAAATGACATTGAAGTAGACAAAATGGGTCTATGATAACTTGCTATGGCCAACTTGCCACAGCCAACTCATCATGGCCATCTCATTGCAGCCAACTTGCTGTGGGATAACTCACAATGACCAACTTGTTGTGAAACAACTCACTGCAGGAGAAGAATTACACTAATATTGAAAAAATAATCAATAGAAACATTAAAGAAAGGATGCCAATGAAGTGACAAAATAAAATGTGAATGACAAAAATTAAAATATTTTTTTAAATAATTTTAAATAATTAAATTGAATTGTTGAATTGTTCCACAGTGAGTTGTCCTGTCACAGGTTAGCCCTGGCAAGTTGTTCTATTCCAGAAAAAAAACTATGGTATTTACCTGCAGGAGGTGGTGGATCAGATATTCCAAGAAACTGCCTTTTACAGATAGATGAGCAGGCTGATGCCAGGTCTAATGTGTGGTTGAAAAAACAAAGTGTAGTTTGGCATTACAGAAAAAGTGTCCTTCTAAAATGGGTCAGGCAGCCCAAAGGGAAAAGGCTGTGGTGGAAAGTGATTGTTGCCCAGACAAAAGCAAAGGTTCCTTGTCTATTGAAGCATCACAGGGAGATTGAATAGCATTTGGAGTGCTAGCAGAAATTTAAAAAATACCACTTTTAATACAGAGCAAGAATAGACAGGCAGAAGTGGTTCTTGCAATGGGACAGGAACAGATAATGTTGTATATTCATGTCCTCAATGAACTGTTAGGGGAGCATCTTTGCTTCAGGACAAACAGAAAATATAGATGAGTCTATAAATATACATGCAGTAAAATTTGCTAGCATATAAGTAGAACTACTGCAACAATAGAAGCAAAACCATAAGTTGAGGAAGTTAACTTTGATTAAAGTTTGAGGAAGTTAACTTGATAAATTGAGGAAGTTAACTTTGATTAAATGAAGAATGGAAGGAATATTACTGATACACAGGGCTTGAACATAGAAAAAAGGTTGAACGCAAGTACTGTAGCTGCGGGAATGAAACAAATAGTTTTAAGGGAGGAAAAGAAAAGTTAAAACTGTCTCAATCTAGAATAATGGAAATGCAAGAATCTCGTGTCCTGATTGGTTTACAGATCCTTGAGAAATACAATGAGCAACTCCAATCTCTATAAAGGTTGTCAAAAGCCACAAACAATTTAAATGCTCTTGAAATCTGTGTTGTCCAGAAACTGTCAATGGTAACTTATCCAAAGATGGTAACTAGGAAATTAAACAGAGATTTGAGCATTTTTAGCAATTCTGATGCCAAAATAGCTTTGTATAAAAATTGAAGATAAAAAAAATAGTGAAAAATCTTTAAAAAAATCTTAAAGAGACAAGGAGAAACAATCAACGATAAAATAAGTTTGCCAGAGGTTGGCCAATAGTTAAGCTTTTGCAGCACTTTCCTAAAATGCTCTAGGTGTCCTGTTTACTGAACTCAAAGAGGAGTTCACAAATCTCTCAATCAAAGTCAGGAGCTACTGTGTGCTAAGTCACAATAAGATATGACATTATGTACATACCATAATGTTCAGAAAAAAGATACTCTGATTATTTTTTGTTCTGCTTCTTACATCTATATCCTGTTTCAATATTCAGATATTGAATCATGATGATCTAACACATTTCATCAAAAATGGAAATATGGACCTGCCTTTTTCTAGTCCTAGCCTGTAACTGGAGCCACTGCATTACACCATGAGAGGTCTCCCAAAGGACTGGCAATTTTGGGGGGAAAATAAATAAAATTCCAAATAAATATCTAGCTCTTATCAGGTGGCCCTATCCCAGATAGCCCTGGTGGTCCTCCTACACTCCCAGCTCCTGCCTGAAAAGCAGGTGGCAGCTATGCCTAGAAAAGCCTTTGCATATCTTTGGATGGTGTGCCTATTATGTCCATTCCTAGACCGGGAAGTTCTGCTCACCATTACCCTTGCCCTTATAACCTCTTGTTTAGATTACTCAGATTAACAGAGTTGGGAGGCACCTTGTAAGTCATTTAGTCCAACCCCTTGCCCAAGCAGGAGACCCTACACCATTTCTGACAAATGGCAGTCCAATCTCTTGAAAGTCTCAAGTGATGAAGCTCCCACAACTTCCGAGGGCATGTTCCATTGGTTGATTGTTCTCATTGTCAGAATGTTTCTCCTTATTTCCAGATTAAATCTCTCCTTGTTCAGTTTCCATCAGTTATTCCTTGTTTGGCCTACAGGTGCTTTAGAAAATAGCTTAACTCCTTCCTCTCTGTGGCAGCCCATCAAATATTGGAAGACCGCTATCATGTCTCCCCTGGTCCTTCTCTTTACTAGACTAGCCAAGTCCAGTTCCTGCAACCATTCATTGTATGTTTTACCCTCCAATCCCCTAATCATCCTGGTTGCTCTTCTCTGCACTTTTTCTAGAGTCTCAACATCTTTTTTATAATGTGGTGAACAAAACTGGATGCAGTACTCTAGGTGTGATCTTACCAAGGCTTTATAGAGTGGTATTAGTACCTCACTCGATCTTGATTGTATCCCTCTGTTAATGCAATTTAGGATTGCATTGGCTTTTTTGGCTACCATTGCACTGTAAGGCTCTCTACATGTGGCTGTCTTTGAATGGCATCTAGAAAATTCAACTTGTTATTCTCGTAGACATCAAAGCTACTGGGAGACAATCTGGCCATTTCAGGTTGGTTTCTTTGCATAATATGGCAATTTTATTCTTTAAGGTGAGTTTGAACATTCACACTATCCATTTGATTGTGGGTGATTACTACAATGAAGTATTTGGTCAATTTGGAGAGCTTTGCATATCTCCTTGATTACCTGGTTAGCAAAGTGAGCCCTCTATCACTTTCCAAATATATTGGGATGCCAAAACGAGGTATGAATTCTTTTAAGAGGCTACTGTAGTGTAGCTACTGTAATGGCATCAGCTTTGACACATAGATAGTGTCATGCTCCTGTTGGAGACTGACTCCAAGGGAGACGAGGAACAACTGACAGGGAGTGGAAATGTGGCTCCGGAGGTTGTGGAGGAGACTGGGAAAGGGCAGAGGCTGGCTGGGCAGTCAGAGGAAGATCCAGGCCCACAGGGATGCAGGGCATGCAGGGAGGAACAGAGAAGGGAACAATGTGGCTTATGGGAGAGGAAGCAGCCATGATCCCCTCATTGGCTGCAGCTGGGGGAAATAGTATATAGGAGGGGCATTTAAAACACAGCGTTGTTGGGCATTGCCAGAGGACTGAGTAAGAACCCCTAGAGCAAAGGCTTCTCGCTCATGGCAATAGAGAGTAAAGGATTTGGAATAGTCGGGGAGACCAAGCGCAGGGGCAGTAGAAAAGGCTTGCTTCAAGGCTTGGAATGAAGAATCAGCAGCAGGAGTCCATTGAAGAGGTTCTGGTGCATCATGCAAGGTGAGATCATACATAGGGCGGGTCAAAGGGGCATAAGCAGGGATCCATTGTCTGCAGAAACCGGCCATCCCAAGGAAGGAATGCATGGCCTTTTGGGTAGTGGGTTTAGGGTGTTGTAAAATAGTTTGGACATGAGAGAGAAGTATTGAGCGAGAGCCATGGGAAAGGCATACCCCTAGGTACACTACTTCAGGGAGGCAAAACTGAAGCTTAGATTTAGAGGCCTTATGCCCTTTGATAACAAAACACTGTAGTAAAACAAGGGAGTCAGCAGAGCAAGCCTCCAAAGAAGGAGAAGCTAGCAAAAGATTATCAACATATTGAACTAATGTGGAGCACATAGGGAAGTGTATGTCAGCCAAATCCTGGCATAGAATTTGGGAAAAAATAAGAGGGGGATTCACAATAACCCTGTGGTAAACAACACCAGTTGAGTTTCAAGCTATAATATTGGAAAGCAAACAGAAACTGGAAATCAGGGTGTATAGGAATAGAAAAGAAGGCAGAGGCCAGATCAACCACTGTGAAATAACAGGCAGAAGCAGGGATAGAGGATAATTTCTTGCCTTTTTTTTTTTTTTTGCTAGAAAGTTTTGCTATGGTGGTTACAATGTCTACAATTTCAAGGGAGGATTTCCCTTCCCAGCCAACAACACTGTTGCTGATGGCTGTAGACAGTTTAGGGAGGAGGACATTAACAAAGAAAGAGACCAACAATTCTGGGACATCTGTATGCAGCTGAATGCTGCTTAAAAGCCCTTGTAAGGTGGTCCATGAAATCTGTAGGTGTTTCTTTATCCATTTGCTTTTAACTTGCCCCGTTCCATTTTCAGAGGGCAAACCTCAGTAATGTTTAACAACAGTTGTTTTCACAGATTATTTAATTCAGCTGTGGTGGGAGACTGCCCAGGCCATGTAGTCTTTTCTTTTAATTTGTTCCAAACATCTTTTGGGCAGACAGCATGCATTAATTGGTTAACATCAAAACATGTAGGGTTGTAGGCGTCAATAAATTGTCTTTAGTTTCTCCCTAAACTTTAGAGGCTCTTCACGTGGTTTAGGGAAGGAAGCAGCCATAGATCTAATTTCTGATTAGGTCTAGGGAACATGGACCTGCATCACCCTACGTACTGTGACACTATCAATAGTTTTAGGTATTTGATAGAGCTAGGCATAGTATGAAGCAGAAATTCCCCAGCTACTGTCTCGGAAAGAGACGGGATTTGAGGGACCTTAGCTTGGGAAGGAAACAGAGCGTTGCGAGGGGTAGAAGAAAGAGGCACTGCGTTGCATGTGCGAGCTGCAATGCAGCTGTGAGAAGTGAAGTTGGAAAGTATAAAAACCACACTGGGGAAAGAGGAATAGTAGAGGTGCCTGTAGAGAAAGAGTCCTCACTAAAGATTTGGGATAGCAATTCAGCCCCTGATTCTAGTCCCATGGTGTTCTTGCTCCATGCTATGACTAACCAGTAATTCATTAGCCATCTGAGACTATAGGGACTGAACTGAATTGTCAAGGTTCTGATTAATTAATGTCCATCCAAAAATAACCTATTTGACAAACTCTGGAAGGAAGAAGGGTGATTGTTGAAGCTTCTGGCCATTTTCCTGCCTAGCAATTGACCAATGGTGCTACTTTGGAGCAAAGATTTATTAGTCTTTGTCTAGAACAGGGAAGTCAAACTCACGGCCCATGGGTCAGATGCATCATGTGCTGGCCCCACCCCTGCCCGGTTTAGTGATGTGGAAAAAAGTCCTGATATGTCATGCAATAACGCTGTGATGACATGAGTTTGACACTCCTGTTCTAGAAGAAATGCTCAGGTCTCTTCATTCCTGTTTGTGAGGGGATGCTGCCACGTGTAGTGGCAAGTATACTTTGAAGTATGCTGTGAAGTATAAAATCAACAATGCAGTAGAAAACTAGGGATATTCCTCTATAAGATGATAAGGAGGGCCAGAGAGGTAAAAGTAACTGCTACATTAACTGCTCACACCAGGTGAAATTCTTACACTTTTCAATGATAGGATGACTCTGGGAAATACAGAAGTCAATGGATCAGGTATTCATGAAACTGCCCTTTTCAGGTACATAAGCAGCCTGATGCCAGGTCTGTTGTATGCTTGACAAAACAAAGTGTAGTTTAGCTTTACAGAAAAAAAATTCCTTCTAAAGTTGGTTAGATGGCCCAAATTGAAATGGCTGAGGTCTGTAAGGGGCATGCATAAGTGCACCATTGTGCCTCCTGTCCCTGTCCTATTGTTCCCAATTATTTGTACCTATTTCCTGTATTCTTACTCATGTTTATACTTATACCTATTATCTTGTAAGCGATTGACAAATAAAAATAAATAAATAAAAATAAAAAGATAGCTAATAGTACCCAAGGAAAAGTGAAGGTTCCTTGTCTAGTGAAGCATCACAGATAGACTGCATAGCACTTGGGGTACTAGAAGAAATAAGAAAATACCATTTTGATACAGAGTGAGAAATGACAGGCAGAGCTGATTCTTGCAATGGGACAGAGGCAGGTTGGGGACAATACTGTGTATTCATAGTTTCAACGAACTCTTAGGGGAGGCCTCTTTGCTTCAAGAGAAACAGAAAATGTAGACGAGCCTATAGGAACACACGCAGGGAAATTTGCTAGGACCTGAGCAGACCTCCTTTTTTAAAAAAAATGCATTTTATTAAATGTTCACCTTTAAAAACAAATTCTAGATACATTTTTTGCAGTTGTTTGTGCCATCAGTTATTCCATTCTCCTGTACATACATATATATACAACTACAATTACACTTTAACACTTCTACTTTTGCATTATATTTTCTTTCTATTGTCTAATCAGACATACCATTTTTCCCAGGCCATATAGTATTCTTTTTCTTCCCTCTCCTGCAATTCCACTGTGAATTTGTTCATTTCTGCGCAATCCATTACTTTTTTTATAATCATGTCTTCTGTGGGAGTACTATCTAATTTCCAATTTTGAGCATATAATATCCTAGCTGCTCTTAATGTACGTATCATTAAGCATTTGATATTTTTTGTATATTCACTTTTAGTTATCCCTAGTAGGAATGTTTCAGGTTTGGGTACTATCTTTAGGCATGTTATTTCCTGTAACCAGATCTTTATCTTATTGCAGAATTCCTTTGCTTTTGGGCAGGTTCACCATGTGTGAAAGAATGTTCCATGTTTCTTTTTACATTTCCAACATTCTGGATTTAAATTTCGATAAATTTTAGCCAGTGCTAGATGCCAACGGTGCTAGATGCCAACGATAAAACATTTTGTACACATTTTCTTTATATGAGGCTACCAATGTTAATTTATAATTTTTGTTCCATAATCTTTCCCAATCTTCTAGTTGTATATTGTATCCAAATTTTTTCATCCAGGTTATTATTGTTGGTTTCACCGCCTCCTCTGTCGAATTTTAAAAGATAATTATACATTTTGGTTATAAATGTTTCCTCTGGTCCTAATAATATTTTATCTAATTGTTGTGGCATTCTATGTATGCCAAATTTTTCTACATAATTTTTTGTATTTTGTTTGCAGCTGTATATAATCTGTAGATAAACTATTGCTATCACTTCTTTTAATTTTTGGTTTATCTTCAGGATCCCTTGATCATCTAATAATTGGTTATATCTAATCATTTTATTTATATCCAAAGTATTTGGGTAGATCATAGCTTCCATAAAATGTAATTTTTTTTCCTGATTCTATTCCAGATCTCTAATAGTGCCTTTCTTATTCGGTGATTTAGGAAATGTGAACTTGTCTTATTTCTTTTCTGCCACATAACAGCATGCCAACCAATGTGTAGAGCATGTCCTTCAAGAGTTAATAGCCTCTTATTTCTTAGGACAATCCATTCTTTGATCCAAATTAGTGCTGCTGCACCTCTATATCTATTCTCTTGCAATAATTTTAACCTTATGAGGGTTTTTTCCCTGTCCCATATAAATTTAGTCACCACCCTATTCAGTTCCCCTCAAAAAATTATTTAAATTTATAGGAACCGTCTGAAATAGATACAGCCACCTTGGTAATAGGTTCATTTTTATTGCTGCAATCTTCCCTACTAGGGATAGCTGTAATTTACCCCATATTTCTAAATCTTTTTTCATTTGATTGATTATCATAATTATCCTTTTTTAATGACAAGCATCTTGATATCAACCAAATACCTAAATATTTAATCTTATTCATAGTTTATAGTTCTATTTCCTTTTCTAGTCCTCTCTTTTGATGGTCTGTCAAGTTTTTGACTAACATTTTAGTTTTATTTTTGTTGAACTTGAGTCCTGCTACCATGCCAAATTCTTCTATTTCTTTTATTAGGATTTTCCCACTCTCATTTGGATTTTCTATGAAGGATACTGTATCGTCCGCAAATGCTTGTATTTTGTATTCTTCCTTCTTTATTTTAATTCCTATAATTTCCTCGTTCTTCCTAATTTGAGTTAACAGGATTTCTATTGCGAGAATAAAGATCAAAGGTGACATTGGACATCCATGTCTCATCCCTTTCACTATACTGAGTCTTTTGGTAAAATCACAATTAATCATTATGCTTGCTATCTGGCTAGAATAGATTTCCGCTACCAACTTTTTCAATTTTGGTCCAAATTTCATCTTTGTTATTTGCTGTAAAAAAAATTCCCAATTTACATTGTCAAAGGCTTTCTGCTCATCCAGAAAATCAGCACTGCTGTTTTTTCTGGATGTGTTTCCTAATATTCCAGTATATCCATTACTGTCCTAATATTATTTCTAATATGGGTGAGCCTTGGTGGTGCTGGCTGTTAATCATCTAGCACTTAGTGCAAGCTGCCTGCAATTAGTGCAGGTTCGAATCCCACCAGGCTCAAGGTTGACTCAGCCTTCCATCCTCTTGGGGTAGGTAAATTGAGGACCCAAAATTGTTGGGGGCAATAAGCTGACTTTGTAAAATGCTGCTTGGCGGGGGGGGGGGGGGGGGCGGCGGCAAAAGCCCTAGTAATAATAAGCAGGCATATACAATGGAATGAAAGCTATTGCTGAGCACTTAGCATGGCACTCCATAGACTGTAAGCCGCCCTGAGTCTTCTCCGGAGATGTATGTAAATAAAATAAATAAATAAAATAAATAATTTGTCCTTTAGGGAGGAAGCTGTTTTGATCTACATGTATTATTTTATTCAAAATTGTTTTCATTCTATCTGCCATTATTGTCATCAATATTTTATAATCAGCATCTAGCAGGGAGATTGGCCTGTAATTTTGAATTTGAGAATTCCTTCTTTCGGTATCAAAGTTATATATGATTCTGCCCACGATTTGAGTAATTTACCTTCTAAGAAAGCTTCGTTATATACCTCTAACACCAATGGTTCCATTGTTTCATACATGATCTTATAAAAATTCCCTGGGATCCCATCTGGTCCTGGTATCTTGTTATTTTTTTGTTTATCGATGGCTCTTTTAATTTCTATCTGTGTTCTTTATTTAATAATTTTCTATTCTCTTCTGAGATTAATGGCAAGTTTTTCTCTTTTAGATACTCTTCTATTCCCCCCCCATCTATTTTATTCTTACTATATAATTTTTTATAGTAGTTTTGCATAATCCTTTCCCCCCCTCAATTTGGCTTTGGGGATTCCCTTTATCATCTTGTAATATTTGTATTAATTTCTTTTCCCTTTCCTTCCTTAATTTGTAAGCCAGCAATCTTCCTGGCTTGTTTGCTTGTTCAAAAAAATTCTGCCTATTTTTTTTTTTACATATTCTTCCTGATTTAGTAAATTTAGTTTGTGTTTAAATAAATCTCTTTCTTTTTTATTTTTATCATTTTGTGGTTTCTCCTGTAGGGCTTTTTCTATTCTTTTTAATTCTTCTGGTAATTCTTTTTTTTCTTTTTTCCTTTTTTCTTGATTTCTTCTGACTATGTAGGCTATTGTTACTCATCTTGCGTGGGCTTTTGCAGTGTCCCATAGATTTTGTAGGGTCGTTTCTTCGTTGTTATTTTCTCTTAAGGAAGAGTTCCATTTCTTTTTTAACAAGTTGTGTATATTCTTTTTCCTTTAAAATCTGTGCATCTAATCTGTATCTTCTGTTTTGTTTATTGTAACCTTTCTAAATTGGCTGTGGGGGATTATGATCTGCACAAGTATTGACCATTATGTCTATATTTTTTATCTCATTTTCCAATTCTTTATTCATCCAAATCATACCTATTCTAGACAGCAATTGGTGTGGGTGTGAATAAAATGTATATCTGCTTTCTTCCCCATTTAATTCCCTCCAACTATCTCTTAAATTTAATTCATGGACCATATCAAAAAACATTTTCGGTAATATTTTCCTCATTTCTTTGCTACTTTTATAATCCCTATCAAGGTTTATAACTGCATTAAAATCCCCTACCAAACAAATATTTTCCTGTCCTGATTCTATTATTTTTTCATGAACTTTACCATAGAATTCTTTTTGGGGTCTTGGTGGTGCAGGCTGTTAATCACCTAGCACTTAGTGCAAGCAGCCTGCAATTAGTGCAGGCTCGAATCTCACCAGGCTCAAGGTTGACTCAGCCTTCCATCCTCTCGGGGTAGGTAAACTGAGGACCCAAGATTGTTGGGGGCAATAAGCTGAGTTTGTAAAAATGCCGCTTGGGGTGGCCAAAAGCCCTAGTAATAAGCAGGCATATACAATGGAATGAAGGCTATTGCCGAGCACTTAGCATGGTGCTCCATAGACTGTAAGCCACCCGGAGTCTCCGGAGAAGGGTGGCATATAAATGCAAAATAAAAATTAAAAAAAAAAATTGATTTTCATTTGGGGCATAGATTGTTACTAGTAAAAATTTTTTTGTTGAATTTTAAATTCTATCATTAATAATCTTCCACTGTCAACAGCATAATTTTGTGTTGCTTTTATTTTTTCTTTAATGTGTACTGAGATCCCTTTTTTTTTCCTGGTCTGCCAATGAAACAAATAATTTCACCTATTTTTGTTGGTTCTAGATAGTTTTGTTTTGTTTTTTAATATGAGTTTCTTGGAGCTATATTACATCTGCCTTTTGTTTCTGAAGATTTGTGAAAGTTTGTCTCCTTTTTACTGGGGAATTTAGTCCATTGATGATTATGGATATTAATTTAACCTCATCTTCCATCCTATTGCCTATAGGGTTTTTTTGGTCATCTGTTTGTTCTGTTTTCCCTCTGTATCCTTATCCTGATTCTTTCTCCTTTGCCCTGATCACTTCCTTCTTTATTTCTTTCTTCTTGTTCCAGTTCTTTTTCTTCTGACTGTTCCTCCTCCTGGCTTCTGCTTTCTGACTCCTCCTTACTACCGATCTCTTCCTCTACTATCATCAATTCATCATAGAAGTCCTGTGCCTTCCCTAGATTATCTTGCCAACTAATAAGCAAACCTTCCGGGATTAACCATCTAAATGATATATTGTGTTTTATCAATCACGAGGTTAAGAATTGATAATCTTTCCTTTGTTCCCTTACACGCCTTAGAATATGCTTCAACATCTATATTTCTTTGCCATTATACACCATTGGTTCATCTCTTGTCGCTTTATAAACTCCATCCCTTATTGTCTTCTTGGTAAATCTAATATGTATTTCCCTCGGAAGCTTATGTCTCTTGGCTTAGTTTGTGTGAACCCTATAAATTTCATTAATCTTGTTTTGGAGTTCTTGGAATTTCCTTTGCATAGTTACTGCTATCATTTCAGCCATAACTTTCCTCAGGTTCTCTTCTTTGTTTTCAGTGACATTTTAGAAGTGCAGATAAAAGGCCACTTACTCCATTTCTAAATTTATAATGGAGTCTTCCACATCTTTATTTATTGTTATTAATTTCCGATCTACCACTTCCAATTTCTTCTCTGTTTGTTCTGTTCCACTTTCTATCACCTTTATTTTTTGTTCATTTCTCTCAATTGTTTGTTGCATTTCACCTATTTTGCTGTCTAGTTTATGTATGTCACCTTTCATATCTACATGATTTTGAGTTATAGATTCCTGCATTTTAGTTGTAGTCTCCTGTATCTCCAGTAGAGTTGATTGTATCATCTGCATATTGGATATATTTCCTGATTTTTCTGTGCTCAGCATGGTCTCTATAGACCTCTGTCCTGAAGGTGATGTTGTTATCAAGGTGGGATTCGACTGTGTCTTCTTTCCTGTCCTTAAAGTAGTTGCTGTTGAGGTAGTCATTCTTAATTGCTTATGTAAGTTTTTCTATTCTATCCTCCATTGTATATTTGCTTAATTTTTTTTACTCTCTAGCAATATTATAAGCCACAGACTATTTAAACACTCTTGAAATTTGTGTTGTTCAAACACAGTCAATACTGACTTATCCAAAAGTGATAATTGGGAAATTAAACAGGGATCTGGGTATTCTTTGCAATTCTGATGCCAATATAGATTTGTATAAAATTGAACATTTAAAAAAATATCCATAAAGAGGCAAGACAGAACAATCAAAGAAAAATAAATTAGCCAGAAGGTGGCCTAGTAATTAAGCTCCAGCAGAACCTTCCTAAAATGCTACAAATTTCTTGCATAACTACCACTGAACACAAAATCTATAAATCAAAGGAATTTGCAGGTTTTCTGAAAACAAAGAAGTCTAAATCACATAGACTTCTCATATTATGACATCTCATATTATGGCAATATCATTATCTGAATAGAATCTTCAGAGAAAGATACTCTGAAGTTTTTTGGATGGGGTATTTTTTGGTTCTGCTTAAATTTCTATCCTGCTTCAATATCCAGTTATTGAATCAAGCTTACCAAATAGTTTCATGAAAAAAGTAAATCTCTCCAGTACTAGCCTGTAGTTATAGCCACTACAGTGTACTATGAGAGGTCCCCAAAATGGTTTGAAAATTTCGGTAGGGAAAAAAAAAACTCTAGAGGAAAGATCAATCTCTGGACAAACCAAAAATTCTGTAATTCTCTCTGTTGAAAATCTCCTCAAAGATACTAGTGGGATTTTACATTCTCATCAAAGAACATAAAATACTTATTAAAATTGTATCTTGCGAAGCTGCCTGAAGTATTCATAAAGATGAACTTAAACGTTGTTTCCCCCCTAACTTCTACAGTGACTTTGAAACAATTCAGCATCATCCAGAAAATGGACCTTTAAATTCAAATACATTCCTGACTAGACATTCTACCTCTTTCAATATAAATCTGAATCAAATCCTCTTCTGTTTCAAGGTTCCTGGAGGTTTTTTTTGAGAGGTTGCTGGGAAGTTGGAAGTTTTCCCAAACTGCAGCCAAATGCCACTTTTTGTCTTAAAACACCTAACTCTTTCCCCTGCCCAATAGGAAGTGAGTGGGCAGGGAAATGCAATATGCAACCAAAATCATATTTACTCGATTGTGAATTGTATTTCAGAGGCTGCAATCTGCCATTCAATCTTTAGTAACAATGTGACATAGCACTACTTTACCTATCTAATGATATCCTTGTACCTGAAGGGCACATATTTCAAGATCTTAAACAGGGGTGGGATTCAAATTTCTTAACAACCAGTTCTGTGGGTGTGGCCTAGTTTGCGGGTGTGGCTTGGTGGTCACGTGACTTGCTGGGCGTGACTTGTATGTAAATATTGTAAATATTTATGTAAATATTGATTTTTTTATTTTTTAAAAAAGAGCACCTTTTACCCAAAATCAGGCAAAGCAGGCAGGCAGATTGAATTGCTCGCAGAATCACAGATTCACTCAGAGATCTACCTTTTGGCAATCTTCTACCTGAGTCTGCACTGAAAAATAGAAGCTTCAATCCTAAGGAAGGTTCAGCTCTGCTTTTAAATTAGCTAGAAAGCAAGAAATCCAACAATTTCCTGCTTTCTAGCTAATCTAAATCTCCCAGCACAGCTGATAGTCAGAATATCTGATGGTCAGGAGAAAAAAAAAGGAAAAATAGCAACTTACCAAAAATTAGGCGAAGGCATAATGCAGGCAAGTTGGATGGCACACGTGCCAGATAAGGACTGAGTAGGAGGAGAGGGGAAGGACCAGCCAGTAGCATGATTTGTCGGTTCTCCAAACTGTGCAGAATCGTAACAACCAGTTCTATAGAACCGGTCCAACCAGATATAGTCCCACTCCTGATCTTAAGCTTAGAACTGGAAAGAGAAGAAAGGAGAAAAGGCTTAGAGAAAAAGCTCCACAAATTTTCTTGATGTCAAACTATTTTATTTTACTGAAAGAGTCATTACTTAAAATATTAGCTGAGGAAAGTATTTTCTTTTAGATCCAAAGCTATATAAGTTGTCCTCAGCTTGCTATTGATGCAAACCTTATTAAAAGTTCCTTGGTGATGAATATTATCAGAACTCTTGATCATTTAGTATTGTGGGATTCAGCAGACCAATGAAAAGGTTGCTGTATGAATGAAGTGTTTGAATATATCAAAAACCTAATCCCTCTGGAAGAGATGAAAACCACCCTTGTATAAGTTTCATCAAAAGCAATACCTATAGGCATCAATTGAATGTGTTCTTAGGAAGGGATTTGCTGCCTATGTACCATTCTACTATAAATATTCATCACTACTAATCACTAGTTAGCAGTGGCAAAACATTTCAAAAACAAAGAGGTGAACATTTAAACTAGAGTGCAGGAGAACATAAGAAAACAGCTAATAATGAGAGACAGATCGGGTAGGGAGAAGCTTAGAGGTTTAATTTTAGAAATCTTAGTGATGCTAGGACCAAGATTACTGAGGAGAAGCCATTTATGCAGGAAAGCACATAAAATCCTGCACATTGGGATGAAGTTCTTTTGGAAGTATTGCAGCTTGCCTGCAAGAAAAGAATTGTTACTTTACCTGTGTCTCTGTGAAGGTTTTCATTTTAGAAAAAGCTTTAAAAACTTACTTCTTTCTTATTTCTCACTTAATACTTTTCATTAAATATATACTCTAGAGCCAGTTTTTTTTTTTTATAATCATGAAGGTGCCAATCTTGAAATCAGGTCACTTTGAGTTGTAGTCCCATCTTAGATACAAAATCCACCGGGCAATATGGAGCCAGTCACTCTCTCAGCCCAACTCACCTCCACGGGGTGGTTGTGGTAGAGAAAACAGAAGCTAGAAGTATAGCTATGTTTGCTGCCTTGACTCATTTATGAAAAGACAGGGTGGAAATATAATAATAACAATAACAGCAAGAATCATAATATTTGAATAAGTCACTGTGCAGTGATAAAAAGATGATATAAAGACATTCAGTCTGATTTTACAGCATAAGATCGAAGATGTTAAATCAACATCTCTCCATTCTCCCACAGCTACCACAGATTGTAAGCAGAAGAAATAAAGGCCTTTTATTCCCCCTTCGCTCATTGTCACTCTCTGTTCTTTCTTTAGATCCAGGGCAGAAATCCCAACAACATTTAATAAGTTCATCTCTGATGCTAGCACAGACTAAAACAAAGCAATTAAACTGATCAAATATTCTGAATTTTGGGGGTGGCTTACTTTTTTTTTAATCCCTTTTCTTCTAGGAAAGAGCTGTGGTTATGTCCGTATAGAAAATGGAAGAATGTCTGATTATTTGGAACGGCGCAAACCGTTTCAAATATGGGAGGGACAAACAATTGACTTTCATTGTGATCCTGGTTTTGTGCCTGCGAACCAGGAAACATGGCAAAGGGCTACATGCATCAATTCCCGCTATGTCCCAGAACCAAAGTGTTTCAGTAAGTAACTGTTTCCCTTTGCAGTAGATATTGCCAAGTATAAACAGGGAGATGCTATCCTGACCTTGCTT
Organism: Bungarus multicinctus; assembly: GCA_023653725.1. Lineage (NCBI taxonomy): Eukaryota > Metazoa > Chordata > Lepidosauria > Squamata > Elapidae > Bungarus > Bungarus multicinctus. The sequence goes on along the minus strand of CM042842.1, from coordinate 38,969,298 downwards.
TAACCTTGAAGAAGTAGCATCCTATAGAGATTTCAGCCTGTTCTTGGGTTGTTCTGCCTGCTAGAGTGATGCTTCCACTGATGTCTCTTCTCAAGGGACCCTAAAGGTTGTTTTGGATCTCACAGTTTGCAAACCTTAAATGAGAGAGGCAAAAGGTTAGTCTTTGATAAAATATAAACAGAAAAATAGGATTCTTCCTCATCAGCTTTTCTTCACATCTTATCACCCCTCTGAACTAGATATCATGCGTAGTATGAATTGCCTTCCAAGAACCATCAATGATGGAACTAAGTTGCTCTTTTTTACTTTTAGAAATATGTAATCCTTATGTAGATATTGATCATGGTCGCTTCAATCATTATTACTACATATTAGAAGGTTACAACATTACAGTTGTTTGTGATACGGGATATTCTCCTGCAAACCAACAATCAACAATTACTTGCACCAAAAAAGGGTGGTCACCTGCTCCAAAATGTATCTTGTCAGGTAAGTTTTAGGAATGTCAGCTAAAATTGCCTAACTTGAAATTGCATATCATACTTTGCTCTGTGTGTGTGTGTGTGTGTGTGTGTAGTATTGGAAGTAGTATTTCACAATTGATTTATAATTGAGAATTTGTGATAATTTAGCAGCAGAGATGATAAAAAAATCATATTTCCACATGGAATTGTGCTGTGAATGGGAGTAAAGCTATGTGTAGGAGTTTATGTATATGCATATTGTTGTACCTATCATTTACTTATTAAACTTAATGCCTTCTTAGGTCTATTGAATATTTGCAATAAAAAGATAACTTTTGATTTGAAGAAAAATATTTCAGATGAAGTTTATTAACAATTTTTTAAAAAATTCATTATATTTATTATTTTTAAAGAGTGTGATGTGTTTTGATGTGCAAAGGAGATTTAGGGTTGTCTCCAGTGAAGATCTGAGGCCCAGCATCAATGGTATTGGGCAGTATACAAATATAAAAATAAATAAATAAATGGCAATTATTAAGGAACAGTAAAATAACGAAAAGTAAATGAACATCAAAATTACATGATAATACCTTTTAATACATATATTTTACAACTAAAACAATTCACTGCATATGATACATTTTTAAAATTTCAATAGGTGTGTGTATGAATGATAGCATTTGCATAAAAAGAATTAGGTCTGTGCTCCAAATACACTGCTCAAAAAATAAAGGAAACACCTTTGTGCAAGGAGGGACAGGAGGAGCACTGCCAGAGCCCTTCAAAATGACCTCCAGAGGGCCACAAATGTGTATGTGGCTACTCAAAAGGTCAGAAACAGACTATATGAGGGTGGTATGAGGGCCCGACGTCCACAGGTGGGGGTTGTGCTTACAGCCCAACACCGTGCAGGATATTTGACATTTGCCAGAGAACACCAAGATTGGCAAAGTCGCCACTGGCGCCCTGTGCTCTTCACAGATGAAAGCAGGCTCACACTGAGCACATGTGACAGACGTGACAGGGTCTGGAGATGCTGTGGAGAACATTCTGCTGCCTGCAACATCATCCAGCATGACCGGTTTGGCAGTGGGTCAGTAATGGTGTGGGGTGGCATTTCTTTAGGGGGCCACACAGCCGTCCATGTGCTCGCCAGAGGTACTGACTGCCATTAGGTACCAAGATGAGATCCTCAGACCCCTTGTGAGACCATATGCTGGTGCGGTTGCCCTGGGTTCCTCCTAATGAAGAGAATGCTAGACCTCATGTGGCTAGAGTGTGTCTGCAAGATGAAGGCATTGATGCTATGGACTGGCCCGCCCGTTCCCAGACCTGAATCCAATTGAGTACATCTGGAACATCATGTCTCGCTCCATCCACCAACGCCACGTTGCACCACAGACTGTCCAGGAGTTGGGGGATGCTTTAGTCCAGGTGTGGGAGGAGATCCCTCAGACCATCCGCCACCTCATCAGGAGCATGCCCAGGCATTGTAGGGAGGTCAAACAGGCACGTGGAGGCCACACACACTACTGAGCCTCATTTTGACTTTACATCAAAGTTGTAGTGTTTTTCCACTTTAATTTTGAGTTTAACTCCAAATCCAGACCTCCATGGGTTGCTAAATTTGATTTCCATTGATAATTTTTGTGTGATTTTGTTATCAGCAAATTCAACTATATAATGAACAAAGTATTTAATAAGAATATTTCATTCATTCAGATCTAGGATGTCTTCTTTTTGTGTTCCCTTTATTTTTTTGAGCAGTGTACTTTCACAATTGTATAATGCTTCAGAATTTTTAAAGTAGGACAATCCTCTAATTGTTGTCAGTGAAGTTGAATTGTGTCTAAAGATTGAATTGTGGCAACTGGACCAAACTTTGCTAATCTGAGACATTTAGTTGCTCATCCAAGCAACTTCATTAGTCAAAGCAAAATTTGTTAGGCAGAGAGAGGCATTGCAATGTAACAACTTCAGGGATTTCTCCCTAAAATGCATTGCAATATGTCAATGAAGACTCAATCCTCCAACCCAAAGGTGTCTAAAAGTTTGGCCTTCCTTTTCCAGTAATAGTTTAAACCTTTAGACCAGAGGTGGTATTCAGCAGGTTCTGACCAGTTCTGGAGAACCGATAGCAGAAATTTTGAGCAGTTCGGAGAATCAGCAAATACCACCTCTGATTGGCCCCGAGCCAATCTATTCTATGCCTCCCGAGTCCCAGCTGATTGGCTGGGCCTTCTTTTGTTGCCCTGCACAGGAGAATGGAACTGGAAAACAGGCTAGTGGGGTGGGGAGGGAATGTGGATTTTGTAGTATCCTTCCTGTGCCACATCCACCAAGCCACGTCCACAGAACCAGTAGTAAAAAAAAATTGAATCCCACCACTGCTTTAGACATTTTTGGCCTGGATGACTGAGTCTTCATTGACAATGAAGTTGTAAAATAGCATCCCGCTAACTTACATAACTTGTTCTTCTGCTCACACAAATGTTGCAGGGTATCATTTATTACTGTTACTGTATGTGTCCCCCTATGCATAGCTGAAATATATCCTTACAGTTTTAGGGATCAATGTCCATATGTAGTTTATTTTGAGACGGGGCACTGCAACACTATCTAGAATAGAATGTAGTGCTGGAGTTTTCCAAACTCTCCTTGACCGTCCCCATCTTTCCTACAATTTATTATTCTTCATTTATCCTGTCATAGCAATTTCAAGAGATCTTGCAGATTAATAGAATAGAATAGAACAGAATAATACAGAATAGAACAGAACAGAATACTTTATTGGCCAAGTGTGATTGGACACACAAGGAATTTGTCTTGGTGTAAATGCTCTCAGTGTACATAAAGAAGAAACATTTGTTAAGAATCAAGAATCATGTACAACACTTAATGATAGTCATAGGGTACAATCAACATCAAATCATACTAGGAAGAGGAGGATACAAGCAACAAAGTTACAGTCACAAGTGGGAGGGGATGGGTGATAAGGAATGATGAGAAGATTAACAGTAATAGTAGTGTACACTTTGTAAATAGTTGAACAGTGCTGAGGGAATTATTTGTTTAGCAGAGTAATGGCGTTTGGGAAAAAACTGTTCTTGTGTCCGGTTGTTCTGGTAAGCAGTGCTCTATAGCGTCATTTTGAGGAAAGGAGTTGAAACAGTTTATGTCCAGGATGTGAGGGGTCTGTAAATATTTTCACAGCTTTCTTTTTGACTCGTGCAGTATACAGGTCCTTGATTGAAGGCAGGTGGGTGGTAATTGTTTTTTCTGCAGTCCTAATTATCCTCTGAAGTCTGTATCTGTCCTGTTGGTTTGCAGAACCAAACCAGACAGTTATAGAGGTGCAGATGATAGACTCAATAATTCCTCTGTAGAACTGGATCAGCAGCTCCTTGGGCACTTTGAGCTTTCTGAGTTGGTGCAGAAAGAACATTCTTTGTTGTGCTTTTTTGATGATGTTTTTGATGTTAGGTGTCCATTTTAGGTCATGTGATATAGTAGAACCTAGAAATTTGAAGGTCTCTACTGTTGATACTGTGTTGTCTAGTATTGTAAGAGATGGTTGTATGGGAGGGTTTCTTCTAAAGTCTACCGTCATTTCTACGGTTTTGAGTGTGTTCAGTTCCAGATTGTTCCGGTTACACCACGAGGCAAGTTGTATGTATCCTGTCTGTATGCAGATTCTTCATTGTCTCGAATGAGACCAATGACTGTTGTGTCATCAGCAAACTTCAGTATTTTAACAGATGGATCATTTGAGATGCAGTCATTGGTATATAGGGAGAAGAGAAGTGGAGATAGCACACAGCCTTGGGGGGGCCCTGTGCTGATTGTACAGATATTGGATGTGATTTTGCCTAGCTTCACCTGCTGCTTTCTGTCTGTTAGGAAGCTTATGATCCACTTACAAGTGTGTTCAGGTACTGCTAGTTGGTTTAGTTTACTTAGAAGAGTGTCTGGAATGATGATATTGAATGCTGAACTGAAGTCTACAAAAAGGACCCTTGCATAGGTATTTGGAGATTCGAGGTGTTGTAGGATGTAGTGCAGAGCCATATTAACAGCATCATCTGTCAATCTATTTGCTCGGTATGCAAACTGCATGGGATCTAGCAGCGGATCCGTGGTGGTTTTCATGTGGGACAGCACAAGCCTTTTAAAGATTTTCATAACTACAGATGTTAGAGCAACTGGTCTGTAATCATTCAGTTCCTTGGCTTCTTTGGCACTGGGATGATGGTAGAATGTTTGAAGCAGGAAGGAACATAGCACATCTCTAGTGATCTATTGAGGGGCCAATTGCTCAGCACAGACTTTTAAGCAAGAAGGAGTTATCTTGTCTGGCCCTGGTGCTTTTCCTGGCTTTTGTCTGTGTAATAGATCTTGCACTTCTTTTTCTGTGATCACCAGAGGTTGTGAGCCCAATGGATTGGGGCCAGTTGTAGGAGGCTTGTCTAGTGTTGGTGTGTTTGAGATGTGTGTTGTGGAAATATATGGCTGTAGTTTCTTTTCAAATCTGCAGTAGAACACATTCAGGTCATCTGCTAGTTGTTGATTTCCTTCTGCTTGGGAAGGAGGTTTGCTGAAGCCAGTGATGTTTTTAAGAGTTTTCCACATGTTTGCTGGTTCATTTGTTGAGAATTGGTTCTTTAACTTTTCAAAGTAGCTTCTTTTTGCTGTTCTGATCTCTCTTGTTAATATGTTTCTGGCCTGGTTGTATAGCATTCTGTCACCTTTTCTGTAAGCTTCCTTTTTAGAACGACGTAGCTGTTTAATAAGTTTGGGTGCCAACAGCATTTTAAAAGGATTAAACTCCAAATCTCTTGTTATCACCCATTAAAGTCCAAAGGATTGGGACCAGAATACAAGACATTAAAAACACAAATGAGAATGATCCACATGTAGCAATTCCAGTACAGACTCAGATTAGGCACTAAAATATGGAATACATATAGCTTATATAACAGTATAATTCATTTTATATAATTAAAGGACAAATTATGCCTTAAGTTTCTATAAGAAAGACAGCCATGAAACTGCCTAATGAGATACATTAATTTCCCCATTCAATCTGCCTATGAATTTTTCAGTGTATTGTATGCAGCTTTTCTTAGCATGATTTTCTTATTCATGATTTTGAAAAGAAGCAAGTTTCTCTGGCTCCACTGGTTTCCCAGGTATTTTACAAAGGTTTACATTTTATAAACCGAAGAATTCACATTTTATACTTCCTTTTTCCATTCACAAGTAGGATTACATAGGATATTAAGAAGATTCAGCTCTTATTGCCAGGATAACTCCCTAACCATTAGTAAATCTAAATAAAAAATCATGGTGTTTGGAAAACATCATCAGAGACATAGATGGCAATTAGACAGTGAACCAATTGAACATGTTAACACTTTGTATATTTAGGCATAACTTTTTCCAAGACTGGATCTTGGGCTTGCCATCATCAACGGAGTACACCTAGAGCAAAAGCTCATTTTAATTTACTACTTAAACTAAAGAATCATAGTTACCCAGGGTCCCTAACCCCATTAATTAGAGTATATAAAACTAAAGTTAGCCCAGGACTTCCGGTTGCGGTGCCATGGCGGTGTGGGAAGAGAAGACCGAGCTCTGCTCTCTCGTCCTCAATCTGCATGTCTGGAGGCCCCTGCAGGGGTAGATAAAGGTGTGGAGAAGTCCAAGAAAAAGTTTGATGGTAGCAATTGTGAGCAGCTTTGAGGGAAACCCCATTTGCTCCAGGGTGTTAGAGATCTGCCATTTCGATGATGGACCGAACCTGCAGTGTTCTCACTCGATGAGGAAGACATGAGAATATGAACGGCATTTTTGGCATTAAACAGCAGATCAGATCAGATCAGAGGGTGAAGAAGGTGGAGAGTGAAAGTGGAAAAGAAGAAGTGGTGGATAGGAGATGGCCAAACTGTATGTCTTAATATTGTAGACGGAGGTCCAAAAGAGGAGTTGCAATCCGGTGGTGAAATCAGAGTTCTAAGATAGAGAATTAGAGCTGTTCTATTTGGTTATTTGAGACTGATTGACACTATTTAGACTTGACCAAAACAGAATATTTAAGAAATTCAGAACATAACTAGATGGATTTGTGAATTGAAAGTGAAGAAGAATGGTGAAAGAAAGAAACAATAAAAGGATTAGATCTAGGAACGGAAGTGACCATCTTAACTTATACAGACGAGAAGAAAGAAGAGAAGCTGATGCAACAGATTGTGACTAAACAGAACATGAAAGAACAGTGAATGAACAGTGCTTGACTGATGGATTGTGTGATTGTATTTATGTGAAGAACTAGTGAAATAATACTCTGGTTAAGGTTTGGTTGAAACTATTAGAAATTTAAAAACTTAAAAGATAGGAAAGTGTAAGAAGATTGATGAATTGTTATTCTGATTAGTATAGATTGATTATTATTGTTTAATGAAATAAGTAAGATTTAGTGATAAGAAATTAACTATATTTTTCTTTATATTTTTATATTAGTTTTTACTTAAGATAAATTAGGTACTGTATCTATGATTAAGTATTAAATAATTATATATAATATAGTTGATTAAAGATAACTTAAAAAGCATTAATTTTAGGAGTAAAATATGAAGTAGAAATCTAAAATATTATACTCACTTTCTATCTTATTCTATTTCATTCTCTTCATAGTTTTTTTAGTGATTTAATTAAACATTAACTTTAATATAAGATAAAATATAATAGAATATAACTAAAATATTGAGAAACGTAAAATAACTGTAAGAACTACTAATGGCTTAAATTGAACTTTTGAAGCAAGAGTAACTGATATAGATACATAGTACTACAGATTAGATATGTGAAGAGATAGATATTAAGGAGAGCGATTGAATAGAACTGACAACGAAGATAAGACCAAACAGTGAATGGTAAAGTGGGAAGAAATATACAATAAAGTTAAGAACATGACCAGCATCACGACAATGACTCTGAAAGGGAAAAAAACTATCTCAGGCTCATCAGTGTCCATTGCATCTCCAGCGAGCCAAAAAACAATAAGGAATTGCTGAGTATGGAAAAAGCAAGCAGTACTGTCAACATGCAAACAATGCAGACAACATTGTTAGCCATCCAGGAAACAATGCTTAAAATGCAGGAGACAATGCTAAATAATCACACAGATTTGAAGACAGAGATGGGAAAGGTGAAAGGTAATATTCAAAAACTGGATGAAAAGATAGCAACGATTCAGCAGACAATGGAGAAGAATGAAAAATATAGAAATTAAAGTGGAACAAACAGATTGGAAGGGATGGAAAGAAAAGTAACAGAGGTGAACAGAGATTTGGAGGACTCGATAATCCATTTGGAAATGGAACGTTCAGCATTTTATCTGAGGTTCCAGAATGTACCAGAATCTAAGGATGAAGATCTAGGAGTCATAATGTTTCAACTAATAGCAGAAGCATTGCAGAGGGATCAACAAGAGATTCTAAAATAACTTGATGAGGTTTACTGAATCCACATGAACTACACAAGGCAAAACAAACTGCCAAGGGAGGTCCACATTAGGTTCACAAGAATATACAATGTGAGATACATTGTATATAAAATTACAAAGGATGAGCCGATGGTTTTAAAGAAAAAGAAATTGTGACCTTAATACAGATCCCAAGACGGGTGAGAGAATTAAGGAAAGATTACAGATCCCTGGCAGCACTTCTGAATAAATGATATGGTTCTGATGGCTGTTGCCAGAAGGAATGTTGGTGATGTGGCAAGAAAGAAGAATAAAAATTGATAACATCGACAAGGCGCAAGAATTCTATGAATTCTATGATCCGTTGGTATAAATAGAAGAAGAAAGTAGTAAGGAAGAGCTGGAAAGTAAAAGTCAGCAGGATCAACAAGAAGACCAACAACAGGAAATACAAGAAACAGAACAAGAAAAAAAAAGTAAAGAAGAGAGAAACAACCAAGAAGAGAAGGACTAAGAACAAGACCACAAAGAGAAGCAAGATTTAATAGAAGATTGAGACAGACCTACAACCAATAATGGAAGAAGAAATTAAATTATTTTCAGTAAATATTAATAGATTGAAATCCCAGATTAAGAGAAAATGAATATTGACCAACTTAACAAAACAAAATGTTGATATTATTTGCTTACAAAAAGTACATATCCAAAAGCAATATAGAAAATCTTTAGATTACCCCCAAATAGATGTACTATTTACAGCATTGGCAAATCAAAAAAAAAAAAAGGGGGGGGGAGGTAGCAATTTTAGAAAAAAGATAAATGCAAAACAAATCTATGCGGATGAAAAGGGTAGAACTCTAATGGTACAAATTAATATTCATCAAAAACAAATATTACTGGTGGGGATATGCGCCCCAAATGATAATCAAAAGGAGTTTTATAAGAGACTATATGATAAGATAATTGATATGGGTCAGAAAAATATTTGCTTAATAGGGGACTTTAATGCCTTTGTAGATATAGAAAAAGATTATGTTAGTAAGGAACAAATTAGGAAAACAAAATAGAAAATTTTACCAAAAGTGTTTTTTGAATTAATAAAGGAAACCAATCTGGAAGATATATGGTGAAAGAGAAACCCAAACAAGAAAGTTTATATATTTTACTCTAGTCCACAAAAATCTTGGTCATGAATTGATGTGGTGTGGGTGGAACGGGGCAATTGAGAAAGATATTATTTCAGTAGAAATAATGCCCAATATATAGGCCAATCATTATCCTGTGAAAATTACTTGGAAAGGGCAGAGGAAAAGAAAAAGGAGATGGATATTAAATTCACAAATAATAAAAGAAAAAGAATATAGTCAGAGAATTAAAGATGAATTAGAAACATTTTTTAAGATTAATTTAAAACAACATACCAATCTACAAAATTTATGGGATATTACAAAGGCCTATGTGAGAGGTATATCAATAGCATATATAGCCAAGAAAAATAAAGAAAAATGGAAGAAACAGAATGAATTGCAAGAAAGAATTAAAAAATATGAGTATGAACTTCAAAAGGAAATCTAAAAAATATGGAAGCGAAGAAAGAAATAGGGATGGCTAGACATAAGTTAAATTTGATATTTACAGAGGAAAATGCATGTAATTTAAAATTTGTTAGACAGATTTTTTTGAAATCAGCAAATAAACCAGGAAGATGGTTATCTCATAAATTAAAGATAGAGAAAGAAAAAAGACTAATTCAGCATCTCAAAGATGAGGAAGGGAATATATGCTACCAGATGGAGGAGAAAAAGAAAATTGTGCAAAACTATTTTGGCGAGCTTTATAAATGGGAAGAAATTATGGAAGAAAACATTAGACATTATCTAGAGGAAAACGATCTGAGCCCAATCTCTGAAGAAAAAAGAGAAATACTTAATAAAGAAATAATATTGGCAGAGCTACAAAAAGCGATACAAAAACAGAAAAATAATATTGGTAGAGAGAATGAAACCAATTTTGAGTGAAATTATACATCCAGACCAGAACAGTTACTTACCAAATAGACAAATTAAAAATAATATCAGAACAGTATTAAATTCAATTGAATACTATGAAGCACACCCGGAAAAACAAGCAGCTTTAATTTTTTTGGATGCACAAAAGGCATTCGATATTCTTAATTGGCAATTTATTTCGCATCAAATAAAAAAAATTGAATTTTGGTAATAATATAGAAAAAGCATTACAAGAAATATATTTAAACCAAAAAGCAAGTGTATTGATAAATGGAGATCACACGGACAATTTTGGAATTGCAAAAGGAGTAAGACAAGGGCGTCCATTATCACCTCTGCTATTCATTTTATCTTTAGAAGTGCTTCTAGTCACAACCAGGCAAAACCCAGAGATAAAAGGGATTAAAATTAGAAACTAAGAGTGTAAAATTCAGGCATTTGTGGACGATCTGGCATTTATAGTGGAAGACTCAATGAATATGGGACAAGCGTTACTACAACAAATAGAAAAATTTGGGGAAGTAGCAGGATTTAAAATAAATAGAAACAAAACTAAGATGATAGTTTAAAATTGTACTATAAAGCAGAAAACATTTGGGAATTTGGCTAACCTCCAGATGCTCATCAATAAAAGATGATAATTACATAAAATTGGTAAAGCAAATTAGAAAAGAATTGGAATCATGGGCGAAACTTAAATTGTTTTTATTAGGAAGAATAGTGTACTGAAAATGAATACCCAACTGAAATTAATATACCTATTTCAAATGATCTCGATAAAATAAGGAAAACCTTTTTTTTTACAGAATTAAACAAAATAACATCTAAATTTGTCTGGTTGGGCAAGAAGCCACGTATTAAAATGAAATTATTACAACATAGTAGGAGCAGAGGTGGTCTTGGATTACCAGAATGGGAGCTCTACTACCAAGCAGAGGTGTTAAACTGGGTCAAAGATTAGGTCAAGTTAAGAGACCTTTAACCCTAGAAGGTCATGACCTCCAGATAAGTTGACATGCATTTTTGTGGGAGAAAAAAAGCAATATACATACTTACTTTAAACATCATCTAATAAGAGATTCACTTATTGCAATATGGAGGAAAATTAAAAATAAACATTACATGAAAATACCATGTTGGCTGTCAATCATGGAGGCCATGATCCACCCAAACAGATTACATATAAGGAAAATGTTAAGCTATGAAAAATTATTAGACAATCAAATCAAGAATTAAATGAAAATGGAATTATAATTGATTGGTAGCCATATTTGCAAATCCAAAATAAGTATAAAAAAGATTTGGAAGTTTTTGGATTTGATAAAGGGCAAAACCAATTAGACAAAATTTTAATGGGACCAGAACAAAAATTTATATCAAAAATATACAAATACTTATTAGATTTCAAAATGGAAAAAGAAATAGTAAAAGATACAAGTAATAGCTTGGGTGCAGAATTTTGGATATAACATAGAGTTAGAAGAATGGGAGCAAATATGGAATGTAAACTATAAACTGACAATATCTTCAGCGTATAAAGAAAATCTGTACAAAATGTTTTACAGATGGTATCTGGCCCCAACGAGATTTGCAAAAATATACCCCAAACAGTTGGAAATGCAAAAAAGTTGATGATATATTCTACCACATATGGTGGCTATGCCCCGAGATCAGGACATTCTGGATCCAAATTAAAAGTTGGCTACAGGAGATCACCGGCTATCAGATTGAGTTCAGACCAGAAACCTTTCTTCTAGGAATTATTAAAGACCGAATCCCAAAAAAGTAAAATATCTAATGTTACATATTTTAACAGTTGCCAGAATAGCTTTTGCACAAGTATGGAAAACTTCTAATATTCCTAATAAAGAATTATTAGTACAAAAAATAATGGAAAGTGCTGAAATGAATTTGTTAACATTGAAACTGAAACAGAAAGAAGACTCTGAATATTTCTTAGTTTGGAATAAATGGTTTGCTTGGATGATAAAGAGAAATAAGAAATAAGATAGGAAATTATCCTGCAAGAGGCCTCAAGAAAGTAAACTGTAAATATATAGAATATATAAGAATATAAGAACAATAATTATAGAAAAAGTCATTAATCAATATTAGTTAAATGTAAATATAATGTGTTAAGATATATAAGATAAGAATGGGTGGGATTCAAAAATTTTAACAACCGGTTCTGTGGGTGTGGCTTAGTTGGTGGGCATGGCTTGGTGGTCATGTGACTGGGTGGATGTGGCTTGGTGGTCATGCTATTGGCTGGATGTGGCCAACTCAGTATCACTCACACATCGAGGCACACATCTCCTCGCCTGGCCCCTCATGACTGTGGGGGTGCTGCAACAGTCGTAAGTGTGAAAAATGTTCATAAATCACTTTTTTCAGTGCCATTGTAATTTTGAATGGTCACTCCACACAAGCAAAGTAGCAATAAAGGAGGGAAAATAAACTCCAGGTAAGTTCCTGAGACAGGAATTCTAATCCTGCCAAGAATGTAATAAGGGTTAACGGAGAGGCAGCAACACCAGAATGTTTCCTTCCTGCCTTCCTTACAGGATTAGGCCAGTAATTTCTTCTAACAACCAGTTCTCCGAACTGCTTAGAATGTTAATAACCGGTTCTAGCGGATAGGTGTGAACTGGTAGAATCCCACCCTTGGATAAGAACCTGTATAGATGCCAAAAACCATGATGTTCTATGTTGTAAGAATGGAAAATTAATAAAAATATATAAAAAAACTAAGGTTACCCCTATGCCTTGTATGGAGCAGAAGTTTGGGATCTATATTCTACCATAGTCCTAGAACAAACATAGTCCCAGCTTTTGAGATGTAATTTGTAGAACAAATCTAAGATCTAAGAACATTTGCTGCAGCAGTTAGAGCTGAATTGTGCTCTAAGAACATTTGCTGCAGCAGTTAGAGCTGAATTGTGAATTCATACAATTCATGCACTATCCAATATTGAAGCATATAACTATTGGTTCAAAGTCAATGAAATGGAGACTGATAAACTAACCTCCCTGTAGTTTTTCATTCACCATTACTATCTTTCCTTTTCCATGGGACCCTCTTCTAATTTAAGTTTAAAAATCCATGTGTAATAACTGCACAATTTTTCCACTATTTCATAATTCGCTTATTTTCTCCAGGGTACCAAAGTCTAATCAAACACTGTAACCACTTATCACTGAAAGCACATTTTAAAATTTCTCCTGGTATAGCATCAAATTTGTCCACCCATACCATTTTTCATCATTTACTGTCTTTTTGTGACTTTTCCTTTGATACTAATATCAGTAGCATTTAGTTCCACACCTTTCAATTCCATCCTTCAACCTATCCCTATTATTTGCATTATAACTTATATGATGGGAAGGAGGACATAGGCGATCATCTTCAGGGCCATGCGGAGGAATTTGTGGAATACTTGATAAAAATGTTGCTTGTATCCATTCTCAGTTGGAGACCAAACTTAGACAAGGTCCATTAGAGATGCCCACGGAGTGGGCTTACCCAGTTGTCTGGGAACAGTTTGATCCAGTTAGAACTGAGGAAATGGACCGGATACTCAATGCAGTTGATGCACCTACTTGCATATTAAATCCATGTCTCTCCTGGCTGGTGAAAACCTCCATGAGGGTGAACTCTAGGTAATGATCAATGTATCACTGCAGAAGGGGCATTCCTGGGACCTTTTAAGCTGCAACTTATTAGTGCCAAAATATCTATATAATGGAGGGTTCTCCAAGGTGACTTGTCTGGATAGTCATTGGTCACAAACACCAACATGTAGAGATATAAGTAATATCTTTAATTCTTGGCACTTCCAGTGACGTCGTGGCATATTGAGGTAGGAGAATTTTGATCCGCTCTCCTACATCGGGGTTTTTGCTCATGGGCAGCCATTCGAGGTGAAGTTAGATCCTGGTGGGATCACTCTAGTGAGGAAGAACTCTTGGAGTTGAATCAGGAATTGCAATTCCAGAGGTAAAGAAGGGAGCCCGAAGCACAGGGCAAAAGAAGTCAGCCAGTTAGGCTGGCCCAAGGATGCGATGGAACAACTTTGAGAAGGAAGTGGAGAGGTGAGATTGAATTTGGAGCCCAGGAAAGATACCGAAGGGAAATCGATGTTGGATTATAACTAATGGATAAATTTGAAAGGGAATTGGTACATGTTTGAAACTCCGGAGCAGAAGGGGGAAAGTGGAAAGTAGCGGCAAGACTGAGCTGTTTACCCATAGCTCTGGATAAAGCCGAAATTTGCTCTTAAAAAGTAAAGTGGAAAGGAAAGTAGAGCGATTATTGTTGATGAAAGTTCTGTATTTTTAGCCATATGAACATACCACAGAGAGTAATTTATAGGCAGAGAAGAACCGTGAAATTTTGAAAACTTTGAAAGTGAGTAGAGGAGTGCCAATGCAATTCGTGGTGGTGGACATTGTAAATGGGAGAGCGGAGTAAAGTGGCTAAAGTGAGAAGTGAGACCTGAATTTACTACTGGATATAACTGGATTACCAGGAAACATTAGGAAAAAAGGAGACTGTAAATATTTTCCTTGTTTATTGTTGGTTTTGTTGCATATTATTCCTTAAAACTGATTGGAATGGTATAGACTCATTTTCTATTTATTTATGGTATATAATTAATTAATAAGAAAACAAGATTATTTGATTATTTTGAAATAGGATTTAATTTGAGTAAGTGATATTTATCCCCTTTGGAGTATATTTTATATCTTTTTTTTCTTCCCCTCTTTATATATATTTGATTGACTATAGATTAATGAACTTAATATATTGACTAATATAATGATAATAACTGTTTCTTTCCTCTCTTTCTCATATCCTCCTTATATTAAATATTGTGAATTATTGAAATATTAATTAGAAATATATTTTTTCACTATATATCTAAGGAAATATTAACTGAAATATAGTAATTAATTGAAAGAAGCAACTGGGGCTATAACATTGTTAGACATAGTTGAAAGATTTTTTTACCTGTTAGATGATTTAAGAATTGATGACTCACTGAATCTATTAAGAACAGTTATAATATTAATAGAATGTGGGGTGAACAATTAGAGTAATATTGAATAAGGTGGGCTGGAAAGGTTGAATATATAGTTAATTAACTGATAAGAATCTCCTCCCCTAATGGTGCTAAGAAATTAGACCAAGCAGACCAATAGTAATATAAAAGCTTAGAGAATTGAGAAAATCGAATTGTAAAATACAGATAAGGTTGATGGTAGTAGGCAATACAACGTGAGAGAATATAGCTAGGATAGTGGAGAACCTAACCAAAGTTCAATAATTTTTTGACCAAATAGGAGGAATAGAGGAAGAATTGAGCAGCAGAGATGACCAAGAGATTTTGAGCCAAGAAGAGTTACAACCTAGAAGCAGGGGGAGGGATAAGGAGAAGGAGAGGGAAGAGATGAGGAGACATTGGGAAGAGAAGAAATAGGAGTGAGGACGAGAAGTCAAATGACAAGTAAAAATATTGAGGGATAGAAGCAAGAAAGGGAATGGATAAAGCAGTGAATTTGATATCCATAAATATTAATGGGCTAAATAATCCAGTTAAGAGAAAAAGAACATTTTTTAAGCTAGAAAAACAAAATGTGGATATAATATGTATTCAAGAGGTTCATATAAAGAAGAGAGATAAAGAGCACTTATTAAATAAAAAGCTGGGGGAAATGTATTCAACATTGGCAGAAGAGAAAAAAAGAGGGGTAGTATTATACATAAAAGAAGATATAGCTTCAAAATTGATTTATAATAATGAACTGGGAAGAATAGTAATGGTAGAGGTGGTAATACAAAACAAAAAGACATTATTGGTGGGGATATATGCCCCTAATAAAAACCAGAGTGAATTTTACAAAATCTTATATGAAAAACTAATAGAAATTGGCAATCCAAGAATTTGTATTATAGGAAATTACAATGCAATAACAGACAATAGACAAGATTATGCTTGTGAACAAAGACAATATAAGAAAGAGAACACGACTTCCGGTGATGTTGCATCATGGCGAGGTAGGAGAATTTCTAGTTCTCCTACAGTGGGATTTTTGCCCAGATTGCAGCCGTTTGAGGCAGAGTTCGATCTTGGCAGGATCATCTATACAAGGAGAAACTCCTGGAGCCAGGCTGGTGACAAGCCGGGCAGCAAAGAAGAGAGCTCGAAGCATAGGGCAAAGAAGCCAGCTGTCTTAACTGGCCCAAAGACGCGACGGAACAGCTGTGAAAAGGAAGCGGACAGACGTTGTTGAACTTGGAGTCCGGGAAAGGAGTGAAAGGAAAATTGGTGTTGGATTACAATTAAAGGAAAGTTTTGAAAGGTAAATAAATACATGATTGAATTTCCAGAGGGGAAAAGGGAAAGCGGTAAATAGCGGCAAGACTGCACGGTTCACCCATAGCTCCAGATAAAGCAGAATTTTGTTACTAAAAAGGAAAGTGAAAAAGAAGGGAAAGAATTTATTGGTGGCGAAAGAGTTGTATCTCCAGCCATTCGAATAATCTGTGGAAAACATTAATTAAAAGAAGAAGAAGAATGGAATGGTGTAAACACTAAAAATGAGTAGGAGAATGACAGTGCAATTTGTGGAGGCGGACATTGTGATTGCAAAAGTGGAGGAAAGCAATGGAAGTACCAGACTGAACTGAGAGTGGTGAAATTGAGACTTGAGACTTGAATTTAATATTGAAAATGACTGGATTACTAAGGAAATTTCAAGAAAAAAGGAGAGTACAAATCATTGGTGTGTCTGTGTTTGTTCTGTTCCCCTATTTCCCCTAAAATTGACTTGAACAGTATAGACTTTCTCCTTTTTTCCCTTTCTCATTTATAGTATATATTCAATTAATAAGAAAACAAAATTAATTTGAAAGTTTGAAATATGATTAATTTGTATAAATAATATTTAACTTTTTAGAATTATAGCTTATATTTTGCTTTGTTCCTTTTCTTATATATATTTGATTGTGGATAGATTATAGATTATGAATTTAAAATATTGATTAAGACAATGATAAGATAATTGACTGTTCCTCCCCCCCCATGATCTCCCTATAGTAGAGATTATATTGAACTCTTATTATATATTTATATATTATTTATTTATTTTATTTTATTAAATTTTTATACCGCCCCCTCTCCCGCAATGGGACTTATTTATTTATTATAATATAATAAATATATTATAATATATTTGAAGAAATAGTATCGGAAATATAGTTAATATAATAATTAATTTAAAGAAATATATAAGGATTATATAAAATCTTAAATATTTAAAGAAAACTGAATGAGTTTTTGACTTATTAGAAAATTTAAGAATTAATCTTCTTTTAGTATTTGTTAGGAATTCCTTTTAGAATCTGTTTAGTTAGTTAACTGAAAACAATTGCTTTAATTATTGGTGTCAAAAATAAGATCGAAAAGGAAAAGAGGAGTTACAGAATTGAGAAAATAGAATTATAAAAGATAAACAAGACTGATGGTAATAGGAGGTACGACTTGGGAGAATATAGTTAGGATAGTGGAGAAACAACAAAAAATTATTAAAGATATGACTAGTACATCTACTACTACTACAAAAGTAGGAAGAAAGATGACACCACCGGTAACTTCATTTACTCCTACAATAGTATCGACTCAAAAAATGATCGATGGGATGTTGGCGCCAGAAAAATCTACACCCCAATCCAGCACACAGTCAGTTCAATCTACATTAATATCTATCCAAAGTATGATGCTGACATTACAGGAATCAATGTTGAAAAATCACTCGGAAAGCAAAATAGAAAGAGAAACAATGAAAGAGGAATTAAAAAATGAATTAGGGGAAATGAGAAGTGAAGTTAAAAATTTGGATGGAAAAATAGGTCAGATTCAAGAACTGATTAAAATAAATGAAGAGAAGATTAAAGTGATTAGAAAACAGGAGAGCCAAACGGAAAAGGAACTGGAAGGCATGGAACAAACAATCAAAGAACAGAATAAAGAGACTAACAAAACCCTGACTCATCTCGAGATGGACAAGTCCTCTTACTATCTTAGATTTCAAAATGTGGAAGAAGAGAAAGGAGAGAACATTGGTGATGGCGGAAATGCTGGAACTTTTGAACAGAGATAAAGAGGAAATGCTGAGCGAATTGGATGATGTATATAGAGTATATACGAGTTATGCAAGACGGCATGGACTCCCCCGTGAAGTGCACATCAGATTTGCAAGGAGACGAGTGAAAGACATAATTTACAAAATTACAAGAGATGAAGGAATAAAACACAAAGGCAAAGAAGTGATTGTTTTAAAACCGAGGAGAATTCGTGAACAAAGGAAAGACTATCGATTTCTAACAAACTATTTAAATTAAAAAACATATCTTTTAGATGGATTATCCCAGAGGGGATATTAGCAATATGGAAAGAGAAAAGGGTGAAAGAAGATAGCATATCTAAAGCTCCAGATTTTTTCGACCAAATAGGAGGAATAGAAGAAGAACTGAGCATTAGAGACGATCACGAAGGTTCTGGTCAAGAAGAGTTACAAATTAGAAATAAGGGAAGAGACAGGAGAAAGCGGAGGGAAAGAGATGAGGAGGCATTGGAAAGAGAAGAAATAGGAGTGAGGACGAGAAGTCAGACGACAAATAAAAACATTGAAGGATAGAAATAAGAAAGGGAATGGATAAAGGAGTGAATCTGATATCCATAAATATCAATGAATTAAACGACCCAGCTAAGAGGAAAAAAAACGTTTCTTAAGTTAGAAAAACAAAAAGCAGATATAATATGTATACAAGAGGTTCATATAAAGGAGAGAGATAAAAGGTATTTAATTAATAACAAACTGGGGAAAATGTACTCAACATTGGCGGAAGAGAAAAAAAGAGGGGTACTATTATATATAAAAGAAAATATAAGTTCAGAATTAATTTATGAAGATGAACAGGGAAAAATAGTAATGGTAGAGGTGGCAATACAAAATAAAAAGACAATTTTAGTGGGAATATACGCCCCAAACAAAAATCAGAGTGAATTTTACAAAATTTTATATGAAAATGTATTAGAATTTGGCAATTCAAGAATCTGTATTGTAGGAGATTACAATGCAATAATGGATAATAGACAAGACTATATACGTGAACAAAGGCAATATAAAAATGTAATACACTGCCTAAAAAAATTATAGAGATGTAGAGATGGTCGAAGAACTAGAATTAGTGGACGTGTGGAGAAAAAGAAACCCAGGAATATCACAGTTCACTTTCTACTCCAGCCCACACAAATCATAGTCCAGAATAGACATGGCCTGGGTTAACAATGAATTATACAAAGAGATTCAGGACTTAAAAATCTTGCCTAATATATGGGCAGACCATAACCCAATACAAATAATTTGGAAAAATAGTAATCATAAAAAAGGTAGATGGACATTCAATTCACAACTGCTGAAAGAGGAAAAATATATACAAAAAATTAGGGAAGAATTGACTATTTTTTAAAAATTCAATAAAAGACAGGATACCTCACTGCAAAATCTATGGGATACAATGACGGCCTACGTAAGGGGAGTATCAATAGCTTTTATCACAAATAGGAATAGAAAAAGAGAGGAGAAATGGAAAATTTTAACAAAAAGAATAGAAGATTTGGAAAATAAACAAATGGAAACTCCGGGAGAAGAGCAAACTAGAAATGAATTAACATTAGTTAAATATGAGATGAATGTTGTAGACCAAAAGGAATTAATTAAAAACCTATTATACATGAAACAAAACTATTTTGAACATGCAAACAAACCCAGAAAATGGTGAGCATACAAATTAAGAAAAGAAAATCAGAAAAGAATGATATATCAATTACAAGATAAAAATGGAATAATAGAGACAGACCAGGAAAAAAAAGGAAATCATAAGAGAATACTTCAAAAATCTTTATGAGCAAGAAACAGTTGATGTAAATAAAATAGAAGATTATTTGAAAGAAGGAAACCCCTTCTCAACATCGGAAGATAAAAAAGAGATAATAAAAAAATAACCTTGGGTGAGTTAAAGGCGGTGATTCAAAAACAAAAAAGAAACAAAACACCAGGCCCAGATGGGTTACCAAATGAGTTATACAAAGAGATAGGTGAAACATTAGAAATAATATTATTAGAAGTTTGCAGTGAGGTATTATTTGAAGCCAAAATCCCAGAATCTTGGAAAGAAGCATATATAACATTTATACCGAAAAAGGGTGCAGATGCCAATCAAACAAAGAATTACAGACCAATTTCCCTTCTAAATTTGAATTATAAAATTTTTATGGCAGTAATGGTGAAAGATTAAAGAATGTACTTAGTAACAAAATTCATCCGGACCAAAACGGATTTCTCCCCATGAGGCAGATTAGATATAATAGAAGAACAATAATAGATATATTGGAATATTATAAAAAACATCCAGGAAGCCAAGTAGCTTTGTCTTCCTGGAAGCACAAAAGGCCTTTGATAATTTAAACTGGGATTTCATGAAAAAACAGATCAATTTGATGGATTTCGGAGATAATTTCGCAACAATGTTAAATGCAATATATGCCACACAAAAGGCTAATGTACTAGTAAACGGAGAAATTACTAAATCATTGAAGATAAGGAAGGGGGTCAGAAAGAGATGTCCGCTTTCACCTCTGCTTTTTATAACAATTTTGGAAAGTTTGTTAGATAGAATTAGAGCAAATAAAGAAATCAAGGGAATTAAAATTAAAAACCAAGAATATAAATTACAAGCCTTCGCAGATGACATGGTTTTTGTTATAGAGGATCCAATAAACTCAGGACCAATGAAATAGATAAATTCAGTAGATTAGCAGGATTAAAAATTAACAAGGAAAAAAACTAAAATATTAGTCAAAAAATTAATAATTAGTAAACAAAAAAAATTAGAAGAAAAGATGGGATTACAAATAGTAAATAAAATTAAATATTTAGGAATTTGGCTGAGAGCAAGAACATTAAATCTGTGAGAGGACAACTATACAAAATTATTAAAACAGATTGAAAAGGGAAAATTGGAATAAGATGCAAATTTTATTATTAGGAAGGATAGCAACAATTAAAATGAAGGTTCTACCCAAAATATTATATTTGTTTCAAATGATTCAGATATTACTGGATAAATTTTTTTTTAAGAATTAGACAAGATTATGATGAAATTTATTTGGGCAAAGAAAAAAACAAGGATAAAAAAACATACTTACAAAATAACAAAAGCAGAGCTGGATTCGGTCTACCTGTCTGGGAGATATATTATGGAGCAGTGGCGTTAGTATGGATAAAAGATTGGATTGATTGGAGGAATAATAGGATTTTACAACTAGAGGGACATGATTTGCTGCTCGGTTGGCATGCTTTCTTATGGAATCCAAACACTAAAAACAACGCATATTTCACCAGACACATATTTTGAAAATCCTTAATTAAAATTTGGAATGATATAAGGAGGAACCATTACACCAAAATCCCGACATGGTTCTCAACGATGGAGGCGATGTTCCATCCAAATACGATGGATATTAGTAAAAAATTAAAATATTATCAAATAGTAGATAACAAGGGAAATATTAAAACAAAACAGGAATTAGAAACTCAAGGAATAACTATTGATTATTGGTCATATTTTCAAATTAAAATAAGATATAATAAAGATGTAATGGTATACAGAATTGAAGTTAAAAACACATATCTAGATAAAATACTTTTAAACCCGGAGAAAAGTTCGATTTCCAAATTATATAATTATTTACTGGAATGTGAAATGGCTGAGAAAATTGTCAAAGGTCCAGTGCTAGCCTGGGAAAAAAACCTTGGCTATAATATCGATCTGGATGTCTGGGAGGAAATCTGGAAGAAAAATTTGACATTAACCAAATCAGTAGCTCATAAAGAAAACTTATACAAAATGATATACAGATGGCACCAGGCATCCTCAAGACTGACCAAAATATTTCTGACAGCAAATCCTTGCTGTTAGAGATGTAAAGAAAAATTAGGTACATACTTTCACCTGTGGTGGCCGTGTCCCGAAGTAAAGAAATATTGGGTAAAAATAAAATTCTGGATAGAAGAAGTTATAGACTGTAGGCTGGAGTGGAAACCAGAACTGTTTTTGTTGAGAGTAATTAAAGGGGTTACCCCTCCAAAGTAAAATATTTGACCATCCATTTATTAACTGCGGCTTGTATTTCGATAGCACAATATTGGAAAAACCCAAATACACCACCGATACATATTACTATTCAAAAAGCCTATGAATGTGTTCAAATGGAGAGACTTACACTTAATGGAAAGGAAGACAGAGAGTATTATCGAGTATGGGATAAATGGTATAAGTAGGCAGAAAATAAAAAGAAAAACAAGTAAATGAACTCAAGAAATAATTTATATTTAGTGATTTATACCAATGTATAATTTATCTATTGTAAATCTTTTCTGTCTTTCACTAGTATTATTATTATTAGTAGTATTGTCTATTATATTCCTTTATTTAATAGTCAAATAATATGAAAATATTATAATACATAAAATGAATATATAAATAGAAGAGTAGTGTTAAACCAATGTGTAAAGAAGAACTAGGACTTACCAAGTTCGATAACAAATATAAAGAAATATGATTTATTTACTACCAATGTTCTTATGTTTGTGAATTTGTATGTTTTAATTTTTTTGGATAAAATTGTTTTTAAAATTTAAAAAAAAGAAAAGAAACAGAACACATTGCCTAAGAAATTTATAGACATAGTCAAAGAACTAGAATTAGTGGATGCGTTGAGAAAAAGGAACCCAGGAATATCACAGTTTACTTTCTACTCCAGCTCAGACAAATCATGGTCCAGGATAGATATGGCCTGGGTAAATAGTGAGCTATGTAAAGAGATTTAGGACATAAAATTTTTGGCTAACATGTAGACAGATCACAACCTGATACAGATAGTCTGGAAAAATAGTTACCATAAAAAAGGAAGGTGGACACTTAATTCGCAATTACTGAAAGAGGAAGAATATATTCAAAAAGTTAGGGAAGAATTGACTAGTTTTTTTAAATTTAATAAAAAAACAGGATACCTAATTGCAGAATCTATGGGATACAATGAAGGCATATTTAAGGGGAATATCGATAGCTTTTATAGCAAATAGAACTAAAGAAAGAGAGGGAAAGAGGAAAGCCCTAACAAAAAGAATAGAGAAATTGAAAAATAAGCAAATGGAAACCCCGGGAGATGAGCAAATCAGAAATGAACTAGCATTAGTTAAACATGAGTTGAATATCTTAGATCAAGAGGAACTAATTAAAAAATTACTATACACAAAACAAAATTATTTTGAACATGCAAATAAACCCAGAAGGTGGCTGACATATAAATTAAGAAAAGAAAATCAGAAAAGAATGATATATCAACTACAGGATAAAAATGGAATAATAGAGACAGATCAGGAGAAAAAAAAGGAAATTGTAAGAGAGCATTTCGAAGACCTTTACAAACAAGAAGTAGTTGATTTAAATAAAATAGAAGAATATTTGAAAGAAGGAGTTCTCTATCCAGTATCGGATGATAAAAAAGAGGTGCTTAATAAAGAAATAACCTTAGACAAGCTAAAGGTGGCGATTTGGTAGCCAGATGGGCTACCAAATCAGCTATATAAAGAGATAGGTGATATACTAGAGATAATGCTATTAGAGGTTTGCAATGGGGTATTACTGGAAACTAAATACTGACTCCGAAAGAGGGTGCAGATGCCAAACAAACAAAAACTTACAGACCAATATCCCTTTTAAATTCAGACTACAAAATTTTTATGGCGGTAATGGCGGAAAGATTAAAGAAAGTACTTAGTAATAAAATTCATTCGGATCAAAATGGATTTCTTCCCATGAGGCAGATCAGATATAACACAAGAACAATAATAGACATATTGGAATATTATAAAAAACATCCAGGAAGCCAAGTGACCTTGGTCTTCCTGAATGCACAAAAGGCTTTTGACACTCTAAACTGGGACTTTATGAAAAAGCAGATCAATCTGATGGACTTCGGAGATAATTTTGTAAAAATGTTCAATGCAATTTATGCCACACAAAAGGCCAATGTATTATTAAATGGAGAAGTACCAAATCATTAAAGATAAGTAAGGGGGTCAGATAGGGATGCCCACTTTTGCCTCTGCTTTTTAACAATTTTGGAAACTTTGCTGGACAGAATTAGATCAAATAAAGAAATTAAAGGAATTAAAATTAAAAGTCAAGAATATAAATTACAAGCCTTCGCAGATGATATGGTTTTTATTATAGAAGATCCAATAGACTCAGGACCAGCTTTATTAAATGAATAGATAAATTCAGTAAATTAGCAAGATTAAAAATTAATAAGGAGAAAACCAAAATGCTAGTTAAAAACTTAACAAATAGTAAACAAAAAAAAAATGGAAGAAAAAATGGGATTACAAATTGTAATTAAAATTAAATATTTAGGAATTTGGTTAAGAGCTAGAACATTAAATCTGTGAGAGGATAACTATACTAAATTACTGAAACAGATTGAAAAGGGAAAATTGGAATAAGATGCAAATTTCATTATTAGATAGAATAGCAACTATCAAAATGAATGTTCTACTTAAAATACTATATTTGTTTCAAACAATTCTGATATTACTGGACAAATTTTTTTTCAAAGAATTAGGTAAAATTGTGGGGAAATTTATCTGGGCAAAGAAAAAAACAAGGATAAAAAAATCTATTTACAACCTAATAAAAGCAGAGGTGGATTCGGACTGCCTGTCTGGGAGACATATTATAGAGCAGAGGCATTAGTGTGGATAAAGGATTGGATTGACTTGAGGAATAATAGG
Organism: Bungarus multicinctus; assembly: GCA_023653725.1. Classification (NCBI taxonomy): domain Eukaryota; kingdom Metazoa; phylum Chordata; class Lepidosauria; order Squamata; family Elapidae; genus Bungarus; species Bungarus multicinctus. The sequence goes on along the minus strand of CM042842.1, from coordinate 38,944,420 downwards.
ATTTTACAATTGGAGAGACACGACTTACAGTTAGGTTGGCATGCATTTTTATGGAACCCAAATAGTAAAAACAATCTATACTTTACTAGACATGTATTCCAAAAATCTTTAATTAAAATTTGGACTGATATAAGAAGGAATCATTATACTAAAATCCCGAGGTGGTTTTAAATGTTGGAGGTGATGTTTCACTTAAACATGATGGACATTAGTAAAAAAACTTAAGTATCACCAAATATTAGATAGGGAGGGAAGAATTAAAACGAAACAAAACTAGAAAGACAAGAGATAATTATCGATAATTGGTCATATTTTCAAGTAAAACTGAGATATAATAAAGACGTAAAGGAATGTGGAATTGAGGTAAAAGACACATATTTAGATAAAATAGTTTTAAACCCTGAAAAAAGTTTGATTTCTAAATTATATAATTATTTACTAGAACATGAAATGGCTGAAAAAATTGTGAAAGGTCCTATGTTAGCTTGGGAAAATTTTTTTGGCTATAATATCGATCTGGATGTCTTGGAAGAAATCTGGCAGAAAAACCTGACATTAATCAAATCAGTAGCACACAAGGAGAATCTATCCAAAATGATGTATAGATGGCATCTGGCACTCTCTAGATTGGTCAAAATATGAATGTAAAGGGAAATTTGGTACATATTTTCATTTATGGTGGACTTGTCCTGAGATAAAGAAATATTGGTTAAAAATAAAAGCGTGGATAGAAGAAATCATAGAGTGTGGGCTGGAGTGGAAACCGGAACTGTTTTTGTTGGGAATGATCAAAGGGGATTACCCCTCTAAAGTAAAATATCTGACCATCCATTTATTAACTGCGGTACCTATTTCACTAGCACAGTATTGGAAGAACCCAAACGTACCACCGATACATGTTACTATTCAGAAAACTTATGAGTGTGCCCAATTGGAGAGTCTTACGCTTAAAATTAATGGGAAAAGAGGATACAGATTACTACCGGATATGGGATAAATGGTATAAGTGGGTAGATAATAGAAGGGGAAACATATAAATGAACCTAAGATACAATTTATATCCAGCAGTTTATACCAAATCTGTAAAAACAATCAAAGGCGTTAAGCCTTCTCTTCTTTGTTACTATTATTACCATTATTATTAGTCACCTCTTATATTTCTTTGTTTACCAGTTAAATAATATGAATGTATTTGTAATTGAAGAGTAGTTATAAACCAACGTGAAAATAGAGTATATGGTAAATTATTTAGTGCTCAGGATGGGATAATGAAGATGTGATTAGTACTAGTCAATATTGATTATTAGGACTTACCAAATTCAATAACAAATGTAAAGAATTATGTGTTATTCACAGATTATTGTTTCTGTATTTTTGAATTTATATGTTTTAAATTTTGTAAATAAAATTGTTTTTAAAATTAATATACATATTTATTTATTTATTATTTAAATTTATATACCACCCCCTCTCCCAAAGGGACTTGGGGCGGTGAACAGCCAGAATAAAATGCACATATAAAACACATATACAATATTTAAAAATTAAAAGAATTAAATATATTGGCTCTTACAAAGATTAAAATAAGGGGATTAAGAAAGATTAAAACCAGATTAAAAATTTAAAAACCCCTAGGCCAGACCGGCTTACTGAAATAAATAAGTTTTCAGCGCGTGGTGGAAGGTCATGAGATCAGGGATGGTCCTCATCTCCAGGGGTAATTTGTTCCAGAGAGGGGGTGCCCCCAATGAGAAGGCCCACATCCTTGGGGTCGCCAGCCGTCCAGCCGGCGGCACCCCGAGGATGCCGACTCTATGGGAGCGTATTGGTCGGCGGGAGGTCGATAATGGCAGGAGGCGGTCTTGCAGATATCCTGGTCCCGAGCCATGGAGTGCTTTAAAGATGATAACTAAGACCTTGAAGCGCACCCGGAGGGCCACCAGGTGCCAATGCAGCTCGCGCAGAAGTGGTGTAACATGGGAGCCCCGAGGAGCCCCCAACACCACCCGCATGGCCGCATTCTGCATCAGCTGGAGCCTCCGGATGCTCTTCAAAGGCAGCCCCATGTAGAGAGCATAGGCATAGTCTAGGCAGGAGGTCACCAGGGCGGAGGTGACCATGCAAAGCGCATCCCGATCCAGAAAAGGCCGCAACTGGTAGATCCTACGGACCTGGCCAAAAGCCCCCCTGGTGACGGCCGCCACATGATCTTCCAATGACAGCCGCACATCCAGGAGGACACCCAGATTGTGGCCCCTCTCTGTGGGGGGAAGAGTTTCCCCCCCCCACAGCCAGCGATGGAACCAGCTGGCTGTACCGGGGTGCCGGGAAGCACAGCCACTTAGTCTTAGATGGGTTGAGCTGAAGCCTGTTCCACCCCATCCAACACCGCACGGCCTCTAGGCACCAGGTCATCAGTTCGACAGCTTCATCGGGGTGGCCTGGGGTAGAGATGTACAGCTGAGTGTCATCAGCATACTGATGGAACTCTACCCCAAAGCTATGGATGATCTCACCCAGCGGCTTCATATAAATGTTGAACAGAAGGGGCGAGAGCACTGACCCCTGAGGCACCCTGCAGACCAGGGGCCTCGGAGCCGACCTCTGCCCCCCTGCCAACACGAATTGCGAATGGTCAGAGAGGAAGGAGGAGAACCATTGCATAACAGTGCCTCCCACTTCCAACCCCCCCCCCCCAGCCGCCGCAATAAGATACTGTGGTCGACAGTATCGAAAGCTGCCGAGAGATCTAATAGGACCAGGACAGAGGAATAACTTCTGTCACGGGCCCTCCAGAGATCATCCACCAATGCGACCAATTCCGTCTCCGTGCTGTGTCCGGGCCTGAAGCCCAATTGGTGTGGATCCAAATAGACAGCTTCATCCAGGTGCTAGGGAAGCTGTCATGCCACCACACTCTCAACAACCTTCGCCACAAAATGAAGATTGGAGACGGGACGATAATTAGATAACAAAGTTGGGTCCAGGGACGGTTTCTTGAGGAGAGGTCTCACCACCGCCTCTTTCAAAGTGGCGGGCAGATATCCCTCACTCAAGGAAGCATTAATAATACCCTGAAACTAACCTCGTGTCACCTCCCGGGTGGCCAACACCAGCCAGGAGGGACACAGGTCCAATAAACATGTGGTAGCATGTGGTAGCATGTGGACAGCAACCTGTCCACGTCTTCGGGTGTCACAGGATCAAACTCCTCCCAAATGACTGCCTCAAATTCCGCCCCCGACCCCCCACCCAGAGTTGCCCATTCAGAGTCCAACCCATCCCGAATCTGAGTGATTTTATCCACCAGGAAATTCGAAAAGTCCTCAGCCCGTCCCTGCAAGGGGTCCTCCCATGCTCCCCCTTCCAGGAGGGAGTGGGTCACTCTAAACAGGGCGGCCGGGTGGTTTCCTGCAGACACAATAAGGGTGGAGAAGTAAGAACACTTTGCCACCCTTATCACCACTAAAAAGGTCTTAATATAAGACCGTAATAGTGTTCGGTCGGGTCCGGAGCAAGTAGTCCTCCAAATACTCTCCAGGCATCTTTTCCAGCACTTCATCTCCCTCAGCTCCCCGGAAAACCAAGGGGCCGAGTGAGAGCGGTGCCAGGTCAGAGGCCGCAAGGGCAGAAACCCAGTCCAGGGCCCCAGCCGCCACCCTATCCCAGGTGGCGACCAGGTCCTCAACCGAGTCATGTGTTCGAATGTCAGGACATGGCCCAAACTCCATCAGGAACCTATCTGGATCCATCAGGCACCTGGGGCGGTACCAACGTATTTGGTCCACCTCCCTGCGATGGGGAGGAGCAGCCTGGAAGTCCAGCCTAAGGAGCGAATGATCTGACCATGACAAGGGCTCAACAAAAATGTCCTCAACACCAAGATCATCCTGCTACTGTCCAGAGACAAAAACCAGATCCAGGATATGACCCCCAATGAGAGACAAAAACCAGATCCAGGATGTGACCCCCAATGTGAGTGGTTTCCCTAATTAATTGGATCAGGCCCAAGGCTGTCATGGAAGCCAAGAACTCCTGAGCAATCCTCAAGGTCCCACAAGCCGAAGGCAGGTTGAAATCCCCCATGACCATCAGCCTGGGGGTCTCAACCGCCAGGCCGGCTATGACCTCGAAGAACTCAGGCAGAGCCGATGTCACATAGCAGGGAGCCAGGTATGTGATCAATAGGCCCATCTGAACCCCGGAACCACACTTTACAAAAAGGGACTCACATCCGGTCGTCTGAGGAACAGTGGATTCCCTAGGGCCCAGATCCTCCCGAATAATTACTGCAACCCCCCCCCCCTCCCCTGGGCCCTCGGCTGATGAAAAACCTGAAACCCGGCTGGGCACATCTCTACCAAAGGGACACCCCCCTCCTGTCCCAGCCAGGTCTCGGTAATGCCAGGCAGGTCCACACACCCCTCCATGACAAGATCGTAAACAAGGGGGGCTTTATTCATACGGACCTGGCATTGCATAATATCAGCCGGAGGCCTGGGGCCAGAGCATTCAAACAACTCAGGGAGTGAGACATGACCTGGGGGCCGGAGCACAGCACCGCTTGTAAACAGCGGGGGCAGGCTCCCATAACTTGATAAGACCCCCTGTCAACACCATACCTGCATCTCCCACCGATCGTAGAGATGGCCCTTTCCTCCCCCTCCCTAGAAAAAATCCCCATCCTCGATTCGACCATCCCCGGTCCCAAGACCTCCCGGTCACGTACATATCTCGATCTGGCCTTTTTCCCAGGCGGGTTGTCCCCCAAAACCAGCCTGGCCCCCCTCCCTAACCCCAATAAAAGTTTAGAGATAAAAGAGTGTAATCGCACATGCTTCCCACAACAGTGCCATCTCTCCGGGTTCCAAAACCCGTCCTCGAGATATGCCCTGGGAAGAGCGGGGGGCCACCTCGAAGAAAGGGGGACTTTTCTGAGTGCCCATAAATCAGCCGCTGAGTACATAATCAGGCAAGCACGCCCGTATCCAAACAGTTGTGTCCTTAATGTTGTTAATGTCTGACTTTGGGGCTGGGCAGGAGATGGCCCACCAAGTATCCCGATGTCCTGGGCAACTGGTCGTGGCCTCCACCTCCGCCGTCGTCGTCGCCAACCTCGGCGGGTACAAGGTTGAGGGCCTGATGGTCCAATTAACAATGTCTTCGACACTCCCACAGCCGGACCAGATCATACCAGACCGGCCGACCCCACTGCTCCCACCGACACCGTCGCCATCATCGGCGAAGCCTCCGAGATTTCCCGGTCTCTGTCATCACCACCATCTCTGGAAGGGTCGCTCGGGTCAGGGTCGCGTCACCACCGCCATCCGAGGGCCCGCTATAGAAATTGTCCTTGGCCCCATCAAAATCAGGGCCACTCGTGGGGTCTTCCAGGCGGCAGGCGGCGCCCCCCAAACCGGCACCCCCAAATGGCTGGATGGTGCCCTCCTCAATGGCTGCAGCCATTTCCAACCTCGCATCCATCGCCCAGGTTGACCAAGCCCAGGCTGTGGCTCTAGGTGAAGCTCAAAACAGGGCCAAAAACCAACCTGCCCACAGCCAATAGGTCGCTGCTGACAGCAGTTGGAAAGCGCCAGCCCCTCCAAGTCGGGCCGCATCAAATCACATCATACAGCGGCAGTCTTCATCTGTGCCATCACCACTGCCACCTGAGATCTTGTAATATATCTATATATCTATAATTCTTTATAGATTTATTTTTTATAGATAAATATTGTACTTTGGGAATGGAATAAATTTCATGGCACCACAGCTATTATGTCAGTATGTCAGCCACCAGAAGATGTTTTACTTCCTTGTAATAGAATTAGTAGTGGTAGTATTATTATGAACCAAGATAAAGTAACTCTCTCAGGGAGAAATTGCTTCATAATGGAGAATTGTACAAAATCTTTTGCCATTTACAAATGTTGTCCTCAATTTTGTTAAACCTTCCTGGTGAAATTCTGCTTTCCCTAAGCTACATTTCATAACAGACACTTTTTTAATCAGTGGCATGATTGAAAAGAACTTGTGAAAATTCAGATTTTAATTTACTTAAGTTCAATATGTAGATTTTCTTTTTCTTAGTATTTCACAGATGAGAACACAGGGCCCTCCACAATCATCATCATGTTATCATCATCAATGAATCATTCCTTGAACTAAAATTACAAAAAACCATGTTTCCCAACAATCCACTAGAGCCTTTTTTGAATGATAGTATTAGTTGAATTTATAGGGAACTAAAAATTTTTTTTTAAAAAAAAATAGGCTAAGAATGGAGGCAGACTCTGCTGACTTAGTCACGTTTAGTCCTGTTTAGTCAACATTGAAAAAGAAGATATGAGATGACATTTTAAAAGAAGTTGTCTGAACTTGGTCTTCTCCTAATTCAGGCACTCATTAAATTAACCAATGGAAGCATTATTGGAACTGATCAATGTGTGAACAATTTTATGACTTTAGCTGGCCTAATGTTGACAACATATTTTGTCACTTCAGAAAATTGAAGTTTTGTATCCTCTATCCATTTAGACACAACGTGTCCCACACCGCATCCAGTTGCAAATGCTGAAATTGTTGAAGGTACAGCGAAGAAGTACCTGAATGGCGAGAAAATAAATTATCAGTGTCATGACGGTTTTGAAATATCTGGATTAGCTGTTGTAACATGTACACAAAAGAAGTGGTCACGCTTGCCAAGATGTGTAGGTAGGAATGTATGGTCTATATTTTTGCTGAGATTCACAACATTCACATGGAGAGTACATTTTTAAAAAAATTCAGAAATGAAATATTAATCTGAACCATTCTCCCCAACATGAGCTGATTCTGTGTCACTGCTCTTAGTTTTTCTGATTGACAAATTGATAAGCCTGTGGGCATTTTGATACACTCATCATTTTTCCACTCATCCCCAATTGCCCAACTTCCAACCCATAGGCCCCCATTCCCCCTCAGGTGGCCAGCAAACAGAAGCAAAATATAGCCTTTAGCTAGTCAGGAATAAAATTAAGTTACAACATAATTGCAGGACTACTCTTCAGAATAATTAGAAAGGGTGGGGAGACTCTCCAATGGTAACTGGTATCTTGAGCTCTAGAGGGTAGAGACATGGAGGGCTGGGAAACAGGGTGACACCAAAGTTCCTCCAATGGGAAAGGTCTTCTTTTCTGTTCAAAAAGAAATGCAGCTCAATAGTCTTAGTAATATTTCCTCTGCTTCAGCAATTCCTAATCAGAGGGAGGAGATGTCAGCCTAGATATCCAGTCTATGTGAGGTCATGGAAACCCAGCATGAGGGACAGATTTTAGATTAGTGCAATTTTTATGTCTGGAAATAGCACTCATGGTTGCCTTGCCTACCTTGAATGATCAAGCTTGTTTGCTTATTTATTTTTCCTTCACTATTACCCCATCACAATCTAGAGACTGTTAGCTGCTTATATAGAGTATAAAAACCAAATACATCACCCTCAGTATAATCAACTGTAAAAATAGTAAAACAACAGAACAGACTAAGTAACCTTTATATTAATCTGTTCTCTCTCACCCAAATCTGATGGTTTCTAAACATCAGCAAAGGATATTGAGACCATCTCCCTCACAGCCTAGGGTAGAGGATTGCAGTTGCATGCTCCATGATTGGACTGTATTGGAAGGAAAAGGCCAGAATAGTTCATCATGCAGAGGTTCATTAGACAGCTTCTTTTCTGTATGTAGTTCATAGAAGGATTTAAATTTTTTGGAGGATATCCAGATTTTAATATAACATTTCAGAATTGCTCTAATACACAATTACCAACTATTTATCAACATTGTATTCTTCTTTAGCTTTTACAAACAAAATCAGAGAATATAGATTCTTCCACCCTCCAAGTTAACAATCATTATACAAAAGAAGTTTCAGAGAAAATTAGTTACACAAATGCAACAGTACCATTAATCTACGGCAGATGAAATATCATGACAGCATTGATTGAAAGCACCTGGTGGTCATTTCTTCAAGATGAGTAGAAACAAGTGCTGCAGGAGAAGAGGAGCTTCCTCTGTCTGTAGCCTCACACTCTCCTCACTCAAAGGGAAGCAGCCTCAAGTCTGCAGAATCACCCTTGTATTTTCTGTGCTATATGGTGTGTGTTGACAGTTTTGGTTTCAAAAGTGAGAGTATGTTTTCAGACATTTGCTTTAGGAAAACAAAGTGCATTTTATTTGAATGGGACCATTTTTATTTCCATTTTAGATGTAAGATGTTCTTCTCCCTCTGAAATTCCAAATGGTCAGATTACAAGTGAAATAAAGGCAAAGTATTTGCCCCAGGAGGAGGTACACTATCAATGCAACCCAGGTTATGATCTTCTTGGAACTCCTTTCGTTACATGTTCGAACAAACGTTGGACACAAACTCCACGTTGTGCAGGTATTATTACAGATCTTTACTATGTAGAACTGAAGTTAGAACTGGAAATGAATTTGCTTTTATTTCACTGGCTCTTTCATGTCATTTTGAAAAAGTTCCGTCATATTGAAAAGGCTTTAGAATTGTAAAATTTAATGTCCCTATTGAACTGTGGAAGTAGAATATATTTTCATTAACATTGCCACTCTTTTGCAAAATTTTGAATTTCTAGTTGTATAAATCTATTCAATTCATTTTATAACTAGAAGTTTTTTCTCATTTGGAAGAGTATGTGTCTTCTGGAGCACAAACATGGATTTCTATTTCACAGTTAGCCTCTCCTTCTCAATCCTATGATGCCATAGAACATAAAACTGGTTATCATTTTAAAAATCTCATATATATTACACATATTACTTATCTTAACTTCTCCATCTGTTTTCACACTCTACCAAGATATGTAGATTGACCCATTTGCTTCATTTTTTCCATTCTCCTTTCCCTTTCAAATTTAATTATTTGAGGGTTTCCTACATTGCTCCTCATTGCACCATTCACATATCTAACATTCATTCAAATCATTACATTCTCAGCCAACATTGTGACTTCACCCATAAATGAAAGTGTGTTCACATTCATGTCCCCAAGCAATGCAGGCCTCCTCATAAGTTTTATAAATATCATTATACTTTTATGAAGGAATCTATAATAATTATGCAACACTGGGTATCTGTGTCACATATCCATATCTAACTTCCTGCTTAGTTGAGTGTTCCCTTAATTGTAACGGTTGCTTTCTCTCTAATACCTCTCTATTATCACATTCAGCAACCAACTTTCAACTCTACACAAAATATTCCATAATGTTAAGCCTGTTCCTTTTAACATAAACTTTTCCTAAATCAAGAAACATATAATAGAATTTATATCTCACATGCAAATGTTTCTTAATTTTAAGTAATTAAGAATGTCTTCATTGTTCTCCAGCTAAAGGACAATAATGTTAATTGTATATTCCTTGCCCAGCATAAAAGCCTGCTGCCCTTCCCCAATTTTGCTCACTGTCACATTTTGTAAGTTTTCAGACTTCTCTCCCAGGTACATTCACAGGAACAAATAATAAACTAACTAACAAATAATAAACTAACATTAGCTTTTCACTTACTCTTGCTATCTTTCCCTTTCCATGGGAGCAATAGCATCTTCTAATTTAAGTTTAAAAATCCATGTGTAATAATTGCACAAATTTCCCACTCTTTCATAATTCACTTATTTTCCTCCAGGATACGAAGGTCTAGTCAAACACTGTAACCAGTTATCACTGAAATTCTCTGATGTAGCATCAAATTTGCCCACCCCTACTATTTTTCATCATTTACTACTTTTTTATGACTTTTCCTTTGATGCTAATACCAGTAGCATTCAGTTCCATACCTTTCAATTCCATCCTTCAACCTATTATTTGCATTGTAACTTATATGATGGGAAGGAGGACATGGGTAATCATCTTCAGGATCATGTGGGACCATGTGATGGGAAAAGTTGCTTGTATCTATTCTCAGTAGGAGACCAGACCAGTGGTGGTATTCAGCCAGTTTGTACCGGTTCAGGTGAAACAATAGGAAGGATTTGGCGTGGGTCTCTGAACCTGTAGTAACTTCTGGCTGGCCATGCCCCTGACCCAGTCATCTGGTTGCTGCTCATTTGCTTGCCCCACCTGCCCAATGCTCGCTCACCCGACGTTCACCTTGCTCGCCCCACCCAGTTACTCTTCCTCTCCTATGTGGCATGCTTAGGTTCTCATGCCTTACCATTCTAGCCTTCCCATGTGATGCCTGTGACCCAACTGAGCAACCTTGATCTGCCTGCTGTTCACAACCCCACCACCATTTCTGGATCTTGGCGGGTCCCCCACACTGTTCCCGGGCTCAGCTGGCTGGCTTCCCCACTGGCATGGCCCCATCCCAGGCAGGGATGCTGGCTGAGGCCTAGCTAGCTGCCTCTCCCCGAATTGTCCCTGTCTGGCTTGCTTAGCCACCAGCACCGTGGTTCCATCCCATGTGGCACTTGTGACCTAGCAAGCTTTCCCCTCACTGCCCCTAGCCTCCAGCTTTCCTGGATTCCTGGTAGCAGAGCCAGGGTTGACCCATCGCTGCTCAGACCCCCACCAGCCTGGATCTTGCCCCTTGCCTAGATACACCACAGCTGCTGGGCCTTGCCTGCTAGGACCAGGTGTGGGAGGGGCTGACCAGAGCACGACTCTATGCCGCCTGCATCACCTTTTTGCCTGCTGCCCCTTCCCACTCCTGCCCACTGACCTGTGTGCTTAGGCCAAGTGCAGGTGACTGCTGTGAGAATGCTGTGAGCAAGCCCTAATGCTGATGGTAGGGAAGGAAGATCCACACTGTGTTTGCTGCAGTCAGCCAAAAGACTGCTTGGGTGGGCATGGCAAGGCTTGGCTGCCTTTCGGGCGCAGCTTTGGCTTCCATGGGCCTTCTATGTGGGAAGCCTGAGAAAAAATGCCCCCCTGAGGGTCGTCTACTCGCTCATCTGCCAGTCGGGCTGGCCTGGAAGTGGCATGTCCTCTTGTCATGTGCTGATGCAGGATCTGAGGCAGGCAGAGGTCGAGCAGGTGGCAGCCAGAGCAGCGTCTGAAAGGCAGTCAAACCTCGCCAGAGCAGATCTTCCTTCCCGCCATCAGCCGCACCTTCCAGCCTGTGGAACTCGTGCTGATGTCACAGCGGTGGCCTGTACTCTGCAAAATTGCTCATGAGGGAGGGACGGCTGCCCTGGGGGATGCAGTCGACATAGCCTCTTGCTTCCTGGTCGTACTGGCAAGAATGTAATAAGGGTGGGAAAAAACAGAAGGAGATTGCTTCTAACTACTGGTTCTCTCAACTGCTTAGAAAGTTAACAAGGGGTTCTATAGAACTGGTCAAAACCAGTAGAATCCCACTCCTGATAATATGTATGTACACATATGGCATATATACATAAGATTAAATAGTGTATTTTGAATGTTCAATAGTAGTAAATAAATAGAGAGAGAAATTGTATCTCTTTGAGGCGAGGAGAGGCCAGGCTAGGCACCCCTTGATGTGATTGATGTCAAGTTGACCATGCCCACCTAGCAGGGGTGGATTTCTACCAGTTCTGTCCACCTCTGTAGAACCGGTAGCTCTGAAGAGCAACAGACGTAGAACCGGTTCTACGTCTCCTGATGTTTTTGCCCACCTGCCCGCCCGGGCTCTTACCTGATCTTTATTTCCTGCTTTTTCAACTTCAGCTGCCATGCAAGGCACAGCTGCAGTTTTAAAAGCAGGAAAAAAGTGCTGTTTCAAAGGCTGGTTCTGTGCACGCAGCGTGCTGATGACGACTTACAGACGCACGTGTGCAGCTTGCAAGAAAGCACATCGTAAATCACCAAACCTCATAAATCATCGAACCGGTAGTTAACCCTCTCGGATCCCACCCCTGCCACCCAGTCACATGACCACCCAGCATATCCACCCAGTCACATGACCACCAAGCCATACCCACCAAATAAACCACGCCCACAGAACCGGTAGTAAAAAAAAAATTGAATCTCACATTGGACCAGGCATAAAGCAGGTTCTTTAGGAAGTGCACTTACCCAGGTATCTGGGAACAGTTTGATTCTGTTAAATCTGAGGAAGTGGACAAGGTTCTCAAGGCTGTCAGTGCAAGCGCCTGCATATTAAATCCATATCTCTCCTGATTGGTGAAAACCTCATGATGTTGACCTCCAGGTGGTGATCAATATATCATTGCAGAAGGGGGCATCCCTGGGACCTTTTAAGGAGACATTAGTCTGTTTCCTCCTTAGATGATATGGGTGTCTGGATGGGGGACAACAGGTTTGAACACTGGTAAGACTATATTGTTTGGAACTTGGGATCTGTGAATTTAAAATTTCAGTTCTGGATGGGGTTATACTGCCCCAGATCCTGTGTACAACTTTTGGGTTCTCATAGACTCACAATGCCTGCTCAATGGCATATGAAACTATTACATGAGTTGCACTATTTTCTGGTTTGTTTCCAGGTCCAATTTAATATGCTAGTTATCATCTTTAAAGCCATTCATGGCTGAGGGGACTGCTTCACCCCAATGGGATTGACCCACCCCAGCTACTCTGGCAAAAGGAATTTGCTGCAGATCTCCTTGTAAATGGTCCTTCTCTGCCATGCCTCCACAATCTGGAAAATCTTGCTGCTGGAGGCCACATATACCCTCACCCTCTAGGCCAGGGGTAGTCAACCTTTTTATACCTACCACGTATCTCTGTTAGTAGTAAAATTTTCTAACAATCCAGGGGTTCCACAGTAATGGTGATTTATAAAGTAGGGGACAAAACCTCTACCGCCCACCATAAAACCTGGAACGCCCACTAGTGGGTGGTAGGGACCAGGTTGACTACCCCTGCTCTAGGCCTTCTGGATTTGCCTCAAAATCTGGCTTAGCCAATTGGCTTGGGGCCATGATGGAGCACTTTACACTGGGAGTGACTGGTAGACTAAGATTCCACCACTGTACTGCTTAGGTACTGGTTCCTAGTTTTAATCAATTTCTATTAATTTTAATGTTTATAATTTTAAAATATTTTTCTATTCTTGCTTTTATTGTGTTGCAAGCCTCCCATCACTTCAATACTGACATGGATGACACAACATCCAATACAACTACACAATTTATTTGTGCAGAGTTTGAACAGTTATTAATGGAGAATGGGGAATAAATTAAGAACGCCTTGTAGGGAGATGCCATTTTTCCCAAAGCAATTGTTATTCATTTAAATACAGAGCTGAGTTTAGGCATTAAGAAAGTAATAACACTGTAAGTTCTAAAGTGGAAAAACAATACTAGGGACAACACTAGCAATCATTTTCTGCCTATCAATTAATCAAGCTGTAAGGCATTGTGGCTTTTTAAAAATAAGAATTAGTATAATTTTGAAATATAGTTTCTTAAGAATATGCTTAAAATGTGTCCCTGTGTGTGATTATACAATAATATTTGTAATCCTGAGTGGTGTTGCTCAATAGATTCTGTATCTGTTATAGAAAGGGGGAGTAAATGTGGACGCCCACCTATTGTGGACAATGGAGACATTGTGGACATACCCAAGCCAACCTATTTCTCGTCTGAAACTGTAACTTATGAGTGCCAAAATTTCTATACAATGGAAGGTTCTCCAAGAGTGACTTGTCAACATGGTCATTGGTCACAAACACCAACATGTAGAGGTATAAGTATTATCTATAATTCTTTATAGATTTATTATTTATAGAGAAATATTGTACTTTGGGAATAGAATAAATTTCATGACACCAGAGCTGTTATTTCAGTGGCAGAAGATATTTTACTTCCTTGTAATTGAATTAGAAGTATGTTGTGGTCCGCTGGCAGCCTGTGGAGATGGCAGCAGAGTCAAACAGTGGGGAGTAAATGGGCCAGTCCAGGAGTCTGGGGAGGACTCAGACGATGGTCCTGCATCTGATACAGAGATGGGGCCAAGACTATCTGGGAATTATATACTGACTCCGAAGCCTCCAGAATATGACAGCAGCGTGGCAGAGGAACAAGTTCCCAGTGCGCGTTTGTGCAGAGCTGCCAGAAGGCAAGAACAGTTAAGACAAAAGGGGCAAGTCGAGAGTTAGGCTTGGAGGTGATTGCTTCTCCCATAAGATATAAAGGAGGAGCAAAGGAACAAGAACCTTTGCAGGAAGCAACGCTGTTTGCTCTATTAGGATTAAACCTTGAAGCTCTGTGTGGACTTTGTACTCCGTTTGGCTTTTTACAGTTCATTTGGCACTTTAGTTGTTGGCAGCAAGAGATAAAGGTGGGTGCTTATCTCGAGAGAGTGTTTGGGACTCATTATGGGCTGGGAATGAACATAATTACCAGTGTTGGAATAAAAAGAGAGTTGTTTGGACTAAGTGTGTGCTTAATTATGGTCTCAGAAAGCCTTGGACAGAACAAGTGGTAGTATTATGAACCAAGATAAAATAACTTTCTGGGAGAAACTGCTTCATAATGGAGAATTGTGCAAGATCTTTTGCCATTTACAAATGTTGTCCTCAATTTTGTTAAACCTTCCTGGTGAAATTCTGCTTTTCCTAAGCCAAAATTCGGCTTTTTTTTTTTTTTGAATGATAGTATTAGTTGAATCTCTAGAGAACTAAAATTATTGTTTTTTAAAATAGGTTAAGTATGGAGGCAGACTCTGTGACTTAATCAAATTTAGTCCCATTTAATCTACATTGAAAAAGAAGATATGAGATGACATTTTAAGAGAAGTTGCCTGAACTTGGTCTTCTCCTAATTCAGACATTCAGTATGAGGAAATTTGGAAGAAGGGGACTAAAATATTTTTCTTTTTCCTTTTATACATGTAACATTGTCTTGCTTAAAACTAATTATCACAACTGATAATTAGTTCATGAGAGGCAAAAAAAGGGGGGGATCTGTTTACCTAGATCTTTAATCGTTTTAACCTATTGCAACATAGAATTTCTAACCTAAACTTTAATTACTTTATCAAATGAATTCCTCAATCTAAAACTTTCTATATGTCATCTGATCTGTGTCCTTTTGCAGCTGCTTGCACAGCAAATGAAGAAGATATGAGAGAACACAATATAAGGCTGAAGTGGAGCAACACGGATAAAATATATTCTGCGGAGGGAAATTCAGTGGAATTTGAATGTTTAAGAGGCTATAAACGACCTCCAAATATCAGAATATTAAGAGCTTATTGTGTGGGTGGAAAATTTAACTATCCGGATTGCATTCCTGTATGTATATTTTCAGAAAATTATTTTAATTCACCAATATTAACATTTCTTTCCTTTTTCTATGTCTTTATACCTATACATCTATATCTATGTATTAAAAATCACTTGAAATTTGTAAAAAATCTAAGTCTGGCAGCTAAATTTGTGGATGTTATGGATTCTAAGGTAACTTGGTCTTCTACATTTCTTGTAAACCAGAATACATCTTAACAGACTTGATTTAAACATTTATTTATTTATTTGATTTGTCAATCGCTTACAAGCTAATAGGTAAAAGTACAAACATAGTTATGAATACATGAAATGGATACATATAAGAAAAATAAAGAAACAATAGGACCGGGACAGTAGGCACATTGGTGCGCTTATGCACCTACAGACCTCTTAGGAAAGGGGTGAGGTTAATAGTAGACAGTCTAAGGTTAAAGTTTTTGGGGAAGAAACCACAGAGTCAGGTAGAGTATTCAAAACATTGACTACTCTGTTGCTGAAGTTGTATTTCCTGCAATCAAAGTTTGGTGTGATTAACCTTGAGTTTGTATCTATTGTTTGCTCTTGTGTTGTTATGGTTGAAGCTGAAGTATTCATTGACAGGTAGGACATTGCAATGTATGATTTTATATACTATACTTACATTGGACCGAAGGCACCATAGTTCTAGGTTTTCTAGGTCTAGAATTTCAAGTCTGGTGGCATAAGGTATTCTGCAACGAGTAGAGGAGTGGAGAACTCTTCTTGTGAAATATTTCTGGACTTTCTCAACTGTGCCAATATCAGATATGTAATGTGGGTTCCAGACTGATGAGCTGTATTATTGTATTGGTCTAGCAAATGTTTTGCATGCTCTAGTTAGTAGTGTAATATTACCGGAGAAAAAGCTGTGTAAGATTAGGTTAACAACTCTTAATGCCTTTTTGGCTATGTAGTTACAGTGGGCTCTAGCACTTAGATCATTAGAAATGAGTACTCCCAAGATCCTTGACAGAGTTTGGATCATCAAAAAGGTATTGACTATTCAACCTGTATTTTATTTTCTGATTTTTTTTGCCAATATGTAAGACAGAGGAATTTATTTGTTGAGATTTGAAGTTGCCATTTGTTTGGCCATTCTGATACATAGTCGAGGTCTTTTTGAAGGATAGCAGTTTTGTCCGTGGTGTTGAATAGTTTTACATCATCAGCAAAGAGAATGCAGTTGCTTTTACAGAGATCATTTATGTAGAGTATGAAGAGGGTTGGTCTGAGAACACTGCCTTGTTGGACACCACTATTGACAATTATGCAGGTATCCAGAGATACCATAAGATTTTAATTTTAGGATTAGTTTGTTTTGTATCACTGAATCAAAGGCTTTAGAGAAGTCTATGTAGATTGCATCTATTGCTTTGCCCAGATTGAGCTGTGTAGTCCATATGTTTTTGCAGTGTAAGAGTTGCAGATTACAGGATAGTTTTTTCTGAATTGTTTATTGTTTATTGGAGAGTAGGTTGTTGTCTCTAAGTGGAGGATAATGGATTGGTTAATAATTGATTCCATGATTTTACAGGTGATGCAGCATAAAGAGATTGGTCTGTAATTTTCAACTAGGCTGGGCTCTCCCTTTTTGAAGATGGGGATGACCATGGCTAGTGACCATAGGTTTGGCAAGGAACTGGTCCTGAAAGATTTTTCAAAGATTATGCTTAGAGATTTGGCTATGGCAGTGGATAGCATTTTTAAGAAGTAGGCACATATTCCATCCAGTCCAATAGATAGAGATGGTTTTAGATTGGGTAGTGCTTTTTCAACATTGTCTTCTGTAAAATCGATATGTATTAGATCATTGTAGTTGTCTGTGGTTCAACTAGAAAATACTGGGCACGATCCATTGCTGTTTACAAATACTGAGCCAAAGAATGTGTTAAGGAGGTTGATTTTAATGATGTCATCATTGCAGTCTTTATCATTAGGTCCTTTCAGAGGTAGGATGGACCTTGAGTCTTTTAGTTTGTTGTTTATAAAATTGTAGAAAACGTGGGTGGAATTGGTGCGTAGAAGGTTTTACTCTTGTTTAATGTGATAATTGGTGCATTCAGTCTTTATCTGGTATCATAAACTTTTGTATCGGCTTTCAAAGTTGGCAATGTGACCAGATTTGTTTTTCCGCCAAAGTGATCTCTTTTTGGATTGAAGCTTCCTTATTGTTATGGGTAGTATTTTTTTTTTGTTTTGTTTTGGGAGTTCTTATTAGTACATATAGTTTGATAACTCTTTTGACTTCAAGTAAAAATATGTTGTAATTGTTGTCAACAGTATTGCATCCAATGAATAGAAATTGCCAATCAAGGGATGAGAGATCGTAGTCTAAAAGATCATAGTTGCCTTTTTTGAAGTTATAATTGCGGATCACATTGTTGTGTTGATTTTTGTGTGGGCGTACGTTAAGACAAAAGTCAATCATGCTGTGGTCACTGTTGGAAAAGGGTTCTTTAATTTGTATTCTGTAAATTGAATTCAAATTATTGCAGAAGATGAGATCGAGGCATTTGTTAAGTGTACTATTGTTGGTTACTAGTGGTTCTAGTCCCAGATTTGTTACAGCATTGTAGAAGGTTGCATGTGTGGGTTCAATTTTACATTCGTTTGGGGTCCAGTTAATGTGAGGTAGAGTGAAGTCACCAAGAAAGATAAAAGTGTGTGGGCAGGATGTTGCCCATATTAGTAGTGAATTTAGCTTGTTTATATGTTCGATGTCATAATCAGGGTCTCTGTAACATAGTAAGAATAGAAATGTGATATGTAAGGACAGGTCACAGACGATGGTCTCAGGAAGAGCAAGTTCCTGGGTAACTTGGATGCTTTTTAGATGCAGGGACTTTTTATAGAAGATAGCAACACCACCTCCTCTACAGATTTCACGATCTGATCGGTAAACATGATAGTCCCTTATTGTGGTAATGGAGTCAGAGAGAGATGCGTTGAGCCATGTTTCAAATATGATGTCAAATTTAGCCATAATTAGTAGGAGGAGAAATTCAGGTATTTTATTCACAAGGCTTCTTGCATTGAGTAGCTTGCATTTAAGGCCAGTTGTAGTTGGAATTGAGGTAGTTAGGGGTGTGCGTGCCTGATTTTGAGTGATGGTGGATTGGATGAGGTAGGGTTGGATGTGGAGTTGTGGATGTGGAGTTGTGTGACTTATTTTTGATATAATCAGTGCGGTGGTCAATGTACAGGTCTTTCTCTCCATTGTCTAGATGTCTTTTGAATTCATTGCAGAGTTCACAGGAGCGGATTCTTTGCAATATGGATAAGTCTGGTCTTTAATGAAGTTTTTTGTAGTTGGGATTGGTTTTTGCAATGGTGTTTATTGTATGAATGAATATGAGTTTGCTGGACTCATTTTTGCATACAACTCTACAAAATTTTGAGGCCACTGACCCATCATTTTATTTGAACTCAGGGCCATCTCTGGTTGTTTCAATGATATCTTCAGAAGAGATATTTATAGTATTTGAGTTGCTTGTGATATTGCAAACTTTGGTGATGTTGTCTGATTCGTTGGTGTCTTCAAGATCAAATAAGATGGCATTGGGACGTTTCTGATCACGTTCCATGATGTCTCTGATGAGTAATGGGATATCATTTGTGGAATTATTTGATGGGATAGTAATTATTTGTGGTTGTGGTTTGGTGGTTATTTTTGGTTGTAGTTGTGATTGTAGTTGAGGTAGTAGTTGTGGTAGTTGATTTTTGTGTGGATGTATGTTGTTGAGTTGGGATTTGATTTTGAGGTGATTAATAGTTGCTTATCAGTGCTGTATTTTTTTTTCAAGAGAAATTAGGCTTTCTTGTATAATTGTTTCAAAATATGTTGCTAAACATTTTTCTATTGAGTGCATGAGTGATTCTATGCTATCAACTCTGTCAGGCAGGGTACTTGGTTTGTTTAGTTTAGGAAAACATAATGGACATAGACAAGGGAAAGTATCTGATGCTTTTAGGAGATCAGCTATGTCTTTGTTTAAGTTTAAGCAGGCAAGGTGGGCTTGATTGTCACATAGGTGGCATTTGATGTTATTTTTGCTTTCAGTGATGATTTAAAGATATCTGAAGCATATACAGAAGTCTGGGAGGTCATTGGTAGAGATTTTTTTTTTGTCATTGTTTGGTAGTGAAGGATTTGGAGTTTGTGGAGTTTCTGCCTGGCATGGGCAATGACAATAGTATACTAAACAATTTCAATAGCTAATTAATGTGATAGATAGACAGTTACTTAATTAATGTTAGTAATTAATAAATGTTAATTTATAAGTTAGAGAACAAATCAAAAGTAAGGTTACTTATTACTAAAAAGCAATCAATCAACTTATTACTAAGAATCAATCGATCGATCAATAGATTAGATAGTCAATGATATAGTATTAAATCTCTATCAATTCAATGAATCAGTGTGAGTATTGTGTGAAGTATTGGAGGTTTGTTGTGTAAAGTTCCTTTGTTTTTCCTTAAAGCCACGAATTTTTTTAATTTTTGTTTTGTTTTTGTTTTAAAGAGGAAGCATTGCTGTTTGATAGATTTGAATGGAAAAGATTTGAATGAGCTCACCAATCATCTACTTTGGAGTTTGGAATGGATGAGATTTGGGTGGGGGTTTAGTGGAGGTTGTCCAATCAGCTGAGTGGAAATTTAAATTCAGGCTGACTAATCAGTTGGGTGATTTAAATGGAGCTGGGTGATTTATATGGAGACTATCAATTCTCTGTGAGTCTCCTTTGTTCTCCCCAATTGGTGGCTGTTTAGAATTACAGTCTCTTGCTCTCCTCCAGTCCCAACTCCCTTTTGGATGTTTAGGGTTACCCCCTTTCAGTTTTGTCTCTTTCTCTGCAGTTCAGTTTCACATTCTACACCAGTCAGTCTTCACTCCCAGAATTAGTCTCTCTGTAAGTGTCTGAATCAAACTCTCATCTAAACACAGCTTGTCCCGGCTCTTATCTGTATCTGCTCTCCGCTATACACTCTCTGCTCTCATTTATTCACAGCTCATGTTGGCTCTTATCACTATCTGCTTTCCGCTATCCGCTCTTTGCTCTCTGCACACCTTATTCATTATCCACCAGTCCCAGTTCTTTCAGGTCTCACCCATTCGGAATGGTGTCCTATAGAATGGAGTCTTAGGCTCTCCGCTCGGTATGATGTCCTGGCTCACCCTCTCTGCTCACTCTTGGGATTGCCAGCAAGTTCTCAGAACCTTCTGAAACCTTTCAACAGTCCTGGCTGAGGTAGATCGTGGCTCCGTTGGCCCCAGACCCCAGACCCCATCTCCAGTGATGCGGTTAGGCATTCGCCTCGATCGCCATCTTTTTATATAGTCATTAAGATTAATTGAACATTAATAGAACAGACTTGAACATTGGGTGCTATCTAACAAAATGAAATTCAATGGTGAAAAAAGTAAGGTTCTACATTTAGGCAAGAAAAACCAAATGCACTGGCATACTGTAAGTGGTATAAAGTTGTTGAGGTAGTGGATTCTAAGGCAACTCGGTCTTTGGCAATTCTTCTGAATCAGAACACTGCTTAAGATTCCTGTGACCTAAATAAAATTCTTTCTGTTCAGAGCAATGGGAGAGAAGCACTATGAGGGGGGATGTTACTTAAAAACAGGGAGGCATGGGACAGGGAGGCACAAACGTCGCTCATCATTTCATCTCTTCTGGTCTGTTGCTGAATCCTGGCAGATTCCAAGATAAAGAACAGGAGATCCCTTGTCCTAGACCTGAAATGAATGTAAACTCTAATTTAACCTCAGTGGGCTAGTTTGATTGATTTCATTGCCTCAATGGAACAAATTCAATTAGCGTGCACTCTAAAATTTTCAGTAGAAAGCAAGTAATTCTTAGGTTGGATCTAGTAATCTCTTGAAGTCAGTAGAATTTCATTTAGTGATGGATAATCTATCTTGTACAATTCATTTCAGAGGGTCTTCTTGTTCAATCTATTTTTACATTCATTCTAAGCTTGGAAATATTTCGTGGGACACCTTATTTTACATGTAAATAAATGATTATCAGTGGTTACTAATTCTGTTAATTTTATTTTTTGTTCTGGTCCTGTAGCTTCTGACAGATATTTATAAATAGGTATGTAAACACACATAAGGACGCTATGGCTCAGTGGCTAAGATGCTGAGCTTGTTGATCAAAAAGGCCGGAAATTTGGCGGTTTGAATCCCTAGCACCGCATAACAGAATGAGCTCCCGTTACTTGTCCCAGCTTCTGCCAACTAGCAGTTTGAAAGCATGTAAAAATACAAATAGAAAATAGGGACCACCTCAGTGGGAAGGTTAAAGGAAAACAAAATGCACAGGCATAGTGTAGCTGGTACCTGGCTAAATAGTAGTAAATGTGAGAGGGATCTTGGAGTCCTAGTGGATAATTAGTTAAATGTGAGTGTGCTGCAGCTGTTAAAAAGCCAATAGTTATTAGCTAGTAATGCAGTTTTAGGCTGCATGATCAGAGAGATAGATTCAAGATCATGTAAAGTGTTAATACCACTTTATAATGCTTTGGTAAGATCAGATTTGGAATATTGCATACAGTTTTGGTTGCCACAATTTAAAAAGATGATTTGGGGACTGGAGGCTAAAACATATAAAGAAGGAACGCTGGAATTGGATATGTCTAGTTTAATTAAGAGAAGAATTAGCGGTGACATGATAGCAGTGTTCCAATATCTCTGGGGTTGGCAGTTAGAAGAGGGAGTCAAGCTATTCTCCAAAGCACCTTAAGCCAGGACAAGAAGCAGTGGATGGAAACTAATCAAAGAGAGAAGCAACCTAGAACTAAGGGGAAACTTTCTGACAGAACAATTAATAGGTGGAACAACTTGCCTCCAGAACTTGTGAATGCTCCAATACTGGAAGCTTTTAAGAAGAGATTGGACAACCATTTTTCTGATATGGTATAAGATTTTCTGCCTGAGCAAGAGGTTGGACTAGGATACCTTCAAGGTCCCTTCTAACTCTGTTATTTTGTTAAGATTCCTGTGATATAAATAAAATTCCTTCTGTTTAGAGCAATGAGAAAGAAGCACAATGGGGACGGGGGTAATACTTTAAAATGAAGAATGGTAACCGGAATGCTGAATCTACTAGGATTTCATTTCTTCTGCTCTGTTGATGAATCCTAACAGATTCCAAGATGAAGACCAGGAGATTTTGCTGTGCTGGAGCTGAAATAAGTAGAAACTCTACTTTAAACCCAGTAAGCTTCACTGATTCCATTGGCCTCAGTCAATAAATTTAGTTGCCTCAAAATGAATGGTTCCAAATGAACACCCATACATTTTATTTTATTTATTTCATTTGAATTCAAATTGAAATATTCTCCTGTTCTTTGAATTTCCATATGCAATTTATCCCCTTACTCATGTGTCTACATGCATATTTATAAATACCTATCAGAAGCCACAGGGCCAGAACAAAAAATAAAATTAACTAAATTAGTATCTGTTGATAATAGCAATAGCAAAAGCATTTAGATTTATAGACCACTTCATAGTGCTTTACAGCCCTCTCTAAGCGGTTTACAGTCTCAGCATATTGCCCCAACAATCTAGGTCTTCATTTTACCAACCTTGGAAGGATGGAAGGGTAAGTCAACCTTGAACTTGTCAGGATCAAACTCCTGGCAGAAAAAATGCAGAGTTAGCCTGCAATACTGTGTTCTAACCACTATGCCACCATGGCTGTATAATCATACATTATATGTTATATGTAAAATAAGATATCCCATGAAATATTTCTAAGCTTAGAATAAATGGAAATTTAGATTGAACAAGAAGACCCTCTGAAATGAATTGCACGAGACTGATTGATTATCCATCACTACATGAGATTCTATTGACTTCAAGAGACTACTAGATCCAACCTAAGAATTACTTGCTTTCTATTGAAAACTTTAGGGTGCACACTGATTAAATTTGTTGCACTCAACACAATGAAATAAATGAAAATAGCCCATTGAAGTTAAATTAGATTTTCAGTCATTTCATTCTCAGGACATAGGGATGTCCTGTTCTTTATTTTGGAATCTGACAGGATTCAGCATCAGATTAAAAGAGATGAAATGATGGGCAATCAGTGGAGGTATTCTACCAGTTCGGCCTGGTTCTGGCATACCTATAGCACCAAAGATCAGCTGGAAGAGAACCAGTTCACTCCGAATCTCTCAGATGCTCTGCAGTTGGGCCTACCCATCCACCCGTGCTCCTAGGTCCTTTTTATTTTATTTATTTGTTTATTTATTTATTTGATTTATATTGCTGCCTATTCACCCATGGCGACTCAAGGTGGCTTACACAATATAAAATCATATTTAAAACAAAAAGTAAAAATAAAAACAATAAAGAATCAAATAAATTAGTAAAGTACAATAGAACAAAATTTGGAAAAAAACAAAACAAAAACAAAACAAGAACAAAAATCAGCTCCCACCTTCCCACCCCAACGACAGTGGGTCACACTAGCCATTTGATGGGTTTCATCCCTCTCTGGGATTTTAACCTCTCAGCTGTTTGGCGTGGATTGAATTTCTATGCTAAACAGCTGAGAGGTGCAGTAGCTTAGTTTTTACTGTTTTAATGTGTGCGCAAAGTGCATGTTTGGTGCACGATCGAGTTGCACGATCCCACCCCTGCAGCCATGCCTACCAAGCCATGCCCACAGAACTGGTGATGGGAACTTATGAACCCCACCACTGTGGGTGAAGTTTATGCCTCCTTGTCCCATGCCTCATTGTGTTTAAGTATTAACCCACTCCCCATAGAACTTCTTTCCCATTGCTCTGAATTTCATTTGGATCACAGGAATCTTATTATATGATGGGGTTTGCATTTGAAATTGCAATTAATACAAATTTTTTGCCGAAATGTATGGATAATATCAAATATACGTATAGTGGACATTTTATTGGAAATCTTAGTTAATAAACATGGGTTTTTTTCTTGGCATTGCTCTGCTACAGTCCCCAGTATTATTCTATTGGCTGTGTTGTCTGAGGATACTGTGAGTTTGTTTATTCATTGCATTTGTGTTCCATCTTCCGCCCTCTGGAATACTCTGCCACCGGAACTCCGTACCGGCACGGACCTGAGGGCCTTCAGGCGCGCGTTAAAGACCTGGCTCTTTGAGCAGGCCGGCCTGGGCTGAGATAATGATTTTAAATTTGATCTCCATTTTTAACTTTAAATTGGGTTTTTAAGGGTGGGGGGAGGGTTTCCTAATTTTAGTCAGCAGCTGATTTAAATATTTAATTACTTTTTAACTTTTGTATTTTTGTGGGGTTTTTAGATGAGCTGTTCACCGCCCTGAGTCCCTTGGGAGAAGGGCGGTATATAAATGTAATTAATAAATAAATAAATAATAAAATAAGTGTATCCCCTGTGAGGATGAATTAAATTTTGGTTACATGTGATTCCCCATTCCTATATTTAAAATGTTGGTGCTTTGAGTTCATTCTGACTGCCAGAGTTTATATTACAAAATATCAAGAATGGCTATTAAATTATTAATGTTTATTATATGTCATTGTGTCAGAAGTCATCTTAAAAAAGATAGAAATTGCTCAGTGATAAAATGGTGTAGAGTTCTTGAGTCACTTGAGTAGTTTTAACCATTTGATTTAAAAATGGTGGTACTGACTTTCAGAATCGTCTTGCACATGTAGTTTGATATCTTAAAATTATTGCAGACTGTTTTCTGCTGTAGATCAGATGAACAAGTTTAAAAAATAATTACACGACATGTACAGATACAAATTTGTTTCTTACTTATTGTTCACATTTTATTTTACAGATCTAACTTAATGAACAACAGGACATATACAGCACTCTTTATATGAGAAGATGAGTATCTGAAATCATATACCATTCTCTTTAATATGACCACTTTAAGCTGGATTGTATACAAGTATAAATGGTGGATCCAAACCTAAAAGCCTACTTTGTAAAAGACAGCTTTTACCAACTGAAATTACTGGAAAAATGATAACATTTAAAAACCAGTTTATAGAACATCTTTAAGGCAGATAACATTATAATATAACCTTATAAATATATTTTTAAAAATGCATCTTGAGTGAGGAACGTAGATTATATTATATATATATATATATATCTATTGTAAAAATTTGATTAATCTGAATTATCAATCAACAGCTCATCTTAACGCAATAACAATAGATAATTGAAATTGAAGTTTTTACATATAGAGGTATTCTTTTAAAAATAAAAATTAAAAAAAATCCATTAATCATTTCTACCGCCAAACAATTTGTAGTATATTTTGTAAAGGTACATTTAATACTTCAGTTCACAATTTAATCCAAGATCTGGAAAGAATCTGGTGCTCCTTATGTTGCTCTAGAAATAGCCAAATGTACTTGGATGTTCAGAATCTGATGGAGGTTCATCCAGATGGATTTCTATACTTGCTTTTGTTTTATTTTGCTTTTGTTTGTTTGTTTTTACACTATGAAATTATATAAGTAATTAAAGATTAAGATAACTTTTAGAAATTGGCACAGGTCTTCCCAAACTACATTCCTACAAAGGCTGTTATTTAACACAGAATAGATTAGCAGTTGCCATGATATAAATTCAAACAGATTCATTGTTCTATATAAAGTGAACCCATTCAAAACAAACTTTATAGCACCTTTTTGGATTACCAAATCCCTTTTTACTTTTGATTACCATAGACTAACAAGGCTATGCTTCCTTTAATGATCAAAGCCAAGAGAACTTCATAAGGAACTTGATGTGTCCTTCTTGAATGTGATAGAGCTGTTTGGTGGAAACTTATACAGAAGTATAAGATATTATCTCACTGGCTTTTTCTAAACATTACTTGATTTGCTAGATTAAGTCAGCCACTGATGCAGCTAGTCAGTGGTGGGATTTGAATAATTCAACAACCTGTTCTCTGCCCTAATGACTGGCTAGGTAGGCATGGCTGGTGATCATGTGACTGTGTGTGTGTGGCCAACTCAATGTCACTCAAACAAGGGGCACCTCATCTCATCCGGCCTCTCCTTGCCATGCCTTGCCCCTCCCCTCCCAGCCACTCCTTGT
Source organism: Bungarus multicinctus (assembly GCA_023653725.1). Taxonomy (NCBI): domain Eukaryota; kingdom Metazoa; phylum Chordata; class Lepidosauria; order Squamata; family Elapidae; genus Bungarus; species Bungarus multicinctus. The sequence continues at coordinate 38,918,089 of CM042842.1, read as the reverse complement.
CATGCCTGGCTGCTCAACACGCCAGAGTGAGCAGTTTTCAAATAAAAATATGCTCACCTTGTGCAAATAAATAACAAACATCTTGACTTCAGGTTTGATGCATCTTGCCAAGTATTACTGTTCATTCTAGTCTCCTTTCCTATAAATAGATCCATCTCAGATTGTAATTTGCTACAACCTCTCTTGTCTTTTGCATCATTCTATGGGAGATTATTCTGAAATTTATCTGTGAGCTTTGCAAGTTTGTTTCCTCCAACCCTTTTTTTTGCATGCAATTCTTACAAGTTATTTTGACATTCCTTCCTCCTTTTTAAACAAAGGAGTGGTTAAGGTGCTCGCCTAGAAACCAATAGACTCTGAGTTCTAGTCCCATTTTAGGCTTGAAGAAATGGCTGAGTGACCAGTCACTCTCTCCCAGTCCAAACCACTTCTTAGATTGTGGTTGTGGGGAAACTAAGTGGAGGAAGGAATATTAGATAAGTTCTCCACCTTGAGTTTGTTAAGGTAAAATGTCGAACTGGTTAAGCATACAAGTCCCATAATGCATCACTGCATATTCCCCTCCCACCAGTTATAAAGGATGCTCAGTTTTGGTTTTGAGCTGACTCTTGTTTACCTCCTGGAGGAGTGGTATCTGGAAGAAAGCATGGATGTGAATTGGTTTGATTTTTCTACAATAAAAGAATGATTCTGACTGCAAATAGTTTGGAAGTTGAGTTTGGCTAAGATCCATTATAAGTTATCAACAATTGGTAGCAGAGGTCGGTTGCCAAATTAACAGGAACAAAATATGTCAGGATCAGAAAAATCCAGAATTAATATAAGAGCCTTCACCAGACAGATGGCAGCTCAACTGACTCCAATGGGGACAATAATAGGAACCCTTTTGGATGAAGGAAATATAACTCCTACAACTGACAGAAATGAAACCCAAGAGAAAGACAAAATAACTGACAAAAATGAAGATTTAAAATCAACCCTGCTCAGAATCATTGAAATATCAACAAACAGCAAGGACCCGATGACAGAATTAAGAGGACTTTTTCAAAATACAGACAAACCTCAAACAGAGGAAAGGCAAACAGAGAAAGAAATTGAAACTGCGAGTGCTGAACCGGTAAGTACTTTACAACCTTTTTTAAACTTATCGGAGGCGGGAAAATATGAAGAGGCACCATTTTCAAACCCACACAACTCAAAATCACTGGCTGACCAGCAACCAATCACTGCAGAAGTTTTGAAGGGGGAGACAAAAAGAAAAGGTAGCCCTGAGAGGAACTCTCCCTCAGAGCAGGAAATATCAAGAGCGATTGAAACACTCACAGAAGCATTCGGAGCTGCATTCATCCCCCCCCACTCCAAGACAGTCACAGACAACAAGCACTGAACTCCAGGCAGCCACATTGTCCCCATGCAACCACAGGCAGTCTCCCAGCACCTTCAAGCAGCATTCAAAAGGCTTTAGAAATGACTAAAAGGAACACAGAAGTCACGATCCCTCTCAGGGTGTCTTCAACTGTTATCTCCGATCTCCAAACAACCCAGAGAGGCTTTTCTGCTTCTTCCTCACTTCTGACGGCCTCACTGGCTTCAGCAGTAGTCCTAGTGCCTCCAGGTTACTTACTAGCACAAGCCTTCCAAGAGAAATTTCCAGCACCTGGAAACCATCTCTTGAATCCAGCACAGCTTCAGGATACTACATCTTCCCAGTCAGGAATTAAGAATGAAACCACAGCTCCAATGCAATTTTTTAACCCTTCACTTTCTGCAACAACTCTTCAGGAGACATCCTCCACAGGAAACCAACATAAAGTGAACATGGCACAAATTCAGAACTTCATGCATGTACAGTCAGCTCCAGTCATCTTACAGAAAAAAGGGACAGTGAGTTTTTCAAACTTTACAGCTTGCATACCAATGTCCTTCTGCCAATATACGCACATCCCAGAACATCATCAACAACAATTTTTGAACACCAACCCTGTTCAACACAACATCTTACCCAATGGTTTTCCAAAGTTATGCCAACAGGTAATAATCTAATGGATTGGGCGCAGCAATTTCAGATTGCATTAATGAGGGAAAATGCTCTTTTTCTCATACTGAACCCACCCCAAAAACCATTGTCTATAGAGGTAGATTGTATTCATCATCGGGCATTTTGCTTAATGTTAAGTTCCCTCGAACCAGCCATATACCACATCATACCCAATGGGTCCACCATCTCTGAAATTTGGGAGAAGATATTTAACCTGTTTTATAGCAAAAATAGAAGTACCACTAGCAGAATATCTAGGGAGTTTCATTCTGCTAGATTGAGACCAGGAGTAAGCATGAGCGAACATCTGCTCAACTTAAACGCCATGAGATCTGATCTGTTACAAAGGGGTGAGACAATCACAGAGGAAAGTTTTATTAGTATCATAATTAATTCCCTCGACTCTAGCTGGGACTATTTTCTTAATCAATTGGATAATCTAAATTATGACAACATTTCACTTGAAACATTATCAGGAAGGCTGGTGGCTGAGGATAATCTCAGAAAGGATCGAATTTTGCTTCATAAGGAATGCAGGGTTGCAAAAAGAGTTAACTTTGTGGAACAGGTAAATGCATTACCAGCGTGTTATACATGTGGTTCGAGAGATCACTTTAAGAAGAATTGTCCTAAAGCCTTTAAAGGCAGAGAACCCATTAAGCATCCCCAGCTCTACTACACAAGTTATCAGAGGGAAAGGTCTAACTCTGAACAAAGATATCAAGGTAGACACCCCAGTAGCCAAAGACACGATGTAAACCCGGGACGTAGAAAATCACCAAGCCCAAGAAGGAGCAGGGGATCCAGTCGGGAGAACAATAGGACTGACACTGATTCCATGAATGGGATTAGAGATGTAGAACCGAATCTTGATGTAAACACAAGGGAACAATGTTGGTTAATTGACTCCGGGGCAACAACACATACATCTTGTAATAGAGAACTGTTCACCTCTTTAGACGAGATGTCGTTTAACATTAAAGTTGCCAACCAAAAATTTGTGCAGGTGGTTGGGAAAGGGGATGTCCACATCCCAGGTCTTGGGAGAATCAAGGAAGTTCTGTTCATACCTGAAATACCATATAATGTCCTATCTGTAATTAAATTAAGCAAAGGTACCAAAATCGAGGTATTATTTAAAAGTGACACTGTCCAACTTACCAATGATGGCAAGGAAGTAGGGGAAGTTATAGTGGCCAATGGGTTATCTTACTTTATACCCACGATGAATACCACGGCACAAGTCATAGCCAATTTATCAAATGATAGTGTTAAGAATAGGAAGAAAGAGAGGGAAAAGGATGACAATGCCAACAGTGACACAAGTGATGGGGAAATAGAAGGGGAAAGTGATAATGATATTAACGATGTAAGTGTTGAAAATGTTGTAATCAAAATGAATGACTCAAAGAATGTTTCAATTGGTAAACCTTTACATAATAATTGTGCACATATTTTGCATAGAAAGTTGGGGCACATTGGTTTTCCCGTTGTTAAAAAGATGTTGAATTGTTCTGAAGGACTCCAAGTAAACAATTGTGAAAATTATTTAGAGTGTTCCATTTGTAAGAGTTCAAAGTTGAAAGAAAAACCTCAACCAAAAAAATCAGAAAGGAACACCACACACATTTTTCAGTTGGTATACATGGATCTAGTGGGCCCCTTGAAGCCCTCTATTGGCCACAAAAAATATTTTCTCACAATTGTTGATGACCATAGTAGATACGGTTTCGTATACACCCTCAAACACAAAGGGGAAACATTCACCAAGTTTCGGTTCCAGAGGGAGCTTGGGCCATTTCCTGAGTCTCTGGCTCACAGCTCGCCTGGAGACCTGGTGGCCACCTGGGATGGGTTGGCCGCCACAGCTCTAGATCGAGTTGTGCCTCTGCGACCTCTGACCCGGCACAGATCCCATTTGGCTCCGTGGTATACGGAGGAGCTACGGGAGATGAAGTGCCGGAAAAGACGTCTAGAGGGCATTTGGAGGGCGAGCCGTTCTGAGTCTGACCGAACACAGGTGAGATCTCATATTAAGACTTACCTTGTGGCGATAGGGGCGGCGAAATCTTTGTATTTCTCCGCCCTTATTGCGTTGGCAGGAAATCGGCCTGCCGCCCTGTTTAGAGTGACCCGCTCTCTACTTGAGCCGAGAGCGCGGGATGACCTCCTACAGGGTAGGGCGGAGGAGTTTTCTCGATTTCTGCATGACAAAATTGCTCAGATTCAGGAGGGGCTCGACTCCAATTGGATGGTCCCGGAGGAGATGTCCGGGGCAGGTCTTGTGAATGTTATCTGGGGGGAGTTCGACCCTGTGACCGCCGAGGGTGTGGACAGGTTGCTGGGGGGTCTGAATGCCACCACCTGTTTATTGGACCCGTGCCCTTCCTGGTTGGTTTCGGCCGCCAGGGAGACGACACGAGGCTGGCTCCAGAGGATTATCAACTCTTCTTTGAGAGAGGGGTCGCTTCCTACCGCCTTGAAGATGGCGGTGGTGCGGCCCCTCCTCAAGAAGCCTTCCCTGGATCCAGCTGTTTTAAACAACTATCGTCCAGTCTCCAACCTTCCCTTTGTGGCGAAGGTTGTTGAGAGTGTGGTGGCACGTCAGCTCCCTCAATACCTGGAGGAAACGATTTACCTCGATCCGTTCCAATCGGGCTTCAGGCCTGGGTATAGCACTGAGACGGCATTGGTCGCGTTGGTCGATGATCTCTGGAGGGCTCGTGACAGAGGGTTCTCCTCTGTCTTGGTCCTATTAGACCTCTCGGCGGCTTTCGATACTATCGACCATAGTATCCTGTTGCGACGGTTGGAGGGGTTGGGGATTGGGGGAACCGTCCTTCGATGGTTCTCCTCCTTCCTCTCCGACCGTTCGCAATTTGTGTTGGCAGGAGGGGAGAGGTCCACCTCTAGGCCTCTGGTTTGTGGGGTGTCTCAGGGGTCGGTCCTCTCCCCTCTCTTGTTCAACATTTATATGAAGCCACTGGGTGAGATCATCCGTGGTCTTGGGGTGAGGTGTCATCTCTATGCAGATGACACCCAGCTGTATATCTCCACCCCGGACCACCCCAACGATGCTGTGGGGGCTATGTCTAGGTGCCTGGAGGCTGTGTGGGATTGGATGGGCGGGAATAGGCTTCGGCTCAACCCATCCAAGACCGAGTGGCTGTGGTTTCCGGCGCCCCGATATAGCCAGCTGACACCTTCGCTGGCTATTGGGGGGGAAATTTTGCCCCCCACAGAGAGGGCCCGCAACCTGGGAGTCCTCCTGGATGTACGGCTGTCGCTTGAACACCATGTTGCGGCCGTCTCCAGGGGGGCGTTTCATCAGATCCGTCGGATCTACCGGTTGCGGCCCTTTCTGGATCGGGACGCCCTGCGCACGGTCACTCAGGCCCTTGTCACCTCTCGCCTGGACTATTGTAATGCCCTCTACATGGGGCTCCCTGCGGGGAGCACCCGGAGACTCCAGCTGGTGCAAAATGCAGCCGCGCGGGTGATCATGGGGGCGTCACGTAGCGCCCATGTGACGCCTCTCCTGCGCGAGCTGCATTGGTTGCCGGTGGCTCTCCGGGTTCGCTTTAAGGTTCTAGTTTTGACCTTTAGGGCGATCCATGGCATTGGGCCAGGTTACCTGCAGGACCGCATTCTACCAGTGATCTCCAGCAGGCCGGTGCGTTCACACAGGGAGGGTCTGCTCCAGGTGCCGTCGGCCGCTATGTGCCGTCTGGTGGCCCCGAGGAGTAGGGCCTTCTCTGTGGGGGCCCCTGCCCTCTGGAATACTCTGCCGCCGGAACTTCATACCGGCACGGACCTGAGGGCCTTCAGGCGCACGTTGAAGACCTGGCTCTTTGAGCAGGCCGGCCTGGGCTGAGATGGTTTTAATTGGTCTCCATATTATCCTCAATTTTAACCAGGGTTTTAAGGGGGGGGGTTCTTATTAATCGGCCAGTGTCTAATTTAATTCTTTTTAACTTTTGTATTGTTTTGGGGTTTAGATTGGCTGTACACCGCCCTGAGTCCCTAGGGAGAAGGGCGGTATAGAAATTTCATAAATAAATAAAATAAATAAATAAGTTTAAAGAGTTCTATAAGAGGGTAGAAATCCAACACAACATTAAAATCAAACAGATCATGACAGACCGCGGTTCTGAATTTCTTTCCAAAGAATTCAGTGACTGGATTAATAAACATGGTTTAATACACTTTACAACTTCACCATTTTCTGCATTTCAAAATGGTGTGGCTGAACGCAGGAATGGCGTATTATAGATTATGGTTAGATGCATATTAGAAGATGCCAGATTAAACTTTTCATATTGGGGAGAGGCCGTCTTATATTCAAACTATATATCCTTAATAGAATATGATCAAGTGTGATACAGAAAACCCCATATGAAATAATGTACAATCAGAAGCCCACATTAGCACATCTTCATGTTTTTGGGGTAACTGCTGATGTACACATACTCAAGCAACTCAGACAAAAAGGAGACAATGTATCAAAAAAACTCAAATTTGTTGGTTATGAACCAAAAACCAAAGCTTACAGATTCATGGATAGAAATCACAAGATAATCATATCGAGATCAGCAAATTTCCATGAAAACACAAACTGGAGTAAGATACACTCAAATGAAATAATAATTGGCAAGGATACATTCAAAACTGATCAGAAACAAACACAACTTCACACACACACTACAAAAACAAAATCCAACAGAAATAGCATTAAGGTTAGGGTGTGGAAAGACGGTCATCACATACTCAAAACCAAAGGTATAGATGAGTACAGCTCAGATGACTCATCGGAAAACAATATCCCAAACGAAAACATACCCAGGAAATCACTAAGATCTAATAAGGGCAAAATCCCAAATACTTTAAGGGACTATGTGATGTCAATTGATACCACCATATCTGTACCCAAAAATTATAATGACATAACACACTCCCACAAATGAACAGTTAAAATGGAAAGAGGCTATGCAGAGGGAGATAGAAAGTATTAAAAAATTAGAAGTATATACCACCTCAAAGGTCCCAGAGAACAAAAAAATTATCGGTACCAAGTGGGTATGCAAAATAAAACCCTTAGAGGATAACAAAAATCTATACAAAGCGAGACTGGTGGCACGAGGTTTCTCACAAAAATTTCCAGACGATTACATAGACACTTATTCACCTACAGTGAGGGCAGAGAGTGTTAAGACAGCCTTAGTCATTGCCTCAATTCTAAATGAACACGTATACCAATTCGATGTACAAACAGCATACCTACACGCACCACTAGATAAGGAATTATATGTCAGAGCACCACCAGGAATTGACTGTAATGAAGGACAAACCTGGCTACTCAATAAGAGTCTCAATGGTCTGCGACAATCAGGTAAGAGATGGTACGATTGTTTTTCCAAAACTTTAAGACTAATAGGTTTCACTGCCACATCAGCTGACAAATGTGTAAAAAAAATGTGTAAATGTGTTAAAAGGGAACAAGGTACATGTGAAAAAGTACTTGTCTATGTAGATGATATATTATACATAGGTAAAAATAAATTTAAATGTGACCAATTCGCCAAGGAACTTCAAAAACACTTTTCATTGAAATGTTTGGGAAAAGTCGATAAATATTTAGGAGTTCAGATTACCGAATCAAGTAATGGTTTTATACTATCACAAAAGGAAAAGATACTAGAATTACTGGAGAAATGCAATATGTCTGATGCAAAACCATCATATACCCCTATGCAAACTGACTTTTTAAAGAACATGTTTAATGATGATGAGGTATTTAAAGACAATACAATCTATCGATCTACAATTGGTTCGTTACTTTATATAGCCAATTGGACTAGACCGGACATAGCACTATCAGTCAACTTACTTTCAAGACATGTGAATAACCCAAAAATATACCATTGGAATGCGATCAAAAGATTATTGAGATATTTGAAACACACCGCTGATGCAGTTTTGTCACTTAATCCAAACACATTGAGCACCCCTAGACTTTCATGTTATGCAGATGCCGATTGGGCTGGAGATGTTAAGACACGAAAGAATACCTCAGGGTATGTTATTTTTCTGAATGAAAGTCCCATCCACTTGTATCAACTTCAACTGCAGAAGCTGAATTTGTTGGTTTATCAAAGGCCGCAAATAACTTAATTTGGTTTGACGATTTACTAATGGACATTTGGAAAGAACCTTCATATCCCATAATCATTCAGGAGGATAATAAAGCAGCAATAGATATATCCAAGGCCGATGCTGTAGGCCACAGATCAAGGCACATCGACATAAAGTACAAGCATGTGAGACAGTTGTCAGAAATTGGATTCATAAAAGCTGTACACTGTGAGACTAAAGAACAAACTGCAGATATTTTGACCAAACCTCTTCCCCCAAAACAACACTCATACCTGACAAAGAAACTGTGTATAGATATATAAATGTTATATGATAATATCTATATTAATGTTTCCTTAATGATTAATCAGTTCGACCTTAGAAGGGGAATTGTTAAGGTAAAATGTCGAACCGGTTAAGCATACAAGTCCCATAATGCATCACTGCATATTCCTCTCCCACCAGTTATAAAGGATGCTCAGTTTTGGTTTTGAAATGACTCTTGTTTACCTCCTGTGGAGGAGTGGTATCTGGAAGAGAGCATGGACGTGAATTGGTTTGATTTTTCTACAATAAAAGAATTATTCTGACTGCAAATAGTTTGGAAGTTGATTTTGGCTAAGATCCATTATAAGTTATCAACAGAGTTCCTTATAAAGTAATAAAGACAAGATAAACATCTAACAAAATAAACCAATCATTTGTGAGAATGATGTTCTTCTAAAGGAGAAGAGGTGAGTGGTGGGCTACTGCCAGTTTGGACTGGTTCTAGTGAACCAGTAGTTTCGACCATCAACTGGCCCCACCCACCCACCCCCGCTCTATCCTGTCCTATATTTTCTTCTTTCTGGCTCGAGTCATGCGGCACATCTGATTTCCATGCCTCAGTTGTTCTACTTACCGGGCTGCAATAGAAGGTAAGCAGCTGAGCTTTAAATTGCTGTATTTTGAACGCTGCATGAACCTTGAGCTTACAGAACCAGTTGTTAAACCAGTTGCAGCCCACCACTGGAAGGGGTGCTGACAGCCTTGTTACATGCCTTACACTACTGCATTTATTTCATTTTTATCCACTTCATTTTTCTCTACTTTTTGGTTTATTCTTCAATGATGGCATAGCCGGTGAAATTCTTACCTGTCTCACATGCCAGGATTATGTGGGAAAATATCAGGTAAACATATCCATGTGATTGACAGGCAATTGCAGCAGAAACCACTAAGCAGCTACATTAAGACAGAAAGATGGAGGCACCAGGGTGCAAAAATCAGAGGATCTCAGGGAGAAAAGAGCTGAGACATCCATCAAAATGGCATAACCTAGTCAACTATAGAAAGATAGGGAAATCATGCCTCTTCGATGTGCTCTTTCCATTGGAAAGTTTCAAACTGACAGTGCAAAAATTGCTCTAGCTCTATCCATACTGGTGATCTTTTTAATGATCTTTCACTTTTTATCTAGAGAAGTACTGACAAGATTAAAAAGCAAATTCAACCATGCTCTTTTTTCCATTGAATCAATTTTGCCAAACATCTCCCCAACTCACAATAAAATAGCACTCACAAAATAACACTGTTCCAATATTTGAGGGGCTCCTACAAAAATGAGGGGGTCCATCTATTTTCAAAAGCACTAAAATGCATGACAAGAAACAATGGATGGAAACTAACCAAAGACAGAAGCAACCTAGGACTAGAGAAATTTCCTAAGGGTGAGACAAATCAACCAATGGAATAGCTTGCTTTCAGAAGTTGTGGGTGCTCCATCACTAGAGACTTTCAAAAAAAGTGAGGTAAATACACCCCAAAAGGACAGTGCCAGGAACCACTAAAGCAGTGCAGAAAACTTAAAACAGCCATTCACCCTTTTTTAAAAAAGTCAAAACCCCAAAGCAAAAACACCAGCTGAGAGGCAAAGTAAGAGCAGTTGCTCAAGCTAATTGAAAGCCTGGGAGTGCTGTCAAAAGCCATTAACCTTTCCAACTCTATTATTCTATGTTCTCTATGTTCTAAATTGACAGAAGCAATACAGCTGGCTAGACCACACATGCATTAAATTCAGGGCCTGTATGATCAAGCTGCATCATTGTCCCCTCCTGTATCTTTTCCCGCCAGGAAGAAACAAGAAGTAGGCAACGCCAGCAGCTGTAAAAGGTCTTAGGGAACTCCAGAGAGTATCAACTGATCACAGAAATGTTACTTATTTTATAATGAAAATGTTTTGCAGCCTTTAATCCTGCTCCCCCACCCCTTGGAATGTTCACTCTAATGCTGGGATAATTCACAAGAAGAGAATGTTTGTAGTTGCATTCATTTGAGTGGAAGAGATTACAAGAGAGTAAGCAGGCACACCAAGGGGAGCATGCATTGAAAGGCATGCACCCTTTGCCTAGTTTAGTTTACTTTATTGTCATTGCACCTCGTACAACAAAATCAAACACCATCTTCAGTGCACATCATGACCATGACCATGAAAATAAACTACAAACACACATCCTTCACCCTTCACACATTGAACCGGAAACCCCTGACACCACATCAACACTGCACTGTACAGCAGAATTCAAAAGAGCTACTGCCCTGGGATAGAAGCTGCTTTTCAGCCTATTTGTCCTTGTTTTTATTATTCTGTACTATCTGCCAGATGGTAATAGTTCAAAAAAAGGGTTCCTAGGATGGGATGGATCTTTAAGAATGTTTTGAGCTTTCTTAAGGCAGCGGGAGCTATAAAGCTCTTCCAAAGCGGGGAGAGGGCAACCAATGATCTTCTGGGCAATGACATTAACCTATCTGCCACTGTGCAATTGGCAAACCATACAGAGGTTCAGTATGTTAAAATGTTCTCTATGGTGCAGCAGTAGAAGGTCACCAGCAGTTTTCATTCAGTTGTTGTTTCCTGAGAAGTCTCAGGTAGTATAATTTCTGCTGGGCCCTTTTGACCAGGGCTGCAATGTGGGCACCCCAGGTCAGGTCCTCTTTTAGGGTAACACCCAGAAACTTAAACATCCTCACATAGCCCCCTCCCCCCCCAGATGAGTCAGAGCAGTGTGAAGAGTGATGGCTATAGCGTTTTTTGTAGATCTGTTTTTTCTGTATGCAACTCATGAATCACTTAAGAGGCAAAGAAAAAACCCTTTAGCTGAAACTTGATTATGATATCAGTAGCAGTGCCAGACAGGTTTCAACTAAAATGACAAAACTGAGCTAGTTAGCTTGCTTTTTAGGGAAGTGCTACACTGGGGAGAAAAGCAGCTCAGAAAGAACAACTTGTTTAGTCAATCTCTCTGCAAGAGGTGGAGAAGAAAAAAAAATGGACCAGAGACAGGACATCTACTAACTGACAATATTGCCAAACCAATGACTGGCAGAGAGATGCTGCAAAGTTGCAAGAGATTTCTATCCAATGAGATACACCAGATCAAGAAACCAGCTCCATGGGAAGAGTAAAATGAGACAGACCACAGTAGCAGTGTCTTGCAAGTCTGCTTATTTTTTATTTTCCCTCCTTACAACCACTAAGTCAGGGGGAGTCAGTTTGATCCTTTTCCTAATAACAATCTCCTTTCCTGGGCTTTATAAAAAGTTTCTGCCCTTGTAATTTTTTGTAATTGTTTCTGAATATTCTTCCTAAGGTCCTCTCCATGATTCCCTACAGCAAAGGTAAATCATTTACCTAGTTCAGGGGTATCAAACTCACAATGTCATGGCTGCATCACGTGACATATTGGGACTTTTCCCTCCTTTGCATGATACATCCGGCCCATGGGATGGGAGTTTGACAACCCTGATCTAGTTAGTCCAGCAATAATGTTTGGGCGCTATTGGTTCAAATATTCACACACACAAACAGATGAGTGTTGGAGGAGTCTATGATGAGTGAGTGAAGAAGCAGTGAAGAAAGTAGTATAGATCTTTATAACTTCAATCACTATAAACTGCTTAAAGGAAGATACAACAAAAGGAAGTGATATTTTTGCTTTTAAAGAATAGAAGGCTAAGTGAACTAGCCAAACACATGCACTGCTTTAGCTGCTCTGTTTGATAAAGCATCACAAGTACGCCAAACGCAGTCTTCAGCTTACACTGGCAGTTAGGACCAGAATTTCCACCACAGAATGGCAAAGTATAGGTAGTCCTCAATTTATGACCACAATTGAGCCCAAAATTTATGTTGTTAAGTGAGAAATTTCTTAAGTGAGTTTTCCATTTTATGGCTTTTCTTGTCACATGTGTTAAGTGAACCACTGCAGCTGTTAACTTAGTAACAGGCTTGATAAGTGAATCTGATTTCCTCATTGACTTTGCTTTTCAGGTGACAAAAGGTAATCACATGACTCCAGCCGTTATAAATGTGTGTCAGTTCTCAAGCATCTGACTATAAATCACATGACTATGGAAATGTTACAATGGTTGTAAGTGTGAAAAAAGTCTTAAGTCCCTTTTTTCACAGATGGTCACTAAATGAACTGTTGTAAGTCAAGGATTACCTGTACAATCTGGGTGTCCTCCTGGATGTGCGGCTATCATTGGAACACCATGTGGCGGCCGTCGCCAGGGGGGCTTTTGGCCAAGTCCGTAGGATCTACCAGTTGCACGGCCCTTTCTGGATCGGGATGCGCTTTACATGGTCACCTCTGCCCTGGTGACCTCCCGCCTAGAGTATGCCAACACTCTCTACATGGGGCTGCCTTTGAAGAGCATCCGGAGGCTCCAACTGGTGCAGAATGCAGACGCGAGGGTAGTATTGGGGGCTCCTCAGGGCTCCCATGTTACACCACTTCTGCGCGAGCTGCATTGGCTCCTGGTGGCCCTCCGGGTGTGCTTCATGGTCTTAGTTATTATCTTTAAAGCGCTCCATGGCTCGGGACCAGGATACTTGCGAGACCGCCTCCTGCCATTATCGGCCTCCCGCCGACCGATACGCTCCCATAGAGTCGGCCTCCTCGGGGTGCCGCCGGCTGGATGGCTGGCGACCCCGAGGATGTGGGCCTTCTCATTCCCTCTCTGGAATGAATTACCCCCGGAGATGAGGACCGTCCCTGATCTCATGACCTTCTGTCATGCGCTGAAAACCTATTTATTTCGGCAAGCCGATCTGGCCTAGGGGTTTTTAAATTTTAATCTGGTTTTTAATCTTTCTTAATCCCCTTGTTTTAATCTTTGTAGAGCCAATTATATTTAATTCTTTTAATTTTTAATATTGTATATGTGTTTTATATGTGTATTTTTATTCTGGCTGTTCACCGCCCCGAGTCCCTATGGGAGAGGGGGCGGTATATAAATTTAAATGATAAATAATAAATTGGTTTTACTTGTGGGAAACTTGCAGGATATATAGGGAATATGACCATTGGAATTCTGTAAAACTGGAACTTCATGGAGCTTTGTTGAGTGCCATTTGAGTGATTGCTGAATGAATGGTCATAAGTCAAGGACTACCTGTAACTGCAGAAGCTTGGCTCCCATGATTGGAATCCAGAAATGTGGTATGGAAGTGTGTGGGTTCTAGCTGAGAAGAGAAATAAATAGAAGGGGAATAAGTAAGGAAAAAGGAAGCTGCAAACAGGGATATATGTAAATATAAAACTGATGATCAAATATTGAATTCCTGCAGGAAGGCATTGGACAGTGATTCCTTCTGAGGACCTCTTTTAGCAAAGGGGGTGTGCTCAAGGCAAATGTCACCACCATGCAGATTGGTCCATGTAAGAAGACCAGGACAGCAAGAAAGACCAAAGCTTTTTGGAGCTCCTGAATGCAGGAATGTCTAGGTAAAAGAATAAATAGATTGCATTCCCACTTCAGAGATGTATAAACCACAGAAGAAGTAATGTGACAGGAAAACACTCAAAGCTATAGTTATAAGAGGGAATATTCCCCTGATATCACCTGAAGTGGCCTTACCAAATTATCAGGAAGAAGCTGGATGGTAAATTCCCCTCCCTGTAAAATGGGGGTAGTGGAGGCAAAGGTTAATAAAGGTAGCCATCTCAGGGAACCAATGCCCATATATGAACTATTTAATAGGATTCACAAAATGCTCAGTGAGTAAGGTACTTGATTATGACACTAACACATCGCAACCCAAGTCAATGGAGGTGACCTATAGATCAATACATATGAAAAATACATTATATAAACAGAACTGTATCTGTGTTCAGTCTGTATAAATGTAGTTAATCATCAACCAATCTTATCAGGAAGATTTTGTATATTTTATTTATTTATTACAAATTCTACTGAAGTAGTATTTAGTGTTCTTTGAACAATATGAGCCACAGTGGTGCTGTGGTTAGAGTGCAGTACTGCAGGCTACTTCTGTTGCCTGCCGCTGCCTGCAATATGGCAGTTCAAATCTCACTAGGCTCAAAGTTGACTCAGCCTTCCAAGGTAGATAAAATGAGGACCCAGATTGTTGGGTGCAATATGCTGACTCTGTAAACTGCTTAGAGAGGGCTGTAAAGCCTTTTAAAGTAGTATATAAGTCTAAGTGCTGTAGTTATTGCTATATCCAGAAGGTGAGTGTAGTGTCAAATCTTGCACGGGGTGAAAAAATTTCTAACACTCCATCTCAGTATGATACAATTTTTTTCCACTGATTAACCAACTGAGTAGTGTTACTAAATAAGGCTCCTTCATTGTCAACAAGTAATTTTTTTTGAGAAAAAGCATGTTACATTTTGAATCACAAACATTCTGAACTAAGTCAGAAAGATCTCTCTCTTTTTTCAATGAAAGCAGTGTTTCTCTCACCGAGTTCTTTTACTATGGGCTTGTTTACATCCCTTTGTCATAGCTAGCCATTAGCTATTTGGTCAGAGTCTACTGCTGTGCCCCCCACCCCCGCTTCCATTTTTTGCCTTCCTGGGCCCAGGGAAGCCTTCTGGCAGCATAAACGCCCCCAGGAGGCTTCCCTGAGGCCCAGAAGGCAAAAAAATGGGGGGATTTTTTGCAAAGAAAGAAGCCACGCCCACCCAGTCACATGGCCATGCCCACCTAGCCACACCCACACTCACACCCAACTGGCTGTTAAAAAATTTGAATCCCACCCCTGAATAGAACATTTTTCTTGAGATCCACATGAATGGAACTCAGTGTCAAGCCTCCAAGTAATGTGTCCCAAAATATAAAGTCCAAGGCATCCATCTTCCTTTTCAAATCTATTTATTAGAAACACATTAAATTGGCAAGGACTTGGTCTAATTACAACTCTGAACTGGATCGGAATTACACGCAATAAAAGCAAAAGTGTGAAACTTCCCCGCTGAGTCACAATCTCCAATTAATTCTCAGTTCAACAGTCCATCAACTCCAAACTCCACCTTCAGCCAGCTGCAGGCATCTGAGCTGTTCCCACCGGAAAACAAATGCCACCTAGACATAACATTCCCCTTTTTTCTTTACAACCCCTCCTATCAACAGTTGGAAAGTGGTGAACCTGCAATATTATCAAATTAAGTTACTACAAACCCTAAAAGTTAATAGAAAAAAACACAAGGCTAATATAAAATATGGCTACACATATGTCATCTTCAGGGTTGACACTCAGAGTCATTTGTTTATAAATAAATATAGATGATTTGCAAAATCTATCCAATTTAATTTAATTCATTAAATTGGTTATTCCTGAATATACTACATATATATTCAATCGGTCACTCTGGAATTGTTCCCCTGAATCTCTCCATCTAGCCTTTTCATTATGCTAAATTCAATATGATTTGATTACTGTAAATTTCAGTCCTCCGAAACTCTCTCCACCCAATTTTAACCCCCAATTTTTAAACCATTCCCTGCTTTGCTATTTTTCAGAAAGTCACTCTGACATTCAAAGGCCAAATGTGACTCTAAACAAAACTTGTGCTCCTGTACTATCAAAATAAATGGAATGGAGAATAGAGGTTTTCACTACTGCATAGAGTGAGGCAATATTCTAGTCTGACTCTCTTCTGTGAAAGCTTTAATTTTTATCAGACATTTGTATCTCCAGATGAGTTGCTAACTCTAGTCCAATTGCAGTAACCATGGTGAATAATCATTCAATAATCCTATCATTTCATCAAAGACTGGAGACTGACATTGAAAACACTTCTTAAAATCTTGCCAAAATCTGCAGCGATTAGTCTGGGCAGTCCGACATAAGACTCGAAGACACAAAACAAAAACAAAAAACTTCCCTAGGCTCGCAATTGCTTTCATAGTCAAAAATATACTGATTTGTTTGCACAGAATATAATATATTTAGAAAATTCATCAAATGCAGGTAATAAATTCATCTATTCAAACTGGAAAGTCACTTTGGCTGTAGTAGAGAGGGCATTGTTCAGCTATCATTGTGATTGAACGGGGCTTGTACAGAATACAGTTATATAGCAATGCACTCTTATTTTGTCTTCTTGAAACCATCCAGAATTATTATTTGATATTCTGGCTTGACTTGGTATGAATATCATTGTTCAGGTAGAAGTCAGAGGTTGTTGCTACCATCATGTGCTTATTATAGTTGCTACAACAGCACTGAGTCTGCTTTAGACATTTCAATAGCCATGACCATTTCTTCTAAATTTGATACTATCTTCAAACTCTATTTGCTGCTTCTGTGAATACAGGCTATCTGAAATAATATCATGCGGTATGTATTTATATTTCTCTGTGTTGTATAGTGTATAGGGTTCTGAGTCCAAGGGCATTCCCTCTTCAGCATTTCTAAGCCTATTGACCATAAAGAAGCATAAGGACTTTAGAATAGAGTCCTATTGTTTCATCAAAGGTTTGGTTCAAAAGAAAAACATGGTTGCAAAAGGAGGCATGGATGCCATGCAAACGATAATGCCTAACATTCTACATAATACCACATCACTGACAGATTTTACTCTTTCTTTTCTATCTGAGGGTTTGCCTATCTGCCTCCAATTGTTTCTGCTCACCTGATATGTTTCAATGGAGTGGGTGCCTTACACCTACCTTCATTAAATGCTGCCAACTTGCAATATTGAAGAAGTGTGCCATCTCTTTCATGGACCCCATCTTTAGAAACAACAACACCGATTCCTGTCTACTATTCATTTATGTGCTTATTATAGTTGCTACAACAACACTGAGTCTGCTTTAGACATTTTAGTAACCATGATCATTTCTTCTAAATCTGATACTGTCTTCAAACTCTATTTGCTACTTCTGTGAATACAAGCTATCTGAAATAATTGCCTGTGGCATGTATTTATATTTTATATCTGTGTGTTGTATAGTGTATAGATGTCAGCTTTGGAATCATTATTCAAAGCTGCCATATAGCTGCGAACTGCAGGAGGCTGATATTATTTGAGTAGCTCTCAGTAGACAGAATAAACTCTTTAGTAATTCAAGGTCATTGTGAATGGCACAGAGAGAATTGGAACTGAAGGGGGATTAGTTCACATGATGTGGTGATGGGGGAAAAAGGGGATGATTTGTAGGTTGAGTCCTTGTGGGAACTCCGGGGGAAACTTTAGTTTCGGAATTCCACAGAAAGTACCAGTTTCTATTCTAATAAAAGTGTTCTGGATTGGTTATTTTATATATATTTGAAATACTTACTGTTCATTGGTCTACATTCCGGCGGGAGATCCTCGCCCCGTCATTGGCTGACTTAGGCGCGGGAGCCCTTTAAAAGAAGGGCTGCCGCGCCGCCGAGTCGAGTCGGTGTTCCTGCAATAAACAAGAAGACCTGAATCACTAACCGTGTGTGCCTTGTTATTGCCGCTACAAAGCACTGGCGACGAAGGTGGGATCGAGGCAACACGTTTAGAGAGTGAATAGCGGCGGAGAGCGAGCGGCATCATGTCCGGAAGCAACGCCCCGCCAGAGAAATTCAATCCGGCAAAGGAGGAATGGCAGACGTATGTGGACCGCTTACTCATGTTTTTGGAGAGTAGTGACCTGAGCGGAGTGTCGGATCATCGGAAGAGAGCGGTTTTCTTGACCCACTGCGGCCAAGCCGTTTTTCGGATGGTGAAGGCGTTAGCGTCTCCAATCGATGTCAAAACGCTAACCTGGCCCGAGCTAGAAAAGATCCTGCGGAAACACTACGCTCCCACAGTCTCCTGCCTGATTAAGCGCCATGAGTTTTACCTCCGGAATCAAAAAGAAGGTGAACCTATCGCTGACTTCGTGGCAGACTTAAGAGAAATAGGAGGGGAGTGCGAATTCTCGGATTTCAACGAGGCTCTGAGAGACCGGATCGTATTAGGCTTAAAAGATCCAATATTGCAGAGTAAGTTGCTAAACTGACCCAAGATAACAGCCACAGAGGCCATTGAAGAAGCCACCGCAGCCGAAGCTGCTCACAAATCGGCGGCAAGAATGAAACAGATTAATCAAGCTGCACACCACAATCCCAAAGAGGCCACCAAAACTGAAGGCGAACGGGAAAAAACCTCAACACACTACGAGGATCTGGAAACTGAGACCAGTAGTGAAGAAGACGAGGTTTGCCACCTAAAAGCCGCGAGAGGGAAAAAAGAGCGGGCAAACAGGCGGTTTGATTTTGAATGCAACCGTTGTGGTGGAAACCACCTCAGATCAGAGTGCCGTTTCATAGACGCAATATGCAGAAAGTGTGAAAAGAAAGGGCACATCGCAAGAGTATGCAGAGCCAGATCAAGCTACAGCCCCAGACGGAGAGAAAGTCCTCCTCCAAGAGAGAAAGAAAAGAAAACAAGCAGCCGTTGGAGCCAGGAAGGAAGGAATAGAAAATTTAAGGAGTCATCTTACAAGAAAGAAGAAACTCACCAAACAGTAATAATTGGACACTCTAATACAAAAAACGTTAAAAAAGTCCACGTTCAAGTAAGAATTGAAGGAAAAAAGTGTGAAATGGAAGTGGACTCGGGATCATTCCTTTCCATGGTCTCGTGGGACACTATCAAAAACTTGATCCCAGACATACGGCGAAGCGAACTAGACAAACAGAACTTAACGCTTAAAGACTACCAGGGAAACAAAATTCCGGTAGTAGGAATTGGACATTTCCAGGTAACCTTCAAAAACCACACCGAGATTCTACCCCTAACAATTGTTGACCGGAACAGACCAAGCCTCTTAGGACTGGAATGGTTCGAACCGCTTGGAATAGGGATGACCGGTATCAACCATATTACAGACGCTGACTGGGAGGCAGACCTCATTCAAGAATTCCAGGACCTGTTCAGCGAAGAATTAGGCAAGTACCGGGGTAACCCGATATCTTTTAACATAGACCCTAAGGTAGCCCCAATTAGACTAAAGGCAAGACGGGTACCTTTTGCCTTAAAGCCAAAAATAGAAGAACAATTGGATAAATTAGTCAAGCAAGGGGTCCTCGAACCAGTTGACCACGCTAAATGGGAGACCCCTATAGTGACCCCTATAAAAGCGGACGGGTCGGTTCGTATTTGTGGGGACTTTAAGGCGACCCTTAACCATGCATTACAACAGAGCGCATACCCCGTGCCTGTCGTACAACACTTGCTACATTCTATCAAAGGCGGCAAAATTTTCGCTAAACTCGATTTGGCTCAGGCTTACCAGCAACTGCCCGTTGACGAAAAAACAGCTGAAGCCCAAACTATTGTGACACACCGGGGCGCCTTCAAATGTAATCGCCTCCAATTTGGCGTTAGCGTGGCACCTGGCATTTTTCAATCTCTTATGGAACGCCTCCTTCAAGGAATTCCAGGGGTCATCCCATATTTCGATGACGTCCTGATTGCAGCTAAACACAAATTGCAACTGCGAGACCGCCTAAGAAAAGTGCTTACCAAATTTACTGAGGCTGGTTTAAAAGTCAAAAAAGACAAATGCACCCTGATCACAGACAAAATAGAATTCTTGGGATACCAAATCGATGGCAACGGCATTCACCCAACAGCAGGAAAAACCCGTGCCATCAAAAATGCCCCCACCCCAACTAACAAAGCTGACCTACAAGCCTTCCTAGGGTTAATAAACTTTTATCATGTCTTTCTGCCCCAGAAAGCCATGGTGGCGGAACCATTGCATAGACTTTTGGACAAAGACACGTTGTGGAAGTGGGGAAATCGGGAAGAAACAGCATTTAACAAAATTAAAGACATGATCACTTCAGCAAAGGTACTAATACAATATAACGAGACTTTGCCATTGTTATTAACTTGTGATGCCTCGCCTTTTGGGATCGGAGCTGTCCTGAGCCACCTTCTTCCTAACTGGCAGAGAGGCTCCGATTGCCTTCTATTCAAAAACCCTGTCTAAAAGCCAAAGAAATTACAGTCAACTGGACAAGGAGGCACTAGCCATAATTTCTGGTATTAAACGTTTCCATGAATACCTGTATGGCCGACCATTTTCTATTATCACCGACCACAAACCCCTACTAGGCATTCTGGCGGGAGACAAACCAACTCCTCACATTTTATCGCCCAGAATGACAAGATGGTCAGAGTTCCTTGCCGCTTACAATTACACCTTGTCTTACCGTCCGGGTCCGTCCATCACGCACGCAGATGCTTTAAGTCGTTGCCCGTTACCAGACACTGATCCTGAACCAAACCCCAGCACCTCAACATTTTTGATTGAAACCCTGCCCGACCTCCCGATGACAGCAGCAGACATCGCGCACGAAACCTCTAACGACCACCTACTGCATACCGTGAGTAGGTGCATCATAAAGGGATGGCCAGACTCTGATTTACAAGAACATTACAAACCATTTAAACAGAGACAAATGGAACTTTCCGTGCTAAAGGGTTGTGTACTATGGGGGGATCGAGTGGTCATTCCACTAAAACTTCGAAATCCCATATTGAGACTATTGCATGAGGGACACCCCGGGGTGGTGAAAATGAAAAGTTTAGCCAGGAGTTTTGTATGGTGGCCTGGGTTAGACAAGGATGTTACCGACTGGGTCGTGGGTTGCCAGTCCTGCCAGACATCCCGGCCCTCACCCCCAAAGGCGCCAGCCACTGAGTGGGATCTACCTAGGGGCCCTTGGTCTAGAATCCACATAGATTTTGCGGGTCCGACTAAGGGGCAGACTTTCTTGATTCTGGTGGACGCTTATTCAAACTGGCTAGAAGTAAGCCTAATGAAATCAACCTCTTGCGAGGCTGTCATACGACAGCTCAGTCACTGGTTTGCCACCCACGGATTACCAGACGTCCTGGTCTCAGACAACGGCCCTCAATTCACGGCTACAGAATTTGAGGGTTATTTAGCAAGTTTGGGCATACGCCATGCCCTAACCGCGCCGGCACATCCGGCAGCGAATGGATGGGCCGAACGCATGGTCCGGTTTACCAAGGAGACCCTTCTTAAGTTAGACCAGGGCCCTATACAAGCACGCATCGACAAATTATTATTTATCCAACACACTACATCTAGTAGCACTACTAACAAAACTCCTGCTGAATTACTTATGGGGAGGAAATTACGTTCCCCTCTAGATAGACTACACCCTACATACTCTACAGACAAGCCTCTAGATTCTTCAACCAGAGTCCGAACATTCCGAATTGGGGATTTAGTTTACGCAAAAAACCTGGTAGGGCACCCCTTATGGGTGCCAGCCACCATCACACATCTAACCGGACCACGTTCTTACCGGCTTACCACTTCTGATGGCAAAAGCTGGAAGCGACACATCGACCAACTTAGAACTCGCACCCTTCCCAGACCTTGCGATTTTCCTGGGGGGGAAGGGGAGCAACCACCAAGCAGTCAAGATAAGGAAAGCCCACTAACAAACAATGACGCCCTAACTCACACACACACACCCTCAAATCTAGCTCCGGTCGGGTCTCGCTGCTACGCACCTGATCCTGGAGAACGTCCCGCTGAAACATCTGACAGGACCGACGATAATCCAGGCCGGGCAGGGAGCGGCATGGCCACATCAACTAGCCTAGCTAGGCCCGTTGGTAGTGACGCAGCCGGCTCGACCTGCTCGAAGTTTCCAGGGCCGGAGGCGAGAGGAGCAACAGGTCCTTCCGCACCAGCCGATAGCAGCGATGCAACTGAGCCGCGCAGGTCCAGTCGGACCCACAGGAGCCCCGCCTATCTACGTGATTACGTAACATAGGCGCGGCTCCTGATTGGTCAGACTGGACCAAGGAGGGAGGGGTGTTCTGGATTGGTTATTTTATATATATTTGAAATACTTACTGTTCATTGGTCTACATTCCGGCGGGAGATCCTCGCCCCGTCATTGGCTGACTTAGGCACGGGAGCCCTTTAAAAGAAGGGCTGCCGCGCCGCCGAGTCGAGTCGGTGTTCCTGCAATAAACAAGAAGACCTGAATCACTAACCGTGTGTGCCTCGTTATTGCCGCTACAAAGCAAAAAGTACTTGGAAATTATGCTTGTCTTGGAGTTACTGGCTGTTCTCTGGAATGCTGACAATAGGGTTCTGAGTCCAAGGGCATTCCCTGTTCAGCATTTCCAAGCCTATTGACCATAAAGAAGCATTGGGACTTTAGAATAGAGCCCTATTGTTTCATCAAAGGTTTGGTTCAAAAGAAAAACATGGTTGCAAAAGGAAGCATGGATGCCAGGCAAACGATAAAGCCTAACATTCTATATAATGCCACATCACTCTGACAGATTTTACTCTTTCCTTCCTATCTGAGGGTTTGCCTATCTGCCTCCAATTGTTTCTGCCCATCTGATATGTTTCAATGGAGTGGGTGCCCTACACTTACCTTCATTAAATGCTGCCAATTTGCGATATTGAAGAAGTGTGCCATCTCTTTCATGGGCTTTTTTTTGTTCTTTAGAAACAACAACACCCATTCCTGTCTACTTTCTATCTCCCTTCTCTTCCTTTGGCCTTCGGTTTAGGCTTAGGTCTGTGTTTCTTGCAATATTGGTCTTCCTACATTTGACACACTAGGATGGTGCCATCTGCCACAATTCTGCCTTGAGCAGACATTATTAAATGAGGTTCTCACAAATAAAATGCAAATAAGGAACCTTGGAGGTCTTTTGATACAACTCTTTTGCTCAAGCAGAAAACCCTATGCTATTCTGGACAAAAAAACTTTTCTGGACAAAAAAACTTGTCTGAACTCTTCTTTAAACTTCTAGTGATGGAGCACCCACAATGTTTAGGATCTCAGCATCTTTTTTGTATGGTGGTAAACAGAAACAGATGCAGTATGACCTCCCTAATTAGCAGTACAACCACTTCTCATGACCTTGATGCTATCCTTCTCTTGATGCATCCTCAGATTGCATTGGCAGCTGCAGACACTGTTAGCTCATACTTAAGGGATAATCAACTAGGTAATCTAGGTCCCTCTCACAGTTACTACTACTACTAATATTACTACTACTATTACTACTACTGCTATCACCTCTTCTATACCTGTGCATTTGACTTTTCCTGCCTAGGTGCAAAACTTTACTTTTCTCACCATTGATCTGCATCATATTAGGGCCCAAAGCTCAAGTATGTCAAAATCCTTTTGAATCTTGAGTCTATATTCTAAAGTATTGCCAATTCCCCCAGCTTGATGTCATCTGCAAATGTAATGAATTCCCCTTCTATACTCTCATCTGAACCATTTACGAAGATGTTGAAGAGTAATAGGCCAAAGATATAGAGCATTGATGCTCTCCATTGCATGCTCTCCTCCTTATAGATGTAGTTCCATTGAGAACTTGACATTGAATGCGGTTGGTCAGTCAGTTGCACAGCCATCTGGTGATGATGCTGTCTCTCCCACATAGTACTAGGTTGTAGGTCTACTTTGTTAAATGCCTTACTGAAGTCTAAGTAAACTAAGTATGTCCACAACATTTCTCCAATTTAGTTTAATCACTTTGTCAATGAGATTAATAAGGTTTATCTGGCATGATCTGATTTTAGCAAACCCATGTTGGCTTCTAGTAATCATTTTGCTTGTTTCTAGGTGTTTGCAGATCTATTGCTTGATAATATTTTCCAGGATCTTCCCAGGTATTAATCTTAGGTTGACTGATCAATAATTTCCTGGATCCATTTTTCCCCTGTTTGAAGATTGGAACCATATCAGCTGTTTTCCAGTCCTCTGGCAGTTTCACCATGCTCCGGGAGCTCTAAAAGACTTCCTTTAGTAGCTACAAGATCACATCTGCCAGCTCCTTTGTTATCCTGAGATGCAATCCATCTGGTCCTGGCGGTTTGAACTCATCTAGATTGGATAGATATTCTCTTATTATTTTCTTTCCTATTTTGATCTGCATTCCAATTTTGATAGGTTGGACTAATATAGATTGGACTATTATAGATTGGAGTGTTTTTTACTATGCTAATGATACACTTTGCTTACCTCCAGACCCCTGCTTAGACATCTTTATCCATAGCATAAGCTAAAGACCATATTACTTTCCTTTATTCCAATAATGGGTTCACTTGCAACATATCTTAGCCAAGTGTCAAAGGCACAACCTACCAAAAACCTATGGGGTGTTTGTGGTCGGCACAACCTACCAAACCTATGGGGTGTTTGTCAAAGGCACAACCTACCAAAAACCTATGGGGTGTTAAAAAGATGTTACTTCTAGCAGGCAAAAGTACAAATAAACTAATAGCTCTAAATGAAGTTAATTAATAGCTTACAAAAGTCTCTAATTATTTATTAATAGGCTAATAAATCACAATATCCTCAAACTGGAAGTGTTTCAAAGCTACAAGTAAGAAGCGGGCAAATTTTCCACTTGACCTATACTCTGCTACAGAGAATGATAAAGATGGCCTTGAAAATAATATTCAGAAAGAGTTATAGAAACAACAAGTGCAGAAGCTTTATATAAAGCCCAGGAAAGAAGTTAGTTATTAGGAAAAGGCTCAGACTGACTCCCCCTAACTCAGGTGGGTGTAAGAAGGAATGAAAGCTCATCAGCTGAAATTTCCTGTCCTCCAGAATGTTATTGTCTGGGAATCCTGTTCATAACATCAAGCCTGTTGCCATCTAATGGCTAGTCAGAAGCCAATGAATTCTTTAGAATTCAGAGATGATACAGTCACATCAGAATGAAATGCCAGAAAGGATTTTATGGACTTAAAAACAGCAGAAGGGAAACCACTGTAACTAGTGGTGCATTTTATTCCATTGGGTGTCAAATAAAGTTTTTGAACGAATGTAGTTTGGAAAGCCCTGCACCAATTTCTAAGATCTAGCTTAATTTTAATTGTTTATAAATAATTATACAATTTCATATTGTCTATAAAAAAAAAACCCCGTTGTACCTGCTTGTGATTTTCCCATACACATTAGGGCAGCAGAAATCCATTTGGCTGAACCTGTCTCTGATTCTGAGCATTAAGGCATATCAGGCTACCTTCAGAGCAACTTGAGGAAGACCAGACTGCTTCTGGATCTTGGATTGGACTGTGAATTGGAGTGTTTACTGTATACCTCTGTTTCTTTACAAAATATATTACAAATAGTTTGGTGGGGGGGAAAAACCCACAATAAAAAATAAAAAAGAATTCAGCATATCTTTATGCTAAAAATATTAATTACAATTATCTATTTTTGTTGTGTTAAGATGGCCTGCTGACTGATAATTCAGATTAATGAAATGTTTATATCAAGTTTCCAAGTGATGAAATCCATTTAAAAAGAAAAGAGCAAAATCCATTTTCCAAAACAATTTCTTTTATTTAGAAAAGCATCAAATTGGCAAAGTCTGTTGTAATTCCGGATCTGACACAACCCGGAATTACATCACGTAATATTGGAAATTAGAAACACCGCCAAGAGTCGGTGAATTGAAGTAAGTCAGTGTTGCCTGGTGTCATCAATCTTCACCTCCAGGTCTCAGCAGGGTCAGCTTTTGTTCCCACAGGAAGGAGAACCACCTAGCCTAAACAAGTCTCTCTCTCTCCAGTCCTCCCACCTTAGGAATGTGGAATATGGCAATCCTGAAACCCTTCCTCCCATAACCAGCAAAGAGAAAGAAAGAAAAGGAATATATAATAAGGCTAAATAAAATGGCTACGCATATGTCAATGTACATTTCACTCTCTAGATGTATTTTTAAAAATTTGTTTATGTTGCATTATAATACTTTATCTGCCTTAAAGATAGTCTATAGTCTTGTTTATAAATGTTATCATTTACCCAGTTGGTAAAATTTGGTTTTTACAAAATAGACTTTTAGATTCAGATCCATTGTTGACAGCACATACAGTTTCATGTGATCATATTGAGAAGAATGATAAATGATTTCTGATATTCATCTTCTGGTTCAAAGAATGGTTCTGTTGTTCCTTTATTTCTGTAAAATACAATGTGAATAATGAAGAAATAAATTTGCATCTCTGCATTTTATATGTCTTTTTTAAACTGATAAATCTTGATCTGCAACAAAATGCAGCAAAATGCAGCCTCTGATAACTTTAGGATATTAAATTGATTCTGTACATGAGCAAGCAGCCTCTCAATTTGCTAAACCAATTGCTAAAAATTACTCAAGTAACTCAAAAATTGTAAACCATTTTATCACTGAGCAATTTCTTCTTTTTTTAAAAGGTGACTTTTGACACAATGACATGTAACAAACTTTAATAAATTACTAGGCATTCTTGATATTTTGGGATATAAACTCCAGCAATTAGAATGAACCCAAAGCACCGACATCTGAAAAATAGGAGTAGGGAATTAGACATTACCAAGCTTTAATTCATCCTCACAGGGGATACACTGGAGAAAAGATGGGATACAAATTCAGTGAATAAACATACTCCCATTATTCTCAGACAATAGAATAGAAGGATACTGGGAACTGTAGTCCAACAATACCAAGAAAGCTGCCATTTTGTCATTGATTAGAAAGAAGCTCCGTTACATAAATATTCCTCTGTACTGGGACTGAAATGAGTGGAAACTCTACTTTAAATCCAGTGGCCTATGTTCATTGATTTCATTGGCCTCTGTGCAACAAATTTAGTTGCCTCAAAATGAATAGTTCCAAATAAACGCTTATACATTTTACTTTATTTATTCCATTTGCATTGATATTGAAATATTCTCCTCCCCTTTCAACTTGTGTATGTGTATTTACATGCCTATTTATAAATATCTGTCAGAAGCTACAGGACCAAAACAAAAAATAAAATTAACTGAATTAATAACCACTGTTAATCATTCATTACATGCAGTGGTGGGATTCAATATTTTTTTACTACTGGTTCTGTGGGGGTGGCTTGGTGGGCGTAGCAGGGGAAGGATACTGTAAAATCCCATTCCCTCCCCATCCCACTAACTTACTTTCCAGCTCCATTCTGTGCAGGGAAACAAAAGAAAACCCAGCCAATCAGCTGCTCTATATTCCTAACCCACTTGGCTTTCTTCACTGCTCATCTGGACCACATGGCAGCTGCTTTCCCCTTCTCCCCTCACTCTTCTTCCCTGGCCAGGTGGCCTCTTTTCCCCTTTCTTACCTCCCTGGGAAAGCCATGTGATGCTGTGAAAAGTGAGGCCCTCCTGAATGGCTACCTCATTTTCACGCATGGCCTTACGCTTTTCTGGCACAGAGAAGCAGTTGAAGTGGCTCTATGGTAACCTCCAGGAGCTGCAGTGTGGCTGAGCTAGAGAGCAGTTTGGAGACCAAGAGCCTACAGACTCAGCAGGCTGGCGGCCAGTGGTGGAGGGGCCCTGGCAACTTAGTGATAACCTATCTAGTCAATGTGACCATGATAGCCAGGTGAACAAGTGCTGGTGCATTATTGTTGGGTGGGTGGCTCAACTTTGGGATGCAGAAGGAGGGCCGCTTCTTCTCAGGGAAACCTGGAGGCCCTCTGCCTCCCCTGGCGGGGGGCCAGGCAGCCTCTCTCTCCATCTTCTACCTCCCTGGGAGAGCCACATGATGCCATGGAAAGTGAGGCCCTCCTAGATGGCCACCTCACTCACATGCCTGGCCTCACATTCTTCTGGCACAGGGAAGCAGTTGAACTGCCATGGCGACCTCCAGGAACTGCAGTGGGAATGGCTGTTGGCTGGGAGCCCTCCTTGCACTGAAATCCAAGCCTAAGTGATGGGTACACAACTGCAGTTTTGTAGGTTTTGATGTCTCTTCTCCACCACTAGTGGGGACCTTCTGCCACCTCCCACTGCTTTCTGTATTTAACTTTGGAGCCAACCAGATGGCCTGGCTGCATCCCCCATGCAGCGATCCAAGCCCTAGCCACCACCGCCACCTCGCAAGCCAGATTTACAAAGAAAGAGCTGGGAACTTCAAGCCAGGCACATGCCACAGCCACAGCCTCTCCCACTTCTGCTAGCAGCTCTGGACTGGGTAGCAGTTTGGCTTTCCCAGTTGGCCATGACCCATGAGTCCCCACTTGCCCTTTCCTTCCTCCCATGGCTAACTGCCTTCTGAGTAGCTTTGGCTACAAAGGGAGGCGGGAAAAGCTCAGCCAAGTCATCTCCTCCTTTCAGCCTTAAACATACACACAGAAAACACACACCTCATGCACCAGAGGGATCACCCACATGACATCACCTCATGAAATTTGGCCTCTTGGCACTCTGGGATGGAAGAGCGCTGGTGAGGAGAGAAATATACCCATCAGGACTGGCGTTGGTGGTGACCCAGCCCTTCTTTAGCACCACAGAGCTCACCTTTGGGATCAACAGGTGACTTCTCCGCATTGGCGCTTTCCCGTCTCAGAGTGCCAAGAGGCCAAATTTTGCGATGTGCTGTGGACCGGCTGGCAGACGGGTGATCTGTTACCTTGCAGAGACATGGTATGCAAACCAGCTGTCTGGTGGACTACACAGAGCTATCAATATCCATGGAAAAACTGTGGTGCCACAGGAAGATTGCCTCTTTTCAAAGCCATGAATACATGGGCTGAGAAAGAGCTAACAGCAGCTCTATATGAAATACAAGACTTTGAAAAATTCATAGGCAGATTGAGTGGGGAAATTTCTGGGTCTGATTAGGTAGATTCAGGATTTCCTTTCTGTTTTGGAGCAGCAATGAAGAGGCACACACGTATAGTGATTCAGTCTTTTTGTTTATTTTCAGGACACCGACTGACTCGGCGGCGCGGCAGCCCTTCTTTTAAAGGGCTCCCGCGCCTAAGCCAACCAATGACGGCGCGAGGATCTCCCGCCGGAATGTAGACCAATGAACAGTAAGTATTTCAAATATTAACCAATCCAGAACACCCCTCCCTCCTTGGTCCAGTCTGACCAATCAGGAGCCGCGCCTATGTTACGTAATCACGTAGATAGGCGGGGCTCCTGTGAGTCCGACTGGACCTGCGCGGCTCAGTTGCGTCGTTACCATCGGCTGGTGCGGAAGGACCTGTTGCTCCTCTCGCCTCCGGCCCTGGAAACTTCGAGCAGGTCGAGCCGGCTGCGTCACTACCAACGGGCCTAGCTGGGCTAGTTGACGTGGCCATGCCGCTCCCTGCTCGGCCTGGATTATCGGCGACCCTGTCAGATGTTTCAGCGGGACGTTCTTCAGGATCAGGTGCGTAGCAGCGCGACCCGACCGGAGCTAGAGTTGAGGGTGTGTGTGTGTGAGTTAGGGCGTCATTGTTTGTTAGTGGGCTTCCCTTATCCAGACTACTTGGTGGTTGTTCCCCTTCCCCCCCAGGAAAATCGCCAGGTCTGGGATGGGTGCGAGTTCGAAGTTGGTCTATGTGTCGCTTCCAGCTTTTGCCATCAGCGGTGGTAAGCCAGTAAGAACGGGGTCCGGTTAGATGTGTGATGGTGGCTGGCACCCATAAGGGGTGCCCTACCAGGTTTTTAGCGTAAACTAAATCCCCAATTCGGAATGTTCGGACTTTGGTTGAAGAATCTAGGGGTTTCTCTGTAGAGTAGGTGGGGTGTAGTCTATCGAGAGGGGAACGTAGTTTTCTCCCCATAAGTAATTCAGCAGGAGTTTTGTTAGTAGTGCTACTAGGTGTAGTGTGTTGGAGGAACAATAATTTGTCGATGCGTGTTTGTATAGGGCCCTGGTCTAACTTAAGAAGGGACTCCTTGGTAAACCGGACCATGCGCTCGGCCCGTCCATTCGCTGCCGGATGTGCCGGCGCGGTTAAGGCATGGCGTATGCCCAAACTTGCTAGGTAGCCCTCAAATTCTGTAGCCGTGAATTGAGGGCCGTTGTCAGATACCAGGACGTCTGGTAAGCCGTGGGTGGCAAACCAGTGACTGAGCTGTCGGATGACAGCTTCAGAAGAGGTTGATTTCATGAGGCTCACTTCTAACCAGTTGGAATAAGCGTCTACCAGAATCAAGAAGGTATGTCCCTTAGTCGGACCTGCAAAATCTATGTGGACTCTAGACCAAGGGCCCCTAGGTAGATCCCACTCAGTGGCTGGTGCCTTTGGGGGTGAGGGCCGGGAAGTCTGGCAGGGCTGGCAACCCGCGACCCAGTCGGTAACATCCTTGTCCAACCCAGGCCACCATACATAACTTCTAGCTAGACTTTTCATCTTTACCACCCCGGGGTGTCCCTCATGCAATAGTTTCAATATGGGATTTCGCAGTTTTTGTGGAATGACCACTCGATCCCCCCATAGTACACAGCCTTTTAGTACTGACAGTTCCATTTGTCTCTGTTTAAACGGTCTGTGCTGGTCTTGTAACTCAGAGTCAGGCCAACCCTTTATGATCCACCTACTCACGGTATGCAGTAGGTGGTCGTTAGAGGTTTCGTGCGCGATGTCTGCTGCTGTCATCGGGAGGTCGGGCAGGGTCTCAATCAAAAAGGTTGAAATGCTGGGGTTTGGTTCCGGATCAGAGTCTGGTAACGGGCAACGACTTAAAGCATCGGCGTGCGTGATGGTCGGACCCGGGCGGTAAGACAGGGTGTAATTGTAAGCGGCCAGGAATTCTGACCATCTTGTCATTCTGGGTGATAGAATGTGGGGAGTGGGTTTGTCACCCGCCAGGATACCTAGCAGGGGTTTGTGATCGGTGATGATAGAAAATGATCGGCCATACAGGTATTCATGGAAACGTTTAATACCCGAAATTATGGCTAGTGCCTCCTTGTCCAGTTGACTGTAATTCCTTTGGCTTTGGGACAAGGTTTTTGAATAGAAGGCAATCGGAGCCTCTCTGCCGTTAGGTAGAAGGTGGCTCAGGACAGCTCCGATTCCAAAGGGGGAAGCATCACAAGTTAGTAACAATGGCAAAGTCTCGTTATATTGAATTAACACTTGAGCTGAAGTGATCATGTCTTTAATTTTGTTAAATGCTGTTTCTTCCCGATGTCCCCACTTCCACGATGCGTCTTTGTCCAAAAGTCTATGTAAGGGTTCCGCCATCGTGGCTTTCTGGGGCAAAAAGACATGGTAAAAATTTATCAAGCCTAGGAAAGCTTGTAGGTCAGCCTTGTTAGTTGGTGTGGGGGCATTTTTGATAGCACGGGTTTTTCCTGCTGTTGGATGGATGCCATTGCCATCGATTAGGTATCCTAAAAACTCTATTTTGTCTGTGATAAGGGTACATTTGTCTTTTTTGACTTTAAACCCAGCCTCAGTAAATTTGGTCAGCACTTTCCTTAGGCGGTCTCGCAGTTGCAATTTGTTTTTAGCTGCAATTAGGACGTCATCGAAATACGGAATGACTCCAGGAATTCCTTGAAGAAGGCGTTCCATAAGAGATTGAAAAATGCCTGGTGCCACGCTAACGCCAAATTGGAGGCGATTACACTTAAATGCACCCCGGTGTGTTACAATAGTTTGGGCTTCAGCTGTTTTTTTGTCAACGGGCAGTTGCTGGTAAGCCTGAGCCAAATCGAGTTTAGCGAAAATCTTTCCGCCCTTGATAGAATGTAGCAAGTGTTGCACGACAGGCACGGGGTATGCGCTCTGTTGTAGTGCATGGTTGAGGGTCGCCTTATAGTCCCCACAAATACGAACCGACCCGTCTGCTTTTATAGGGGTCACTATAGGGGTCTCCCATTTAGCGTGGTCAACTGGCTCGAGGACCCCTTGCTTTACTAGTTTATCCAGTTGTTCTTCTATTTTTGGCTTTAAGGCAAAAGGCACCCGTCTAGCCTTCAGTCTAATTGGGGCTACCTTGGGGTCTATGTTAAAAGAAATCGGGTTACCCCGGTACTTGCCTAATTCTTCGCTGAACAGGTCCTGGAATTCTTGAATGAGATCTGCCTCCCAGTCAGCGTCTGTGATATGGTTGATACCAGTCATCCCTATTCCCAGCGGTTCGAACCATTCCAGTCCTAAGAGGCTGGGTCTGTTCCGGTCCACGATTGTTAGGGGAAGAATCTCAGTATGGTTGTTGAAGGTTACCTGGAAATGTCCAATCCCTACTACCGGAATTCTGTTTCCCTGGTAGTCTTTGAGCGTTAATTTCTGTTTGTCTAGTTCGCTTCGCCGTATGTCTGGGATCAATTTCTTAATAGTGTCCCAGGAAACCATGGAAAGGAATGATCCCGAATCCACTTCCATTTCACAATTTTTTTCTTCAATTCTTACTTGCACGTGGACTTTTTTAACGTTTTTTGTATTAGAGTGACCAATTATTATTGTTTGATGTGTTTCTTCCTTCTTGTAAGATGACTCTTTAAACTTTCTATTCCTTCCTTCCTGGCTCCAACGGTTGTTTGTTTTCTTTTCTCTCTCTCTTGGGGGAGGGCTTTCTCTTCGCCTGGGGCTGTAGCTTGATCGAGCTCTGCATACCCTTGCGATGTGCCCTTTCTTTTCACACTTTCGGCATATTGCGTCTATGAAGCGGCACTCTGATCTGGGGTGGTTTCCACCACAACGGTTGCATTCAAAATCAAACCGCCTGGTTGCCCGCTCTTTTTTCCCTCTCGCGGCTTTTAGGTGGCAAACCTCATCTTCTTCACTACTGGTCTCAGTTTCAAGATCCTCGTAGTGTGTTGAAGTTTTTCCTTGTTCATCATCAGCTTTGGTGGCTTCTTTGGATTTGTGGTGTGCAGCTTGATTAATCTGTTTCATTCTTGCCGCCGATTTGTGAGCAGCTTCGGCTGCGGTGGCTTCTTCGATGGCCTCTGTGGCTGTTATTTTGGGTCGGTTTAGCAACTTACTCTGCAATATTGGATCTTTTAAGCCTAAAACGATCCGGTCTCTTAGCGCCTCATTGAAATCCGAGAATTCGCACTCTCCACCTATTTCTCTTAAATCTGCCACGAAATCGGCGATAGGTTCACCTTCTTTTTGGTTCCGGAGGTAAAACTCATGGCGCTTTATCAGGCAGGAAACTGTGGGCGCGTAGTGTTTCCTCAGGATCTTCTCTAGCTCGGGTCAAGTTAGCGTTTTGACATCGATTGGAGACGCTAGCGCCTTTGCCATCCGAAAAACGGCTTGGCCGCAGTGGGTCAAAAACACCGCTCTCTTTCGGTGATCCGACACTCCGCTCAGATCGCTACTCTCCAAAAACATGAGGAATCGGTCCACATACGTCTGCCATTCCTCCTTGGCCGGGTTGAATTTTTCAGGCGGTGCGTTGCTTCCGGACATGATGCCGCTCGCTCTCCGCCGCTATGCACTCTCTAAACGTGTTGCCTCAATCCCATCCTCGTCGCCAGTGTTTTGGAGCGGCAATGAAGAGGCACACATGTATAGTGATTCAATCTTTTTGTTTATTTTCAGGACACCGACTGACTCGGCGGCGCGGCAGCCCTTCTTTTAAAGGGCTCCCGCGCCTAAGCCAACCAATGACGGCGCGAGGATCTCCCGCCGGAATGTAGACCAATGAACAGTAAGTATTTCAAATATTAACCAATCCAGAACACCTTCTTTTAGAAACATTGGATATCTTCCTTTTTCCCTTAATTATATAAAATAATACTGCCTTATAAGCTATATGCATTCCATATTTTAGTAACCTGATCTGAGTCTGCTCTGGGGATGCCTTTCAGAATATGTGGACCTTGAGCTGCTGGTTCTTACCTCTGTTTTTAATGTCCTCTATTCTGCCAAAAACCCTGAGTCACAGCATCAGGGTATATGGATTTTAATCTTATTAGGATGCTGTTGTCACCCATATTTATTTCTATGCAAGATCTCTAGGGTTTCCTGAAATTGCTATATAAATGAGGAAAAATAAATTGTAGCTGAATCCAGAGAAGATGGAAGTGCCCAAGGACAATTTTGAAAAGTTCACCAGAGCATTCTATTCTAGATGAGGTTACACTGCCCCTTCCCCATCTCAAAGAAAAATACATTTAGGAGTTTGAATCCCTAAAATTATAAAAAATATATTAGTGTGATGCATATGTCAACTCTAAAGCTGTCCAGAGTGAGGCCATTTTGAGGCTTCAGTGCTGACATTGGAACTGAGGATTAGGGAGGGGGGATAGAGATAGCTGGGGTACTGTAGCCAAAACAAAATACTTTCTCTTGGAAGCCAAGGACATTCCCGCAGGTGTTCAGATGGAGTGGGGGCTGAGCAACTGGACTGTATCCTGATTGGGCAATGTGACTGATCGTTTTGGAAAAGTGCTAAACTTTTACTTTTAATTAGATGAAAACTGTGGGAAGCATTCAGAGTCAGTTTTCACCAGTTTGTGCCAATATGATATTT
Source organism: Bungarus multicinctus (assembly GCA_023653725.1). Taxonomy (NCBI): domain Eukaryota; kingdom Metazoa; phylum Chordata; class Lepidosauria; order Squamata; family Elapidae; genus Bungarus; species Bungarus multicinctus. Next base: position 38,883,407 of record CM042842.1, on the reverse strand, counting down.
CCTAAGAAATTGTTCTTTGAAGAATTTTACCTGTCTCGGGGTTCTCTTTGCTATGGGTATGTTACTTGGAAACCTGACAGTATAATGATACATAGCAGTAATAAAATACATTGCATCATCTGTATGAGTGGAAGAGCAGATCATGTAAGTGAGTGGATTGCCACATCACAGCTTCACAGGTAAGATTCAGATTTTACGATATTTTAAGAGTTCTGTAATTTGTAAAAGAGGCTCTCTGCAACTTAAAGCACATCATTCCTTCTTTAAAAATAATAACAAAATATTTTTGTTCAAATCAAAAAGATTTTGACTGTAAATGTTCAACAGACATAAGAAATAGATGACAAAGTTTATAGTAGCGGAAATTTTGAGTAGTTTGGAGAACTGGTAAATACCACCTCTGGTTGGCCCCGCCCCCATCTATTTGCCACCTCTCAAGTCCCAACTGATTGACTGGGTCTTCTTTTGATATCCTACACAAGAGAATGGAGCTGGAAAGCAGGTTAGTGGGGTGTGGAGGGAATGGGGATTTTACAGTATCCTTCCCCTGCCACACCCACCAAGCCACACCACGCCCACTAAGCCATGCTCACAGAACTGGTAGTAAAAAAATACCACCACTGGTGTTACATGTACCCTATAGCACAGATGTACCATTTACTAGCCACATTTCATATCAGTTGAAGTTTCCAAATACAGCTCCGTGTAAAGTGTGTTGCATTAATCTAAGCAAAAGGCTACCAGGGCATGGGTGGTGGTGAGCAGGGCTTCCCGGGTGTACAAAGGCTCCAGTAACTGGAGTTGGTAAATTGACAGGTATGGTGAGTATTAACAGGGAACTCATTGGGCTAGAGATGTTAACCATGCTGGGCTTCTCATATTCATTGCAGCAGCCACAATGTGAGGAGCTGCTCCTTTGGTACTAAGTGAATTTTGCCCAATTTAACAACCTTTCTTGCCACAGTTGTTAAGTAAGTCACTGCAATTATTAAGTTAATAACACAGTTGTTAAGTGAATATGTCAGAAGGTTGCAAAAGTTGATCACATAATCCCGGGACACTGCAACTGTTATAAATATGAACCAGTTGACAAGCATCTGAATTTTGACCGTGAGGATGCTGCAATGACTATAAGTGGAAAAGCAGTCATTTCAGTGCCATTGTAACTTCAAATGGTCACTAAATGAACTGTTGTAATTTGAGGACTACCTGTATATACAGAAGTTAAACCTGTTAAGTTCAAGAGGCTTACTGGATTCAGCTTTCTTCTGAACATGCAATTTCCAGAATAAAGTTATTGGCCTTATTGGAATGTGGGACCAGAGGATGGAAGGAATGGTTGTTAAATCGAGGGCTACCTATATGGACTTCAACCTCCAGAATCCCCCAACCTTCTTTTTGCTGCAGATCCCCTATCCGGTGCCAAGATGAAGAGATGAGACAGCATTTTATCAATAAAAAAATTAATTTTGAATTATTCACTTTGTAAGGTCTGGCAGTACGCTTAAGCCAAAAATGAACCAAAACAAAGACTTAAATGGAGGCTTGCAAATGACAGAAAGCAAACTTTACTTTTTAATCAAAGTTAAAGTTCTAAGAAATCATTCTGGGTTCTCTAATTACCTTGTAAATCTCTAGTCATGTAATCTAACTAGCTGTAAAACTCTAGTCATGTAATCTAACTAAGATTTACATCTTTTTGCAACAGACAGATTCTTTTCTGGCAGTGTTATGTTTTCTCTATTGTCTGCCTAATTGACCACTTCAGCCTTTTGTTAACACCATAGGTCAAAGATGTGTGTGTTGGATATACAGTTATGTGCCAATTCCTGGAGGAAATAGGGGTGCCATTTATGGTAGGATTCATGAAGGATTTATATAGCAGGACCATGTACTTGATACAGGAGGATGCAATTGATTTCAGGCATATGTTTAACAATGAATAAATGCATAAGGAAATACATTTACAGCAGGATAACATATATTTTACAAGAGAGCAAATGCCTATAGAGCAGGGGCGGGTTTCTACCGGTTCTGTCTACCGCTGTAGAACCGGTAGCTCTGAAGAGCAGCAGACATGGAACTGGTTCTATATCTGCTGATGTTTTTACCCACCCACCCGCCTAGGCTCTTACCTGACTTTATTTCTTGCTTTTTCAACTTCAGCTGCTGTGCGAGGCACAGCTGCAGTTTAAAAAGCAGGAAAAAAGGGCTTTTTGAAAGGCTGTTTTCAATGAGGAGTGACTGGGGAGGGTGAATGGGCAGGAGGGGTGGGGCGGGGCCAGCCAGGTGCGCAATTTACCAGTTCTCTGAACTGCGCAGAATCATAACTACGGGTTCTATAGAACCGGTCAGAACCGGTAGAATCTCACCCCTGGAAGCTTCCCTCTTTTTGAAGAAACATGTTAGAGAATCTTTTAAAAGCCTTAAGGCCAAATGAAAAGCCATTTGAATATTAAATCAGGATATAAATCTAATAAGTAGAGCCAAAAACAACAACAACAAAAAGCCAGAGTACCTTCTTCTGAATGATAATGTCAGTATTTCATTGTGGTTTAGTATAACAAGTTAGCTCCTGAGTTCAGCATTCTTCAGTTAGAGAAGACTTCGGAATTCCTCTTGGGTTACAGATTTTGTATTCAGTGGTGATTAAATGGGAATCCTGGAGCAATTTAGGAAGGTTCAACTGCTGGGCCACCTCCTAGCAACTTCTTTTTTATTTGATTGTTTCTCCTTGCTTCTTTAAGGTTATTATTTTAAATGTTCATTTGTTCATTTTAGCATCAAAATTACTAAGAAAACCCAAATCCCTGTTTAATTTCACAATTATCACCTTTGGATAAGTCACCATTGACAGTTTCTGGACAACATAGATTTCAAGAGTGCTTAAATAGTTTGTGGCTTTTGACAACCTTTATAGAGACAGTAGTGTACTCATTATGATTCTCTCCCCTGGGAGGGGAAGCTTATTATAAATTGCTACTTTGAAACTTACCTTTTAATATCAATGGCACAAAGCCTATAGAACAGGGGTGTCAAACTCAATTTCATTGAGGGCCACATCAGGGTTGTGGTTAACCCGGGGTGCTGGGGTGGGTGTGGCTGGGGTGGGCATGGCCGGCTCCTACTACTGCTGTGCTCGCTCTCCTTGGCCAGGTTGCTTATTGTATGTGTGGGAGGACAAAGTGGGTGGGTCAGAGGGAGGCCCACTCCCTCTCTTTGTGAGGAGACCCAGCTTTGTAACTAAAGCATCCTCAGGGATGGGAGACCACCAGGAGACGTCAGGAGAAGGAGACAAGGGTATGCCAAAAGGAAGCAGGGCTGCTGGTGGTCAAGTGCTAAGGCACAATTTCCCTCAGACCCTCACTCTCTCTATATACATATAATATCCTTCCTTCCCTCTCTCCCTTCCTCCCTTCCTCCTTACTTTCTTCATTCCCTTTTCCCTTTTCTTCTTTTTTCTTCCCTCTTCATTAACATATCGACATAGCAGCTCTGGTATCATAAATTCATTTCTTTCCCACAAAGAATAATTAGAGTATAATTTTTGTTTATAAAGGTCAAATCTATAAAGAATTATAGATATTATTTATACCTGTACATGTTGGTGTTTGTGACTAACGGCCATTTTGACAAGTCACTCTTGCAGATCCTTCCATTATGTAGAGATTTTGGCACTGATAAGTTACACTCTCAGACTGGATGTAGGTTTCCTTGAGCATCTCCACAATGCCTGCATTGTCCACAGCAGGCGGATGTCCACATCCTCCCTCAATATTTATATTAGATAAATAACCCATCAACAATTCTGATTATTGCAAACACACATTCATAGGTTTTAAGCATATTCACAAGGAACTACATTGCAAAATGCTAAAACTAATTATTATTTTTTAAAAACAACAATGTCATATAGCTTGCTTAACTAATAGGCAGAAAATGATTACTACATTGCCTTGCTATTGTTGTTCAACTCTAGTACAGAGGTGTCAAACTTGATTTCATTGAGAGCTGCATCAGGGTGTGTCTAACCTTGGAGGGCTGGTGGATGGGGCATGTCCAGGGGTGGACTTGACATAGGACTCATGTCAGGGGCACCTGTGGTGGCCAAATACTGTGGCAGGACTTCCCTGAGACCTTAACCTCACTCTCATTATAATCTCCTTCCTTCCTTCCATCCTTCCTTTTCTTTTTCCTTTCCTCTTTATTCTAATTTCTTCTTCCTTCCCCTCTTTCTTTCTTCTTCTTTGCTTCCTTCTGTCTTTCCTTTTTTTTTTTTTGTCTTTCCAACTTTCCCTTTCTCCTATCCTGTCCCTTTTCGAATGCTCAAATGCAAAAGGGGAAACATTTCTTGATGCATCCTCACCTTGTGATCAAATGCCACTTTTGCTCATAGTTTATGTCCTCTTACAAGACTGAGAACAAACCAGTTTATCCTGTGCTTGCATTTAGTGGGGGTATCCACACACAACAGTACAGAAAAACAGTCAAAATGGTGGCTGTGTTACTTGGTCAAAGTTCTTACGTTTTTTTATGTGCAACAGCTATAGCATTAAGGAACTGTTTTGGAGCGGCAATGAAGAGGCACACACGTATAGTGATTCAGTCTTTTTGTTTATTCTCAGGACACCGACTGACTCGGCGGCGCGGCAGCCCTTCTTTTAAAGGGCTCCCGCGCCTAAGCCAACCAATGACGGCGCGAGGATCTCCCGCCGGAATGTAGACCAATGAACAGTAAGTATTTCAAATATTAACCAATCCAGAACACCCCTCCCTCCTTGGTCCAGTCTGACCAATCAGGAGCCGCGCCTATGTTACGTAATCACGTAGATAGGCGGGGCTCCTGTGAGTCCGACTGGACCTGCGCGGCTCAGTTGCGTCGTTACCATCGGCTGGTGCGGAAGGACCTGTTGCTCCTCTCGCCTCCGGCCCTGGAAACTTCGAGCAGGTCGAGCCGGCTGCGTCACTACCAACGGGCCTAACTGGGCTAGTTGACGTGGCCATGCCGCTCCCTGCTCGGCCTGGATTATCGACGACCCTGTCAGATGTTTCAGCGGGACGTTCTTCAGGATCAGGTGCGTAGCAGCGCGACCCGACCGGAGCTAGAGTTGAGGGTGTGTGTGTGTGAGTTAGGGTGTCATTGTTTGTTAGTGGGCTTCCCTTATCCAGACTGCTTGATGGTTGTTCCCCTTCCCCCCCAGGAAAATCGCCAAGTCTGGGATGGGTGCGAGTTCGAAGTTGGTCTATGTGTCGCTTCCAGCTTTTGCCATCAGCGATGGTAAGCCGGTAAGAACGGGGTCCGGTTAGATGTGTGATGGTGGCTGGCACCCATAAGGGGTGCCCTACCAGGTTTTTAGCGTAAACTAAATCCCCAATTCGGAATGTTCGGACTTTGGTTGAAGAATCTAGGGGTTTCTCTGTAGAGTAGGTGGGGTGTAGTCTATCGAGAGGGGAACGTAGTTTTCTCCCCATAAGTAATTCAGCAGGAGTTTTGTTAGTAGTGCTACTAGGTGTAGTGTGTTGGAGGAACAATAATTTGTCGATGCGTGTTTGTATAGGGCCCTGGTCTAACTTAAGAAGGGACTCCTTGGTAAACCGGACCATGCGCTCGGCCCGTCCATTCGCTGCCGGATGTGCCGGCGCGGTTAAAGCATGGCGTATGCCCAAACTTGCTAGGTAGCCCTCAAATTCTGTAGCCGTGAATTGAGGGCCGTTGTCAGATACCAGGACGTCTGGTAAACCATGGGTGGCAAACCAGTGACTGAGCTGTCGGATGACAGCTTCAGAAGAGGTTGATTTCATGAGGCTCACTTCTAACCAGTTGGAATAAGCGTCTACCAGAATCAAGAAGGTATGTCCCTTAGTCGGACCTGCAAAATCTATATGGACTCTAGACCAAGGGCCCCTAGGTAGATCCCACTCAGTAGCTGGTGCCTTTGGGGGTGAGGGCCGGGAAGTCTGGCAGGGCTGGCAACCCGCGACCCAGTCGGTAACATCCTTGTCTAACCCAGGCCACCATACATAACTTCTAGCTAGACTTTTCATCTTTACCACCCCGGGGTGTCCCTCATGCAATAGTTTCAATATGGGATTTCGCAGTTTTTGTGGAATGACCACTCGATCCCCCCATAGTACACAGCCTTTTAGTACGGACAGTTCCATTTGTCTCTGTTTAAACGGTCTGTGCTGTTCTTGTAACTCAGAGTCAGGCCAACCCTTTATGATCCACCTACTCACGGTATGCAGTAGGTGGTCGTTAGAGGTTTCGTGCGCGATGTCTGCTGCTGTCATCGGGAGGTCGGGCAGGGTCTCAATCAAAAAGGTTGAAATGCTGGGGTTTGGTTCAGGATCAGAGTCTGGTAACGGGCAACGACTTAAAGCATCGGCGTGCGTGATGGTCGGACCCGGGCGGTAAGACAGGGTGTAATTGTAAGCGGCCAGGAATTCTGACCATCTTGTCATTCTGGGTGATAGAATGTGGGGAGTGGGTTTGTCACCCGCCAGGATACCTAGTAGGGGTTTGTGATCGGTGATGATAGAAAATGATCGGCCATACAGGTATTCATGGAAACGTTTAATACCCGAGATTATGGCTAGTGCCTCCTTGTCCAGTTGACTGTAATTCCTTTGGCTTTGGGACAAGGTTTTTGAATAGAAGGCAATTGGAGCCTCTCTGCCGTTAGGTAGAAGGTGGCTCAGGACAGCTCCGATTCCAAAGGGGGAGGCATCACAAGTTAGTAACAATGGCAAAGTCTCGTTATATTGAATTAACACTTGAGCTGAAGTGATCATGTCTTTAACTTTGTTAAATGCTGTTTCTTCCCGATGTCCCCACTTCCACGATGCGTCTTTGTCCAAAAGTCTATGCAAGGGTTCCGCCACCGTGGCTTTCTGGGGCAAAAAGACATGGTAAAAATTTATCAACCCTAGGAAAGCTTGTAGATCAGCCTTGTTAGTTGGTGTGGGGGCATTTTTGATAGCACGGGTTTTTCCTGCTGTTGGATGGATGCCATTGCCATCGATTAGGTATCCTAAAAACTCTATTTTGTCTGTGATAAGGGTACATTTGTCTTTTTTGACTTTAAACCCAGCCTCAGTAAATTTGGTCAGTATTTTTCTTAAGCGGTCTCGCAGTTGCAATTTGTGTTTAGCTGCAATTAGGACGTCATCGAAATACGGAATGACTCCAGGAATTCCTTGAAGGAGGCGTTCCATAAGAGATTGAAAAATGCCTGGTGCCACGCTAACGCCAAATTGGAGGCGATTACACTTAAATGCACCCCGGTGTGTTACAATAGTTTGGGCTTCAGCTGTTTTTTTGTCAACGGGCAGTTGCTGGTAAGCCTGAGCCAAATCGAGTTTAGCGAAAATCTTTCCGCCCTTGATAGAATGTAGCAAGTGTTGCACGACAGGCACGGGGTATGCGCTCTGTTGTAGTGCATGGTTGAGGGTCGCCTTATAGTCCCCACAAATACGAACCGACCCGTCTGCTTTTATAGGGGTCACTATAGGGGTCTCCCATTTAGCGTGGTCAACTGGCTCGAGGACCCCTTGCTTTACTAGTTTATCCAGTTGTTCTTCTATTTTTGGCTTTAAGGCAAAAGGTACCCGTCTAGCCTTTAGTCTAATTGGGGCTACCTTGGGGTCTATGTTAAAAGAGATCGGGTTACCCCGGTACTTGCCTAATTCTTCGCTGAACAGGTCCTGGAATTCTTGAATGAGATCTGCCTCCCAGTCAGCGTCTGTGATATGGTTGATACCGGTCATCCCTATTCCCAGCGGTTCGAACCATTCCAGTCCTAAGAGGCTGGGTCTGTTCCGGTCCACGATTGTTAGGGGAAGAATCTCAGTATGGTTGTTGAAGGTTACCTGGAAATGTCCAATCCCTACTACCGGAATTCTGTTTCCCTGGTAGTCTTTGAGCGTTAATTTCTGTTTGTCTAGTTCGCTTCGCCGTATGTCTGGGATCAATTTCTTAATAGTGTCCCAGGAAACCATGGAAAGGAATGATCCCGAATCCACTTCCATTTCACAATTTTTTTCTTCAATTCTTACTTGCACGTGGACTTTTTTGACGTTTTTTGTATTAGAGTGACCAATTATTATTGTTTGATGTGTTTCTTCCTTCTTGTAAGATGACTCTTTAAACTTTCTATTCCTTCCTTCCTGGCTCCAATGGTTGTTTGTTTTCTTTTCTCTCTCTCTTGGGGGAGGGCTTTCTCTTCGCCTGGGGCTGTAGCTTGATCGGGCTCTGCATACCCTTGCAATGTGCCCTTTCTTTTCACACTTTCGGCATATTGCGTCTATGAACCGGCACTCTGATCTGGGGTGGTTTCCACCACAACGGTTGCATTCAAAATCAAACCGCCTGGTTGCCCGCTCTTTTTTTCCTCTCGCGGCTTTTAGGTGGCAAACCTCGTCTTCTTCACTACTGGTCTCAGTTTCAAGATCCTCGTAGTGTGTTGAGGTTTTTCCTTGTTCATCATCAGCTTTGGTGGCTTCTTTGGACTTGTGGTGTGCAGCTTGATTAATCTGTTTCATTCTTGCCGCCGATTTGTGAGCAGCTTCGGCTGCGGTGGCTTCTTCGATGGCCTCTGTGGCTGTTATCTTGGGTCGGTTTAGCAACTTACTCTGCAATATTGGATCTTTTAAGCCTAAAACGATCCGGTCTCTTAGCGCCTCATTGAAATCCGAGAATTCGCACTCTCCACCTATTTCTCTTAAATCTGCCACGAAATCGGCGATAGGTTCACCTTCTTTTTGGTTCCGGAGGTAAAACTCATGGCGCTTTATCAGGCAGGAAACTGTGGGCGCGTAGTGTTTCCTCAGGATCTTCTCTAGCTCGGGCCAAGTTAGCGTTTTGACATCGATTGGAGACGCTAGCGCCTTTGCCATCCGAAAAACGGCTTGGCCGCAGTGGGTCAAAAACACCGCTCTCTTTCGGTGATCCGACACTCCGCTCAGATCGCTACTCTCCAAAAACATGAGGAATCGGTCCACATACGTCTGCCATTCCTCCTTGGCCGGGTTGAATTTTTCAGGCGGTGCGTTGCTTCCGGACATGATGCCGCTCGCTCTCCGCCGCTATGCACTCTCTAAACGTGTTGCCTCAATCCCATCCTCGTCGCCAGTGTTTTGGAGCGGCAATGAAGAGGCACACACGTATAGTGATTCAGTCTTTTTGTTTATTCTCAGGACACCGACTGACTCGGCGGCGCGGCAGCCCTTCTTTTAAAGGGCTCCCGCGCCTAAGCCAACCAATGACGGCGCGAGGATCTCCCGCCGGAATGTAGACCAATGAACAGTAAGTATTTCAAATATTAACCAATCCAGAACAGGAACAGAGGTAAGTTAGTTGCTTTTCTATTAATACATAATCCTTAAAGGGCTTTCCTGTAGGGACCCTGCCATGGTCTAATTCAGACTGGAAATATAGCAAAGGAAAATATTTTCCCCATTCTGCTTTGTCCTGTTTTCCCCACTGGAAATGGCTGTTTGCAACACACAAGGAAGGCATAATTTCCTAAGAGTTCAAAAGTCAAGAATACCAATGTTACCTTGGATTGCCAATAAAGTTCTGTCTGTGACAAAACAGAATACAAAATTGCTTTCTCCTTTGAGCCCAGGTCTCAGTGGATCCAGGAATGATGTAGAATTGTGAACTGGGTCATCTCCAACCAAGTTGCTCCTCTCTCCTTCCTTCCTTCCTTCCTTCCTTCCTTCCTTCCTTCCTTCCTTCCTTCCTTCCTTCCTTCCTTCCTTCCTTCCTTCCTTCCTTCCTTCCTTCCTTCCTCCCTCCCTCCCTCCTTCCTTGATTCTCATTCCCATCTCCTTCCTTTCTTACTCCATGCTCAGGAAGGGATGAGGGGAAGGGGAGAGATTGGCAGCCCTGGGCGCATGCATAGGAGGCTGCAAGCATATAGACCCTAGCATCCCTGAGGATCATCTTGCCCTGCAAGATTACTGCTTTCTGAGCACTTCACTTTCACCCAGGATACCAGGCTCTGTGGTGAAAGAACTCCACAGGAAGCCTAATGTTATATTCACTGAAATTGGTTATAATAACAATATTTTGCAAGTCTAATTATGTTGTATTCCTCCTTCTTTTTATGGCTGAGTAAATTAGAAAAGTGATGTCTGCCTGAGCTGCTGCCAAACCTTATCTCACTGTTCTAAATGTTAACTACTTCAGCCCCTTTTGCAATGGCTTCTGCATATCTCTATCAAGGAAATCTTTCTTACAAGTATGTGGGGGAAATGCTAGAGAACAATATCACCTGGAAGAAAGATGGTTGCAGCAGTTGCTATCAAGCAATTGCCTTAAGGGAGACCCTTCAAACTGGCAGTCCATGGGCTGATGTGTGATGTGCAGGCCATGCCTACCCCAGCTGCACAAAGGAAAAAAAAAGTCATGATACCTCCCAAGAAGTCATGTAATGCAATCAAATTTGACACCCATACCTTAAGGTAAGAAGGTGGGCAGGATGTATTAAACCTAGAAGAAATCTGGCAGAGGAAGACTAATAGTTCCATCTTGCCCCTGAAGAATGGGTACCCAACAATTCAGTTCATCAATCTTCATGAAGTTTTGGATTGTTTACTAACAACTAAATATTTATTAAATTTAAATAATTTAATACTTTAGCTAATACTAGTACTACTGCAATAACAACAACAATAACAAAGACTTGATAGGTAGATTAAAGTACAACAAAGTTATGACAAATTAGCCACAATGTTGCACTGGAAGTTCTGCAAGAAATGCCATTTTCTTGCACACAAGAAGTGATAGGACCACAATAGAGAAAGTAATAGTAAATGAAGAAGCTAAATTGCTCTGGGACTTTAGAATTCCTGAAATAGGGGGCATGCATAAGCACACCAAAACGTGCCTACCGTCCCTGTCCTATTGTTTTTTTTTTTTCTTATTCGTATCCATTTCATGTTTATACTTATACTTGTTATCTAATAATTGTTTGACAAAATAAATAAAATAAAATAAATAAATTCAAAAAGACAAGACCTGCTACATAAAGAGGTGGGCTGCTGCCAGTTCTCACCAGTTCAGTTGAACCAGTAGTTACGATTAGGCACAGTTTGGGGAAGTGGAAAATCCTACCACCGGCTGGCCCCACCCATACCCGTTTTTTGGGCTGTTTTTTGGGTCACTTTCAGGCAATTTTTGGGCTATTTTTGGCCCAGAAAACACTCATAAATGCCTCCCAAAACAGCCTGAAAATAGCCCCAAAATGGCCTGTTTTTAAGCCATTTTGGGGGGCATTTTTGGCTGTTTTTTTAGCTGTTTTCAGACTGCTTTTTAGGGCATTTTGGGGGCATTTTCAGGCCATTTTGGGGGCATTTTTGGCTGTTTTCGGCCATTGTTCAGGCCAAAAACATCCTGAAAAACATCCTAAAAACGGCCTAAAAACAGACTAAACATGGCCTAAAAACAGCTCAAAAATGGCCTACAAACAGCCCAGAACAGGTCAAAAAATGGGCAGGGAAGGGCGAGCCAGTGGTGGGATTAGTCTCAACTGGCTGAATACTAGCTCTGCCTTTGAGATGAGTGGCCAGGAGGCGGGGCTGCATATGATGAGTGACATCACCCACCCAGACATATGACCAAACCCACCATGCTTACCCAGCCAGAGAACGGTTGTTAAAAAATTTGCAGCCCACAACTGCCCCAAACTTAATAATTATTGATACAAAAGTCAAAGAACTCTGGCTGGTGCTCATGGCAATCCCTGGAAGCTGAAAAAAAGAGAAAGAACTAAGAAAAATCACAAAATATAAAGACCTTCAAATAGAAGTGAGTCAATAGTGAAGTCACAATTTTAGTCTGAAATAGAAATGACCAAAATATTGGATCAAGTTTCTCACAGCACTTTTGAGACGATCTTGGAAAGAACTGCAGGAAACAGTCAGAACTGGTTTTACTTTTATTTATGCCAAAATGATGTATCAATAAAACAGTTCTTTGAGAAAGCTGAAAGTCTTGAAATGCTGACTTGGTTGGTATTCTGATCTTGCACAGAGGTAGATTTATATCTGTGCAGATGCAGATAGATAACTCAACAAAGGTTCCATAACAAAGTTCATTTATTGGTACATCAGGTAGCCTCATAACTCACATTTGTGACGAAGTTCCTCTTTCAATGACCAATCCTTTGTATATCTGTCTTGCACGTGGAAAATAGTTATCTCCTAACCCATCTCATGACAATAGAAGGAAACAATGTTATCAGTAATGAGTGCAGGTAAGAATGGAGGGCAACCTCCTTCAACCCCTCGAGGGTCAATTTAGTGGCCAATCAGGATTACAGATGTGGCCACGTGATATGAACTACGTTTCCCAGGATACCCTTACCTACATTTCCTATGATGCATTCCCTTAAGGGGACAGCTCACAATTCCTAAGTAACTAACCCATTCCATAGACTGGCTGGGACAGCACAGTTGGGTTCATTACTCAGAACCTTGATATTAAACCAGCTCTACTTTCTTACACTTTTAATAGTAAAGAACTCCTCTGTGGTCCTGAGCCCCAGCCTTCTACCCAATCATTTTCAGGGGAATGGAGAAGACTCAGGGAAGATCACAGAGCTGGAGAGGAAGGGAGAGCCCATGGCCAGGTCCAGCACAGAACCAATGAAGAAGATGCAGGGGGCAGCCCTGGCCTTGTCAATTTTCTTCTTTATGGCATGTGTATTTATTTGCCCATTAATTTGCCTATAATTTTAGTTATACCTCTTCATTTGACAAGCAGATTTTCTACATGTTGTTTAAAGCAAGTTGCTTGCATGTTTCCTACATACTGTATCTAGAAAGAATATTTTCAAGGTGAATGTATGGAAATGCAACGATGCAATCATGTCTATTCTAGTACATCCTCCTATCGTATCTGCTAAAATGTTCTGAATGAGATACTGTACATCCCTTAGACAAAAATAATTAGAAAACTGTGTAAAATAATGTAAAAAAGCATACTTGTATAGAATTAAATATGTCAGCCATTCTATAATAATAGAAATGTATGCAAATTCTACTTACTGATACATTTCGATGAAGGTGACCATCCCTTCTTTGTGCATCCAACCACCATTCCTCTGTTATCTGTTTCAAGTGTAAATCCGCTGTCACACTGAATTCGAATTAGATCCCCATTATGGTATATAGTTCTTTGAAGTTGAAAAACAGCATTCAATATACTCGGAGAGTTACATGTAATTTCTAGAGAAAATAAATCATATAGTATATTGAAAAAAGAAATTCTTGCACTCATATCAGATTATGGGCATTTCTCTCTATTAGAACAGAACAATAACGAAATTATATGTATTTGTGTGTGTGTGTGTGTGTGTGTGTATCTGTGTGTCTGTATCACCATGATATATTAATCAATATTACTATATTAGTCAATAGGCATGCCTATTCATAGGCACTAACTTATTTAAAACTACCAGTTAGTATCTAAAATATACTGTGAAATTAGCCAACATGATTAAAAGTATTTTTGGAAGACTTCAATTAAATTCAACAAGTTGCAATAATTATTCTTCCCTTTTATTTTGATTTTGAATTGAAATATAAAGCCACTTCTGCCAGCATGCAAGAGGTTGCCCAGAAGAGCCCCACTGCACATGTATGCACTCCTGCCACCCAACAGTTGATTGCCGGGTATCTGGGGTGCATGCGTGGAGGGTGGGGGTGCACGGAGACATATGTGCATGCAAGAAATGCAGGGGGTGTGCAGGGATCACACAAACATTTGCAGAGATGCATAGTGTGTGCGGGGATCACGTGTGCATGCACAAGGAGCATGGGGGGGCAGTGTGCATTGCCTTCTGGGTGCTGGTGTGAGCGCGAGCACATGAGCATGCATGCAATTTTTGACATGGGAGCCGAAAAAGGTTAACCACCACTGATATAGCTATTGATCTATTAGAATCAATAAGACCTAAATCACTCAGATTCGGGATGGGTTGGACTCTGACTGGGCGACTCTGGATGGGGTATTGGGGGTGGAATTTGGGGAGGTCATCTGAGGGGAGTTTGATCCTGTTTCCCCTGAGGACGTGGACAGGATGCTGGGTGGGCTTAATGCTAACACATGTTTACTGGATCCGTGCCCCTCCTGGCTGGTATTGGCCACTCGGAAGGTGATGCGAGGTTGGTTCCAGGGTATTATTAATGCTTCCTTGAGCAAGGGGTTTCTACCTGCCACCTTGAAAGAGGGGGTAGTGAGACCCCTCCTCAAGAAACCATCCCTGGACCCAACTCTGTTATCTAACTATCGTTCAGTCTCCAACCTTCACTTTGTGGCGAAGGCTGTTGAGAGTGTAGTGGCACAACAGTTTCCCCGGCACCTGGATGAAACTGTCTATTTAGATCCACGCTAATCAGGTTTCAGGCCTGGGTACAGCACGGAGACGGCTTTGGTCGCGTTGGTGGATGATCTCTGGAGGGCCCGTGACATAGGTTATTCCTCTGTCCTGGTCCTATTAGATCTCTTGGCGGCTTTTGATACTGTCAACCACAGTATCCTATTGCAGCGGTTGGGGGGGGTTGGGGGTGGGAGGCACTGTTTTATGGTGGTTCTCCTCCTTCCTCTCCGGCCGTTCGCAATTTGTGTTGGCAGGGGTGCGGAGATCGATCCCGAGGCTCCTGATTTGTGGGGTTCCTCAGGGGTTGGTGTTCTCGCCCCTTCTGTTCAACATTTATATGAAGCCGCTGGGTGAGATCATCTGTGGCTTTGGGGTGGAGTTTCATCAGTACGCTGATGATACTCAGCTGTACATTTCTACCCCAGGCCACCCCAACGAAGCCATGGAAGTGATGACCGGTGCCTGGAGGCTGTGCGGGATTGGATGGGGCAAAACAGGCTTCAGCTCAACCCGGCCAAAACCGAGTGGCTGTGCTTTCCGGCACCCCGATACAGCCAGTTAGTTCCATCGCTGGCTGTGGGAGGGGAAATTCTTGCCTCCACAGAGAGGGCGCTCAATCTGGGTATCCTCCTGGACATGCGGCTGTCATTAGAAGATCATATAGCAGCTGTCGCCCGGGGGGCTTTTTGTCAGGTCTGTAGGATCTACCAGTTGCGGCCCTTTCTGGATTGGGATGCCCTTCGCACGGTCACATCCGCCCTCGTCATCTCCCACCTAGACTATGCCAATGCTGTCTACATGGGGCTCCCCTTGAATAACACCCGGAGGCTCCAGTTGGTGCAAAATGCAGTCGCACAGGTGGTTTTGGGGGCTTCTTGGAGGTCCCATGTTACGCCACTCTTGCGCGAGCTGCATTGGTTCCTGGTAGCCTTCCGGGTGTGATTCAAGGTGTTAGTGATTATCTTTAAAGCGCTCCATGGCTTGGGACCTGGGTACTTACGGGACTGCCTACTGCCGTCATCGATCTCCTGTCGCCCAGTACGCTCCCATAGGGTGGGCCTCCTCGGCGTACCACCGGCTGGATGGCTGATGACCCCGAGGGTAGGGGCCTTCTCCTTGGGGGCACCCTCCCTCTGGAACAAATTGCCCCCGGAGATGAGGACCATCCCTGACCTTTTGGCCTTCCGGCGTGAGTTGAAAACATACTTATTTCATCAAGCCGGTCTGGCCTAGGGTTTTATAGGGTTTAAATTGGTTTTAATTGGTTTTAGTCTTTTATACTCCTGATTGAGTTTTATCTTTGAGCCACCATATTTAATCTTTTTTAATTGTTCTTTTAAATATTGTATTTGTACTATTTTTTAACTTCGGCAGTACACCATCCCGAGTCCCTGCAGGGAGAGGGGCGATATAGAAAGCTAATAAATAAATAAATAAATAAATAAATAAATAAATAAATAAATAAATAAATAAATAAATAAATAAATATGGCTGATAGCAGGCCCCTGGATTAAAACATGAACCAAAGTCTCCAGCTAGGATTTCATAACATAAAAGAACTATTTGTAATTTGCTAAGCTGTTGCAATTTGTGTAATATGATTTTTCTAATAGATAGTTTCATAAGTATATTTGGAACTTGAAGGAGGAAACTGTGAGAATTAAGGAAGTAAAAGTAACAGATGGATGAAGGTTTCAGATGTACACGGGTGTATGTAGAAACTGGTGGCCAGCATGAAAGAACAAGGAGGTAAGTTATGAAATATGACAGGAAAGTGACCATCTATGTGTGTTCATTAGAAGAAAGGTATAAAAGTCAAGCTTGAGATCAGCTCAGGGCCACTGACCTATAGTTATCCTTTTTGGACCAACTATGTCATTGGACCTCATTGCAATGGGATATTGATGTAAGTTGTGTTATTATGTTGTTTATGTTCCAAATTACTTCTAAAATAAATCTCTGCATTTAAAGTAAGAATTGTTGTCTTGTGTTGCTGTATTTTGTTTCTTTCGTTGGATTTTTCCATGACAAGTTGGTTATAGCTCAAAGTATGGGGCATCTATGACATCAAATTTTCTAAATAATCAGTTTTTCTAATCAGGATGGCATGACAACATTTACAAAAATTCCCCAGATTTCAGGATGATCAAGGAGTGATAGCTAGTCCTTCTCTTGCAGCTTGGGAATATTCTCCTTGAAAATAGCTGCCCTAAGTTGAGGATCACAACCACTCTCCTATAGGAGATGCCCAGGCTGAGTCCAAAGGTGGGATCAAATGCACCATCAGTCTCCTATAGGAGATGCCCAGGCTGAGTCCAAAGGTGGGATCAAATGCACCATCAGTCTTGAGTCCGTTCACACTATAAGAGATTTAAATCCAGCCCACCTTGAATTCTGTGACTCTTATCTACTGCCAATTTTCTTTGACTATTAGTAGTTCAGATTCTTGTAGAGAATCTTTAGCATGAAACTAATCTATATTTATTTATACTGCCTGGACTCTTGATTTCTTGCACTTGACACTTCTGGCTTTTTTGAAGCTAGTAGTTAATGTAAAACCACAGATATTTGTGTCTATATATGTGAATTTTTCTTATGATTTATTCTTAATCATATTATTGAATTTTAATTTTTGATTATTTTATTGCTAATTTAATATCTTTAAACTGTCTAGAATTCACAAAGATCAACATGGTACAGACATGGCTGGTATGCATAAAAAACAAACATTTCCACAGAATTGTTTTGTTGACTGTAGTGAAACTGCTGGTTCTGGGAAAAAGTTGAACTGCTAGAATTGTGACATGTCCCTCACTAGACATACACCAATCTGATTCTAATCCTAAGATTAGAAGCACAGCATTATTCTTTACCAGTAGCAAAAGAAGTTCCTATAGTATTGTTAGAAACTGAGTTGGAATTTCTATTAGTATTGATATGTAGATTTTGGTATGGCAACAGTTTATAAATTCTTTAAAAATAGAAATATGCAGTAGGTCAGCCATGGAGTGTATTGTCAGCAAAAGCAATTACTGTACCATTTACTGATATAAAAATATTACTCTATGGATATATTATCTTACATTAATGAAAGAGCAGCCTTTGGAGGAAAATTATCAAGGGTGCAGTGTGCAGTTTTTGCACTGATTGAGCCATGAAATGACCAAAGGGTATGTCTTTCATTGCATGACTCTCTTTTTCATTTTTGCTTACCAAGGCAAACGAGCAGTTTTGTCCAGGCCCCATTGTCACAGAAAGATCTGTTCTGACCTTCCATGGCATAATACTTTTGGCATCTGAATTCTACTGAAGAGCCAGATCTATACCGTTTCTCAGATAAACCCATAATGTCTCCGTTCTCAATCCTGGGTGGATCCCCGCTTTCTATTTCTATTAAACAGAGAACAAAAAACCAACAGGAAATGCTAGCTAAAGTTCCTTAAAATAATAATTACAAAGAAATTGGCTTAAAATTAGTACAGATTCTGCTCATTTTTCCAATAAAATCAGGTACTAGCTATTTTTAAAGTGGAATTATTTCATAAGCAAGTTAAGTATTTGTGAAATTTCAGCATCAGAACACAAGCTACATCTCAACAGAGCTACAATGCACCCACTGTCTGAACTGAAGAAGCTTCTTGGATAGGATATGAAATGTCTTCAAGGAAAAGCAAAGAAAGCCCAAGAGTCTTTTGAAAAAGCACCTTTGGGACAATGTACCCAACAGTTCGCAATCTACTTTTCTCTATTTCTCTCTATTTCTCCCTCCCCCCCACTCTTCATTCATATTATTTTTGCTCTAAGTTGACCCAGATCTTGACAGTAATATATGATGTAATTGTATGTAGAAATGACATTGGGAGAAAGAAAAAGGAATGCAGCCAAGGGAACTATCAGATAAAAGGTAACTTAGCCCACTCCAGGAATAGACAGGGAAAGCAGTTCAGACAAGACCCTCCCAGATTCAAAGGCATAGGGGGAAGGAATCTACTTTAGGATTGAAGAAGTCTATTAATTAACTCTATAGAAAATTAGAATTAGCTACTCTATCCACACATCCTGTCTGGTCTACCTCGTAATACCAACACATAATCACTCTCTATTAAAGACCAAAAAAGATAATATTCAATTAAATTAATAATTATAAATAAATAGAGTGTGAACCATCAATACACTTTCTGACTGATGGAACCACAAGCACATATCCTTCATTACACTGAAATTGTAGGTTCTGGTTACTTTGAATAAGCCGAGCTTTTCTTTGATTCCTAAACACAAACAAGTTTTTTGCTGCTAACTCTTGTCTTGTGATACTGCAGGGTGCTAAAACAGAGAAAAGAAGGTAGATTTTCTCAAGGGAGGTAATTTGTCCATTGGTTTCCCTCAGTTCCACTACCAAGAAAATCAGCCTGCTTTGCAAATCACAACTGGTAGTTCCAGGCTAAAATCAAATAAACCAAGTGAGAGCACAGTATTAATGATGAACAAGTTATGATTCAGGAATAGATTTTAGACGTACCACAGAAGACTGGCTTGTAGGAATATGTAATTAATACCAGATAGGCAGTAGACAATTAAAAGCACCCTACTTTGATATAGGTATTCCACGACTTATGATCACGAATGAGCCATTTTGTTGTTGTTAAGAGAGACATTTGTTAAATGAGTTTTATCCCATTTTATGATCTTTCTTGCCTAAGTTGTTCAAGGAATCACTGAAGTTGATAACTTTGTAACTTTGTTGCTTGTATCCTCTGTTTCCTAGTATGATTTGATGTTGATTGTACCCTATGACTATCATTAAGTGTTGTACATTATGATTCTTGATTCTTAACAAATGTTCCTTCTTTATGTATACTGAGAGTATTTACACCAAGACAAATTCCTTGTGTGTCCAATCACACTTGGCCAATAAAGTATTCTATTCTATTCTATATATATAAGATACGTTAGTAACCCAGTTGCTAAGTGAATTTGGCTTTACTTCTCAGAAGGTTCTAAAAGCATCTTAATTTCGATCACATGATTGTGGGGATGACGCAAAGGTCATAACTCTGAAAAACGGACATTTTTCACTGCTATTACAACTTTAAAGGGTCACTAAATAAACTGTCATAAATTGAGGACAACCTGTATACTGATAGCAATCACAGCCATCCCATATCTTCTGAAGATTTTTGTGATCTAGAACATAGGTCCATTTTTCTTCTACTTTTGTCCTCCCAACTCTGAAATACTAATAAAATCATGTGTTAAAGAGAAATAACGTATTTGTCAGTAATGTTTCATTAGAATGAAGTATGAAAATATTCCGTAGAAATATTTGTATGTGAGGAATTATGGTGGTATAAATCCATTTTTTGGGAGGGAAGGAAATATGATAAAATGGCTTTCACATAAGATGCCTATAATCCTTCATAGGCCTGCAAGAATTAATTTTGCTAGAAATAAAACAGTGGTGACTATGGTTCATCATTCATAGATGCCTCTAAATTTTCTAGGAAAGCCATGGAAAAAGTTTCTCTTGACAATTATTAATGTGCTATCCAAATGTGCCTGAACCTCCATTTTATCTAATAAGTCCACTATGAGGCAGCTGCAGCCTTTCAGAACATCTTCAACATAGGATGTTCATCATGAAACTCATAGAGAAATGCTAATAAAGATTTTTCAAATATTCTTCTGAGGAATGTTTGGACACATTATGGCATTCATTATTTTGTCACAGTAATGGCTCTTGTTCTTGTCCTCCAGGGTCATTCCCTTTTTCCTCTACAGATCTTGAGGGAGATAAACATTTTACATCAGTGGCCACCAACCTTTTGGACACCAGGGAGAAATTCTGTGGAGAAAGGTTTTTCTGAAGCCTGGAGGGGGCATGGTGTCATCTGCTGCCTGCATGCCGTGGATGGGGCTTCACTTGTTTGCACAGCTCAGTTTCTGGCATGCTGCAGCCCAT
Organism: Bungarus multicinctus; assembly: GCA_023653725.1. Taxonomy (NCBI): domain Eukaryota; kingdom Metazoa; phylum Chordata; class Lepidosauria; order Squamata; family Elapidae; genus Bungarus; species Bungarus multicinctus. Next base: position 38,863,061 of record CM042842.1, on the reverse strand, counting down.
GACGATCCATGGACTGAGGGTTGGGGACCCCTGGTTTATATTAAAGAAAAAATGAAGTGGTCTTTTTGACTCAAGTTCACAAGAAAGATAATAATACATATTGCTTTCATAGAAGTTGCAGCAAAGGATTTTTCTTATACACACCTATAAAAATTAGACTTTTGCATTTAAGAAATAATTTAAAATATTGACAACATATTTTTCTCTAAAAGACGAAACAGGAAAAAGGGAAATAAAATGTAAAATCATATTTTTCCTTATAAAAGGGAATTTTCCTGGTTAATAAGAGAAAGATAGATCTTGTTTCCTTCTGATAAGGAAACTATGTCTCATATTCTCTCTTCTCTCCTCGGGAGTTGATAGTATTTTGACCTTCTAGATATTTCTAGAAGTGCAACCCAATCCTAGATCTATGGTATTTGGTGAAAAAACAACATTTGTGCCAAATTGTACAGTTTCCCTGATATGATTGGCTAATGTTTAACTGTACATTGCTGAAGATTGTAAAACTCGAGAATAATTTAAGAAAAGAACTGGATATCTACAAACTTGAGATTTCTATAAATATTGATATAATAAATATAAAATAGATACAGTGTTAGGACATGGAAGAATGAGAAAATTGTTTCCATAGGCCAAGAATTTTTCATAAAAGTCATGTATAATAATTTTGTTGTTAGCTGCTGCTACTGAAGACCTTGGGAAAGTTTAGAATTGATCAACACTGGAATGTGAGTTTTTTTCTTCTTCTGAAGAGTTGAAGCACTGCCTGAAAAGCTGGACTATTGCTTATTTGTTTGCTGTTACCACCACAACATAAAGTTCATAAACCTATCATGAAGTCCTCATTTAGCTATTGAGATCATATTCTTATTCCAAGTTTCCTAACAAAAAAGAAACCAACAAGCAAAAAGGAGGAAGGGACAATAGTAACTCGGAGAAATCAGCTGAAATAGCAAAACCGCTGAACTGAATTTTAGTGGTTGGGAGATTACTTAAAGAGCTATGAAGGGCTGGCTGCTCCTGGTTGCTGCTTTTCTTCTCTGGCCAGGCTTCTCTTCTCAAAATGGTAAGTTAAGACAAAGAGAAATCAAGGGGAAAACAGTGTCTGCTGCATTCATTAAAGGGCCAGTTATTTTTAGAGAACGCAGTTTAATTTTTATCTTGTGTCTATTTGGAAATTTGTAATGCCAGGTTCTTTAATAATATCATAGATTTATAATTCCAATCCTCTTTTGAAATACAATATTTTTCAGCAACTGATTTGTAAATAGCAAACTACTTTACTTTGTATCAATATTATATATTCATGCCTATTTGGAGGGTCTTTGTTTCAGTTAATAAACAACTTGATATGATAATAACCAAGAGATTACCAAGAGGATTCATAAATCAGAGTGTTTGAAATTATAGAGATATATCTCAGTGGGGTTTACATCAGGATAAATACAAAGAAATCAGTGGAAGTTTAAATTCACAGTGATTATATCCTTCACAAGAAGATGAGGATAACATTCACTTCAGTAGACATTGAAGCTAAGACTATATTGTTGATATTCAAAGTAATATTCATACTTTTAAGCCAATCGTATATTTATCACTGTTTTTTCATGGTTACAAAAGTGAAAGAAGAGGAGAACTGGAACTGGTTTCAATCAATAGAGTACATAGAAGGCAGTCTTTTCTCTATAATTGCAAAATTAACGGATAACACATCAGTACAATCATGAATGAATTCTACCCCATATCAAGCTCTTACTTTCAAATTTAATAGGTGAAGGGTTAGAGATAGTTATTCGGCAGCTATTTTCTTCCATGTTTCTGCCCAGCATGGCTGATTTGAAAAGTATATTTGCATTTTTTATATATTATAATAACTTAGTGTGCATATTTGTGTGTGTATGTATGTGTGTGTGTGTGTGTGTGTGTGTATTATTTCTCTATTGTATTCTCTTAGATCCCTCCTGTGCTATGTATTTCTAAAAAGAAAAGAATGAAGAACAAGGGAAAAACATGGGAATGTTAAAAGCTACAGAATAAATCCTATGTGGCAGCATTTAGACCTGACAAAAAGAAACAAATTATAGATAGTATGTAGTGAGAAATTAACATCAAGGTTAATATTAGTAAGCAATGGGTTAATATCTCTAGGAAAGGACTATTGACAGCATTAAAAATTTTGATTAGATGGTGCTGATGAAGTAGACACGGAAAGAAGACAGGTGTCAACTCATAAAATATTTCTATGGTCTTTTTAGAGTTGCAAACAGAATGGGAGGCAGGAGTGGTGTGGCAGCTTGCAAACCGAAAGTGCATTCCATAAATATTTTAAAAGATGAAAATAGGTGACTGAAGTTTCTGCCATGCAAAATTCTAACTAAAGAACATGAGTGATGACTCTTGGCTATGGACAATATGAATTATGATCCACCCAGGGGATGGGTGGAACACAGGGTCAAGGGTGACAATGAATTATATGTCTCAGAGTCGGCTACACCCAGGAAGTGCCAGACATTTTAACTCCCAATAAATCCTTTTGAAGTTTTGGAAGTTCGAGACTCATGATATAAATGTGGATAACTGCCAGAATCCCGACAACAGGGTGATTACAACTGAGAAAGGTTTAATCACGAAAATCCAATACATAAAACCATCAGAAAGATTTCTCCAGGACTAACCAGGGTAAACCAGAGTGCTGGCAAGGATGAAATTCCACAGAATTACATGCTTTTGTGGGAAATTTTGATAGCCTCTCTCAACCTCTCTCTATCTCCCTATATCTATATTTTCTTAGGTTAGGTATCAGCAAGGAAAGCTAACATATTACAGGTAGTTTTTGAGTTATGTCCCACTTGGAGCCTCCACATCACTGTCATAACTTGTTATGGTCTTAAAGTAGGTCAACTCACATGACAATTTTATGACATTTTTTTACTGGCCATAAAGCAAATTATTGTGCTCATTACACAAATCTATATTTTATTGATTCACCATGGGCAGGGGTCTGCCCAAAACTGAAAATCAGTGCTGGTGTCTTTTAGTTGCCAGCTGTTTTTTGGCAAAATTGTCATAACTAGGATCACATGACTGCAGGACATTATAAATGACCCATTTGCCCAGTGACCAAAATGTGGTCATGTCACCATTGCGGTGAGCAACTGTTGTAATTTTAAATCCAGGTTGTAAGTGTCCCCTTTGGAACTTTGAAGGTCACTAAGCAATGAGTCATTAGTCAAGTACTGTAGGAATCAAGACTCAGGACCACATGAAGATGAGACAAGCTGCTTTCTTTATTGTCAGGTTGAAAATTAGAAGAGCTGTCTGCTCTATTGCCAGAATTCGTTCTATCTATATTCATAGTAGCATACCAGTGGTTAATTTATACACTATACATCTATTTAGACAACCTTTGTTACTATCTGCTTAAGCAGTTTATACATTCATCTCTAGTTAAGATTAACTCTAGTTAAGATTAACATAAGCTTCAGTTCCTATCCTTTGTTCCATCTTATCTGGGTGTTAAGGTCTTGTTTTCTCCAGGTAAACATGCAAACGTTTTCTCCAGGTAATATGCAAATGTTGCACTTTGCACGGAATGTTCTTTGCCTGAGGTTTGCCATGCAAGACAAGAATATCCAGAATGCACAACGCCTACATGTCCCCATTTTTTACTTTATTGTGAGGAAGTAAGGATTTTTGAATGTAGCGTAATTGAATAGGATGGAGAGAAGCCGGAACAGGACAGAACAGAGCCAAGAGTGAAGGAATACATTGAATAAAACAACAAGATATTATTAACATCACTACAAAAATTATTCCATAAAAGAACATTTGTTTTAACCAAACCCAATCTGGCAGCCAATTAGTCCACCATTCAAAAGGAGAAGGAATAGCATGAATATTATTCTGAAAATAGGATTGTAAGTTAGCAAGCTCATCTTCAATAGTTTTATTTAGAGAGTGAAAATGAACAGCATAGCTGCGCTGTCCTACTAATTTACAAAAACTTCCTTGTCTAGCCAGGAGGTAATCAATAGCAAATCATTGTTGAAGCATAACTTGATTCAAATAAACATATACTGAGCATGACGAACCCACAAATTAGGATTAAGACACATAGTATAATTAACATCCTTTGCCCCTACTCTACTGACACTTAACAGCAAAAAGCACATAATAATCATTACAGAATTAGCTGTTATAATAGAAAATACAGCAGCAACCAAATTTTCAGGAGTTTGTGGCAATGCCGCCTTTTGCAATTGTTGCTGTGCTTGATAGGTGGTAGTTTCACTTGGCCCCAAGTCATTGGCGGAGGGCATTCAGCTTTGGGTTTTGGATGACGGACTTCTGTTTTCAGGTGCAGGTTGAAGTTTGGAATTGGATTGTGTAGGCCCTGGTGCCACGCCATGATAAGGTCGTATGCAACGAGCAGGGATCCAAATAGCTTGGAGAGTCTGCAGAGCTTCTACAGCAGCGTAACCCCGGCCCCAAGTAATTAACCAAGCCGGACCTTTCCACTCAGGGTCTTGACAATATTTAACCAAAGGTTTGTCTAAAGGTTCTGCTGTGCGGAAATGCAAAATAACAGGTGGCTCTGAAAAGGAATCTGAGACAATTAAGTAATTCCAAGTGAACAATATAATGGAAATTATATTCTGTATTTTTCGGAGATGATAGGGCCCAGATTCAATTTTTTTTGTTTTTGAAGTAATGCTTTAAAGGTACGGTGGGCCCGTTCAACAATAGCCTGTCCTTGAGAATTATAAGGAATACCATGTACCAATGTTATGTTCCATTGTTGACAGAACTGATTAAAGTTCTTATTAATATAAGCAGGACCATTATCAGTTTTCAATTGTAAAGGGCAATAGGACAGGCAATAACAGCAAAGGAATAGGACAGGCAATAACAGCAAAGGAAGAAAGGCAATGAGCGATAACATCCTGTGCACGCTCATATTGAGAAACAGTTACCCATAAATAATGAGAGTAAGTGTCTATGGAAACATGCAAATTACTATAGGGCTTGAAGGCTACAAATTGTGTGACATCCATTTGCCATATCTGATTAGCATGAGTGCCGCGGGGATTAACCCCAACTGGAAATGGGACGGCCATTTGTTGACAGGCAGGACAGGTTCATACGATATCACATGCCTGTGACAGAGGAATATGAAACTGCTTAACCAGTGATTTTGCAGTTTGATGAAAATAGGAATGACTTGCAACAGGGTCAGAAAACAAAGAAGTAACTGCTTTTAAAGATTCATCTGCTTTCCGATTTCCTTCCGTAAGGGCATTAGTAAAAGGAGTATGACTTCTTATATGTTCAACATATAAAGGATAGGAACGAGTTTCCAAGACATTTTTTAAAGATAAAAACAGGGCCAACAAATTTACATCCAAATTTAAGGCACAATACGAGTATGGTAAGGACTGCATGACCAGATATACGTATTGAGTATCAACTGTAAGATTAATAGGTTGATCAGAAAATAAGTGTAATGCCAGAATTACGGCTGCCAATTCAGCACGTTGAGCTGAAGTTTGTACAGAGGTATATTTGGAATGCCAGAGCTGCTGCTCCTGCCATATAACAACTCCTCTAGTTGGGGACCCATCAGTAAAAACCGTGATAGCAAAAGACAAAGGAGTTCGAGCAAAAATGGAAGAGAAGGCAGGATTTAAAGTAGAGGTGATTACTATCCGTGGGTCTTTAGGTAAAGAATAAAGAATAATATTTGATAAGAGTCAGAAATAGTTATTAGATGTTCATGTTCAGCTTTTGTATGAGTAAAGGCTATACTACTTAGATCACATCCAGTAAGAACTAAAGCTCGCTTTCTTGCTTTAATTATTATGTCTTCTAAAGCGGACTGATAAGGGTAAATATTACGAGGTGGAGTAGCAGATAAATTAAGCCATTCATGTATGTGGACCTGCTTATCAGAAACAGGTGTATATAGACAGCCAGTGGGAATCCTGTAAGAATCTCCATTTCCCACTTTTCTTTTTTATTACAAAAACAGGAGTATTCCATGGACTGGTAGAAAATTCAATATGTCCCGCTAAAAGTTGTTCATGAACTAAATGTTGTAAAGCTGAAAGTTTATCAGCAGGAAGAGGCCATTGTTCCACCCATACAGGAGTAGAACAGAGCCACTTAAGTGGGAGAGCCATCATCCAAAATTAAATGAGCATTTAAAAAGATAAGAACATCACGACCCCGTATATTAGTATGAATATCCAAAATATATGGTTTTAAAGAAAAGAACTTACCAGCAGCAGTGGAAATGTCAATATCCTGAACACTTTGCCAAGCTGAAGTTGCCCACGCCCCACAAGGAAGAAACAGCTTTCTTAGGCCATTGAACAGGCCACTGTAAAGAAGAGATGACAGTAACATCAGCCCCTGTATCCAATAGCCCTTGAAAAGGTTGTTTATTAAGGTAAAGTGTTAGTAAAGGTCGATGTAAGGTTAATGGCTGAAGTAGACCCACTGAAGGAGAGGTGGAGCCAAAGCTTGCATTTCCAAGTATTCCAGACCCAGGAGAAGGAACTTCATAAGGAAGAAGAAGCAATTGAGCAATAGAAGAATAAGAAGGGATACGTTGTGGGAGGTTAACCCAAATTTGTATCGTAAGGGTGCCAGTGTAGTCAGAGTCAATAACGCCAGGCACCACAAAGCGTACTAGCTTATGAGCAGAGGAACGAGGTAATATTAAACCAACAAGACCTGAAGGAAGAGGGCCTTTGTATTGAGAGGGAACCAATTTAACTTCCATTGGAAATTTAAATTCAACTTCTAATTGTGTAATCAAATCGATCTCAGCACTACCGGCTGTGGCCGGGGAGGCGTGGGAGAGAGTGACTGTGGTGGAGTCAGGGTTATGGGGTAGGCACGCTTTGGATTCTGGGTGGGTGCCACACCCATGGGCAAGTTTCCCGAACGGAATCTACATTGATTAGCCCAATGTAAAACCCTTTTTACAAATCCGGCATTTTTTAGATGGTCAGTTTTTAGCAATATTAGGAACAGAATGGCATTCTTTTTGAAAATGCCCTGGTTTACCACATTTAAAACAATTTCCTGAGGGCTTTTGGCCCTTTTGAATTGCTGCAGCTAATAAATGCATTTTATAGGTTTGTGACCCAATATCCTGACAGACACGTAGCATATCTGCCAGGGTATAATGATCTGTTGCCTTTAATGGTTGTAAAGCTCTTTTACAATCACCATTAGCATTTTTAATAGCCAATTGACGAAGAAGCTCCCCAGCTGCTTCATGATGATCGAATTGTTGCCGAACGGCTTTTGACAACAATTCCACAAAATCAGCATAAGGCTCATTAACTCCCTGTCTGATGTTAGAAAAATTTGCTCTAGGTTCCCCAGTCTGAGGAACTTTCAGAAATGCTCGATATGCACATTCTGACACGACAGCTAATGTCGCAGGCGGGAGTATAATTTGAGCAGGGATAGCTGCAAATTGTCCATTGCCAAACAATTGTTCTACAGTGTAAGCTCCTCCTCCTCCCATTGCAGCTGCTTGAGCATGTTTCTTATACTCACTTTCCCAGACTACATATTGCATTGAAGTTAAAATCAAATGAAAAATTTGTTTCCAATCTTCAGGAACCATGGTATATCCATTTTTAATACCCTCCATAAGTCCTCTAGTAAAATTACTACTAATACTATAGTTTGTAACAGTTTTTTTCAATTCCCTTAATATCTGATAAGGTAAACCTTCCCATTCTGCTATCTGCTGACCCAGCTGTTGGCCTTGACCCGGATGATACTGCACAGGACAGACAGACAATAGTTCAGCTAACTCTGCCCCTGGCATGGAGACATCCTTTTTATATGTCTCCACCATTTTTGGAAAAGATGTTTGAATAACCGGATCAGGAGGTTTTTGTCCTGTGTCTAAGGGAGCAGAGGGAGAGATAGTCAGATATTCTGATGAAGAAGGAGGACAAACTATGGGGGCTGTGTTTTGTGAAGGGGGGGGTGCTAATAGAGAAACCTCATTAGTGCCAAATATCTCAACTACCGACATAAATGCCAAGCATAAATGCCGACATAAATGCCGACATAAATGCCAAGCATGTAAAATCTCCATGCTAGCCCTTGACTCTATATGTAAAGTAATTTCAATTTTTTCCCAATCTATTAACCTAAGAGACCCTTTACTGGATACCATAAACATTGAGCTGCAATCTCCTGGACCAGCCTTGTGAGACTGTGCTGAGATACATCTGTATGATTTTTCTTTAAAAGGTATCCTAATTCCTCCACATGCTTTCTCTGCTCTTCAGAAAGCGAAGACCCCATACTTACAGAAACCTTTGAAAGGTTGAAGGTGCACCAAATCCTTGCCGGATGAAGTAAGGAGTCCCTGTCCAAGGCGCCACTTGTAGGAATCAAGACTCAGGACCACATGAAGATGAGACAAGCTGCTTTCTTTATTGTCAGGTTGAAAATAAGAAGAGCTGTCTGCTCTATTGGCAGAGTTTGTTCTATCTATATTCATAGTAGCACACCAGTGGGTAATTTATATACTATACATCTATTTAGACAACCTTTGTTACTATCTGCTTAAGCAGTTTATACGTTCATCTCTAGTTAAGATTAACTCTAGTTAAGATTAACATAAGCTTCAGTTCCTATCCTTTGTTCCGTCTTATCTGGGTGTTAAGGTCTTGTTTTCTCCAGGTAAACATGCAAACGTTGCACTTTGCACGGAATGTTCTTTGTCTGAGGTTTGCCATCCAAGACAAGAATATCCAGAATGCACAACGCCTACAAAGTACTACCTGTAGCATGGATTAAGTGTGTGCAGGTACTGTTTTACTAGTTTAGACAAAAGCGGGAACTAATTATCTAGGAGGGAAATTTGTTATCTCACAGCTCACAAGAATAGATAGGAAGAGCAAGCTTTTCGAAACAAGTAAGATAATTTAATGTAAATATAATTTCAGAATGTGAAGAACCAAATGAAATTGACTTTGGGGAAATTGTGAGCACCGAGAAAGCCAAGTACCTGGAAAATGACCGAGTGCAATTCAGGTGCAACCCTGGCTATGTTTTGGAAGGACCTGAATGGATTCAGTGTCAGGGACAAGAATGGACACCTCATCCACCAAAATGCTTGGGTAAGTCATCATGCTTTCTTTGATTAGTATAGAGCTGGGAGAAAGTGCAGAATTCATCCAATAGAAGAATAGCTGCCATTTAAAAAAAAAAATAGGATCCAGGTTTTATTCAAGCCAACACTGTCCTAGTGTCAGCTTTTTCTTTTGAAATCTGGAAAAATGAACTGTATTTAATTTTCCTGATTTGCTTGAATGAGTAAGCAAATCAGTTGATATAATTATCATTTCTTCTCTATTAATAGTACATAAACTAGATTCCCACCCTCCTAGTGGGTAATTCTTCACATTCCCACATCCTTCTTGACCACCTCTCTGTGAGATAACAGAAGATCAGAATTCAGTACAGTTTCTCCAAAGATTATTTAGAAGACAAAATATCATCACTGAAACATTTCTGATCAAGACTCAGATTCATTCATTCATTCATTTTTCATATTTCTAAACTGCCCATCTCCCTGAAAGAGGGTGTATATCTGACTGTTATCTTGGTAATAGCTTTTCTTTCAGTTCCTCAATATTATTCCCATTGGGGAATTACAGATTCTAGATATTAGCCTGTTATTTGTTATTTATTTCTTAATTTTTCATGAGAAAATTCCCCTTTCTTTAACCCTTGTGACTTGTAAACTGGGTTGATTTTCTTGGTAGTGGAACAGAGGGAAACCAATGGACAAATTACCTCCCTTGAGAAGGTCTACCTTATTTTCTGTTTTTTTAGCACCCTGCAGTATGACAAGGCAACGGCTAGCAGCAAAAAACTTATTTGTGTTTGGGAATCAAAGAAAAGCTCGGCTTATTCAAAGTAATCAGAGCCTACAATTTCAGTGTAATGAAGGATATGTCCTTGTGGTTCCATCAGTCAGAAAGTGTGTTGACGGTTACATGGATTTGCCTTTATGTATCTCTGGTAAGCATGTTATCAATATGATGGATTCCTTTGGGATCGTAACTAATTAAAATAATTAATATAATGAATACGAACATTTGCTTCTAAAGTCCCATTCTTTTAAAAATGATTTAATCTTCAATGACATCATTCACATCTTAGCTTAGAATTTTAGCAGTTGTAACCTAAAACAAGAAACCTGAAGCACATCAGATTGGGGAAGGATGTTGTGTTATTTTTCTAATGTTCAGTCCAAAACCTTGAACTTCAGCTAAGAACTATGATTCCATTGGTTGAAGATACATATAATATTGGTAGACAAAGGAATATGATCAAAAATTGCAATGGTTCAATAAAAATAAGTTGATGTCATATCATTAAAGGAGCCCCATTTTTACATGATGAACAATTTCTTTTGTTTGAAATTGCTTGGATGAATTTATCATATAATCATTTTAATATTGATCTGACTGGTATTATGATTTAATTAATAATTCCATAGATGAATGATATTTTATTATTCTTTGTTTGAAGAGGTTTAATTTTCAGATTGCTATCATAATTTGTATAGCCCTACAAAAAATTAATCCAGAAGATATTTTTTAAAATTGTCACTCTGTCCCTTCATTGTCATTGATAAGAGCCATGGTGGCGTAGTGGTTAGAATGCAGTACTGCAGGCTAATTCTGCTGACTGCCAACTGTCAGCAGTTCAGAAGTTCAATTCTCCTCAGCTCAAAGTTGACTCAGCCTTCCATCGTTCCATGGTTGGTAAAATGAGGAGCCAGATTGTTGAGAGTAATATGCTGACTCTGTAAACTGCTTAGAGAGGGCTGTAAAACACTGTAAAGCAGTATATAAATCTAAGTGCTATTGCTATTTGTAGGTGGAAGTTTCAATCTTGTATGTTAACAATCTGATAGAAACATTTCTCCTAAGAAACATATTTATAAAATAGTTGGAAAGTGATGTGAATTGAATAAGCAGATAAATTGTTAGCATGTTGTTTAAAACAAGTGAAACAGCAAAATATAAACTTTGAAATATCTACATATCAGGGCCTGAGCATTACAGATCCTGCATGTTTTAATTCACATTTTTCCAATGGAATGAACAATTATACAATACTGATATTACTATGCAGTTGTTTTATCATCTCTATCTATGTGTAATAATTAATTTATCTGAATATTATTTTTTACGATCTTTAATGGAGAGTGATTATGTGACAGTCTTGCAAGGTAGACTCAGATAGAATGAATGATCAGATTAGCTAATTCTAATTTTCTATAGAATTACATTAATAGAATCCTGCAATCCTAAAGTACATTCCTTCCCCCCTGTGCCCTTTATGGCCCTTGAAACTAGGAGGGTTTCTTCTCAACCACTTGCCCTGTCTCTTCCTGGCAAGGGCTAAGTTGCCTTTTAGCTGATGATTCCCTTGGCCACATTTCTTTTCCCTTTGTCCCAAGATCATCTCTACATTCCATTCCATTATATGTTTCTGTCAAGATCTTGGTCAACATAGAGCACAATTGATGCTCTAGGTATCAAAGTATAGCAGAGAGAGAGAGACAGAGAGACAGAGAGAGAGAGAGATCCCGAGCATTTGTGCTCTATTGAGTTGTAGATTCTGAGTTTCACAAATACTTAATAAGTAAGTAAATACTTATGAAAGAATTCTACTTTAAAAATAGTAATAATTTAAACCATTTTTGTCATTGTTATTTTAAGGAATGTCAGCAACACTGGCAAACATTTGCTGGCTTATTGGTCTTTTTTCTATTTAATAGAAAGAGGAAAAAACTGCAGTGGTCCACCCAGGACCTGAGAATGGAGACATCACTACTTTATCTGAGAAGTTGTACAAATCTGGCTCTTCAGTGGAATTCAGGTGCCAAAAATATTATGCCATGGAAGGCCAGAACAGATCTTTTTGTGACAATGGGACCTGGACAAAGGTGCCCATTTGCCTTGGTAAGTAGAAAATCAAACCTTCATTCAATTTTCATGAGCATTTCTAATTATTAAGATTCACTGCCTCCTTTCTCTCTTGCATAAAGATCATTTAATTGGACTTGCCTGAACCGGCTCTCCTTTATATTCGATTTCATTTCTGTATCTGAGATGAAAGCTAAATTCTACTATAAGCATTTTGCAATGATAATATGATGCATTTGGATCCTGACAGGATTTCCTTTCTTTTTCATGTCAGATCCCTGTATGATCCCCAGGACTGAACTGGAAAGCCAGAAGATAGAAGTTAAAGATGAAATGGATGCACCTGAAAATATATTTGTGCAACATGGCCATTTTATTGAGCTCACCTGTAGAACAGGATATGTCCTGGCAGCAAATTCTTCCCAATCAGCTTTTGTAATCCAGTGTGATGGGAAACCACCAGAGATTCCTAAATGCAAAGGTGACTTTAAAAATTTTAATTTTATAATCCTGCTATCACAAATTCAGAACCAAAGTATTTCAGTTTCAGCCTATTTATCATTAGAGTTGGAAAAAACTGGAATAATATACACCTGTCCTTTACTGGAACAGATATTTTTATTTCTCTGAAACCTCCCTGGCTAGACTGCACTTTTCCATTCTGCAAGGGTCCGATGGAAACTTTCGGGATATGGTTGAAATAAGAGAAAGGCTGCAGATTGCTGGAGGGGGAGTAGTGCAATGAAAGACACACCTATTGGTCATTTCATGGCTAAGTTATTGCAAAAATTGCCATCCTGTACTCTTGCGAATTTTTCACAAGGAGCAACTAATGAAAGAAGATGGCGGTGCCCAACTAGGAAGGTGAGGCTCTCACTACTGGAGCATTATCACCCTATAAAACCACCGCCTGCACCAGGAATCACCTTTAAAGCTGCCATCTTCGCCAGAAACTGTGAGTAAATTGGAGCCCAAAAAACCGCTGAATTCTGAAGCCCTGGAGCCCTAATCATGCCGGTGGAGCTCCTGCTAGTTGGAGTGATTAGATATTATCAGCCTTCTTCAAAGAGCCTTCCCAAAAACGTAAACCAGAGCCCCCCCAAAAAACATTGAATTCTGGAACCCCCCTCCTTCCCCAGAGAAGTGGAGCTCCTTCCCTTGAGCCCTATTAACCACACCGGTGGAGCTCAAGCTGGATGGAGCTCTTGAACTGGATCACTTGGAGCCAGTGGAGCACAAACAGCGCACCTTCATTTAAATCCCCCCCACAGCTGATTGAAGTATCTTCTGTGCCAGACAACGTGTCTCCATTCAAATCCTTCACACAGTTTCCCCCGAGCCACAGCGGATAGCTGGCAGAGAAAAAGAACAAGGGAGGAGAGAGAGAGAGACCAAGACTTGAGGAGAAGGACAAAACTAGTGGAGAGTCCTGAGAGAATTATAAATGGAAATACTGAACTAAGTGGAGATTCTGAGATGGCTGGAAGACCTGAGAGATTCTGAGCTGGCTGAAAGACCTGAGAGGCAGAATAAAATTAGCCTCTATCTCACCAGGAAACAATCAATTTGACACCATCAAACAACCTCTACCTCACCAAGAAACAATCACTTAGATGTCATTAAACCAGTGATGGTATTCTACCGGTTTACAAAACTTTAACTTTCATTCCTCCAGTTAAATTACCCAGCTGATTAGACATTTAAATCCCCACTCAGCTGATTGGACAAGCTCCATTTAAATCCCCACCCAAATATCATCCACTCAAAACTCCCATGTAGATAATTGGAGAGTTCATTCAAATCTTCCCCATTCAAATCTCTCAAGCAGCTGATTGGAACATTTCCATGATCTAATAAAACGTAACTGATTATAGCGTCTTTCACGGAACACTAACAAAGCTCCTTCAGGCAATGCTTCCTCTTTAAAAAAACCCCCAAACAACGTGGCTTTAAAGAAAAACCAAGGAACATTTCACTACCAACCTCCAATACTTCACTACCTCCATTATTTCATTACCTCAAGACCTATTATTGATAGATAATGCTTTGTCTAAAATAATTGTTTTATCATTTGATAGTATAATAATGAATTGTTAAATGACCACTAATTACTGCTTTATTGATTGATAGTGATTTAATACTGTATAATTGATTATCTAGTTGATTGATTTTTTAGTAATAAGTAACCTTACTATTGATTTGTTCTCTAACTTATCAATAAACATATACTAATTACCAACATTCATTAAGTAACTGTCTACCTGTCATATTAATTTAGCTATTGTAATTGTTTAGTGTACTATTGTCATTGACCATGCCAGCCAAAAACTCCAAACCATCCACCAAACATCAACAAAAGAATATCTCTACCAATGACCTCCCAGACTCCTGCTTATGCTTCAAATGTCTTGAAAATGTGAAAACACATTTTGAAACATCTATACAAGCAAGCCTAATCTCTCTTGAAAAAAAAATACAGCACAGATAAGTGAATACCTATCAGCTCAAAATCAAATCTCAATTCAACAACCACTACCATAACTACTAGTTCAACTACAATCACAAGTACAACCAAAAATAACCACCAAACCACAGCCACAAATAATCACTATCCCATCAAATAATACCACAAATTATATCCCCTTACTCCACAGAGACATCATGGAACGTGATCAGAAACGTCCAAATGCCATCTTATTTGGTCTTGAAGACAACAACGAATCTGATGATATCACCAAAGTTCGCAATATCATAAGCAACTCCAATACAACAAACATCTCTCCTGAAGATATCATTGAAATAACAGAGATGGTCCTGAGTTCAAATACAATGATGGCTCGGTGGCCCCAAGATTTTGTAGAGTTGTTTGCAAAAATGAGTCCAGCAAACAGATATTCATCCATACAATAAACACCATGGTTAAAACAATACCACCCATAACAAACATCGCTCACGACCAGATTTATCCATACTGCAAAGAATCCGCTCCCATGAACTCTGCACAGAACTAAAAAAAAACTTCTAGACAACGGAGAGAAGGACCTATACATTGACTACCGTGCTGATTGTATCAAAATAAGTCACACAACCCACAACTCAGCATCCAACCCTATTTCATCCAATCCACCATCACCCAAAACTAGACATGCATGCCCCTAACTACTTCAATTCCAACTACAACTGGTCTTAAATGCAAGTTACTCAATGCAAGAAGCCTTGTAAATAAAATACCTGAATTTCTCCTCTTACTAAATACGGTTAAATTCAAGATCATATTTGTCTGTGAAACATGGCTCAACACATCCCTCCCTGACTCCTTTACAACAGTAAGAGACTATCATGTTTACCGATCAGATCACAAAATCTGTAGAGGAGGTGGTGTTTTTATCTTCTATAAAAAGTCCCTACATCTAAAAAACATCCATATTACCCAGGAGCTTACTCTTCACGAGACCATCATCTGTGAACTGTCCTTAAATATCACATTTCAATTCTTACTATGTTACAGAGCCCCTGATTATGACATTGAACATGTAAACAAGTTAAATTCACTACTAACATGGGCAACATCCTGCCCATACGCTTTTATCTTTCTTGGTGACTTTAATCTACCTCGTATTAACTGGACCCTAAACAAATGTACAACTGAACCCATACATGCAACCTTCTACAATGCTGTAACAAATCTGGGACTGGAACAACTAGTAACCAACAACACTAGACTTAACAACTGCCTCCATCTCATCTTTTGTAACAGTTTGAATTCAATTTATGGAATACAAATTAATGAACCCTTTTCCAACAGTGACCACAGCATGATTGACTTTTGTCTCAACATACATCCTCACAAAAATCACCATAATGAGAGGATCCCCAATTATAACTTCAAAAAAGGCAACTATGATCTTATAGACAGTGATCTTTCATCTTTTGATTGGCAAATTCTATTCACTGGATGCAATACTGTTGAAGACCATTACAATATATTTTTACCTGAAGTCAAAAGAGTCATCAAACTATATGTACCAATAACAACTCCCAAAACCAGGAAAAACAAATTACCCATAACAATAAGGAAGCTTCAATCTAAAAAGAAATCCCTTTGGCGGAAAAACAAATCTGATCATGTTACCAACTTTAAAAGCCGATAAAAAATCTTTTGCCACCAGATAAAGACTGAATGCACCAATTATCACATTAAACAAGAGGAAAACCTTCTAGGCACCTATTCCACCCGCACTTTCTACAATTTTGTAAACAACAAACTAAAAGATCCCACCCCTGAAAAGACCTAATGGTAAAGACTGCAATGATGACACTATTAAAGCCAACCTCTTTAACACATTCTTTGGCTCAGTATTTGTAAACATCAATGGATCGTGCCCAATATTTCTTAGTCAAACCACAAACAACTACAATGATCTAATACATATCAATTTTACAGAAGACAATGTTGAAAAAGCACTACGCAATCTAAAACCATCTCTATCTATTGGACCAGACGGAATATGTGCCTACTTCTTAAAAAAGCTATCCACTGACGTAGCCGAACCTCTAAGCATAATCTTTGAAAAAATCTTTCAGAACCAGCTCCTTGCCAAACCTATGGTCACTAGCCATGGTAACTCCATCTTAAAAAAGGGAGACCCTAGCCAGTTGAAAATTATAGACCAATCTCTTTATGCTGCATCACCTGTAAAGTCATGGAATCAATTATTAACCAAGCCATTATCCTCCACTTAGAGACAAACAACCTACTTTCTAATAAACAATTTGGTTTCAGAAAAAAACTATCCTGTAATCTGCAACTCTTACACTGCAAATACATATGGACTACACAACTTGATCAGGGCAAAGCAATTCACGCAATTTACATAGATTTCTGTAAAGCCTTTGATTCAGTGGTACACGACAAACTACTCCTAAAATTAAAACCTTATGGTATCTCTGGACACCTGCATAACTGGATAGAAACATTCCTGTCAAACGGACAACAAATGGTCAAAATTGGAAGTGTCCTATCAAATCCTGTACTTGTCAACAGTAGTGTTCCCCAGGGCAGCGTTCTAGGACCAATTCTCTTCATACTCTGCATAAATGACTTCTGTGATCATATTAAGAGCAACTATGTTCTTTTCGCTGATGATGTGAAGCTATTCAACGCCACCGACAGTACTGCTACCCTTCAAAAAGACCTCGACTATGTGTCAGAATGGTCAAACAAATGGCAACTTCAAATCTCAACAAATAAATGCTCTGTCTTACATATTGGCAAAAAAATCAGAAAATAAAATATAAGCTGAATAGTCAAGACCTTGCTGATGACCCAAACTTTGTCAAGAACCTTGGAGTACTCATCTCAAATGATCTAAGTGCTGGAGCCCATTGTAACTACATAGCCAAAAAGGTATTATGAGTTGTAAACCTAATCCTGCGTAGCTTTTTCTCTGGTAATATCGCTCTAATAACTAGAGCATACAAAACATTTGCTAGACCAATACTTGAATATAGCTCATCAGTCTGGAACCCACATTACATATTTGATATTAATACAATTGAGAAAGTCCAGAAATATTTCACAAAAAGAGTTCTCCACTCCTCTACTCATAGCAGAATACCTTATGCCACCAGGCTTGAAATTTTAGAACTAGACAACCTAGAACTACTCCGCCTTCGGTTTGATCCAAGTATAGTACATAAAATTATATATTGCAATGTCGTACCTGCCAATGAATGCTTCAGCTTCAACCACAACAGTCAAAGAGCACACAATAGATACAAACTCAAGATAAACCGCACCAAACTTGATTGCAGGAAATATGACTTCAGCAACAGAGTGGTCAATGTCTGGAATACTCTACCTGAGTCTGTAGTGTCTTCCCCAAACCCCAAAAACTTTAACCTTAGACTGTCTACTATTGACCTCGCCTCTTTCCTAAGAGGTCTGTAGGGGGCGTGCATAAGCACCCCAACGTGCCTATACTGTCCCTGTCCTATTGTTTCTTTTTATTGTTTCTTTTTTTCTTATTCATATTCATTTCATGTATTCATAACCATGTTTATACGTATACCAGTTATCTAATAATCATTTGACAAAATAAAATAAAATAAAATAAAATAAAATAAAATAAAATAAGTAACATATCCATTCAGTGGCGGGTTTCCAAATTTTTCCTACCAGTTCTATGAGAGAGTTTTCCTTTTCTCATATATGATTTATTTTCTCTAGAAATCACATGCAACTCTCCAAGGATATCTAATGGTACTTTCCGACCTCAAAGAACTATATATCATGATGGGGATCTAATTCAAATTCAGTGTGACAGTGGATTTACTTTTGAATCAGATAATGGAGAAAAGGTGGTTGAATGCACAAAGAATGGATGGTCACCTCCACCAAAATGTATCAGTAAGTAGAACTAGTGTCCATTACTAGGATTGTAGAATGGCTGGTATCTTTAACTCTGTACAATGATACTTTTTAATACTACTTTACATGGTTTTCCAATTTTCTGCAAAAAGGACATATTTCACCCAGAGCATTTTAACAGCATTTACATCTATATAAAGCAGTGGTGCAATTCAGTTTTTTTACTACCGGTTCTATGGGTGTGGCTTGATGGGTGTGGCAGGGGAAGGATATTGTAAAGTCTCCAGTAAGAGGTGGTATTTGCCGGTTCTCCAAACTACTCAAAATTTCTACTATCGGTTCTCAGAACTGGTCAGAACCTGCCGAATACCATCTCTGATATAAAGTATTATTTGCAACAGTACACTGGGCAGAAATGGTAGGATAATGTTCCATGAGAACAGAATAGAGAAGATTGCATCATTGCATTCCTACAAATTTCTCTTGAAAAAAGACTTTCTAGATAGAGTATGTGGGAACCATGCAAGTAACATGCTTTAAGCAAAGTGTGGAACATTTGCTTGTCAAATGAGGAGGAATAACCAAGCTAATAGGCCAATTCGTGGGCAAATAAATACACATGTCATAAAGGAGAAAAGTAACATGGCCAGTATTACCTTTGCTTAGTAAATAAATAGGCTTGCTGTAAATATAGTTCCAAATCATAGGCTGGTGAACTTACTGTTTCATAAACTTTGAACAGAAGAAACAACAGAAACTAAAAATTGCTAAACAGCTGGAAACATTGACTGTTACAGTATGACATGCATAGCTTTAGAGAGGGAAAGGAAAAGACAGGGTAGTATATTACACCTGCCTTGTTCCAGAAGTACAAACAAATTCATTTTCTTGTTGTTATACAGACATTTGTTTATAAATAATTGTATTTATTTATTTGTTTGTTTATTTATTTGTTTGTTTGTACATTTATATAGCAAATATATTTGTTTGTTAATTTGTACATTTATATAGCACAGGGACTAGGATTGTGCCCAAGGTATCTTACTTGGTACAATGAGCAGATGCCCTTAGAAAGAGGTAGTCCTGCAAAAAATCTGGTCCCATACCATGTATAGCTTTAAAGATAGTAACCAGCACTGTCATGAAGAATCTGATTCAGTTGAACCTGTGAAAGATCAGCCTCAGGAGACACCAACTGAAAAATCAGATGAGTCTGATGGAAAACAGGTGCCATCTAGATCACTGGAGAAGTCAGATGTTGATATAAGGCCTTTAAGTGTGACTAGTCTGAAGAGCAATATCACTGAGGCATCTTCCCAAGCAAGGGAATAAATCTCTTAATTAGTGATCATTGGCTGCATCCTAACTTAAGAAGCAGCTTTGACCCATATTTCCTTCTCTTGAAGGACGGTATCTGATCTTTGGCTCTTGTGTGATGTTCTATTAATGTAAGAAGTCTTTGACCTCTGAATTGGATGACAACCCTGCCCTGGCTCTTGGAACCCTGGATTGGTTTTGAACTATTCTGCATATTCTTATTAAAAGAAAGGTTTTTTTGTTTTACCTGTATTGCTTTTCATTGTTTAGCAATTTTATTCCAAGGCTGATGAAATAATCATAGCAATCATGTTTGAATGGATGTGGTTGAAACCTGAATCAGGACAAGCTTTTTGAATTGCAGCCTTTGCTTACAATATTCCTCATAGCAGCCCTTTAAGGGATTGCCCAGGAGGGATTTGATCACCCTAAATAGTGCTGCTGGGTAGCTATCCATAGATGCAATAAGGGTGGAGAAGTAACTTATTGCCACAAGATAAGCCTTATACTGTAATCCAGGGGTGTCAAACTGATCATCCACAGGCCAGATGCATCATGTGCAGACAACACCCACCTTATCTCTGTGATTGGGGAAAATATCATGAAACATTATGTAATGGTGACGCCATGAGTTTGACATCTGTGCTGTAGATGCTTACCTGTGTTCAGTTTGTTTTTCTTTGTATTCTGAAATACGGTGGAGCCTACTATCTGAGCCTACAGCCTGGCAATTATAGTCCCAAGCTTTAAGAAAAGAAAGAAGCAGGTTTTAGAGAAGATATGGGCACCAATGTTTGGTCCTATAGCGCTGATTGAAAAATATTCAACCAACAATGTGGTATCATTGTATATTGCCCTCATTGATCGTAAGGCAGCTTTTGATTCTGTATTCGG
This sequence comes from Bungarus multicinctus, assembly GCA_023653725.1. Taxonomy (NCBI): domain Eukaryota; kingdom Metazoa; phylum Chordata; class Lepidosauria; order Squamata; family Elapidae; genus Bungarus; species Bungarus multicinctus. Next base: position 38,842,493 of record CM042842.1, on the reverse strand, counting down.
TTCCAAATTATGGGAGAAGCTGGAAGTTGCAACAATTGATCATAAACCTTTCCATTTAGAGGTGTGGAGGCAGGGGTGGGCTGCTGGGGGTTTGCAGGGTTTCCCCCAAATCCCACTCCTGGCTGGCCCTGCCCACCCTACCCCACCCCTCTCAGGTGTCCCCACGCAGCCCATTTTGGATAAATGCGGTAAGTGCAGGGCATGCACGGAAGGTCAGGGAGGGTGAAAAATGGGCTTCCTGGAACTTCTGGAAGGCCAGAAATGGGCCTGTTTCTGGCTTCCAGAGATCCTCTGGAGCCCAGGGAGAGCAAAAATGCCCCCCCATTGTGGTGCAGGAGGCCAACTAGGTTACGCTCACAAGGCCATGCCCACCCGGGCAGAGTACGCATTGTTAAAATTTTTGAAGCCCACCCCTGTGTGAAGGTGCAATGGTTAGAATTCTCACTGCTCACTGCCAGGAGTTTGAATTTGGCCAGTCCAGGGTTAACTCATCTTTTCATCCTTCTGAGGTCTGAGATTGTTGAGAGCAATATTACTGACTCTGTAAACTGCTTAGAGAAACTATAAATCACTATAAAGCAATATATAAGTCTAAGAGCCATCGTTATTGCTAGTTAATTTGTGCCTTGCACACCAATATGACAATCAGAGTGAGGTACAATATGCAAGAATTTCACTCAAAACCACTTACAGCTCAAAAGGACTGGTAGCAGGGAGTTAGTTAAAACAGGGATATATTTTGGTTCCCCTGCTTTTCAAATCTATGGTGAGGCGTTCAAATGATATTTCCATGCCCTTAAACTAGAGGATTGTATCATTGCCCTGCTGCTCTACACAGATGATACTATAATTCTTTCCAGAATAGCAATGCACCTCAAAGGTATTCTGAGAAATCTGGTCTAATATTTTGGTCATTTCTGTTTCAGACGGAAATCTTAGCTTCACTTCATTTCTATTTGAATGTCTTTGTATTTTGTGATTTTCTCTATTCTTTTTCTTCTCTTCTGTTGCCAGAAGAGAATCAGCCAGTGTTCTTTGTCCTTCTTATCAACAATGGTTAAGTTTGGGTGTTAGATCTAAAGTCCCAGAGCAGTTTAGCTGCTTCTTCTATTTTGTGATGCTACCAGTTCTTGTTTGCAGGCAAGTAGTATATCTTGCAGATCTTCTAATTCATCATTATGGGTATTTTGTTATAACTTTGTTGTAATCTCTCTGTGCAATCTTCTTGCAGCAGCTAACTAGGTGGTTCACTGTTTCTTCGGCTTTTTACCATTTGCTGTCTGATACTGTCTTACCAACTCCGCCTTTGTATGTATTTGTTCTTATTAGTTTATTTATTTATTAGTATAGTTTATTGCAGTTGACCAGGTATTGGGCATTTTTATCTACCTAATCTGATTCCAAGGGAGATGAGGAACAGCCGACAGGGAGTGGAAATGTGGCTCTGGAGGTTGTGGAGGAGACTGGGGAAGGGCAGAGGCTTGCTGGGCAGTCAGAGGAAGACCCAAGCCCACAGGGATGCAGGGCATGCAGGGAAGAACAGAGAAGGGAACAACGTGGCTTATGGAAGAGGAAGCAGCCATGATCCCCCTCATTAGCTGGAGCTGGGGGAAATAGTATATAGGAGGGGCATTTAAAACACAGCATTGTTGGGCATTGCCAGAGGACTGAGTAAGAACCCCTAGAGCAAAGGTTTCCCGCTCATGGCAATAAAGAGTAAAGGATTTGGAATAGTCGGGGAGACCAAGCGCAGGGGCAATAGAAAAGGCTTGCTTCAAGGCCTGGAATGAAGAATCAGCAGCAGGAGTCCATTGAAGAGGTTCTGGTGCATTATGCAAGGTGAGATCATACAAAGGGTGGGTCAAAGGGGCATAAGCAGGGATCCATTGTCTGCAGAAACCGGCCATCCCAAGAAAGGAATGCATGGCCTTTCGGGTAGAGGGCTTAGGGTGTTGTAAAATAGTTTGGACGTGAGAGGGAAGTACTGAGTGAGAGCCATGAGAAAGGCGTACCCCTAGGTACACTACTTCAGGGAGACAAAGCTGAAGCTTAGATTTAGAGGCCTTATGCCCTTTGATGGCAAAACACTATAGGAAAACAAGGAAGTCAGCAGAGCAAGCCTGCAAAGAAGAAGCTAGCAAAAGATCCTCAACATACTGAACTAATGTGGAGCACATAGGGAAGTGTATGTCAGCCAAATCCTGGCATAGAATTTGGGAAAAAATAAGAGGGGGATTCACAATAACCCTGTGGTAAACAACACCAGTTGAGTTGCAAGCCATAATATTGGAAAGCAAACAGAAACTGAAAATTAGGGTGTATAGGAATAGAAAAGAAGGCAGAGGCCAGATCAATAACTGTGAAATAACAGGTAGAAGCAGGGATAGAGGATAATTTCTCGCCTTTTTTTTTTTTTTTTGCTAGAAAGTTTTGCTATGGTGGTTACAATGTCTACAATTTCAAGGGAGGATTTCTCTTCCCAGCAAACAACACTGTTGCTGATGGCTGTAGACAGTTTAGGGAGGAGGACATTAACAAAGAAAGAGACCAACAATTCTATTCATTTGTATGCAGCTCACGGACCCCTGAATGCTGCTCAAAAGTCCTTGTAAGGTGGTCCATGAAATCTGTAGGTGTTTCTTTATCCATTTGTTTTTAACTTGCCCCAGTCCGTTTTCAGAGGGCAAACTCACTAATGTTTAACAACAGTTATTTTCGCAGATTATTTAATTCAGCTGTGGTGGGAGACTGCCCAGGCCATGTAGTCTTTTCTCTTAATTTGTTCCAAACATCCTTTGGGCAGACAGCATGCATTAATTGATTAACATCAGACCATGTAGGGTTGTAGGTGTCAATAATTGTCTCTAGTTTCTCCCTAAACTTTAGAGGCTCTTCACGTGGTTTAGGGAAGGAAGCAGCCATAGATCTAATTTCTGATTAGGTCTAGGGAACATGGACCTGAGTCACCTTATGTAATGTGACACTATCAATAGTTTTAGGTATTTGTTAGAGCCAGGCATAGTATGAAGCAGAAATTCCCCAGCTACTGTCTCGGAAAGAGATGGGATTTGAGGGATCTTAGCTTGGGAAGGAAACAGAGCACCGCGAGAAGTGGAAGAAAGAGGCACTGCGTTGCATGTGCGAGCTGCAATGCAGCTGTGAGAAGTAAGGTTGGAAAGTATAGAAACCACACTAGGGAAAGAGGAATAGTAGGGGTGCCTGGAGAGTAGGAGTCCTCGCTAAAGATTTGGGATAGCAATTCAGCCCCTGATTCTAGTCCCATGGTGTTCTTGCTCCATGCTATGACTAACCAGTAATTCATTAGCCATCTGAGACTGTAGGGACTGAACTGAATTGTCAAGGTTCTGATTAATTAATGTCCATCCAAAAATAACCTATTTGACAAACTCTGGAAGGAAGAAGGGTGATTATTGAAGCTTCTGGCCATTTTCCTACCTAGCAATTGACCAATGGTGCTACTTTGGAGCAAAGATTTATTAGTCTTTGTCTAGAACAGGGGAGTCAAACTCACGGCCCATGGGTCAGATGCATCATGTGCTGGCCCCATCCCTGCCCAGTTTAGTGATGTGGAAAAAAGTCCTGATATGTCATGCAATAACGCTGTGATGACATGAGTTTGACACTCCTGTTCTAGAAGAAATGCTCAGGTCTCTTCATTCCTGTTTGTGAGGGAATGCTGCCACGTGTAGTGGCAAGTATACTTTGAAGTATGCTGTGAAGTATGAAAATCAACAATGCAGTAGAAAACTAGGGATATTCCTCTATAAGATGATAAGGAGGGCCAAAGTAAGGTAAAAGTAACTGCTACATTACTTGCTCACACCAGGTGAAATTCTTACACTTTTCAATGATAGGATGACCCCGGGAAATACAGAAGTCGATGGATCAGGTATTCATCAAACTGCTTTTTCAGGTTCATAAGCAGCCTGATGCCAGGTCTGTTGTATGCTTGACAAAACAAAGTGTAGTTTAACTTTACAAAAAAAGCACCATTGGTTCATCTCTTGTCACTTTATAAACTTCATCCCTTATTGTCTCCTTGGTAAATCTAATATGTATTTCTCTTGGAAGCTTATGTCTCCTGGCTTAGTTTGTGTGGACTCTATACATTTCATTAATTTTGTTTTTGAATTCTTGGGATTCCCTTTGCATAGTTACTGCTATCATTTCAGCCATAATCTTCCTCAGGTTCTCTTCTTTGTTTTCAGTGACATTTTAGAAGTGCAGTTAAAAGGCCACTCACTCCATTTCTAAATTTATAATGGAGTCTTCCACATCTTTATTTATTGTTATTAATTTCCGATCTACCACTTCCAATTTCTTCTCTGTTTGTTTTCTGTTCTACTTTCTATCACCTTTATTTTTTGTTCATTTCTCTCAATTGTTTGTTGTATTTCACCTATTTTGCTGTCTAGTTTATGTATGTCACCTTTCATATTTACATGATTTTGAGTTATAGATTCCTGCATTTTAGTCGTAGTCTCTTGTATCACCAGTAGAGTTGATTGTATCATCTGCATATTGGATATATTTCCTGATTTTTCTGTGCTCAGCATGGTCTCTATAGACCTCTGTTCTGAAGGTGATGGAGTTGTCAAGGTGGGATTCGACTGTGTCTTCTTTCCTGTCCTTAAAGTAGTTGCTGTTGTGGTAGTCATTCTTAATTTCTTATGTAAGTTTTCCTATTCTATCCTCCACTGTATATTTGCTTTTTTTTTTTACTCTCTAGCAATATTATAAGCCACAAACTATTTAAACACTCTTGAAATCTGTGTTGTCCAAACACAGTCAATACTGACTTATCCAAAAGTGATAATTGGGAAATTAAACAGGGATCTGGGTATTCTTTGCAATTCTGATGCCAATATAGATTTTTATAAAATTGAACATTTTAAAAAATACCTTAAAGAGGCAAGACAAAACAATCAAAGAAAAATAAATTAGCCAGAAGGTGGCCTAGTAATTAAGCTCCAGCAGAACCTTCCTAAAATGCTACAAATTTCTTGCATAACTACCACTGAACACAAAATCTATAAATCAAAGGAATTTGCAAGTTTTCTGAAAACAAAGAAATCTAAATCACAATGAGATATGACATCTCATATTATGGCAATATCATTATCTGAATAGAATCTTCAGAGAAAGATACTCTGAAGTTTTTTGGGATGGGGTATTTTTTGGTTCTGCTTAAATTTCTATCCTGCTTCAATATCCAGTTATTGAATCAAGCTTACCAAATTGTTTCATGAAAAAAGTAAATCTCTCTAGTACTAGCCTGTAGTTATAGCCACTACAGTGTACTATGAGAGGTCCCCCAAATGTTTTGAAAATTTTGGTAGGGAAAAAAGAACTCTAGAGGAAAGATCAATCTCTGGACAAACCAAAAATTCTGCAATTCTCTCTGTTGAAAATCTCCTCAAAGATACTAGTGGGATTTTACATTCTCATCAGAGAACATAAAATACTTACTAAAATTGTATCTTGCGAAGCTGCTGAAGTATTCATAAAGATGAACTTAAATATTGGTTCCCCCCTAATTTCTACAGTGACTTTGAAACAATTCAGCATCATCCAGAAAATGGACCTCTAAATTCAAATACATTCCTGGCTAGACATTCTACCTCTTTCAATATAAATCTGAATCAAATCCTCTTCTGTTTCAAGGTTCCTGGAGGTTTTTTTTTGAGAGGTTGCTGGGAAGTTGGAAGTTCTCCCAAACTGCAGCCAAGTGCCACTTTTTGTCTTAAAACACCTAACACTTTCCCCTGCCCAATAGGAAGTGAGTGGGCAGGGAAATGCAATATGCAACCAAAATCATATTTACTGGATTGTGAATTGTATTTCAGAGGCTGCAATTTGCCATTCAATCTTTAGTAACAATGTGACATAGCACTACTTTACCTATCTAATGATATCCTTGTACCTGAAGGGCACATATTTCAGGATCTTAAGCAGGGGTGCGATTCAAATTTCTTAACAACCGGTTCTGTGGGTGTGGCCTAATTAGTGGGTGTGGCTTGGTGGTCTCATGGCTGACAGGGCATGGCTTTTATGTAAATATTGTAAATATTCATGTAAATATTGAATTTTTTATTTTTTTAAAAAGAGCACCTTTTACCCAAAATCAGGCAAAGCAGGCAGGCAGATTGAATTGCTCGCAGAATCACAGATTCACTCAGAGATCTACCTTTTGGCAATCTTCTATCTGAGTCTGCACTGAAAAATAGAAGTTTCAATCCTAAGGAAGGTTCAGCTCTGCTTTTAAATTAGCTAGAAAGCAAAAAATCCAATGATTTCCTGATTTCTAGCTAATCTAAATCTCCCGGCACAGCTGATGGTCAGGAGAAAAAAAAGGAAAAATAGCAACTTACCAAAAATTAGGTGAAGGCACAATGCAGGCAAGTTGGATGGCACGCATGCCAGGTAAGGACTGAGTGGGAAGGGAGGGGAGGGACCAGCAAGTAGCGTGATTTGCTAGTTCTCCAAACTGTGCAGAATCGTAACAACCGGTTCTATAGAACTGGTCCAACCAGGTATAGTCCCACTCCTGATCTTAAGCTTAGAACTGGAAAGAGAAGAAAGGAGAAAAGGCTTAGAGAAAAAGCTCCACAAATTTTCTTGATGTCAAACTATTTTACTGGAAAGAGTCACTACTTAAAATATTAGCTGAGGAAAGCATTTTCTTTTAGATCCAAAGCAATATAAGTTGTCCTCAGCTTGCTATTGATGCAAACCTTGTTAAAAGTTCCTTGGTGATGAATATTATCAGAACTCTTGATCATTAAGTATTGTGGGATTCAGCAGACCAATGAAAAGGTTGCTGTATGAATGAAGTGTTTGAATATATCAAAAACCTAATCCCTCTGGAAGAGATGAAAACCACCCTTGTACAAGTTTCATCAAAAGCAATACCTGTAGGCATCAACTGAATGTGTTCTTAGGAAAGGATTTGCTGCCTATGTACCATTCTACTATAAATATTCACCACTACTAATCACTAGTTAGCAGTGGCAAAATATTTCAAAAACAAAGAGGTGCATGTTTAAACTAGAGTGCAGGAGAACATGAGAAAACAGCTAATCATGAGAGAAAGATTGGGTAGGGAGAAGCTTAGAGGTTTAATTTTAGAAATCTTAGTGATGCTAGGACCAAGATTACTGAGGAGAAGCCATTTATGCAGGAAAGCACATAAAATTCTGCACATTGGGATGAAGTTCTTTTGGAAGTATTGCAGCTTGCCTGCAAGAAAAGAATTGTTACTTTACCTGTGTCTCTGTGAAGGTTTTAATTTTAGAAAAAGCTTTAAAAACTTACTTCTTTCTTATTTCTCACTTAATACTTTTCATTAAATATATACTCTAGAGCCAGTTTTTTTTTATAATCATGAAGGTGCCAATCTTGAAATCAGGTCACTTTGAGTTGTAGTCCCATCTTAGATACAAAATCCACCGGGCAATATGGAGCCAGTCACTCTCTCAGCCCAACTCACCTCCACGGGGTGGTTGTGATAGAGAAAACAGAAGCTAGAAGTATAGCTATGTTTGCTGCCTTGACTCATTTATGAAAAGACAGGGTGGAAATATAATAATAACAATAACAGCAAGAATCATAATATTTGAGTAAGTCACTATGCAGTGATAAAAAGATGATAGAAAGACGTTCAGTCTGATTTTACAGCATAAGATCGAAGATGTCAAATCAACATCTCTCCATTCTCCCACAGCTACCACAGATTGTAAGCAGAAGAAATAAAGGCCTTTTATTCCCCCTTCGCTCATTGTCACTCTCTGTTCTTTCTTTAGATCCAGGGCAGAAATCCCAACAACATTTAATAAGTTCATTTCTGATGCTAGCACAGACTAAAACAAAGCAATTAAACTAATCAAATATTCTGAATTTTGGGGGTGGCTTACTTTTTTTTTAATCCCTTTTCTTCTAGGAAAGAGCTGTGGTTATGTCCATATAGAAAATGGAAGAATGTCTGATTATTTTGAACGGCGCAAACCGTTTCAAATATGGGAGGGACAAACAATTGACTTTCGTTGTGATCCTGGTTTTGTGCCTGCGAACCAGCAAACATGGCAAAGGGCTACATGCATCAATTCCCGCTATGTCCCAGAACCAAAGTGTTTCAGTAAGTAACTGTTTCCCTTTGCAGTAGATATTGCCAAGTATAAACAGGGAGATGCTATCTTGACCTTGCTTTAACCTAGAAGAAGTAGCATCCTATAGAGATTTCATCCTGTTCTTGGATTGTTCTGCCTGCTAGGGTGATGCTTCCACTGATGTCTCTTCTCAAGGGACCCTAAAGGTTATTTTGGATCTCACAGTTTGCAAACCTTAAATGAGAGAGGTAAAAGGTTAGTCTTTGATAAAATATAAACAGAAAAATAGGATTCTTCCTCATCAGCTTTTCTTCACATCTTATCACCCCTCTGAACTAGATATCATGCGTAGTATGAATTGCCTTCCAAGAACCATCAATGATGGAACTAAGTTGCTCTTTTTTACTTTTAGAAATATGTAATCCTTATGTAGATATTGATCACGGTCGCTTCAATCATTATTACTACACATTAGAAGGTTACAATGTTACATTTGTATGTGATACGGGATATTCTCCTGCAAATCAACAATCAACAATTACTTGCACCAAAAAAGGGTGGTCACCTGCTCCAAAATGTATCTTGTCAGGTAAGTTTTAGAAATGTCAGCTAAAATTGCCTAACTTGAAATTGCATATCATACTTTGTTCTCTCTCTGTGTGTGTGTGTGTGTGTAGTATTGGAAGTAGTATTTCACAATTGATTTATAATTGAGAATTTGTGATAATTTAGCAGCACAGATGATAAAAGATTCATATTTCCACATGGAATTGTGCTGTGACTGGGAGTAAAGCTATGTGTAGGAGTTTATGTATATGCATATTGTTGTACCTATCATTTACTTATTAAACTTAATGCCTTCTTAGGTCTATTGAATATTTGCAATAAAAAGGTAACTTTTGATTTGAAGAAAAATATTTCAGATGAAGTTTATTAACAATTTTTTAAAAAAATCATTATATTTATTATTTTTAAAGAGTGTGATGTGTTTTGATGTGCAAAGGAGATTTAGGGTTGTCTCCAGTGAAGATCTGAGGCCCAGCATCAATGGTATTGGGCAGTATACAAATATAAAAATAAATAAATAAATGGTATTGGGCAGTATACAAATATAAAAATAAATAAATAAATGGCAATTATTAAGGAACAGTAAAATAACGAAAAGTAAATGAACATCAAAATTACATGATAATACCTTTTAATACATATATTTTACAACTAAAACAATTCACTGAATATGATACATTTTTAAAATTTCAATAGGTGTGTGTATGAATGATAGCATTTGCATAAAAAGAATTAGGTCTGTGCTCCAAATACACTGCTCAAAAAATAAAGGAAACACTTAAACAACACAATGTAACTCCAAGTCAGTCACACTTCTGTGAAATCAAAGTGTCCACTTAGATAGCAACACTGATTGACAAGCAATTGCACATGCTGTTGTGCAAATGGAATAGACAACCGGTGGAAAGCATAGGCAGTTAGCAAGACATCCCCAATAAAGGAGTAGTTCTGCAGGTGGTGACACAGACCACTTCTCAGTTCCTATGCTTTCTGGCTGATGGTTTGGTCACTTCTGAATGCTGGTGGTGCTTTCACTCTAGTGGTAGCATGAGACTGAGTCTACAACCCACACAAGTGGCTCAGGTAGTGGAACTCATCCAGGTTGGTATATCAATGTGAGCTATGGCAAGAAGGTTTGCTGTGTCTGTCAGCGTAGTGTCCAGAGCATGGAGGCACTACCAGGAGACTGGCCAGTACATCAGGAGATGTGGAGGAGACCGTAAGAGGGAAACAACCCAGCATCAGGACTGTTACCTCCACCTTTGTGCAAGGAGGGACAGGAGGAGCACTGCCAGAGCCCTGCAAAATGACCTCCAGAGGGCCACAAATGTGTATGTGGCTACTCAAAAGGTCAGAAACAGACTATATGAGGGTGGTATGAGGGCCCGACGTCCACAGGTGGGGGTTGTGCTTACAGCCCAACACCGTGCAGGATATTTGACATTTGCCAGAGAACACCAAGATTGGCAAAGTCGCCACTAGTGCCCTGTGCTGTTCACAGATGAAAGCAGGCTCACACTGAGCACATGTGACAGACGTGACAGGGTCTGGAGATGCCGTGGAGAACGTTCTGCTGCCTGCAACATCATCCAGCATGACCGGTTTGGCAGTGGGTCAGTAATGGTGTGGGGTGGCATTTCTTTAGGGGGCCACACAGCCCTCCATGTGCTCGCCAGAGGTACTGACTGCCATTAGGTACCAAGATGAGATCCTCAGACCCCTTGTGAGACCATATGCTGGTGCGGTTGGCCCTGGGCTCCTCCTAATGAAGAGAATGCTAGACCTCATGTGGCTAGAGTGTGTCAGCAGTTCCTGCAAGATGAAGGCATTGATGCTATGGATTGGCCCGCCCGTTCCCAGACCTGAATCCAATTGAGTACATCTGGGACATCATGTCTCGCTCCATCCACCAACGCCACGTTGCACCACAGACTGTCCAGGAGTTGGGGGATGCTTTAGTCCAGGTGTGGGAGGAGATCCCTCAGGAGACCATCCGCCACCTCATCAGGAGCATGCCCAGGCATTGTAGGGAGGTCAAACAGGCACGTGGAGGCCACACACACTACTGAGCCTCATTTTGACTTTACATCAAAGCTGGATCAGCCTGTAGTGTTTTTCCACTTTAATTTTGAGTTTAACTCCAAATCCAGACCTCCATGGGTTGCTAAATTTGATTTCCATTGATAATTTTTGTGTGATTTTGTTATCAGCAAATTCAACTATATAATGAACAAAGTATTTAATAAGAATATTTCATTCATTCAGATCTAGGATGTCTTCTTTTTGTGTTCCCTTTATTTTTTTGAGCAGTGTACTTTCACAATTGTATAATGCTTCAGAATTTTTAAAGTAGGACAATCCTCTAATTGTTGTCAGTGAAGTTGAATTGTGTCTAAAGATTGAATTGTGGCAACTGGACCAAACTTTGTTAATCTGAGACATTTAGTTGCTCATCCAAGCAACTTCATTAGTCAAAGCAAAATTAGTTAGGCAGAGAGAGGCATTGCAATGTAACAACTTCAGGGATTTCTCCCTAAAATGCATTGCAATATGTCAATGAAGACTCAGTCCTCCAACCCAAAGGTGTCTAAAAGTTTGGCCTTCCTTTTCCAGTAATAGTTTAAACCTTTAGACCAGAGGTGGTATTCAGCAGGTTCTGACCAGTTCTGGAGAACTGATAGCGGAAATTTTGAGCAGTTCGGAGAATCAGCAAATACCACCTCTGACTGGCCCTGAGCCAATCTATTCTCTGCCTCCCGAGTCCCAGCTGATTGGCTGGGCCTTCTTTTGTTGCCCTGCACAGGAGAACGGAACTGGAAAACAAGCTAGTGGGGTGGGGAGGGAATGTGGATTTTGTAGTATCCTTCCCATGCCACATCCACCAAGCCACGTCCACAGAACCAGTAGTAAAAAAAAATTGAATCCCACCACTGCTTTAGACATTTTTGGCCTGGATGACTGAGTCTTCATTGACAATGAAGTTGTAAAATAGCATCCCGCTAACTTACATAACTTGTTCTTCTGCTCACACAAATGTTGCAGGGTATCATTTATTACTGTTACTGTATGTGTCCCCCTATGCATAGCTGAAATATATCCTTACAGTTTTAGGGATCAATGTCCATATGTAGTTTATTTTGAGACGGGGCACTGCAACCCTATCTAGAATAGAATGTAGTGCTGGAGTTTTCCAAACTCTCCTTGACCGTCCCCATCTTTCCTACAATTTATTATTCTTCATTTATCCTGTCATAGCAATTTCAAGAGATCTTGCAGATTAATAGAATAGAATAGAACAGAATAATACAGAACAGAAGAGAACAGAATACTTTATTGGCCAAGTGTGATTGGACACACAAGGAATTTGTCTTGGTGTAAATGCTCTCAGTGTACATAAAGAAGAAACATTTGTTAAGAATCAAGAATCATAATGTACAACACTTAATGATAGTCATAGGGTACAATCAACATCAAATCATACTAGGAAACAGAGAATACAAGCAACCAAGTTACAGTCACAAGTGGGAGGGGATGGGTGATAAGGAATGATGAGAAGATTAACAGTAATAGTAGTGTACACTTTGTAAATAGTTGAACAGTGTTGAGGGAATTATTTGTTTAGCAGAGTAATGGCGTTTGGGAAAAAACTGTTCTTGTGTCCGGTTGTTCTGGTAAGCAGTGCTCTATAGCGTCATTTTGAGGAAAGGAGTTGAAACAGTTTATGTCCAGGATGTGAGGGGTCTGTAAATATTTTCACAGCTCTCTTTTTGACTCGTGTAGTATACAGGTCCTTGATTGAAGGCAGGTGGGTGGTAATTGTTTTTTCTGCAGTCCTAATTATCCTCTGAAGTCTGTATCTGTCCTGTTGGCTTGCAGAACCAAACCAGACAGTTATAGAGGTGCAGATGATAGACTCAATAATTCCTCTGTAGAACTGGATCAGCAGCTCCTTGGGCACTTTGAGCTTTCTGAGTTGGCGCAGAAAGAACATTCTTTGTTGTGTTTTTTGATGATGTTTTTGATGTTAGGTGTCCATTTTAGGTCATGTGATATAGTAGAACTTAGAAATTTGAAGGTCTCTACTGTTGATACTGTGTTGTCTAGTATTGTAAGAGGTGGTAGTATGGGAGGGTTTCTTCTAAAGTCTACCATCATTTCTACGGTTTTGAGTGTGTTCATTTCCAGATTGTTCCGGTTACACCACGAGGCAAGTTGTATGTATCCTGTCTGTATGCAGATTCATCGTTGTCTCGAATGAGACCAATGACTGTTGTGTCATCAGCAAACTTCAGTATTTTAACAGATGGATCATTTGACATGCAGTCATTGGTATATAGGGAGAAGAGAAGTGGAGATAGCACACAGCCTTGGGGGGGCTCTGTGCTGATTGTACAGATATCGGATGTGATTTCGCCTAGCTTCACCTGCTGCTTCCTGTCTGTTAGGAAGCTTATGATCCACTTACAAGTGTGTTCAGGTACTGGTAGTTGGTTAGTTTACTTAGAAGAGTGTCTGGAATGATAACTTCCGGGTTTCCGAAGATGGTGGCCGCGCGCCTCCGCTGGAGTTTTCTCCGGCCGTGGCGGCTCCGGACGCGGCCCTCCATGTCCCCCGGGTCCCTCCGCCAGTGGCAGAGGCGGGGGAGGACCGGGGGAGGTCGGCGGGAGTCACCAGAGGCCGGTTGGGGGTGCGCTGGAGCCGCGGGACCGGCGTGGAGGACGGCGCGGAGGGCGGCGCGGATGCGGCCCCGGCGACACCGAATGGATCCTGGAGGCCTCGGAGGCCTTTCCCGGCGGCTGGCGGTGGCGGATGAGGCCCCCGGCGGCGCTAATTGTGCCAGGGGCTGCGGTGGTCATGGTAGCTTCGGCGGCCGCGGCGGAGGTCGCGGCGGCTGCGGCGGCGGTTGTGACGATGGCGGCGGTGGCCTCGGCGATGGCGGCGGCGGCACCAGTGGTGAGGGCAGCCTCGGAGGCCGCGGTGGAGGCCGTAGCGCCCTCGGCGGTCGTGGTGGTGGCGATGGCGGCCTCGGCGGTCGCGGCGGCGGCTTCGGCGGTGGTGGTCGCGGCGGCGGCGGCTTCGGCGGCGGTGGTCGCGGCGGCGGCGGCCTTGATGGTGGTCGCGGCGGTGGCCTCGATGGCGGTGGCGGCAGCCTTCGTAGTCAGCATGGTGACACCTTTAATACTTTGGGCGGCGATGGACCCAGCGGTCTCCGGAGTGGGGAGACCGCCGTGGCATGGCCCCGACAGCCCCCTGGAGGGAGCGGTGGCCCTGGATTTCCCGTGGCGGCGCGGACCTGGGGGAGCCGCCTGGGGGGTCCTGGACTGGCCTCAGCGGTCTCAAGGTTGCTGAGGCCCTGGAACAGCTGCCGCGGCAACCCTGGATTTCCGAAGGGTCATGAAGAGGCCCTGCTGTCCCTGGCGAGGCACGACAGTGTGGCAGGCTCGGCGGCCTCGCTCGGGCCGCGGCAATTTTGGGGGGCCCCAATCGGTTCGGAGGTGGACCCGTGGTGGACATGGCGGGCCCGGTCTGGACTCGGGGCAGCCCCTATGGCTTTGAGGTCGATGCGCGGACCGGTGGTTGGAAGGCGTTGTGATCGGTCTCCACCCCTCCTTGGGGCCCCCACCTGTGGCAGGGGTGGTGGGCCCGGGGAGGGGGGGATTGACTTTGCCTGTGACTCCCCTTCCCCCGGGGGTCCCACCAGTGGCAGGGGTGGGGCGGCCGGAAGGGAGAGGGGTGTACCCCAGTCTGCCTGGACCTCTCCATCACAGAGATCACCACAGAGACCATGGACGCTGCGGGATCGTCGGGGTGGGGTGGCAGGGGCCACAGATTTATTCAAGGGCGGAACTTTGGGCCCTGAGGGACGTCCCCCTCTCCCTTAAGTGGCTTTCAAGACTATCAAAGACGTTCCGCTATGAGGGATCCTGGGATCCGGAGCGATGGTGGGGCCGTGGAAGCCGAAGAAATGGAAAGAAGAAGCGCGGGAAACCCGGGTTTGATGGTTTTTTAATGGGGTTTTTTAACGGGATGAGTGGATCCAGGGTGGGCAGGGGAGACAGCCCACATGGAGTTGGGGGCAGCCGGGCCAGCCCGCGCGCCTGGGGGGCCTCGGGGGTTTCCATGTCGGGGTAGCAGATTGGGGGTGGGCAGCCGGGGGCTAATTTTATTCGCACGGTGACTGGGAGGGGTAGATATGCTGGGGGTAGAGGGCCGTATCCGGTAAGGTGTATCTCCCGATGTTTGCAAGCGGTAGCGCGCTCCGAACCTCCATACCCATCCTGCAGCCCTGGTTGCCCAGATTCTCAGGCCCTGAATATCCGGCTGTTGTTGTGCAATGCCAGGTCCGTGGTTAATAAGGCTCCCCTGATCCATGATTTGGTTCAGGAGGAGGCCGCGGATCTGGTAGGTGTCACCGAAACCTGGTTGGGCCCAGAGGGTGGTGTTCCTCTGGTTGAGATGTGCCCACCAGGTTTCCTTGCATTTCACCAGCCTAGGGTTCAGGGAAGGGGTGGAGGGGTGGCGGTGCTTATAAAGGAAGCCCTTCATCCTAGGGAGGCCACTGTCCCTCAGACGGCTGGCTGTGAATCTCTATTTGTGAAGTGGGTGCAAGGGGTTCAGATGGGTCATTTGATGGCGTACCTGGCTCCCTGCCACCTCTCATCGACCCTGCCCGGACTCCTAGAGGTGATAGCCGGGCTGGCGGTTGAGACCCCTAGGCTTTTGGTCATGGGGGATTTCAACCTGCCATCGTCCGGTGAAACCTCGGGGTTAGTTCGGGAGTTCTTGGCTTCCATGACGGCCATGGACCTGACCCAGTTAGTTTCCGCCCCCACTCACATTGGAGGACACATGCTGGACCTGATTTTTGTCTCTGGGCAGTGGTTGAATGACTGTAATTTTGGGGAGTTAGTTATCACACCCTTGTCATGGACAGATCATTCCCTCCTTAGGTTGGACTTCCGTTCCGCCACCCCCCACCGCAGGGAGGCGGAACCACTTAGATTGTTCCGTCCCAGGCGCCTGATGGACCCGGAGCGGTTCCAGAGGGAGCTTGGGCCATTTCCTGAGTCTCTGGCTCACAGCTCGCCTGGAGACCTGGTGGCCACCTGGGATGGGTTGGCCGCCAGGGCTCTAGATTGAGTTGTGCCCCTGCGAGCTCTGACCCGGCACAGATCCCATTTGGCTCCGTGGTATACGGAGGAGCTACGGGAGATGAAGTGCCGGAAAAGACGTCTAGAGGGCATTTGGAGGGCGAGCCGTTCTGAGTCTGACCGAACACAGGTGAGATCTCATATTAAGACTTACCTTGTGGCGATAGGGGCGGCGAAGTCTTCATATTTCTCCGCCCTTATTGCGTCAGCAGAAAATCGGCCTGCCGCCCTGTTTAGAGTGACCCGCTCTCTACTTGAACCGAGAGCGCGGGATGACCTCTTGCAGGGTAGGGCAGAGGAGTTTTCCCGATTTCTGCATGATAAAATCGCTCAGATTCGGGAGGGGCTCGACTCCAATTGGGTGGTCCCGGGGGAGATGTCCGGGGCAGGTCTTCTGAGTGTTATCTGGGAGGAGTTCGATCCTGTGACCGCCGAGGGTGTGGACAGGCTGCTGGGGGGGCTGAATGCCACCACCTGTTTATTGGACCCGTGCCCTTCCTGGCTGGTTTCGGCCACCAGGGAGACGACACGAGGCTGGCTCCAGGGGATTGTCAACGCTTCTTTGAGGGAGGGAGTGCTCCCTGCGCCCTGAAGGCGGCAGTGCTGCGTCCCCTCCTCAAGAAGCCTTCCCTGGACCCAGCTATTTTAAACAACTATCGTCCGGTCTCCAACCTTCCCTTCGTGGCGAAGGTTGTTGAGAGTGTGGTGGCGCGTCAGCTTCCCCAGTACCTGGAGGAAGCTACTTACCTCGATCCGTCCCAATCGGGCTTCAGGCCTGGACATAGTACTGAGACGGCATTGGTCGCGTTGGTCGATGATCTCTGGAAGGCTCGTGACAGAGGGTTTTCCTCTGTCCTGATCCTATTAGACCTCTCGGCGGCTTTCGATACTATCGACCATATTATCTTGTTGCGACGGTTGGGGGGGTTGGGGATTGGTGGAACCGTCCTTCGATGGTTCTCCTCCTTCCTCTCCGACCGTTCGCAATTTGTGTTGGCGGGGGGGGGAGAGGTCCACCTCTAGGCCCCTGCTTTGTGGGGTGCCCCAGGGGTCGGTCCTCTCTCCCCTCTTGTTCAACATTTATATGAAGCCGCTGGGCGAGATCATCCGTGGTCTTGGAGTAGGGTGTCATCTATATGCGGATGACACCCAGTTGTACATCTCTACTCCAGACCACCCCAACGATGCTGTGGGGGCTATGTCCAAGTGCTTGGAGGCCGTGCGGGATTGGATGGGCGGGAACAGGCTTCGGCTCAACCCATCCAAGACTGAGTGGCTGTGGTTTCCAGCGCCCCGATATAGCCAGCTGACACCTTCGCTGGCTATCGGGGGGGAAGTTTTGCCCCCCGCAGAGAGGGCTCGCAACCTGGGTGTCCTCCTGGATGTACGGCTGTCACTTGAACATCATATCGTGGCCGTCTCCAGGGGGGCATTTCACCAGATCCGTCGGATCTACCGGTTGCGGCCCTTCCTGGATCGGGACGCCTTGCGCACGGTCACTCAGGCCCTTGTCACCTCTCGCCTGGACTATTGTAATGCCCTCTACATGGGGCTCCCCGCGGGGAGCATCCGGAGACTCCAGCTGGTGCAAAATGCAGCCACGCGGGTGATTATGGGGGTGTCGCGTAGCGCCCATGTGACACCTCTCCTGCGCGAGCTGCATTGGTTGCCGGTGGCTCTCCGGGTTCGCTTTAAGGTTCTAGTTTTGACCTTTAGGGCGACCCATGGCATGGGACCAGGTTACCTGCAGGACCGCATTCTGCCAGTGATCTCCAACAGGCCGGTGCGTTCCCACAGAGAGGGTCTGCTCCGGGTGCCGTCGGCCGCTATGTGTCGCCTGGCGGCGCCGAGGGGTAGAGCCTTCTCTGTGGGTGCCCCCGCCCTCTGGAATACTCTGCCACCAGAGCTCCGTACCGGCATGGACCTGGGGGCCTTCAGGCACGCATTGAAGACCTGGCTCTTTGAGCAGACCGGCCTGGGCTGAGATAATGGTTTTAATTTGGTCTCCATAATATTTAATTTTAAATTGGAGTTTTAAGGGGGGGGGGGTCTTTTTAGTCTCAGTAATCAGCCAATTAATTTAATAGTTTTTTAATTTTTGTATATTTGTGGGTTTTAGATGGGCTGTACACCGCCCTGAGTCCCTTGGGAGAAGGGCGGTATATAAATGTAAATAATAAATAAATAAATAATAAATAATAATGGTATTGAATGCTGAACTGAAGTCTACAAAAAGGACCCTTGCATAGGTATTTGTAGATTCGAGGTGTTGTAGGATGTAGTACAGAACCATGTTAACAGCATCATCTGTCAATCTATTTGCTCGGTATGCAAACTGCATGGGATCTAGCAGCGGATCCGTGGTGATTTTCATGTGGGACAGCACAAGCCTTTCAAAGATTTTCATAACTACAGATGTTAGAGCAACTGGTCTGTAATCATTCAGTTCCTTGATGGAGGGCTTCTTTGGCACTGGGATGATGGCAGAATGTTTGAAGCAGGAAGGAACATAGCACATCTCTAGTGATCTATTGAAAATTCGGGTGAAGATGGGGGCCAATTGCTCAGCACAGACTTTTAAGCAAGAAGGAGTTATCTTGTCTGGCCCTGGTGCTTTTCCTGGCTTTTGTCTGTGTAATAGATCTTGCACTTTTTTTTCTGTGATCACCAGAGGTTGTGAGCCCAATGGATTGGGGCCAGTTGTAGGAGTCTTGTCTAGTGTTGGTGTGTTTGAGATGTGTGTTGTGAAAATATATGGCTGTAGTTTCTTTTCAAATCTGCAGTAGAACACGTTCAGGTCATCTGCTAGTTGTTGATTTCCTTCTTCTTGGGAAGGAGGTTTGCTGAAGCCAGTGATGTTTTTAAGAGTTTTCCACATGTTTGCTGGTTCATTTGTTGAGAATTGGTTCTTTAACTTTTCAGAGTAGCTTCTTTTTGCTGCTCTGATCTCTCTTGTTAATATGTTTCTGGCCTGGTTGTATAGCATTCTGTCACCTTTTCTGTAAGCTTCCTTTTTAGAATGACGTAGCTGTTTAATAAGTTTGGGTGCCAACAGCATTTTAAAAGGATTAAACTCCAAATCTCTTGTTATCACCCATTAAAGTCCAAAGGATTGGGACCAGAATACAAGACATTAAAAACACAAATGAGAATGATCCACATGTAGCAATTCCAGTACAGACTCAGATTAGGCACTAAAATATGGAATACATATAGCTTATATAGCAGTATAATTCATTTTATATAATTAAAGGACAAATTATGCCTTAAGTTTCTATAAGAAAGACAGCCATGAAACTGCCTAATGAGATACATTAATTTCCCCATTCAATCTGCCTATGAATTTTTCAGCGTATTGTATGCAGCTTTTCTTAGCAGCCTCTTAGCCCATTTATTCATGATTTTGAAAAGAAGCAAGTTTCTCTGGCTCCACTGGTTTCCCAGGTATTTTACAAAGGTTTACATTTTATAAACTGAAGAATTCACATTTTATACTTCCTTTTTCCATTCACAAGTAGGATTACATAGGATATTAAGAAGATTCAGCTCTTATTGCCAGGATAACTCCCTAACCATTAGTAAATCTAAATAAAAAATCATGGTGTTTGGAAAACATCGTCAGAGACATAGATGGCAATTAGACAGTGAACCAATTGAACATGTTAACACTTTGTATATTTAGGCATAACTTTTTCCAAGACTGGATCTTGGGCTTGCCATCATCAACGGAGTACACCTAGAGCAAAAGCTCATTTTAATTTACTATTTAAACTAAAGAATCATAGTTATCCAGGGTCCCTAGCCCCATTAATTAGAGTATATAAAACTAAAGTTACCCCAGGACTTCCGGTTGCGGTGCCATGGCGGTGTGGGAAGAGAAGACCGAGCTCTGCTCTTTCGTCCCCAATTTGCATGTATGGAGGCCCCTGCAGGGGTAGATAAAGGTGTGGAGAAGTCCAAGAAAAAGTTTGATGGTAGCAATTGTGAGCAGCTTTGAGGGAAACCCCATTTGCTCCAGGGTGTTAGAGATCTGCCATTTCGATGATGGACCGAAGCTGCGGTGTTCTCACTCGATGAGGAAGACATGAGAATATGAACGGCATTTTTGGCATTGAACAGCAGATCAGATCAGATCAGAGGGTGAAGAAGGTGGAGAGTGAAAGTGGAAAAGAAGAAGTGGTGGATAGGAGACGGCCAAACTGTATGTCTTAATATTGTAGACGGAGGTCCAAAAGAGGAGTTGCAATCCGGTGGTGAAATCAGAGTTCTAAGATAGAGAATTAGAGCTGTTCTATTTGGTTACTTGAGACTGATTGACACTATTTAGACTTGACCAAAACAGAATATTTAAGAAATTCAGAACATAACCAGATGGATTTGTGAATTGAAAGTGAAGAAGAATGGTGAAAGAAAGAAACAATAAAAGGATTAGATCTAGGAACGGAAGTGACCATCTTAACTTATACAGACGAGAAGAAAGAAGAGAAGCTGATGCAACAGATTGTGACTAAACAGAACATGAAAGAACAGTGAACGAACAGTGCGTGACTGATGGATTGATGTATATTTATGTGAAGAACTAGTGAAATAATACTCTGGTTAAGGTTTGGTTGAAACTATTAGAAATTTAAAAACTTAAAAGATAGGAAAGTGTGAGAAGATTGATGAATTGTTATTCTGATTAGTATAGATTGATTATTATTGTTTAATGAAATAAGTAAGATTTAGTGATAAGAAATTAACTATATTTTTCTTTATATTTTTATATTAGTTTTTACTTAAGATAAATTAGGTACTGTATCTATGATTAAGTATTAAATAATTATATATAATATAGTTGATTAAAGATAACTTAAAAAGCATTAATTTTAGGAATAAAATATGAAGTAGAAATCTAAAATATTATACTCACTTTCTATCTTATTCTATTTCATTCTCTTCATAGCTTTTTTAGTGATTTAATTAAACATTAACTTTAATATAAGATAAAATATAATAGAATATAACTAAAATATTGAGAAACGTAAAATAACTGTAAGAACTACTAATGGCTTAAATTGAACTTTTGAAGCAGGAGTAACTGATATAGATACATAGTACTACAGATTAGATATGTGAAGAGATAGATATTAAGGAGAGCGATTGAATAGAACTGACAACGAAGATAAGACCAAACAGTGAATGGTAAAGTGGGAAGAAATATACAATAAAGTTAAGAATATGACCAGCATCACGACAATGACTCTGAAAGGGAAAAAAACTATCTCAGGCTCATCAGTGTCCATTGCATCTCCAGCGAGCCAAAAAACAATAAGGAATTGCTGAGTATGGAAAAAGCAAGCAGTACTGTCAACATGCAAACAATGCAGACAACATTGTTAGCCATCCAGGAAACAATGCTTAAAATGCAGGAGACAATGCTAAATAATCACACAGATTTGAAGACAGAGATGGGAAAGGTGAAAGGTGAAAGGTAATATTCAAAAACTGGATGAAAAGATAGCAACGATTCAGCAGACATTGGAGAAGAATGAAAAATATAGAAATTAAAGTGGAACAAACAGATTGGAAGGGACGGAAAGAAAAGTAACAGAGATGAACAGAGATTTGGAGGACTCGATAATTCATTTGGAAATGGAAAGTTCAGCGTTTTATCTGAGGTTCCAGAATGTATCAGAATCTAAGGATGAAGATCTAGGAGTCATAATGTTTCAACTAATAGCAGAAGCATTGCAGAGGGATCAACAAGAGATTCTAAAATAACTTGATAAGGTTTACTGAATCCACATGAACTACACAAGGCAAAACAAACTGCCAAGGGAGGTCCACATTAGGTTCACAAGAATATACAATGTGAGATACATTGTATATAAAATTACAAAGAATGAGCCGATGGTTTTTAAAGAAAAAGAAATTGTGACCTTAATACAGATCCCAAGACGGGTGAGAGAATTAAGGAAAGATTACAGATCCCTGGCAGCACTTCTGAATAAACGATATGGTTCTGATGGCTGTTGCCAGAAGGAATGTTGGTGACGTGGCAAGAAAGAAGAATAAAAATTGATAACATCAACAAGGCGCAAGAATTCTATGAATTCTATGATCAGTTGGTATAAATAGAAGAAGGGAGTAGTAAGGAAGAGCTGGAAAGTAAAAGTCAGCAGGATCAACAAGAAGACCAACAACAGGAAATACAAGAAACAGAACAAGAAAAAAAAAGTAAAGAAGAGAGAGAACAACCAAGAAGAGAAGGACTAAGAACAAGACCACAAAGAGAAGCAAGATTTAATAGAAGATTGAGACAGACCTACAACCAATAATGGAAGAAGAAATTAAATTATTTTCAGTAAATATTAATAGATTGAAATCCCAGATTAAGAGAAAATGAATATTGACCAACTTAACAAAACAAAATGTTGATATTATTTGCTTACAAAAAGTACATATCCAAAAGCAATATAGAAAATGTTTAGATTACCCTCAAATAGATGTACTATTTACAGCATTGGCAAATCAAAAAAAAAAAAGGGGGGGGGGGAAGGTAGCAATTTTAGAAAAAAGATAAATGCAAAACAAATCTATGCGGATGAAAAGGGTAGAACTCTAATGGTACAAATTAATATTCATCAAAAACAAATATTACTGGTGGGGATATGCGCCCCAAATGACAATCAAAAGGAGTTTTATAAGAGACTATATGATAAGATAATTGATATGGGTCAGGAAAATATTTGCTTAATAGGGGACTTTAATGCCATTGTAGATATAGAAAAAGATTATGTTAGTAAGGAACAAATTAGGAAGAGAAAATAGAAAATTTTACCAAAAGTGTTTTTTGAATTAATAAAGGAAACCAATCTGGAAGATATATGGTGAAAGAGAAACCCAAACAAGAAAGATTATATATTTTACTCTAGTCCACAAAAATCTTGGTCGAGAATTGATGTGGTGTGGGTGGAACGGGGCAATTGAGAAAGATATTATTTCAGTAGAAATAATGCCCAATATATAGGCCAATCATTATCCTGTGAAAATTACTTGGAAAGGGCAGAGGAAAAGAAAAAGGAGATGGATATTAAATTCACAAATAATAAAAAAAAAAGAATATAGTCAGAGAATTAAAGATGAATTAGAAACATTTTTTAAGATTAATTTAAAACAACATACCAATCTATAAAATTTATGGGATATTACAAAGGCCTATGTGAGAGGTATATCAATAGCATATATAGCCAAGAAAAATAAAGAAAAATGGAAGAAACAGAATGAATTGCAAGAAAGAATTAAAAAATATGAGTATGAACTTCAAAAGGAAATCTAAAAAATATGGAAGCGAAGAAAGAAATAGGGATGGCTAGACATAAGTTAAATTTGATATTTACAGAGGAAAATGCATGTAATTTAAAATTTGTTAGACAGATTTTTTTGAAATCAGCAAATAAACCAGGAAGATGGTTATCTCATAAATTAAAGATAGAGAAAGAAAAAAGACTAATTCAGCATCTCAAAGATGAGGAAGGGAATATATGCTACCAGATGGAGGAGAAAAAGAAAATTGTGCAAAGCTATTTTGGCGAGCTTTATAAATGGGAAGAAATTATGGAAGAAAACATTAGACATTATCTAGAGGAAAACGATCTGAGCCCAATCTCTGAAGAAAAAAGAGAAATACTTAATAAAGAAATAACATTGGCAGAGCTACAAAAAGCGATACAAAAACAGAAAAATAATATTGGTAGAGAGAATGAAACCAATTTTGAGTGAAATTATACATCCAGACCAGAACATTTACTTACCAAATAGACAAATTAAAAATAATATCAGAACAGTATTAAATTCAATTGAATACTATGAAGCACACCCGGAAAAACAAGCAGCTTTAATTTTTTTGGATGCACAAAAGGCATTCGATATTCTTAATTGGCAATTTATTTTGCATCAAATAAAAAAAATTGAATTTTGGTAATAATATAGAAAAAGCATTACAAGAAATATATTCAAACCAAAAAGCAAGTGTATTGATAAATGGAGATCACACGGACAATTTTGGAATTGCAAAAGGAGTAAGACAAGGGCGTCCATTATCACCTCTGCTATTCATTTTATCTTTAGAAGTGCTTCTAGTCACAACCAGGCAAAACCCAGAGATAAAAGGGATTAAAATTAGAAACTAAGAGTGTAAAATTCAGGCATTTGTGGACGATCTGGCATTTATAGTGGAAGACTCAATGAATATGGGACAAGCGTTACTACAACAAATAGAAAAATTTGGGGAAGTAGCAGGATTTAAAATAAATAGAAACAAAACTAAGATGATAGTTTAAAATTGTACTATAAAGCAGAAAACATTTGGGAATTTGGCTAACCTCCAGATGCTCATCAATAAAAGATGATAATTACATAAAATTGGTAAAGCAAATTAGAAAAGAATTGGAATCATGGGCGAAACTTAAATTGTTTTTATTAGGAAGAATAGTGTACTGAAAATGAATACCCAACCGAAATTAATATACCTATTTCAAATGATCTCGATAAAATAAGGAAAACCTTTTTTTTACAGAATTAAACAAAATAACATCTAAATTTGTCTAGTTGGGCAAGAAGCTACGTATTAAAATGAAATTATTACAACATAGTAGGAGCAGAGGTGGTCTTGGACTACCAGAATGGGAGCTCTACTACCAAGCAGAGGTGTTAAACTGGGTCAAAGATTAGGTCAAGTTAAGAGACCTTTAACCCTAGAAGGTCATGACCTCCAGATAGGTTGACATGCATTTTTGTGGGAGAAAAAAAGCAATATACATACTTACTTTAAACATCATCTAATAAGAGATTCACTTATTGCAATATGGAGGAAAATTAAAAATAAACATTACATGAAAATACCATATTGGCTGTCAATCATGGAGGCCATGATCCACCCAAACAGATTACATTTAAGGAAAATGTTAAGCTATGAAAAATTATTAGACAAATCAAGAATTAAATGAAAATGGAATTATAATTGATTGGTAGCCATATTTGCAAATCCAAAATAAGTATAAAAAAGATTTGGAAGATTTTGGATTTGATAAAGGGCAAAACCAATTAGACAAAATTTTAATGGGACCAGAACAAAAATTTATATCAAAAATATACAAATACTTATTAGATTTCAAAATGGAAAAAGAAATAGGAAAAGGTACAAGTAATAGCTTGGGTGCAGAATTTTAGATATAACATAGAGTTAGAAGAATGAGAGCAAATATGGAATGTAAACTATAAGCTGACAATATCTTCAGCGGATAAAGAAAATCTGTACAAAATGTTTTACAGATGGTATCTGGCCCCAACGAGATTTGCAAAAATATACCCCAATGTAAGCCCAAACAGTTGGAAATGCAAAAAAAGTTGACGATATATTCTACCATATGTGGTGGCTATGCCCCGAGATCAGGACATTCTGGATCCAAATTAAAAGTTGGCTACAGGAGATCACCGGCTATCAGATTGAATTCAGACTGGAAACCTTTCTTCTAGGAATTATTAAAGACCGAATCCCAAAAAAGTAAAATATCTAATGTTACATATTTTAACAGTTGCCAGAATAGCTTTTGCATAAGTATGGAAAACTTCAAATATTCCTAATAAAGAATTATTAGTACAAAAAATAATGGAAAGTGCTGAAATGAATTTGTTAACATTGAAACTGAAAGAAAAAGAAGACTCTGAATATTTCTTAGTTTGGAATAAATGGTTTGATTGGGTGATAAAGAGAAATAAGAAATAAGATAGGAAATTATCCTGCAAGAGGCCTCAAGAAAGTAAACTGTAAATATGTAGAATATATAAGAATATAAGAACAATAATTATAGAAAAAGTCATTAATCAATATTAGTTAAATGTAAATATAATGTTTTAAGATATATAAGATAAGAACGGGTGGGATTCAAAAATTTTAACAACCGGTTCTGTGGGTGTGGCTTAGTTGGTGGGCATGGCTTGGTGGTCATGTGACTGGGTGGATGTGGCTTGGTGGTCATGCTATTGGCTGGATGTGGCCAACTCAATATCACTCACACATCGAGGCACACATCTCCTCGCCTGGCCCCTCATGACTGTGGGGGTGCTGCAACAGTCGTAAGTGTGAAAAATGGTCATAAATCATTTTTTCAGTGCCATTGTAATTTTGAATGGTCACTCCACACAAGCAAAGTAACAATAAAGGAGGGAAAATAAACTCCAGGTAAGTTCCTGAGACAGGAATTCTAATCCTGCCAAGAATGTAATAAGGGTTAACGGAGAGGCAGTTTTTGTAAGCAACACCAGAATGTTTCCTTCCTGCCTTCCTTGCAGGATTAGGCCAGTAATTTCTTCTAACAACCAGTTCTCCGAACTGCTTAGAATGTTAATAGCCGGTTCTAGCGGATAGGTGTGAACTGGTAGAATCCCACCCCTGGATAAGAACCTGTATAGATGCCAAAAACCATGATGTTCTATGTTGTAAGAATGGAAAATTAATAAAAATATAAAAAAAAACTAAGGTTACCCCTATGCCTTGTATGGAGCAGAAGTTTGGGATCTATATTCTACCATAGTCCTAGAACAAACATAGTCCCAGCTTTTGAGATGTAATTTGTAGGTAGATCTAAGAACATTTGCTGCAGCAGTTAGAACTGAATTGTGAATTCATACAATTCATGCACTATCCAAAATTGAAGCATATAACTATTGGTTCAAAGTCAATGAAATGGAGACTGATAGACTAACTTCCCTGTAGTTTTTCATTCACCATTACTATCTTTCTTTTTCCATGGTACCTTCTTCTAATTTAAATTTAAAAATCCATGTGTAATAACTGCACAATTTTTCCACTATTTCATAATTCGCTTATTTTATCCAGGGTACCAAAGTCTAGTCAAACACTGTAACCACTTATCACTGAAAGCACATTTTTAAATTTCTCCTGGTATAGCATCAAATTTGTCCACCCATACCATTTTTCATCATTTACTGTCTTTTTGTGACTTTTCCTTTGATACTAATATCAGTAGCATTCAGTTCCACACCTTTCAATTCCATCCTTCAACCTATCCCTATTATTTGCATGATAACTTATATGATGGGAAGGAGGACATAGGCGATCATCTTCAGGGCCATGCGGAGGAATTTGTGGAATACTTGATGAAAAATGTTGCTTGTATCCATTCTCAGCTGGAGACCAAACTTAGACAAGGTCCATTAGAGATGCGCACGGAGTGGGCTTACCCAGTTGTCTGGGAACAGTTTGATCCAGTTAGAACTGAGGAAATGGACCGGATACTCAATGCTGTTGTTGCACCTACTTGCATATTAAATCCATGTCTCTCCTGGCTGGTGAAAACCTCCATGATGGTCCTCCAGTTGATGATCAATGTATCACTGCAGAAGGGGGCATTCCTGGGACCTTTTAAGCTGCAACTTATTAGTGCATGGAGGGTTCTCCAAGGTGACTTGTCTGGATAGTCATTGGTCACAAACACCAACATGTAGAGATATAAGTAATATCTATAATTCTTGGCACTTCCAGTGACGTCGTGGCATGTTGAGGTAGGAGAATTTTGATCCGCTCTTCTACATCGGGGTTTTTGCTCATGGGCAGCCATTCGAGGTGAAGTTAGATCCTGGTGGGATCACTCTAGTGAGGAAGAACTCTTGGAGTTGAATCAGGAATTGCAATTCCAGAGGTAAAGAAGGGAACCCGAAGCACAGGGCAAAAGAAATCAGCCAATTAGGCTGGCCCGAAGATGCGACGGAACAACTTTGAGAAGGAAGTGGAGAGGCGAGATTGAATTTGGAGCCTGGGAAAGATACCAAAGGTAAATCGGTGTTGGATTCTAACTAATGGATAAATTTGAAAGGGAATTGGTACATGTTTTAAACTCTGGAGCAGAAGGGGGAAAGTGGAAAGTAGCAGCAAGACTGAACTGTTTACCCATAGCTCTGGATAAAGCTGAAATTTGCTCTTAAGAAGTAAAGTGGAAAGGAAAGTAGAGCGATTATTGGTGATGAAAGTTCTGTATTTTTAGCCATATGAACATACCACAGAGAGTAATTTATAGGCGGAGAAGAACCGTGAAATTTTGAAAACTTTGAAAATGAGTAGAGGAGTGCCAATGCAATTCGTGGTAGTGGACATTGTGACTGGGAGAGCGGAGTAAAGTGGCTGAAGTGTTAGACTAACTGAGAAGTGAGAAGTGAGACCTGAATTTACTACTGGATATAACTGGATTACCAGGAAACATTAGGAAAGAAGGAGAATGTAAATATTTTCCTTGTTTAGTGTTGGTTTTGTTGCATATTATTCCTTAAAACTGATTGGAATGGTATAGACTCATTTTCTATTTATTTATGGTATATAATTAATTAATAAGAAAACAAGATTATTTGATTATTTTGAAATAGGATTTAATTTGAGTAAGTGATATTTACCCCCTTTGGAGTATATTTTATATCTTTTTTTTCTTCCCCTCTTTATATATATTTGATTGACTATAGATTAATGAACTTAATATATTGACTAATATAATGATAATAACTGTTTCTTTCCTCTCTTTCTCATATCCTCCTTATATTAGATATTGTGAATTATTGAAATATTAATTAGAAATATAATTTTCACTATATATTTAAGGAAATATTAACTGAAATATAGTAATTAATTGAAAGAAGCAACTGGGGCTATAACATTGTTAGACATAGTTGAAAGATTTTTTTACCTGTTAGATGATTTAAAAATTGATGACTCACTGAATCTATTAAGAACAGTTATAATATTAATAGAATGTGGGGTGAACAATTAGAGTAATATTGAATAAGGTGGGCTGGAAAGGTTGAATATATAGTTAATTAACTGATAAGAATCTCCTCCCCTAATGGTGCTAAGAAATTAGACCAAGCAGACCAATAGTAATATAAAAGCTTAGAGAATTGAGAAAATCGAATTGTAAAATACAGATAAGGTTGATGGTAGTAGGCAATACAACGTGGGAGAATATAGCTAGGATAGTGGAGAACCTAACCAAAGCTCAATAATTTTTGACCAAATAGGAGGAATAGAGGAAGAATTGAGCAGCAGATATGACCAAGAGATTTTGAGCCAAGAAGAATTACAACCTAGAAGCAGGGGGAGGGATAAGGAGAAGGTGAGGGAAGAGATAAGGAGACATTGGGAAGAGAAGAAATAGGAGTGAGGACGAGAAGTCAAATGACGAGTAAAAATATTGAGGGATAGAAGCAAGAAAGGGAATGGATAAAGGAGTGAATTTGATATCCATAAATATTAATGGGCTAAATGATCCAGTTAAGAGAAAAAGAACATTTTTTAAGCTAGAAAAACAAAATGTGGATATAATATGTATTCAAGAGGTTCATATAAAGAAGAGAGATAAAAGAGCACTTATTAAATAAAAAACTGGGGGAAATGTATTCAACATTGGCAGAAGAGAAAAAAAAGAGTAGTATATACATTAAAGAAAGATCT